>JAPDVU010000011.1:1440000-2640000 GCA_026230045.1 Corynorhinus townsendii | reverse complement strand
GAAGGGAGACCGCCCTGTCATTGGTCCGCACCCCCTGTCCCCGTTCCCCACGAGTCACAGAAAAGAAACTTTGTATTTCACTGCAGAACGTGAAATGCCTTCCCTCCCGGGTCCCCTGCTGAACTCCAATACGCCCCTCCCCCATTTTAGTCGACAGGGGGTAAGTTTGTATTTTTATTTTGTGATGGAGGAGGTGGTTTTTAATTTGGCCGGTACTGCTCTACTTAAAACACCACTCAAAAGAGTCCATTAGCTGAAGATACTTCGTCCGCGGCTGCTGCTTAGCAGAGAAAGGACTCACCTGGGTGGTGACTGGTTTAAAAAATATATATATATATAAATATATATCATTTGTACACGAAGGACTTCCCAGTGGACACTGGCTGTGTTTCCGTATTTCTATGTCCCCATTCGGAGTGATGGTGAACCCCAAGGCTGCTTGATATTCTGACGCTTGTCGAACCCCTCGTGTTCCGTGGCTCCACTAAACCGCCGCCCGGAGGTTCCTCCGGGCCCTTCCTTGCCCGTCCTCTGTAACATACGTGTGAATAGCCAAGAGTTAAGTTTGCTTTCATCCAATAAAGTGGAAGCGGGACTTTTATTTTTCTCACACCGCGTTCTAAACTCCGCATCTCCCCCCAGCTGCGAGGTTTGAGGGTCGGGGTGCAGAAGGGCGAGGCTCCGAGAGCGTGGGAGAACGGGCTAGCATGCGACCCTGGAACCAGGAGGGCTACTGTGCTCAGCCGCCCAAGCGCGCACCTCCCCGCACCAGGCCTGGGGCCAGCCCCGCCCTCGCCTGTGCTCCCTGCTTGGGCGCAAACCTAAGAGATTTGACCGAAATCTTACTAGGCCAGGCGGGGCTGTCGGCCGGGAAGCCACGTTGGGGTTTTTCGAAGCCCACGTGCATCGGGAATAACGCGAATCGCGGGAGCTGGTACCGGCTGCCCGGAGGGGCGCGCTTCCCACGCCTTTGCCCCTGGGCGTCTCCCGCCGTGCGCTCCTCGGCTCCCCCAGCAGCATTTCCTTCCCGCCGCTCCAAGTCCGGGGCCTGCCCTCCACACCGCCCGGCACCCAGGACTGGGCTCATCACGGGGGACTTTTGATCAAGAGGTTCCTGTACGAGTTTTGATTGTACGCACATCATGTGAAAGCAAAACTGAAATAAACGACGTCGTTTTAAACCTGGAAGTCTGGCCCAGTCGCTTTGGCGGTGGGGAGGTTGCGCGCGCCGGGAACGCGGGTGGGCGGAGACCCCTCCGGCTCGGGTCCTTTTACAAGTTGTTTGTTTGTTTGTTTTTCCTCCGAGATTCGGGGATGAATTTAATTAGCTCCTGGAGGCTGGGAAGAAGGGGGCATTATAGCCTCATAGGCCACGTATCTCAGGATACTCCTCCGCTAGCAGTCAGGGCGCACCCCCAGCGGGCGCTCTGCCGCCCCAGCGCCCAGGCCCAGGCCCAGGGAGGGGGGTGGGTAGGGACCTGGGAAGTGAGCCATGGCCTGGAGTGCTTCTCTCTTCCCGCCGCCTCGCAGTTCCCCTCCCCGCAGGTCAGCCCCCAGGGAAGCGGAGGGGAGGTGGAGTGGGAACCCTGGAGGGCTTTGTGTTCAAAAGCGCCCAACAGGGTTCTTCTCAGAGACGCTCAGAGATGGTCCCCCGCATTCCTGGGTTGGGAGGAGACGTCAGCAGAGCAACTAGCTAGACCCAGACCCAACCAACCGCTCTGCCCATGCAAAGCCAGGTTCCCTCCCTGCTGCGCGCCCAGGTACTCCCCAAGGAGAGGAGGGGCAGCAGCCACCGCCCAGGAAGCTGTGCCCAGATGCGCTTGGAGCTCAGAGGCTTCCGGTGGGCGGTCACCCCTCTTCCTGAGGAGGGGACCATCCGGTGGTCCTGGCGCTGGGGCCACCAGGTCGTGCCCCTTCTGGATGACTTTGGCAAGGCCCCCTCTTGGGGCTCAGTTTGCCCATGTGTCTAAAGACAGAGAGGGGGCTAAACTGCCCCCAGAGTGCCCCCTGTTCCAGGCTCCCGCGGGCTTGTTTCCTGCCTGGGTTTGGGGAGTCCTGGCTGCAGCCGGTGCTGACCTGGCTCCTAAGGGCCAGCTCCTGGAGGCCA
The DNA here is from genome assembly GCA_026230045.1 of Corynorhinus townsendii. Lineage (NCBI taxonomy): Eukaryota > Metazoa > Chordata > Mammalia > Chiroptera > Vespertilionidae > Corynorhinus > Corynorhinus townsendii. The sequence goes on along the minus strand of JAPDVU010000011.1, from coordinate 2,637,893 downwards.
GGCCTGGAACCAGGCCCAAGGCGGAGGGGAGGCCAGGCAGCCAGGCCCTCAGGCTCACCCAAGGGAGCACCTGGGCTCCCAGTGGGACAGAGAGGGGAGCGTGACCCTTGATGTGCCCTGGGTCCGGCTGCATCCCCAGGCCCCTGACCTTGGCATTGGAGATTCTTCTCAGTCTGGTCCAGTCACTTCTGCCTGCAGAGCCCTTCCCTCTGCCATTCAGGGGAGCCCCTCCACCCCCCATCACCATCTTGGTGCCCCCGCCCCCGCTGTCTCTCTGCTTCACACTGAAGTATAATCTCTCTCCTCTGCTTTGCAAAACCCGAGTCTTTCTGGGAATTTAAGCAGCTCAGCTGACAGGCTGCCTCCTCGGGAAGCAACCCTGTCCATTCGCACAGGCCCTGCCCGCCCGAGTCCACCACCCAGCCCCTCCCACCAAGCCCTGTGAGGTGATGGGGGGCAGCTGACCTCACCAGCAAGTGCTCAGAAGGGCTGAGCTGCTCTCCTGCCCCGAGGGCTTGGAGAACGGTGGGGTTCTCCACCCCGAATCTGCCTCACCTTCAGGTCTGAGCCTCCCATTAGCCTGGGGTGGGGGAGGGGGCTCCTCAGGGAATTGGAGTTAGCAGATGGGCCCTCCCTCAGGTGGGACTCCTCTGGTGTGTTGGGGGTTGAGAAGGAGTGAGAGAAAGGGCCATGGGCCTCCAGAGACCGCCTGCCTTTAGGGGTTCCAGGAGCAGGCCCTCATCCAGCCTCACCCTCAGTCTGAACACTCCTCGCTGCCAAGGTCACCTGGGTGCCTTCCTTTCCTGTTGCCTCAGAAGTAAATGTTGCCTCCTCTGGGAAGCCTTCCTCACCCCAGATCAGAATAGCGGTCAGCCTTCCTGGCCCCCCTCTTTGGAGGAGGGTCTCTCTTACCACCCGGCCTCCTCAGCTCCTGAATGTGAGGGGTGGCTTAGAGGTGTCCAGGGTGTCCCCCAGGTGGTCCCCTAGGATCCAGGCCTCCAGGAGTCTGCCTTCCCCTCCCCCATTCCCCCCATCCACCTCCTATTCCCCCCTCCCGTTCGCCTGCCCATCTCTGTTCCCCGCCCACTTTCCATTCCCCGCCCACCTCTGTTCCCCGCCCACTTTCCATTCCCCGCCCACCTCTATTCCCCGCCCACTTTCCATTCCCCTCCCACCTCCCAGCATGGCCTTGGTCCAGTCCTTGTTGGCTTTCAACAAAAAAGTGAACACTTCACCTACTCCAGGGGAGGCCCGCTGGGAGGGAAAGCTGGGTGCACCTGCTCTGAGCCAATTCCTGAGGGGAGGGGCGTGTCCCCGGGGCAATGACAGAGGTCCCCGATGGCTGCCCAGGGTTCTTTATGGAAGAAACAAGCACACTCTCTTGGAGCCTCTGTTTGCTCACCTTTCAAATGGGACAATAAGGCCTTCACAGCAGGTGCTCGGGAGGACGGTGCTAAAGGGCATAAGGAAGGCTCAGCACTGCCTGACACATAGTAGGTGCTGGATGAACGGCAGCAGCAATCAGGAGCAAATCACACTGCCACAGCGCAGGCCACATGGGGACATGGAACAGGTGGGAAAACTGAGCCAGCCGGGGGAGGGACGGAGCCAGCGAGTAGGGAGACAGAGAAGGGTCTCCAATGCCCTGTGCCCCCCCCGGCCCCCTCCCCTCCTCCAGTGAGTCAGGAGAAAAGGTGGTTTCACACCAGAACTGCCTCCTCTCCAGCCCTGTGGCTCATGGGGATGAATATCCTTTGTCTGCGTGTCTGCATGCTCCCCCGCAGGGCCCGAGCCCGCCCGGCCCTTCAGAGGGTGAGCCCCCCCCAAGGCAGGACAGGACCTGCTCCTCCAGCTCAGGCCAGCACCCCCCACGGCGCTGGGCACAGAGCAGGTGTCCGGCGATTGCGTCATGGTGAAACCAAACTGTGCCTGGCAGGGCCACAGGACAGGGAGCCAGCCAGTCACCGCCCCCTCCTCGGGAACTTCCTGGACCTCTCGGGGTGGCCCAGCCCCCCCATCGCTGACAGGAGTGCCCACAGGAGGTGCCACCAGACCCCGCCCAGGCAGGGAACCCTTCCCACGCACCTGCTCTAGCTCTCACCTCTTTCCATCTCACTCCGGGCCAGCCTGTCCCCAGGAAGGCCCCGTTTTGACCCTGAGAGAGAAGTGAGCAGAAGCAGCAAGGAAGAAGCTGGTGGTGCCAACCGGCTGGTGCCAGCGGAGTGCAAGGAGTACTCAGTAGCCACAGGACGGCGGGGCCCACGGGGAGCTGGGATTTGCCCCGCACACCTGGACTCCTGGCTGGCCGCGGGTGGGGTCTTTGGTCTGTGTTCCAGGGAAAACAGAACCACCTCTGAAATGCCCTGGCAGCGCTGGGCTCGCTGCAGACCGCGGAGGTGGAGCGGCAGAGGGAACCGCAGGGCTTCCCCCAGGGCCCCTTCCTCCCCCAGCCCCAGGGTCCCCCGGGGAGGCCCCCAGCGCCTTTCTCCCGCGTCAGGAAGGACTGCAGACTTTCAGGGAAACTGTCCAAGGGGCGAGAGGGGCTGCCCCACAGAGGAGAGGCCGCGGCCCCCCTTCCTTCCTCGTGTGAAAGGAAGCCGGGGCCCTGCCGGGTCCTGGGTGGGAGAGGCTCCCCTTTGTGTTGGGGGGACTCAGCAGTAAAGGCCCCGGTGCGGCCTTCCAGCGGACAGTCCCATAAGGACCATAATGCCCGCGTGCCTCCAGAGATGGAGTTCACGCGAGGCTGGGAGAGGCCTGTCCTTTCACTACCTCGTCTTGGTCAGCGTTGGTCCCTTTAGGTCTCAGCGATGTCCCACGTGCTCTCTCTCTCTCTCTCTCTCTCTCACTCTCTTCTAAGGAGTTCATTTCAGGTCAGCCGACTGTTTGCTTGTTCTGAAGGTGCCCAGGGAGAGGGCAGGCCAGCAATGCCACCTGAGCTGTGGGCGGGGCTGCAGCTCATCAGGCACTGGGCATCTGACTGCCCAGTGCGTTTCCTGCCTCCCCCACCCCCCACCCCCCACACCCGCCGGGCTTTCCCGCTTCCCTAGTGGGAACCTGCTTGGAGGGTTCAAGAGCCTGGGGGCCTGCAAGATCTCTGTGTGAGGGATGGCCCCGCCTCCGTGTGAGGGATGGCCCCGCCTCCGTGTGAGGGATGGCCCCGCCTCCGTGTGAGGGATGGCCATGCAGAGATGGGCAGGGAGACTGCGTGGCCTGTGGTTCTTCCCCCGGGTCGTCTAACTGGGCCCCCCCGGCCCCCACCCCCCGCCCCGTCTCTGTCCTGAGAAGTTGGGGTCCCTGTTGAGGGCAGAAGCAGGCCTGTTCCCCAGGGAGCAAACTGCACTACCTCTCCGGCCATCCCAGCTAGAAGCCTGTGGCATGCAGGCCTCTCCAGGCAGCAGCTGGGGTCTTCGGCCGGAGCCCAGCTTCCAGCTGCACCCAGACACCCACTCTCCGGCCCCCACAGCCAAGGCCAGCCGGTGACTGGGTCTCAGAGCTGCCGCATGCCTCTTCTTCGGGCTCCTCTAAACCCACTCTCCCCTCAGGAGCCAGGGTGAGCATCTTAGCACAAACCAAACCGAGGACCCTCTGCTGAAAGCCACCCAGCACCTGAGCCAGGCTGGGCCTCTCATTCCGGCCCCCCCCCTGACCACAGCTCCCTGGCTGTGGCTTTGCTCCCTGCGGAGCAGCTCCTTCCTGCCTTCTGTCCACTCCTAGGCGGTGCCGAGCTGCTTCCTATCTCAGCACCTTTGCCCATGCCCAGCCTTTGGGGGTCAGGGACGCTCTTCCACCCCCCCCCCCCCCCCCGCCCAGGCTTTGGGTGGCTGTCTCCTTCTCCTCCCGTCTCAGCAAGCCACCCTCCCCCCCTCCACCGTGACACTGAGCCCCTCTGTGATGTCACCAGGTGAGCGCTATTCACGCCCCCAGATGCTCATGCGTCTGCTGGCTTCCTGCTGGCTCCCTCCCTCCCAGGGACAGAGACCTGGTCTGTCCTGGGCGTCACTTTATGCCCCGAGTTTGGAACAGAACCGGAACCAGTAGGGGCTTGGTTCAGCTGTGACTGACTGAGTGGCAAGCCTGCCACTCGACCTGCTCCCTAGAGCTCAGGCTCCTGCTGCCTCCGGGCACACTGGTCCCTTTCCGGGGAGCTCCGAGGAGCCTTCAGAAACGTCACCCACCAGGAGACACATCCATCCCTGGGAAGCCGTGAGGTCAAGGCCGGTGGCTGGGCAGTTGGTCTCCACTGGCCCAACGGATGGCTCTTTTGCTTGTTCGCGTCTGTTGTTAAAATCGCTTAATTCAGGGAACCACGCGGAAGTGAGAAAACTGGAGGGAGCGGGGAATTATTGGATTTTCCCACTGAAGTTGTTCTGCAAGCAACAAGTGAAAGCAAGATAACAGGAGGAAGGGACCTGGGCCTGGGGCGGAGGTGACGAGCCGCTGGGACGCCGCTCCTGGAACTGGGACTGCGCGGGGAGTGGAGGTGGGCGGTGAGGCGGGCAGGGCAGAGGGCCAGGCCTGCAGGATCCTAGACCTAGGCACAGGCAGGAGGCGGCTTCCCAGCTGTCTCCACGGTGGGAGAAGGTGGCATCGGGGGCAGAAATGGCGGCCATGTGAGTCTCAGGCTGTCGGAAAAAGACACAGGTCCCCAGGTCGCAGAGTATCCTCCCCAGAAATCCCCAGGGAGCTGGAGCTGTCAATCAAACATGCACTCAGCAATGCTCCCCTCACGCTCCCTGCTCTGCAGGCCCCATGGGGAACCCAGGCAGCGGCCGCCTCGCGCACAGTCCAGCTGAAGGCGAGGTGGTGAGGACGCACCGCGGGTAGGTCCTCATGGTCCAAGTCAATTTTCACAACCTTTGGGCTTCACCCTCCACTATTTATTGTTGTTATTATGTATTGATTTCAGAGAGGAAGGGAGAAGGAGAAAGATAGAAACATCAAAGATCAGAGAGAATCATGGATCGGCTGCCTCCTGCACGCTCCACACTGGGGATTGAGCCCACAACCCAGGTGTGTGCCCTGACCGGGAATTGAACCCTGACTTCCTGGTGCATAGGTCGATGCTCAACCCCTGAGCCACACTGGCCGGCCAGGTGGTCTCTCTGAAGTCTCCTAGGCGTCTGGTCCTGCTGCAGATGGTCACCATTGTCTCTCCCAGAGAGGAGGGTGCAGCTGGGGCGGGGTGGGGGCTAGGGGTGTGGTGAGGTCCCTTGGGGACATGTTCCAGTGGAGGTTCCTGTGAGACCTCATGTGTCCATGTCCCATAGACAGCGAGAGAGCAATCTGGAGGCCAGGCCCGGATCGGAGCTGCAGGAATACATCCGGGCCCCCAGGGCATGAAGGTCGGTCAAGAGCCCTGAGCAGAGATGAGCCAGCTGAGGGCAAGCTCCCAGGAAGAGCTGCCACATCATTGTCGTTGTGTGTATGTGTGTGTGTGTGTGTGTGTGTGTGTGTGTGTGTCCTGTTGTTATGATCCAGAAAGGGGTGGGTTATGGTGGGGTGAGGTGGGGTGGGGTGGGAGTGGGGGAGAGGACAGGGAGAAGACCGTGGCACCGAGCAGGTCTTATTGAGCTCCCCTCACCTCCACCCCAACACACACAGGCACACACACACACACACACATGCGCGCCTGTCAGCCCTGACACTTTGATTGCACCTAATTTCTTCCATCCTAAAGCCTCCCCTGGAAGAATTACGAGCCTGGCTCCCCCGACAGGCACACAGGGAGGATGGGATCGGCGATGGCATAAAAGCAGAGGAGAGAGGAGGGAGCAAAGGACGCTGTGTTTATCCTGAGCCGGGTCCCCGAACACCAGCGCCTTCTGAGCCAGAAGGACAGCAACCAAGGGCTTTAAAAATAGAGCCACTTCCCTGTTCAGGCAGGGAAACAACCCGGACTAAAGCCGCCTTCCTGGTCCCACGCACCTGAGCCCTCTGAGACGAGGCGGAGAAGGCCCCTGAGCCCCAGGGAAGAGGTGGAGGGCAGCTGGGCAAGACGGGAGGGGCCGCGACAGGCCTCGGGCTGGGGCTTGGTTCTGGAGTGACCACCGTGCTCCCTGCCTCTGAAGAGAGAGAAGAACCCCAGCCCCTTGGGGCCTTGAATGTAGACAGCAGTCTCTGGAGACAGCAGGGGCCGTGGGACAGCTGTTTCTGGGGCAGACCGGAACCCCTGCACGCAAGCACGGGTTACTGTCTCTAGGACAGTGCTCAGAGAGACAAGTCTCCTGTTTGGGTGATGGCAGGGTTACGAAGATGAGGATGACGGGGTCGGTGCTCCCGGGAGGCGTAGGGACTGGGGGGAGGGGAGGCTAGGCAGGAGGAAATGCTGTCAGCGCCACAGAGGGGGGCGGTGCCAATCCCAGGAGATCTTGGAGGAAGCGGAGGGCTTCAGGGAGGAGGTGGCTTTGTTGTTTCAGAACCGTTTTAGATTCATAGACAAGTTGAGATTGTACAGAGGGGCTGGTTCAGAAATCCTTTCTCTTGTTCTTCTCGTGGTACTAGGGGAGTGCCATTCTTTTTATATATATATACTAGTGGCCCGGTGCACGAAATTCGTGCATTGGCGGGGGAGAGGGGTGTTCCTCAGCCTGGCCTGCACCCTCTCCAATCTGGCACCCCTCAAAGGATGTGCTAGTGCCAGTTTACAGGGATCGGGCCTAAACCGGCAGTCGGACATCCCTCTCACAAACCGGGACTGCTGGCTCCAGCCACTCACCTGCCTGCCTGCCTGATTGCCTCTAACCAGTCTGCCTGCCGGCCTGCTCACCCCCACTGCCCCCCACTGCCAGCCTGCTCACCCCCAACTGCCCCCCGCCCGCTGGCCTGCTCACCCTCAACCACCCCCTGCTGTCGGCCTGCTCGTCCCCAAGTGCCCCTCCACCAGTCAGATCACCCTCAACTGCCCCCCATGCCAGCCTACTCACCCCCAACTGCCCCCCCTGCTGGCCTGCTTGCCCCCACCTTCACTCCCCACTGGCCTGCTCACTCCAAACTGCCCCCCCCCCGCTGTCCTGATCACCTCCAACTGACCCCCACTGACGACCTGCTCACCCCCAACTGGCCCCCCTGCTGGTCTGCTTACCCCCAATGGCCCCTGCCATCCCATCCTGGCCTGATCACTGCCCCCCCCCCCCCCCGTGGCGACCTAGGTCCCAACCCCTCCTTTTTTTCTTTTGCTTTTTCTTCCTTTTTTTTTTTCAGGGCCTCCTTGAGCAGAGGCCAGGGCCGGGCCAGGGTGGGAAGCTTGGCTTCCTCCATTGCCAGGCAACCCAAGCCTCCTGCTTGCTCCAGCTCTGTGGCTGGCTGCCATCTTGGTTGGGTTAATTTGCATACTCGCTCCTGATTGGGTGGTGGGCGTGGCTTGTGGGTGTAGCAGAGTGATAGCTAATTTCCATGTTTCTCTTTTATTGGTGTAGATATATATATTGATTTCAGAGAGGGAGGGAGAGAGAAACATCAATGATGAGAGAGACTCATTGATTGGCTGCCTCCTGCATGCCCCTTACTGGGGATTGAGATGGAGCTGGCAACCCGGGCCTGTGCCTTGACTATGAATGGAACCGTGACCTCCTGGTTCATAGGTTGACACTCAACCACTGAGCCACGCCAGCTGGGCGGAAAGTGTCATTTTTACTCACAGATTCTGGAAGGGGTAAGGACAGGAGAGGTGGAGACAGCTAAATAGAGAGCTACCACTGAAGACCTGGGTGCTGATCCCTACATCAATCCCGGTGTTCTATAAGACCTGGGGCAAGCCCCTCCACTTTTCCCGGCCTCAGTTTCCCCCCACCCCCTGCGCGGCGGGAAGGATCGTTTCTCTTGGACTGAGCTCTCCAGGGACACGGAGGATAAATGCCAAGACAAACAGAACAGTGTTTTAGATGAAAAACGCCATAAAATAAATTCAAGGTGTTATTATTTTAAGGTGCAAAAATCAGGACTTATAAAACCAGGCATAAAACTGTCCCGGTGGATATATTTTCATTCTGGAGAAAATGAATGGTTATATCTCAGGCTTGCATTTTCCACAGCGTCCGTCCCGGAAGTGCCCTTCGAGACCGTGGGTCCAACCCCTCCCCGTGGAGAGTGTGAGGCCCAGAGAAGGAAGCCACTTGCTCAGGGTCACACAGCAGGTTAGGGACTCGGTTGGGACTGGGACCGGTCGTCCTGAGGGCTTTTTCTCCATCCTCCACTTCCTTTTCCTGGGGATGGCAGGGAGCAGCTCTAAGCCAGTGATGGGGACCTCGGACGTCCAGGCCCAGGGCACCCGCAACCCGATGGACCATCTCTAAGCCAGTGATGGGGACCTCGGACGTCCAGGCCCAGGGCACCCGCAGAGGAAATTCCTGCTGCGATCGCTGACCTCCGCTCCGCAGCACGAGTCCGGCTTGACCCCCGAGATCCTGCTGCTGGTGGCATCCCCCTCGCTGAGCTGGCTCCTGGACAGCGTGGCGTGGGGTGGTCGGAGGGCAGAAGTAATTGCGATCTATGGAGGTTTGGTATTGTAATAAAAACAGGGGCCATTACAGCCGCCATTTATGTCATTAGTATTTAGTGGCGGTGCGCTGCAGCTTTTTTAGTGCTCATAAAGCTGTCGCGGCTTGCAGATATGTCACGGTGCTGATATAAATTTAAAGGGCCGGGAATCCATAAGTCATAAAAACTAGATAGTAAATAGCAGCCGAGCGGGATGGACAAGGGCTGTTGCATTAGGCATGCAAATGCTTATGGATTTGCATGTCTAGTGCTGGCATTAGCATAATGAGAAGCACATTTACATTAGAGGGACTTGATTCACTAGACCTTTGTAAATAAAGTCCACTCAGCCCCGATAGCGATAGCGGAGGCATGGGTGCAGGACCCGAAGGCAAGTAGAGCCATATCCCATTTCTTTTTCTTCTTTGCTTTATTGTCTAAAGTTTTACATATGTCTCCTTTTCCCCCGATTGACTGCCCCCCACCCCAGCCATTCCCACCCCGGGGAAGCCCCCACTTCCCCAGTGTCTGTGTCCATTGGTTATGCTAATATGCATGCATACAAGTCCTTTGGTTGCTCTCTGACCTTCCCCGCCTCCCCCCCCCCCCCCCCCCCCGCCACCATGTGTCTCTGGATCTAGTTTTTATATCCCATTTCCCATGTGGCATGTGCTCCCGTTCATGGGTGCGTGGCTGTGACAGTGCAGCCATGTGCCAAGTAACATTGCATTAGCATGCACCCCTCTGTGCATGTGGTCTCTCTTCTTGGGAACGCACATTAGTATATGTGTCTGTGTGTGCACACACACCTTGGTGTAAGTGTATATGGGTGTGTGTTTGTGTAAGTGTTTCACGGGGGGTCCTGTCTGTGAACATGTGTTCCAATGTGTGCACGTGCATCCATGCGAGCCTGAGTGTGTAGGTGCATCCGTACAAGCCTGTGTGTACATGTGCATCTCGTGTGATCACATCTGGAAATGCCGAGGGGTGCCAGGCAGGTGGTGGGGGCCAGGCTGAGCGCTGACACTGTCATTTTCTTCCTTGGAATTTCAGAGCCTCTAACCCCCACCACCTCCCGGGGAGGCAGCAACCCAAGTTGCCAGCTGGGCTATAAATCCCTTTAATGTTGCCCAAGGCCATTGTCGGAGGCCTTGGCCTTGACCTGGCTGTCTAGGAGAGGATAGAGCCTGCAAGAAGGTGGGCTGGGAGCTAATGGGGCTGCAGCCACAGGGCAGGGGCACCCAGCTTCCCCTCCCTGCGCTCCCGCTCCCCACTCCCCAGGAAGTAGGCACAGGACAGGAGGCGGGAAAGCAGAAGCGCCCTCTCGCTGAGCTGGGCCTTATGTGGAGGAACTCATTGGATTCGCTCGCCAGCTCTCTGGGGATTATGGGTCCCAGGTCCCAGAGGAAGACAAGCCGGCACAGTGAGTTCCAGCAACGTGTCAGGATTCCTTCAGCCACATCGTCTGGCCCTTAGGCACCTCGTTCTTCTCAGATGAACCACACACATCCCTGAAGAGTTCTTGTCCCCGGTGGCCAGAGGCCATTCCTGGCCCGAAGGCCAACGTGGCCAAGCTTTTCTTTGCCATTCTTCCCTTCCTTCCTTAGTCTTCTCTTTGCTCTGAAGATGTCCACCTCTCATTCCTCAATGCCCAGAGCTTCCCATTGGGGTGGGGTGGGGTGGGGTGTGTGTGTGTGTGGGGGGGGAGCATGCCAGACCCTATCCTCCCAGCAGCCCCCAACCTTTTGTCTTCATCCCAATCGCCTGGCTTGCAAGTGGCCACGCTCTCATTGAGCTCTCTCTGCCTTCCAAGGGGTTGGTTCCCTTACGGCGCAAACGAATCCGTGCTCAGATGACATGGCTACTACTAAAATCAAAGGGCTCCCTGCCCCGGGGACAGAAGGCAGGGCTGGCATGCTCTTCAAGTTCATGAAGCCCAGCGTCCTCTCTCGGGCTCGCAGAAGAGAAGGGGCCCACCCAAGGGACCCACAGTTAGGAAGGTGGTGGGTTGGCCTTGAAATCAAGTCTTGTCACTTCAAGCCCATACTTCTCTCACGTCACCAACTTCCGGTTTTAAAGTTCGTCCCCAGGAAAGACGATGCTGGTGGGGACCACAGGCCTGGAGACTGGTCAATGGTGGGGGCCGTCTGGCCATGCTGTAGGTCTCTACCTGAGAGGAGAGCTAGCTTTCCGGAAGCGTTGGGACAGGTTCAACGTGACAACGGGTCTGCGCCCCTCCTGGGTACCTGTCTGAGATCATAAAATTCCTAACCGGAAACGGGACCTCCTCCACAAATCCGAGGTAACTACGAGCACCAGCCACCCAAGCATCAACGTTCTTCTAAGACTGAGACACAGGAAAAGGAGATAAAGAAGACTTCCGTTGTGGCATTTGGGTTCATTGTTTGGTGCAGGCAGACTCGCTGTCTGGAAAAGTTCAGCCCGTGTTCAAATCTGTGGTGGGGACCGAGGTCCCCCTGCCACGCTTTGAGGCTCCTCGGTAGCTGTCCTGGGCACCTGGGCATCCTAATCACCTGGTTACTGTGCCCTTTGTTCATTTTGTTGGTGGAGCATGGAAATATCATGGCGGCAGCAGGAAGAATCTATGAACCCCAATCTTGAGGGGAGGAGGCTGGGGGCATCGTCCCGTGTCAGGGTCACCCCTTGACCGGAAGGAAGGCATTAGGCGCTCCGGGACACCACATACCCCTGCTGTGCAGTCGGCCTCACACTCCTCCCGTCTCCAAGAAATGCATGAGCTGCTGAAAATGCGTTTCCAAATGCGTGTGGAGGCTGGATTTACGTCCGGGTGGCTGCATATTAAATGCTGATTATTAAAAACATTTGCCCGGCTCTTTAAAGACGATAGATAACGTCTCTGTTACCTAAGTCTCAGTGAAGGCTTTATTAATTCATTATTATTTTATCAACATACAATAAACGGCTCTATTAAATCTAAATTAGACAGATATTTGGGGAGGGATCGTCTAAAAAGACCTCAGCTGAGACTATCCCCAGGGAAGGACTTAATGAAGTTTCAAACAGTTAATAACCCGCAGTTCATAAATAAACCATGGCTCTTTAAAGACCTGCACAACGCTAAAAGGAGAGGTGGAGGGTCCTCAGAGGAGGCCTGCGAAAGCACCCTTGGAATTCTCCTCCTTATAACAGATAGAACCTCTACCGTCAGACATGATTTTCTAAAAAATATTTTTATTGATGTCAGAGAGGAAGGGAGAGGGAGAGAGAGATGGAAACATCAACGATGAGAGAGAATCACGGATCGGCTGCCTCCTGCAGGCCCCCCACTGGGAACCGAGCCGGCAACTGGGGCCTGTGCCCTGACCGGGCATCGAACCGTGACCTCTTGGTTCTTAGGTCGATGCTCAATCCCTGAGCCCTGCCAATTATTTATTGGGCACCTCGGGGAATGTGACAACTCCCGGGGACATTAAAGTGAACTCTTGCCGTGGGTCCCAAATTCGCTAAGGAAATGAGCCGAGAGACAGCCTTGAGACAATTTTCTCCTTCTCGCAAAGATCCCGCTTTGGACTTTCAAAATCTATTTTGGTCTGAGAGGTGAGAGATGAGAAAAAAAAAAAAAAATTCCATCCTGATGTGAGAAGCGACCATTCCTTGACAATCTCTCCACTGTGTCCTCTGGAGGCAGGGCCAGCTGCCTCATTTCCAGAGCCCCGTGCAAAAATGACACGCAGGGCCCCTTGTTCCAAAGAGGCGGCAAACGTGTCCACAGCTGGTGAATGGAGGTGAAGGTCAGATCCGTGCTCATTGTGCGTGGCCAGGTGCCACTGTCAGTGATTTCATGTCAACGCCGCCCGAGGGGCTCAGTGGCTGAGCGGTGACCTCTGAACCAGGAGGCCGTGTTGGGCACTGTAGCCCAAGGAATGGGCTTTAGATGTAACATTTGGGGCGGAGAGACGAAGCTGCGGAAGGATTGTGCGCGGAGGAGTGATGCGATCCCACTTCTTGTTTTAAAAAAGATCACTCTTGATATAGGGAAGTGACTCATGGCCGGGGGGGAGGGGGGAGAAGCGGGGGGGGGGACGAGGAGGGAGAGCAGGCCTGGGAGAGCCACGAAGAGGACGCGGCGCTATTTCGGAGGCCACGGTGGCTGTGAAGACAGGGGGACGTGGGCGGATCTGACGTGTGTCTGGGAAGCAGCGTCAGCCAGGCCTGCTGTCACTGAGCTGGACGTCAGGGCGGAGAGAGGCGGCTCAGAGGCCATCCCCAAAGCAGCCATGGTGTCCTTCACGGAGCGGGTGAGAGCGAGACAAGCACAGGTGTGCGGATGCCGGGGGGAGACCACACCGCTGGGCTTGGTGAGTGCGCGATGCCAGTAAGGCCTGCAGGGTGAGGGGACCATGCTGTGTTGGCTCTTTGGTGACGGCGTTTTGCCCGGAGATGAAACGTGAGAGCCACAGGCATAGGGGTGCTTCTCGGAGACCCTGGGAAAAGATGGCCTCCATCGGCAAGGTCAGACCTCACTCGGGACGCGCGGGGACCTCTCCCTCCTCCGTGCTTCCCTTCCTTCCACCCTGGAGACTAGTGTGTGTGCTCCCCCCGCCCCCAGGCTTCACAGGCAGAGCGAGGACCCCACCGCAGGGTACAGGAAGGGCCCCTTTGCAGCTCAGCCCTAATGATAGGCTCCTCCCACGTGAGCCCCGTATTTCTGAACAGGTGACGCACTGGGTTGTGTGGGCGGACTGTCCTCAACAAGGTGGACGTGGGCTTTGACATTGAACTCATGGCCGAGGCAGAGGCCACACTGATTCATGTTGCTTTCAATGCCAGAAGCCGGGGAGGAAGGCCCCGAGTCCCACCCACAGAGCGACCGTGAGCCCATTGGGAGCGGCGGTGACAAAAGACCTTGGTTGCTAGGAAGAAGGCAGCGGAGAGGCCCCCCGTTGGCCGTGTGCCAGGGAGGAGGAAGCACACGTGTCCATGTGACTCACGGGAGGCCTCTGAGAGCCCGCCGCCTGCCACACAGAAGTCACAGTCCTCTTCCAGGGCAGGCAGCAGCGGGCACCCGCGCTGAGGGGCGCTGCATGCCCCGCAGGCCTCACGCAGCACCGTGTTCCATGTGGGACATTGCCACCGCACAGCGACGGTTTCTGCACATTGTCGATGTGCGTGGGCAGAACCACACACACACACACACACACACACACACACACACACACACATACGTTTGTAGAAAGCTTAGAGCTTCCTTCGAACTCTTCTCTTTTTTTAAAATATATTTGTATTGATTTCAGAGAAGAAGGGAGAGGGAGAGAGAGAGAAACATCGATGATGAGAGAGAATCATGGATTGGCTGCCTCCTGCACATCCCACACTGGGGATCCAGCCCACAACCCAGGCATGTGCCCTGACCGGGAATCGAACCCCGACCTCCTGGGTCATAGGTCGACGGTCAGCCCCGGAGCCACGCCGGCCGGGCTGAGCTCTTCCTACGGGAGAGGGTCCTCATGACTTTACTTGCTGTTGCCTCGCTCCCTCAGGTCGTCCCCCCCCCACCGCCCTCCGAAGACTTTTCAAGGAATCGTGACATCGGTGTAACCACACGGTTCCTCTCGGTTGGGTTCAGAGTCCCAGTGCTGGTCTTTAGAGAGACTTGAGTCCAGATGTTGGCTCGGCCGCTGTGGTCACGGACAAGTGGCTTCACCCCTCGAGGCCTTACCTGTGTCCTTAGGTGAAATGGAAATGATCATGTTCTCTCCAAATGTAGAGTTAGTGGTAAGAAGTTTCATGCCCAGAGAGCACAGGGCACAGAACCTGGGATGTGGCAGATATCCTGTACCTGGGTCCTTGAACGGGCATCCCCAATCCCACTTTGTGGATGGGTGGATGGACATCTCAGAGGTTCCGTGAGCCAGCTGAGGCCACGCAGCTGCTGTGGTGTTAGGGAGGGAATGTTTGTCCAATTCATATGTGGAAGCCCTAACTTCAATGGGATGGCATGTGGAAATAGAGTGTTTGGGTGGTAATCAGGCTTACATGATACCATAAGGGTGGGGCCTTCATGATGGGGTTAGTGGCCTTATATGAGGAAGGAGAGCTAACCCCCCCCCAACCCCCCACCAGCACCTGCATGGAGCAAAGGCCATATGAGGACAGAGTAAGAAGCTGGCCACCTGCAAACCAGGAAGAGAGCCCTCACCAGGAACCGAATCTGCCAGCACCTTGACCTTGGAGCGCCTGGGAGAGAGCCACCTTGACCTTGAACTTCCAGCCACATCAGTGAGAAAGAGACAACCCCCTCAGTCTGCAGTATCTTGTTCTGGCGGCCTAAGCACACTGAGATGAGTGGTAAGTCCCAATTGGAATTCACATTCTGGCCCCACATCTCGATACAACTCCCAGACAAGCCCTGGAAATGGGCTCGATGCGCCCACAGGCATACAGGAAACTAGAACGTGGGCCTGTTTTGCCTCCTGGCCTTTCCCCTTGGCGGCCCTGGGGTTCTGCCTGGCGAAACGTACGGTTTCCTGACACAACGGTCCGGGGTCCGGATCACAGAGCGCCGGTGCGTCGTGTTTACTCACTCAGCATGCCTTTGATTCGCATTTACTTTTCTATTCACTCGTGATTTTAGCAGCGTTTTCATTCCCCCTTAAGTGACTCAGCACTTACTGAGCTCCAGCTCTGTGCAGGGCCTTTGCTAAATAAGTGAAGTGTCATCTCCTTGCAGACTTGCTGGCTGAGACAGGTGGCTTTGGAGACCTAGCACGTTCGGGGCGCGGGCCGTCTCCTCCCCACGTGCGCTCCTCCCAAGTCCTTGCACCACAACGGAACCGGATCTCTCCCGGGCGCTCAAGTTGCTCCCTGCCTGGCATCCGGCTCCAGCCCCAGCCTCTGCAGAGTCAGTATCCCAGTGCCAACCCTCTTGCCCAGGCCTCCCAGGTCCCTGTATTCGGTTCGAGTTGCTGCGGTAACGGACCATCACAAACGCAGTGGCTTAGAGCAACACATCTTTATGCTCTTTCCGGTGGATAGGTTAGCCTGTGTGCACCAGGGTCTCACGGAGCTAAGCTCCAGGAGTTGCCAGGGCTGTGTTTCCTCAGGAGGGGCTGATGGGAATGCATCTCCCTGCCTGCTTTCTGCAGCTGCTGGGAGGCCGCTCGCATCCCTTCGCTCCTGGCCCCATCCCCTATCTGCCCAGCCTTGCCTCTCTCTGCCTCATCTAGGTCTCATCCGCAGGAAGGAGTCTTTGCTATTTAGAACTCACGTGCCTAGATTGGGTTCAGCTGGGTCATCTAGGATACTCTCCCCTTGTCAATGTCCTTAACCTCAATGCCATCTGCAAAGGCCGCTTGGCCGGAGAAGGTAACCTCACAGGTTCCAGGATAGGGCATCTCTGGGGGCATCATCCCGCCTGCCACATCCCGCACAGACTCTGGGCGGGGCCCGCACCACCTGCCGTGCTCCGAGCATCTGTCACCGGCCTCCTCGAGGCCTGCAGCAGAGTTTTATGGCCCAAGCCAAGAAGAGCAATAAGTAGAAGTTCCGTTTCAGCACCACGGACAGCGGCTCTCCAGTCAATCAAATGGCAGTTCATTTTAATCACTCCTCGGGAGAGATGTAAAAGCCTGTATTGAGGTACACAGCAGTTTTATTGATGACAAGTTTAATTGTTTCATTTGTCCTCACCGTCTCCAGCACAGCCGCCTCTTAATCAGCGGCTGCCGACGTCCTAATGAAGCCTGGTCCACTTCCCCCTGCCGCGCACGCCGGGCCCGGAGTAATTGGGCTGAGACTCCCATCCACACGCTGCGGAACCGCTGGCGTTTCCCCGAAAACAGGGCCTGATTGCTTTGCTGATGTTGCTAAGTGCCCCTGAAGGGGTGGCAACAGCCATGCTGCCCACAGATGCCGGGAAACAACCCCCTCCCCCCCAAATGTCTTAAAGGGGTCCTCAAAGTCTGTCCAACTGGTAGCGAGGAGACAGGAAGGGAAACCAAGTGTGTCTTTTGCTGGCAGGGGCCCCTCCCAGGAGGGTGTGCAGGAGCTGGGACGCAGACCACTGAGGTGTGGTCGGCAGCCACACGCCGACATTCACCTCAGCCACGCTGCTCCTTCCTCCGGAGCTGAGCGGGGTTCCGCGTGTGGGTGTGTATGTGTGTGTGAGCGTGTGTGCTCGCATCCATGTTTCTGCAATGAGGCTTCAAGGGAAGTGTTTTAGCAGCGTGGCTGGCTCTGGCTGCTGAAGGGGAGGGTTCAGGCCGGGGGAATTCGAGCAGCCATGGTCTCAGCGTGGCTAGGAGACAGAGAGATTGGTGGGGCCTGGGAAACTCCAGGATCGCAGGGTCGAGGCTTGGAAACTGCAGAGAGACTCCCCTCCATGCTCCGCCAGCCCCCCACGTTCACCTCACCCGCCGGGACGGTGAGGACAACAGCAGCAGCAGCAGCCGCTGGGCTCTGCTCACTCACCAGGTGGACACAGACATGGGCTCTGCTCTCTTTTATTCCTCATAAGAACCCGCGGAGCAGGTGCCATGGTCTCCCCCATCACCAACAAAGAAGTGAAAGCGCAGAGAAGCTAAAAACTTGCCCAAAGCTGCCGACGTGTAGGACTGGAAGCTGGATCGGCAGGGTGCCCGAACCAGTTCTCGGCGCCCCTCTACCCCATGTTCAACCCCGGCAACAACATTACAGGGAGGGCGTTTGTGATGGGCCGTCACCTGTTCCAGGCCCAGGATGAAGTGCCCTGTGTCTACTGTCTTGGTTAATCTGGAACGCAACCCTAGGAGGCAGGCTCCCATCTGGAGAGGAAGAATAAGGGATTAAGGCCTGGCGTGACGGCCACTCAGCTGGGACACAAACATAGGTCTGCCTGCCTTGCCCGAGAGAGGACCAGGTGCGGAGTGAGGATTGGCATGGGAGTTGGCATAATCCACCCGGACCATTCATTCTGTGAAGCCGGACCTGGATGGGCTGGGTCAGGACCGAGGCATGCCTCTCAACATTGTAGAAACAAGAAAAACAAGCAAACAAAGGACCCCAGAGTCTTCCCCTAGCAACGGTGGTTTAGGAGACCTGGGCATCGTGGCTGCCTCTGGTAACCGCCTCGGAAAAGCAATCTGACATTGGGAAGCCTCGCCGGCAGTATCTGAACTGGGCAACTGTGAGAATGAAATGAGATCACGTATTCATTCTTTTATGTTAGACATTTTTTTATTGGGCTTCTACTCCGTGCCAGGAACTGTTCCGGGCTTTGGGGATGCAGCAAGCAGCCGCGGCAGGCACTTTGATTCTCATCGGGAAGTCAGATGGTAAACAAATAAGCAAATCAATACATACCAGATTTCTACAAAGAGTCATGAGAAGAGGAAACTCCTGGGGTGGGAGTTGGGGGGGGGAGTGGGGTGGGGGGGGAAAGAGAAGGAAGAGATCTGAGTTATATGCAGGCCTCTCAGTGACTAGTCTTCCAGGCAGAGGTAACAAAGTGTGCAAAGGCCTTGAAACAGGAATAAGCGTGGCTGGTAGAGGGACAGACAGAAGGCCAGTGTGAACGGAGAGTAAAACATGAGCCAGAGCCCGGCTCGGTGGTTGAGCATCTTCCTAGGAACCAGGAGGTCACGGTTCGATTCCTGGTCAGGGCACATGCCCGGGGTTGGAGTCTCGATCCCCAGTGGAGGGCGTGCAGGAGGCAGCCCATCCATGATTCTCTCTCATCATGGATGTTTCTCTCTCTCCCTCTCCCTGCCTCTCTGACATCAATGAGATAGAAAGAGGTGGGATGTGAGGTTGAGAGGAAAGCAATGGGCCAGATCACTCAGGACCGGAAGAACCAGGCTACGGACTTGGGATTTATTTCTCGTGTGAATTGGAATCCAGTACAGGGGCCCTCACGGGACAAGGAAACCCTCTGACTTCCTTTGATAAAAGGCATGTGCGGTTGCCTCTGGGGACAAGTCTAGAAACAGGAAGATCCGTTAGGAAGCTGCCACTCTGGCACGTCCCAAAGGTCTCAGCCCACAGTAGATCATTATCCTTGTTGTCACCCCAGAAAGGTGTTAGCACCCTGAGGAGATACGTGGTTCCATGTATAGGGAGCAGGAGGAAAAAGAAACAGGTCTGGTCGGTCCCATAAGATGTCAGATGAGCATTTTCAGAGATGAGCACTCATGAATCACCATGTTCCTTCATGAACTGAAAAGCGGTGAGTGCAGGAAACAGAAAAGGCAGGAGCCTGGATGGTAATGACAAGACACGAGTGATGGACCGGCCGGTGTGCTTACATCAGTTATGACTGTAGGATCGGTGGGTCGTTTCAACAATAAGTAACCGAAGGGCCTTTGAATGGATGCGTCTGGGAGACAGTAATATCATCAGAACCTTGTCCTTCAACCCCCACTACCTGGGCGGGATCTTGGCCTTGGCCGACGCACTTCCCAACCTGCCTTGTTGATGTCTCTGGGTCAGGAAGAGCCGATAAAAAACTTGTGAAGACAGTTATGTGAGAAGCATGTGTGTGTGTGTGTGTGTGTGTGTGTGTGTGTGTGAGAGAGAGAGAGAGAGAGAGAGAGAGAGAGAGAGACTTCTCCCCTTATCTCAGCCATGATGGCATTTTTATTGAATTTTTCCCCCTGCTGCTTTAGCTAACAAAGGGTAAATTCAAATACAATAAAAAATCGCAGAGGGGGAAAAAGTGCAAAGACAAACGACATTCTCCTGGCATTTGTTTCAAGGCTGCAGAATGTGGAGTGTCTTGACAGCACCGAGAGATTTTCCTCCTTTAAAATAGGTGTCAGAAAGCGGTCTTCATTTAAGCAAATCAATATCTTTAATTTTGGCCACTTGCTCTAGGATTTAGTGCCCGATTTCCAGGGAAATGAAGAAGGAGTCAAGCCTCATAACTTTGCTCAGTTTTCATGGAAAGGAAGCAGAAGGCGAAGGGTGACACAGTGGCTATTCTGAGGAATAATTGAATGTTCTTCGACTCCTTGGCTGCCTCTGAAGCCATACTGCACTGAAGAAAAATAGAGCAAGGCAGAGGAAGAGGGGTGTGTGTGTGTGTGTGTGTGTGTGTGTGTGTGTGTGTGGTTGTAAATATTATGGCGTGAAAAGGTGACATTTGAGTAAAACATACAGGGGATGAGGCGGAAGTGAGCTGGGTAGAAATCAGGGAAGAGGACCTCAGGCAGAGAGGATGGGGCTGAGGAGCTGCGTGCACCTGAACTGAGTGTCG
The DNA here is from genome assembly GCA_026230045.1 of Corynorhinus townsendii. NCBI lineage: Eukaryota > Metazoa > Chordata > Mammalia > Chiroptera > Vespertilionidae > Corynorhinus > Corynorhinus townsendii. The sequence continues at coordinate 2,618,206 of JAPDVU010000011.1, read as the reverse complement.
GGGGTGGGGGGGTGGGGCGGGGGAGAGATAGAGTCCAGTTCAGAGGTTAGAGTGTCTGGATCTCATGGGGCTCTGTGGTTCACTTGAAGAATTTAGCCTTGGTGCTAAGTGAGAGGAGAAGCTCCCCGAGGGTTCTGAGCCGAGACGCGATCAACCCTACCTGTTAACAAGATCATTGTGATGCTCTGTTGAAAATATCCCAAAGGAGGGGCAAACTAGAACCAGGGAGAACTGAGGGGTGGTGGAAGGTTGGACCATGATTTGAATCAGCACAAGCGGCAAGAAGGGTAAGATCTGGTTGTTTTGTAGAACCCAGCTGATGGGTTGGCTACGGGATGTGAGAGAAAGAACAGAGTTTTTGATGACCTCAAGGATTCTGGCTGAAGCCATCCAAAGAACAGAAACGCTGTTAACAGAGAGAGGGAGGTTTTGGGGAGACCAGGGGTGGGGCGCTGGAGATCAGGAGTCCAGCTGGGACATGTGAAGTTTGATATAGCTTTCATGTATACAAGGGTGGTGTTGCAGAGATAGATGGATGTGTCTAAAGTGAGGATAGAGGGCCAAGCTGGGGCTACAAACTTGGAGGTTGTCTACATTTAGATGATGATGTCCAGGCATGACACTAGATGAGTTCAGCGAAGGCATGAGAATACGTATTAAAGAGAATTTTAAAGCCGGGCCCAGGGGCCTTCAACTTTTAATTTCATTGCCTTAATTATGGGAGAATGAAGGCAGTTGAAGGAGATGAAAGAGTGAATGAAAGAAGAAACTGTTGATCCAAGTTCTCCTAAGGGACTTATATTTCTGCAAATGCTTCACTTTTTTTTCTATGCACTAAGGCCTGGGTCTATCCATCCATTTGTCCACCCATGCATCTATCCATCTATCCAACCACCCAACCAACCACCCATCTATCCATCCCAACAATCCAGTCATCTATCAACCCATCCATCCAACCATCCATCCATCCATCCATCCATCCATCCATCCATCCATCTATCCATCCAACCACCCACCCACCCACCCATCCATCCATCCCAATGATTCAAGTACCTATCAATCCATCTATCTATCCATCCATCTAGGCCAACCATCCATGCAGCCATCCATCCATCCATCCATCCATCCATCCATCCATCATCCATCTATCCATCCAACCACCCAACCAACCACCCATCCATCCATCCCAATGATCCAAGCATCTATCAATCCATCTATCTATCCATCCATCTAGGCCAACCATCCATCCATCCATCCATCCATCCATCCATCCATCCATCCATCTATCCATCCAACCACCCAACCAACCACCCATCCATCCATCCCAATGATCCAAGCATCTATCAATCCATCTATCTATCCATCCATCTAGGCCAACCATCCATCCATCCATCCACCCATCTATCCATCCATCCACCCATCTATCCATCCGTCTAACCATCTATTCATCCATCTAACCATCCATCCATCCATCCATCCATCCATCCATCCATCCATCCATCCATCCATCTAACCATCTATCCATTCATCCATCCATCCATCCATCCAACCACCCAACCAACCACCCATCCAACATACCTTTCTCTTCCATGATATCTGTGAGATGTCTCAAAGTATGCCTGTGCCAATGTTCTATGGTGTAGGGATCTGAGAAAAATTTCAGAGTACTTAGCTGAGTTACTTAACATGGATCCAACTGGATAAATATGGTGAGAATTGCCCTTTGCTTCTTACTACTTCCTCTATTCTGATTGTGCATGAAAGGGCACACATACAAAATAATATGAATCTTGTCATTCCACTGTCTCTAGGTCCCCATGTTCATCCTCTAGTTTCATCTAAATTCCTTGAGCTTCTCTCTGATCTGAAGATGACTTTGCTCTCTTGAGATGCTGACACGCAGATGTTGGGAGGTTTGCTGAACAGGCAGTTTGGAGATCAGGGTGTGACCTTGTCCGGGGGCAGACACAAGCAGTTCTTATTGGGATCACTTGCTGATGGATTTCTGCCAGTTGGCTCATCCCTTCTTGTAATATTGTTATTTTAGCGACAACAAAAGGCCAGCAGGATTAAGAAATATGTATCTCGGAAGGCGGCTTTGTCATCAGTCAAGTGGCGACAGCCCTTATCCATATGCATGATGGAACGCTAACTTGTGAGTTTGTCCTCCTGGCGTCTCCTTGGAGAACACAAGTGGGTTCTTCCACAGACGTGGACCAAAGAGCCTTCTCCTCACCCAGTCCCAATAGCTGGCCAGTTTTACGGCTTAGAACCCGGGGTTCATGGGCAGTCTTCACCCAACATCTGGGTAGATCAGTCTTAGCCTAGGTCACCTTGGTGGCTCCAGTTGTTGGTCCTGTGTTTGAAGCTTTGGCTTGGATCAAGGAAGGAGTGCCTGCGCATTGGCCACTGGCTCCCAGGCAGACATGGGGCCTCCGGCCATGAGCATCTTTATTTATGATCTTCCTGTCAACTCTCTCAGGCAAAGCCGTTGTCATAATAGAGTGGGTGCCATTTATTTTAGTCTTGGCACAAGAATGCTCCCCCTCCCCGGGCTTCCATCTTCTTTCTCACCCTACCTTTGACATTATTTGCCAAACGATCCGAAGATAATTTTTAATGCCTGGACATCATCCTGAAGCTAAGTTCTGCTGGATTATTAATGATTGAATATCTTCCAGTCACCCGCCTGCACAGTGTGTTACAAATTATCCTGAAAAGGAGATTAATTCCATTACGAGTTTGAATAAGAAAAGGACGAGAGAATCACCGGCAGTGTTTTAATGCAGAACAGTGTCACTGAAACCTTCACAAGTATCTGGGAAGTTGGTATTCGAGGAAGAAGTGGGGTCTATCCTTCAAAAGTCATTTAGCAGGTCTTTACCGAGGCCTCGTGGGATATATTAGCACGGTGTGAGCTGTTGCAAAGCGTTGGCCAATCCTCACAACCCCATGGGGCTTTTTTCTAGAAACGCTCACCTCAGACCTACCGAATCTGAGTTTCGGTGAGGGCAGCCCAAGGACAGGCATTCTTGAGAGGCTCCCAAGTGACTCTGATGCAGCCCAGCTATCCAACGGGTTTGGAATCTCTGCTGTGCAGGATGTAAGAGGAGGCGAGGCAGGCTCCTTGTCCGAAGAGGGTTTGGGATCTCATTGGCTCCCAGGATTCACCGATGCCTTATCAGACCACGAAGGCCCTTGTGGGGCAGGAGGAATGAGCTCGCCTCTTGTGAGATTGTGACCGTGTGTTTTATAAAATGACAAATGGAGGGTTGATTCTTTCTTAGACCGAGCCTGTGCTGAGGGGAAAGGTTTGAGGTGGCTTCATGAGGACATAGGAGAAGAAGGACTTTGCCCGTTCACTAGAATTGGGAGTGAGGAGCAGTTAAACCTGAGATTTTTTTTTTCAAGTGCCCCTTTTGGACTCAGGGCCTCAGTTTTTCCATCTGTGAAAGGGGAGATTGGTCGTTCTTGACTTACAGCATTCACCCCAGCCCTGAAAAAATGCAGTCATTCGTGATGACCGATTACCGATTATGAGGTAGAAACACCTTAGCATGCCCTGCTTCCCCGTGGGCCTGAGGGGATGAACACAGAGCAGGCCCAGCCCCGGTCCACTCCCACCCTCACCTCCCATGGCCCCACCCCAAGGCACACTGGTTACTCGCTCTCCTCTGCCATTGCTACTGGCCCTTGGGAGCCACATCTCCCCAAAAACAAGAACAACCCCTTTCTTCAGCAAAAGTTCCTCCAGCGGGTCCCCTGGAATGGAAAACCGTGCCGAGGGGACAAAACACTGCCGGGCGGACGGATTCCTCGCTCACCGGCTGGACAGCTCATGCCACCCGCCCAGAGCCTTGCTTTCGCCACCTATAAGTAACCATGTTTTTATTTTGGAAATGGACTCACTCCTCCCTTCCTCTTCGGAAAAGATAAGACATGTTGGGTTTTAGAAAAGCAAACATACAAAAGTGTCTACACTGTCGAGGTAACCCCCTCGGGGTTAGGTAGCTGTGGTCTGGCACTGAGGGTGGGGAGCTGGCAGAAAACAAAGGTCAGCCCTGGCCAGTTTGGTTCGGTGGATAGAGCGTCGGCCTGCGGATGGAAGGGTCCCATGTTCGATTCCGGCCAAGGGCACATGCCTGGGTGGCGGGCTCCATCCCCGGTGGGGAGCGTGCAGGAGGCAGCCGATCCATGATTCCCTCTCATCATTGATGTTTCTATCTCTCTCTCCCTCTCCCTTCCTCTCTGAAATCAATAAAGAAATAGATTTAAAAAAAAAGAAAGCAAAGGTCATTCGAGCGCTTTTTAAACTCACAAGTCATATAAGTGTATCGTGGAAAATTAGAAAATATAGATGAGTAAATAATAGGAAATCAAGCCCACCTAGAGAATACTACTGTTAAAATGTTAGTGTATGTTTTTCTCAAGGATTTTTACTCTATTCTTTTTTTTTCTTTTCAGAAAAGGTTTCTAAAGTATTTTTGAGCACCTATAACATTCCAGGCCCCGCACTACTGCTTCATACACAGGATCCCATTAAGTCCTCATGGAATTCTGTGAGGAGAGATGGATGCCGCCCAACCCGATTTGATCAATGGTGCGAACCACAGCTCAGGGCCATCCACGCCCACTGGGCCCACTTACAGACCCACTGGCTTAAGCTGTCCCCAATCAGCTGGGTCCTGAAGCCGCCCTTCCCTAAATTATGAGCAGCCGGGAGGGTGGAGGGAGACCCGGGGTGGTTTGGTTGCGGGGGGGGGGGGGGGGGGAGGTTAACACTCCCTTCCACTGTGAGTTGCATGTCTCATTTTGGGGGTACTATCTCCCATTCTGAAAGGGGCTAGAAATATCTTTGGTCGGAGTTCTATTTTTTTATGTGTGTTGTGTTTTGTTTTATTGATTTGGAGAGACAGAAAAAGGGAGAGATAGAAACATCAATCAGCTCCCTCCTGCACGCCCCCTACTGGGGATCAAGCCCACAACCCGGGCATGTGCCCTGACTGGGAATCGAACCAGTGACTTCTTGGTTCATAGGTCGATGCTCAACCACTGAGCCGCACTGGCCGGGCTGAAGTTCTCTTTTTAGTCACTTTCCTGGGGTCAAGGCCAAGCTAGCAAAGAGCCATGCTCACCCCCCTCCCCCATGCTGCACGTTAAGATTTAATGTGCCTTCCTTATTTACGCCTAAATGAGGTTTTTAATGGTTTAATGAGCAAAATAGATCAGTTTGCTTCTTCCAAGCTTGTCTCTCAGAGGCAGCACTTTTTGGCCATTTTTCATGTTTAATAAAAGATGAAAACCTTCATTCCTCCCAGCTAAGGGGGCCCGTGACCGGATTCATCTTATTAGCACAGCCTTGGGGGGCAGGTGCCTCGGGCTGGGGGCATCCGGCACAGGTGACGGTAGTGAATCCTGGCTTCTCACGGAGGGCATGTGTGTGTGCGTGCGTGCAGGGGTATCGCAGAGGAGAAAACTGAGACTGGAACAGCCCCGTGACCTCAGCAAGGGCAGCGAGAAGGCAGCAGAAATGGGGTCCGGGACTCGGTCTTTCTGATTCCACTTCCATCAGGTGGCACGTGGGACCAGCTACCTTGCGAGCCCTCTACCTCTGCAGGTCTCCGCACCTGACCTTTCTGGACGGTGTCTTCACGGGCCCCTCCCTTGCTGCAAATCGGCCCCGAGAGCAGCTGAGGGCTCTCTGCAGCTTGGGGTGGGTTCCAGGATCCCCCAGCCCAGCTCCAGATCGAGGGCGGCCGGAGGGAAGTAGCTATAGCAACCGCCGCCGCCGGCAAGGACAGGTGCGATTGCACCTTAATTAATGGTCTCTCTACGTACAATTATAATTGCCTGTAAGAAGCCAAAAGTGGCAAAGAAGCTGTACTGAGATTCCTGGTGGGCTGACGGTAATTACCCAGTCAGCGTGATGGCAGTGAATGGGCTGGTCATTAGGCTGTTAGGATGTTTTACAAAAACCTTTGGGAATGAGGATCAAGGTCTCAGATCCACCAGGAAGAGAGGCCTGAGAATCCACCAGGCGTGGTGGCCGGGACACTAGGCTCTGCTGGGTCTCACGTCTGCCCACAGGATGGATCCACGCCCCCAGGACAGATCAATGACCCCCCGCCCCCAGAGCAGAACAATGCCCCCCAACATAGATCCATGCCCCCCAGGACAGATCCATGGCCCCCAGGACAGATCCACACACCCCAGAGCAGATCATAATCATAATCTCAAATGTTGCCCAGGACCTCACGAGGGCCAGCAAAGCAGGTCGGCCTACCTCGGGGTTCTCCCCAACCCGGGTGGAGGTGGGGTAGGGCAGGCCAGGCTTTCACATCCCCTCAGAGAAGCCCGCCGCTGAGACCCAGCTCGAGGGCCCCCGGGGTGGCCTACCTGGAGAGCTCCCCCATGGTTCCCTGCACAGGGACACGGGGATCCGGTGGCCCCCACTCGGCTCAGAACAACCAGACCGATTACTAACGCTTCCAGCCCTGCCGATCTCTCGTCTCCTGGCACGAAATTACATACGTTTTCCCATTATCGTTACAGAGCATTTGGGTTAATTGCAAGTCGGGGAGTTCAGATTATTAACGTGGGTGGGAGCTTACAGGGTGGGGGAGGTCAGGGCTCAGACCCAGCTGGCCTGTGTCCTGCCCCGGGCAGGGGGGGGCGGGGTCCCCCACCACCACCACCTGCAGACCTCCTGCACTCTCCTGGGTCCCCAGTGTCCCCCGGCTCCTCCCTGGTGGCGTGTGCATGTGCCTTTGAGTCCTTTCCCAGGAGCTCTGCAGCAGGCACATGAGAAGCAAATGTGCTCATTGCACCTGATGGCGCACAATCCGTGTCGTGGAAATTAGCAACGATGAGGGCGTCATTAGAGGGAGACGCCTCTCTCCGCCCACAATATCGACGGCACCAGCCCCCGCAGTGCAGGTAACAGCCGGAGGAGACGCAGGCGCACGAGGGCCGCGGGGGATGGTCGAGGTTGTCCCGGATACGCCCCAGACGTCCCCCCCAACAGAACGGTTAGCAGCTGCTCCAGGTCTTTGCAGCTGTTGCCAAAAAAATAGTCCTTGGATGCCCTGACCCAGCCTCGCCGTCAGTGATTTCCCGAGCTCCCCAGGACCTGACGGGCCCGTAGAAGATCTGAGCGATGCCTTTTCATTTTTCCGAGGTTGCAGACCGCCGGCCTGAGCTCCTTTAAATAACAATCTGTTTAGGCTGCATAATGCTTCCGGGGAAGAACATCAGAATAGATGGCCTCTGTGTAGAGACACCCAGATTTCAGCCCGGCCGGCACAACTCAGTGGCTGAGTGTCGACCTAGGAACCAGGAGGTCATGGGTTCGATTCCCAGTCAGGGCACATGCCTGGGTTGCGGGCTCCATCCCCAGTAGGGGGCGTGCAGGAGGCAGCCGGTCCATGATTCCCCCCCTCTCTCGCTTCCTCTCTGACATCAATAAAAATCTATAGGTTTCTTGCTTTCTTTCTTTTTTTTTAAAGAAACACCCAGATTTCTAGCTTCTCTAGAAAAAGTGGCTTTGATTTGGAGCTGCACCCCTCCCCCACATTGTGGGGGGAGAAGCCAAGTCAAAGACAACCAGGGCCTCCGTGGTGGCTCAGAGAGAGAGCTGAGTTGATCCCATCCCTCCCCTGGGGTAAACTTCAGGTCAGGGTGAGGCATGGATGGAGGGCTTGGCCCCATCTTGCTGCCAGGTAAGTCTGAGATTGGAGCCATGTTGGAGGAGAGGAGAGCCAAGAGTGGGAGAGGCCGGGTCCTGACAATGTCGCAAGATCTGGTAATCGTGGTTCACCCAGAGAGAGCTGGGGTGCACAGGCTGGTGGGCGCAGACGCTGGCTGCTGGTCCCAGTCCCCGCCCGGCCCACTTCACCTGCAATCCTGCCTGGACCCACGGGCGGATGTGTTTGTAACCACCTGGAGCGAGACCCTCCCATTCAACCTCAAGCATAGGAAAGCCTCCCCTGCCCCATCCCAGCTCTGAACTGGTCCTGATTGGTTTTACCCTTGGCTTGGCTCTCATTTGGGAGGAGAGCACCCCAAATACCTCCCTGCCCCCCTCCAGAAGGCGCCCCGAGCCCGTGCGCGCTCACTTGGCAAAGCTTTGCTGACGTCATTTCCGGGCCCAGGTGTGGGGCTCACAGCATGGCTCAGACGCAGGTAAACCCACCGGGAGAGCCTGGGGAGGCGGGATGGACACATTCCACGGGGCTCCCGCGGGCACAGCAGCCTGGTCCCGCCAGGAGGGCAAATGGACCTCATGTCCAAGGCCAGCCCTGACCCGGGTGCTCCTACAAGGTCAGCAAACCCAAGTAAGTCAACGGTCCCATCTCCACTTGGATATGGTAGGTGACCATCGGCCAGTGGAGTCGGGAGACTCAAATTCTAGTCCCATCTCAGCCAGTTACATCTCCCCCATGGGACCTCTGACAAGTTTACCGCCTCTAAGCCTCATTCGTCCACCCATTTTAACAGAAAGTGTTAGAGAGCAGGAATTTTTGAGCATGCTTACTACTCCCATTCCAGAGAGGCCGTGGACTATGCCCCAGACAGAATTGTCAGTGCAGACACCAGGCCAGGCTTTGAGATACAGTTTCATGGTCCCTTCCCAGCACGTAGGCCTTCTTTCATAGAACACTGTCAGCTTTCTGAAGAACAGGATGACCCTGTGAATAACATGGTCGTCAATGGCATGACTCTGACGTTGCTTGGGAAAAACTGTTTTGTCTTGGGTTGCCTACTCTGCAAGAACAGGATGTGGTTAATGTGCTTAAAAAGTGGTCCTGCACAAAGGGTCAGGGCTGCTCTCTGGACTCCCTGCGTGGAGGCAGGCAGAGCAGTCGCCGGCCGGCTAATAAAGGCTCCCTAAATTTTAATTTGGTCTGGACTCCAGTGGTCATTCACGTGCGCTCGCTCCACAACAGAAGTATATATTGAGCACCAACTACACACCAGGACATGTGAAGGCACAGGGGACGTGGTGGGGGTCGTAGCACTTGTGGTCTCTGCTCTCGCGGCGCCTAATAATGCTAGCGGACGAGTCAAGCGCCAAGACCCCCATATGCTCAGTGAGCTCAGCGGACCAGACGCTCCCCAAAGCCCCCTTTACTTGTAAACGGTCTCACGTTAAACGTCAGCATTAAAATGCTAAGCTGTTCCTAAAGCTAGTTCTAAAATACCCAAAATTATCTTGCAAAAGAACGAAGCTGAGACTCCTACTCCCTGATTTCAAGACTTGGGGAGAGCTTCGGTAGTACAGTGGGTATTGGGCTGTAGGCTGTGACATAGCGTAGAGAACCCACACCTGTGCAACATTTGATTTTCAGCAAAGGTCCCAAGGCGATCCAGTGGGGAGATGGAAGTCTTTTCAATGCACTGTACCGGGAAAACACTGTACTCTTATCAGCAACCACAGCTCTTAGCTCATGTCAGACACAAAAATTAATTAATCCCAGGTGTGTCCTCGACCTACGTGCAAAAGCCACAGACCGTAAGGATTTTAGAGACGTGGGGGCAGATAGGCAGGCCGCAGAAAGCTCTTTTCATGGAAGAAAAAAAGATCTTTAGGATTTATCAAAATGAGCACTTCTTTTCATCAACAGGTAAACTGAGTCCAGCTCCCCGAGAAGGCGACCAAGCAAGCGGCAGGTGAGAAGAGAAGGTTGTCAGGACGTATGGCTGCAAGAGGACCGTGTTCAGGATGCAGAAACAGCCCCTGTGGTCTAACGACAAAAAGGCAACCATCTCATTAAAAGGGGACAAACGATCTGAAGAGGCACAGCCCACGAGACGATGTATCAATAGCCAATAAGCACATGAAAAATGGACGTCGTTGGTCATCGGGAAATGCAAATCAAAGCCGTAAGGAGAGGCCACTTCCTATCTATCAGCACAGCTAAGCTTACAAACACTGACAACGTTAAATATTGGTCAGGCTGTGGAGCAGCCTGAACCCTCACGTACTGTTGGGCATATAAAACGACCGAGCCCATATTTCAAAGTCTGGTGTTTCTTATATCACTAAGCATAGTACCCCTATACCCAGCGATCTCGCTTCTCAGTATTGTCCCACGGTAGATGGCCGTACATGTCAAGTACATGAATGTCCCTGGCAGCTTTATTCATAGCAGTCATCCCTGGGGGCTGGCTAAACACCCTGGGACGTTCACGCAATGCTCCTTTCCCCAGCAACAGAAAGGAACAAACGCACGCAGCAACATGGGTGGGTCTCAAGAGCCTCATTCGGAGTGGAAGAAGGCTCACAGAAGGCGTGGGTACTGTACACGTATTCCCGCGAGATTTCTGAGCAGACAGGACCAACCTGCAGTGGGAGGGATCATAACAGTGGTTGCCTCGTGGGGAATGGGAGTAAGAATTCACTGGGAAGAGACAGGAGGGCACCTCCTAGTGGTGAGGGCAATATCTTGGTAGGGACACATTTGTTAAAACTCATGGAATGGCCCGGCCGGCGTGGCTCAGGGGTTGAGCGTCGACCTATGAACCAGAAGGTCACAGTTCGGTTCCCGGTCAGGGCACATGCTGGTTGCGGGCTCGATCTGCAGCGTGGGGCGTGCAGGAGGCAGCCGATCCACGATTCTCTCTCATCACGGATGTTTCTGACTCTCCCTCTCCCGTCGTCTCCGTCTCTGAAATCAATATTTTATATATATATACACACACACACACATATATATATACTAGTACATATTTTTAAAACCTCATGCCATTTACTTCAAATTTGTGCATTTCATTTGTATGTAAATTGTACATGAAAACAAGGAGACCGTAGACAAATGTTGAATTCTAATTAATGAAATCCACGCTGAACTATTTAGGGGGAAATATATGATGCCTTCCATTTACTTTGACATTTCCTCCAAATAAGATGGATTAATGGGCGGAGAGATGAGGGATAAAGCAGGCGTGCGGAAATGTTAATGGCCGACTCCAGGTACCTTGGTCCATTGTAAAAGCCCCTTAACTTTACTGTCTGTCTGTTGGAATATTTTCATCATAAAGTGTTGACAGTACAATAACTGTTAAGACTTTTTTTTTTTGAAAAGAAGAAATTCCAGAGCCATGGCTGACCTTCTGAGTGACCTTGTCTCCGAGTCTCCCGGGAGGGCGGGCGGGATACGCAGCCTTCCACATGGGAGCGAACCCCTCCCAGACCCTCGAGGGTCTTGCCCGCGTTGGTCTCCCCCATCCCCAGACAGGTTGCGAGCATCCTGCAGGGCTGCCTGCCCCACCCAGCCGGCGCCTCCCTCCTCCCGCGCCTCCCCACGACAGCTTTGATGGCCACATAAAACAAGCAAGCCACAGGCGGGGCGGCTCGGCACTGAGCGCAGCTTTAAAAGCTCCCCGATTACCTCTTTACTCCAGACCCGGCAGGAAGGAGACGGCGCGGGGCTGTAATGAGGGCGCCTGAAAGCCACGTGCTCAGCAAATTCGGCCAGGGAGTCCCAGCCCCCGCATCGTCAGTGTGGTCATGCGTCAGGAGAGCCCTCTGCGGCTCCTCGCTGCACCCCCGCCCCCCGCCCCGGGCGAGATCCCCTCTGCACCCTCCTCTGCAGCCCACGTACCCTAGAGACCAGGGGTCACGGACCGCAGGGCTCCTTGGGCCGAGCCCTGGAAGGTGAGTGGGTACCGGGGTCCACAAACAGGGGAAGGCAGAGCCCGCGTTTGCGGCTTTCACCAAAGGGGATTGGCGCCTGCCGAGCCCACGAGGACCACGGCTCTCCTGGCGGGAGCAGCGGGGCTGGCACAGCCCCAGGGAGGAGCCGTGGTGTGGGGCACGTGCCTTCCCGCTCCTGAGCCCCGGGACCCCCTTCTGCAAATGGGGGTGTTGCTATTCACTCCATGGTTCCCCCACGTGGGACAGCTGGGGCTCGGGGAGGTACCGGAGATGCCACGCAGCCAGGCGACACAGGCCTCAGAGCAGGGAGGTGGTCCCTGGGCTGGGACCGAGTCACGCGGTGTGGTGACCATGTCACCTGCAGGCCCAGGTGCTGATCGGCGGGGGTAGGTGGTCTTTAAAAGATGTCAAAACGCACTTCTTTCATTGAAAAATTCTATCAGTGCCTCACAAAACCGGGACACGAGACCTGCCTACCCCCACACCCTTCGCGAAGCGCGTTGACTCTGTTACGTCATTAAGCAACCTTCGTTCCTAAGCAATATTCCCATTTCACAGATGAGCAAACTGAGGTGGGCTCCCTGCCCGAGGCCCGGCAGCGGGGAAGGAACCGGTGATTCCAGCCCCCGTCTGCATTCTTTCCTCCCGCTGCACAGCCCCCCACTCCGCCAGACACACCGCCACCTCACAGACCCTCCGTGAGCATCCGGATAAAGAGGTGTCGCACCTGCTCGGCTGAAGACACGTGTGCCACGTCCGTCTTTCACCAACCAACACGCGAGGATGAGGTCGCGGTGAATAGATGCTGCTCGGGACAGTGGTCGGGTGGATGAAAGAAGAGCAATATAGGAAGAGAAACCGGTGGGCGAATCCGCCGAACCCCACCCAGGGCCTGTGGTGGCCTAGCCAGGGGTCCTCAAACTACGGCCCGCGGGCCACGTGCGGCCCGCCAAGGACATTGATCCGGCCCGCCGGGTGCCGCTTCCTGTCCTGCTTAGCAGCCGACTCATCCCGGGCCCGCAGTGCGCATAGGAATTTGTTCATAGTTTTTTTTTTTTAAACTATAGTCCGGCCCTCCATCGGTCTGAGGGACAGTGAACTGGCCCCCTGTTTAAAAAGTTTGAGGACCCCCGGTAGACGGCTGCTCCCAATGTCCCAGGACAGGCCGGGGAGGTCTGCTTTCCAACAATAGCTCACCTTAACGTTCCTCCATTGGGTTCAATGCTCTTTAAATGGCCAGAGGGCCCCTGGCCACGGCGTACCAAGCGCAGGAAAAGAAGCAACAGCAAACCGCGGTTTCTCTCCGTGTGTCCTTACACACCCAGGCACGCTCCGTGCGGCTTTACGGCCGCGGTAAACCGTCCGCGTCAGGCTTACAGCTGCAGCTGGGGTCCCTGAGGCTGCAGCGACACAGCCGCCCTGGCCACGCGCGCCTTCCCTGATAGTATACCGTGTCAGGGCCATTAAAGGCATGCCGGAAGGCTCTTTGCCACACGTGGCAGATGTTATGAATAATAACCCGCCACGTCCTCCTGAATCCTAGGAAGGTGTGTCCCATAAAGCTCTCACGTAAATCTTCAGTCGAGCCAACCCCATCCGGCCGTGATTAGAGGAAACCTCTCATCGTATTAAGCCATCGGGGAGGACGGACAGCCTCAGCGATAACATCAGAATAAAGCAAGAAAGGGAGCACATCATGGACACACAGGATCCCCTAGGCCAACCTTCAGACGGGTGTTAGCTGGGGGCCACCGGGCAAGTCTGTGTAACACACGCATACATACACACACACACACACACACACACACATACATGCACACACACACACGGTGGAAGCAGAAACTGCCATCAACTCATGGAAATTTATGGAAATGAATCTGCATTCCTTCACATGAAAAATGGGCAACATCTGGGCTCCATTTAAACACCCTGATTTCATGGAGTCACCGAAGATAAGGAGCGGGGCTTGGGAGGGAGACGGGGCGGGGGGAGAAACGGCCTCCTCCATCCTCCCCACTTCGAGGATCTCGGAAAACAAATAAAATAAAATATCGGTTACGGGCAAACTAAACAGCGCTGACAATACCGCCCGTCCCCGAGGACGCCGGCTGCCCGGAGCAGAGGTGTTTAAGGAGCGAGGCGAGAGCCAGCGCAATAAACTCTGGTTCAATAAAACTTAATTAACCCCTCGGGCCTCGGCGAGGAAGCTGGCAGCCGGCGGAGAGCAGGAGAGCCCAGAGCCTGGCACCGTGGGGTTACCCCAGCCCTGCTAGTGGGGAAGGGCGGAGGCCTGAAGGCACCAGTGGCCCTGTGCACATGCACAGCACATACGTGCACACACATGTCCACACATGGCTCTCACCCTCAGGAGGGCCCATTATCCTGGGGCCCAGAGCCCCACCCTCTGAGGGCTAGAAGGCTCTTCTGAGTGACCTCAGCCACAGCCGCACCCCTGGCCCCGGCAAGGGGTCCTCTCAGCACCAGGGGGCTCACTTCCTCTCGTGGTGACCCATCCATCCCTGATCCACCGCCTAAGGAGGCCCTTCTTCCCACACCTGTCTCCACGGGTTCACCTGTCTCCATGGGGCCACCTGTCTCCATGGGGCCACCTGTCTCCATGGGGCCACCTGTCTCCCCGGGGCCACCTGTCTCCCCGGGGCCACCTGTCTCCACGGGGTCACCTGTCTCCACGGGGTCACCTGTCTCCACGGGGTCACCTGTCTCCACGGGGTCACCTGTCTCCTCGGGGCCACCTGTCTCCATGGGGCCACCTGTCTCCATGGGGCCACCTGTCTCCCCGGGGCCACCTGTCTCCCCGGGGCCACCTGTCTCCACGGGGTCACCTGTCTCCACGGGGTCACCTGTCTCCACGGGGTCACCTGTCTCCACGGGGTCACCTGTCTCCTCGGGGCCACCTGTCTCCATGGGGCCACCTGTCTCCCCGGGGCCACCTGTCTCCCCGGGGCCACCTGTCTCCCCGGGGCCACCTGTCTCCACGGGGTCACCTGTCTCCATGGGGCCACCTGTCTCCATGGAGCCACCTGTCTCCACGGGTTCACCTGTCTCCTGGGGCCACCTGTCTCCTCGGGGCCACCTGTCTCCTGGGGCCACCTGTCTCCATGGGGCCACCTGTCTCCATGGAGCCACCTGTCTCCATGGGGTCACCTGTCTCCACGGGTCCACCTGTCTCCTGGGGCCACCTGTCTCCACGGGTCCACCTGTCTCCCCGGGGCCACCTGTCTCCCCGGGGCCACCTGTCTCCCCGGGGCCACCTGTCTCCCCGGGGCCACCTGTCTCCCCGGGGCCACCTGTCTCCACGGGTTCACCTGTCTCCCCGGGGCCACCTGTCTCCATGGGGCCACCTGTCTCCATGGGGCCACCTGTCTCCATGGGGCCACCTGTCTCCCCGGGGCCACCTGTCTCCCCGGGGCCACCTGTCTCCACGGGGTCACCTGTCTCCACGGGGTCACCTCTCTCCACGGGGTCACCTGTCTCCACGGGGTCACCTGTCTCCACGGGGTCACCTGTCTCCTCGGGGCCACCTGTCTCCATGGGGCCACCTGTCTCCCCGGGGCCACCTGTCTCCCCGGGGCCACCTGTCTCCCCGGGGCCACCTGTCTGCACGGGGTCACCTGTCTCCATGGGGCCACCTGTCTCCATGGAGCCACCTGTCTCCACGGGTTCACCTGTCTCCTGGGGCCACCTGTCTCCTCGGGGCCACCTGTCTCCTGGGGCCACCTGTCTCCATGGGGCCACCTGTCTCCATGGAGCCACCTGTCTCCATGGGGTCACCTGTCTCCACGGGTCCACCTGTCTCCTGGGGCCACCTGTCTCCACGGGTCCACCTGTCTCCCCGGGGCCACCTGTCTCCCCGGGGCCACCTGTCTCCCCGGGGCCACCTGTCTCCCCGGGGCCACCTGTCTCCCCGGGGCCACCTGTCTCCCCGGGGCTACCTGTCTCCATGGGGCCACCTGTCTCCCCGGGGCCACCTGTCTCCCCGGGGCCACCTGTCTCCCCGGGGCCACCTGTTTCCCAGGGCCACCTGTCTCCCCGGGGCCACCTGTCTCCCCGGGGCCACCTGTCTCCACGGGGCCACCTGTCTCCACGGGGCCACCTGTCTCCTGGGGTCACCTGTCTCCGGGGCCACCTGTCTCCCCGGGGCTACCTGTCTCCATGGGGCCACCTGTCTCCACGGGGCCACCTGTCTCCGGGGCCACCTGTCTCCCCGGGGCTACCTGTCTCCATGGGGCCACCTGCCGCAACTCCTGTGCTTGCTTCTTCTGGGGGGATTGAACCAAATCAAAGCCCAGAGAGAGGCCAGGGCTTTTTTCTTGCCTGTTAGCTGTCTGGTTAGATGTTCAGATACAAGCTCCTGCCCTGAGATTAGGGGTCGTCTAGACATTTTCAACCTCCTGAGAGAGAGAGAATAAACGTCCATAGACCCAAGAAACGTTAGGTAGAAAGTGCTGATGGCTCCAGGAGCTAAGGGCTGAGTGGGGGGGAGGGAGGAGCTTGATGGACAATCCCGGGAGGCTCCCTGGGAGAGGCGGCCTTAGCTTTTTGGTCAGTGTCTCCCCAGGGCTGGTCCGTGTAAGTCCGGGGGGACGGTTGCTGGTTTCCGGGGGCACACGGCGTCATGGGGTCTGCGATGCCTTTCCCGTTCTCCTCCTGCCAAGGAGAAAGGGTAGCACGTGTTCCCGTACCGGGCTGGAGTGCCCCGGAGGGAAGGCCAGGCTAAAACGTAGGAAGGGCTTTTGTTTGCCTTACGTTGACGTCGAAAGCACGTGGCATTCGGTTTCTGCTGGTGGGTGTGCTACCAACCTCCTTTCAGAATACGTTTCTAAGCTTTAAGACGGGAACTTCACCACCTCGGTGTCCTTGGACGGGTGGTCAGATAAGGAAGATGGGGCACATAAACACAGCGGAATCCGACTCAGCGGTGAAGAGGGTACAGTGTTGCCATGTATGACAACATGGATGGATCTTGAGAGGATTGTGCTGAGCGAAATGTCAGGCGGAAAAGGGTAAGAACCACATGACCTCACTCGGATGTGGGATAGAAAACAATAAATGAACAAAGAAACAAACAAACAAAAAAGGCACCCACAGACAGACGACAGGAGCGTGGTTACCGGCGGGGAACCGGGAGAGACAGAGAGACGAACAGGGCCGTGAGAACACAATACAATACACAGGTGACGTCTCGTAGAATTGTGCGCCTCAGATTTATATGATGTCATTAACCTTTGTGACCCCAGTAAATTTAACTTTTTAAAAAATATTTTTATTGCCCTCGCTGAACCCTCTCTGAGGCCTCAGTTGTGCCTCGCAAACCTATGTGTGGACACCCACCTCATGATCTGCCACACAGGACCTATAGGGTGTACTTTATGTTTTCCTGCGCATTAATATGCCATTTTTAAACGTTACATTTGCCCGGCCGGCATGGCTCAGTGGATAGAGCGTTGGCCTGTGGACTGAAGGGTCCCAGGTTCGATTCCGGTCAAGGGCACAGGCCTGGGTTGCGGGCTGGATCCCCAGTAGAGGGCATGCAGGAGGCAGCCGACCCATGATTCTCTCTCATCATGGATGTCTCTCTCTCTCCCCCTCTGCCTTGCTCTCTGACATCAATAAAGATATATTTTTAAAAAATAAGTATTTAAAAAATATATTTTTATTGATGTCAGAGAGGAAGGGAGAGGGGAGAGAGATGGAAACATCCATGATGAAAGAGAATCATGGATCAGCTGCCTCCTGCATGCCCTCTACTGGGGATCCAGCCCGCAACCCAGGCCTGTGCCCTGACTAGGAATTGAATCCTGACCTCCTGGTTCATAGGTCATCACTCAACCACTGAGCCATGCCGGCCGGGCAAATGTAACGTTTAAAAATGGCATATTAATGCGCAGGAAAACATAAAGTACACCCTATAGGTCCTGTGTGGCAGCTCATGAGGTGGGTGTCCACACACAGGTTTGCGAGGCACAACTGAGGCCTCAGAGAGGGTTGCGGGGGACAGTGCCCCCTCCGCTCCGAAGCTGGTTGCCTTGGAGGCAGCTTCAGGGAAGGGGACCGTTTCTGGCTCCGGCCTCCCCTTTCTCAGCCCGCCCCGAGGAGGAGAGGTCCGTGGGAGTGCGCAGCTCCCGGATCAGCAGATCCGAGGTTTATGGCCCGGCGGCAGGGGAGGAGGAGGACGCCCAGCCAGGGCGATAAAAGTGAGCTAATCTTAGCCTGCTGGCTGCTTCTTCTGAGCTCAGCAGATCTGCGGGCCACAGCTCACCTGGGCACTGGGGAGAGGGCGGGGGGCAGGGGGGACGTGCGCACGGCTGCCCTCTGCCCATCTCTGGGTGCCAGGGAACCCGCAGCTGCTCTGGCGGCTGTGTTCCTTGGCCAGGACACGAGAGGAAGGGCCAGCGGTTACTCCGCCTCGTTTCCGTGCCTACCATGGACACGCTCCGTGGTTCCGGGCGGCCACTTGCCTTCTCTGGGCCCAATGTGCCGGCAGCGGCGGCGGCAGGTGACGAGGGCAGGAATCAGCTCGAGTCCTCGGGAAAGAGCCCTCTCGGCGTCCCTGCAGCCTGACGCGGTGGGCTTGCAGGTTGGCCAGAAGGCAGCGTCTCCGAAGATTCCACAGCCAACTCCCCGCCACAGCCACGGCTCCTCCTTCTCGGCGCGCACCCCCCCCCCCCCCCCGCCCCACTCTCTGGGCGTTTTGAGCGCCGGCTGGACTGTTTCAGACCCTCGGGCAACTTCCTTCCTTGCGTTCTGCCGCTCAGGTTTTCTGCGCCGCATTCTGAGCCTCCTTTCTTCTCCTGACTCAGGCGCGGGCCGCCAAGTCTCCAAACCCCCCTCCCCCCATCGCTCAGGGAGGCCGGGCGGGTCTCCTCATGCAGGGCTCCCCTGAGCCCAGCAGCCAGGGCGTCAGAGGCTCTGGCTGTGGTCACAGAGGGAACGGCATGGGGACGAGTCACTGTGGACCCCCAGGTGCGAGCTGTCACCCCCCACACCTTCATCCGCTCAGCAAGTAGACGTGCTCTCCCACTCCTGTTCTGTCTTGGATCTTAGACATGAAGTCCTCAGCGTGTCCCCGGGCAATTCAGCAGTCACCTTGGCAGTAAACGAATCATTCTGATGAAGCGGAGACAAGGACCCCAAGCAAACAGTGTCTGTCCCTCCCCTAAGGTGACATGTTCCCGTTGGCAGTCGTTATGGGAAGGGGGAGGGCAGAATATAAGGGATCCAAGACCATTCTCTCTCTCTCTCTTTCTCTCTCTCTCTCTCTCTCTCTCTCTCTCTCTCTCTCTCTCTCTCAATACTTTTTATTGATTTCAGACAGGAAGGGAGAGGGAGAGAGAGACAGAAACATCAAGGACGAGAGAGAATCCTTGATGGGCCGCCTCCTGCACACCCCACACTGGGGATGGAGCCCACAACCCGGGCGTGTGCCCTTAACCAGGAATCGAACCCTGACCTCCTGTTCATAGGTCGATGCTCAACCCCTGAGCCACGCGGGCCGGGCTGAGACCGTTCCAATTCTTGCGCCTGCTGCCCCCTTTGCGAGCCGTCTCCCAGTGGAAGTTGCTGCTTCCTCTTCGGGAAGGGGTTCCTCTTCCGGAGACCCACCTCTCCCTAGAAGGGTGATCTTGGGCCAGTCACGAGCCCCGGCTTCCTCCTCCGGCCAGTGAGCGGCTGAAATGAGCCTGGCTCACGGAACGCGTTCAAGCGCCCGCAGAGGTTTCGTGTCGTCCCTCAGGGTGCTGCTGGCTGTCCCCCGGGCTCTGAAACCGGGCACACCGTCACCCGCCCTCGGGAGAGTACACATGTGCTTGCTTCTGGGCCTCTTGCCACGCCATTCTCGAGAACCAGGCGTGCCCTGCCCTTCCTGCGCGTGGTCCACCGTGGTGGCGTGGTCATCCTTGGATTTCTCTCGGGCTGGGCTGCTCCATGGAGACAAGAGAACAAACGGAGGGCCCTCGCCGGTGTGGCTCAGGGGATAGAGCGTCGGCCTGCGGACTGAAGGGTCCCGGGTTCGATTCCGGTCAAGGGCACATGCCTTCATTGCAGGCTCCCCCTCCCC
This sequence comes from Corynorhinus townsendii, assembly GCA_026230045.1. NCBI lineage: Eukaryota > Metazoa > Chordata > Mammalia > Chiroptera > Vespertilionidae > Corynorhinus > Corynorhinus townsendii. Next base: position 2,598,473 of record JAPDVU010000011.1, on the reverse strand, counting down.
TGCCCCAGCCTGGGCCCTGGTTGGGGCTGGTGCAGGAGGCAACACATCGATATCTCTCTCTGTGTCTCCCGCTCCCTGCCACACTCCCTAAAAATCAATGGGAAATGGGGTGAGGATTTAAGAGAGAGAGAGAGAGAGAGAGAGAGAGAGAGAGAGAACAAACGGAGTGATGGTGACCAGCTTGCTCAGGGCAAGACTGCCCTCTGACCCCCGTGAGGCCCCTGCCCAGCGGAAGCGGCAGGACTGTGCACCCCACGGAGCCCAGAAAATCCTGGCGGGCTCGGCGGCGGGGGGTGTGGGTTAGCAGAGTGGGGGAGGGGGAGAGGCAGAGCGCACGGGCCAGCCATAGGGACCTCGGCGCCCGGCCTGGCTGCCGTCTGACCCGCCAGCTGTGCTCGCGCACTCCGGGCTGTACGTGCCTCGGGGAACAGCGCCTGCGTCGGCGTTTTCTCTGGGGATCCGCCAGATAACACTGCGGTGCACGTGCTTGGTGAGCTGTAGGTGGTGCGCACGTGGAAGGCGCCTCGCTCTCTGTAGGAGTGGGTGGGACTGTGCCAGCTGGGGTGCCCCCAGCCCCAGAGCCCCCCCTGCACGGACCCGTCTCAGCCAGTAAACACGCCAACAGGCGGGAACAGTGTGAGCTCCAAAGCGAAGAACCAGATGCAAACCGCAGGCTGGGGCGGGAGGCCAGGCGGGAAACGCTGCCCGTGAGCCGATCGGAAAGGAGGAAGAAATGAAGTCATTAGCTTAATTAAGGAGCAGGGGAGAGTGATGGAGCTCATCTCCCTCGAAGCCCAAGGAAGCATTTAGGAGATATTAAAAATGCATCTGGACCCACCGGTGCTGCAGCTCCTAATAACATTTCCTGGCGCTGCAGCCGGCTAGCACGTCTGTCCGAGATCGAGAAAAAGCTACCGTCTCGCACGCCACGGGCCCCCGCTACCCCCACGCCTCCCAGCTAACCCCTCCCCCCAACGTCCCGTCCTGTGGTCTCCTACCCACACCCTCCCCGAAGGTCCCCTGGGGTCAGGAGCCCCAAACACCAACTTTCAGCTTTTGGCAAGCCTGGCTGGTGGTGACGGGCTCTCAAGGTCTTGGCTTCCGTTACGTTCTGCGTTCCGGTCCTGAAGGAAATCTAGAAGGTCTGACACGGCCGTGCTTTCTAGAATTCTTGTCCTGTGGCTCAGTCACGTCAGTCTGATGGGATGGAATCCTCTGGGGCCAGGAAGCTGACCCGTGAGCACAGCCAGCCAGCATTTCTAGGCCACCTACTGTGCGCTGCACGGTTTCCTAAGCACGCAAAGGACCTTCACTCATGCAGTCTTCACTTGCAGCGAGCTATCCTTGTGTTTTCATCAGAATTCCGGAGGGGAAAGTTGAGGCATCACTCTTTCCGTGGCTGCCGTCTTCCTGTAGACGTTGTATGTGTAAGGAAACACTCTGTACAGCTAAGATGGGGAGACAGCCTACGTGCCCATCAGCAGAGGAGTGGAGAGAAGAGCTGTGGCACAGCTACACAACGGCATACCACGCGGCTATAAAAAAATTAAGAGCTCTTACCGTTTGCAACGGCACGGGTGGACCTGGAGAGCATCACGCTAAGCGAAACAAGCCAGTCGGGGAGAAAGACAAGTCTCACAGGACCTCCCTCCTAGGTGGAGTCCGAGGAACCAAATAAACGGACGAACGGAAACTGACCCAGAGACACAGACGCATGACACACTGTCTTCCCCCCGTGCCTCAGAGGGAAGGTAGGGGAGGGTGGGTGGGAGGGAAGAGATGAACTTGTATGCATCTAGGCATCACCCGTGTTCACAGACGGAGGGGTTGTGAGGACACAGACCAAGGGGAGGAGGGGGGTGGCAGCGGGCTGGAAGAGGCTCATGGGGGGGAAGGGGGACCTGCAATGCTTTCAACAATGAAGATGTCAAGAGAGGAAAAGAGACCCCTTTGTGAAACCGTCGTCGGCGAACGAGAAGGGAACAGAGTATCCGTAACAGGCACCGTGACCTGATCTTGTAGTGACTTCCCAAGAGAAAGGTGGAGGGAGCCGGTGGCAAAAGGGAAACCAGTGCCGTGTCGTCCAGCACCCCATCCAAACCATCGGTCAGTCCCGTTCGCCGTATTCCCCAAGGACACCCCGAGTCTGCCGGCCTCCGCCCATCCGACCCGGAAGGCAGCTCCGCCTGGTCTTGGAGGCGCTCTGACTCCTCAGGCCGAGGAGAGGGAAAACGCAGCAACAACCTGCCCGCCCTGCGCCCCCTCCCAGGTGGGAGCCCCTGAGGAAGTGTTTAGCCACTCAGCGGTGAGTGCCCAGCTTCGAAACAGGAGGGCGACCCCGGCCCTCAGGGCAACGGGCAGAGCTGGGGACAGAGGGGCATCCAGCGGCTTCCTGGCTGCGGGCAGGACAGCGGGTGAGAAGGTGGCATCGGGGCCTCAGGGTCTCCACAGACGTCGTCACCTGAAGGGCTTCGAGAACCCTTTCCCCCAACTCTCAAAACGCGTGGCAATGGCCTCTCCTACTTGGGGCGGTAACGAGAAAATGCTTTTCTATTCCATTGGCATTTGTGCTTCTTGGGCCCCCCCCCCCCCGCCACCCCTGCCACAAAACCATGATTGCAAGGGCAGGATCTGAGGGCGACCAGAAGGTGGTACAGGTTCCCAGAGCAGAGACGCTAAGTGATGGGCCTGGAGAAAGCTTTCCTGTGCTGTGCTTGTGTGATAGACAGGTGGGTGTGCACCTGTTCTTGAGGAGGGAGGAGGGAGGAGGGAGGAGGGAGGGAGGGAGGGAGGGAAGGAGGGAGAGAAAGAGTAAGAATTTTTATTTGATGACATTGTTTGAGCCCTGCCTAGTCTTTACAATTGCATGAACTTGATCCAGAATTCATTTAGTCCTGAAACCAATTTGAATTATTTATCATTTTGCAATAAAATGACCCCTAACTAACTGAGTGTGAAACCAGTACTTAAACTCTGTCCGGAGTCCACACCCCGTGCTGACTACCCAGCAGTCCATTCAGAGGCGGGACAGGTGCCAGCACCCCGGGGGGGGGGGGCTGCAGGCGGCGCCCCGAAGAACCCCACCCTCCAGTGCAGCCAGGGACGGCGGTAGGAGCAGCTCCTGAAGTGCTCCCGCTTGTACACTCCCAGACCTATCTGCTCGCTCACGACCGGAAGGCCTCGGGACCGCCCGTGTCTCTCCCGCGCCGGCCCTGCATCGGCCATGCTGACGAGCCGGCCCCTCTCGATGGACCGCCCTCGGCACCAACTCTTCTTCAGCCGTGTCCCCTGCGGATTCCAGATGTCCACGGAGCGGCAGCGGCTGCACGCCGGCAGCGTGTTTGAACAGGGCTCATTGGACAGCGGTTCTCCCCGTGCAGACCATCTGAACACCCTTAGCCATGGCGCCTCGGGTCGAGCCCAAGACCCTGCCGGTGGAGTGGGCAGTGAGGGCTGGGGCCAGGGGAAACCTCCTCCACCCTCGCATCCCCTCCCCGCTGGGATTTCCTAAACTTTGATCAGCTGTTCCTCTCGGCCTTTATGTTTCCAGAACAAAGCGGCCCCTTTTGATCTGTCCCGGGACGGCATTCCGGCCCCCACTCCTTGATCATTCCCCACGTCCTCCTCCTCACTTCCCCCGGCGCCTTTATGTCTTTTCAAGATATGCCCAGCACCGCACACCATATTGCCAGCAATCAGAGGAGCAGGCCCGTATCGTTACCCATTGATGTTTAAAAAAAGAAAAAAAAAAGAGTTTGATCAAAACAAATCATCCTGAGGCATTTGCATTAGAATCGAAGCCCAAAGTCATTCATTCATTTATTCATTCTTCCACACACTGCGTCCCTCAGGAAGAAAGGAGGAAGAGCCCACCGTTTGCCCCGGCTGGTGATAGTAGGCCTCTGGGGATATCAAACAGGGTGAGAAATTGTTCTCGCCCCTCGGGAGCGGGTCACAGAACTGCTCATGGAAGACCAACTTGCAAGAAGCCACCGATAATAAGAACGTCCAGCCCGGCCATGGTGTGCTCGGTGGCTGAGCATTGACCTAGGAACCAGGAGGTTAGGGTTTGATTCCAGGTCAGGGCACATGCCTGGATTCCAGGCTCCATCTCCAGTAGGGGGCGTGCAGGAGGCAGCCGATCCATGATTCTCTCTCATCATTGGCATGTCTGTCTCTCTCTGCCTTTCCCATCCTCTCTGAAATCCATAAACACTTTTAAAAAATAACGTCTTCCTCCAGAATGTTACATGAAACACGGAGGTGCGTTTTCACCTGCCATCGCCTTTGAAACCCACCCCGGTTGCCTTTTACAAGGAGGGGCTGGGAGGCGAGAGGTGGGACGCCCAAGATCCACATGCAAACACCTGTTTCCACGGTCCTGCGCCTGGACCCTAGACAATGACTCCCCTCCCCAACCACCCAGAAGAGGGCTAAGCGCCCACGCGCTGAGGCACGCAGCAAAGATCTCAACTCGGAAGCACGTTCCAGCCCGAGATAAAGAGGAGCGTACAACGCCGCCATGCTGGGCGTGCCCAGGGGGGTAGACTTTGAAATAGAACTCTCCCGGGGTAGGGTCTTTCTGTACTGGCATCAGGGGTACCATCCTACACCACAGCATCTGTACATTGTACTGTGTGCTCACCACCCCAGGTCAAGTCTCCTTCCGACACCAGGTATCCCCCCCTTTACCCTCGCCTACCCCCCTTTCCCTCTGGTAATCGCCACACTGTTGTCTGCCTATGAAGTGGGGTTTTCCACCCCCCTGAATCCCTTCTCCTTCTTCACCCAGCCTCCCTACAACCCTCCCTCCTGACAGCTGTCAGTCTGTTCTCTGTATCTATGAGCAGTTCATTCCTTTTGATTGCTGAGTGGTAAACCACTGTATGAATCACCATAGTTCATTCATCCAGTTACCTGTTAATGGGCATTTGGGTCATTTGTAGTTACCAGTGTGGCTCAGTGGTTGAGCGGCGACCTATGAACCAGGAGGTCACGGTTCGATTTCTAGTCAGGGCACATGCCCGGGTTGTGGACTCGATCCCCAGTAGGGGGCGTGCAGGAGGCAGCTGATCGATGACTCTCTCTCATCATGGATGTTTCTCTCTCTCTCTCTCTCTCTCTCTCTCTCTCTCTCTGAAACCAATGAAAGAATAAGAATAACAAAAATAAAACCATGGAGGTGTCTTCTCCTCAGAGCCTCCAAGCACAGGTAGCTATGCTGTAAACCTGGAGCCATGCGGCTGCTCTCCTCAGAAGGGGAGAAACACACACACACCCGAGACGCACACGACTCCGTTCCAGGAGGCCAGCCCTCCCCCTCGAGGGGAGCCCATTCACCATGGCCTTTGAGGCCTTCTGGAGGAATAAAGCCGTCCCCGGGATGACGGTCTACGAAGGGAGAGTGTACACAGTGGCCTTGTCTCCAAGAGCTTTCTGTAGCCGGAAGACGAGAAGAGACAGAGAATAGACAGAAAGTGCATTGTGACCCCATCTCCCTGCATTTCCATAACAACGCAGCGCACTGTGGCTCGTTGGGCGTGGCCTCTGCCTAGAGCTCTAAGGTGCTGCCTGTGTGTGCGGGTTTGCGGGTGCCCGAGATGGGGGAGGGCTTCCCTCAGGTGCATAGTCCCAGGTCACTGACAGAAGACAAATTCACCAAACTAATCAGCCTTTGGGGATCTTTTCGCCAGTTGATTCTCAAACTTTCTTACTAGTGAATTTAAATATACACAGAGTGGCCAGATGATGATGATCCCTGAATGCCTAATAATCTGGCCACTCCGTGTGTATCCTATACAATAAAAGGCTAATATGCAAATTGTCCCCTCGACCACGAATTTGACCAGCAGGCAGGCTGGCCAACCACCCATGTCCCCTCTCCCTGGCCAGGCTAGCCGGACTCCACCCATGCATGAATTCATGCACCGGGCCTCTAATATATATTATATTTATACACACACACACACACACTGCGTGGCCAGATTATTATGCATCCAGAGATAATAATCTGGTCACTCAGTGTAAATATTAGAGAGAGAGAGAGAGGAAGAGAGACCCGTACCATCATGCAGCACACGCGTCACTGAAATTGAACTCCTTGCCAGCGTTTCTAGACATCTCAGAAATGTTTCGTCCCCTCCTTTGATCCTTTGAGCAGTTCCTTTTGTGTCTTTCCTTTGGGGTTTTAACTTCGTGAGCCCGGGGGATATTGCACAGCCCATTTAGTATCTACCCTGATGAGACACCCCTCTCTCCGCAGCCCCTCCCCCCCACACACACACACAGCACTACCGTTGCCAGCTTCAGGAAAAATATAGAGTGTTGTAAAGCAGGTTTGGAATGTAATCAGCCCCCCAGGTCAGGCGTGGGCTGGATTCTCATCCTGTAAATGTCAGAAAGACTTTTCCCAAACAGCTTGAGACTGTGGAGTCCAGCATGTTCCGGGACAGGAAAGGGGACCTACGCACAATGTCCAAGGAGAGTCACGTCACCCCACATTTCCATAGAAAAGCTGTGGTGCCTAGATACAGGGGAATACTCCTTGGCCATAAAAAAGGACACAGTTCTTACCATCTGTGACAGCACGGGTGGACCGAGAGGGGATCGCGCTAAGTGAGGTAAGTCAGGCAAGAGAATGACAAACACCATATGACGGCACTTAGGTGGAACCGAAAGCACAATATAAGTGAATAAGCAAAACGGAAACAGACTCACAGGTACAGTTGTGCTCCGTGCTTAGAACATCACCCTGCAGATCGAAAGATCAGGGGTTTGATTCCTGGTCAAGGCACATACCTCATCACGGGTTTAATCCCTGGCCCCTGTCAGGGTGCATTCAGGAGGTAACCATCCGATGTGTCTCTCACTTCTCTCCCTCTCTCTCTCTCTCTCTCTCTCTCCCCCCCCCCCCAACCCTCCTCCTTCCCTTCCACTTTCTCTAAAAATCTGATGGGGGGAAAATATCTTCAGGTGAGAGTTAAAAAAAAAAAATAAACCTCCATGGACTCAAGATTAAATTAAATAATTTTTTAAAAGAGAGAAAGAAAACAGACTGATGGCTGTCAGGGGGCAGAAGGATCGGAGAACTGAGTACAAAGGTGAAGGGATGAAGACGTACAGACTGCCAGTCCATGATATTGTGATGACGATGGGTGGTGCCAGTCGGGTCCCGGAACTATAAGGGGGGGCGAGGGGGTGCACTTTGTAAAGTGTATAAAGGTCTAATCCCTATGCTGCTAGTATACACTTGAACTGATACCAAATAATAATGACTGTAAACTGTGATTGAAAAAACATTTTTAAAGCGTCACCTCCCATTTTCCCAAGACCTCTGCTTGGCAGCCGCAGGCCGCCGGGAGCTTTCGAACATCATGTCCCAGAGCTGTTCACCTTGCCCATGGCTGAGGACTCGTTAAACGTACAAAGGAAATGTCTAAAAAGAGGGAAAAAATGCGCTGGCAACAACCACAAAAACAAGAGCTTCACCCCACTGAGCTGTGTGCGCTCTGGTCGCAGGCGGTGAGCGCGCAGATGGCCGAGAGTGAAGTCACCGGCTGCAGGAAAGAGGCTGCCCGGTGCCAGGAAACCACCTGGCCGTTAAAAAAAAAAAAAAAAGCCCCCACGGAGCCAGGTGTCTGGGCTCCAAGACCTGAAGTCGAGTCAGAAATAGGTTCGGTTGTTGACGTCTTGCAGGGCACGGCCTCCGAGGCAGCCGATGTCAGTGGGCCCCAGGGTGGGATGGGGTCCTCCTCCCTTCCTGTGAGGTTCGCTTCTGGGTGTGACTCTCCTCGGGCACCAATTGGCTGAACACGTTCTTTTGTTGGAGACTGGGGGCAGGTCATGTAAATTAACGTAACACAACACTTTAAACAAAAACACAAACAAAACTAGAACAAAAGCAAACGACATGTAGAGTATGCATTCCTTTCAGTTCCAGGTTTTTGCTGTTAATCTTTCCGTTGTTTTTTTCATTGCTGGGTTACGCTGGATGTGATTGGGTCCATTTTCACTAGATGACATTAGAAGGGTTAAGGGTTCAGGTTTCCCAACAGCAAGACATTCTCTCCTCCAGCCCCACTTATGGAAATTCATCCTTCCCACAGTCCTGGTCACCTGATGCCAAAACGATCAAGGAGAATATATAAAGGCAAAGAAGATAATAATAATAGTACTAATAATAATAGTACTACTAATAAAAGTTACATTAAAAGATGGGCAATTATTTGGTAATTTATGTAAATTGTATTCTCTTTTTTTTTTCAAATGACATACTTTTCCTAATAATGTTAAATTATTTATTGAACATTTGTTTGTTGTTTTTATCTCCTTTGCGCAAAGCATTCTCCTAGGCATTTAAGGGTGTAGTAGGCAGGTAAATGAGATATGATTTTTATATTCAAAGCATTCAGCATGTATTAGGATAAAAGCAAACTGAAAGTGAATACCCACAACAAAAGGTAGAATATAATAAATACCGTAAGATGTTTCAAGAAATGATGTGTTTGTTTAACCCAGTGGTCAGCAAACTCATTAGTCAACAGAGCGGCAAACCGCAGTTTGCCGACTACTGGTTTAACCAATACAGTTTTTAAGTGCAATGCCTGGTAGGGAACAGAGAACCTCCTTTGCACCATGAAGAAATTAATAAGTAAAGGAAGCAATGAGTCACTTAGCTGCAATTTGATGGGAGTTAAGAGGAAGTTGAGGTGAATTCTCTGGAGCAGAAGTCGGGGAGAAGAAAAAGGGGGAGCTGCCATGTGAACCTTGATCGGGGAGATTTGCATCTTTGGAGATGACAAGAAGGGCTTTCCAGGACAAGGGAGCCACAGGAACTCAGCTCAGCAGTGGGGTGATGAGAGATGTGCTTGGCAATCCAGTTCTGCTGAGCCACCACCGCCATATACGCTGAAACGCATTGGAACAAAAATAAAATGAAATAAGCCAGAGCTTGCTGCCCTGGTGGGATGAGCAAAGTGTGGGATGCAGCCCCACTGGGAAGTGGTTTGTCATTTGAAGCAGGCCAAGTCCTGGAAGCATCAAAGTTGGCCAAAATGACATTAAAAGGTGGGCAATTATCTAAATCCTCTGGACCTTGGTTTCTCATCCATAAAATGGGGTTACGAATACCTATATTGCAAGGTTGTTTTGAGGGTTGTGTGACTGTAGGTCTATAAACTAGCTGGCATATAATAGACACTTGATACATCTCTGTTATTTTTGTTAATAATAATAAAAACAATAATAGCAGGCATTATTTAGGCAGGTGTGGCTAAACATCACAATGTGAGTTTCCTTCATTTGAATTCTACTGAGCTTATGTAATTATGGATAATAAGACGTCTAAATAACTTGCCCATTAACTTCATCCTCTGTGTTGTGATTTACCTCATGCATCGATTTGCTCAGCTGCATCTGGTTGGAATGTTAAACACTGTCATCACCAGAGATTTAGTGCATTTTATGCAGATGAACATAAAACCAAATGTTTTCCAAGGAAGCAAGCTAAGGAATAAAACAGGAAGGCAACATGGTGTGCTGGGGAGGGGGGTAGATGTTTTGCAGCCAAATCTAAATTCCAATTTCAGTTCAGTCACTTACTATCTGTTTCCTTGTATAAATTATGTGACCTCTCTAAGCCTTAATTTACTTATTGCAAAAGGGGGGTGGTGATGATGACAGCAATAACGACAACAATAATATCTATGTTATAGAATCACTATTTAAAGAAAAGTGCCTGGGACAGAGTAAGTATTATTATTACTATTATTATTATTACTATTATTGTTATCTTCTTTTCCTTTATATATTCTTCTTAATCGTTTTGGCATCAGGTGACCAGGACTGTGGGAAGGATGAATTTCCATAAGTGGGGCTGGAGGAGAGAGTGTCTTGCTGTTGGAAAACCTGAACCCTTATCCTAGCTCTACCACAGCTCATGGGATGACCTTGATTCCTTAACCTCAGGTTCTTCATTTGTTAAATGCGGAAGTTAGGCTAGGTAAGGTCCATCGTTAATTTTAGGACTAAGGTGTGTGACACACCACATGGCCCAGGCTCCCCATCCAACATGCACCTGCTATATGAAATTTCCCACCAAACTGAGTCTGTATTTTAAAAGACAATTTGAAAAATCAACCAAAATCAACACACCTTTTCACGTGTTTATTTGGTTCATTTAAAGAATCAAAAACCCATACAAAATAGTAACATGTCTTAATGCAGGCTGTCATAGAGGAACATATACTTCTCTTTTTAACTCAGGTCTGTATCCTGGATAAAGGTTGTGTTCTGTGGGGTAACTTCAGTGGGGAATTTTTCGCCTCTCCAGAATTTTGGCAACACAAGTAGAGATCATTCAGGTTGTTTACTGAGGTTTCAACTTAGTCATGAGACGAGGTGTGTTGGGCAGACTCAGGCAAACGCTTTAAATAGCTGCTAGCTCTTGGGATTGAAAGCTATCCCAGAACAATTTGGAAATTTCTGGGTATTATTGATAGAGACAATTTGGAGAACACTTTTTTTTTTATAATGGCCCCACAGAGTAGGGAGTCAGTATTTTCAAGCTTCCCTGGGCACTTTGGAATGCACTGCATCTGTTTTTTCAGAAGCCAATCACAGAGGTATATTCTGTCTGGTCTTCTTGATGCATGCTGGAGGGGAGCCTGGACACGTGGTGTGCCACGTACCTTAGCCACTTTAATCCTCACACAAAGCTCTATGGAAAACTAGGCCTGCGCCAAGGCAAAGGAAACCGGAGATGTTCCGTTTCTAAACAGAAACCTGGACAGCCCGCAAAAGCCGGTGCTCTCTTTTCAGGACGCTGGACAGCTCACAGGAACACGCACAGTCTTTTTCAGCACTGCGGACAGCTCACCGAGGTCTGCGTGAGCTTACCGTGGACAGCTCGCAGGAAGGCTGTGCGGTCTTTTCAGCACCGCGGACAGCTCACAGGGGTCTGCGTGGTCTTTTCAGGACCATGGACAGCCCCCCCCACAGAGCTCTTAGTAATCCTTAGCTCCTAATGGCTGCCCAGGCCCCAGATTAGGGCGAGGCAAAGGTCCAGGGTGGGTGCCTTCTTAAATCTTGCATCCTAGTTTTATCACTGTGGCTGTCTGCCATTCATCTGTTCACTCAGGGAGCCTTCCCCAGGTCCCTGCAGCTGTGCCATATGCTAGCAAAACTAATAAAGCAGCCCCTCTCCCCCGGCGGTTGGGTCCCTTCTGGGAACTGCCAGTCAGTATGTCTGGAATCGTTCGCAGAGGTGGGAGTGTTTCAAGAAATAATTTGGGTCCGTGAGCAGGAAAGAGAACACGGATGTATTTGTGGACTACACTCGACAGGATAAAATTTGTGGAAGCTCCGTGACATTTAAAGCACCATGGCTATGGAGACGTGTCTGTGGTGTTGGACCCTGGGAACACACGGCACCCAGCAAAATAATAGACGGGGTTTCGGTGTTTATTTGTTCAGCGAACAAAGAATTTTAGGCTATGTTTGACAGCGAGCCTCTGGGTTTTAAGAAGAGTCGCATCCTTTCTCTATCCTGCGTTGTATAAATATCACTCTGGCAGCGTCATGGGGGATGGTTGAGAGGGAAGAGAACCCAAATATAGAAAGGCCAATCATAAATGAGTGTGGTGGTTCAAGTGAAAGACCACGAGAGCCAATATCCACCTACCATGAGAACAGGGCATGAGAAAAACCAGAACATGGAATTAACAGAAGCCTGGGAGGACATGAAAATGTTGTGGACAAGATGGCTCCCTGTGGGAGAGCATTGCGCTTGAAGTGGTGGTGAAACATCACAGTGAAGGTACCTAAGGGAGGGGGCACTTGTTCTGGGAGCAAGCCAGGAGTCTGGGCTAGTGAACATAGATTTGTTTCCAGAAACAGCTACGGGCTTCATGGAGTCCTTTACTCCCTCCTCAAGTAAGTGAGCAGAGCTTTGAAGGGTATTGAGAGAGAAAGAAGAATAGCAAAACTAGGACATCTACGTTCTTCTGCCCATGTCAATTACACCCTGACAGACCTGCTTTCTCACTCATAGAATGGAAAGGTTGGTTCAGGTTACCTCTCTCTTCTTTCCAAATTTTATGTTCTCTCACTGTCCTGACTCGGTGCTTACAAGCCTAATGTCTACAGAGACAGGGTGCGTTTCTCTAAGTGCGTGAAGCTGGCCAGATGGAGTCCAGGATAATTCAGAGAGTGTGTGTTCCGCCTCATCTCCACACAGAGTCCATACAGAGAGCCTCTTGGGTACTGCACATGTTCACTCCTCATCTCCAGAAAGCCGTCCTCACATGAAAAGGTAGACATTAGAAGATTTTCTAAAAAAACAAAAAAACAAAGGAGGCAAATGAAGACACCATGTTCCCTCCCCTGGGTCCAGTCCTTAGTTAAGCTAGGATCACATGACCACATGACCTCCTAGCCATCTTGTTATGACAACACGCCATGTTTGTGCTTCAAGAACTTTCCTAAAGTTTGGGGAGGAACTGGTTAGCATACAAGCAAGGTCTTAAAATGTAGGCAAGTTAACACCTAGGAGGCAATTGAGCCTTCTGGTCCATTTCCTCTTCCTGCTCACTTACTATTGGCTTCAGGCATCCTCCTCCTCATAAACTCCCCACACCCAAGCCCTTGCCCCCGCTCCTGCTTTCTGAGGAAGGCTATGGTGACATAGGCTTGCTTCTTCCAGAGCTGCCAACTCTTCAAGAGAACCCAGAAATCTGGATTTCTATGAGAAACTCCCCATTTTAAAATGGCAGCAACTAATTAAGAAAAAAAAATGGTATGTTGGTCCATCATAACACGCCTATTATTCCTTCTTGCTCCCATGAACCACAGTGGGCAACGTCATTGCTCACAGCATGCTACATTGTTTAGAACCCGAGGCGTGAGTGGCATAGCGGGGTAGCTGGGGTAGATAAAAGAGAATCGTGTCCATGGCCTTCCCCTTCCTCTTAAGCAGAAAGGAAGGCAACACGAGAGGGAATGTATTTAGAGCAGAACAATAGGCATGACTTGGTGTCCATGAGTAGAAGAATGTGCCAGTCGATGTTTGTTTGACCTCCGTAGTGCATCAGCAACATGTGAATCAAGCTACAGTCATGTCTCCCACAGACTGGAGCCCGTGCATCCCCTTGAGCGTGTATAGAAACCTGTGGCATTGGGGCTGGGCGCCTGGTCCGCTGAGAGTTTGGCTCTATCCCCAGAGGTCAAGCCATGGGACTGGCTGTCAGTCCCAGGCCACGGCTACTTGAGAGAGCAAGCAGCGTGCAGCTGGTGCCCGAGTCGTCAGTGCTCACGCCCCCGGGAGAGTCCTGCTCGGTCATGTGTAACTAAGCACACAACCTTGGTTACCCGGGAAACCAAGGCCAAGTGGGTCCGGATGCTTTTTCTATGGCCCTCATGTTGAGCAGATGAGGTGTTGCCAGAGCAGCCCAGCGGTGAGCATCTTAAAGACGAGGGAATCATGTAGACGCGTTGTGGTGACAAACGCGACTGGAGAAAATGGCCGTGATCCTGAAGGGCTCGTGCCTTGGTGTCCAAAGTGAAGGTGGACATTCATTCCCTTGAAGAGGAATCCGATGCCTATTATGTGACAGGCGGTTGGCAGGACCTAGGGACCTGACAGGAGGTGAGACACGTCCCTGGTTCATGACTTCCTATTCGGTTGGGAAAGACAGACATCTAACCCAACAAATAAGCAAACAAGACAAGTCCAGTTGCTCATAAGGGCTACGGAGACAGTAAAACAGGGAGATGTGGAAGAAGGGGCCCGGCGTGTGTTTGTAGGATGGGGGAGAAGCCACTTTAGAAGGGGACGGTGGGAAAACCTCTAGGAGGTGACATTAGACCGAAAGGATCCCAGGGCCAGGAGGGAGCCGGTCAGGGGAGCGTCTGCAGGGGAAAGGGTCCCAGGCAGAGGGCTTGTGTGAGACCTATACTCCCAGACTGTGGCTGGGGAGACGGTACTATTTCATGTCAGACAATGCCATCATGAATCGCATCCATGTAAATATACCCTCCCCCTCTGCCTCTTCCCCAAAGGGAAGGGATCTCAGAGTCGTTCACACGGTCCAAGCTTAGCACGATGTACACTCCATCTTAAACACGCCCGCCGATACCTTTCGCAGCGAAGCACTACTTGGTTGGATTTTATTTTTAAAACTTCCAAGAGAAGGTGCGCCTGACCTGGAGACGCTCTGTTCTTGGAACCAGTTCAAGAAACAGTCTCCGAGCGCCTACCGGCCGCCCTGCCCCGAGGTGGGTGAGCCTGAGGGAGGACTTCACGGTGAGCTAAAAGGACTCGAGTCCTCCAAGAAATACCAGGGGAAGAGAAGAACCATCTCATTCACCTTGTAGACTCGCTTTCAACCCTCCGGGATGAGCTCTGTGCTCTTTTCCTCCCTGCCCTCTCCCACCCCGGGAGGAAACATTCCCTCAGGTGTGCCTGCGCTGCCCACCGTCATGGAACTGGAAAATGCATCGGGAACCAGAACCCACGGGATATTGTGAGCTACCCGCCTCCATGAGCTCTCTGAGGGCGGGCTCATGTCCAACGTCTCTTCGGTCAGCCATTCTCTCACTCCAGCTTTCAACTGTGAGGTCAATCAATACCCACTGAATTTAGTTAAATAACCACGAAACACCGAGAAAAATCCCTGAGTGTCCCCAATAGAGGCGCAGACAAGGAGGGTCTCTTGAGGTGCGTGAGCCGGGGCTGGGGGGGCGGGGGGGCCTCATCGTACCGCCTGACTGTTGGCCTCCCTGAGGGCTCGGCTGACCACAGGGCTGGAAACATAGCAACAGCTTCAAAGCACTGAGCTGTTCCCATCATTGCTTTTGCTGCTCATTGTCATGATAATCTCATATCTCCAAGCAAGAGAGTGTCCCTGGAAAGGCACTGGGAAACCATTAACAGAAGTCTCCCCCCAGTTCTGTGACACGGAGAGCCGCCCTGCTCGTCCACTCACTTTAATAGGGAGACATTTCTTTTCTTCCTCCGCAGCGCAGCCTTGTCCGGAGATGTTTGCCTTTGACTGGCCCTGGAGCCATGGGATTTAATCAGCATTTTCTCTCTCCCTGCGTCCGCCCTGTTACCATGGCTCCTGGCTTGTCGGGCTTTCTGTGAGGGCATTTCCGCCCTCACCCAGCCTTGTTGCCTGTAAACACTGGTCTATTATCTGCGTGGGAGCCGGAGGAGAGGTCACGGCCGGGCATGGAGAGTCACAGCGAATGGAAGTGAACGGATTGGGGACACAGCCGAGGCCAGCACACAGCCAGCATGTGTGGGGCAGCTGATTCCGATCTCAGGGGTCACTGACTTCGTACGGGCCACCCGATCGATGCACGGGTCTCTTCGAAGCGAGGGCCAGCGCTGGGCCGTGCTTCTTAGAGAAAGAGATGAATGGCGTCTCGTTAGGAAGCGTCGGATGGAAAGCAACGGAAGCCAGCTCAGGCCCGCTGAAGCGGCAACGGGAATTTGCTGGAGGGACAGCGGGGCCTCATGGGGAACCCTGGCCGACAGGATGGCCTGGCGTCTGGAGGGGCGGGAGCAGGGCGTCTCTGGTGACCCCGAGGGATGTGGGTTTGGACGTTCCAACCTTCACTCCCTTTGCGACCTTCCCTCCATTTTCCTTGTGAAAAAGGGTCTTTTCTCTTCTGGATACAGCCTGGTGGAATCATAAACAAGCGCCAGATACCGCCTTGTTTCTAGAAAGACCCAGCACCCCCGAGATGCCAATCAGATGCTCGCTCCCTGGAGTTTTGAATCCTGATCAGAAATTTAAAGAGACTCGGAGCGGGTGGGGCTTCCTGTGTTCTGGCCGAGCCAGCCTGGGCTTCCCTTTAGAGTATTTCTGAAGTTACCATTTCTTTTTTGTTTTTAAATACACTTTTTTATTGATTTCAGGGAGGAAGGGAGAGGGGGAGAGAGAGAGAAACATCCATGATGTGAGAGAATCACTGATCGGATTCCTCCTGCACGCCCCCTACTGGGGACCGAGCCTGCGACCCGGGCCTGTGGCCTGACCAGGAATTGAACCGTGACCTCCTGGGTCATAGGTCGATGCTCAACAGCTGAGCCACACAAGCGGGGGCTGAGTTACCATTTCTTAAAGCCCCAGAGTGGCCTTGGTTCGGTGTTCTTCCGTTTTTTCTTTTTTATCATTTTCCCAGTAACTCTCCGAGGTACCCACAGACGCATAAATACTGATTCCAGTAAGTGAACAAAGGCAGTCTCTTTTGCTGCCAAGGAAAGAACTTGGACCAAGACATAGACCATCCCCTAAACCAGTGGTCGGCAAACCGCGGCTCGCGAGCCACATGCGGCTCTTTGGCCCCTGGAGGGTGGCTCTTCCACAAAATACCACGGCCTGGGCGAGTCTATGTTGAAGAAGTGGTGTTAGAAGTTTAAGTTTAAAAAGTTTGGCTCTCCAAAGAAATTTCAATCGTCGTGCTGTTGCTATTTGGCTCTGTGGACGAATGAGTTTGCCGACCACTGTCCTAAAAGATGCCGTTGCTTGGCCGATCTGGCTCAGTGGTTGACCTAGGAACCAGGAGGTCACGGTTCAATTTCCATTCAGGGCACATGCCAGGATTGTGGGCTCGATTCCCAGTGGGGGGAGTGCAGGAGGCAGCCGATCCATGATTCTCTCTCCTCATGGATGTGTCTCTCTCTCTCTCCCTCTCCCTTCCTCTCTGAAATCAATGAAAACATATTTTAAAATAAATAAATAAAAGATGCCATGGACTTGAGTCCATTTACTACCTGCTCTCTGTCTCTCACCGCAATTGGGGTCAGGTGTGTGCTTGATTTCGTCCACGCGACCTGCGGGGCAGGGTCCTGTGCTGGGCACAGAGCTGCCGGAGGCTGATCCCTGCGAAAGAGAGGCGCGTAAGACCAATGGGCCAAGCCAGCGCTTTCTCCCATGGACCACCGGGCAGGCAGGAAGCACACAGGACATGCTGAGGCAAGTCTGGGCTGGGAACCACGTGGGGCAGGTGACACGGTAAGCCAGATGCCACTTAGCTCTGCGGAGGGAGGGGCAGAGGATGCCACCCTTGGCGCAGTGGCCCAGGTGTGGGTCAAGCGGTCCAGAGCTTCTGTCCACACTTTGTAACAACAGGGCCGCGGTCCCCTTCGTCTCTCACGACAGTAAGGCTGGCTGTGCCTTCCGTTCTCCACCCACGGGCGAGAGCCGTCCCCGTGGCTGCCCTGCAGCCGCCCTCATGGTCCCAGCGCCGGCTGGGTCCATAAGGGGGCAACGTCCCGCAGAAGCGGGAATCCCAGTTATATTTGCTTTCGCTGGTCTGTTTTACTCAAATATTTGTCCTCACTCTCTTACAAAGTTTCTCCGCGTGCTGACTTCACATCATTAAGAGACTGGGTTCCCGATTCCTTTGGAATCAAAGGCCACGGAACAGCTAACGGTCAGTAGAAACCCCACCTGCCGTGGCAGGCGCCCCCCTGGGCATCCATCCTCAGCTTTGGCGGACCCGACATCTCCACCCTCTTGTTCCCCGGGAAGCGCATACGACGTGCAGAGACACGAGCTCGGGGACTTGCGGAGTCCTCTCCCTTTCTGCAGAGGACGCTAAGGCCATCGGAGCTCACCTGCTATGGGTTGGCAGCTGCAGGGCGTCTGCGCTGTGGAGCCCGCCTTCCCCGCGGCCCCGGGATTCCTGAAGGGAGAGCAGTGCGCTCTCCTTTCTGGGCAGTGAGCTGTCTGGTGACGTCTACGAGATCCTAAAAACCCACATTTCTCTGCTGGAACACCCCGCAGATTGAACGACGGGACATCTACCTGCAAAGAAGAAGCATCTAGACCTTGGCCTTGCAGCCTTACCAAAGTGAACTCAAGGCGATTGCAGCCTGAAGGCCCACAAGGCAGCTGGGCGGTCTCTCCCAGAGCCACGCCTGCTCTCACCGGCCACCTGCCTGGCCACCTGCCTGGCTCGCTGCTGCACTGGGGCCCGGGCTCTGCAGGCCGGCGCGTGCGTGACTGCAATCCTTTCATGGGGTCAGAAGGGACGTTCGAGAGCATGACGTCCGCCTCCTTATGGTTCAGGAGACAACGAAACGGAGGCTCAGAGAGGATGGCGGACAAGGCTCCGGGCCCACAACCACCCGGGACGCCTGCCTCCCACCTGCCGGGCTCTCCCTGGGTGGGCCTCCCTGCTTCTCCTGTCCCTTCCTTCCCCCGCTTGCCACACCGATGCGCCTTCCTTCTCCCCAGCAAGGTGCACGGAGCCTCCGCTTTTTGGGGGGGCTGGCGCTGACGGACACAGAGAACACCCACAACTGGGTCACTTCAGCAGAGCTCAGGAAGACGCGTGGCCTGCCTCGCACTCAGGGCACGAAGCTGTCGCCTTAAGGGGGTGCCCCTGCCACGTGCGCCCTGACTGCTGAGCTCAGACAGAACCCCTCCACTTGAATATGAAGCCTTTAACCCAGACTCCTCCTTCATGCCGTCACGGGGCCCAGGCTCTTAGCAGCCCCAGCACACACACGCCTTAAAAACCAATCAAGCCTGGCCTGTGGGGCTCCGTGGTTCAGCATCGACCTAGGAACCAGGAGGTCATGGTTCCATTTCCGGTCAGGGCGCAGGCCCGGGTGGCTGGCTCCATCCCCAGTCGGGGGCGTGCAGGAGGCAGCCGCTCCATGAGTCTCTCTCGTCACGGATGTTTCTCTCTCTCCGTCTCCCTTCCTCTCGGACATCAATAAAAATGTATTTTTAAAAAATGAAAGAAAAACCAATCAAAATCTTTAAGTGAGGATTTTCCCTGACTTTGTGGTCTCCCTCTTCCTCCCCTGCCCTCCCCTCCCCTGCCCTCCCCTCTTCTCTCTCTCTCCCTCTCTCTCGCTCTCTCGCTCTCTCTCTCTCTCTCTCTGCCTTCAAAACCTCGAGGAGAAGCCTCTATTTAGCTCTGACAAGAGCCCCTGGCACGTCTTTCTCCACGTTTCCCTCTGTCGTTGATCAATAGGGGGAAATGCCAGGCCTCCATCACGGCGGCCAACGTTGGCCGCCCGAACTGTCAGGCCCAGCGGAGCTTGTCTGCTTGAGTTCTGATGCTGAGAAATGTCACGGCAGGGAGGGGCCGTGAGCCCGTCAGCGTGCAAGGGCGGGGGGAGGCGGGGGAGGACGCGGGAAGCGTGTGACAACTCCTTCAGGCATCTCCAGGCATCCCCGGGGGTGACCACAGCGGCGGGAACACATCCCTGTCTGTGGCGGTTTTGCAGCCTCAAGTAACGCCTGTCACCGGTAGCGGGGAGGGGAGCGCCCGCAGTGCCCTGGTAGCCGAGCCTCATTCATCTGCCGGCCCTGGCCCTGGACCCTGGCCTCCCCCGGGCCCTCACCGGCGCTGGGAGTTTTGGCCTCTCCCTCAGCTCCCCCGGACCTCGGTTTCCACAGCTCTCAACAGCGCTCCTCCTCCTCCGGAGGCCGGAGAAGTCAGTCAGTCCACGGGAAAGGCTCGGGGCGGGGCGTGTCAGCCTCCGCTGGTGAAACCAGCTCACGGTGCGTTGTCACATCTCCACCCACTTCCTTGTCTCTTGCTGCAGGAAGGAGCCTCAGCGGGCTGGGCGGTGGGTCTTGGTACATCTGAGTCCTCCATCCCGCGCAGGCCCTGGGACGGCGGCATCAGCCCCACTGCAAGAGGGCCGCCGAGTCGCCGTGCACTGGGTCCTTCCGACTCTGGCTGCAGCTCACGCTTGGGGGCCGGGGGCAGGGCAGCCCGGGCCTGGCCGGGATCCGCTGCTTCCTTTGGGCAGGTGTCCTCAAAAGGCGCTGCGCTCCGTCATCGCCGGGGGAGCCCGGTGACCGAGGCCCCTGCTCTGACCCTGGCTCATCGCCCTGGGAGCCAGACTTCTTCCTCCCGCCGCCAACATCCATTCCCCAGGAGCGTTCCTTTAACGCGCTGTTTCCCAAACCTGCCTCCCTGGCGGCCTCCCCTGGGCACGCTGATTAAAAATGCGGATAGACCCTGGCCGGCGTGCTCCGTGGTTGGAGCGTGGGCCTGCGGACGGCAGGGTCCCGGGTTCGATTTTGGTCAAGGGCACGTACCTGGGTTGCAGGCTTGATCCTCGAGCCCCCGGGGCACGTGTGAGAGGCAACCAATCGATGTCTCTCTCTCACATCGAAGTTTCTCTACCTCTCCCCCTCCCTTCCAGTCCACGCTCTCTAAAGATCAATGGAAAAATATCCTCGGGTGAGGATTAACATTAGAAAGAAGAAAAAAAATCCGGATAGCTCAGGCCCCGGCCCAGCTCCACCGAATTGGAGTCTCCAAGAAGCGGCCCTAGAACGTATATTTTTCAAATAAATATCCCAGGCCCTCCAAGTTTGCAGAATGCTGATCTAATAAAAGGCACCCTTTCCAATTACCGACATTGTCGAACACACAGGGAGACATCGAAGATACGGAAGTGCGCGTCAGAAGGCCCACAACCGAGGTGCCATCCCTGACACTTCGCCTCCCTTGGGTATTAGCGATCCATCCACCGATCCATCTGTCCCCATCGGCCTCCGTCTTTGTTTCTGGGGGACATCTTAATGAACATTGCAGGCATCCGTACATGCCCCCCTAAATACTGCGGAATGCACATTATTAAGTAGAGTTCAATGTCTGTTCACAGATTTCTTCTTTCGACGTAAAATTTACAGGATGAGATGTACGCGTCACAGATGCGCCCTCGGTGAGTTTTGACACACGCCTGCACCCTGTAACCCAAACCCTTCTCAAGAGACGGAGCATCTCACCATTCTAGAAAGTTCTCTCCGCTCCCACCCCTCAGAGACAATTATTTTTCTGGCTTGGTCCACCATAGCTTTGCCATCATAAAATCAAACCTCTAAAAAAGCCACAAAACATGCCCGGCCGGCGTGGCTCAGTGGTTGCAAGGTGATCTATGAACAGGAGGTCACAGTTCGATTCCAGGTCAGGGCACAGGCCCGGGTGGCGGGCTTGATCGCCAGTGTGAGCCGTGCAGGAGGCAGCCGGGTCCATGATTCTCTCTCCTCATGGATGTGGTGTTTTTTTCTCTCTCTCTGAAATCAAGAAAAACATATATTTTTAAAAAGCAGCAAAACAAACACCATGTTTTGCTAACAGAATGATAACATTCTATTCAGCTCCCTGCTATGTTAAATAGTAGAGGTGCTGCAGCTAGAGCTGGGGGGGAGGGAGGAGGGGGGTTCGAGTCCTGACCCTGGGCCTCTGAGCCATCCTCTCATTCGCATCCTCCGGGGTGTCTCTCTGGGCCCCATCACTCCCAGAAATCCCTCTGGAGACTGCGGCCGTGGAGGCTTATAACTGCCTTCCTGCCCCGGGTGCCCAGAGGGCTGCTGCATTCTGGGGAAACCTCGCTCTCCCCTCGGAAGAAAAGAAGACTCTGGCTCCCGGCTACAGCTGGCTACAACGATCTTACGGAGGAGGAGGAGGAGGAGGAGGAGGAGGAGAAGGAGGAGGAGGAGGAGGAAAAGGAGGAGGAGGAGGAGGAGAAGGAGGAGGAGGAGGAGGAGGAGGAGGGTACACGCAGCTTCCGTTACTGCTTTTCCAGGGGAAATTTTCTCTCCCGTGTGTGGGCACGGGGGCAACCGGTTTCATTTCACCATCCTCGACGAGGCTGCCCGGCTCTGAGAGCATCAGCACCCTCCGGCTACTGCCCGCACGCGCGCGTAACAGAAGCTGCCGTTTTCGCTGTGCGGCGGTGGCGGGGGGGGGGGTGGGGGGGTCGCGAGGAGGGGCTCTAGGCTGGGGGGACGCAGCCGAGCCTCACCTGGCAGCCTGGTTGCTACGGGCTAAGAGCGTGGAACAGAGCTCCCCCTCGACATGTCAGAGTGATGAAGAGGGGTCATCCCCGCCCCTGCCTTGGGATGACAGAGGAGAGAGGCGTCCAGACCCTTCCGGCCACCAGCCATCCGCCAGGCGCTTCTGACAGGGCTGCTGGGCTCTCGTGTCCACGTGCCAGGCGCCCAGGACAACCCGTTGCTCACCCATGGGATCCCGGGGAGCAGTGCGGACCCCTCAGCCCCGCTTCCCTGGGCCTCAGTTTCCCTCTTCCCCAGCCGCTTCCACGCCACTTCTTGAGGTGTAAGTTCAGTATAATACACGTTTTCCACTTCAAATTCACCCCCTTTGGCAATGCTTTGCAAAAGGGTGAATTTGCTTTGCCAAAGGGGGTGCGTTTGCTTTGCAGAGGGGTGAGTTTGACGTGGAAAACCCGTACCCACAGCAGGTTTGCAACGGTCGCTCGAGGGTTACGTAAGAGACCAGCTGCACGGCGCCCTCATGCCGGCCACGGTGCTCCGCCCGTGCCCGATCGCCGTCGCCCAGCCCAGGCGGCCGCCTGCTGCCTCCAGAGCTGCCGCAGGGCCTCCCCGGACTTTAAAGTGAAAGAACTTTGCATCGTCAGGGCCTCGGCGCCCACGTGGGAACAGGGGCGCGACTGGCCAAGGAGGGTGCCGGGGAAGGGAGTGGCGGGTCACGGCTCGTTCTTCCGATAGAAACACGGCCCTGTGTCTGCTTGCCGTGCTGGCTGTGCTTGGTTCGAATGACCCATCCACGGGCGTGCTGGCTGAGCCTGCGTCCCCGCTAGGAAACGCAAAGGCAGCTGCTACGGCCCCGACAACGCTGCGAGGCGGGAGGCAGCCGCAGACGTCCGGGCCGGGAGTGCGGCCCGGCCTTTGCTTGCTCGGAATCGGAGCCCCCGTCCCGCCAGGTCAGCGGGAGGTCCCACCCCGGGCGTCGCTGAGCCGCTGGGGCTCCCGTCACTGAGGTGTGGTCAGCGCCGTTTACAAATGTCCAGCCCCGTTCCCTGGTGGGGACCACGCTGTGACCTCACTACGGGCCCCTGTGGGTCGGGGAGGCCTGGGCACCAGTCCCCACCCCTGAGTCACGCGCGGAGCAGTGGACCTGACCTGGGCCCCATGAGACAGGCCCGCAGCCTGTCTGCTCCTCTCCCTCCTCGGACAGAGCGGGGGAGCGTGCTGCCTCGGCCACGCTCTGGGCTCGAGCGGGCCTCCCGGCTCTATCGCCGACCTGTTCTTCGGTCTTGAGTAAAGAAACGGGACACGCCCGAGTCATCGTTTTCCTGCCCAGGAAACGGTACCCGGGGCGCGTCCTCCACGGGGTGCGTGAGGATGAAGCCGAATCATCTGCGGAAAAGCCCAAAGGGAGCTCCCAGAAGGCAGTGCGGGCGTCACCAAGGTGGGCTGCCTCTTGCTGGCCGGCTATAGTCACAGCCGCCTCAGGGCAGACGTCTTGGCAGGAGGGTGTGTGTGTTGGGGGGGAGGGGGCGCGGCGCTCTAGACAGCGAGCCTTCCCCTTGGACCCGGCCAGGTTCCGCTGCAGCCGCGTCGGACACGGGACCGAGTCAGACACTTAGCAGGAAGGAAGCCGGAGTCGGTTCTCAGCATCCGGCTGCTGTTTCAATGGACCCTTAAATGTCAAGAGAATGTTTCCCTCCTGCATTTAGACCTCGTCATGCTCATCTCTCTGCGATCCTGGGGGGCCTGGGGGGCGGCATGTGCCCTGCCCGGTTATCAAACCGTGACCCCCTCTGGTTCACAGGTCAACGCTGGCCGGGCTGGAACCAGATTCCTTGACTCCAGATTCCTGGCTCTGCCAGCTGCTAGGAATACAATTAACCTCTCTCCTTCCCGATCGCCTCCTCTGCAAAACAGGAATAAAAATGGCGCCTGTCTCCTGGGGTTGTGGTAAGAATTAAGTGGCCTCATACATAAAGTCTTCGCAAAGGGCGTGCCAGGCCACGCACTTAATCTTCGTGATCGCCCCGGAAGGGAGATGCTGGGTGCGGTCCCCGTTCACACCTCAACTTCGTCGCCCTGTGTGACCTCCGAAGGCGCCGAGGGGGCCTGTGAGCAGTGTGTGACTCCGACGAACACCTCTGCGCTTTGAGCTCACGCTTTGAGCTCACTGTTTTTAAGCGTTTCGTGCTGAGCTGAGCTCACTCCAGGTGTGACATTTCAAAGCAGCGACCCAGCGTTCCCCGCAGGTGAGCGAGCGGAAAAGGAAGTGGGAGCCAGAACTCCAGATGATTTATTTATTTGTTTCATATTTTCATTGATTTCAGCGAGGAAGGGAGAGGGAGGGAGAGAGAGAGAGAAGCATCAATGATGAGAGAGAATCACGGATCGGCTGCCTGCCTCCTGCACACCCCCTACTGGGGCTCGAGACCGCAACCCAGGCATGTGCCCTTGACCGGAATCGAACCCAGGACCCTTCAGTCCGCAGGCCGACGCTCTATCCACTGAGCCAAACCGGCGAAGGTGAGAGGATTGGTTCAGACATGAGGAAGTGGTCAGCAGGCCCTGCCGGTGTGCCTCCTGGTGGCCTTGACCCGTTCACAGACGGGAGATTGTCCTCCCTGGCAGGTCTCTGGGCCTGAACACTTAGCGTTGGGGGCCGGACCACGGCGGCAAAGGCCAGCCTGGCTGCTGCAAAGATTTCCACGTGACCGAGACCTGAGGTAGGTGAGAAGCCTCATTCTTGGGCAAGGTCACGGCGCGTCCCTAAGTGCAGACCCGAGGAGACTGGACTGCGGCGAAGAACTGCCGGTCGCGGGGGACGCAGGAGAGGCATCGCTGCACCCAGGCGTCTGCATGTCCCTTAAAGGTGCGGCGTAGAGCCTCATATTGGAGATGAGCTCATGCGTCATGCTGCTACTTTAATAACATGTTCCGGTTTTAGCCGCGGGAGGTACTGTACTGGGGCTGGCGAGTCCTCCCTCCCCTGCCCTGCCCTGTCCTGCATCACAGGCCAGGTCCTCCAGGCCCCCGGGCCGGCGGACACCCCCTGAGCTCCGCCAAACGCAGCACCGACGGAGGGAGAGAGAAGCCGGTCTGTGTCCTTCCACCGTCTCTAGCAACGACCTCGCTGAGGGCGGTGTCTCCCCGGAGGCTCTGGCTCTCACTGGGTGGCCTGCCCGTTTCCAGGTTCTGCAGGGTGACCCGTGACCCGGGCCCTGGGCCCACCGCCTCGCGTTGTCAGCCTCGTGGCCGTGGCAGCTTCTTGCCGTGCCCACCTCTGGCTGGCCGGCCACGCCGTGCTGGGGCTCGCGCCTCTCCCCGCCCCCGTGTAACCCATGGCCCTCGGATCAGAGCTGCTTCTTCCTTTCCTGCTGCACTCGGATGGCTAAGGCCCCGCAACGAGCCGTTTCCAAGGTGCCTGCCATCCGCAGTGCCTGCCTCGCGGAGCAGCGCGCCCGCCTAAGGGAACTCGAGGGACGGGTCTGTCCTAGCGGAAAGATGTGCGACGTTAATGCCCGCCGGACGCGTTGGGTGTGACATTCAGCGTGGCCGTCCCAGAGCAGGGAGCGGGCGGAGGCGAGAGCAGGTGGACGGGGGCCTGCGCAAACAACGCGCGATCGGGAAGAACCCGGTGAAAACAACGCGGGGCAACCGATGAGGAAAGGAACGGAGACCGTCTGGCGCTGCGTGCGTGAGCGTCTCCATCCAGGTGCCCCTGAGGGTGGAGACGGACAGGGAACGCCAGGGCAGCGGGCGTGTCAAGGAGGCAGGTGAGGGGTGCGGGCAGGGGTGTGCCAAGAGGGTATATTAGGGTTGGATGGAATACAAGCTTAAGGCAGCTATAGTGACCCCCGGCTCCCGGAGCCTGGCACACGAGAGGCGCCCAATGAGCGGCTGACAATTTCGGTCGAGGGGAGGCCTACAAACGGGGCCAGGCTTGGCCTCACTGGCTCCGGCAGAAACCTGTAGACTGACCTGCGCTGGGGTGTGGGGGGCGGGGGGCGGGGGGCCAGGACGGGGAGACCCGTGGGGAAGCGGTTGCATAAATCACGGGCTTGAGAAAGACGGAGGATTCGGGCCTGTTAGATTTTTTTTAAAAATTACAATTGCAGATCCCAGATAAGGGGGCTGGTGGGAAGGGCGGCATAAAGGGGCCCACGAGGTTGGGGGGACAAAATGCCACCGTGACTGTCCCCACGCTGACCACGCAGGGCCCCAGGAGGGCAGGAATGGGGAAGACGCATGTTCAGTGGTGACAATTATTTACTACCCACCCTCGGATCCTCTGGCCTTTTCTCCCCTGTTATGGTGAAGACATTCATTTTCCTTCAAACCCCATAAATTATTCTCCATCCACAAGCTGGGAGGGGAGGGGAGGGAGGGAGGGAGGGTGAAGGGGGGCCATGGGGGGTGGGGGATGAAGGAAAGATCTCGGTTTGCTCTCGGCTTTGCCTCTGTCTAGTCCAAACACTGGAAATGTCAAGTTTGCTCACTAATTAAACACGTCTGTCTCGGACAGCACTTGTATCTTCCCCGAGAATGTGTGGGTTTCCGGGGAGACATTACACATTCATGTTTCCAAAGGCGGCCTGCTGAAGGCTTCCTGGGTGACAGGAATGCCAGTTCTGCGAGAGGAGAGACGCCTGTGCGGCCGCCTGGGGCCGGGAGGGGGCGGCCGGGTGGGTTCCGAGGGGCCCTTTTGGTTTATCTCCTGGGAGAGGGGTTCGGGGCGCCTCTGTAAGGCCAGCCCCGGGGCGTTTCCCGATGTCTGTGAACCCACCGCACAGCTGAGGCCTCCCGGGCCCGGGTCACGGCAAACCTCCTTCCCTTGCCCGCCCGGCCAGCGTGGCCCGTGGTTGAGTGTCGACCTGCGAACCAGGAGGTCACGGTTCGATTCCCGGTCAGGACGCATGCCCGGGTTGTGGGCGCCATCCCCAATGGCGGGGTGTGCAGGAGGCAGCCGGTCCATGATTCTCTCCCATCATTGCGGTGTCCATCTCTCTCTCCTTCTCCCTTCCTCTCTCTGAAATCAATAAACATACGTCTTTTTAAGAAGAAATGATGTCATTTGTAATCATGTGAAATGAAAAGCAGCTCTTTGCGCTGAGTTCTTCAGGCTGTGAGAGAAGGCTCAGCCCGTGGCCATTTGTCCCATTCCTCCGCGGGCTGTGTGGAGAGCGCCGCCTGGACCAGGCCCGCCATCCGACCCGGGCCCAGCAGCCGGGAAGATGGTCTCCAGGCCCCTTCCCATGGCGCTGGGCCCGGGCATCCCCGAGACAGCCGGGGGTCTGCAGCTCTTGCCGGAAGTGGATGCATCCTGGCTGCGCTCCCTCCCTGGCGGGGGGCGCCTGGAGGCCTCTGTCTGGTATCACGGAGATGCCGGGGTACCTGCCAGCGCCAATCCCCCAGGGCCCCGCCATATGGGGCTGCGTTCCCCCGGCCTGGCAGCTCTTCCGCTCGTAGCGTCAGTCCCCATGGAGAGGCGCGTCCCGAACACTGTTTACTGAAACTCGGGCACTTAATTAAAAGCCAGGGCTCCTGTATCCACGCCAACAGGGGCTTTAGAAACGCCAAGCTGTAAGGCGACCAGATGGGAGAGCAGTCAGCTGCCCCGGAGGCCAGGGCCCCCGCCCTTCCATCACTGCTCTGTCCCGGACGCATCTGCCATCGATGACCCGGGCAGGTGAGGAGTCCCTCCCACCGGCAGCTCCCCAGAGCATGGACACGACTTGTCTCCTGGGGGGTTGGCGCCGAACGCCGATGGTTCAGATGCGCGCCTTGCGACAGAAGTCGCCCCGATGTGAGGGTTGCAGATGGACAGATGCCCAGTGAGAGGGCATTTGGGCTTCGAGGAGGCTCTAGGGACCAGGCTAAGCCGTCTAGCCCCAGGGTTAGGCAGCATCTGCTGGCACAGGCCTGGGCCTGGCACTGGGGGCCTCTCCAGAAGCTTCCATCGGCTTCTCTAGATTCGCTCTCCACTCTCCCCGCCCCCACCCCCCCCGCCTCCCTGCCTCCTGCCCCCCAAGCTGGTCTGTGGAACTGGGCCATCAGGCCCTCCTGCCCTGTGTCTCCTGGTTGACTCTCATCTTGGGGATGGGGGTGGGGGTGGGGGTGGGGACCAAATCCTCAGCTGCAGCCAAGCTCAGCGACCGCAGCCCCAGCCGCCAACTTGATGGCAGCCTGTCCTGGACCTCGAGCCAGAACCACCCGGACTCCATGTCTGCGTGGCCTTTCACGCCAGAGGGATGGGCGCGCTCTGGCCACAGCCATCCGGGGGCCGCCGCACACAGAGCAAATGCCAGTGACCTTCGTGGAAGCCTAAAGGTTACCAAACACTCGTCAGAAACGACAGACCTCGGCTGCTCCTTTTAGAAAGGATGTGACCTAGCAGGTGGGGGTATTATCAGACACGCACACCTACACGCACGCACGCACCCGCGGCACGCACCTCCCTGAGAAGGTGCGGCACTTCGCGCTCGCACGGGAGAGGAGACAAGATATTGCGTGGGGGTTTCGAGGCGAGAACGCCGGGCGCTTAGTAAATTAAAGTCATTTATAAAGTGCAACAGGCACTCGGATGGAGAGGGAGACGATTAGTCAGCAAAAGTGGGGTGTCTGCTTATTCATTTACAGAATACTTCCGCGGGACAGGAGAGAAGGCATCCACGCAGGGCTTGCTGCTGTACAAACACAAATCCATTAATGCTGGGCACTGAGGTCTGGCTGAATTACTAGCCTCACGCTGATTTTGTTTGTTAAATGTTACGCCCACAAGGCCCCTCGGCATTCCCGGGAGAGTCTGCGATCCCAGGGGCATAGATCTCCTTAGCTCTGGCCTGCCCAGCTCCCTGGACACACGGCAGGGAACGGGTTACTCCCAGAGGTCACCACCGCGACCTCCACTTGCCCAGCAGATGCATCCGAATTGTTCAACAATGGCATCCGTGCACCGAAAGGTTACGGGTTCGAGTCCCAGTCAGGACGCATACCCAGGTTGTGGGTCCAATCCCCAATCCAGCTGCTTAAGAAGGCAACGGATCAACCTCTCTCTCTCTCACATCGATGTTTATCTCTCTTTCCCTCTCTCTCCCCCACCTCTCTAAA
Organism: Corynorhinus townsendii; assembly: GCA_026230045.1. Classification (NCBI taxonomy): domain Eukaryota; kingdom Metazoa; phylum Chordata; class Mammalia; order Chiroptera; family Vespertilionidae; genus Corynorhinus; species Corynorhinus townsendii. Next base: position 2,569,590 of record JAPDVU010000011.1, on the reverse strand, counting down.
CATATCCTCAGGTGAGGATTAAAAAAATAGTTAATTAATTAATTAATAAGTCCCACCCCAGCTGCTAATATCTAATGAAGGAGGCATCCCCCGGGATCCAGGAGAAATAGAAAAGTCACATGACAGTCCCCGGCCTCCGCCCCTTAGAGAACCTGCTTGGTCTATTCCGCACCCTACAAGCAGCGCCGGCCGTCCCAGGCAGAACCTCACGGCCATCGCGCCGGGGCTCCCAGGTCTCGGGGATCTCCGTTTCACCGGTTCACACGTTTTCGGTGGGATACAGGGGCCATCGGCGATTTTAGTTCTTCCTGGCGGGAGGGATGCCATCTCAGCCTTGAACCTCGTGTTTGCTCAGCGCAGGGAGAAATCCCGATGCGCCGTGGCGTTATCTGAGGTGGGACTGGGCGGCTGGTGGTGGGTGTCGGAGGTCTGCAGCAGGAGGTGCTGCTGGCTGGGTGCTCCCGGGTCTCTGCTTCTCCGATCGCCTGCCCTTTCCCTGGCACAGGCGATCCCCGACCGACCGCTGGCCGGCAAAGCCGTGGGTGATGCGGCGCGAGGGCCGGTATCTGCTTCAGAGGAACCTCCCCCACTGACCCAATTTCTGGGATGCAGACGAGGGGGCAATGACAGAAGTCATACCTTCGTTCTCGTTTCGCTCTCATTCATCTTATTTGGTCAGGGCTGAGCGCAACTGACATCTCATCAAACTGCAAAGTGTGCTTGCGCGCCGGGCGCCTGGGAGGGTGGCATTTAAAGCGCAGCCGTCGCGGGGACAAATGTGTTTGCCAATCCCGCCCGGCCGCGGAAGCCTGACCTTTCTCCCGTGGCTTCTGTTGACACCGCCCGCTTGGTATCGTGTTTCATTACGGGGCGCCTGGAAGGATGGGAAGTCCTTCTCTCCGAAAACAACGCGGTCGGGGCCAGCGTGGCCGGCAAGCCTTCGGTGCACAGTGAGGCAGAGAGAATTACCGAGCCGGGCCCTGGCAGGATTATCGCAATTCCTCAAAGAGAGTGTTTAATTAAAAACACCCGGCACCCGCCGCGCGGCCTGGAAGGAATCTCCAGTTGGCGTGCGGCGCGAGCGGAGGAATTACATCCGAGGTTGCTGTCATTTACTCGCTGTGGGTCCATCGCCGGTTCCTCGCATCTGGGAGTTCTGAGAGGTGCAACGCCCCCTCCCTCCCCATCTTCCTCCCCCCACCCCCCCCCACCCCCCGCCCGGCTCACCGAAGAAAATCCTCTCTCTGAGAAACGCTCGCTCAGGCTGCCGTGAGGTGCTCAGTGCTAGAAACCCACCCCTGCATCGGGCCAAGCGGCTGCAGAAATGACCTACTGGTGTGCTCGTGTGACCAAAACCCGTGGGTTCAGGTACGCCCCAAGGCATTGGGGAGATGGCAGTGAGCAAGAACGCCAGATCCCCACGGTCAGGGAGTTTCGATCTTATGGAGGCAGACAGTCTATACGTGTATCAATAAAAAAAAATGGACACAAGATCATTTCAGAAAGTGGGGTGTGCTCCTTATTGTGCATGAAAGGCGAAAGACAACAGAGAAGGCCTGGGGGGCGCTGGGGGTGCTGGGGTGCTGGTGCTACTGTGCACAGATTGTCCAGGGACACTCTCTCCTGAGGACGAGGGTGGATGTCTGAGCTCTAATCCGAGGAATGAGACGAAGCTGGCGGCGTGGGAGCTGGACGGGCGTCTGTTTCAGGTAAAGCACACGGCAAGCGCCAAGGCCCTGGGGTAGAAAGGTGTTGGGCCTTTTTTGAGAAGCAGAGAGAAAGCTGACGTGAAACCAGCATGGTGGAGTGTGAGGAGTTGGGGGGGGGGCTAGGAGGGGGAACTGGCTGTGGGAGGAGCCCCGGAGGCAAGCAGGGGCAGGCCAGGTGAGCCCAGCTTAAGAGACTTCATCGACCGCCTCGGGGAGCTGGTGGAGGGTGGGGTGCAGGGAAGGGACGGCGGTTAACCTGGACTTGTAAGTGGTTCCTCCGGCTGCAGGGTGAGGACTCCATTGGAGAGGGCATGTGGGTAATAACAGAAACCTGGGAGCCAAGTATAGCAAGAGGGGATGGATATGATGAACTACCGAGCCAAACAGGGTCTACTGAGGCCACATCTGTGTGAGACTCTGTCCTTCCCTCCCCACCACCACCATCACCACCACCACCATCACCACCACCATCACCACCACCATCACCACCACCACCACCATCACCACCATCACCACCACCACCACCATCACCCACCACCACCACCACCACCACCACCATCACCATCACCACCACCACCATCACCACCACCACCATCACTACCGGCACCACCATCACCACCACCACCATCACCACCACCATCACCATCACCACCACCACCACCACCACCACCATCACCACCACCATCACCACCACCACCATCACCATCATCACCACCACCATCACCATCACCACCACCACCACCACCACCACCACCACCACCACCACCACCATCACCACCACCATCACCACCACCATCACCACCACCATCACCACCACCATCACCACCACCACCACCACCACCACCACCACCACAGCAGTGGCAGAGTGAGCCTAGCCGTTTCCGGCTGCCTCAGGCACTCAGGGACCGTGGTTATCACCCCCAGTACCTCTCTTCTCGCCTCTTCCCACGCCTCTCCACGAGACAAGAGGTTACGTCTTTCTCCTCACCCTCCTCACTCCTTTCTGCCTCTGCTCCATCTCATTAAACACAGAGCCCAACGCAGGGCACAACACTCCATTCGTGGGTGGCCGTTTTGCACCCAATCTCTGCCCTTCTCCCCACTCCTAGCTCCCGAGCCTGGGGGGCAGTGCGGACCCCACTCCTGACGAAGGGGGAGAACCTCCCAATGGGGGCAGAGCCTCTGCCAGTCACTGCATCCCATTTTCCCTGACCGTGATCGGTCCAGACACCCTCACATGATCCCATCGCAACCAATCAGATGCAGAGGGACTCTGGGAAACGCGGGGCTAAGATCCTCATTCTTTGTCACTCGATTCAACCTGCATTATGCAGTCTGGGGAGTCTCCAGCAGTCACCTGAGGACCGTCCGGGGGGCGTTTGCCCGAGGACAGACTCCCTTTCCGGTCAGCAAGGCTGAGAAGAAAGAGAGGAGACAGGGATGGCGTCTGCCCAGGGGTCGAGCGATGTCGGCAGGCTCGGCCTGGATAAGCCATGAACCGACACTGTTCCCGTTGCCGGCTAAGCCAGGCCGGACCAGGTCTTCTGACACTGGCTGCCAGAGAAACCTGATGGACAGGCCAACCGGAGGACAGCGGGCCGCGCTCCCTGGCACAGGCCGCGCTCCCCCGTTCAGCGCAGCCACCCAGCGTCGCCCAGCCGGCAGGCGCCTCGTCCCCGAAGGCCTTTTGTTCGCGCTCCTGGCCGGAGAGACGCTCGGGCTCTCCTGCTCAGCCATTTCCTTCTCCGCTTCTCTCGCAGGCGCCCTCCGAGGCTCTACCTCAAGGCCTTTTATGAAGTTAGTATTTATTAGCCCTGCCGCGCGCACTTGACATGTATCCATTTTTGCCAGAGAGACAACCTCCGGAGAAGCCCGTCTTACGGCCACTTTGGGGAGAAACAGCCAAGAGAACTAATAAAACCTAACAAAGCTACGTCCGCTCGTTGCCAGAAACACCCATTTGGCTCGCTAATGGGCCACGGGGGCGGGCTGCGGTGGCTCGGAGCTTTCTTCCGATTGGAAAGCCCTCCACGGAGCCACCCCGCACGGCCACCACCACCCCCCCCCCCCCCCCCCCCCCGAGAGCCATGTCTGGGCCTCGGCTTCAGCAGCTTAATTGGCTGCAGTCAGAGAGCCCGGGGCTCAGAACAGACCAACCGCCTTAAGCAGCGTGGGGCCCGCAAGCCCAACCCTCGGGCCTGATGCGCTGACCTTCTCGTGCCTCAGATTTTCTACTCACACACACGCTCTCTTTCCAACCAACCGGGGACAGCTCTTCGCAGGAGGCAACGCCGAACAAACCTAAGTCATCATGCCCCGCCCGTGTGGGGGGAAGGAATGTGGATTGAGTTCAACTTGGTGCCTGATCTTTTATCTTTTTTTAAATATGTTTCTATTGATGTCAGAGAGGAAGGGAGAGGGAGAGAGAGAGGTAGAAACATCCATGATGAGAGAGAATCCTGAACCGGCTGCCTCCTGCATGTCCCCTGCTAGGGATCGAGCCGGCAACCCCACGCATGTGCCCTGACCGGGAATTGAACCCTGATCTCCTGGTTCATAGGTTGGCGCTCAACCACGGAGCCACGCCGGCCGGGCTGTGCCTGATATGTTACATGCATACATACTTTCATCTCATCATCGCTATGGAGACAGCGAAACACAGGCGTTGCTCTCCCCACTTTCCAGGTAGGAACACGGAGGCTGGGAAGACCCATCGGCGTGGTCGGGCCGCTCAGTTGGCGGATGGCACATTCCAGGCTTGGCTCCTGATTCGCTCAATCTTAAAGGCTTCTGTCCCCCGCGCCTTGCTGGATGGGGACACTGAACCTCCGGCCAGAGGGAATGACAGAACCACGAGGCCCCAGAGGAGAAGTCTCTGCTCCTTTTCCTACCAGACGCCATCCCTCCTGCTGTCGAGATGCCCCCATCAAGAAGTTTCCCCTCCCGCCCGCCTTTGCTTCCTCATCTATTAGCTCGTTTTCCAGCTCAGACACAAGACAGAGGGCGAAAGCCTGGCTTTCATGTCACCTCAGCCTCGATCCATATGTCCACTTGCTCCCAACCAGTAACTGGTGTCCGTTGCCATCCCTTCTGCCGGTTCTCTGCATTCTCGCCTGGCAAGGACAGCTCTGAGGCTCGGTGCGTGCCCCTGGCCAGGGCCTGGCTAGCAGGGCGGGAGCTTGCACGCCACGATGGCCGATTCCGCCGGTGCGAGAAGATATTCTGACGAGAACTCTTCTTTTAAAAAGAAGATACTTGTACTGGTTTTGAGAGAGAGAGGAAGGGAGAGGGAGAGAGAGAGAGAGAGAGAGAAACACCAATGAGAGAGAGAATCATGGGTCGGCTGCCTCCTGCACGCCCCACACTGGGGATCGAGCCCACAACCCAGGCCTGTGTCCTGACCGGGAATCGAACCAGCAACCACCTAAGCCACCCGGCCAGGACCTGGTGACAGCTCCTAAGGATGAACACTTTTAGGGGAGGCGGGTGCCGCCATCCCGCAGAAACGGGATGGAGGGCTACGTGGGGGCAGGGACCAGAAGGGTGTGGGTCCCCGGAGGAGAAGGGGCTGCCGTGGGGAGCTGCCCAAACAACCCCCCACACACAGCATGGAAGCCTGACACACACACAGGGGGTGACCACACCGGTCCTCGCCCGCTCTGCCCTCTCCGTGGTCCGAGCAACCCCCCTTCCTCGTGGGGAACCCCCCTCCTCCACACCCAATGCCTGTGGTTTCAGGGGGGCCAATACCACGCCCCCCCCCAGGGCCAGAGCTGACCAATTGGATTGTCGCAACAGTTTCAGAGGTGGGCACGTCACCAATTCAAGCTCAAGAGAACCGACCTGGGGATTTAGAGCGAGAGAGTGCCCTTCCCTTCGGGGTGGCTCAGTGGGCAGGGTGCCTGTGGGGCAATGCATGGACGGCGCCTTCAGAGCCTCTGGCGCTCTCTGCACAGTCCACAAGCCACAGGGCGTCCGTATAGCCTGTAGCCAATAGTGCTCAGAAATGGGGGTGGGGGGCGGGGGAGACGGGGGAGCGACGCCGGTGCTAATAAAGAGGGGCCTGGCGGTGAACCAGCTAATATCTCGGCTTCCGCCAGGCCCCTCGCCGCCTCTGCACAGACGACTCCAATGAGATAAATTACTTTCCCACCAATACAAACATGACTGCAATCAATACAGTCAGAGAAGAGCAGGGTTTGTAGGAGAAAAGAAAACGCCAATATCCGATACGTTTCTACTGACAGGAGGCCAGGGTGGTCTCAAGCGCGGGCGTGGGCGTGGGCACGGCCTTGGAAAAGAACCTCAGAGCCCGGCCGGCGTGGCTCCGCGGTTGAGCGTCGACCTATGAAGCAGGAGGTCACAGTGCGATTCCTGGTCGGGGCACATGCCCGGGTGGCGGGCTCCATCCCCCGTGCGGGGCCTGCAGGAGGCAGCCGGTCCATGATTCTCTCTCATTACAGATGTTTCTCTCTCTCTCTCTCTCTCTCTCTGCCTCTCCCTTCCTCTCTGAAGTCAATCAAAACATACTGTAAGAATGAACCTTGAGCACAGTAACCTTGTCTGCCTTCCTTGCCACTGGGTCCCTGAGTCCAAGCACACAGTAGGTGCTCAACAAGTATCCATGGAATAAATGAGTGAGTATGTGAATGCTTGTCAGTCTCCCTCTTCATGAAGCCAGGCACGGTGCCCAGCCCGGAGGAGGGATGAGCAGCGTCCGCTTGGCGGATGCACTCACGGATTCACCTATACATGAATATAGGCTGACCAGCAAGCAAAGAGAACGAGGGCGGAGTCCAAGCACGTGAGGGAAGCGGGTCTACACAGTCCCGCTGGCCCCACGCAGCGCCCTCACCGTGAATGCGTTCACCCAGGTTGACCTGGCAAAGCCTGCGTGTTGGGCCACAGAAAGCCACTGGCTGGGCTTCCCGCTGACTTGGGCCCCCGCTTTGGGTGACGCCTGTGGGAGGTGGGAAGAAAAAGGTGCCTGTGAGTTTCCCCCGTTTAAACCTTAAATGAGGCTTTTGAGATAGATGATTTGGAGAGGCTGCTGTCGGGCTGAGGACTGCGGTATAAAAATAGATGGGTCCCCTTATGGAAGCGACTCCCAGTCGCGTTTCGCCTGTGTGGCGCGCTGATGAAAACCCACCTGTTCCCAGGGAGCTCGCAGGAGCGCCGTGATGCTACCAGCAGCTCCTGGGCCCAGGTCTGGGTCCCGGGGCTGTCCGGGAAGCTCGAGGGTGTGGCAAAGGCTCTTGAACTGGAAACCCAGCAGCCACGGCCAAGAAGGGCCACAAAGGGCCACGTGGCCTGCAGACACTGAGCCAGCGAGCTCTCGGCTCCCGGTGGGACGGCCCAGAGAAACGAGGGGCCAGGGATGCCTCACGCGTGGGCCTGCAGCTGCTGCGCCCACCCTGAGTGTGGAGGGACCCTCACCCTCACCTTCACACAGGCGTCTATAGCGCAGCCCCGTTGGGCCCCGTGGACATGGCTGAGCATCCGAGAGAAAGCGGGAAGGCCTTGCCCGCCCCAGGGTGGTCCCCATGGGACTTCGAGAGGCCAGACCCACCTTGATGTTGAGTCAGCATGTCCCCGGGAATTTTAAAATTAGAAACGTCCAGGGCCCAGCCTGGGCCGGTGAGTCGGAATCGCTCAGGATGGGGCTCAGGGCAGCTGTGCTTGTAAAACAAACAAAACAAACGCTCCTGCGCAGTAAGCTGCCTTGCCTTCTGTCCGTCATCGAAGTCGACAACGATGCGGAAAGGTGATCCCTGAGGGAAGGGACACACTCAAAAGGAAGAGACCTTTTCGTGGTGTGTGCATCCTCTCCCGGGGGTATTTTTCCATTGATTTTTAGAGAGAGTGGAAGGGAGGGGAGAGACAGAGAGAGAAACACCAATGTGAGAGAGACATCAACTGGTGGCCTCCTGCATGAGCCCCAACCATGACTGGGGACCGAGCCTGCAACCCAGGTACGCGTCCTTGACCGGAATCAAACCCAGGACACTTCAGCCCACAGGATGACGCTCCATCCCCTGAGCCAACAGGCCAGGGCGAGAAGACCTGGTCCTAGTGAAGCAGAGGGGGGGACCCCGAGCACTCCGCCGAGGTCCCAGGGAGCCGAGCAGAGCTGCCGTGGCTGGAGTTTGCAGGGCAGGGCCCTGGGGAGGAGAGCCATGGGGCGACTACAGAAGTAGGTGCAGGCATGTCCTGTGGGGTCCGGGGCGGGGGGGGGGGGGGGAGGAGGAGTCTGGGGTGTAGCCTGGGCTTTCAAAGTCCAGCGTGAGGCTCAGGGAAGCCAGCAGAGAGAGCAGGGGGAGGGGCCCGAGAACGAAATGAAGGGGCAGAGGCCCCGTGGGCTCAGAGCTGCAGCTCAGCTCCCATGGAGAAGTTGGGGCGCACCTGGTAGGGCCCCAGAAAAGCCAGTATTAGCAGCGAGAACCACACCCTGGAGGCGGGGTGTCTCAACCTTAGCACTACTGAAATTTATGCAGAGCAGCGGGGGGGGGGGGGGGAGGGGTGTCCTGGGCATTGTAGGATGTTTAGCAGCGTCCTGTGCTCTCCCGCCCCCCCACCCAGGTGACAACTCAGAATGTCTCTGGACACGGCCACATGTCCCTGGGGCACGAGCTATCAGTCACCCTTCCGCAGTGGCTGCCTCTGAGGCCGTAACTCTTCATCCTCTGGCTGAGATTCCCCTTGAAAACCTGGTTTTAAAAATCGTGGGAGCCACGTCCACGGGAAGACGCACGGACACAGGCACCCACAGGGTCCCCCTGCCCTGGGCTGGGGCTGAGCCCAGCCCACGCCGTTCCGCTGGTTCACGCTCAGCCCCGCACCTGCCGTCCGGAACAGGGCTGGCGCTGTGCCGGGGCTCCGCGAGCCCTCTTCTGATGACCCTCGGGGAGTCGGACGGCAGGTCTTCACTTTTATTCGAATTCCCTTTTTTCCGGTTTAAAAGTGTGGCCGTGTGTCCATTCAAACACAAACACACCACACACGCCTGCGTTTTCGTTGGTTTGTTTTTTCCCAGATAGGGGCCCGCCACCTCGGTCATAAAATCCGAATCAATAGCCAATTAAAAAAGCCGTTCACGCGCGTGTGCGGCGCATACACACGGAATGTCACGGGTCTGTGGCCATGTCCGTGGCGACAGGGCAGTCACCCCACCGTGGCCAGCGTCTCATGCTAAGGAGGCGAGGCGTGGTGTAGCCATCGAGCAGCGCCAGCCTCCCAGGAGGCCTGGGGCCCGAGGCAGAAGGTGCACGGGGGCGAGCTTTGGGCACAGCGCGCTGTGCCGTCAGCAATGCAAGGCGGTCGGTATCGGTGCGGCCGCGGCCATGGTGCCAGTGGGGTTTGCACCCTTCCCAGGGCCTCAGCACCTTCCTTCCCCTGGGGTGGATGCCTGCCCCTGGCACTAGTTTCAGGTGGGTGGCGGGTAGGAGGCTCTTCTTAGGAAAAACTCCTTAATATCCAAGCCCACCCCACCTCTTTCTCTCTAGACACACACACACACACACACACACACGCACGCACGCACACACACTCTCACACACACGCATGCGCACACACACACAAACCACACACATGCACGCACACACTCTCTCTCACACACACATACACACACACACGCACGCACATGCACCGAGGAACTCAAGTTAGACCAGTATAGATGGATGGGGCCATTGGAGCTGTCTGGGCTGAAATGCTGAAGGCAGCAGGCAAGCAGTTATGTACATATATATTTTTAAATATCTCTTTATTGAGTTCAGAGAGGAAGGGAGAGGGAGAGAGAGAGAGAAACATCCATGATGAGAGAGAATCATGGATCGGCTGCCTCCTGCACGCCCCACACTGGGGATGGAGCCTGAAACCAGGGCCTGTGCCCTGACTGGGACTCGAACCGTGACCTCCTGGTTCCTAGGTGGATGCTCAACCCCTGAGCCACGCCGGCTGGGCGGGCAACAAGTGCGGAGGGCTCCCACTCCCTGAGGAGATAAGACTGGGCTAAGCTTGATAAGAGAGAGGAAGAGGAAGAGGGTGCCCTTGAGGCAGAGGACTCACTGAGCCAGCAGAGACAGGCAGGAGGGTCCGGGGGTCACTCCTGTTCAGCAAGCCTTTCACCCGGTTGGCATGGGAGAGGACCTTGGGAGGTGAGCTGGTCGCCCAAGACGTGGCTCAGCGGCCCGTGGGTACTGGGTTCGAATCCCGGCTCTGCCCCTTACTGATGGCGTGGCCGACTCATGACGCGATGACTCCGGCCTCAGTTTTCTCGCCTGTAAAATGGGAATAACCCCGGAGTCGAACCCTGGCTTCCTGATTCATAGATCAAAGCTCAACCACTGAGCCACGCCGGCTGAGCCTTGACAAAAAATAAAAATAAAAAAATCCCTGGCCCTTCTCCGAGCCTGGCGCTGAGGGAGTTAACCCAAAACCGCCTCGGTGATGAATGTCTATAATACTGTCGACGTAATGGGTTTCCTATTTAAATTGTGTGAGGATTTAATCAGTTGGGCGCAGCTGTGAGAGACGCACCATAAACTATGTTGAAAAATATGTAGACATATACATTTATCTGCTACAAATTAAGCTCACTTAGAGGTGCTCTTAATGGCCCATGTAGCCATCATCACAAGCATAAATTCCAAACTGTCTGTTTCCGGTGCATTTGCTTTGAAAAAAAAATTAATGCTCATCCTCAGCCGCGCGGTAATAAATGGAAGGGCCCTTAATTTGCCAAGCGCTAATAGCCCGGCCATTTTTCATTAGGACCCCCACACTGGATGGCCCGTGGCCAGTGGCTTCGAGGGGGATTCCGTGGCCCAGGCTGGCCCAGGAAGGGGGGAGGGGGCTGGCTGGCTGGGGTCCACCCCTCTGTGCTTCCCCTCATCTGCTCCCAGGAAGGCTGACGCCCTGGTTCCGAAGCCAGGCCGTCAAACTGCCCGCCCTTCGGTTCCGGCTTGCCTTTGTTCAGCCCGAGTTTCCTGCGGGGCCTTGCCCGGGCTACCGTGGCGAAATGCAGCACAGAGGCAGCCCAGCATGAGCACGCCTCTCCGTGCCAAAGGCCGCTCGCAGCAAGCGGGCCTTCTCCCACGTTCTCTGAGGTCCCAGCCCGGGAAGCAGGCAAGGTGGCTGGGGGCTGAGTCCCGGTGTGCAAGACCCTCTCTCGTGGCTCTTCTCACACCTCAGTGGGTTCTTACCTTATGACCATCCTAGGACACAGGTGCGACGACACCCCCCACCCCCCCCCCGATTTGTTTCCTGAAGGTGTTTTTAAATTGATGTTGAGAGAGAGAGAAACACCGACAGGAGAGCGAAATGGTGTGGCTTCTTCACACCATCCCCTGACCAGGGATGGAGCCCGAGACCTGGGCATGTGCCCCAAGCGGGAGGGGACCGGCGACCTTCTTCTGGTGCACGGGACGACGCTCCGCCCCGTTCCACAGGGGCAGCAGGCCTGAGCGAGGATCCGGCCAGAGAGCCACCTAGACGCCAAGTGTGAGGAAGCCCTCATCTTTATGTGCATGACCCCGACCTTGACCTCCTCTGTAAACCTGGCCCCTCCGGTGGCCCTGGTCCCGGCCCTGGATGGGACCCCAAAGCACAGAGAAGTTAGGACTTGCCCGGGGACGTACAGGCGCCGCCGGGAGAGCCCGAGTCGGACTCAGAGCACGTGCCACGACGCTGCCCTCTGAGAGGCCTCATCTCAGGCAGCCCTGGGGGGCGCTCCCCGCGAGCCTCGCTTGGGGGGAGGGGGGAGCAGCTTTCCCATGCTTTATCTCCTCTCATTTCTTCTCAGCACCTTTCACTTTAAGAAATAATCCCACCAACTCACTGTGTGTGGCCTGAACGGGCCACGAGACGGTCGCCGCTTCCTCTCCGGTGCTTCTGACACTCAGCAGGTGCCCAACAAGCCGCCTCGTCCCACAACCAGCCCACGGGAAGTGGTGGGAGACGCGTCTGAGTCTCCAGGCACCTGGCCCCAGGCACCGAACCATCCAGAAGGCCGGGTGTGCGTTCCCTCCTCTGAGCATTAGGTAACTCCCACAACTCAAGCACTGGCGTTGGAAAGTCCAACGGGATAGGAACGGAAGCCTGTGGGGGGTCCAGTCTGGTTTCTCTCTGGCGATCGGAAACGCAGAAAACCAACGTGCACCCCTGTGTCTGATGCGAGAGGGGAAGAATTAAAATGCTGAAACCAGGCTTCTCACAAACACACAAACCCACAAACCCACCTCCCATCCTGTTGAACATGGCCAGCAGCACCCACACCAGCAGTGTCGTGGGGGGCAGGCCCAGTAGCTCGGGCAGCTCCCAGAACTCCTCCCTCGGTGTCTGGCCGTCTGCTCGCGCCCCCTTTTGAGACACCTCATTGTATGGGAGAGGGGTTCTCTCCCGCAAGCCCCGCACCACCTCCTAGAACGCACCCTGGAGGCTAGTCAGTCCTCGCAGGCCTGGCTGTGGTGCCGCTCGATTTAGCAATCGGCAAGGCTGTGGGAGCGGGCCGGGGCCTCGCCGTGTCGGCGTCGCTGCCGTTGAAACAGACGGTGACATCAGAGCAGACAGGGAGACCCCTGGGGCCTCGGGCTCAGTGTCCGGGGTAGGTGACCCTGGGAAGCCGCACCTACCTCATCCCCGGACGGGGTCCACGCAGGACGGCTTCCGCGGTCCCTGGGCAGACTGGGCCATGGGCGGCTGGGGCAGCATCGCGTGCAGAGGAGGCGGCTGACCCCCTGGCAGAGCGCAGCGATGGCATCAAGTTAAACACATGACCAGACACTTCACACGTATGACGTTTTTCACAGCACGTGGGGTGAAATGCGGGTCTGAACCCACGCCCCACACGCCAAAGCGAGGGGCCTCCACTGCCCTAACAGCCCCAGGCCGGCTCCCCTGGGCCCGGGAACCCCCGGGAATCCCCGGGCCCAGCCCCACCGGCTCCCCTGGCGTCTCTTCCTGGGCGCATCCTCAGAGCTCCACAAGGCACAGCCCTGCGCCCACGGTCGCCCCTCCCGCACACGGTGGGCCCCCCACGCAGCCCCGACTCATCGACTCACCCGCTGCTGCTCAGCTCCCGGCCCAGGTGAGCACTGAGCTCTCGCGAGCAATCACTCAGCAATGGCCCGCACCAGGCACCCAGCGCGCGGTGCCCACAGCACCTGGGAGGTCGTCCAGGAGAGGCAGCAGGGCTGGGAGTTTGCCTTTTCTTTTTAGAGAGAGAGCGCGGAAGGGAGGGGGAGAGACAGAGAGAGAGAGAGAGAGAGAGAGAGAGAGACATCAATTAGTTGCCTCCCGCAGACATCCTGAGTGGGGCTGGGGATGGAGCCTGCAACCCAGGTACATGCCCTTGATTGGAATCGAACCCGAGACCCCTCAGTCCTTGGGCCGACGCTCTATCCACTGAGCCAAACCGGCCAGGGCTGGGAGCCCGCCTTTGCAACCATCTCCCAGGTGAGGCCCATACTGCGGGTGCTGGGCCCACCTGGGCAGGGGTGGGTGGGGTCTGTGTTAACGTGTCGGACCTGCCCACGGCTGTTAACGGCGCAGAGAGGCCCCCTGGCCAGGGTGGCTCAGTGGTGAGGTAACTACAGGACCCCCGCTGCGTATTCTTGGGGGGCAACTCCTCCCACCACCGCCACCAGCACCGCCACGGCTGATCCGGGACCAGAACCTGCAGCCGTTCACCGCGAAGCCGGCCGCCTGAGCCCCGCCCACAGAGCAGCACGACGGCACAGCCGGTCGATGCGTGACTGAGCCGATCCCGGCTAAGAGTGCGCCTGGGCCTTCAGACATGCTCCCCGGGGAGGGAGGCCCTGCTCTCCGCCGCTGCCCGCGCAGCCTCCTGCCTCTCCCGCGGCTGCTCCCGCCTCCGAGCTTGTGCCTCCTCCTCCCTCGGGCCTCACCGGAAGCATCGCCTTCTCAGAGGCCCCGGTGGGAGAGCAGAGGGCCCACCTCCTCCTCTCTCAGGACACCCCGTCCGTGTCCCTGGGGCACGGGCCGCGATTCCTGATGGCACGTCGTGGTGTGTCTGCTGGTGTCTTGTCCAGCTCCCGCACTGGACAGTGAGTGCCGGGAGGACAGGGCCGTGTCCCAGGGCCTCACGGCTGCCTCCCAGCTCCCAGCCCAAGTCACGGTGGCTGAGGCGTGGATCGCCCCCTCTGCGCTCTTCCTCCCCAAGGGGTGTCCCTGCTTTATCTCCTCCTCCCCCACAACCCGCCACAGGCAGGCACCACTCTGACACCCGCTTTTAGTTCTGTTTTGTTTTTACTACATTTTTATTGATTTCAGAGAGGAAGGGAGAGGGGGAGAGAGAGAGAGAAACAATGATGATGAGAGGCAATCATGGACCGGCTGCCTCTTACACGCCCCCTACTGGGGATGGAGCCTGCAACCCGGGCCTGTGCCCCAACCGGGAATCTAACCTTGACCTCCTGGTTCCTAGGTCGATGAACAACCACTGAGCCACGCCAGCCGGGCGGGCCCGTTTTTATAGGTAAAGAAGCTGAAAAAGAGAGACCCTCGTTCAGGGTCACCTGAGACGTAGCGGGTCCCTGCGCCCGTCCAGGTCTGGCTGCTCTTAGGGAACTGCGGCCTGTCAGCCTCAGGTGCTCACAAAGAACCCGCAGAATGAGAAACGATTGGAGGCGCTCAGTCCAGCGCGGCCCGCGTGGCTCAGTGGTTGGACGTCAGCCTATGAATCCGGAGGTCAGAGTTCGATTCCTGGTCAGGGCACACGCCCAGGTTGCGGGCTCGATCCCCTGTAGGCAGCTATGTTTCTCTCTCATCGATGTTTCTATCTCTCTCTCCCTCCCTCTCCCTTACTCTCTGAAATCAATGAACACATTTTTTTTTTAAAGAAGCACTCAATCCAATTCCATCCAATCCCATTTGAACCCATCCAACTCAGAGCATCCCATCCCACCAACACTCACCGGGCACCGGGCAGGGGCCAGGTGCTGTGGGGACCTTGCCCTCAGGGGAGTGAGTGGGGCTGCAGCGAGAGAAGCCAGTGTGGGAAGAACCCAGGCAGCTTCTGCGGGTTCCCTCCCGAGTACCTGAGAGGCTCCTGGGATGCCCCCCCCAACCCGTCCCTGATACCTGGGTCTCCTGAGGGAGCCTGAGACCACTGAGCACCCCAAGGTGCTGCCTTCCACTTCACCCTCCTTGGTCTACAGAACAGACCCCTGGGCCCGAGAAGCCAGGGAACTGGCCCAGGCCCATGGCTGCCGGAAGTAGAAAGGAATGCGGGAGCTCCCTTCAGCCCGAGCTCTGTCACGTGCCCTTGGAGGCTGCCGGCTACCGCGGGCCATGGTGCAGCCCGGGGTGGGGCGGGAGGGGGGTGGACGGGAGGTGTTGGGCGGGGGGGGGGGGCTGCGCCTGGACCCTCAGGCCAGCCAGGTCCCCAACCAGCCTCTGCAGGTGCACTCCTACCAGGGGCAAGCTCCTGCTTCTGGAGAGCAGCATGTCAGGCACTGGAAAGAACTAAACGTCGATGGAATGCGTTAGAAAGAACGAGAGACACACACAGGCAAGGGACGTCCGTTCCAGTACAGCTTCTCTGTGTGTGCGGAAATTCTCTCCGACAGAGGCGTGTTGAGTTCAGCCCTGAATTGGGGTGGCGTGGGGGGGTGCCCTGGACGAGCTGCTCAAATCCCGTCGCTGGCACCCAGGGCTGGCTCCCCGACGTTCTGGAAAGGGCCTTGCGCGGGCCATTCAGAGAGCGAGGAAGGGCTGCGGACATGAAGTCCATGTTCGATTCCAGACACGGGCCGCGGCGGGCAATGGGAGAGGCGCGCGTTGTTTGGATTTTTAGAAGGTTTTGTCGCCCGCCCGCAGGATGCAGGATGGTCTGCGCTGACAAAACGCATCCCTCCCGGCCTTCACATAAAGACGCCGGGGAAGTGCAGCTGCCCCCATTGTTGCTGGAGAGGAAGCGGGAGAGCGGCCTGGGGTCCCATGGTGTGTGGGATAAAGGGGCCGGGCGAACAGAGCTATTTTCGGATCAGCTAACGGGCAGACCACGGCGCCCCCAGATCCGTTCGTTCCTGGGCCCCAACGGGTCCCCTCCAGGAACCAGCAGGGGCTTCCAGCAAATGGACTTCAGGCCTGGACACCCTCGGGGCAAGGGCCTGATTTAGGGCAAAGAGAAATGCAGGCACCGTGGGCCCCCAGGACTGCCAGGCGTGCATTCTTCACACACCTGGGCCCCGCGGCTGCCCTCCTGCCCTCAGCTTCTCTGGGGGCAGCAGCCAGTGCCCCCCCTCCCATTCTGCTCTGCCTGTCACACGGTCTCTGGTCACCCCAGGGGACACAGCGAGCTAAAGGACAGCGCTGGGCCCTGCCCACGGAGGAGGAATGGCGCGGGGGCCACAGAGCGCGCCAGCAGCTGCGTTCTCGGCATGAAGCTTTAATTAGTTACATTTTCCCAACTCCGTTGGAGGACCACAGGGTTCCTCCAGCTCGTGCCAGGGGTGGGGTTCGAGCCCCGGCCAACTGGCCACCTCCGGGCTCTTCCCGCCGTGCAAACCTCTGCCCGCGGCCCGCAGCGCCCCTGGGGGCCAGAGCTCGGCTCCGGGGGGTGGGGGGGGGGCAGCAACCTTGGGTTGGAGTCAGAGTTCTGCCACTTCCGCTCTCAGCAAGCCTCAGTCTTCCCGCCTGTGAAATGGGGGTGGTGATAGTGAGGAGCTCACAGTGAAGAGGAGGCATGAGGGGAGCCCTGGCCGGTTCGGCTCCATGGATAGAGCATCGGACTGCAGACCAGAGGGTCCCGGGTTCCATCCCGGTCAAGGGGCACGTACCTCCCTCACAGGTTCCTTCCGGCCGGGGCCCTGGCCAGGGCGCGTGCAGGAGGCAACCCGTCGATGTGCTTCTCTCACATCAATGTTTCTCTCTCTGTCCCTCTCCCTTCCACTCCCTCTAGAAGTCAATGGAGAAACATCCTCGGGCGAGGATTTAAAAAAAAGAAAGGAATGAGGAAATGAGGGGAAGCCCGTCCGCCCTGGGCACGGGGCTGGCCTGGCACCCAGGAGGGCCCCATGAACGCTGGCGATTCTGACCGTGAGCCACGGAGACAGCGAGAGCCGCTCCCCGCTGTGCCTCAGGCCTCACCTGTGCTGGCATCGCTGCCACGGCGGCCCCCACGCTCCTCCCACATGCGCTCGGGTCCTGGGAGGTCAGCCCCCAGGCCCTCTGGTCGGTTGGCGGGTGAGGCTGGGCAGCCCGAGGCACCGGAGGGGGGGCGGGCAGCGGCTGAGCTTACCTCCGGGTTTGGGTTTGAGATTTCGGTCTAAGTACCAAGTCATGGTGACGTTCAGAACCTCCGTCTTCTCCTCCCTGAAATGGGTGACATGTGACGAAGGGCATTTTCCTCGCCAGACTATGTGGGGGGGTGGGGGGGGAGGCACTGCGTGAGCTGACCCCTGGGCCAAACACCTCCGTGGCTGCAGACACAGAGCAGGCGCGGCTGGAGGACCCGGGTCTTTTCCTCATCCTGCCTCGACGGGGAGGCCCTGGGTCTCGGGGAGCCTATTAGCTGGGCCTAGTGGAGAGTTAAACATCAAACCTGACAGAGGGCGCGAGGTCCCTCACAGCGCCCCACTGCCTGCAGATGGTCCTGGCCAGATGGCTGGGGGCAGGGGCGGCCGGCCAGGTGTCCGCGAGAGGAAGAGTTCACCGCCCACCTCCCCCCGCCCCGGCCTCCCCCGCCTGGGGTGCCGCCCAGCCCCGACAGATGTGTGCTCTGGGAAGGTTTCCAGGTGCAGAGTCGGGAAAGTGGGCCATTAACCCCATGCCAGGACCTGCTCTGGCAGAACCAGAGCCAGGGAGTGAGTCTCGGCTTGTCGGCTCCCCTGCCCACGCTCCCTCCCCTACAACCAGGAGCTCTGCACACAGGGCTCTGCGCTCCCCTATAGCAGCCCTGCCTCCCTCCCCAGCCCCTCAAACGCTCGGTCCTCATCCCATCCCCCCCACCACCCCCTCCCCCCTGGGGTGTTGGTTCCACCTGCTAAAGTGATTCCTCTGCTCCAGAAATTCATGCCACAGATTTAGATCCGAAGGCGTCTCCCTCCCAGGACTCCCCGAGCTCTGGGTAGCATGTTAGGGTCACCCCAGGGCAGGCAGGGGAGCAGGTGTGTGGACGTGTCCAATCCTTTGGGGCGCCCTGTGCGAGGCCACGGCGGAGGGAGCCAGGAACGCCTGCTTGCCAGCTGGGCCACCTTCAGGGAGTACAGGGAGGGAGGCGCTAACCCCTCTGGGCTCGGCTCTGCGCAGCCTCCAGGACTAAGTGGGGACGAAGGACACGGTAACCGGGCCCTGCCGGGTCCCAGGCGGCGCTCCGTGCTCGCGGGGAGGGGAGGGGACGTCTCCCCCGCCCTTTCCTCCTTCTGACGGGGCGCTGCCCGGCTTGGGGGCTGGCACTGTGGTCTGGGGCTGCCGGAACTGAGGGCCACGGGTCTAGGGCTTCAACAACACACACGCGTTGTCTCCGGGTCCTGGGGGCTGGGAGTCCAAGGTCAGGTGTCGCAGGGCTGGCTCCTCCGGAGGCCGCGAGGAGGCATCTGCCCCGGGGCCCTGTCCGTGGTGGGGAGCCCTGTGTCTTCACTCGGTCTCCCTTCTGGGCGTGTCTGGGTCCGGATCTCCCCTTTGTACAGGATGCCAGTCCCATCTATTAGGGCCCGCCCTACTGACCCTGTCATGACCCTACCTCCAAATCAGGTCGCATTCTGAGGTTGACTCCTAATTTAACATACGGATATTTGGGGGCAGGGGGGGAGATAGGGGACCCAATTAAACCCATGATAGCCCTGGCCGGTATGGCTCAGTGGATAGAGCATTGGCCTGGGGACTGAAGGTCCGGGGTTCGATTCCCAGTCAGGGCACATGCCCGGGTTGCGGGCTCTATCCCCAGGGTGGGGCGTGCAGGAGGCAGCCAATCTGTGATCCTCTGTCATCATGGATGTTTCTATTTCCCTCTCCCTCTCCCCCTTCCTCCCTAAAATCAATCCTATATAATAAAACCCTAATACGCAAATCAACCAACCACAGAACGCCTGGTCGCTATGATGCTCACTGACCACCAGGGGCAGACACTCAACACAGGAGCCTCTCCTGCCTCTGCTGTCATGCTAAGGACCCCTGGGTGGGGGGGAGCGGGCCTAACTCAGCAGGCAGACATCCCCCAAGGGGTCTCAGACTTCGAGGGGTGCAGCCCTCCCCCCCCACCCCCCGGCTGGCCTCCGAGTGCACAAATGTTGTGCACCGGGCCCCTAATTGAAAAATAAATAAATAAGTCAACCCATGACAAAGCCTCGTGTGGCTCTGCTGTGAGGCAGGCCCGGAGTCCAGTGATGCCAGGCCTTCCTCAGACGCCCCTTCCCGTGCCTGAGCCCCGTGTCCTCGTCTGCGAAACGCGTCATCGCGAGCTCGGCCCGGGGGCGATGTTTGTGGGAAGAGCCGAGACAACGTCTGCTGTGGGTGGCACCGGGTAAGTCTTCGGGGGACGTCTGTGGTTGGTCCGATTATGCCACCCAATGCCACCTGGGAAAGGCCCACGTCGCCCGAAGCCAGGGCACCTTCGTCGCTGTACCTGGCGGGCGGGAGGCCCGACCGAGCCCCCGACATGCGGACGCCTAACCGAGGCCGCCCGCCCTCCGTCTCCAGGAAATGCTGCGCTGAAACGAGTGAAGATTTCCACGGGGATCAGCATTCCCCTGGAAAAGAGGCTAACGATTTCTGAGAGCGAGGACCGGGCCGCGGAAGTAATCAGGCGGGCGAGAGCGATGGGTGCTGGGGTACGGGGGTCACAGAACGGAGGTGTTTGGTTTCAGGCCGGCTTTCCCTTGAGTCTCCGAGGCTTTTGTCTTGGCAGGGAGCAGGCAGCGCAGGCCTGAGGTTTCAGCAGCTGGGAAGGCTTCTCCGGGAACCCCCCTCCTTCTCCTCCTCCCATTCCAGTCATTTACAAACATGGGGCCGGTCCGTGGTTGAGCACTGGCCCGTGAACCAAGAGGTCACCGGTTCGATGCCCGGTCAGGGCACACGCCCGGGTTGCCAGCTCGATCCCCAGTAGGGGGCGCCCAGGAGGCGGCCGATCGATGGTTCTCTCTCATCACTGATGTTTCTGTTTCCCTCTCCTTCTCTTGTTCTCTCTCTCTTAAAAAAAAGAAAAAAAATATGGTGAGGGATCAAAACTCCTGCGTCAGTGGGTGGTCTCCAGTCCCCCAAACCTAAAGGTCTCTGTCTGCCACAGGAACCCACCACCATAGCCACGTTCCTATCCAATTAGGAGCCTGAGCTGATGGAAATCTTTCCTGCTCAGAACAGCAATTTGAGAGAAAAAGAGAGATTTTCTTCTTCAAAAACATGGAAAAGGGGCTTTTAATCAGAGAAGCGGACCTTGCTTTTCCATACCGAGGACACCAGGATGTGACATTCTCCTCGGAACGGCACGCAATGAAGGTGAAAGGAATCCTGGGAAAATGCCCTCCTGGGAGAGGAAGATTCTGACCGGAGTGGGAACTTTGGGGGGCACGTTAATCAGTTCGTCTGAATTAGCGTGTGCGTTTTCTCAGAAGAGGGCCTTCCCTCTGCGTTCTCAGGAGTAGCCCTCGGGGACGGGGGCAGGCCGGACCATGGTCCCCCCGGCATGGGCACAGCCTAGCCATGGAGCCCACGACAGTCGCCTCGTGCGCCGTGGCGGGTCACTTCACGTGCCAGCGTGGCTAGGCTACGGGGCCCAGCCATGCGGGCATTGCGGCCAGTCTAGGTGCCAGTCTAGACGTTTGTGACGTGGTTAAGATGCAAATCAGTCGGCCTGGAATCGAGCAGATCCCCCTCCACAGGGTCACACGTGATCCGGTCACATGACACCCCCCTGTCCCGTGACACCTCCCTCGTGTCACAGTGTGGTGGGCCTCGCCCAATGGGTGGCAGTCCGTGCGAGACAGCCTGGGCCCCTCCGAAAGGAAAGCACCTCCCTCCAGACTGTCCGTAGACTCGGGACGGGACCATCAACTCTCTCCGGGGCCTCCACTCCGCCAGCCTGCCCTGCAGGTAAGACACTCACTGCCCCACAGCCCCACGGGCCAGTGCCTTGAACGACGTTTTATCCGTCTGTCTGTCTGTCTACCTATCTACCCGTCTACACCTCCTGTGGGCTCTGTTTCTCCAGAGACGTCTGCCTATGACATACGGCAAAGAGACTTGGCAGATGTGAGGAGGGCAGGCATCTTCCGTCGGGATGTCATCCCAGACGATGCTTGTCGAGGGATATGGGAGAAGTCGGAGCCAGAACGGGGCAGAGGTGAAGGAATCACGCCGTGAGCCCCGGCCCCCAAGCAAGTAGCGGCAAGGCGAACAGGCTGGGCTCCCCGACAGGCGGGCTGGGGGGCCCTGGCTCAGCCTCTGAGCCTCCACGCGCTCACGGGTGCCGACGCAGGGCTCCCGGCCGTGCCCGCCCCGGGGCTGCGCCTAGATGGCCCGAGAGACGCGTGACCTCCCTCGTGTCACGGTTGAGGCGGTCCCGTGGGAACGCTCCGGTGTCTTGCCAAGTTCATCGGCTTGCCCAGGGCTTGGCAATAACGTAAGGCAAATATCAGAACCCACGGGGGAGTTCATGGCAAAGAAAGAAAAGGCCCGTGCACTCCGCGTAGCTGGCAGCGTGATTAACGCCCTCCCTCGCTACCAGCTGACAGCGAGACAGGCAGAGGCAGCGACGGTGCCAAAGGTCTCTGCTCCTTCGGATCGTCAGTCACATGTTCCGTTCCGTGTTGTGCGGCTCGTGTCAGGAAAAGCAAGACATGCGCGTACTGGTGTGCGTCTGTCTTGCCCTCCGAGTCTGTAATTTCCTGCGGGGAGGCGCCCTGCCGTGTCCACCTTTGCCCCCGCGCTCCTGACGTGGGATTACTCCGCTCCAAACTCGGGGACGAAGAGTGCCCTCACTCAGGCTGAACCCCCACACTCCCCTGCGGATGGAAATGGTCCAGGGACGCCCGGCTGAGCGTCGACCTAGGAACTGGGAGGTCACGCTTCGATTCCTCGCTGGGGCACAGGCCCAGGTTGTGGGCTCCTTCCCCAGTGTCTCCCCAGTGTGGGCTGTGCAGGAGGCAGCCGGTCCACGAGTCTCTCTCGTCATTGATGTTTCTCTCTCCCTCCCTCTCTCTCTCTCTCTCTCTCTCTCTCTCTCTCTCTCTCTCTCTCTCTCTCTCTCTCGCCCAACCCTGCCCACTCCTCCCCTCGGGGCTGTAAGAGAGTAGATTTCCGTGTTGAAGCCGCCCGTCTGAGGTGCCTCCTTATGGTGCTGTATCCACTGAGCCAAACCGGCTGGGACGAAAGTCCATCTTCGTTTAAACTGGCAAGTAAAGGCATTTTGAACATGGCAACAGCCAAACCAATACGTCCACGGGCAGAAGCAAGCGGCCATCAGGCTCACACCCTCCCGCACCCGCAAGGAAAGCGGGCGAGGAGCAGGCAGGCTGGGCCGGGGCCCGGGCTCACGGCCCGAATGTCACCGCGCCTCCCGGAGCCGGCGGCGACCCGTCCCGATGGGCCCGTGACCTACTCTACAGAAAGGGGTTCGGGGAAACGGGCTTTGCACCGGCGGACACGGCCCAGCCTTAACTCAGTGCAGCCAGCGTCGCCACCGGCTCGCGACAGGCCGGCTCTCCTAAGCCTGCGGGTAAGTCTGCCTCCGGCGAGGCGCCGGGCGAGGACGCGGGCTATGTCCCCACAAAGAGCGCCTCCGACAGTGGTGTCTTCCTCCGCCGCCCCTCCCGGCACCCGGGCGGCAGACAGGCTCGGTGTGGGGCTCCCCCGTCCCCCTGCCCCCCACAACAGGAGACGCAAGGACACCTGTCTGCCACCCATGGTGGGAGGTTGGCTCGGCGCTGCTGACACAGCTGAGCAGCCATAGACTGTCATGAGGAGTAAATGGCTTGAAAATGCAAAGCAGTCATTAGGCCGTGGCGCATGTTTACGCTATTTCCATATTTAAACGCCCCGTGCGAACGTGTCTGCCCTAACCGCACGGAAAGAATCCGGTCTTGCCCGGCCGCGTGGCTCAGGGGCTGAGCGTCGACCTAGGAACCAGGAGGTCACGGTCCGATTCCCGGTCAGGGCGCAGGCCCGGGGTGTGGGCTCCATCCCCAGTGGGGGGCGTGCAGGCGGCAGCCGATGGGTGATTCTCATCATGGATGTTTCTCTCTCTCTCTCTCCCTCTCCCTTCCTCTCTGAAATCAATAACAATATATTTTTTTTAAAAAAAGGAAAGAAAGGCTCTGGTCTTGGTGCTCATCCTACAAGCTGGGCCGGGTCCCCTCTCTCTCATTCTGTGCTCACGTTCCTGGCGGGACAGTGGGCGGTGGAGGCCCGCCCCCAAGTAACCCGGGCGGGGGGGAGGGCGCTGCCGGAGAAATGCCAGAGGGAGGCGGTTCTGCCCGGGAGGGAAGTCGCCGCTGGCTGGAGGGGCTGGGGCACAGGCGTGCTGATAAACGGGTAACACCACCACCCACAACCCCGGCACACCAGTCCTGGGTGCGTAGCACTTGCCGGTTCCCACGGAGTACACACTCCCACCTTCACGCTCCCAACACAGAACACGGAATCGGGGAGAGATGCACGTGACCGGCTCCCGGCCCACCGCGGCTGAGGTCACGGCACTCTCCCCGGCCTCAGCCACGGCTCTCCCTCCCTGCACACGAGCAGCACCACAGGCTGTGGCGTGAACCAGGCTCTGTCTGTCCCAGACAGTCCCCCAGGGGCCGGGCTGGTTGGTTTGCTTTTTAATCCTCACCCGAGGGTGTTTTCCCATTGATAAGAGGGAGGGGAAGAGAGAGGGGAAGACAGAGAGAAACATGGATCTGAGAGACACACATCGATGGGTTGCCTCCTGCACGTGCCCAGACCAGGGCCCGGTCCAGGGAGGAGCCTGCAACCGAGGCACATACGCTTGACCGGAATTGAACCCGGGACCCTTCGGTCCACAGGCCGACGCTCTATCCACTGAGCCACACCAGCCAGGGCCCAGATCTTGTATTTTTCCCAAGCACGTTAGTCGGGGAGCTGGGAGGCAACCCCATCACCCCCACAGCCCAGAGTGGGGAAGATCCATTCAAGGTCACAGGGCCACCGCGGCATCAGCGGAGGCAGCTGGAACTCACCTCGCCTTCTTCTCAACACGATGCTCTGTGCTCGGCCAGCCTTCCCCCGGGCACCCCGCTTCCTGCCCAGTAGAGGCATCTCCTGGCACCTCGAGGTCCCCTCCCTCGCCCGTCCCTGTGTGTGAGGGTGGGTGTCACCTTGGAAGACGGGGCCTGGCAGGCTCCCTGAGCCCCGAATGGGGTGCTGGCTGCCAGGTAACGGATTCTGGCGTGGAGCCTCGGGGTGGGAGCCTTCCAGGGCAAGATCTGAGGAAGTGGGTACAGTGGAGAAGCAGGTGCGCAAGGACGGAGGCAAGGGTCCTGAGTCGGAAGTGGGGTGTGCGACCCAAGGCGGAGGGGCTGGGGAGACATTCTGGCTAAAGCGGACCTCGGAGAGGACCTGGCCCGTGTGGACTCAGTCGGGAAGCTGAGGCCCGGAGTTGAGAATGGGCTTGCCCAAGGTCACAGCGTCAGCGGGCGTCAGAGCCAGGGCTGCTGGGCGTGGGTGAGAATATGGGGCTCTAAAAAATAAAAAATTTAAAAAATCCCTGGCCAGCTTGGCTCAGAGGATAGAGCATCGGCCTGCGGATCAAAGGGCCCCAGGTTCGATTCTGGTCCAGGGCATGTACCTCAGTTACCGGCTTCTCCCAGGCCCGGGCCCTGGTCTGGGCACGTGCGGGAGGCAACCCACTGATGTGTCTCTCTCTGTCTCTCCCTCTCTTCCACGCTCTCTAAAGTCAATGGAAAAATACCCTCAGGTGAGGATTTAACAGAAAAAGAATCTGGGGCTCCGGGAGCCTCACTGAATATGAAAGGAGCCTCTTACGGCAAAGCGCAGGCGATTTAACCACAAGTCCAGGCTGTGTGCCTGGAGCGAGCTGCCCCACCTGCCAGGGCCCTTCCCCACTGCCCACCCGCCCAGGAGGAAGGAGAGGGCCAGGAGCAGGAAGATGGATGAGGGGAATGATGCTGACCTCGTGGGGGGCATGAGGCTCTGAGGGGTCACTGGGCGGAACAGATGGCCGGCAGCTCCCGGCTTCAGCTCACACATGGCTGAGTAAATCGTGTTTAAGGTTCTGTGCCAGCCTGGGCGCCGAGCAGATCGCGCCGCGCGGAGCACCTCCACCTCCTGCCGGATCATCTGCTCCTCCCGGGGTGTTCATTTCCTCCCCTGCTTGTGCTTTTAGGGCACGGCTGGCTGGGCAGGAAGACGGCGCCCTTGGAGGCAGGAGTGTGTCTTCGGGAAGAGGGAGGGAGGGGGCGGGCTGGGCGGGGCAGGGGGCAGCCTGGCCCTTGTGGGTATTCCTGCCTGGGTCGTCCCTGTCCGGTGAAATCAGTCAAGGCGGTTACAGGCAAACTGCCTGGGGTCGGGGGCGGGGCGGGGGGTGTGGGTCGTGTTTTAATTCTTTTAACAAAAACCCCCACAAGCAAGACCAAGGGGGTGTCGTTGGTCTATTTGTTTATTTATTTGTTTAATATGTTTTTATTGCTTTCAGAGAGGAAAGGGAGAGGTAGAGAGAGAAACATCCATGATGAGAGAATCATGGATCGGCTGCCTCTTGCACGCCGCCCACTGGGGATCGAGCCTGCACCCCGGGCCTGTGCCCAGACGGGGAATTGAACCCTGACCTCCTGGTTCCTAGGTCAAAGCTCCACCCCTGAGCCACGGCGGCCGGGCTTGGCTGAATCTTGAAGAAGTGAAGTGTCAGCAGGAAAAAGCAAATTCACTTTTAAAAAAAAAAAAAATACTGTGGAGATGCCCTGGACAGTGTGGCTCAGCGGTAAGGGTGCCGGCCCCCACACCAAAGGGTCCCAGGTTTGATTCCCGGTCAAGGGCACGTCCTTGGGTTGCAGGTTCAATCCCCGGCCCCGCTCTTGTCGGGGTGCACGCAGGAGGCAACCCCTCGAAGTGTCTCTCTCACATCGATGTTTCCCTCTCTCTCCCCCCGCCCCCCCTCACTCCCACTCTCTTTCAAAATGAAAGGACGAACTATCCTCGGGTGAGGGTGAGCAACAACCACAAAATACTGTGGCGCACGGGCTTGGCAGGAGCGAAGACGCACAGACAGGGTCTGTGCTTCCTTCCCTGTCCCCCTGCCCCGGCTCAGCAAGCCTGTCGTATGAAGGGTCAGAGCGTGTGTCTACCTGCTAGACTCTGAGGTCCACACCCTCCCGTCACAGCCGCTCGACTCCGCTGCGGCCGTGGGAACGGACGAGCGCGCCAGGAAACGGTGGGTAGAGCACGCTCCCAGGCGCGGCGTGGCGATGATTCCCCCGCGGGTCCAAGTACCGAGTCCTCGGGTTGCGCACCTGAAGCGAATGCCGCGGTGTCTCTCCGCAGAGCTCAGTACAACCCTTTCCTTTCCAACACCGACATCTTCCTTTCCTGTCACTTTACAGCACGACGTGTTGCCGTTCTTCCTCCCGCCCACCCGCCCTCGATCATTTAAAATGTAAAAGCTCCTCTCGCCTCCTGGGCCAGGCCCCACAGCAGGCCGTGGGCTGGACGCCCGTTACGGGAACACTGGACGTGGAGGCGATAGAAACTGTGAAGGGTTTGCACAGTGGCCAGTGCTGAGAAGGCCCTGATGCGGTGAGGGTTCTGAGTGAGTGAGGCTGGAGCTCTGTGAGGGCTGACCTCCGAAAAACCATATAAAACCAACTATTCCGCCCCGCCGCCGTGGCTCCGGGGTTGAGCGTCGACCTCTGAACCAGGAGGTCAGGGTTCGATTCCCGATCAGGGCACAGGCCTGGGTTGCGGGCTCGATCCCCAGTGTGAGGCGTGCAGGAGGCAGCTGGTCCGTGATTCTCTCTCATCGTGGATGTTTCTCTCTCTCTATTCCTCTCCCGTCCTCTCTGAACTCAATAAAAAATATATATATATATTTTAAAAAACTATTTCAAACTCTGGACTAAAGGCCCCCCTCAAAGGCGAGCTCGACACCAGGACGCACTGCGAGCAGGAAGGCCAGGGTGCGGGGGGCACGGCATGTGTGCGGGTAGGGAGGGCGGGCTGGGAAGGCGGGGAGGCGCAGGCAGACAGTGAGCGCTGAGCTCATAGCCAGCCCACGGGGATGGGTTCTGCGTCCGGGGAACCGGCCTTGGTTTGACCGAAGGAAGCATTTGAAAAGGGCTGCGCCGTGGAAGTACCTTTTGTGGCTTCCCTTGGTGTGCAGGGACAAAGGAGGGGTGCGAAAGCAGCCGGACCGCTCCCTCAGCGTCGGCGAGTCTGTTTCTTGCCAGAGGACGGGACCGGCTGAGGTCTCCGGGACCCCCGGGCACGGACCACGCGTGGCCTCTCGCATTTCTATTCCCTCTCGCCACGGTGCACGTGGGGGCTCTGCAGCCAGGGCCCCGGCATCTGAGCTTGCTAACGTCCGCCTTGACTCCTGGGTGACGTCACCAAAACAGGAGGCCAGAGACACTGGTCCAAATGTCAGCTTCCACGGTGGGGGAGGTGGGGGGGTCCCAGTGGGGGTGGGGTCTTGCCAGGGGGGTGGGGTCTCGGAGGGAGTGGCGGGGGAGGGGGAGGAAGGTCCCAGCGCAGGTGGCGGACAGAAGGGTCCCCAGGTTCGATTCCGGTCGAGGGCATGTACCTCGGTTGCAGGCTCCTCCCTGGCCCGGGCCCTGGTCAGAGCTTGTGCAGGAGGCCACCAATCGATGTGTTTTTCTCACATCGACGTTTCTCTCTCTTTCCCTCACCTGTCCACTCTCTCTACAAATCAAGGGGAAAACAGCCTGGGATGAGGATTAAAAAAAAAAAAGAAAGAATAGGACGGGGGGACACCTCCTGCTTGGGGAGTGGTACAGGTAAATCTGGACTCCCACCTCTGCACACCCCACAAACATGCAGACACATACACACACACACACACACACACACACACACACACACACACACGTGTGTGTGTGCACGCAAGCACACGTCCGAGTCCCACAATTCCACACTGAGTGGTGTGCGCGGCCCCACGCAGCTTAACGGGAGCCTCGCCCGTGAAGTGAGCACTCCTCTCCCTGCCATGCCGCAGCTGCTGCCATCTGCCCGATGCCAGTCAATTAACTTTTACTTAACGCAGGACGTCTCGCGGCCGCATCGGCCGATTGCACGGCACGTGTGAGCCTGAAGGACACGGATCACCCCATCCGCCTTCCCCGGGAGCAGCGTCCTCTGAGGAAGCTCAGGCCTCCAGCGGGCGAGGGTGCGGAGGGGCCGGGGACGGGACGGGCAGAGCCTGGCAGGCTGCTCCCCTGGGCAGGCCCTTCCTCTTCCTCCTCCCGGCCCTGCTCACCCTGGCTCTGCGCAGAGCAGTGTCTCCTCACTTCTTTATCTACAGCTAAAGTGTCACCTCACAGCCCGGCCGGCATGGCTCAGTGGCTGAGGGTCAACCTATGAACCAGGAGGTCACAGTTTGATTCCCGTCAGGGGCACGTGCCCAGGTTGTGGGCTCCATCCCCAGTAGGGGGCGTGCAGGAGGCAGCTGATCAGTGATTCTCTCTCATCATTGATGCTTCTCTCTCTCACCCTCTCCCTTCCTCTCTGAAGTCAGTAAAAATATGTTAAAAATAATACAACGTCACTTCCCAGCTGCCCATTCATAACCACAACCTCACTGGTCGTGGCGAGGACCCCGGTGTCCTCTATGGAGGCCGGGCGTGGCTTAGTGCCCGGCGCCCAGTAGGTGCTCGGGGACGTTGTTACTGGAGGACCTTTCTTCAAAGAGGCAGAGGGTTCGGAGCCGCTCCTTGCGCGTCCGAGCTGACTCAGCGGCAGCCTGGAAGCCGTGGAAGCTGAGTCGTAATTGCTCCACCGCCCCCCAGGCAGGTGGGGGCTGGCGAGCAGCTGCAGGAATGTGCCTCCTGCCTGATCCTCTCCCCAGCCTCCTCCCTTCCCACCTGCCAATCATGCCACATGGCCGCCCCCCCTGCCCGCGAAGCCCGGCCGAGCGGCGGCCTCCCGGCACACGCAGGGCTCACACATGCTCGCCCGGCCGCCCGGCATGCGGGCCCGTGTGCTGCCATGGCACGGTGCCCGCTGCCTGGCACAGCTCGGCAGCCACGGCCTGGCAGATGGCGGTGGAGTGGGGGCCGGGAGGAGAGTGAGAGCCCCTGTGGTGCTGGAGGTGAGGGTGGGGTGGAGGCCTGGGCAGGGCAGGGCGAGGCGGGCAGGCAAGAGATGCGGGACGGCCCGGGGCCGTGGAGCAAGCCGTCCTGGGTGGGTTTCCCCAAGGCCTGGCTCAGCCCAGCCCCGGTCAGGACACCCAGGTCCCCGGCTGAGCCATGGGAGCCTGGGATGCGGGTGACTCCGGGACGAGCGTCTAGGGATGCTACGCGAGACTGTCACTCCCTCTCCTGCCGTCCCACCCCCTCCTGGGACCCTGGACCAGCCCCCTCCAAAACCAGAGTCCCAACCCCTCCCTCCCAGGCCCATCCCCTATGGGCCAGACAAGCCTCCCTCCTTACCCTCAAGGTGCCACGGGGCTGACTCCACGTGATCCCCCTCCCTCCACAGCCCCTGGGCACAGCCCTTCCCCCTGAGGGGGGCTCCCCAGGGAACCTGCCCCCCGGGGCGCCGATAAGATGACCGTCAACGGTTCGCCGGCTCTGAGCAGAGGGAGGAAGCCCCCCACATTTGATCTCTGGCAAAGCCAAGTGCTTCTGTTGGGGGGGGGGGGGTGAGCGTCATTATGGGAAGAAAGCAGATTTCAAAGGAGCACAGAGGGTGTTGCCCCATCTCAAGTGGAGAGACGGGGGTCGCAGACCGATCCGGCAGGTGACTGACAGCGGTTCTCGCCAGGGGACAGGAGCGGGGGCCATGTCACGCTCTCATCTGCCTTTTCTAAACCCGCCTCCACGGGCAGGCGTCCCTCCGGCAGCGGGAAGTGAAGGCCGCGTGAAAAGGAGCGCCGGCACCCGCCACCCACCGGCATCTTTGTCCCTGGTTTCTAGGTGGGGACACAGGGAGGGGGAGTGTGACCTGCCCCAGGTCAGAGAGTAAAGCGGGGACCAGGCCCCGGCAGCTCTCAGCTCCGATGGCTCAGGCACACCGGGGCGGGTGGTGGGAGGGAAGGGGGTCGCAGGAGGGGGAGGGGGTCTCGGGGAAGGACTCTGAGGGTGAGAGGTCACTGCAGTGCCCAAGGCGACGATGCCCCAGCCGTGGGCAGGTGGGAAGGGGTAGGGACAAGGAGCTGCAGGACTGCGGGAGAGCAAGCTGCTGACTGTGGGTCCCCAGAAAAGGAGGGGGACCTTGAAGTGTACCAGGGAGGAAGGGGAGCGGGCGCCCCAGGTGAGGTGTTTACCCCACGGAAAGGCGGGCCTGAGGCCTGCGTGGGGCGCGGTCGGGCGCTGGGAGGTCTCTGGGTCTGCTCTTTGCTTTCCTTTTATTTTTTTTAAATATATTTTTATTGATTTCAGAGAGAGGAAGGGAGAGAGAAACACCAATCATGAGAGAGAATCATGGACCGGCTGCCTCCTGCACGCCCACGCTGGGGATGGAGCCCGCAACCCGGGCCTGTGCCCTGACCGGGAATCGAACCCTGACCTCCTGGTTCCTAGGTCGACGCTCAACCCTGGAGCCACGCCGACTGGACTTTGCTTTCATTTGATGGCCGGCACCTGGCAGAGTCCCTGCCACATGGCCGGGCTCGGTGGCTCCGTGGTAAGTGGATGAGCACCGGGGCGGGGGGGAGGAGGGGGGCGGAGGGGCGGGGCAGGAAGGGGAAGCTGTGTCGTGTTCGTTCTTACTGATTACTGTACATTGCGTGCTCGTCTGACGTGTCCTTTTCCACAGGAACGAGCGTCAGCCTGTTCCTGCCCACCCCGGTGTAGTACAGATCAAAGGCAGCTCCCAGTACAGGCTCGCCATATGTGCCATCATGACTTCCTGGGAAAAAAATCAGGAAGGAAAAGAGGCCGTGGGACATGGGTGGGCTCCCTGCAGGAGGCATATTCAGGGGAGGGGGGGCGGCGGGGGGGCGCAGGTTGGAGGGTAAAGGGGGACAGAGGCGTCGGAATAGCCTCACCCCCAAATGCAATTGTCATTTCATGGACTCCTCTTAACAGCCCTGTGAGATTATACGCCCATTTAAAAGCCATGCGGCTGCCCACCACAAGCTCCTATCATTCTTTTTTTTTTTTTTTTTTTTTTTTTGCAGCTCAGCAGGGCTTGCCCCGTTCCCCAGCACAGGGAATTTTCACACACCTGGGGTAAACCTGGCCTTCCCCCGCCCCCCGCCCCCCAGGGAGGCAGATGTTCAGTTCCGCTCAGTGCATCTGAGCCCCGAGACCAAGCCAGCCACCACACCTGGCCCAGGCGGAGGACAGTGACTCTGTCCCTCCCCCTTGTGGCCAGGTGAGGCATGAGCTCAGAGAAATCGGGGCGGGGACCCGGATGGTGGTCTGAGGCCTGGGGTGCAGAACAGCGGGGAGCTCTCCCTCTCCCCACAGGCACCTGGGCTGTGGCTCATTCCCTAAGCGCGCACTTTCAGCCGGAGGGAAATTCCCTCTCCTTCGAGAACACCGTCTGGAGGGTCCAGGGCGCGTCTCTGTCTAATGGCTCTTTTCCCGCATATTTATTTATTGCCCATATTTGATTAAAAGGTATTATGTTCTTAGGAGCCCCTGCCTCCCCCTCCCCCTTCTTTACCCCCCCCCCGCCCCCCCCCCGCAAGGCCACTTCCACAGGCTCGATTTAATTAACGTGGGCCGGCTTGAGGCTGAAAGGCAGGAGACAAAGGGCTCCTTTATCCGACCTGAGTCCAAATAAAATCGTATTAACATTTCACCTTTTGTTCCTGTGTGAGGAGAGGCTGTGGTGCATTGTCCCCAAGTTATTGAAATCGCCAGGAAAGGGAGAAAGAAAAGCAGAAGACGGCTGTGGCACCGGGTTTGGGTCCCCCCCACATCCAAACAGGAGAGAAAGAAGGGGGGGAGGAGAAGGAGAGGGGAGGGGAGAGGGAGAGAGAGAGAGAGAATGCTGTACGCTAGCCTTGTTAAGTCAGATCAAGAGCAGACAACCATTTTGCACAAAAGCATGGGAGCGCCCTAAAACCACCCCCATTTCCAGAAGGGTCCCCGGGACGGTGCGCCCCACGAGAGCACAGATTTCATCTGCTTTTCACCCTTCATCTCGCCCGCCCCGGAAAAGGGCCTGGCACACGCGGCGACTCGCGAGCTCCCTGTCCGTCTAACCTGCTGACGAACGAAAGGCAGGCCGCTGGGTTCCCCTGAGCCCGCCTTCCGCTCGCTCTGGACCGTGAACAGGGCCCGCGCCCGCCCGGGGCCTGACCAGCTCCAGGCGCGGATAGAAAGACGATGCCTGTGCGGCCTTCCCACAGTGAGGCCGTGAGGATGCAATGCAGGCGGCCCGGCAGCTGCTCGGAGCATCACAGGACATAAGCCACACGTGCTCGCCACGGCCTCGCACGCCTCCCCTCCCAAGCCCTTTTCACCCTCACAAATCAAATGAGAGAGAGAGAGAGAGGCGGCGGGGGGGGGGGGGAGGGGGGCAGGGGGGAGGCGGCAATCACACCTGCAGAGGAACGGGGCGGCACAGAGGAAGCACCAACAGAAGCAGCGGCGCGTGTAGTCCGGAGGGGGACGCGGCCGCCATGCGCTTGTGCGTCCCCAGAGCTGTGAGTGTGGCAGCCTGGACTCCAGGGCCCTCAACACCGTGCGTGGTGCCTGGGGGCCGCAGAGGGCAAAGGTCACCAGGTGTGCAGGGCTGCGGGGTGTCGATTCCAGGCCTGGCTGGTGCGCCTTCCCACAGGCCAAGGGCTCGTCAGCAAAGAGCTCAAGTCTCCGGCTTCCTTCCTTTGATCCAAAGCGGGACCACCGCCACCCGCTTCTGCAGATGCAGACAGTGAGGCCCAGGTGAGCCAAGGGCGTGGCCCGGTTCACGTGCCTGAGATGACTCGGGCTGGGGCCTCGAGAGGGGCCTCCAGGCCGTCGTCTACCTGCCCCATGACCCACGTGGGGTGAGGGCGGGGGATGGTCTGAGAGGGGGGCCTTGAACTTTTAACCTCACCCCCTATCAGGGAGACCCTCCGCCCTGCACACCAGGCTGCAGCTGAGCTGAGGCAGGGAGGCTGACGTACATAATCAGACTCTTCTCCAACCCCACCCCCCATCTGCCACCTCCCCTCCACCTGCCCAGACAGGGGGGCCCCTGGCAGCCTGGCTCACAGCTCATGTGGCTGCCCAGCCCACAACCTCATGCAAGGCTGTGTTGAAGCCTCAAAAACTCTGCCCCTCCCCTGGTCGCCTCTTCCAAATCAACGGGTCCTCCGCTTCTGACCTTGGCTCCTCGGTCACCTCCTCAGGGGAGTCTTCCCTGATTGCCAGGACCGGGGCTGTGCGGCCTGCTCTCACACTCCCTGTCCTCCTCCTCATGGGCTCCCCCGCCTGAGGATAGCGCCCCTTCCTGAGCTGGTCCCACAGGGAGCGGGGACCCGGCTGTGCCGCCCACCCCGGCGTTTGGAACGCAATAAGCCACGTGAAGCTCTTGGAGAAGGAATGAATACACCGTCCAGGGCTGCACAGACAGAGGGCTTTCTCGTCTGTCTGCATCCGATGGACATTCCACCTTCCGAGTTCAGACGGATCGCCAGAGCCGCTCGCCTTCATGGCGTGCTACGGAAAAAGCCCGTTCCCAGGTGCCGTGGGGCTGTGCAGAGCGCCGCCCCAGTAACGAACTCCCCGGCATTATTGCCGCATGAAAGCGCGCTAATCAAGGGGGAGGTGTGGGCGCTCCCCTCGGGAACCCTCCCTGACGGAGCCGCGGCTCTCGGCTCTCGGCGGGAACGTAAACTGCCGCGGCCGGTGGGAGTCCGGGATGGATCAAAGAGCAGAGCGCTGTGCGTCCTGTTAATCCCGCGCCTACAAACACGCCTCCTCCTCCTCCTCCTCCCCTTCACGTAACAGGGGCAGCAGCATGGCAATAGCATGCTCTCTGAGGAGCAGCCCTCGAAAGCCGAGTCTCCTGCCCACACACTTGGAGGCACAGGTGCCCAAAAGTCCCCCCGAGGCCCCGGTGCCCGCCCTGCCTCCAGAACAAAGCCCACGGGCCAGCCCTCCCTCGGGAGGCTGTGTGTGTTCGGCGGGGGAGGGGGGGAAGGCGGGAGCACTGCTCTCCTTCACACAAAGCAGGGACCAGTCGGGATTCGGGTGGACGAATGTGTCCTTCATTCCTGCTCCCGGGCCAGGTATGTCCTAAGCTCTGCTGGGCGGAGAGCGCTCACCCCGTCCGCCCCCCCAGCTCCGAGGGTGCTCCCAGTCTGCAGGAGAGTGGAAATGAACCGAGCGCATCCTCTAGAAAGGAGAGAGTGCTGCTGGCCCGGAGGGAGCCCAGACTGTAGGGGTGCCAGGGGGAGGGGTTGGGGGGCACCAGGGCATGAATGGGTGGGTGTCTGACAAGGGGGTCAGGCCCCCAGGGTCCACACTGTTCTTCAGCGCTGAGCCCTGGCCTGTGGTGGGCGCGGACAAACAGCTTTAGAAAGACGCCCTCAGGGCCCCGCCGGCCTGGCTCAGGGGTGGAGCGTCGACCTGTGAGCCAGGAGGTCACGGTTTGATTCCCGGTCAGGGCACAGGCCCAGGCTGCGGGCTCCATCCCCAGTGGGGGGCGTGCAGGAGGCAGTGGATCATGATTCTCTCCATCATCAATGTTTCTATCTCTCCACCCCCCTTTCCTCTCTGGAATCAATAAAAAATATATTTTTAAAAAAAGAAGGACCCCTTCTGGTCAAGGAGTCTTCCAATGTCTGGGCTCCAGAGAAACTTCCTCACACGTAGTGTCCCCCAGCGGCATCCCATGTCAGCGCACACGGTCCATGCCAGGTGGACAGGGGTCCCTAAGCGCCACCTGGTGAGGTGAGCAGCCCACGCATCTCTCCGTACGCTCTTCACCCAAGAGGAGGCCAGAGGGGCTGCACGATCTTACCCAGCCCCAGGGCCCATGATGTGCAGGGCGCTGGAGAGGGAAGAAAAGGCAGGACGGAAGCCAGCCGGACAGAGGCGGCAGGTGTGCGAACAGGTGTGTAAATAGGTGTGGCCGGTGTACAGACAGGTGTACAGACAGGTGTGCAAACAGGGGTGGCAGGTGTACAGATAGGTGTGTGAACAGGTGTGGCAGGTGTACAGACAGGTGTACAGACAGGTGTGTGAACAGGTGTGGCAGGTGTACAGGCAGGTGTGTGAACAGATGTGGCAGGTGTCCAGACAGGTGTACAGACAGGTGTACAGACAGGTGTGCGAACAGGTGTGTGAACAGGTGTGTGAACAGGTGTGGCAGGTGTACAGACAGGTGTACAGACAGGTGTGTGAACAGATGTGGCAGGTGTACAGGCAGGTGTGTGAACAGGTGTGGCAGGTGTCCAGACAGGTGTACAGACAGGTGTACAGACAGGTGTGTGAACAGGTGTGGCAGGTGTACAGACAGGTGTACAGACAGGTGTGTGAACAAGGGTGGCAGGTGTACAGACAGGTGTACAGACAGGTGTACAGACAGGTGTGTGAACAGGTGTGGCAGGTGTACAGACAGGTGTGTGAACAGGTGTGGCAGGTGTACAGACAGGTGTACAGACAGGTGTGTGAACAGGTGTGGCAGGTGTACAGACAGGTGTACAGACAGGTATGTGAACAGGTGTGGCAGGTGTACAGACAGGTGTACAGACAGGTGTGTGAACAGATGTGGCAGGTGTACAGACAGGTGTGCAAACAGGTGTACAGACAGGTGTACAAACAGGTGTGTGAACAAGGGTGGCCGGTGTGCGGCGGGTAGAGCTCACCTTGGTCCCGATGGCGCTGGTCCCCTGAAAGTGGGCAGCTCGGGAGGGAGGTGCGAGCACAGGTGTCCCCGGGATGCACACGACAGATGCTGGCACTGAGCCCTCACCACCTGCCGGGCACCGGGTGCTCATCATTTTGTCTGTGATCTCACCTCTGTGCCCGCTGAGCGGCGTTTCCCTGGGAGGTGAGTGACGCGCGGAGACCCCGCGACCTGCCTGCCCCAGCTCACCGGTGGCAGAACGGATCCGCAAGTCGCCCCAAGCCCATGTCCTTGCCCCGGAGCCCGCCGGCGCCTTCTGGGTGCACCGTCCCGTAGTCTGTGCGTTCTGTGGAAAAGCCAGGGCGAGGTGCGGCGCAGGTGGTCCCGTTGCCCGGTGTTTCTTACAAGCAATGACATTTCTCAGACGGCTGGTTGCCATGGCAGGCTGTGCCCGTGGCATTTGGAGAATGGAAGAGCCAGCAGGAATGCGAGGCCACTGCGGCATGGCCCATGCTCCGGGAGGCTGGAGCCTTCTGAAGAGGCGGGGAGGGGGGTCGGGGCAGCGGAAGGGAGGACACCGGGCTGCGGGGGGGACGGCCTGACCCAGACCCACCTCGCCCGCCCACTCACTGAGGGTCTTCAGGAGCCGCGTCTGCCTTTCAGGAAAACAAGGTGACTTGTACCCCTGTCCCCAGGGATCAAAAATGACCATAAACTGCCCCCAACTGGACTTGCTCCACAAGCGTGGAGGAGCCTCAGGGTGTCGGTCCCGATAGGTCTGGAGCGAGTCACAGGGAAAAGGGGGGATGCTCAGCATGTAAAGGCAGAGACGGGGAAAATAATGCATCTCCCCTAAAAAGAGAAGAACCAGCCCTGGCCGGAGTGACTCAATGGATAGAGCATCAGCCTGCAGACTGAAGGGTCCCGGGTTCGATTCCAGTATAGGGCACATGCGCGGGTTGCAGGCTCGATCCCAGTGGCGGGGGAGGGGGGAGTGCAGGAGGCAGCCGATCCATGATTCTCTCTCATCACTGATGTTTCTCTCTCTCTCTCTTCCTTCCTCTCTGAAATCAATAAAAATAATTTTTAGAAGATTTTTTTTAAAAAGAGAGGAATCAGATTTCATATGTGCCAGTATAGGTGGACATAGGGAGATGTGACATGCACATAATATACGGATATTATATGTGTATTACAATGATGAGGTAGGTAAATACACTGTCTCCTCATGATGTATGTGTTTAAATAGTTCCGAGCATTTATCATGTGCCACGCGCCGCGCCGGGCGCTGAAGGAACAGCGGTAAAGGAGAGAAGCCGAGGTCGCTGTGCATGGAGGTGGCGCTGCAGCTGGGAGGGAACAGGCAGTCAGGGGCCCGGTCGCGGATCGCCCGCTCCTGCCCGGGCCTCCACGTTCTTCCGCAGGACACCTTCTCAGGGCTGCGTGACATTCCGTGGTGTGGGTTCCGCTAACCTAGCTAACTAGCCTCCCGTGGTTGGGCGTTTCGGTCTTTCCACGTGTGGAGGGTCGCACAAATGCCTATGTGTCCATTCATGAATGTTTTTCTCTTTTTAATATGTTTTCATTGACTTCAGAAAGGAAGGTGAGGGAGAGATTGAAACATCCGCGATGAGAGAGAATCATGGATCGGCTGCCTTCGGGGTGGAGCCCGCCACCTCGGGCCTGTGCCCTGATGCCCAACTACTGAACCACGCCCGCTGGGCCATTCATGAATATTTTCTTAGGATATAAGCAAAGAAGTGGAAGGGTTGCGTCAACGTACGTGAGCATTGCTAAGGTTTTTCCCTGGTAGTTTTCAAGACCCATTCCCAATTCCTACCTCCGGCTGTAGGGCAGGAGACTCAAAACCTAAACACCTTGGAGTTAAACCCCAAGAAGTTGTTAGATCGGTAACACAGGTATCCGGAACAATGTCCTCCAACCCTGGGCACGTTAACACCACACTTCTACCTGATCTGTGGTCCGAAGGAAGCCTTAAGAGAAACGGGAAGATAGTTCGGAACAAAGAGTGGGACAAAAATGAAATACGGCATATCACAGGTGTGCGATGTGGCTCAGGAAGTGCTTAGAGAGACATTTACAGCATTAAAGGCTTGCATTTTTAGAAAGAAAAGTCTTGTATCGATAACCTAGTTGTTTGCCTTTAGAAAAGAAAAACTGAAGAAGAGGAAAATAAACCCACAGCAGCTAGAAGGAAAGGGACAGTAATAATTAGGGTGGAAATCAATGAAATTAAAAACAGAAAAATAGAGAAATCAATGAAAACAAAAGTTGGTTCTTTGGAAATATCAATACAATTGACAAAGCGATAACCAGACTCTCAAGGAAATAGAAAAGACACAAATTACCATCATTAGGGATAAAAGAGAGGATAGTAGTGCAGACGACAGAGACACCAAAAGGTTTAATGAGGGGGAGGGGGAACAGTTTACGGAGGGAATACCGTGAACAACTCTACCCCCATAAATTCAACAGCGTAGAGGACACTGCTTGATTTCTTGAAAGTCACAAGCCACTAAACTCACCCGACAAGAAATGGAAAGATTTTAAAACCGTCTGGAAAAAAAAAACACAGCAAAACCAAAAAACCTCTAAGCCCAGATAGGTCCCCAATGAAGTCTACCAAATATTTCAAGAAGAGGAGGGAACACTTTCCAACTGATGAGGCCAGAACCACCTTGATACCAAAATCAGGAAAAGAGAACTCAAGAACATCACAGACCCATAGCCCTCACGAAGATAGACACAGGGATCCTCACCCAAATATTCGCGGATCGCGTTCAGAAATGTGTGACACACAGACATCGCAGCCCAACACGGCATCCACTGTCCCCGGAATGCAAGGCTGGCTTGACATCCGAGAAAATCAGTCGTTCTCCTCTTCCACATTGACAAATGAAAGAAGAAAATGCACATGGTTAGATCTATCGGTGCAGGGGAAAAAAGCATTCCCCAACACTCAACACCACCTCTGGTAAAAACTCTCAGCAAACTAGGAATAGAAGGAATCTTCCGTAGCCTGATGAAGGGCAGCCACAAAATAGAAAAACAAAAAACAAAAAAAAACTACATCCTATCGAATAAAGATGGGGTATGCAAATGGACCATAACTCTGCGACAAAGATGGTGGCGCCCACAGCCAATAAGGAGGGAATATGCAAATTGACGCGACAAGGCGAGAGGCGGAAAGGCGTCTCCGGCCGGAGCGAAGGCAGTGCTGGCAGCCAGGGGAAGGAAAGCCTATTCTTGCACGACCCTTCGTGATTCGGGCCTCTAGTCTAACATCATATTTAACGGTCAGAAAAAAAAACCAAAACCCTGCTTTCATCCTAAGATTGAGAACAAGGAAAGGGTGTTTATTCACACAACTCCTATTCCACATCACGCCAGAACTTTTGTCCCCAGCAGTAAGAGCAAACACAAGAAAGGCCTGGAGATTGGAAAGGAAGGACTCAAATGGTCTCTCTCTATTTATATAAAAGCCTAAGCAACTGTTACGACTGGACGACCGGATGACCAGCCAGTAGCTATGACACACACTGACCACCAGGGGGCAGACGCTCAATGCAGAGCTGCCCCCTGATGGTCAGTGTGCTCCCACAGCCAGTCTCCCGTGGTCCCTCCCCCTGGCTGGCCAGCCGGCCCCAATCAGCCCCAAACGCCAGCCAGGCCGAGGTTATCCCACCCGTGCATGAATTCATGCACCGGAGCCCTAGTTTATTTGTAACATGGCTACCTGCAGAGAAATTCCCCAAGGACGCTATGGGAAACAAAAGCTAGAACTAATGAGGGGTCCGTCAACAAAACAACTAGAATGTAGGCGGCCTGAGGGCACACGTGTCCTAAAAATTAGCTAAGTGACTTTTAAATCACCGCTGACATGCCATGTTCCATTCGAGTCTGGCGTACAACACGGCGGTTCGACATCCGTGTATCTTATACCTACTAAGCAACCGTCCCCTCGACAAGGTTATGGCGCTCTTCCAGACAGGGCTCCCCGTGCCGTACATGACGTCCCCGCGGCTTATTTTGTAACTGGGTGTTGGTACCTCTTGATCCCCTTCACCTTTTTCACCTTCTTTGTCTGTTCACGGCTGATCTCCCGAAGCTCGGAGAAGGGCCTAGCCCAGCGGCCGGCAAACCCATCAGTCCACAGAGCCAAATATCAACAGGACAACGATGGACATTTCTTTGGAGAGCCACACTTTTTAAACGTGAACTTCTTCTAACGCCACGTCTTCAACATAGACTCGCCCAGGCCGTGGTCTTTTGTGGAAGAGCCACACTCCAGGGGCCAAAGAGCCTCCTGTGGCTCACAAGCCGCAGTTTGCCGACCACGGGCCTAGCACGTGGCTGGAACTCGGTAAGGATCCGCTGAGGAAAGGAAGGAGGGGGGAGCATCCACAAGGACCTGGTCCTGCCCGGACATCTGGAAATAGAGCTGTAACCAGCCAGACAACTGAGCCCCCACCCCCCACGGACACCCGGGGCACGCCAACCATCGCCCTCCGGACTCGCTGCGCACGGCCGCGCCCAAGCACAGCAGACAGGAGGCTGCGACGCCAAGGGCACGGATCTGCCCGTCCTGATTGCCATCTGCTCCCTGCAGGACATGCCTCGGGGGGAGGAGAAAGCAGAAGGAACCAAATAGAATTACAGATGCTGCTAGATGCTGTCAGCGGAAGGAGCGTGGTGAGAATCCCACGGCCCCAGGCCCCGCGGTCGGCGCTGGAGGCGGCGGATGTCCGGAGAAGACAGGTATGAACCAGGGGTTTTCTGGGCACAGTCTCACCAAAAGATGGAGGATCCCCACGCTGGACAGTGCGGCCATCCCACCCTCTCCCCACCCCCCACGCCCAGCGGGTCGCCCTCCAAGTGCCTCTCCACCCCGCCCCACTCTACAGCCACCTCGCCTCCCTCAGCATCTCCCACGTGATCCCCTCCTCCTGCAGCTCTGCCCCCACCCCCAGTCATCCCTGAAAACCTCCCAGAATTCCCTTTGAGGCACCTCCCTGATGCTGTCACCCCCTCTCTCTGCCCCCCAGCCCCCACCTGCACAAACACCTTTGAGGGCTTCTTCGTCTTGTGTCCAGGGCCGGGCCCCGTCTGCCACCGCACACACTCCCGCATTCCTTCTGGGCTTAGCCCTGCTGGAGGGCGGAGGGCGGAGGGCAGAGGGCAGAGGGCGGAGGACACTATCACCGCCTGTCTCCCTGCCCTGGACGGTGGCTCTTGGCGACCAGAACCCTGACACTTCACGTGTGTAGCCCCTTCTTCCATGCCTCCCAGCCACCCCCTGGTCCCAGTCTCCCGCTCCCACCCGATTGCTCCTACCACTGCCTCCTCTTCGTAGCTCTCTTATACTTAGTTCCCATTACCCCGATGCCGCTCCTGGGATAAGCCTCCTCCTCCAGGCAGCCTTCCCTGATGGCTCCCGCCCTTTCTGGTTCACTCCATTTCCCAGCATGTGAGCTCCGTGGGGGCACGTGTCCCGCAGGGGTTACTGCTCCCCCCCACCCCCCGCACAGCTCAGAACCCGGCCTCGTGGCTGAAGAAAGATGAGGAAAAGGAAGTGACAGCGCGTGCATCCCACGGATGACGGATGGGACGAGGCTGCAGCGGGCCGCAGCAGCCGCCAGCTCTCCTCTGTGGGTCTGCGCTGAGATCCTTGCGTTCCCCGAGCCGAGGCGGCTGGCTCTTCCGAGAGATTAAACTTGTTTCCAGGAGCTCTTAGTGTCCGCGCAGGAGAAGGTGGGCCTGGGAGAGGAGCGCCTTCGAGGCAAACAACTCCGTTTCCATCCCGGGGAGCAGATGGCAGCTGGGACGCACGATTCCGGATCGCCTGCCAGGTACCTGCAGGCACTGCCCAACACCCTGCACCCTGGGCGGGGGGGAGGGGGGGGAGGGGAGGGGAGAGCAGGACGGGGTCTCTCCCCAGGGACCTGGGAGGTTTGAGGGGATGGGCGCCAACGACTGACCGGGGAAGTACAATGACGTCACGAGCAGGGCTCTGGACCCAGAACATCTGGGTTTAAAATACCTGCATGGGCCTGGCCAGCGGGGCTCCGTGGCTGAGTGTCGACCTATGACCCAGGAGGTCACAGTTCAATTCCTGGTCAGGGGACATGCCGGGGTTGCAGGCTCCATCCCCAGTGAGGGGGGGGGCGCAGGCAGGAGGCAGCGGATCCATGATTCTCTCTCATCATTGATGTTTCTCTCTCTCTCCCTCTCCCTTCCTCTCTGAAATCAATAAAAATATTTTTTTAAAAAATAAGTAAAATATTAACACACACACACACACACACACGCTCATGAGTAGCTAGGAGCCAGACGTAGCAAGCAACGTCTTTTCTTTAGCAAGCGACCTCACCCGACGGTCTTAGTGCCTCCGTTCCTTCTCATCACAGTGAGGGGAACACAGTGCCTACCTCCGGGTGGTGGTGAGGCCTGAATCCCGTGATACATGTGAGATTCCCAGCAGGCGGGCCATGCTTATACACGGCATGTGTGTTGACATCATCACCACCATCGTCACCAACTACACAGGTGAGGATGTTGGGATAAGCCCTAAAGGGGGTCCGCGTGCTATGGGAAGAAAGAGGAAAGAGCTGGCCCGGCGGGCGGGGCTCAGTGCCTGCGCGCCAAGCTAGGAACCAGGAGGTCACGGTTCGATTCCCGGTCGGGGCACAGGCCTGGGTTAGGGGCTCGATCCCCCGTGTGGGGCGTGCAGGAGGCAGCTGGTACAGGATTCTCTCTCATCACGGATGTTTCTGTCTCTCTCCCTTCCTCGCTGACATCAATAAAAATATTTTAAAAAAAAAAAAGAGGAAAGAGCTTCATTGGGGAAATCCAGAGAGGCTTTCTGGAGGATGCGGCACCTGAGCCGGACCTTGAAGAATAAGCAGGGGTGGTGGGGAGGATGTATGGGTCCGCGCGACTCGGCCAATGGCACGGAGACCTCGCTGGAGTCCTTCCCGCTGCTCTAACCACCCCGCTTCAGCGAAGACCATCCGTCCCAGGAGCTGCCCGGCCACCCACGAACCCGAACCCGAGCTGCGGGGCCCTGGGCCACAGCACAAGAGGCGGCTCAGCATCTCCCCGAGAACCTGCTCGCTCTGCCAAGCTGAAGCCCTCATCCCCGACGCTCCTCCCCGTCCCCGACGCTCCTCCGCCAGGCCCACGGGGACCCCTCCGAGCCCTGGAGACAGGAGCCCCGTGCAGACGGCCGTGTTCTCTGAAGCAGCGATTGCTGATGCGCACGCTCACACCCAAATCAATAGGCCGACGCAGACGCCCCCGCGGCGAGTTTAATAAGGAAGACGGGTCCGAGGAAAGATTGGGAGAGCGCCAGGCAGGCCCGCAGGTGCGCCGGGCTGCGGGCGGGTGAGTGGGCTCGCCGCCTCCCGATGTAATGAAGCGGAGGGGCCAGCCGCGCCCGCAGTTGATTGTAAGCGCGGAGCACCGGGAGCTGCTGGCTGTTTTCGGCTCCCCCGCCCCCTCCTACCCAGGCCCAATCCATCGGCAAGTTTTCCCTTCTCTGATGGAAACTCAACTTCCCGGCTATTTTGCGGTGCAGGTTCCCCGTGCTGGGGAGGGGCTGCCGCGGTCCCAGGGCACCCCCAGGGCACCCCCAGGGCCTTGCATGAGCCCCCACGGCGACCCGGGACTTAGGCGCCGCGGCATGTTCCGGAACAAGAGAGCAGGGCGCACGACGTTACAGCCGAGGTCCTTCGGCTCCTGCGCCCAGGTGTCGGCAGAGACGCGCCGAGTTAAGACCCCCCACCCCGCCCTCCAGAGACCACAGCCACGCACTCCCCTCCGCGCTTGCCCTGGGCCCTCTTCCCGCAGCGGAGAGAAATCGCTCCTCCCCAGAAAGAGGAGCAAGTCTGTCCTTGGGCCCCCACCGATGGCTCCTTGGAGGTCTGTGGGGCTGTCTCCACCGCCCCCAGCTGTTAGCTGCTCCCCGCCCCTTACACCCCCTCCCCAGTCCCTCCTGCTGCACGACTCAGCTCTCCTGAGTACCCCGCGTTCATGGGGGCCGATCTCCACTCCTGACTCAGGGGGACCTGGCGGTGACAAAGCAAAACGGGGACACGAGCCGTCAGCGATGGGCAGGAGGACGCCGGTCCAACCTGCTGTATCAGCAGCCAGTCCCAGGGATGTGCCGAGATCTGGCTTCTGGCCTCCAGGATGCTGGAGCCATCCAGGAGGGCGGGACCCCCACTGAGCCAGCCCCTGGCGCTGGGACAGGGAGCGGTCCTTGGCCAGCCCCTCCCGGGCCAGAGGGAGAGCACGGGTGAGGGGAAGGGGACTCCCCGCTGAGGGCTTTGCGGCTCCTGGTTCCAGCAGAGGCCATGCTCCTTGCCCAGGGTCCCCGACCTCCGTCCACATCCTCCATCTTCCCTTTCCTGCCTCCGTGGCTCGGGTAGGTGTCTGTTTCTCGCGACCTTTTCCCTCCTTCATTTTTTACGGTTCACAAGCGTTTTTATCCAGTCTCACAGGGCTGGGTCTGGTGCACCCTTCCAACTACCCAAAGCCACAGGCAAGACAGTCACATTCTCCATCTCTGCCCAGCCTGCCCAGCCTGCCGGCCTCGCGCTGGCCAGCGGCGGACACAGTCCAGGAGATGGGCTG
This sequence comes from Corynorhinus townsendii, assembly GCA_026230045.1. Classification (NCBI taxonomy): domain Eukaryota; kingdom Metazoa; phylum Chordata; class Mammalia; order Chiroptera; family Vespertilionidae; genus Corynorhinus; species Corynorhinus townsendii. The sequence continues at coordinate 2,525,335 of JAPDVU010000011.1, read as the reverse complement.
AGATGAGCTGAGCCTGGGACTGAGTGGACCACAGGGGGTGCCCAGGTCAAAGGGCACAAGTCCAAACCCCTACCCAGGGCGAGAGTCCTAGTAGGTGCTCAGTGCGTTTTTTTTTTTTTATGGTGTTGTTGGTGTTTTTTAAATATTTTTATTGGTTTCAGAGAGGAAGGGAGAGGGAGAGAGAGATAGAAACATCCATGATGAGAGAGAGTCATGGATCAGCTGCCTCCTGCACGCCCCACAGTGGGGATCCAGCCCGCAACCTGGGCCTGTGCCCTTGACCAGAATCGAACCCAGAACCTTTTAGTCCACAGGCCAGCACTCTATCCACTGAGCCAAACCGGCTGGTGCCTCAGTGCATTTTTGCCAGACAAGTGAACAATGAATGAATCAATGAATGGAGAATGAACGAATGGAGAATGAATGAATGGAGACCTGAGGGGAATCAGAGAGGAATGCTGGGAAGACCCTGAGCCTAGTGAATGGTGCAGGGGAACAGGAAGGGTGGGACAGACGGACCTACAGAACCAGGGTCAGGGGTGCAGGGGATGCCCCCACCCTCTGCGCCCGGACCTGGATCCCCACCTCCTACGGCGTGGGACTCCCATTAGTCCCTCTCTGTCTGCCTTGAGCAGAGCGAACAGGGACACAGGGACGGAGAACGCTGGCTATGGCGAAGAGGAGAACCTTCCCGGTTGCCTCGCCCAGCGGGACTGGCCTAGTGATGTCTCCTCCCAGCTTCGCGGTCAGCTCTTGCTCCGAGCGACCCTCCTCCTGGTGACCCATTTCTTCTTCAAAAGGAAAAAGTAGGTTAGCCAGGGTGGTTTCTGTCGCTGGCAACCAGACCGTCCTGAGTGACACAAGGTCAAAGGTGAGAAGGTTGGGTACAGGGTCTCCCTGGAAACCGTGGCGTGCCGGGTGGTCACGGTGGCCCGCTGTGCAGGCAAGTCAGGAGAGATGGCGCCAATAAGTCTCTCCCCGCTGAGTCAGCGGGGTGGCCAAGACGGGCACTGCATCCCAGACTCCAAGCCTCGAGCCCATCAGACCCGCCGGGGCCGTGACCCGCGGGCCCTGAGCCTCCTGGCAGGAGCGCTGGTGAGACCTCACTGCCTGGGCACAGTGAGCACATGGGAGACCGGCAGCCCGGCCGGCGGGCCAGGTGGGACGACGCTCCTGACAGGTGCCAGGAAACGCGGCTCCTCTGCACCAAGCGCAGCCTCCCACGCCCTTGTCAGACAGGGTCCTCGGGGCCCCGCGCCCACGCGGAGCGGCTCTGCGGCCTCATCTGAGAGAAAGGCCAGGACAGACAGAGGGGAAGAGGAGGGAGAGAGCGGAGGGAGGGAGAGGGGAAGGGGCAGGCCCGGGGGAGGGAGGAGGAAGGGAGGGAGGGAGGGTCTGAGTGTCCTCCTCCGCTGGGGGCTGGACGGGAGGGACCAGGAGGAGAGATTCGGCTGCAGAGGGAGAGGCGCCAATCCCCGCGTGAGCCGAAGGCGCTGGCAGAATCCTAGAATCCTACGATGCCATCGTTCCTCTGTGGTTTTTTGTGGGGTTTCTTCCGGGACCAGAGGCCTGTGCCGGCCCCTCAGAGAGTCGCAGGCGATTCCTGTTAGGACACAGGGCAGAGGAGGGGCCGCTGGCCAGCCCCCTCCAGGATCCACGTCAGACCAAGTGTGTGGGGGCGCCTCGGGCCCCTGGACTCACCTCCCCCCTCACCAGGCGGCTGCTGTTGCCACGGCCACCCCCTCTTGTCCTGCCTTCCCTCGCGCCTTCCCTCCTTCCTCTCTGTGGCTCTGTCTCAGACCCGACCTCCTGCCCCCGCCGTCTCCGTGTCCGCGGGTCACGTTCGAAATCCTCAGGAGGGAGGGTGTGATTGATTCCCGCAACACCACGCGGTATCGGCAGCCCCGGCGGGCAGAAGTGGCGCCCCCACGTTGCCACGGTGACTGGCCGGCCGTGCAGTGGTGGCCAGGGTGGCAGGGTCAGTGGTACCGTGGGCTGTGTCACCGGAAGACAGTGGGTTCCATCTGCCTGCCACTGTCGCAAAGGTTACAAGGTCCCATTCAGGGGGGGCCTCTCGGCGACACCAGGGCACCGAGGGCCGTGGGGGTGGGCAGCCGCTAGCGACCTTTTAGCAAAAGACGTCTCCGCGTGCAAAGGGAGCTGCCATCCGAGATGTCCGCCCAGAGGGCCGTCGGGCCAACTGTCTCCTTTTTGGAAGAAATATATGGATTTTATTGATGTCAGAGAGGAAGGGAGAGGGGGAGAGAGACACATCCGTGATGAGAGAGGATCGCCGATCGGCTGCCTCCTGCACGCCCCCCACTGGGGATGGAGCCCACAGCTGGGCCTGCGCCCCCACGGGAATCGAACCCTGACCTCCTGGTTCATAGGTCAATGCCAACCGCTGAGCCATGTGGACCAGGCCGCCGCTGTCCCTGTAACCACGGGGCCCCGGAACATGCGGGTCAGGCGGGAGGGAGCGCGGGCTGGGCTCCTGCTCCGAGCGGCAGACGGTGCGGAGGCCGCCGCCCAGGCCTCCTCGGGGGCTTTGGACTCAGGGTCCTCGTCTCTATAACACGAGGCCCCACCACGAGGCTCCGTGAGGTTTGCCTTTCTACATGGCTTTTATCTGCATTTAACGATTCTTACTTAAGACTTCGATTGATCGGTCCTGATAAAGACTTAGCCAGACTGGCGCAGAGCGCAGATCTGAGGAGAGCCGAAGGCGGCGCAGAAAGTGCCTCGGCGGAGAAAGCAAACCCGGTGGTCAGCCATCTTCCCGGGTGTTGGCACCAGCAACCCTCTCCCCCGCCTCGGCCCGTGGAAAAGGTTACAACTCCTTGTCACAGGGAGCTAGGAGCCTCCCTCCCCAGGGCCTCCAGCCGGTCGGCTGCCCTCTGGGCTGGGACGTTTCCACTGCAGGGCTGCAGGCTCCCGCCACCTCCAGGGAGGGTGCGGGGGCGGGGCGTGCAGAGGGATGAGGGTGCAGGGGGTGTGCAGGGAGTGGGGGGTGCAGAGGGTGGGGTTACAGGGGGATGAGGGTGCAGGAGAGTGGGGGTGCAGGGGGATGGGGGTGCAGGAGAGTGGGGGTACAGGGGGATGGGGTACAGGGAGTGTGGGGTGCAGGGGGTTGGGGTGCAGGGGGATGGGGGTGCAGGAGAGTGTGGGTGCAGGGGGATGTGGGTACAGGGGGTGTGGGTTGCAGGGGGTGTGGGGTGCAGGAGAGTGTGGGTGCAGGGGGATCGGGGGTACAGGGGTGTGGGGTACAGGGGATTGGGGGTACAGGGTCCCTCCCACCAGGCTGGTCCCTCCTCGCTGGTGCCCTGAGCAGATGGGAGCAGGATGGTGGGTGGGGGTGGGAGACTGTATGATCCGGAGGCCTGGAGCTCTGCAGGAGGCAGTGGCATTGCAGACTAGAAGCCAGTCTGCGCGCCCCTTCCCCACAGTGTCCGAGGTGCCCCTTTCCTCACAGTGTCCGAGGCGCCCCTTCAAGGAAGGTGACCTTGGACTCCTCGGTCACCCTGACCTCCTAAGAGACGTCTTCCGAAAGATGCTCCCTGCATGAAGCCCGGGCCCTGTCTTCTCTCTCTCCTTACTCTGTCTCTCGCCCTCTCCCGGTCCCCTCGTGGCCTCTGGTTTTCACTGAGCTGACGGGTCTGCGGGGCTCACGGGTCAGAGAGTCCAAGGGCAGGGCCTCCTCCCGGTACCTAAGGAAGTCTGAGGGCCAGAGAGGGGCGGGAGCTTGCCTGGGCTGCACAGTGCATAGCAACAGAGATGAGGAAAGCCGGGGCTCCGGGGAGGGCCCCTCCCAGGAGCCGTCCCTGCAGGAGAGGGCCTGGCTGAATGCCACAAACACTGCTGCTGCCCGGTGAAGAGTCCGTGGCCAGTCACTGTGGGCAGCAAGGACTGCACCAGGCAAACATGCCTGCCAAGGGCCTTGGGCGCGCTGGCGTGACGGGACCTCTCCTCCTGTCTCCTGGTTCGGGTGGGGGGTGCCCGGGGGTACGCAGTATGTGCCAGGCATCGATGACCTTTCTTTTTCAGACTAACCCCAGCAGAACACATTGGAAAACCCCGCAGCACGCACCACTGTGCCCTGCCCCAGCCCCAGCCCCAGGCGGGGACACCCCTGTCCCCCTGCCCGCCCAGGGGAGGAGCAGCCCCTTCCACAGCAAGACCGGGGGCCGTGTGGCTGGAATCGGGAGCCTTTACAATTAAAACCGCAGCCTGAAACAAACCCAGGCTGACGACACACGTCTCTCTCCCTTAGTTGAGTTGCAGAGCTCTGCACTTTAATGAAAAATCTCAGGCTGGAGGGGTTGGGGGGAGGAGAGGCACGTGTGCCCTACCTCCGAGACTTCCTGCCACAGTCCGGCTCCCAACAAAGGAAGCCAGGGCCCTCCGGCAGGAGTCCTGTGATGAGGGGCAGAGAGCGAGCTAAAGGGTTCGCGCCCCCACCCACCGCCCCCCTCCCGGCGCCCATCCCTGACTGTCATCTGGTCAGGGCACAGGCGACGCGGGACCACGTGTAGCCTGGGGGAGGGACCCTGGCCCCCACACTGCTTGCTCTCTCTCTCTCTCTCTCTCTCTCTCTCTCTCTCGCTCTCTCTCTCTCTGGCTCTCACCTCCCCCATTTCTCACAATACACACGCAGGTAAATGGACATGCACGTGTCTTTCCCATGAATATAAAGATGAGGAGCAAGTATAAACATACATAAAAAGTCTTAAACATGGAAAAGCAGATGAAGACGGCCTGAGGGGAAAGTTTATTTCCTACGGAAAAGGCAGGGGGCTGTGCGGGGCCCGGGGGTCATTTCTGCTTCCCTGTTCGGAGCCACACAGCCCACCCCCACCTACTCAGTCAGACCCACTTCTACGGGCCGGGCCGGCTCAAGGGCTTTACCAGCCAACGGGTCCGGGGCTGAGCCCGGGCCACCTGCTGCCCCACAGCACAGCGTGAGCGTGGATGCGTTGGAGCCAACGCCCTGTAGCCATTGCTTCCTGAAGGCGCTGCCCATCCGCACCCACCGCCCGCCTCTCCCCGCCTTCCCACCTAGAGCTGCCGAGAGCCGGTCTTTGCCACCTTTGCAGCGCGAGACACAAGTTCATTAAAATCAACCTCCCTCCCGTCTCCGTGCCCGCCTCCCGCTGCTGCTCGACCAGCAGTGGTGCTGAGAGCCGAGCGCCAAGGCGGTTATGGAGACACTGACCATGGCACTGACGGTAGGAGGCGTCGGCGGAGCCCGCGATGGTGACACGGGAGCGGACAGAGCTGGACGCACCGGGAGCCGGGAGAAGAAGGCGGGCATGCCCAGGACACGTGCAGACACAGATCCGCTTTCACGCCCATGGGCTCCGGCCGGCCAGGTGCAGTGCGGGAGGGGTCCCTGAGGGGGGCGCTAACGCAGCCAGGTGGATGGGAACCCCAGGCTGAGGTGTGGAGCAGCCTTGTAGCTCAGGACCGCCAGCCTCAGGCTCTCGGTCACATGCCCCCACCCCTGCAGGCAGAGCCACCGGGTGCCAGGGGTCCAGGTGCCCTGGAGACGCCCTGGGGACCATCCTATTTAGGAACTGCAACCTTTGGGCCCAGCACCCAGCCCGCACAGGCGAGACCCTCAGTGAGTGCGTGGACGAAAGGGGTCACGTGCTAACGGATAGCTCAGGGGAGGCCCGCATGGTGGTCTTGCAAACTCAAGGGCCTGAAGTCACCGCCAAGGATGGTCTGGATTAAACTTCAACTAACGCCCTCATGGTGGGTGGTCACGTCCTAGGCCGGGGTCGTCCCTGACAAGGTCAATCTTCACCTTACCTGAGCCGACGGCCTTTTTGCGTCTGCGATCACGTATCCCTGAAGGTCACAGTCACTGTCCTTTTCCCCAGGCCCCTCAACGCACAGGCACCGCTCTGTGGCCACCCCAAACCCCCTCATTGTTCCCGAGTTCATGGTTGGGTGTGAACTCTCCCGCGCCCACCTCAGACACGTGTGTCCATCATTTTACCTTTTATCCAATCCCAGAGGTTTCCCCCTCTGCTCTCTCCCGCCTCCCTAACGCCTCCCTCATCTACCCCGAATGGAGTTCATGTAACCTACCTGCGTCTCCTTCGATTGTCATGTGTGAGACAAGGCGAAAACCCGCCCTCTCCGGAGCATCATCCCAATCCCTGGAGATCTGCTTCCCGGCAACCGCCGACAGTTTGGCTCAAATCAACTCACAAAAATTCCCTACGGGGTTGAGTGTTTTCTTACGTGGACAAATGCGGCACGTGCATGGGTGTCCCTGGCGCGGACGCTTCTGAGCTCTGGCCAGCTCGCCCTGGCCGGGCCCGCCCCCTCCTGAGGCAGGAAGGCAGTCGGGGTGGCGAGCGTGCTACTCGGGATGGGTCCTCGGCCGGCGACACCAGCCCCACACATGGCCACCCACCCTGCCTCGTGCAAAGCTGGCTCTTCCACTCACCGAAAGTCCCCCGCGTGTTCCCAGCAGGTTTCACGTTAGGCTGGCACCTGCCCCCTTGCCAGGACACTCTGTGCTTCCGGGAGAGGAGGGAGACTATATCTGACCAAGCCTCCCAGGTCCCCACACACAGAGGCCTACAGATGTCCCTTCGGGCTCGGGGCGGGGGGGTGGGGGGAGGAGAGTGGGGGGTGAGAATGAGTCATTTTTCAGCCGCACCTGGCCACGCGGCGGCGGAGACTGTGTCCGGTGGGCTACCTGTGTTTCAGGCCACATCTGATTTGGCGGGAAGATTTCTAGTAAAGCCCTAAGACGGTGAGTCGCCGTGCTTCCCTCGCCCCAGTGAGAGTGGCAAATGGCTGCCATGCAGGGCCTCCCCCCTCCGTCCCCCATCATTGGCCGGCGTCGCCGATCAATCTCCACCCTGTCCCAGCCACCCCAGGTGTGGCCTGAGGAGCCTCGGGGTCGCTCTCCCGGCCACCTGAGGCGGCAAGGAGATGGAACCCACTTGCTATTCCTGCCAGAGAAGGAGAAGAAGCTGAGAAGAAAAGAAAAAAGAAAAAAAAACCAACACAGACGTAACGTCAGGTGACGGGGAGAGAAAAATATATATCTAAACATAGAGAGAGGGAGCGTGGAGCGCTTGGCCGAGTGGACGGATCTGAGAGACGGGCGATGGAGAGCAGGGTGGGGAGCTGGAGAGAGCTGTTGACAAGCCGTGACGCTGGTAACCGCCAGGAGAGTGTGATTGTGGCGAAGCATCGGAGCTGCGCACGGGCCGCGAGAGCCAGGAGTGTTTGTAGGATCAGCCCAGCAACCGCTCTCCCCGAACGGTGTGCCCGTTAATGGACAACAGACGTCCATTAACAGGGGTGCCTCTCAGACGTGCGCACACAGGGCTGCCTCTCAGACGTGCGCGCACAGGGCTGCCTCTCAGACGTGCATATACACAGGGCTGCCTCTCAGACGTGCATATACACAGAGCTGCCTCTCAGACGTGCGCGCACAGGGCTGCCTCTCAGACGTGCATATACACAGAGCTGCCTCTCAGACGTGCATATACACAGGGCTGCCTCTCAGACGTGCGCGCACAGGGCTGCCTCTCAGACGTGCATATACACAGGGCTGCCTCTCAGACGTGCATATACACAGAGCTGCCTCTCAGACGTGCGCGCACAGGGCTGCCTCTCAGACGTGCATATACACAGAGCTGCCTCTCAGACGTGCATATACACAGGGCTGCCTCTCAGACGTGCATATACACAGAGCTGCCTCTCAGACGTGCATATACACAGGGCTGCCTCTCAGACGTGCGCGCACAGGGCTGCCTCTCAGACGTGCGTGCACAGAGCTACCTCTCAGACGTGCGTACACACCAAGGCACACTTTCCAGCAAGACTGGCAATGGCTAACGTTTGGGTGTCTACCATGTTCCAGAGGCTGGGTGCCGTGTTGGGTATCCACGCTGATACAGAGACTATTATTCACCCATTTTACAGGCACAGAAACCGAGGCTTGGGCAGGCTACATGCCTTGCCAGATCCAATGGTGACAATAGGACTGCATCAGGATTTGACTCCTGCAGTGTGACCCCAGGGACCGCCTAAATCAACAATTCCACATGGCCATTAGAACCTGCAATGCAGGGCTCTCCCGGGGTTGGGGGGGAGGGGGGAAAGCTAGGCCCGTCTCCCCAAGTTGGTTTTAATGGACTTGGGTCTCATATCACCAAGGGGGGAGAGCGATTCTCAGGAGCCCCGGTTAAAAGAATGGGCGAGGGGGTGGGGCGTGAGTGGCAGGGAGTCGTCTCTATTCTTAGGGTGTATGGTTGGCTCGCTCGTCACTCCCTCCCTCACTGACTCACCCACGCAGACTGCGTGAGCCGCGCCGGGCCAGGCCCTGGGTAGATACCAGACGAACAAGACGGTTGAGGACGCTGAGCTCACCTCGACGTACTGCCCTTCCCTGAAATTAAAGAATCGTGCAGGCCCGGCCGGTGTGGCTCAGTGGTTGAGCTTCGACCTATGAACCAAAAGGTCATGGTTCAATTCTCCGTCGGGGCACATGCTGGGCTGCCGGCTCCATCCCCATTGTGGGAGGCGTGCGGGAGGCAGCTGATCCATGGTTCTCTCTCATCACTGACGTTTCTATTTCTCTCTCTCTCCCTTACTCTCTGAAATCAATAAAAAAAAAATTTTTTTTTAAAGAATCATGCAGGAGCCAGGGTACCTGAGACCAAGCCCTCCTGTTAAAGCTGAGATGTGGGGTGGGATGTGGGGTGGGGTGCGGGGTAGGATTCGGGGTGGGATGCGGGTGGGATGCGGGTGGGATGTGGGGTGGGATGTGGAGTGGGGTGTGGGGTGTGGGGTACGGGGTGGGGTATGGGGTGGGATGTGGAGTGGGGTGTGGAGTGGGGTGTCTGGTGGGATGTGGGGTGGGGTGCGGGGTGGGGTGTGAGGTGGGGTGCAGGTTGGGGTGCAGGGTGGGATGTGGGGTGGGGATGTGGGGTGGGATGTGGGGTGGGATGTGGGGTGGGGTGTGAGGTGGGATGTGGGGTGGGATGTGGGGTGGGATGTGGGGTGGGTTATGGGGTGGGATGTGGGGTGGGATGTGGGGTGGGATGTGGGGTGGGGTGCGGGGTGGGATGTGGGGTGGGAAGGACTGGGGCCGCCCAGGCCCACCCTGTGCAGCCCTGAGCTTCACAGTCAGCTCAGCTGCCTCACGCCCGATCGGGCCTGGCGGGGCAGCAGCGGTGGCCCCTCGGGGTTGGGCAGGGCCTCAGTTCATAGGTCGAAGCTCAACCACTGAGCCACACCGGCCGGGCCTGCACGATTCTTTAATTTCAGGGAAGGGCAGTATGTCGAGGTGAGCTCAGCGTCCTCAACCGTCTTGTTCGTCTGGTATCTACCCAGGGCCTGGCCTGGCTGGGGAGAGGGTCCTGGGCTCCGGGAGGATCCTGATGTGCAGCTGGACTGAGCACCACTGGGATGAGGGAAGTCCCACAGATGCATAGTCCGAGGTCCGGACGGTGGGACGGCCCTGCCCCCGTACAGCTCCCCCCCCCACTCCAACCTGAGGGTGGGGGGTCCCAGGGGGGGCCAGCTGAGGAGGGCGCTATGGGGACTGCACCTCCCCACTCCTCGGAGGCCTTGCCAAGGGCTGGGACATGGCACAGGCTCCATCCCTGGGCGCCAGGCCAGCACAGGGGTCGGAAGAGGCGCCAGCAGAGGGGCCAGCCTGAGCCCTTGGGCGAAGGGGTCGGTGGGTTCAGTTCAGAGACTGTTGTGAGGATCGTTCCACCGCTCAGACAGCTCTCCGCTCGCTGAGGCTCACACGGCTCCGTGGGCCTGAGGCTGCTGCGGGCGGAGAAGTCGCATCATTCGGGCTCAGCTCACAAAGCTACAAGGAGGCCATGAGCTCGGCTGGGCATGGCTGCCATACAGCTTTCAGGTGAGTGGGCTGAGGTCAGTTTCACAGGTTCAAACCCTAGTGCAGCCTTAATGGGGGCGGGGAGGGGGGGAGGCTGAGGGCAGGGAAGGGGGGGAGGCAGGGGATGGGGAGGGGGGAGGCTGGGGCCAGGGAGGGGGGAGGCCAGGGGCAGGGAAGAGGGAGGCAGGTTGGGAGATAGGGAAGGCAGCGGGGAGGCAGGTGGGCAGGGAGGAGGAAGGCAGGGGGAGGCAGGGGGAGGCAGGGGAGGCAAGGGGAGTGGGCAGGGAAGGGGGAGGTAGGAGGGGAGGGAGGGGGAGGGAGGGGAAGCAGGAGGAGGGAGGGGAGGCAGGGGGAGGGAGGGGAAAGCAGGGGGAGGGAGGGGGCAGGGAAGGGGGAGGCAGGAGAGAGGCAGGGGGAGGGGGGGAGGCAGGGGGAGAGAGGCGAAGGCAGGGGGAGAGAGGGGAGGGGGGAGGGGGAGATGGGGGCAGCAGGCCTCAGCAGGGTGGGGGAACGTTTGTGGGAGGAAGATTGTGTAAAGGAAAAACTTACTTCCCCTGAGTGTCTCCCCTTGACTTCTCACCTCACACTTCCGGTCACCAGCTTGCGGGGGACGGTCCCCATAAAGCAATCCCCTGGGACACCAGCTGAACGCCCTTCAAGTCAGCTCCATTCTGACACTAAGCAGAGACCGTGCAGACCCCACAGGCTAAGGGCTGGGCTCCACAAGACTGCCCCCCACTTCAGATGCCAATCGCGAGTCGTCGGTCCGACTCGGCATAAAGTGGGGTGCCCGTGACCTCCTCCCCTTTGGATCCAATGATTTGCCAGAACAGCTCACAGGACTCAGGGAAGCACGGTCAGGGGGTGTCACGTGGTCACGGAGGTGACGAGGACACAGGTGAGGCCCGGTGCGGAGGTGTGCCACCCTCCGCGTGTAGACGGTCACCAACCCGGAAGCTCTCTGCACCCCGCACCACTGGGCTTTTTTAAGATATATTTTTATTGAGTTCAGAGAGGAAGGGGGAGGGAGAGAGAAACATCCATGATGAGAGAGCCATGGATCAGCCACCTCCTGCACGCCCCACACTGGGGATCGAGCCCGCAACCCGTGCCCTGACTGGGAATTGAACCGTGACCTCCTGGTTCATAGGTCGACGCTCAACCCTGAGCCCCGCGGCCGGGCTGCGCTGGGACTTTACGGGGGCTCCATCAGCGTCTGCATGATTGACCGTCGATTTCACGTCTGGCCTCTCCCTTCGCCCCTCCCTGGAGCCCTAGGGTTGAGGGGCAGGGATGAAAGTTCCAGGCTTCTAATCAGGGTTTGGTGTTTCTGGTGACCAACCCCCACCCAGGGAACCCCCCCCCCACCCACACACACACACAGTCACCCCAGTGGAACAAAGGCAGTGTTCTCAGGAAACGGAAAGGCTTCAGGGGCCCTGTACCAGGAAGCGAGGGCAGAGAGCAGCACACCTGTTCCTCGTTATTTCACAGGGTGTTCGGAGAGCCTCCCCCATGGTGGGGCCGCCCCCACATCCCGCTGAAATGTCCCCACAGACACATCCAAGTGGAAGGTCAGTAGAGACGGTTAGAAAACGAGGCCTCGAAACACAGAGGTGAAAACTTGGGGGGGGGGGGTTTGAGGTCCGTTTGGGCCCCTGGGCCCTACATCGTCATCACAGAGAGATGCAGCGTCACCCTTCCCCCTCCTCCCTCTCGCCGTCCTGGGTCTGCCCTCCAAACTGTTAGGGGCGGAAGTAGAATATTGGAAACTAATTCGAATCATAAGAAACGGGAGCCCCGCGCCGTTCGCCGTGACGGCTCTGTTCTGTCCTGATCGGAAAGCACGTGCCCACCTGCTGGGAGCTGTGCGCCTGGGACCCGGGCGCTCACGTCGGAACGCGGTCCCTCCCCCCCGTCCCGAGGACCGGCTGTCATGAGGGGGGGGATGGACACCTCGTGGCTGACACAGTCTCGTCCGGAGACACCTGCTCTCTGCAGCCCCTGCCCCTTTGCCTGTAATCTGGTCCCCCGGGCGCCTGGAGGTGCCCGCCCCCTCCCCCCCCGCAGCATGACTTGTAACCTGTAAAGCTTGTCCCGTGCCCACGTCCCCACGCCTGTCATTCCCAATCCCCACGTCACCTTTGTCCTCCTGCCCGATACAAGCAGCCAGGCGATGGCGGGGGGCAGAGCAGATGTGGAGGCTGACCTGCTGCCCTCCCTCGCTGCCGGCAGGACCGCGATAAACGCTCACAGAGGAGCCAAGCCCGTCGCTGCGTGCCTGGCTCAAGTAGCCACAGGCAGCCCGGACCCCATGGCTGTTGCTTACAAAGACACCTGCCGGAGTCTTGCTTCCTTATCTCCTTCCTTGATCTGTGGCCTCCTCCGTGGTCCGTCTCCTAAACTTGGACGTAAAAAGGCGGGGACCTTCCCGGCTATTTGAGATGAATAGAAGACACAGAACAGCGCCCTCGCCGCCCAAAGTGCCTCTGCGACCCTGGCCATGTGACGCCTGAGGTTCCTTCTCCCGGGGTCCCCGTGGACGGCGACCGTCCCCACCCCCTCACACTGGCGGGACTTCAGTGAACTGATGGGTGAGAAACACCCCGAGGAGTGCCCGGCAGAGGAATTCCTGAAAAGTTATCCACCGGAAACCCACGAAGGGGAAAACGCAAATGCCCACGCAGCCAAGGAGATTCCTGAAGTCACCTTCCAGGCCGCGTGGGCCGTGAGTGACAGGAGAAGGGAGGCACGGGGCCGAGAAACAAAAATAGCATCCCGGGGAGGGCCTGTTCCCAAGGAAGCTGCTGGATGGCTCCCTGTTTACAGAAACAACGCCGTTCCCCTGACGCTCGGCCAAGCCCGGCCCGGTCCCTCCTGTCCCGCCATCGCCCTCGGCTTTGTCCTTGAGGAGCCAAGAAGAAAGGTCGCTCTTCAGACCTCCCGCAGTGGACTTGGCCATCTTTCTGTTCCTCAGTCTCCTCGCCGATAACATGGGGGCAATCACTCCTCTCTAGCATCGCTGTGAGGAATGAGGAGAAATAATGCGAATAACAGCCCCCTCCCTCCCTCCCCCCCCCCCGGGGAATTTAAAGTTGCACCCCAATACGGTCTCCTTGTTGGCAGGCATTCTCTGGGTGGCGTGGCATCCAGACCCCTCCCCTCGTGTTGCTCTTTGCCTGCCTGGGTAGGATGTGCCCCCCCACCCCCACTTCTCTGGACAATGAGCCTCTGTTTTGTTGTGGGGAGAGGGGACCACCTTTGCATTGGACAGCGCCTCATGGGACTGTCAATCACAGTGCCTTGGTCTCCGCCTACCAGGCTCAGCCAATCAGATGCTCTCCCCTCTTGAGCGATGCCGGCCTGGGCCGGCAGTGATTGGTGCTCGGGCACCTTGACTTTCCAGCCATTGAGCCCTTCGCCCTCACTCCCTGCACCTGGAGTTCCTCCTTCCCTTGTCTGCTTGTTGGACAGTATGTCCCTACTGCCTGCCCCCAGGGGCTGCTCACCAAGCACAGCGCAGCTGGGAAATTAGGGTTCGTGGGGGGCGCTGTGGGTATTCCCTGGATAAATTCCCTGGGTGTGGGAGATGGGAAGCCTTGGACCTGATACGGGAGCAGAGTGCCTGGGAGAAAGGCCTCGGTCAAGGGGGGAACTCCTGCTGGCCTGTGTCTGAGGAAGCCCTCCGAGGGGGTGGGGTTTTAGGAAAGATCTGCCCAAGCCCTTGCTGGGACCCGTGTTTAGGGCACTCTCGGCCCCTACAACACTGTTAGGGGCAAAAGGAAAGTATTGGGGACTAGCTCTGGTTGTGGGAAATACAAACCATGCTCTGTGAACCATGATTGCCTTGTGCTGGTTAAAGAAAGGACATTCTCACCTGGCTGGGAGTTGTATGCCCCCAGGGCCTGGAAGCCAGACTAGGGCCTGGGAGTCAGCCTCAGACCAGGAAGTCCCTGGACCTGGGAGCCAGCCCTGGACCTGACAGTCAGCCTTGAACCTGGGAGTCAGCCTTGGACCTAGGAGTCAGCCTCAGACCAGGGAGTCCCTGGACCTGGGAGCCAGCCCTGGACCTGACAGTCAGCCTTGAACCTGGGAGCCAACCTTGGACCTGGGAGCCAGCCTTGGGCCTGGGAGCCAGCCTTGGACCTGGGAGTCAGCCTTGGACCTGGGAACCAGCCTTGGGCCTGGGAGCCAGCCTTGGGCCTGGGAGCCAGCCTTGGACCTGGGAGTCAGCCTTAGACCCGGGAGTCAGCCTCAGACCTGGGAGCCAACCTCAGACCTGGGAGTCAGCCTTGGACCTGGGAACCAGCCTTGGAATGCAGTCCATTCTCATTTAAGACCTGCCTATTCACATGGAAAGACTGACAACCTTGTAGCCCAGACAAGGAGTCCCACCCCGGCCTGCATAGCCTAATTCCCCATGCCTGTGACCCCTACGTCCCATGTCATCCTGGTCCTACTCCATAGAAGCAGCGGGCTTATTGGTGGTGGAAGGGGGGTGGCGCGCAGCAGATGTTCGCGGATGACCTGCTGCTCCCCCGATGCTGGCGGGATTGGGACAAGCGCTCACGTAGGAGTCCACCCTGTCTCTGCTTCATCGGCTCAAGTAGTGACAGGCAGCCCGGACGCCTTGGTTGTCTGGATCCGACCCCACACTGAGATCTGAGGGGACCGGCAGGTTTCTGAACTGGCACGGCTCCCGGACATGGAGGAGAGAGGGACACGTGGTGGTTTGCTTCTCCCCAGTGCTCTGGCGCGCAGCCAGGGCCCCATCATGGAGAGCTGGCGCGCGCCTCTGCGGGGCGGCCATCCATCTCCCTGAAAGGAATCGTGAGGCCCAAGACCGAGTTCGTAAGTAAGTGGACCGTAAAGGAGGCCGTGACGGAGCGAGGGGCTGCACGAAACCGCTTCCTATGGTTTGGGAGCTCTCCCGCCGGCTCCCCAGGGGCACGTCCAGAACTGCCCTTCGCCCAAGGAAACAAGGGCGCCCCCTCTCTGCCGGGTCTTGCTGCTGGCGGGCTGGGTCTCCTCCCAAGTAAGACAGCTCAAGGGCACAGCTTCCTCGGGTGTCACCCACCGTCTCGGCTCCCGCTGCGGCGTCCCTGATTGCCTTTGACAGCTGGGCGCCGTGTGCCACGGAGATCCCCCCAAATCTGATTTTGATGTCTGGCTAGTCTAATCAACTTTTTGGAAAGTTCAGCAGTTTTCTTCCCGCACCTTTAGATTTTAGTAGGAACTCCAGAAACCAGTGGGAGTGGTGGAGCTTTTTAAAGGACTTCTCTATATATGTCAATAATATCTTTTTTTTATTATTGATTCCAGAGAGGAGGAGGGAGGGAGCGAGGGAAAGAAACATCAATGGTGAGAGAGAATCCTTGATCGGCTGCCTCCTGCACGCCCCACACTGGGGATCGATCGAGCCTGCAACCCAGGCACGTGCCCTGGACCAGGAATTGAACCGTGACCTCCTGGTTCACAGGTCGACCCTCAATCTCTGAGCCACCCGGCCGGGCTCTCTCTGTATCTAAGGAGCACGGTTCCAGGGGAGAGGACCTTGCTCCCTGGAGAAAGGAGATGAGGAGACAGCTGCGAAGGGGAGTCGAATGCACACGCGCCCCCTCACGGTCTTTCCCGGGGCCGCTTGGGTTTTAATAATGTTTCCGATGCTAATTTGCTCTAAGTCTTGCTGCCTCCCGCCCTAAAAATAGGCTTGTCCGGCTCACAGCTACCGACCAATTAGCCCAGACAGACAGGAGGTTGAGTGTGTAAGAGGGGACCTGTCAGACCCTATGAAAGGGGCACCACGGCAACAGGGCGCCCCAAGGCCCGCCCCTCTCATCTGCCGAGCCCAGCACGGCTGACAGGGCGGCAATTAGCAGCCGGTGGCCTTTGTCAAGCTCCGGAGCTCCACGCGCCGCTGGGAGGTGGTTTCTGGGAGATGGCAAGGCCTGAGAACTTGCCACAGACATGCCAAAGGCCACTCGGAGAGCCATCGCCCGGCGTGCCCTGCCCTGCCCATCTCCAGGGTCTCTGCCCTCCAGTCCCACCGTCCCTCAGACAACTCCCTGGGATCCCGGGTTTGGGTAATGGCCTCCTGCTTATCTCTGTTTCCTCGGGGCAACACACACGCGTTGTCTCCGGGTCCTGGGGGCTGCGAGTCCAAGGTCAGGTGTCGCAGGGCTGGCTCCTCCGGAGGCCGCGAGGAAGGACCTGCCCCGGGGCCCTGTCCGTGGTGGGGAGTCCTGTGTCTTCACTCGGTCTCCCTTCTGGGGGTGTCCGGGTCCAGATCTCCCCTTTGTACAGGATGCCAGTCCCATTGGATTAGGACCGGCCCTACGTGGCTCAGGGGTTGAGCGTGGACCTATGAACCAGGAGGTCACGGTTCGATTCCGGGTCAGGGCACAGGCCTGTGTTGGGGGCTCGATCCCCAGGGTGGGGCGTCCAGGAGGGAGCTGATCCATGATTCTCTCTCATCAGTGATGTTTCTGTCTCTCCCTCTCCCTTTCTCCCCGAAATCAATAAAAATGTATTTTTAAAAGACCCACCCAAATGACCTCATTTTAACTGGATTACCTCTATAAGGACCCTATCTGGAAACCAGGCTGAGGCTCTGGGGTTAGGGCTTCAACATATAAATGGGGGCAGGGCACAGTTAAACCCCTGGCAAGGCTAAGGATGGCTCTGCTCTCAGAAAGCCTGAGGGTGGCCTTCACGGAACGCTGGCCGGTCCCCACGCTCTCGCCACCGGCACACCTCCCCACCGGTCTCCCTCCTCACTCTGCTGAGCCACACCCTGGCCACCCCAGACCCAGCTCAGATCCTCCTCCTCCAGGAAGCCCCTTTGGACTGCTCCAGCCCATAGAGTCTGGGAAGTCACTTCTGACCAACACCGTCCTCTTATCACGGAAACGCCATGGTCCCCAAGAGGAACATGGCTGGTCCGTGGTCACACTGCTGACCCTTGTCCCCTAGGACAGAAGTCCAAGCCAACCAGGTGCGGAGTTCTGTCTGGTGCATGAGGGAGAGAAGCTGTGAGGCCATGACATTCGCTCGTTTGCACCGTCCTTTCTTGGAAGGGACTCATCAGGCCTGTGTCACCTGGCACACAGCAGGTGTCCAATAAGTGCTGGTTGGCCAACTGGTTGGTTGGTTGCTTGGAGAAGGACTTTCTGAACAGGCCGCAGTCAGGTCAGTAGCTAGGCCGCTAGGGCCAGTCTAGGACCGGGAAATCCCCACTCAGTTCCTGCTCCCACACCTGGCTCAGCCGTGTTTCCCTGCACGTGTGTGACTGTCAGGGTGGTAGCATTCAGCCGTGCACCGAGCACTCCTGCCAGGACCACAGGTAGTGAAGAGGCAGGTATGTGAGTGTGTGTGTGTGTGTGTGTGTGTGTGAGTGTGTGAGTGTGTATGAGTGTGAGAGTGTGTGTGAGTGTTTATGAGTGTGTATGTGAGAGTGTGTGAGTATATGTGTGAGTGTGTGCACATGTGTGCATGCATCTGAGTGTGTGACTGTGCATGTGTGTGTGAGTGTGTGTGAATGTGTGTGTGTGAGAGAGAGTGTGTGAGTCTATGTACGAGTGTGTGAGTGTGTGCATGCATGTGAGAATGTGTGTATGAGTTGTGTGGGTGTGAGTGTATATGTGAGTGTGTGTATGAGTGTGTTTGAGAGTGAATGAGTGTGAGTGTGTGTGACCGAGTGTGACTGAGTGTTAGTGTGTATGAGTGTGAGTGTGTGCATGTGTGAATGGGTGTGAGTGAGAGTGTGACTGAATGTATGTGAGTGTGTATGAGTGTGAGAGTGTGTGTGAGTGTGAGAGTGTGTGTATGAGTGTGTGTGTGTGTGTGTGTGAGTGGGTGAGAGTGTGTGTGTGAGCGTGAGAGAGTGTGACTGAGTGTGTGTGAGTGTGTACGAGTGTGAGTGAGTGTGAGTGTGAGTGTGTGTGTGTGACCGAGTGTGACTGAGTGTTAGTGTGTATGAGTGTGAGTGTGTGCATGTGTGAATGGGTGTGAGTGACAGTGTGACTGAATGTATGTCACTGTGTATGAGTGTGTGTGTGTGAGTGAGTGTGAGTGTGTATGAGTGTGAGAGTGTGTATGTGAGTGTATGAGAGTGTATGTATGAGTGTGTGTGTGTGTGTGTGTGAGTGAGTGGGTGAGAGTGTGTGTGTGAGCGTGAGAGAGTGTGACTGAGTGTGTATGAGTGTGAGTGAGTGTGAGTGAATGTGAGTGTGAGTGTGAGTGTGTGTGTGTGTGCAGGGTGAGGCCCGGCTCCCAGGGAGGTAGCTGCTGTCACTCTCTCCCGAGCGTGCCTGCAGGCTCTGTTTCCTCCCGGCAGGCCTGGCAAAACGGGAGCTGCTTTGGGATGTTCCATCAAGGGAGCTGGCTGCCGCGGTCTCTGCAGGAACTCTAGCCCATCAGCTCCCCGGCCAGGCCTGACTCCGCGCCCTCAGCTGCCGACGAGCCCTTCGATCTGACAGCGAACTTTCATCTCCTCTAAACCACTCACTAATTATCTCAGGCGAGTCTCTGCTTTGAAACTAGACCAAGCTCCCCCAGGAGGTGAGCAGAGACCTCCGCGTCCACAGCGGGATGCCCAGCATCCAACATAGCACTGGGCATGGGGGAGATGCTCAGACAGAGGCCGATGGCCGTGGAGGGGGGATCCCCAATCCTTTGGGCAGCTCAGAGGCACAGTCCTGGCCGGGCCCCTCGGTCCTGCCTCTGGGCGGTGGCGTGGGGTGGGGCGGGCAGGAAGGGGCGCTGGAGACAGGCTGCTCCCCAGAAGCAGAGCTGTAGCAGCTCTTCTTAATGATGGTTACGGCGCTGGGTCGGCACGGCTGTTTGGAAGAATGTGACAGAAAGACAGCAGGCCCAGCCGGTGTGGCTCAGTTGGTTGAGCATGGTCCCTGCACCAAAAGGTCACTGGTTTCATTCCAGGTCAAGGGCACATGCCCAGATTGCAAGTTCAATGCCCAGTAGGGGGCGAGCAAAAGGCAGCCCATCAATGTTTCTCTCTCCTTGATGTTTCTCTCTCTCTCTCTTTCTCCCTCTCCTTTCCTTTCTCTCTAAAATCAATAAAAACATATTTTTAAAATTCGGGGGGGGAACACCATAGTCAGGCTGGTCCATCCAATATGTCACTTTCCCACCGAACCCCCTCCAGACTGTTCCCCCGGAAAACACCGGAGGCTCTGAACTCCTCGCTCCGGCCTCTGACGGATGGCGTTTCGGGTTGCTCTTTCTGCGTCTCTCCCTCGCTCACTGCACCCCAGCTTCTTCCCGCTCCTGCCTCACACCCAGACAGCTCCCACCCCAGGACCTTTGCACGTGCTGGCGCAAGGCTCCCTCTCCGCAACGGTGCATCGCTTGTTGAGGCTTCATTCGCACGTAGTAAAGCACATCCATGGGTCCTGTGAGTCCTGTGACCTCCGCCCCCTTCCAGATGCACAGCGTCTCCATCACTGGACAGTTCCTTGAAGAAGAAAAAGCAACTTGGAGGACTGGTACGTCCTGATTTCAAAGCTTACTACAGACCGAGAGTGAGCCAAACAGTGAGGTACCGGCATACAGTCAGACGTACAGACCAACGGAATATAAACAAGAACCCGGAAATAAAAAAGGATGTTTAAAAAAAGGGGCTTCCATGAAGTTGACCTTTTCGTATGTCTGCTGCTCTAAACAAGATCTCTCTTGACATGGAGAATTCTTACTCATTCATTCATTAGACAAACATTCATTAGCCATCCACTCCGTGCTGGCTGTGCCCCGGGAGACTTGGGGAATCCGGGGTGAATACAAAAGAGAGGAGGTAGACGAATTCGACAGACGGCTGTGCTGCGGTTTGGATTGCCTATCCATTGAGGAGACCGTATTCTCTGACATATATGGGAAGGTCCTCAAGATCCATCGGTGATTTTTTAAAAGGTAACAAGCAGGGCGGCGTGAATCACGTATCATCTGTTGTCGCAGAGAGAGGGCGCGAGAAAGGGAAGGTGGAGGAAGGAGGGAGACGGACACACTCACTCACGCACTCACCCACCTCCTCTCTCGAGGAGGACTCCTCACAGGTTGATGTGATGGCTGCCTCTGGGCTGAGGGCGGGGCGGGGTGGGGTGGGGAACGGGCGTCTCCAGGTTGAGGAGGTTTTTCAGCATAGGCCCTCTGGCACTGCTTTTTAATACTTTTTATATATATATATATTTCTTTATTGATTTCAGAGAGGGAGGGAGAAGGAGAGAGAGAGAGAAACATCCACGATGAGAGAGAATCACGGATCGGCTGCCTCCTGCACGCCCCCTACTGGGGATCGAGCCCGTAACCCAGGCCTGTGCCCTTGGCCGGAACCGAACCTGGGACCCTTCCGTCTGCAGGCGGACGCTCTATCCACTGAGCCAAGCCGGCCAGGGCTTTATACAACCTCTATGTGCTGCCTCTCTCTCTTCCCAAAGAACAAAACGTTTTAAAAAGAAACAGAAGCAGGAAAACTCAAGCTCAGGAAGGAGAAACAGACCAGCTCTCCTACGATGAGCAGACGACGGGGGCAAGGCAAAGGGGGGAGCATCCACGTCGCCCTCTGGGCTCCGGACGACAGGTGCCAACCTGGCTTCGGACGCAGGACAGACGTCTTGCAGATGTTTTGACTGACAGCATTTAGCTGTCAAAAAAAAACTCCGACCCCGAGAAAGATTTCCCAGGTCTAGGGCAGCCTTGTTGGGACAGTTAAGGGCTGACGCCAAACACTCCCAGGAGAAATGGCACACCCCCGCCCCCCAACGGTGCTCAGCAATCCCAGGAAACATCAGCTCAGGGACGGAGCCAGCAGAAATCACTGCTTCGTTAGCATCTTGACCTTCCGCCCGCCCCACGTCCCCAGCGATGCACGGAGCTAGGTGGGGCCTCCCCGGCTCGGATTCCTCGGGGTGGTCTTCTAAGTGCCGTCTTCATTTCCGTCCGGGCGAGAAAAGATGTCTCCATTCCCACCTCCTGGGAGCCCGCCTCCCCTCCCACCCCCACCTCTCAGCGCGAGCGTTCCTTTAAGAGAGACAAGGTCCTTGCTGACATCTCTCTTTCGAGAGTTCCATCAAAATCCTGCACCTGCCCAGTGTCCTCTCCTTGGCCACCGGTTACCAAGGAAACAAGATACTATGGCAACACAGGAAGGAGAGGAAGAGGCATCCAGGGCCCTTCCTCACTCAGGCTCTCCTCTCTCCTGGAATCGAGGCAGCTACCCGGGCGGAGAGAGCGTCGGTTCTCAGCTGCCAGGGGGAGGGGCCCAGAACACCCACAGGGGCGCGCTGACCCAGAGCACCCCACTGCCCAACCTGAAGACTGGTGCCCGCCCCAGGCCCAAGGCCCCGCCCGCTCTGGAACCTAGAACACAATGTCCAAAATGCGAGATGGAAAGGACTCAGTGATGTTGATGCAAATGAGTGAGCAAGATCAGCAGGCCACCTGGCCCGCCTGGCTCCGTGGTTGAGTGTCGACCTAGGAACCAAGAGGTCACGGTTCGATTCCTGGTCAGGGCACAGGCCCGGGTTGCGGGCTCGATCCCCAGTGTGGGGCGTGCAGGAGGCAGCCGGTCCGTGATTCTCTCTCATCACTGATGTTTCTCTCTCTGTCTCTCCCCCTCCCCCTTCCTCTCTGACATGAATAAAAATATATTGAAACAAAAAGATAAGCGAAGCCCTAAACACACCGCAGTTCCGATGCACGACGAAATCGCCACGAGTCTGCGCCATCGTCAGCGGTGCTGGATCGGTTTCTTGGTTTCGCCCACCTCTCTGCCCCCGACCTCCTGCTCGGCCCGAGTTCAGCCCGTGACCATTTCCGTCTCTGCTTCTCCCACGCCCTCCTCCTCCGGGGTGTTTCTGGTACCCACCCCTCCCCCTGAGGCCTCCCTGCCTCTCTCCCTCTCCCCCTCGTCGCCTCCCTCCGCCTGACTCGCAGCCCCCCTGTCACTCTCAGGATGGAGCGGGTCCCAGGTGCTGCCACCCCACAGGCTCCGCCCCCACATGCCCCTCGACCTCCCTGTGGACAGGCACGATGCCAGCACAGGGGCCTCGGGGTGAGAGGAACCGAAGGAGGTCACGGCACCGGCCACCGTGGCGCGTGCCCTGCCGTCTTCTATGGCCCCAGGCGGTGCCCGAGGGCCCGGGAGACCTGTCCTCGCACCCTGCTCTCACGCTTGTTGAAGGTCCACAACCTTAGCCTGTGCTCCTGGGGCCATCGCGTGGAACCCTCCTCCACAGGAGCCCCTCCCCCTGCCCCTCCCCGGCCGACTTTCCGGCACCGATCCCCTCCCTTAGAGCGGCACTCTCCGCGCAGACCACGCGGCCAACATGTTCTGAACGTGGACACCCCCCCCATAAGTGCGCATGTTCTTTGTAAGTCACATACATGAGCCACTATATCACTGTTTTGTACATGACAAAGACACAAAGACTGGGATTGAAAAGGAAGTGACGGGATGGCATAGTTTCTTCCGTCACCCCAGGGGACTGCCATGTGCACCCCACGTTAATCTGCTCTGTCCCTTTAAGTGGCGGGGGGACCGTGCTTTGTCCCTCCCTGGCTTGTAGGCAGGGCACCCTGAGTCGCACCTTCCCCTTCGCAGGGGGCCTCGCTGTGCATGTGGGTGCCCCTCCTCCCCCGTCCAGAGTCCCGGCCTGAGTGGACGCGGTGACTGGTATACGGGGTGAGGGCCGCCCCCCCCCCCCACCCGATGGCCTCATCGTCACTGGATCTCAGCTTGACCATCCTGTTTCCAAACAGGGCCCCTGCTGTGACTGAACCGCGCCCCGCCCGCCACGAAGGTCCGGATGCTAACGCCCTCGCCCTCCCCAGCGGGGCGCCATTTGGAGACAGGGCTACTGTTGTTATTGCAAATCGTACACGAGGGTTTTTTCCCCATTGGTTTTTAGAGAGAGAGGGAGGGAGGGAGGGAGGGAGGGAGGGAGGGAGGGAGGGAGGGAGGGAGGGAGGGAGGGACATTGATGTGAGAGGGATACACTGATCACTTGCCTCCCACGCCAGCCCTGACCGGGGCCAGGGATCGAACCTGCAACCCAGGTATGTGCCCTTGACCAGGAATCAAACCTACGACCCTTCGTTTCTTGGGCCAAAGCTCTAACCACTAAGCACACTGGCCAGGACTGGAGACAGGGCCTTGAAAGAGGTGATTAAGGTCAAATGAGGTCATAAAGGCAGGGCCCTAGTCCCAATACGGCCAGTGTCCTCAACAGGTTACATGAGGACGTAGGGTTAGAAGGTGGCCGCCTGCAAGCCCAGGAGAGAGGCCTCAGGAGAAACCAGCCCTGCCCACACCTTGATCTCGTACGTCCAGCCTCCGGAAACGGGAGACCCCATGGCTGTTGTCTGACCATCCCAGGCCGCACTATTGTGTGACATCAGCCCTCCTCCCAGGTCCTGGGAGTTAAAACCCCAGCATCTGTGAGGGACACACATTCACCCCACCGCCAGGCCTGCTGGGAGGCGGGTAAGAAGCCAGGCCATTAGACCGCGGCGTGGCAGGAAGCTCCTCCAGGTGGCAGGTGGGGGCAGCCGGAGAAGCAGGAAGGAGCCCCCTGGGCCGGGCTGCCTTCTATCTGCGGACAGGTGTCCCCTCTGAGAGGGTGACATCCCCAGACACAGGCCTCTCCCCAGGGGGTGGGCTCTGGCCAGCCGCCAGTTCCAGAAAAGTCTCTCTTCACCAAAGCAGCTGCATGTTGCCTCCTGTTCCGTGGCACCCAAAACATGTTGCGGCCATTATTTCTAGAAGAAACCCCGGCGTGTCTGCATCAGACACAGCGGCGTGGCCCGGCTGCTCCGGGAAAAACACGGACAGGCCCTCCCGACGCCCGGCTGACAAGCGAGCCAGATCGGGGGGGGGGGGAGGGGGGCCGTTTTCCCAACAAGAATTGAATGTTCGTCACTTTTGCTATTTAATTATGACCCAAGAGGGTCGCTAAGGCTGCACATCCTGTCGGCGGCGCCCGTTTAATTCCGACATTAAAGAGACACGCTCGCTATATAGTTACCGAGTAACAAGTGTTTAAGCCTCAATAAACAACATTTTTTAAAATAATAAGGTTCTGAAATGCACAGATCCCATCTCCCTGCTCATCCTGGGAGAAAAACATTTTAATTATCTATTGACACGTATGGCACACAGAGCCACCGTCTTTCCCAAAGATAAATGGGCTGGTGGGCGCGTCGGGTTAATTAAAAGCCAGCAGAGTATTACGAGTGTATTTACGGGGAGCGGGCGCGGCAGGAGCGGCGCGGTCCGCACGCAGTTGTCAGAAATTCTGCGAATGTGCTGTTTAATAACCACTTGGCACTTAATTCGAGCGAGACGGCGAGAGCTCCCCTCCACACTCGGGCGCATGGCCATGTCTCCTCCCTGCGCTGCTCCCGCCGTGACACCGTTTTCCCCGTCAGACCCCACCAGGTACCGGACCGTCTGGGCGACGGCTGACCGGGACCTTCCCGGGACCACGCATCTGCTGTGAGTTTATTTCTTTATTATGGTGATGATTATTTTAAATCCTCCCCCGAGGATATTTTTCCATGGATTAGAGAGAGCGGAAGAGAGCGGGAAAGAGAGAGAGACACTCATGTGTATGAGGTGGACCAGGGCCGAGGCTGGGCAGGAGCCTGCAACTGAGGTACATGCCCTTGGCCAGAATCGAACCCGGGACCCTTAGGTCCACAGGCCAATGCTCTATCCATGGAGCCGCACCGGCCAGGGCCCCGCTGTGCGTTTGGACACCCGGAGGGGACGTTCAGACCCCGCTGCAGAGGCGCGGCCGAGTCAGAGGCAGGCCACAAGAAGCAAAGGCCTCGTCGCGGCCTCCTCTTCTAGATGGGCCACCCCACCCCACTCACCTCTAAATCCCAGGCTGGGCCGCCCCAGCCCCATTTCCCTGCCACAGGAACGCATGCCCCAGAGACGCCGCAAACCACCCATCCTCGCCACCACCTACCCACGTAGCCCCTCTACCCAGAAGCCTCCGGGAGCCGCGTCAGCCATCCCCGTCCCTCCGCTCCTAGGTGGACTCCTCTGCCAGGGGCGCCGGCACAGACAGAGGTGGGACAAGTAGCCCAAAGAAGTGGTCGGCCCGGGGCGGGCTCCCTGGCTTAGGAGGGGGCACTGGGGTGATGCTCTCCTGCCTGGTGCCCCAAGATCCCGTGAGGCTGGGGCTGCGTGCTTCCTGGGGCACCCGGGCCCTGGGCAAACTGTCTCCTTCGCCCCCAAGATCAGGGAGCTCCGGACTGGTCCCTCCTCCAGCCATCTGGTCCCTCGTCCAGCCGCCCGCTCCCACGCAGGCCCTCCCATCTGGCTCCCCCTCCTCCAGGGAAGGAAAACAGAAAATTCTGCAAGTGCCCTCAACCACTCACAGTCGGGGACAGAGTCCCTGGGAGCCGGGGAGAAGGAACGAGCCGACTGGGCAATGATTACATTGCCCTTGGCAACCACACGTCCCCACGGGCCGGTCAATACGGCGGTCTCCCTGGGACGCGGGAGAAATCCATATGGTTCTCAGGGGCAGCCAGCCCTTCTGTGGGCAGCACCTCCCCTCCCGCCTGTGGGCAGCTTCAGGGGACACAGCCCAGCCCGGAAAGGGGGCAGGGCCCGCGCCCCCAGCCTGGCAGCCTGCCGGCAACCCGGCGTTTCCCCTGCACGCACGGCCTCTCGGCACCCCCACGTCAGCGCCTGCAATCCCCTCCAAATTGAGTGGCGATGTTTGCTTCGGTCTCGCTTCCTCCCAAGGCCTCCCAACACTAACAGCCAACACTTAGCAGGCCCTTTCCAAGTGCCAGACTGTCGAGAGGTAGGAGATGCTTTACCGGCATTAACGCATTTCCTCCTCGCAAGGTACGGAGCGGAAGAGTCTGATCTCAGAGCCGTGAAGTAGTTCGCTCGCCCCAAGTCAGGGAGCTCGTCCACGGTGGAAGCAGGCCGGCCGGCCCCTGTGCTACCCCTCCGGTCCCTCCCAGGGAACCCTCCCACACCTCCCACACCTCCCACACCTCCCAGGGCCAAAGGGCAAAGGCTTTGGACCCACACTGGTCCAGGTCAACATTTCCATTTTAGTCCCTGAACCAGCTGCCCCGCCTCTCGGAGCCTCTTCCCTCGTCTGTGATTGGACATGGTGACAGCAGAACCTATCACAGGGGCCAATTCCGCGTGCCCTGGGAGACGACCCCTCACCCCACCTGCCCGCTGCCCACCTGCTCTCGGCAAGGGCAATGCCAAGTGGTCTCCAGGGGCCCATCAGTGCTCTGCACCCCTCTGCTCCCTCTGACTGGAGTCATCTCTACCCTTCTCTTACCTGGCCAGCTCCTTCTCCCTCCTCAGGTCTCAGCTGGATGCTGCCTCCTCCGAGAAGCCTTCCGGATTTGCAATGCCGCACTGTCTGTCTCCTCGGGGTCCTCCCACGGCCCTGCATCTCCGTGCCATGGCCCCCATCATGCTCAACTGTTGCATCCGGGGCCTGTCCTTCTCCTCCTCTGGGCTCTGCGCTCTCCAAGGGCCTGTCCCATCCGAATCTGCGGTGTCCCGCACGGCGCCTGGAGTAAGTCAGAAAATGTTTGCTGTCACATGACTACAGACAACGTCTATCGATGCTTACGCTGCGCCTTCGTCCCTCCCGATAGGGGGCAGGTGTCTTGAGGCAACAGCCACACCTTGCTGTCTGCTCTGAGCGCCTTGGACGCCTGGCACCTGGCGACAGAGCTGGAGCGAGGGAGAGGCGAGGGAGGGGCCCAGGATGGGGACCGCGAGGAGGCACCAGCTCAGCGTGGCGCCCGTGTGGTCGGCGCAGCAGGCCCTCCACCAATCACATCCGATTCCAACTCGGGGGGTCGCCCACAGTGGGGCGACCAGCCTCTATCTCTGTCCTCGGGGCGCTCCCAGGCTCGTGATGGTTGATGTTCATTATCCAAGACAGAGCCCGCCTCCCAGCCTCTCTCGGGCCCCTGTCAGGACCACCCCCTCACCTGGCCCAGTGCTGGGGCCCCGCCCATGGGCCAGGCAGTGGGAGAAAAGCATGTTTGTGAAGACCACGGGGAAGAGGCCCTCAACCTGTGAGGGGTGGGCTGACGTCAGACAGGCAGGGTCGGGGGAGAACGTCTCAGGCAGAACACTGGGTGAGAAGAACGCAAGGTCACAGGGCCCCCCGGAAAGTCATGCGATGGGGGCTCCGCCCAGATGCCAAAGAGCACAGTACCCCTGGCCTTGGCACGCGGCCTGCAATGTGCCCGGCCACCGTTTCACTGGCTGCCTCCTCCTGTTGTTTTTATCTTTATTGTTGGCTATAGAATAGGTGTCCCCCTGCTTCCCCCTGCTGCTCCCCTCCAGCTGGGCCTCACCCCGCCCCAGGCCTTCCCCACCCCATTGTCTGTGCCCCCGGGGATGCATGTATGCATATACACGCTTTGGTCAATCTCTCCCTGCCTCCCCACCCCTGCCCTCTGAGCCGCATCAGTCGGCCTGGATAACACAGAGCCAGTGGCGTGGAAACATGGGACGCCCATTTTGTTGGTGAGAAGACTGAGGTTTGGACACCCAGGGACTTGCTCAGGCACCAGCCGGGGAGGTTGGGATTGAAACCTTGTTTAGCGACATTGGCATTCCCCACGGTCACCGCTTAGGGGTGACACCCACTGCCCAAGTCCCCCGAGCCCAGGGTCACACGGCCCCTGCCACGGAGTGTCCGTGGGCCAGGGTTTCCCGTGACCTGACTATCGAGACTCCTTCTGGGGCGTGGCTGGGCAGCACTGGGGACGGCCACTCTTCTCTGGAGCAACTGCCCCGAGATCTGGGGGCGGGGACCAGCAGGGAAGGCTCTTGCTCTGTTTTTCTGGCTTCTCGCCCGCCCAGCAAACGGAATAATGAAGCCTCCGACGGGGTGCTTTGGCTGAAGTGAGAACAGCGACGCCAAGGCTCCCCGGCAGACAATGCGGACAGCGGGTCGCGGCTCTCCGATGTGTCATCCAGACCTTGATCCGTTCAGCCGCCGGAGGACCGCGCTCGCCGCCTTTGTCAGCGTGGACGCAAGAACAAAACAGGATGGATTAGATAACCCCCTGCCGGCCGCGAGACGGGCACCTGAAATTCAGCTCCGTGGACGCCTGGACTCCGGAGGTCAAGGGGTTCGCCGGGTCCGGAGCCAGCCCTGCACGGCTCCCATCACGGGCAGCTGGCCGAATGGGCCACCCGGGCGGGGGCACATCCCCGCGGGGGGATTTCCATTTTCACCCCATTGTGCAGCCAAATAAAGCCAAGCCAGTCCCACTCCCCACCCGCCGGAGACGGAGGCGGCTTCAATGGTGTCTCAGCGCTCACAGATAATTCAGAGGCGTCGGGGATCCTGCCGCCTGGGGACCGGCCTTGGCTGCCGCGGCGATCAGTCACTGCCGGCCGCCCAGGGGCCGTGCGAGGCCCCGGGCCCCCTCACGCCTTTCCGATCAGGCTCCGGCGTCTCAGAAAATATTGCCTGGATTTATTTATCTAATCGCGTTAGGGAGGCAGTGAGTTATTGTGTGGTCAGCATTCTCCCCGCTCCCTCCCCGCTCACCCTTTGTCTGCGAGTCTGCTCCGAGGACCGCGGTGACTAATGCAATCCCACGCTGCCTGGGAAAGAGGGATCCGCGAGAAAATGAAACCCCTTCCCATCCTGTACCTTCCACTCGGGGCCACCCCTTCTCCTAAAGCCCAGGGCTGAGGTCCACCCAGCGGCCGCAGTCTCGGGGACACCCGCGGGGGAGGACGCACGCACGGGCTTTCGACGCCGCTCTCCCGGGTCCTGGCGTCATCTTCCAGGTCAACGCTGCCTCTCGTTCGGCGCACCAGCCCTTCCAGAAATCTCTGGGCGAAAGCAAACACTCTGCCTGAGCATCGCAACCGAACGCGGGGCTGCCTCTCCTCTGGACCTGCCTGTTGGAGTTTTGTGGGTCTTATCTCGTATCGCTCCCACCGAAGTCCTCGGCTGACTGACTCCTTGGCGTTCCCGGGCCCCTCGCATCGTGGCCGCGCTCTCCCGTGGGGCGCGCGTGAAGATGAGCAGGACGGCGCCGCCGCAGGCTCGGGGAGCATTCGCCTCGCGGTGCAGGAGGCGAGCGACGGAACCTGCAGGGAAGGGCGGCCCTCCCAGGATGCTGGTGGAAACGAACCGACACCTGAGTCACTGGACTCCAACGTTTAGGTCAACCTGTAGACCAACGGCACGGCCTGAACTGTGGCGACAGAGCACAAGGAGAGTGTCTAGAACGGACCGACTGAGACACCGCTGTGCCGTGATCTTAATTAGACACAGGGGAGAACGAAACCCAGAGACCGTGTGAGCGGCGGCATCACGGCGGGCTGTGGTGGTAGCGGTCAAGATGGCGACTAACTTTGGGGCGTGAGGACAGTGGCTTCCGGGGAGCTGGCCATGCTCCCTTTTTTTGAAATATATTTTTGTTGATTTCAGAGAGGAAGGGAGAGGGAGAGAGAGAGAGAGAAACACCAAGGATGAGAGAGAATCATGGGTCGTCTGCCTCCTGCACGCACTCCGACTGGGGATGGAGCCCGCCACCCGGGCCTGTGCCCTGACCGGGAATCGAACCCTGACCTCCTGGTTCCTAGGTTGGCGCTCAGTCACTGAGCCACACCGGCCGGGCTGTGCTCCATTTCTCCATCTGGGTGCTCGTTATTAAAAAGGTCCCTGGCCCCAAAAGACAACACTCCGAGTCATGCATGCAGCGTCCTGGGCGGCGCGAACTAGTGGATTTGGGGACGGGCTTTCTCAACATCAAAGCCTCCGACGGGATGGGCAGCGAGTCCGCGGTCATGGGGGAGACTGAAGAGATCGAGAAGACGCTCTGCCCAGGGGCCCTGCGGGCGGTTTGGCCGTTGCTGAGACAGCCACGCTGGGGCCCTCTCCAACCCTGGCTTCTTCGACAGCAGCAGCCTCCGCTGGGCCTCAGCTTCCTCGCCTGTGACTCTGTGAAACAGAGGCGTGGCTCTCTCTTTCGGTACCTGGTTCAGAGAGCAGGGAGGGGTCCGTGAGATCATCACGGCCAGCAGGGGCGGGGAACCTTTTCCCGCCCAGAGCCATTTGGATATTTATGACATCGTCCGCGGGTCACGCAAAATCACCCACTTAAAAATCAGCCTGCCTGCCCTGGCTGGTGTGGCTCAGTGGATAGAGCGTCGGCCTATGAACTGATGGGTCCCAGGTTCAATTCTGGTCAAGGGCCCAGGCCCGGGTTGCAGGCTCGATCCCCAGGAGGGGGTGTACAGGAGGCAGCCGATACTTGATTCTCTCTCCTCATTGATGTTTCTCTCTCTCTCTCCCTCTCCCTTCCTCTCTGAAACCAATGTTTAAAAAAAACATTTTTTTTTAAAGAATTAAAATCAAGAGGGAAAAAATTAGCCTGCGATATTGGATCAAACATTTCATTCATTCACCCCGAACGCCTTCGCAGGGCCAGACCAAATGATTCCTCGGCCGTGTGTGTCCCCGGAGCCAGCGGGTCCCCACCCCTGATATAAATAAAGTATTTGGAACAGCACTCAGCCCAGAGACATGAACACCAGGCAATTAACATTGTCCTTGGGGCGAACGAGCAGGGCCGGAGTTGGGTTCGATTTCAGCCAAAGACACATGCCTGGGTTGCAGGCTCAATTCCCAGTAGGGGGCATGCAGGAGGCAGCTGATCAATAATTCTCTCTCATCACTGATGTTTCGGTCTCTCTCTCCCTCTCCCTTCCTCTCTGAAATCAATAAAGAGATATATTTTTTTAAAGGAGGAAAAAAAAAAAGACCTGGTGTTCTAATCCGTGTGGAAGGGGTCCAAGGACAGGTGACCGATGAAAGCCCCTTTGCCCTTCACTGCCTCGTTGCATTGCCACTGCCACGCCCAGCTCCGTGACACGGTGCCTAGTCACGTGCCTGTGTGTGTGTGTGTGTGTGTGTGTGTGTGTGTGTGTGTGTGTTTCCCCCTCTGTCTCTGTCACCCCGTCCCTTCCGTTCGAAAGCAGAACTAAAGCATATTTGGGGCCGTTTATTGCGTGCAGTTAGTAGACTGCTCTCTTCCCTGCTCTTACCTTTAATAAGCTCACAAGGAGAAGGCTCCCGGGCCTACAAGCAAATAGCTGGCCTCCTTAAATTGCTTTTTCCTTTTTTGGGCTTCCGATCGATTTCAGGATTGCGGGGTCAGTGGAACGCACCCCCAGCCCTGGGGCGGACTGTGGGCTGTTCACGTGGGGATACCGAGGGCAGGGCCCTCACACACATACACGCGCACACACAAACACACACACACACACACACAGGACATGTGCTGGCAAGAATGGGCCTTCCCCATCACGCCTCCCCCTGACCACAATGGCAGGCGAAGAGCCGGGGAGAGCGTGAGCTTTCTGTCAAGTCTCATCTTTTTGAATACTGCTTCCGCCACTCTTTATGGACGTCAGTAAACCTCCCTTCAGCTGCGTACTGACGGGGAGCTCAAACCAAGATGCCAAGGAGGCTCGGCCGGCGCCCCGAAGCACCCACTGCGGGGCGGCGTTAGGGACGAGCCCTTTGTTTTCTGTTCCCAGGCACGGGCCGGCCCCACGCCGCCGCCTCCATCGTGCGGGCTGCTTCCTGCAGACAGAGGCTCCTGCGGGCCGCTCTTCCCCGCTCATCAGCAGGGATCCGGAAACCCCGCGGCGTTCGTTAAAACGTTTCCGTGCTGTTCAGCAACATTTTCCCTTTGAAGGCCAACTCCGGCGGCTGCAAGGTCAAAGACACGTGTAACAGTTACGAAGAGGGTCTCTCCCAGGTCCCTTTCACTCTGATATGTCCCGGGTGGGTGGGCGGGCGGGGCTGCATGCCCCCCACACCCAGGACCCTCGTTGGAACATTGGCTGGGGCTGTGGGCAGCTCCACGCAGACGCCTGGCCGGGGACAGGGCCAGAGAGCGACAGCCCTGCGCACGGGAGCCCGTGACTTCCGACCCTACCTGGGTGTGCGTTTATGACTTTCATATCCTTGAAGTTATTTAAAAGAAGATGAAATATGACAGGTGCTGGGCTTGGCAAAAGCGGCCAGTTGATTGCATTCCGGGCTGCCAGTGGGAACCCATGGCCCACCCCCCCGCGCCACCCCAGACACTGTCAGCACATTTAGAAGTGTTGGGCTGGTTGCTGTCCTCTGCACTTCTCCCTGACCCGCAGAGCAAACTTGGAGAGCAGACAGGTGGGGCTGGGCACGTGTTTCCTGCGGACCAGCCTCTCTTTCAGGGGGTCTCCAACCCCTCCCCCCACCACCACCACCCCATCTCAGTGCACGGAGCTCAGACAAGCCTGACTCATTCCCACTCCTCGGTATCCAGTGGTGGGCATAGCCAAGTCTAGCCAATCAGAACACATCTCCTGGCCTGAGTGATTGCTTCACTCAGGAATAGTCATGTGACTCACTCTGGGCCAATGAGAGCCTTCCCTGGGGGGTTTGGAGGAGCTATAAGAAAGAGGTTTCCCCCCTTTGCTGTAGTATAATCAGGCATGACGTAAGCCTGGGGCCACCCTGTCTGTGGTGGGGAGAGCCTGCATCCTGGAAGAATCCAAGGTAACAGCAGCTCAGGGCAGAGATGGAAAGAAAACTCTGAGGACGTTGTTTGACACCTGGATGCAGCCCTTCCTGGAGCCCCTCTTGCAATCTTGCGTTAAACTGAGGCAATACGTGTCTTTGGCGTAAGTTATATTGACTTGGGTCTCTGACAGCGAATGCAGGTGCCTTTTGCCTATACCCCGAGGGGCACAGGGAATAGCCCCCCAACTGTAAGGCCTATCCCACAAGCTCCCTAAAACCACACCAAACCCCTGAGTTTGCCATGAGCTTATTGCTTCTCTGGAATGCAGTTCCTGAAACTCTCATTGGCACTTGAATCTGTCTCTCAAGGTCTGCTCCTTGGGGCCCAAATGAAAAACGTGAGGATTAAGCGAAAGGACTTGTGGGAAGCACTGAACGCCACGCCTGGTTCATGCCTGCTGTTGTCATGAAGCCGGGGGGAGAGCTTGGACCAGGATACAGTTTCCTGACACCCAAACCTGTTCCGTTCCAACCACCCCCGTGTCAAACGCGTACCCCAGTTGACCCCAGGACGATTTTAATTGTTAGGCATTGCGGTAACTTTTTAAAGTTGTGAAGTTATGGCAGTGGAGTGCTGTTTTCTAGGTATGGTCGTGGTCCTAAAGTTTCCTTAAAAAAATAAATGTCTTTGGGTTCTGAATCTGAGCCACATTTTTCAAGTCAAAGATAACCCAAGCTTCGTGCAGATATGGCCAAAATCGTGGAGCTGGTAGCTAACAGAAAATTCTGAACCACCCCGCACCGCCCACCGGCCCAAAGTGTCCGCACCAACGGCTTTATGGTCGTGGGGGACCCGGGCAGAAATGAGCCATGACCCAGAGCGCCCTCCTTAGCCACTATCATGCCCCGTAGACGCTGACTCCCGGCTCTGCAGGCACTGGACAGAGGGAGGCAGGTAAGCCATGGGCTGAGAAGAGACTTGTGGCATCTACTTCACAGGGCAACTGACCTAAGACGCCAGGAGAAATCGCTTTTTCCAAATTCAAGTTTATTGATTAAAAAGTAATACTAACACCCCGGCTTGCGTGGCTCAGTGATTGACTGTTGACCTATAAACCAGGAAGTCACGGTTCGATTCCCAGTCAGGGCGCAGGCCCAGATTGCGGGCTCCATCCCCAGTAGGGGGCGTGCAGGAGGCAGCCGATCCATGATTCTCTCTCATCATTGATGCTTCTATCTCTCTCTCTCTCTCTCTCCTTCCCCCCCTCCCTCCCTCTCTCTGAAATCAATAAAAAATATTTAAAAAAATAATAGTAGCACATGCAAACTGTTTGGAGGAAAAGAGTAAAAAAAGAGACATACAAATATCATGCTCCTGCTACACGGACGCCAAGCGCATCTCAGCGAGGACTACTGAACGCAGGGGAAGTGGGCGGCAGTTCCCTCTCTTTCTCCCTGTCTCTCGTATCACACACACGTTTTTCACAAACGGCTTTACACCTGCCGTTGTCGTCCGCCACGTTTGCTCAGTACGAGCACTGCCCGCGTGGCGTCTTTGGAAACGTGTGTAATGGTGGAGCAACAACCCATTGAAGGTGATTGTTAACAGGCTGTTCTCCAAATGATACACACTGAGCCCGATTCGGGACTTTAAACGCTGAGTGATGCTATAAGCGGGTATCGCCTTTTACATGCTTAGGATCGCTGCCTTCGGCTACCTGTCCAGCTAGTAGAATGACTGTATGTAAACCTATAGAAGCACATTTAAAACTGGGTTTTTTTTGTTTTTTTTTTTACAACATATGGACTCCAGATGTCAGAATCAGGAGTTAGCTGAGTGAGTCCCGTCGCCTGCCCTTGGGCTGTGCGACCTTGGACAACATATACACCCTCTCTGGGCCCCGGTGCCCCATGCGGGAAGCGTGGAAGCAGGGAGAAGCAGGGAGAGTTCCGACATGAGCTCCTGTAACTCAGCTCTGCGCTGGGACCCTGCCTCTGAGCATGACCTTCGCAGAGAGAGACGGAGGGCCGCCAGGGAGTCCACCTGCTGGCGTGCGAGAGGGAGGACCTGCCACTTGGAGGCGGGCTGGTAATGAATTCCCTCTCTCCTTGCAAGTCTTAGGAAGGTTTATGGTTGGATTAATAGTGTTATGAATTGAGTTAAACAAGGCTTTCCTTCCCCCAGGACTTCCCATAGCGGAAATCAGAACCCGTAATTCTCTCCCACCCGCAGCAACTTCATTAAAATCCCTCTTTGTACAGACAGCAGAGCGGGCAGAGGCGGGGGCGGGGGCGGGAGGGCGGGGGCTGAGGCCAGGGTGGCCGTGGGCTGCCAGGAGCTTCCGGGGTCCAGGGCAGAGCATCTGAAGCAACGTGGGTGCCTGGCGTCTACACTCGCCTAATAAACAACTTGTTAAAACTAGAACATTCCACCTGGCCTGTGAGGCTCAGTGGTTGAGCGTCAACCTTTGAACCGGGAGATCACGGTTTGATTCCCGGTCAGGACACACTGCCTGAGTCGTGGGCGTGATCCCGAGTGTGGGGCGTGCAGGAGGCAGCCGATCCATGATTCTCTCTCATCATTGATGTTTCTCTCTCTCCCTCTCCCTTCCTCTCTGCAATCAATAAATAAAAATATCCTATATAATGAAAGCATAATATGCAAATTGACTGAACAGCAGAATGACCAGTCAGCATAGGGTGAGGCTGGCAAGCAGGTGGCACCAGGCCAGCCAAGGCGCGTGCCAGCGGGCAGAGGGCGAGAACGGCGATGCAGGGGGTGGGGGGGGCGCGGCGGCAGTGACCAGCGACGGCGGAGGGGTGATTGGGGGGCCTGCTCGGTCGGTTGCCTCCCGCAGAGGGAAGCCAGGCTGCAGCGTAGGGGGAGCAGGACTAAGCCGTTAGTAGGACATCCAGACTTTGAGAGGGTGCAGGCGGGGCTGAGGGACCCCCGAGTGCATGCATTTTTGTGCACCGGGCCTCTGGTATTTAAAATAAAATAAAATTAGAACATTCTGATGGAGCTAACATCTCCTTTGTCCTGCTCCCCAACCCAGCTCTCACTGTGCACACGGATGTCATCCAGGAGCGAGGATGGAGAGCAAGGAGCCTTCTCCGTGAAAGCATTTAAGCTCCTCAGTGGATGTGTGGCTCTGAGCCTGCTCTCTCCTTTCCCTGAATATACAGGTATGGATGGATGACGGATGGGTGGGTGGACGGACGGATGGATGGAGGGACCGATATGCTTTCCCTCCGAAAATGTATACCGTTATTTTATATCAATGCCTTGGCATAAAGGCGCTCCGACTGTGTGAATTACTTAGCCGTTCGCCAGGACCCCTGTCGGCATGCAGAGGTCTAGACCAGTCCTTGCAGCAGCCCGGCGGCCTGTGAATACGCCCATGTCACTGAGCTGTTGCCCTGTTCTTGGACACTGAGGCTGTCTGCCCTTGCTCATCTGCCCCTTGCAAAGAGCTCCCGGGATCCTGGACCTGTGCACATGCACACGCACACGCACACGCACATGCACACGCACACGCAGTGCCTCCCTGCAGTGAGTATGGAGCACTGAGGTCTCTGGGGTCCCCAACCCTGGGGAAGGCGGGGCAGGAGCACATCAACCAGCCAGGATCCCAAACGCGTGACCTAACACTTGCATCCAGCCAGACTCCCTCCTGTGAGTAGGGAGAGGCGATGACTCTCCTAGACAGAAAGGTAAGGGGCCCTGGCCAGTGTGGCTCAGTGGACAGACCATCGGCCTGTGGACCAAAGGGTCCCGGGTTTGATTCCAGTCAAGGGCATGTACCTGGGTTGCAGGCTCCTCCCCAGCCTGGCCCTGGTCGAGGGGCGTGCAGGAGGCAACCAATCGATGTGTTTCTCTCACATCGATGTTTCTCTCTGTCTTTCCCTCTCTCTCCCACTCTCCCTAAAAATCAGTGGAAGAATATCCTCGGGCGAGGATTTAAAAAAAAAACACAGAAAGGGAAGGGGACTTGCCTAAATTGTAGAACCTGCAAGAGGCAAAGGGCAGACAACTCGGAGTGCGCCTCGTCTGAGGAGGTCAGGTGCGGAATGAGGATGGATCCGACTCGCCAGGTGGGCGGGGGCGAGGGGAAGGGGTACCCCCTCTCCCGGGGGGTCCCCGCCTCAGCAGACCCTGTGTTGCCAGCACGCACTGACACCCCAATGGGAAGCACTCCGACAAGCCCTAACTGCTACCGTCTAGGTGAGGTCACGCATGCTCCCTCACCCAGGCATAATCAGCTAATTAATTACCGAGGCGGGACGGCCTTTTGGGGGGCCAGGGGGCAGGGGGCAGCAGGCGCCACCTGAACTCAGACCCTGGTTTCCCCTTCGGAGCCTCGGGCGGTCTTTTCCCTCCGTCACTCCCAGGCCCTCCTCCTCTTCGACAGGAGACTCTGAAGTCCCCGCGCCGAGCCCTGCCGCCAGCGGCCGCTCCGTCAGGGAAGAGCTGTCTGTCTGACACGTGGGCGCCCTGACCTCACCATCCTTCCCTAAGGAAAAGACCGGGCATGCCGCAGGAGTTGGGGAGGGGGGTGCTCTCCGGAGCAGCCCGGCCTGAGGAGCCAGCCCCCAGGGGTGCGGGTCCCTGTCCCAGAAGCCTCCACACCCCCTGCCGCTTCCACTCCGCACCCGGAATTGCTCTCCGAGGCCCGAGGCACGTCCTCCTAAGGAACCCCCGTGGGCAGTGCGCCCGGGGTCCCCGGATCTGTCTCTTGCGGAAACAGCGTTCAGACAGGACAGACCCAGGGACCCCCTTCTCCCAGCCTCTGACCACCCTCCAACCTCTTTCCAGTCGGAACCACCTCAGCCACCCTCGGCCTCCGAGACCAGCCAACACCGTTTTCTGAGCATACCTCCTCATTCTGAGCTCCCAGAGTCCTCAGCATCACCCCCCCCACCCAGGTGGAGGCCCATCACCGCCTGCTCACCCTGCTCTGCGGCCCCCACACCCACCTCTCTCTGGGCTTCTGGGTCCAGCGACGCTGTGGCTCTGGAGACGGGGGCCACTTCTTCCCCGAGTTGGCCGAGGAGAAGCTTGAGGGTCCCCAGCGGCTCTTGACGATGCAAAACCCGCGTGGCAGCCGCGCCCTCGTCCAGGACGTAGGGAAGCCGCCCCACGATGAGGGGGCGACACTCAGGACGCCAGGGAAGCCGCGTGGTCCTGGAGAAGAGGTGGTCCTGGTGGGCTGCCGGCCCTGGCTCTGCCCACACAGAATCTCAGCTCTGTGATTCTGGGAGAACCACTTCCGGGGTGAGGAGGTGAAACTCATCAGGAAGATGGGGGACACCTGACCGCCCTCCGCAGGCTGCCGGCCCCACGTGGGGCTGGGAGAGCGTCTCCTCGAAAGGC
Organism: Corynorhinus townsendii; assembly: GCA_026230045.1. Taxonomy (NCBI): domain Eukaryota; kingdom Metazoa; phylum Chordata; class Mammalia; order Chiroptera; family Vespertilionidae; genus Corynorhinus; species Corynorhinus townsendii. The sequence goes on along the minus strand of JAPDVU010000011.1, from coordinate 2,487,516 downwards.
TCACCCTCAAGCAGCACCAGGAGCCTGTGGAGCCCAGAGGCCTTTTGAGGGGCCCCTCTGCGTCCCCCTGGCGTCTGGCTTCTGCCTGAGCCTCTCCCTGCAACCACTAGGCGGCCTTTTAACCTCCTGGAGTCCGCTCCCGTGCAGTGGACCAAATGGAAGCAATAGAGCTTTTTGCATTGAAGGAGGAGGAAGAAGAGAAAGAGGAGGAGGAGGAGGGGGAGGAGGAGGAGGGGAAGGGATTATTCACAGTAGCCAAGAGGTGGACACAACCTGAATGCCCACCCATGGGTGAATGGATTGAAAAACATGGTGCGTATATGCGATGGAATACTACTCAGCCTGTACCAAGAAGGAAGTCCTGACACGGCATGAATGGAACGAAAGGACGGTACCCTCGGTGAGTAAGTCCATCACAAAGACAAATGGTGCATTAGGTGAGGTAAGCAGAGCAGTCAAACTCGGAAAAGAAAGCAGACGGGCAGGCGGGTGCCAGGCTGGTGGAGAGCGGGGGAGGGGTTCCTCGGGGGTGGGTGTTTGGGGATCTGCCGTACGGCGAGCCCTGTGGCTGACATCGTCCTGTCTGCGTGGAGGTTGTTGGGAGGATGACTTTTAGGTTATGTGCGGTGGTGGTGGTTGTCGCCAAAACAACAAAGAAGTCTCCCGTGCAAATAGGCCCACGTCGATACATACTAAACTGCCCACAAAACACGGTTCAGCGGGTACATCTTCTGTGAGGGTTATTTTAGCACAATTAAGCATTTTGGGCTTTACGCCGACAGGGAGATTAAAGGCTCCGGGGAGCTGCAAAGATTTATCTTGGGGGACAGACTTAGAGAGCGGGCCCTGTGAAACCCCGGTGGTTAAGAAAGGACTCGGCTGTTAGAAGAACACAGACACTCAAAGCCGCGGCCCGCCGCCCTGGCCATCAGGAACCCCACGAGGGACCACAGGAAACTCGGGAGCTGAAGGTCACGCTCGTCCAGGGGGCTGTGCCGGACCCTCGGCTTCTCCGTCCACCTTTGGACTCGGGCACACCCACGTGACCCTCGGTGCCTCGGTTTCTCCATCTGGGCCCTTCCGGAGCTGGGGTGGGTCGTTGGTGTGGAAGCGTCCTTAATCCTTCGCCTTGTATGAGTCCCACCTCTGGGTTTCCTTGTCTTCCTCCTTTTTCCCTGCGTTTGTTCCGGGAACGTCTTGCAAAATAAGAAAAGAAAATGCCACACACTTTCCATATGGTGCCCTCCTGGAGGCGGGCCAGGTCCCCGGCTCCCCAGGGCTGGCGGATGCATATGCATGGGCTGAGAAGGCTGTCTGGCCTCCCGCGGTGCCATCACAGCCTGTCACCAAATGTGCCCATGCCAGCCCAGCCGGCCTCAGCACCACCCTCCCTGGCCCTCCGTCCCCACATCGCCACTGCACTGTCACGCCTCGGAATGAGCGGCGCGGACCCGAGAGGAGGGGGTGGCCGCAGGCTCTGGAAGGCCTCCAGCTCAGCCCCCCACACTGTCAGTCACCGGCTGACCTTTTCCACCAAGCCACAGCGACGCGCCGACGACTCAAACAAGACTCCCCTCATCCTCCAACCGGAACCCGGGCGCCCGTGCCAGCTCCCCGCACCTGGCGTGCACGGCGGATTAAGTTCTTAAACATAAATCCTGTAATTAGCTCGTGAATAGCAAACGACGTGGTAGGCCGTTGCCGCCTGTGGCGGAACCCAGAGAACAGGACGAAGGCAGGGGATCCTGAGTGCCGGGAGCTCTCGCTCCCAAAGGCCGTAATGGGGATCACTGAGCGCGTTGCACGGGGCGTTCCGAAGTGCTATTATTTTGCCGTAAATGTTCTATCATGTTGCACTAGTCACAGTGATTGCCCGGCCGGAGTGGCTCAGGTGGTTGAGTGGGCCAGAGGGTCGCCAGTTCGATTCCTGGTCAGAGCACATACCTTGGTTGTGGGTTCAATCCCCGGTCGGGGCGTTTGTAGAAAGCAACCAATCGATGTATCTCTCTCACACACCTCTCTCTCTCTCTCTCTCTCTCTCTCTCTCCCCCCTCCCTCCCACTCTCCCTCCTTCCCTGCCTACCTCTAAGCATATCCTCAGGTGAGGATTTTTAAAAACAAATTATTCAGTCATGTATTTTTAGGGGAGCCGAGCAGTCACTGATTGTGTTGTGTTTGCTTTGGGGTTAAAGCGTGACTTTATTCAAAGAAAACATTTTTAATATGCAATTTTTGCTGCCCTGTTCTGGCATATCCTGATTATGGTTAGCAAAAAAGGAGGAATCACTCTATAGACATTACCCTGGTTTCTGTCATTCCCAACGGGCTCTGAGCACTTCCTGAGTGTGAGGTGCTGCCAGGGAATCGGGGTGAATCACACGCGACCCTGGAGCTCACAGGGTAAGAGGGAGGCAGAGTGTCTACACCGTAGCCAAGACTCAAGGCAAAGTCAGCGCTGTGAGAAGGGTGGGGGGGTGGGGGAGATACTGGAGGCCTGCTTGGAGGAGGAGGCACTTCCGCCGAGGCTTGAAGGCAGAAACTAAACTTGGTACGCAGGGGCTGGGAGCGGCCATGGAGGCCCCTTATTCCAAGCCCCTCTTCTGCATTAGCGGAGGCAGAGAGAGGACAGGTCTCTCCAGGTGGCATATTAACGTCCGATTCATAACTCATCCGACGAGGGCAGTGGGAATTAAAGGGCAGGGCAGCAGGGCGTGACGGCATGCGGCATGATGGAGAGGCGGGGCTGTGGGGGCTGTGCCCATGCCGCTAGAAAGGACCGCTGAGGCCAATCCCTAGGGTCCTTAAGAGGGGGCCCCAAGGCCCTGCCAAAGCCCCCAGCACCGCAGTAGGCTCTGCGAGCTGCCTGCCACCTCTGCTGGCCAGAGGCAGGGTCCCCTTCCAGCTGGACAGCCCACGGCCTCGTTCCTGGATGGCTCATTCGCCAGCAGCCCGCCCGGCTCTGGGCCTCAGCCCCTTGCCCTTCTCGTGAGCACTCTGCGGCCTGGGGTGGTCCCCTGACCCCGAGGCGGTGACACCCCACTGGGTGGGCTCCTCTCACAGCCCCCAGGACCGGTAAGACCAGGGGTGACTCTGGGGGGGAGGGGGGGGATCTGGTCCAATCCTATCACTTGACAGACAGGGGACCTGAGGCCCCCTCTGTAATCCCCCTACACCGGTGGGTCTCCTCCAAACCAGCCTGAGCCCGCCCATAGCCTCGGGCTGGAGCCTTCCGGAAGGGGCTGAAACCCCGTGTTGCTCTCTGTCAAGCAAACGCAGTCCCATGTGCTGAGCCACGTTCCCCACCACCTTCCCGACCACACCCACCCACAGCGCCCCCCAAGCCTCCTCCAGCCTTCCCCAGCCCCTGGTGCCCCTGGAGACTTTACCCCCGCAGGGCGCATTAACCCCACCCACCAGTCTCCCCACCCTCCCCCACCCTCCTGTGCCCTCGATGATGCCACGGAGTGACAGCCGGGGGCCAGTGCCCAGCACGGCCAGACAGGCGGCGATGGGCGCAGACACGCGCCCCTCCGGGGCAAGCTCATATTTAAAACTCCCTTTCATATATTTTTAATAAAACAACTGATACAAATTCAAAACCAACTTCATAAATCAAACATGATTCCGTGTTGGCGGCTTCAAGGTTCCTCCCCGGCGCGGGGCGGGGAGCGTGGCTGGCCGCGGCGGGGGCTGCGGAGCAGGAGGTTCTGCGAACGGTTTATTGGATTTCACGGTCCCTTAAGGGGAAACCCTTAAATGTCTGTGCAATTATACGTCTAATAACACTCCCAGCCCTTGGACACGGCCTTGACTTGACAGAGATAAGGAACTGGAAGTTGCTCAGTCAATACCAAGCTATTAATCTCTGTCGCCCCGCTGTCACCGCGGCTTCGGGAAACAATGTCGGCGCCGACCCGGGCGATGGTGTCCAGAGGCCAGCCGCCGCCGTCAGCCCGTCAGCCGGGGTTCTGTCACCCCTCACTCCCTAGGAGAACTCCCAGATCTTTATCGGGCCGAGCTGGCGCCCTTCCAGGCCGCGGGGCTTCTGTGTCTTGGCCCCGGGTGAGGAGTGAGCACGAGTGCCTGCGTCCAAGCCTTTAAGGAGACAGCGTTTCCTGCTGGAGACCTGGCAGATGAATCAGCTGTCGCTCCTCCTGACCCAGCAAGGACGGGTGCAAGTCACAGAGCCAATGTTTACCTATGCAAATGGAGGGTGATGGTCACCCTGTCTCGGCCCCAATTGGATGAGGGGGGGGGGGCGCTCCCCCCTCCTTCAGCGGCATCCTCCTCCTCCTCGACCTTGAAAGAAGCCCAAGGAATTGTGTGAAGGAGAAGCTAATAAACATCCTGAGAAAGAAACCGGGGGAGAGTGAGGTGGCTCCCAGCTGAGCAGCCAGCCCTAGCCTCCCTGCTTCTGCCCCTCTGCCACCCGGGTGGGGTGAAGCCATGCGGATGGGCGCCTGCCCTCCAGCTCAGGGGGCCACTGAGGCCGGGGAGTGCCTGGCAGGCAGCCAGTGACCTGGCTCTGTCTCGGACACTGTGTCCTCGGCCCGGGCTGAGCCGACCTCTGCCCTCCAGGACCTTACTCTGCTGGGCAGACGGGGCCTTGGACCCAGAGCCCGGCACTTGCTTCAGTGGGCGGTAGGCCCCTTCCCGTCCCTCCTCCCCGGGTGAGTGAGAAGACATCTCCAAGGCCTAGAGCGGCCACCGAACCTTCTCTTCCCGTGGGCCCTGCGTACCCGGGCCCAGGGGCCGGCACCTGAGGTCCTCAAGCAACTTCTCTTGGGCAAATAGTGACTCCGTGAATGACGGGCGAGACGGGCAAGGGCTGCGTTGTGCAATAGGGCGGCCACGGGCTGCGACATGGCTTTGTCCACAAATGAAAATCCAATTAAAAATCCAGCTCAGCCAGCGTGGCTCAGTGGCTGCATGTCAATCTAGGAATCAGAAGGTCACGGTTCGATTCCCGGTCAGGGCACATGCCCCGGTTGCAGGCTCGATCCCCAGTAGGAGGCAGCCGATCCATGATTCTCTCTCATCATGGATGTTTCTATCTCTCCCTCTCCCTCCCTCTCTGAAATCCATAAAAATATGTATTTTTTAAATCCAGTCCCTCTATCACGAGAGCCACGTGCGCTCACTCCGTTGCCACGTGTGGCCACCACATGGCGCGGCACAGGGAGAAACCATCTCCATCATTGCAGGCAGTGTTGTGGGCTGTGCTGACCAAGAACATATGAAGGGAAAGGGGATACTCAACTAGGACCCAGCCTGCTAGACACTGTCACCACCCGGGCCTTCGGATCCTGTCTCTGAGACAGAGGGCACAATCGGCGGAAGCATCCATGGAGATTGTATTGATCCAGAAGGCCCTCCACACCTTAGGGGTGACCTCGCGTCACAGGGAGAGACTGATTCACCAAGCCGCGATGAGCCACACTTCCCGGGTCTCGCTCCTCCTCCACCTGTGACACCTTTTGATGAGCAGGTGCCAGGAGGAAGGGCGCCATCAGGAGGGGCCCACGTGGGTGAGGGCCCACGGTAGCTCCTCCCCCACCATGACCTTGGCCTCCTGTCCTGGGAGCACTAGGCGCCATGCAGTCTCGGCATCCCTCAAACACCGAGGACCCAGAATCCACTAGCTCTCTGCCTCCAACAGATGCTGAAGTCACCTGACCCAGGAGAGCCCCAGGCTCGTCAAGGCAGCGGGGAGACTCAGGCTGTCCCTGGGCTCCAAGTCACCCACTCCCTGGCGGCGGGACACAGGCCCTGTGGGAGTTGGGCAGAGGGCTGTGGGAGGGCCCCCGACAGTCTCCATTCGGCACTGGACCCACCTTGAAAGTAAAGGCAGACCCTATTTCTAACGTGATGGCAATACCCCTCCCCCCCCCCCCCGCCCTTTGTACAGAGATCTGGCTTCTACGGAAACGTCTCCAGGGACTGCCTCATTTCCTTCCAGAGCCCCTAGGGTGTGACTGCTATCCACAGGCCATCGTCATAAACTATGAGGATCCGTTGGAGAAAAATCCCCATCTTAAGTCACACGGGTAGACATTCAGCTGACTCCAAATTAACGGGAAATTTGTCTTAGACAAAAAATAATCTTTCTAAATAATACTATTCATGCCAACCAGTTTGGCTCAATGGACAGAGCGTCGGCCTGCGGACTGAAGGGTCCCAGGTTTGATTCCGGTCAAGGGCATGTACCTTGGTTACAGGCACATCCCCAGTAGGAGGTGTGCAGGAGGCAGCTGATCAATGTTTCTCTCTCATGGATGTTTCTAACTCTCTGTCCCTCTCCCTTCCTCTCTGTAAAAAATCAATAACATGTATTTTAAATATAATAATAATACTATTCATAGGCAGCATTTCTAGCACATTCCTTCGTCACGTGAAGCACAGCTGAGCATCCACACACATTATCTCATTTATTTCTCACCACCATCCTACAGCACAGACACGGGGAGCCACCCCATTTTACAGACACAGAAACTGAGGCTTAGAGAAGTTCGACAATTTTGTCCACAGTCACCCAGCAAGTAAGCAGGAACGATAAAGACCTGGTCCAATTTGTAGTTAGAATGTGGGTTTGTAGGCCACATTATGGGGTCATAATCTTTTTGAGTTTGAATGAGGGAACTGAAAATCCAATAGAAAAATGTCAAAGGAGAAATTAGCTTCTATAATAACTTCTAAATGGCTCAGCTGAGCAGCTCTCTGAAGACTCGGATGATGGAAGACATGGGCCAGTGTTTCCTTGGGCAGTCGGAAATGGCCTTTGTCTGCAGATGCGTTTTCTCTCCCTCCTGACCACTGGGCTGAGACCAGGACTGGAGGCCTGGTGGGAGAGACGCCGGTGCCGGCTTGGGATGGGAGTGGGTAAGGCGTCTTTGACCTGGTTACATGTCAGCCCCTATGGCATCCATCCCCAAATGACAGCCCTCGGGGAGCCAGGCCAGATGGCAGCAGGTGGGGGGGGGGGCACCAGGCGGGGCTCCCGTGGCCCACACCCCATAAATCAGCCCTCCAGCCTGCTCCACAATTGCAGTGCATCTCTTCAAGCAACTCTGAGGAAAAATGGCTCCATCTGCTCACTGCAAGGTAATAAATAACATGGTATTGGAGCAAAATGGATGGAAAGCAATTTTTGAAAGATGAATTTCTGAAAGAATTGGCCACCATTTGTGCACCTCTCCTGGTGCCGGAAATGGCTGCCTGAGACCCTGCCAGGCCTGAGGGCTGGAGGAGCCATTAATGGGGAAGGAGGGATAGGGAGGGGGGTAAAGGAAGGGGGGGGAGAGAGAGAGAGAGAGAGAGAGAATACTTCTTGGTGAAGGGCTGGTCAGGAAAGGGCTCTTGCAAAGGATTTCCCATTACTGACCCTCCCCTTTCTTCTCCTTGACCTTTTCCTTATCTTCTCCATCACCAAGTTCATCACCACCACCATATCACCATCATCACCACCGTCACCATCACCATCATCATTACCACCATCAGTACTATCATCACTACCATCACCATCACCATCATCACCATCATATTACCACCATCAGTACTATCATCATCATCATCACCATCACCATCACCATCATCACTACCATCAACACCATCACCACCATCCATCATCACTATCACCACCATCACCATCATCATCATTACCATCATCACCATCATCACCATCGTATTACCACCATCAGTACTATCATCATCATCATCATCATCACCATCACCATCACCATCATCACTACCATCAACACCATCACCACCATCCATCATCACTATCACCACCACGATCACCATCATCATCATTACCATCATCACCATCATCACCACCATCACCATCACCACCATCATCATCATCACTCCCATCAACACCATCATCATCATCACCACCACCACCATACGGTTAATTGGTTGGCTGTCTTATTGAGGCCTTCTGATGTATTGGCCTGGTGCTGAAATCTCTACGTCTTCATGTGAATGACCTTCTTTCAAGTCTCCTGGAGGCCTGCCCTGGCCACACTCCACAAGGCTGCGAAAGCCCTCCCTATGGCTTTCCCTCGGCCCCATTTTCTTTTCCTCTGCCTCTTGTACCACCTTCCCACATATTCAATAACTTACTTCTTCTGGTTGTTGTCTGACCATCTGCCTTCCCCACCTAGAATAGGTGCTTTTAAGGGCGTCTCTTCGTATACTTACCCCCCGCGCTGGCCACTGGAAGACACTCCGCTCATCATTTGTTGACTAAGCAGATGCATCAATGGATGAAGGGTCCTTTGGTTTCCTCGCTGTTGCCTGCTGGGTCCCCACCTGACATACTCCTCCGCACGCCTTCCCAGAGCCTCCAGCTCTTGCCTGCGGGTCTTCTCTGGCCACCAGGAGAGTCCCCCTTGCTGTTCTTCTGTTCCTTCTTCATCCTCATGGACTGTGTGTTTGTTTGTTTACCTGGTGTTGGCGCCCCTCGTTCGGGCACCATAATGCCGGGCTTCTTTTCCCAGCCTCACAAAGGGTTCAGCATTCTGGAGAAAGGGCTGCGTGTAGATGACTGAAAAGGAGTCCAAGGACGAAAGATAGTTTTGAGAGGCATTGGGGGTCAGAGGAAGCTTCAGCTGAAGGAGCTAGAAGACTCTACCTTGACCAAGGACCCGTGCTTTTATTCACATGATTTATCCTAAGGCAAGGTGGAAGTATACACTTCACAGGGTATGGTATCAAAGCGTTTACAGAAACATTGTCAGTTTGGGGACTAGCCTACAGCTGTTCAGGTGCTTGGCCAACAGGAGGCAATAACATGCCCTGAGCTGTCTGGCAGCAGACAGTCATCCTATTCAGGTTTGGGGGAAGTGCCTTAGCTGTTTCTAACAGGTAAATCACATATGTGGCTCACCCTTGTTGACCCCCACCCCCCTCCCCGTCCCATCAACCTTTGGACGGAACTCTTGTAATTATGACATGCTGGAATCGGTTCTCGGCACTTGGAGGGAAGAACATCTGTCTGATTCAGCTTCTCTAAACCACCTCTACTGGCCCCAGAGCCCAGCATGGGGCCTGGCACAGAGTAGATATTCAACAACAAAAAAATTCTGAACCCATTTATAGATGAGGAGTTGGGATTTGATACCGGATCTGAACCCAAAGCTCGTACACACGGGCACCACCTATGCTGTGCTCTCAGTTTCTCCCATTCGTGGTGGTATCAGCCTTCTCCATTCCCTCCCTGTCTCCCAGGCAACCTCCCGCAGCCCCTTCAGGTCATTATGTTGCCTTTTGTGCTTCCTGTGAACATGTATCAGGCACCTGGGCCAGGTGCCATTCTAGAAGACACAGTCAACTTCCCTCTTCACGTTCTCCGTCCCTTATGAAAAGAGCACCGGGGCCCGGCCACGCGGCTCCATGGCTGAGCCTCAACCTGTGAACCAGGAGGTCACCGTTCGATTCCCGGTCAGGGCACGTGCCCAGGTTGTGGGCCTGATCCACAGTCGGTGGGGGCGGGGAGGGGAGCGGTACAGAAGGCAGCCAATCGATGATCCCCTCTCATCATGGATTTCTCTCTTTCTCTCTCCCGCTCCCTTCCTCTCTGAAGTTAATAAAAAATATATTTAAAAAGAAAGAAAGAAAAGGGGTGCAGGAGAGACTGGAGTGGGGCTTTGGGTGGCAAATGAGGTGAGGGAGGGGGAACGTTGTCGGGCATTGAACATTTCAAATGGCTTTTGAGAGGTTTAGAGACATCTATGCTGTAATAGCTCTCTCTCTCTCTCTCTCTCTCTCTCTCTCTCTCTCTCTCTCACTCTCTCTCTCTCTCCCCACCCTTAGGCTGGGCCTGGCACCTCCCTGGGGTGAACTTTTGAGTCTGGGTTCCATGTAAATATCAAGCACGCTGGTGGCGCCCCCTTAGTCCAGGGTCCCTCTGCACGCGGTCCCCGCCTCGCTCTGCAACGCAGGAGGAGACGGCCACACAGACACCAAGCCAGGATGGAGACTCCCACCAGATTATGTTCTTTCCAGCCCAATGAGGCGAGCCACGCCCAGGGAAACGGCGATTACAACGTGACAGTAACAGAGTGGAGGTGCCGTTGCCACTGCGGCGCCCCACAAACACTGTGGCTTCCTGGGCGCACCTCCTCCGGGGCCCAGCGGCCCGAGGAGCCCAGGCTCAGGCACAGGGGGCAGCCCATCCTCTTCGGCTCTATTGTTTCCCCAAGTCTGTCTCGCCCTCTGACTATATTGTATCTCTTCCTGGTTTATTGTCTGACTCCCCGACTGTATTGTAAAGTCCGTGAGAGCAGGGAACTTGTCTGGTTCCCTGTGAAACCCCCTGGGCCTGTGAGTGCCTGCCACCTGGTTGATGCTCAATAAATACTTATTGAAAATGAATGAATGAATGAATGAGTGAGTGAATGAATGAGTGAGTCAATCAAAGAGTGAATGAATGAATGAGTGAATCAATGAGTGAGTGAATGAATGGGTGAGTGAATGAATTAATGAGTGAATGGGTGAATGAATGAATGGGTGGATGAATGAATGGGTGGATGAGTGAATGAATGGGTGGATGAATGAATGAATGAGTGAATGAATGAGTGAATGAATGGATGAAGTGGGAATTGCACCCAACTTCTTCCTGAACACAGTGTGGAAGATTCTCATAGTAACTGCCCCAATGAAACATGTCTTGCTGTATTCTTGACCTTGTGGAGGCCCCTCCCACATTGAATCCGGGCTTGGCCATGTGACTTGTTTCGGCCAATGGAACGTCAGCGTGGGTACGGGGGGGGGGGGGGGGGGGGGGGGCTTGTCTACTTTCTCGCTGTTTTTGGAACACAGTCACTGTGTTCATCATCATCATCATCATCATCGATTCCAGGTTATGTTGCTGGGAAAGTGTGGCTCAGCTGACAGCCAGCCCCCGTCACAGACAGGAGAGCAGGTCCTCTCAGACCAGGCAGCTCCAGCCGCTGGATGATGGCAGCCACGGGACCCACCTCAAATCGGGGACTCACAGGATCCCAAGCAAAGAAACCACGATCATCGTAAGACGCTGAGGTTGGGAGTCGTTGTCATGCAACAATTCCATGTGACAGCATGGGTCACTCTGGTCCCGTCCATCCTGCTGGCACAAGACACCCCACAAAACGGACCCCCAAACTATATCCTCTCCTTTTCTCAGCAGTAAACTCGGAAGTCCAGGAGATTCCACAAAGCCCATGTCCCTCTTTGGGGGACATTGTTGGACATTGGACGTTTCCAGTGGCTTTTGGGAGGTACGGAGACATCTGTGCTGATGGCCTCTCTCCCGCTCAGCACAGTGCCTTTAAGAGTCACCCACGTAGATGCCTGTATCCATAGCCCAGTGGTCGGCAAACTCATCAGTCCACAGAGCCAAATATCAACAGTACAACGATGGAAATTTCTTTGGAGAGCCACATTTTTTAAACTTAAACTTCTTCTAACGCCACATCTTCAAAATAGACTTGCCCAGGCCGTGGTATTTTGTGGAAGAGCCACACTCAAGGGGCCAAAGAGCCGGATGTGGCTCGCGAGCTGCAGTTTGCCGACCACAGCTGTAGCCCATCCTTTTTCCCTGCTGAGTAGTATTCCATCCTGGGAAGGTTTACTTGTTCACCTGCTGGGGGCCATTTGTTTCCAGCTTGAGGCAGTTAGGACAGAGCTCCTAGGAATATCTGTGGACTGATCTTTGTAGGGACAAGCATTTCCACTTCTCTAGGGAAAACCCCTCGGAGTCCCCAACCCCATCCGTCACTGCGGCAGGAACCACTGCTGTGACCCGAGCCACGCTCTGGAAACAATCCACGTGGCCTCGACACTCGCTCTGCCTGCCGGCGCGCAGGAATGGGGAGGGGTGTCTCCGGGGCTCTCTTAGGAGCGCTCGGCCCAGGGAGGTCATACATCTTTCCCGAGAGAGTGAAAGGGCGGGGACCGGGGGGCAGTTTCAGTAAGAGGAGCCCCCAGTTAGTGTCCTCCAAGCCTCACTCACCCCCACCCAGGGGGCACGGCTGGGGTTTGTCGCGCCTTTCTCCCTCCGGCTCCTAGGTCTGTGTCCATCCCTCCCCACCGGCAGAGGTCCGCTGGGCCCAGCTCGCCAGGAAACCTTCCTCTGGCATCCTGACCCCACGGACTTAAAAAAAACTGTCCTGCCACGTTAGCAAGGCGAGTGGAGTGGACGGGACCTCACACGCCACCTTGCACACACACAATCCTACTTCCTCCAGCCCCGGGGAGGGGGGATGCAGGCGCAGGAGCCGACGTGGCCTCATTCGGTGCAGGCAACCCTCCCCTCCCCCCTACCCAGCCCTCGAAGCCAAGCACCGGGTCCCCACCAGGCCCCACCCGGCCCTTCTGAGTGGCTTCACCACCACAGCAGGCACCCACGGGTCCGACTTGGATCACACGTAAGAGTGGGAAATGCCAGAGGCAGGCTGTCCACGGCACGGAAACCTGAGGCCTCTTTCAGGTCCCCTTTTCCCCACAAGAGCTCCCCAGTCGGCAAGATGGCTCGGGGCCGACCCCAGAGCGCCCGGCTCCCTCCTGCCCCGGCACCGCCCGGATGAATGCCAGGCCCGAGAGCATTCGGTCCATCTGCTCTGCACTCAGGCCGGGAGCAGAGGGACCAAGGGCAGAACCGGCCAGGAAGGCAAGAGGCAGGCTGAGGGAGCTCTGACACCACTCCACGTAACTTGAATTTTTGTGTGTTTTTTTAATTTTTAATTTTAAAAGCATCCTATCACCCAGCCAGCGTGGCTCAGCGGTTGAGCGTGGGCCTGTGAACCAGGAGGTCACCGTTCCATGGGGTTGCAGGCTCGATCCCCAGTAGCGGGCGTGCAGGAGGCAACTGATCCATGATGCTCTCCCATCATTGGTGTTTCTATCTCTCCCTCTCTCCCTTCCTCTCTGACATCAATGAAAAATAACCATGAGGAGGAGGAAGTGTAGGCGAAAGAACCAGTAGGACTTGGGGTTGAGGGAGGGAGTCTGGGGTGACTCACCGAGACCCCCACGTCCCGCAGAGAGAGGGAGCTGGGATTCCACTGGGAAGGGCAGGTGTGGGTGGGGCGTGGGCAGCCTCCCTCCCTGCTGGCTGCGCAGCTCGGGGCAGATAACTGCACCCAAACAGCTTGGCTCCCTGGACTCAGGGGGAAATTTACGTCCTGCTCTGCGGGGGGAGGCGCGTCTCCGGCAGCCTGTGCTGGCAGAAGCATAAACCTGCCACCAGCCCGCACTCGGCAGTGACCGGCACCGGCTGTAAGCACGCCTGCACGTGTCCCGACCGTGAGTCAGACACAGAGCAGGTGGGTGGGGCACAGGGAGCCGCGCCCAGCATCCGCAAGCTGCCTCCTTAGGGGGTGAGGCGATTTGGGTCTAAATCGCTCAGGGTGGGTGTTTCCTGGAGAGTCCAGTTCTCAGAACGCCGGGGAGGGGGGAGGGGGTCAGCTTTGAAGTACGTGGCTCCCAGGGAAGGAGTGCCCATTGGAAGGTGCCGCTTGGACGTGCGAGTCCAGGCTTGTGCTGAATGCGGGCTTGGGTGGCTGGGTGCCAGGGCGGTGGCTTCCCCCTAAGACGGGGACCCAGGTCTTATGTTCTGTGCTGGCTGGCCCCCTCCGTGGGGAAGGGGTCCCCATGGAATTCTCCAGTAACTCCCTTCCTCACAACTCTGTAACATACACCCTCCTCTCTACCGCTCAGATACCGACATTCCTGGAGGATTTGCAGAGCTTGAGAATAGAGATCATTTTTTAAATCTATTTTTATTGGTTTCAGAGAGGAAGGGAGAGGGAGAGAGAGAGAAACATCCATGAGGAGAGAGAATCCTGGATGAGCTGCCTCCTGCACGCCCCCTACTGGGCATGGAGCCCGCAACCCCGGGCCTGTGCCCTTGACTGGAATCGAACCTGGGACCCTTCCGTCCGCAGGCTGACGCTCTATCCACTGAGTAAACCGGCTAAGGCGAGAATAGAGATCTTAAGTTCAAGGTCCAACGGCACCTTGGTGACTGCTCTAGTCACTACACTTCTGTGAATGCCGTGTGGCTTTAAGGGGTGGGGGCGGCCGGTGTAGCTCATGTTTGAGTGTCGCCCCAGGATGAGTGAGTGAAGTCCCCAGTTCGATTCCCAGTCAGGGCACAGGCCCAGGTTGCCAGCTCCATCCCCAGTGGGGGACGGGGGGGGGGGGGGGTGGTGCAGGAGGCAGCGGATGGATGTCTCTATCTCTCCCTCTCCTTTCCTCTCTCTGGAATCAATAAACACATGTTCCTGAATACAAATAAAAATAATAGGGGTAGTAAGTAATAATAATGCCTTTCAGAAGTGTGGGTCCAGCAAAATGCTTATCATAAAAAGCGATGGGGAGTACTTGCGGACTCTTCGGCCGTTTACCCCCAGCATTAGCGGGAGCGCCCGCAATGAGCTGGCCCAGAACTGCCGTCTCGTCTGACTTGGAGCTTGAACAGGCAGAGCCCGAGCGCCTGCCGCCCGACCCCAGGAATTACAGACCGTCCCGGCCAAGGTCAGTGGGTTACATCTATCAGCCGCTGGACGAGGCCGTCCCGCTTGGCAATTACGTTTGCAAACGTTGTCCAGCCTGACAGTGAATCTCCCCGAACCGACGTGTTCCCCTTCGTGCGATAATCGGCGCGTGGGTGTTGCCGCCGCTTCATTCGCTCGGCCGGCACGTGAACGTCGGCATATTGAAACGGCGAGCCCAGCCTTGGGATGCCGGCTCGCTTCTGAGATGAGCCACGTGACAGGAGCCAGCGGTCACGTCCGCAGAGCGCCTGCGAGAGACCACATGGCCGGGAACCCACGGCGGCAGCCTGCGGCCAGCGAGGACTGAGACCTGGCACGGCCTCGAGAGGGAGCCTGGAGGTGGCCCCTCCTCGGGGTGAGCCTGGAGGTGAGGGCAGCCTCCGTCAGCACCCTGGTTCCAGCTGGGACAGACCCTGAGCCCGAGGACCCCGCTGAGCACGGGGGACCCCCTGACCCACAGACGCCGTGACATTACGAATGTCTGTTGTTTTCAGCCAAGCATTCAGGTAATGTGCTCCCCAGGTGAGAGCTGGGCGTGGCCACCTCAGGGGAAGAGGAGAAGGACAGGTGCAGTCAGAGGGGGCTTCCTGGGGGAGGTGGAATGTTCCTTGGGCTGAGGAGTCAGAACTCTCCATGAATTTCCCTTTTCTTGACCTCCCACCCGCTTTAAAAATAATAATAATAGTATTTTTATTGATTTCAGAGAGGAAGGGAGAGAGAGATAGAAACATCAATGATGAGAGAGAATCATGGATCGGCTGCCTCCTGCACACCCCACACTGGGGATCGAGCCTGCAACCCGGGCCTGTGCCCTTGGCCGGGAATGGAACTGTGACCTCCTGGTTCATAGGTCAACGCTCAACCCCTGAGCCCCACCGGCCGGGCCTTTTCCTTCTTCAGAGGTAAGTCGCTAGGATCAGGCCCCACGTCGGCGGGAGGGGAGAGCATTGCAGGCGGCCTGGCCACCGAGGCGGGTCCCTGGGGGTCATTTAGAGGCTGCCCATCAGCGTGATCTTCGTAACAGATTCGCAAGGTGTTGACTTCTGTCGCCTCCGAACAGTGCGCCGCCTTCCACAGGACAGTGCGCTCCGGAGGGCCGGGGCCAGCGTGCGGGCTCACACCGGGGTTCAGCGAGCAGCCGGTGAGCGCGCACGAAGACCAGCGAGCCGTGGGCCGGCGGAGGGTGCGACCCGGGCCGCCCCGCCGGTGTGAGCGGGCAGCGGAGCGGACAGGCGCCGCGGCCGGCCGGGTCTCTGCTGTCCTGTTTCCTGAAACCTGACAAGGGACCGCGGCTCTTGCCTTGCACTGAGACTGAGAAACGGCCAGTTCCCGAAAAGGATTTGCCTCGCCTTCTGGGTCCCCGCCATTGCTTCCAATATGGTGCCAAGCCATCCCTCTGGGTTGGGGGCCCCCGGGGGAGCCCGGACAGACAGGGGAAGGAAGGAGACAGCTGTGTTCCACAGGGCCCAGCGACCCTCCGGAGGTTCCAGCGCTGTCCGCTGCCCGCTGTCCCGTTTGACGAATCGCTTGCCAAAGAGCCAGGCCCGCGGGAGCGCTGACCTTGGAGAGGGAGCGATCTGTCTTCATGGAGACGCTGCCATGCGCACGCACATGTCTCAATTTGGCCTGGGCAGGCGCTGGGCGGGGGGAGAGGGAGCCGGGGACGTGGCTAAGGAGGAAACATGTGTGGCCCGTCCAGCGGCACGGAAGCAGCTCACGTTAGCCAGTGACCCTGGAGAGCGGGGCCGGGGATCAGCACGTCTCCCCTCCCCACCCCCCCACCCCAGTGGCCATGAGTCCTCAGCTAGGCACCCGCACCGTCACCCCTTCCCTGGGGAGCGAACGGGCCCCTCGCCCCGTCTTTGGTGACCAGGCTCCCCCTCTGTCACAGGACAAGCGGGGCGGCGCCTTTGGCATCTGGGTCCCTCACAGCAAAACGCAGGCAGGCCCCTGCTGCATCCGCAAGGTCAGCGGGGTGACGCCCTCGGGGGGCGGGGCGGGGGTGGAGATAACTCGGACATCTTCAGGTCCTCTCTGGGAGGACGGAGGACAGAGGACCAGCCGAGCTGCCCGCTGTCTGGGCTGACAGCTCAGGGTGATGGTGGGGGGCGGGGGCGAGTTATCTGCCAGGACCTGGGGCCGCCGCGGAGGCAGCCGGCTCCTGAACCGGAGGCCAGGCATTGCTGGAGGCCAGGCGCCTTAGTGAAGGAGGGGACGGCCAGGAAGGAGGGGCAGAGCCCGTGCCGGGACTCCGCTTGGGGGGGACACAGGGCCCGGGTACTATGGGATGGCTGGGCCAGCCTGCGTGGGGATGAACTGAGCCAACAGGTGATGTTCATGGGGAGAAATGAAAGCCAGAGGTGCTCAGAGAAGCTGATGGCGGCAACTGACCCAGAGCCGCGGGCCAGGGAGGGGAAGGCAGGCAGGGGCTCCTGGCGCTCCTGGTTCCGGACGGTCGTTTTACGGTTGTTTTGGGTTTTTTGGTTTTCACACCTAAGGGTCGTGGAGAGACGGGAAAGGGGAGAGAAGAGAAGGAATAAAACAACAACATAAGCCCGGCCGGGTCCCTTCTCCTATAAAAGTGCGTACGTGAGCCCTGGCTGGGAGGCTCAGTGGGTTGGAGCCTCTTCCCACACGCCAAAAGGCTGCAGGTTCGACTCCCGGCGGGCACACGCCTACGTTGCAGGTTTGAACCCCCAGCCGGCGGGGGGGGCAGGGGGGAAGGTGTGGGAGGCAACCAATTGATGTTTCTTTCTCACATCAATGTTTCACGCTCTCTCTCTCTCTCTCTCTCTCTTCCTTCCTCTCTCTAAAAATCAGTGCATAGTCCTAGCCAGTTTGGCTCAGTGGCTAGGGCATCGGCCTGTGGATTGAAGGGTCCTGGGTTCAGTCCCGGTCAAGAGCACATGCCCCAGCTGTGGCCTCGATCCCCAGGAGGGGGGCGTGCGGGAGGCAGCCGATCCAGGATTCTCTCTCATCACTGATGTTTCTCTCTCCCGCCCTCTCCCTTCCTCTCTGAAATCGATACCAACATTTGTTTTTCATCTTTTTAATGTTTAAACGTAAATAAGTAAATAAAAATCCGGGAATACGTCCTCAGGTGAGGATTTAAAACAAGTGCTTACACGAGTCGTACGGTGTCTGAGGTGCCATGAAAGGGCACAGGTCGCCGTGTGAAGGTTCGGTGACAGGTGGGTTGGGGGAGAGGAGCAGGGGGCAAGGACGGGCTCTCCAGGCTGCTTGCCCCGCCCAACACCGCCCCCTGCCCGAGACCTTCTTTGAAATGACAGTTGCTCGTTCTGCGAAGGCTCCTCTCGCATGGGCTGACGGTGAGCAGTCACTGACCCGCTGAAAAAAACAGGTCTGAGGTCGCTGCAATGTGTGTACTACACGCCGATCAATAGCTTGGAGCGAGCCCCCCGCCCAGGACGTGTAACTCCATCAGCCCGGTGAGGCGGGGGCAGGGCTGTGCCCCCGAAAGCCTGCTGTGAGCAGCAGAAAGTGTGGGTGATTGCATTATCTGCGATGGCTTTGTCATATTTCTGCTGAACCAAAGGATAACTGAAAGGAATATTAATAAATCGGCACCGTGGCCAGCACTGCAGAGCATCCGGGCCCGCCCCTCCCAGCCCGGGGCTCCTCCCGGGTTTGGTTCGGGACACAGTCCGGGGACCCCCATGGCCACGAGGGGCCCCAGAGGCCAGGCGTGTGCCATCCATCCCCCAAAGCCGGTCAAAGCCGAGGGGCTTTCTGGTGCCCAGAGGAGGTGGAATCCTTGCAGAGCAGGGACAGCCGGTCCCCAGGCGGGCCTGGCCGGGAGCGCGGCGTAGAGTCCTCCCAGGCCCTGGCTGGCTTCTCGCTTCTGTGCCGTTTCGTTCAGAGACAGCCGGGGTTTTCTTCTGACCCACGGGACCGTTGGGGTAAATCTCAAACAGACCTCGCCTTCCTGTCTTAGCTCTTTCCTCACTCACTGTTCTCTCTTCTCCTTTCTTTATAAAAAGAAAATTTAGCCCTGACCGGTTTGGCTCAGTGGATAGAGCATCGGCCTGCGGACTGAAAAGTTCCAGGTTCGATTCCAGTCAAGGGCATGGACCTTGGTTGTGGGCACATCCCCGGTCGGGAGGGTGCAGGAGGCAGCTGATGGATGTTTCTCTCTCATCGATGTTTCTAACTCTCGATCCCTCTCTTCCCCTCTGTAAAAAATGAATAAAATTTATTTTTTTAATTTAATTCTCACCAGAGGATATGTTTTTATTGATTTTTAGAGGCGGGGGAGAGAGAGAAACATGGATGTGAGAGAGAAACAACCACGGGTTGCCTCCTGTATGCTGGGAGTCAAACCACAGCCCAGCAATCAAACCCTCAGCCTGTCGGTGCCCGGGACCGTGTCCCAACCAGCCGAGCCCCCCGCCAGGGCTCTCCTCTCCTTTCCTGCCCCGTTCCCTCCTTCCCTCCACTCCAGCCTCTCTCGCTTTCATGGAATTCTGGCGTTCCAGAGCCAAACCTGGCCTCGGAGGCTGCTGGTGCCGGGGAGCAAACCTGATGAGATGCCCTTGGGGACCGGCAGGTCACCTCCTTGGATGAGACAGACTCCGCCTCGAGCACCAGCCCTCCTGGGGGGACACGGCAGCCGCCCCCCTCTTTCGGGGGCAGGATGGGAAGACGGGGCTCACACACCGCCGGGGGCTCTGTTTCCCGCGCTCTGCCTTCTCCTGGGGGCTGGCCTCTGCCCCCCGTTGCTTCTAACTCCACTGCGGCGTCTCGGGGTCTCTGAGCCCCCCTGAAATGCTCAGTCTCTGCTGACATCCTGGCCTGCTTTCCGTCCCGTCTCACAGACGAGGGGCCTGAGGTCCCGAAAGGAGACATGACCCCCTCGAGTTGCCAAGGCGCGTGGCAGGGCGGGGTTGGGGGCCCATCAGCCCTTCTCAGCAAGAATGGGGAAGGGGACAGACAGGGGGCTTTTGCAAAAGGAGGACCGAGGGACACTTTCTGAGTCTGGGCTGCGCCGTGGCAGGTGGCCCGGCGAGCAAGCTGTGAGCCAGCCGATATTGGGGGCTTCCCAGAGCCGGGGGTCCCTGTGTGTAGACAGGCGGGGACAGAGAGACCTGGGCCACTGCAGTGGTTTCCCCAGCTCCCAGCTGGGCACCGGCAGCTCCCCCAGTCCTGAGCGCCCTGCCCTGCCCTGCCCTGCCCGCCTTATGTATGTGTGACCCGCCCACCACGCCCGTCTGAGTTTGCTCCCGGGCACCAGCAGCCTCCGAGGCCACGTCCGGCTCTGGAACGCTAGAATTCGGTGAGAGCGAGAGAGGCTGTCGTGGCGGAAAGAGGGAAGGGGGCGGGAAAGAGAGGAGGAGAGCCTGGCTGGGGGCTCGTTGGAAACATGTCGGGGACACCGAAAGGCAGAGGCTTTGGCCCCAGAGAGAACTGGGCCGATCCAGGTGGTTTGCCTCCAGGTGTCCCGGGCCAGGGCGTGGCCCGAGGTCATGAACGGAAGCCCCGAGGTGGCCAGGCGGGCGTCAAGCCCGCGGTGATTGTCCCATTGGCCCCGCACCGAAGCGACCACCCATTCCCTCCATGCCGGAGGGGCGCCGGGTCTGCGAAGCCGCGTCCCCAGTGCTGAGCCCCTCCCCGGAGCTGCCGCTGGAACCCCCGCCCCGCGCGGTGGGGATTGACCTTGTCACTTACATCGGGGACATCATGGCCCCTGCGTGTTCAGAGCTGCGCGTTCTCTGCGGGGCGCGGACGTAGGGAACACTTACGGTGTTAAAAGGCCGCTGACAGGCCCAGCCTCGCCCGCGATGGGCACAGCACAGGTTTAATCAAGACAGCCCCCTCCCCCCCACCCCCGGCCCACGGAGCCGGTCACTCGCTCAGCTGGTGTGTGAGAGAACCTGACAAATCTGAGGCGCGGGCCTTGTCCAGTCTCAGGGTGGATCGAACCTGTTTGCGCTGGAAGTGGGCAGATGCCCCAGAAATCACGTGGAGGAGACGCCGAACCTGTCAAAACGCATGAGCCCCTCCCTCCCGCCCACGGAGCTCCCCGCCACCCAAGCCGGACCCTTCCGAGGCAGAGGCTCGCCGTGGGTTCCATTCTCCTTACGTGGCCACTTTCCGTTCCCGTCCACGTATTTCAAGCAAATGATTCAGCCGGGTTGACAATGTGAAAAAACAGGACCTGTCCTGGGCTTTTCACAAGGGATTTCCCCCTAGCGATGACTCGGGTGCTCTGATGGCTCACTGCGTTTTTACCAGATGCTCCCTGCCAGCTCTCGAAAGGATGCTGTCCCCTCCGCTGCCGAGGGCTGGCTTCTCTGACTCTATACTGTCAGGTGGCTCCGTACCCAACTGGCAACGGAACATTCCTCCTTCCGGGAGCGCTGAGAGGTGCCCCAAGGGGCCCCATAGCGGAGAGGGGCCAGGAGAGGGGGTTAGGAATGCAGGGAGCCTTCCCAGGCGGCACCATCTAAGCGGCGTTCGGAGTGAAGAAGAGTGAGCCAAGCAAGGTTCTAGGGGGAGAGCATTCCAGCAGAGGAGACAGGGGCGCTCCATCGCCCCTGCTGTGAATGCCACCAATCAAGCGAGGTCAAGCTACTGCCATTATATAGGGTGCCCCCCCCAAAAATGTATACACACTTTGAATAATTTTTTTTTTAGAGAGAGAGGGAGGGGGGGAGAGAGAAACATTGATGAGAGAGAAATCAGCATCCATCAGCTGCCTCCTGCACATCCCCTCCTGAATCGATGGAGCCCACAACCGAGGCATGTGCCCCGACTGGGAATCAAACCCGTGACCTCTTGGTTCCTGGGTCAACTCTCAACCTCTGAGCCACACCAGCCGGGCACACACTTTGAATAACTGTTCATTCCGATGGGTTAAATCTGGAACGACAGAAAGAAACATCCACGGAGCTGTCCGCTGTGAAGTGTGTGTACATTTGGGGGGATGCCCTGTAGGTTGTGTGACAGGAAGGCCAGCTCTCGCCACGACCAGAGAGGAGTGGACAGATGGGTAGGGACGATCCTGGGACGTGAGCTCTGTCCTCTCTGCAGGGAGCACTCTCTCTCTTACCGTCCCATCCCCAGAATCCAGCACCGAGTGCAACACCCACTCACCCCACCCAGCCAGCTGGATAGGAAACCATTGATAGACTACAGGCCGGATGCACAAAGATTTGTGCAAGAATGGGCCTTCCTTTCCCTGGCTGCCGGCACCGTCTTCACTCTGGCCAGAGCTGCCTTTCTGCCTTCCCACACTGCCCAGAGCCCGGAGCAGATGGGCTGATGCGGAACAGCCCTGACCACTCGGCACCTGTGTATGCAAATTAACCTGCCATCTTTGTTGGGTTAATTTGCATACTCATTCCTGATTGGCTGGTAGGCATCACGATGCTACGGTCAATTAGCATGTTACTCTTTTATTAGTGTAGATGGGAGGAAACAAGCAGCGAAGGACAAAACCAGCGAGCTGGAAGGTCACGGACAAATGACCCCTAGCAGGTGGGGCCAGCGGGGGTGTCACACTCCACTTCTTGATCATAATTATTAATGGAGACCCGTTACGCACTTGTCCCACTCCGTGCCCTCTCTGAGAGCTACGCCAAGCCATTTCCACATCTGACCTTGTGTAATCCTCCCGACGCACTTTGAGAGAGGTGTCATTTCCATGTCCCCCCCAAGGAGAGTGGGTCACACTGACCCACCCCCACTCAACCACTCACTCAAAGTGAACGTGGAAAATGGTGGAGGATCAACGCCAGGATGTTTCTCTTCTGTCCTGTGACCCGCCGTGACCATGACCCCATCCCACTAGGGAATCCTTGGGAGAAACTCCTTCTCCTGGTCTCCGGGGTCCAGGGTCCCGGGTTGCGGGTTCTATGACACGCCTCATTTTCTCACACTGTGCTTGTCCATGCGGACAGATACACTGATTGAGCACCTGCCATGTGCCTGGCACTGTACTGGACTCTACAGCTGGTTTTCATAACAATTCAGATTCCAGGAAACAAAACAGATAGAAGGTTCTAGAACGGCTGGCCTCCCCACAAGAGGTTATCCTTGGCATATCAAACAAGAATACAACAGAGATCAACAAGAAGGATAAATTTTTTAAAAAGGGAGAGAGAAAATGCAGACGAGAGACAAGCTGTCTGTCTTCTGGCCGCCCCCTGACCCCCACACCCATGGCTCCAGATCTCTACAGCCTACGGGCACTCTCTCCTCCCGCAAGAGATGAAACGGCAGCAAGGAGCACCAGCCACATAAGACAAAAGGCCAGCCCTTCGGCAGCACCGTAAACGGCGAGAGGCTACGTGGCCAGGCTCCGCTGTGGCCAGACGTGGTGGCTGGACTGCACGGCCGGCTTTCAGCACAAGTCCGACTCCATCCCCCGCCCCACACGCGCACACCAGGCCAGCGTGAAACACCCCGTGGCTTCATCCTTCGGTCGTGTTCGGTCCAGCCCGCCTCCCAGGCCACCCCCCGCCTCCCCTCTCTCCCGGCTGGGGTCCTCTCTGTGGCCGGGGACGCCCCTCCCCGCTGGGCTGTGGAGTGGAATCACATGGCGGGCGGGCTCCTCCCTCTCAGGGCAGAGGGAGAAGAGGCTGGCCTAGCTGACGACAACCCGCTCCCGTAACCAGACAGACGGAGGGACTGACCTGGGACAAGGCGGCGGCCCCCAGCTTTCTCCTCGGGCAGCTCTCGGATCCTTGAGCCAGCTGGTCCCGGTGGAGGCCAGGTGAATACCCCTCGCTTTCTGCCCGGCCGGCGTGGCTCAGGGATTGAGCTTTGACCTATGAACCAGGAAGTCACGGTTCAATTCCCGGTCAGGGCACATTCCAGGGTTGCAGGCTTGGTCCCCAGGGTGGGGGTGTGCAGGAGGCAGCCGATCCATGATTCTCTCTCATCATGGATGTCTCTCTCTCTCCCTCTCCCTTCCTCTCTGAAACCAATAAAAAATATATTTTTTAAAATCCCTCGCTTCCTGCTGAGGGGGTGGCACGGTATGTGTCCTCGGGGCACCAGGTGTGTGTCCCTGCCCGCCCCCCCAGGACCTCCCACCTTACTCAGGGGAAGGAAGACCCTGCCACACAGCTTCCTTCGACCAGCGTCCACACTGGTCTCCACTCCCTGGGCCTTGGAACCACCACCAATTCGAACGCCTGTGCCCACAGGCCTCCTGCAACCCCGAGCACCTGATCCTAGCAGCCCGCCCCGCCCACCTGGCCGCTGGGTGAACCTGGACGAGGTCCTGCCCGCTTCCTGGCATCGTCTCCCTGACTGTGAAACGGGAACAATACTACTTAGCTCACGCAAGCTCTTGCACGCGTGTGCGAGTCTCTGCACAGTTCCTGGTCCAACGAGGGCATGCCGTCGGAGCTTCTGGACCCAGCGTGCCCTTAGACCCCCCCGGGAGCGTCGAGAACTACGGACGCCTGCGTCCCGACTCGCCCACGCTACCTACCGGAAACTCTGGGGGTGGGAGCCCGCGCGTCAGACTGTGTAAGACGCCCTAGGACTAGGTGATCCTGCACTGCATCCAGAGCCCGGCCGGCGTGGCTCAGGGGTTGAGCATCGACCTAGGAACCAGGAGGTCACCGCTCGATTCCCGGTCAGGGCAACAGGCCCGGGTTTCAGGCTGGATCCCCGGTGGGGGCGTGCAGGAGGCAGCCGCCGGTCAAGGGTTCTCTCTCATCACGGATGTTTCTCTCTGCCTCCCTCTCCCGTCCTCTCTGAGGTCAATAAAGTTAGGTGGGTTGTTGGGTTATTTTTTAATCAATTGCATCCAGAAAGACAGCCACTTGGTTCGGTTAAACGGCAGCTATGATGACGTTTGCTATTGCCGTTTTTCTTCTACCTCGTCCCGGTGCAAACCCACAGGTACGAGCCCTCTAAGAGGGAAGACCCGCTCGAGTCTGAAAGTGGTGGGTGTTTGGGATGCTCAGCCAAGCCCCCTCCCTCTCTCAGGGAACGGGACGAACTTCAGGAGTCCGTGTCTTCGCTAAAAGCTGCCTAATTGAACATTTCAGGGATAACTGGCAAATTGGCTCTTCCCGGGTGGGGGGACGGTGGAAGGGGGGGGGCGCGGATCTGAACTAAGCACCTGGGTTGGCAGGGAGAGGTGCCACCTCCCACCTCCACACAAATGGACCAACCAACAGGCTCCCTCCCACGTGACGCCGCCTCGTCGCGGTTCCGTGTCCCAGACCAGCAGGTGGAGGCGGTCAGAGAGGGGAGCCCTTGGGCAAATGTGAATGCCAACGCCGTCGCTGCTGGATCAGGCATCGTGGGAGTGCAGGTTGTGGGCGGCCTCCCAACCCCAGCGGGCGAATGCCTCGTGGACCCTGGAAAACAAAACGCGCTCACGGTCCCTTCGCGGCCCCGTGGGAACGCGCCGATCGCTCTGCCTCATGGCACAGGCCATTGATTCCACAAGGGGGAGGGAAAGCATGAAGGGGCCGGGTTCCCCGCGTCCCTCTCACCCCCTCCACCCCCCTCCCCCCCGCCGCCGTGTCCCTTTGCCTCTAAATTAGAGTCAGAGCTCTCATGACCTCACGCGCTGTCCCCCGTTTCCGGGTTCGTGAGCATCTGATTTACGCTGCAATTAAAAGCCCCCGCACACAGATACATTTTCAGAAGATAATTGGCCGCGTCGCGCCAGCGTGTCAGCCTGTTTGCCAGCTCTAACGGTTAGACAGCAGATTAAGAGCAAGTGCAAGTAAATAATTCATCCAGAGCCACATCCAAGAGGAGTAAGTGGTGTTCCCACTGCTCAGGCCCCTGCCCTCGGCCCGACCGGGTCTTGCCTTGGCTCCATCATGGGACTCCTGGTGCAGTTTGGGGGGGGGGCAGGGGAGGGGGAGATTGTCAGGGCCTCGCCCACATCAGAATGAAGGGCTCCGGAGAGGATGGCTTTCCGTCTCGCCTTTTTCCGTCCTGGCCCTGCTCCTTTCTCTTTCTTTTTCCTTTTCTTTTTCTTTTAATACTAGAGGCCTGGTGCACAGCATTCGTGCACTGAAGGGGGCTGTCCCTCAGCCCGGCCTGCAATCTCTTGCAGTCCGGGATGGCTCGGTCCTTACCGCCCGCCTGCATCAGAGGTGGGAAAGGCCACCACCACTGCACTCACCAGCTGTGAGCCCGGCTTCTCCCTGTGGGAGCGCACTGACCACCAGGGAGCAGCTCCTGCGTTGAGCGTCTGCCCCCTGGTGGTCAGTGCACATCAGAGCGACTGGTCGTTCTGCTGTTCGGCCGATTTGCATATTAGGGTTTTATTATATAGGCTATTTTTCTTGGTTTCAGAGAGGAAGGGAGAGGGAGAGAGAAACATCAGGGATGCGAGAGAATGAATCGTGGATCGGCTGCCTCCTGCACGCCCCACACGGGGGATCGAGCCCACAACCCGGGCACGTGCCCTTGACTGGGAATGGAACCGTGACCTCCCGGTTCCTAGGTTGACACTCACCCACGGAGCCACACGGGCTGGCTGTCCCTTTCTTGACACCACAGAACTAGAAAACCAGGCGCAGGTGTAGGAAAACCAGCCTGAGGCAGAGAGGCCAGGCCTGGGGCGTTGCTCGAGCTCAGACCCAGACCCGTTAAAGCAGCTCCTCCTCCGACGTTTCCATGGTCAGGCCGCATGCCTATTTGCAGGGGGTTTGCCGCCACTGCCCCTGGAGAATCCTCGCCGGAACAGACACTGAGCTAAGACCCTCGCAGACCGCCTCCGCCACCCCCTCGGAGACAAGGGGCCCAGACGCCGAGCAGGGGTGCCCAGGGAACTTCCGAGGGCCCGGGAGCTGGCCGCCTAAGGATGGGCCCTGCCCTGCAGTTCCCTATCCACCCACCACCTCCAGAGCAGGTTCCAGAAGGCTGGCCGGAGGCAAGGCTTTCCCCGAGTTCCCAGGGCAGCCAGACGTGCCCCCTGGAGCCCGGGGGCTGTGCACTGAGGCCTGCTCCTCGCCCGAATCACCTGTCATCGCTGCCCTAGCGCCAGCCCGGGAGGCGCGGCGAGGCCAGCACTGGGCGTCAGCTTCCACGCGCATCCATGACAATTGGATTGAGATGATTAATTTCCCCACCTGTCGCCGTTTCTTCCTGATGTACGTCAGCAGCTAACTAATCCAAACCGACTGGAATATCATTGCAGGATCAATAAAACATCCTCCACAGGTAATTGCGGCGTTAATGCACTTACTCTCCGGCGGCTGCATCCATCATCGTTAATGCGGGTTCGTTGACAGGACTTTAATTAAAGCGCTTGGGTTCCGCTGCCCCGAGTCCCGGGGTGCTGGGGCGCAGAGGCGGGAGGAGCGGAGGGGCCAGGGCGTCCGCGCCCTGGGTTTGCAGGGACCCCGGGGGTTTGCAGGGACGGCCCTAAGAAGGAGCGGGGACCGACGCTGGATGTCAGAAGCCCCGGCGTTTCCAGGCTGGTTTCAAACAGAACCTCGCTGAGTCCGAGTTTACGTCTTAGATGTGGTTCAGGCTGCAGTAGGAAGAAGAAGAGGAGAGAGAAGGGGACAAATAAGAGGACAGAGGGAGGAGAGGTTTCAAAGCCACTGATGGGCGTGGCTCTGTGGTTGAGTGTCGACCTATGAACCAGGAGGTCACAGTTCGATCCCCCGTGGGGGGCGTGCAGGAGGCAGCCGGCCCATGATTCTCTCTCACCATGGATGCTTCCATCTCTCTCTCCCTCTCCCTTCCTCTCTGACATCAATAAAAAATATTTTAAAAAATAAAAAAAGAAGAATATCATCCGAGGTTACACAGCCAATACATGATGGAACTGGCATGTGATGCTAAGCCATCGCCGAAGGCTTCACCCTTAACTATATTCTTTTCTTAAATATGTTTTTTTATTTCTTTGAAACAAAAGAGGAAGGGAGAAGCAGAGAGAGAAACATCAATGAGGAGAGAGAATCATCGGCTGCCTCCCGCCCGCCCCCTGCTGGGGATCAAGCCCACCACATGGGCATGCGTCCTGACCAGGAATCGAACCAGCGACCTCTTGGTGCACGGGACGATGCTCAGCCACGGAGCCACACCGGCCAGGCGGCTATGGTCTGAGTACCCCCAACACATCACGGGAGCTCAGAGGAGCAGCGACGACGCCTAGAAAGAGACCGAGGGAAGCGTCACGGGAGGTGGAAGCTAGTCTCTGCCTTAACAAATGGCTAGGGCCTGGACTTCAGGAGAGGAAAGGGATGGTTCTGAGGCAAAGGGACAGAGAGAGGGGCGCCTCGCACACCTAGGACCGGCAAGTGCCATTCCCGGGGGAAGCTCCCCGTGAAGGAGCACAAGGTGTGGCCGGAGAGAAGGCGGGGGCCAGGTACGTGGAGACACTCCAGGGCCATCGAACAGGACCTGCGTAGAGCTCAGGTTGGGGCAGGCTTTCTATCAGGCCTTCCTGAGAGGTCAGAGGTCAGGGGTGGGGGCGCAGAGGAAGACCGAAGAAAAACGTAGTAAAGGCCAAGTCCAGGCCTCCGGGACAGATGGACCAGAGCCGGATGCAGGACCCGGATCCAGGACATGGTGCAGCAGCTGGCGCCATCCCTGCAGCAAGCGGCCTGGCCAGTTTCACTCCTGTGGACCCCGCCTGACTCTCTCTGCGACCGATGACCTCAGACTCCGCGGGAATAGCCACGCCTCCGGCGCCCACAGTTCCTCATCTCACAGAAACAGCATCCGCCCGCCACCACCATCAATCCAAAGGCCGATTCCCTAAACCAGTGGTCAGCAAACTCATTAGTCAACAGAGCCAAATATCAAGAGCACAACGATTGACATTTCTTTGGAGAGTCACATTTTTTAAACGTAAACTTCTTCTAACGCCACATCTTCAACATAGACTCGCCCAGGCCGTGGTATTTTGTGGAAGAGCCGCACTCAAGGGGCCAAAGAGCCGCATGTGGTTCGTGAGCCGCGGTTTGCTGACCACGGCCATAGACAATACCTCCGCCCCCCCCCTCAGGCACAGGTCCCAGCATGCACTCGGACCCCTGGAGCCTCAGGGCTCCGCCCCACTGACAGCCCAGCGATTGTCTGCGTTCCTCGGACCCCGCCGGAGAAAGCACACGGCCTCGGTTTCGGCCAAGGCGTGGAGGCCACGCATCCGGTAAGGCGACCGTTGACTTTGGGCAGAAGTGTCATTGAAAATCAATTTTAAAATAATGAGTAGCTCGCCCTCGCCGGTGTGGTTCGATGAATAGAGCGTCGGCCTGCGGACTGGAGGGCCCCAGGTTCGATTCCGGTCAAGGCCACATGCTCGGGTGGCAGGCTCGATCCCCAGTGTGGGGCGTGCGGGAGGCAGCCGATCCATGACTGTCTCTTCATTGATGTTTCTCTCTCTCTCTCCCTTCCTCCCTGAAATCAATTAAAAAATATATATACTTTTTTTAAAGAATGCCTCCTTTCTGGGAAGCACAGAACATTCATATTCATAACGTCCTAGGAAGGTCCCTGGGGGGAAGGGTCTCCCCAGAACGGACACCCTTACAGCAGCTCGGACCACCGCCTGGCCCCCCATCCTCCCCCACGCCCCTGAGAAGCCGGAAGGAGAATCTCCCCTCTAACGGAACTCCAGGCCTTAGGTCCCGAGGCCTGGCGGGAAGGTTAAAAATAGGCCCTCGCATCTGGAAATCACCCACAGCTTGCAAATTGCTTTCAGCGCCTCCGTTTCACCGGGTCCTCAGCGCAGCCCTGTGATGAGGAAACTGAGGGCCGGACAGGTAGGGCGACCACATCTGAGGGCAGCAGGAGGCGGGAGGAGGAGGGAGCGCCAGGCACAGGTCTTCTCATTAGGACGCCCTCCTCCCTGCACGGCTCACCCCCCCTTTCCTCGACGGCCGCCACCCGCTGCGGCCACCTGACCGCTGCCCACACCATCACCACCCGCCCCGCCCCACTGACAGCCCGGAGGACACACGCATCAGCCCCCATAACTTTGGCGCCCCCATCTCCATCCCTCATCCAGCCCCGGAGTGGTGCCCGAATCTCCCCGCCGGGCGGGTCTAGCTCGGTTATGTCCCCGCCAGCCAGGCCCTGCGGGGTAGTGCTGTGAGCACCAGCTCCCGAGCCAGGCGGCCCGCTGGGCTCTGCCGCGTCCTCATGGACGACGTGGGCAAGTTTCTTAACCCCTCCGTGTTCCTTTCCGGACAACGGGATCGTAATAGCAAGGCCCACATTGCAGGGTTTCTGGAAGGAATGAAGGAAAGCAATACACCACTGAAGAAAGGGACGCGTCTGAAGGGGTCTAACACCGTGCCTGACACAGTGTGACTTCGACAGGTGGTAGTCATGGGAGCGGCGACGTCAGAACCACGACAGAAGTAACAGTAAGGCCTGGGAGCCCCGCCGTGTGAGCAGGGCCGGCCTGCCTCCGAGGGAGGCCTGGGCAGCTCCTTCCTGGAGGAAGCAGAGCGTAACCCGCAACACGCCCACTCCATTCATCAGCCCTAACAAGGCCTCCGCGTCAACCTGCATTTATCAGGTGTGGGTGCGCAAAGGCGGGGGGGAGGGGGGGTGTATAATCGGGTGTGCGATTAGTCACGCTAATGACATTTATTATCCCGCGAGTAGAACTAATTTGCCATAATTTAATCACCCAGAAACAGCCGTGCAGGAAGGAGAAGCCAGGTTGTCGGATTTTCAAACACGGACTCCTGACTAAGCGGTCCCGTGTGACCCTGAACTTGAGGAATTCTCAGGGCAAGGCCGGACCGGCGTCTCAGCGGGTCGGCGAGAGCGCTGGCCAGCACGTGCGCAGCAAGCCC
Organism: Corynorhinus townsendii; assembly: GCA_026230045.1. NCBI lineage: Eukaryota > Metazoa > Chordata > Mammalia > Chiroptera > Vespertilionidae > Corynorhinus > Corynorhinus townsendii. Next base: position 2,457,215 of record JAPDVU010000011.1, on the reverse strand, counting down.
TGAGTTCACCGAGGGCACGCAGGCCCGGAGCCTCATTTGACCCCCGGACAACCTTCCGCGGGAATGCATGTTGGAGCTCGATCGATGATGACAGCCTGAGGGTGGAGGAGAGAAGGGCGCTAGAGGACTCGTGCCCCAGCCTTCTGACTGCAGAGCTCACGCCCATCTTTCCACGCTGGAGGTGCGCCCGGCCGGCATGGCTCCGTGGTGGAGCGTCGACCTAGGAACCAGGAGGTCACGGTTGGATTCCCGGTCAGGGCACGTGCCCGGGTTGTGGGCTCCACCCCCAGTGTGGGGCATGCAGGAGAGGCAGCCGGTCCATGAGTCTCTCTCATCATTAATGTTTCTTCTCTCTCTCCCTGTCCCTCTCAGCCATCAATAAAAATATATTTTTAAATTTAAAAAAAAAAAAAACCTGTAAAAAATTGCCATGCTTAAAAATCTAAAACGTATATAGATACAAAACAACCTGCTCCCCGGGAACAGCGCGCTCAGCTTATGCCCAGGATCGGCCACAGAGCCCCCAGGTGGCCCACTTCCCACCCAATTACTGCAGCGGCCCTGCCACCACTGCCTGCGCTGAGGGCACAGACTCCTTCCCCGCCAACCCCCTCCCCGTCCCCAGCCGGAGGAGGGCTCCTGGACTCTGTGTGTGTGTGCTGTTTGAGGAAAACAAAAGGGCCACATAAAAGGCATTCTTCTTGGCTACGGCGTCCCGGTACAGTCCTTGCAGCTGAGACACACACCTCCCAGATATTCCAAATTTGGTTCCCTGGGGCTCGAGAAAGGCCCTTTTGAGGTCTCCCCAACCTTTACCTGACTCGCTGAGGCTCCTGCCGGCCCTGTCCTGGATCGGCCCACCCGGCTGAGGACCCAGACCCTCGTGTGGGGAACAGTCAGGGCCGCGGTCCGAGCCGTGACGTGGCCAAGGCTCGTGGCCGGAAGACCTCGGCAGCCACGCGGCTCCGATGTTAGCCTGGGGCTGCTCCCCCTTTTCAAGCCAAGCAGCTCTGACCTGTCCACTCAGTTCCCATGACCCACGCCCCCGGGGGCAGGGCCAGCTCCCTGGGCACAGGAGGGGCTCCCCGAAAGCAAGTCCGAACGCCCCCGGAGTTCACGGCACCTCAGGTCACAGAGAGCCGGGGGCCAAGTCGTGGGTGCTCTCCCTTGGCGTTGGAGGGAAGACAGGCTGGCTCCGGCCAGTCTTGGGAAGGCTCCAGCTGTCACCGGGGAGCTTAATGAGCAGGTGATGGAGAAGAAAATGGTGTCTCTTCTTACACGGGGGCTGAATCCCGGCTGCCTAATTGCACCCCGCTGCTCCACGCCCTCCCAACCTGGTTCCCCCCGCCTGGCCACCCCGGGCAGGTGTGGGGGAGGCCAGTTAATGGTCACAGAGGAACTCGGCTCGGTGGCCCCCAGAGGCTGGCCAGCCACCCAGAAGCCCCACACCAAAGGCACGCAGGTCATGTTGGGCTCGGAGAAGCACAGGGTACTTTAAGATAATACATCATTATGTCGTTCTGGGCGGTTAGAAACATTTACTTCTGAAGATTTTTCACCTTAAAAAAGAAATCTAGATTTCTGGCTTCTTACCGAGTCCGAAGACCTAACCACACAGGCCTACGTTCTGTGTGTTACTAATCAGCGAGCCGGTGTGTGAGCTCAGTCCACCGCACTCCCCACCACTCCAGTGAAAACCTTAGTTTGCACCCCGCCAGCATGGCTCCATGGTTGAACGTCGACCTGTGAACCAGGAGGTCACGGTTCGATTCCCCGTCAGGGCACAGGCCCAGGGTGCGGGCTCCATCCCCAGTGGGGGGCGTGCAGGAGGCAGCCGATCCATGATTCTCTCTCATCATTATATTTCTCTCTCTCTCTCTCTCCCTCTCCCTTCCTCTCTGAAATCAATAAAAACACATTTTTAAAAAGAAAGAAAGAAAACCTTTGTCACCCCTAACAACTGTTCCCTCACCTGGGTTTTGCCTTTTTTCATCTGTGTGTGGACCGGGGTGGCCAGAAGGGACGCCGTGGCCATTAGGAAGCCTGGAGGGCTGCGTGGTGCAGAAGGGCCAGGGTCCGGGAATCAGGCTGTTTACCCCTTGGGGAGCCCCCCATCACTGCCCGCTGACTGCCCCCACCTTCCAGCCAGCCCAGCCTGGGGAGCCCCATGCTTTGCAGCCCTCACGGGGGCTGCGACTTCTTCAGGTCCCGCCCGTTCTACCAAGGGGGCTGCCCCTGCCACCCCTGCCCAGGCCGCATGGAGAGGGAATCGGGCGTGGCTGCCTAGGGAGGGGGCTTGGGATGCCCCGGAGGGCGCTGGCCTGAGCTCCTCAGGGCAAGAACGCCCGGTCAGGGCCAGATACGCTCCTGCCCCCGCCCCCCCCAATCGCACACCCCATTTTAGCCGCTCCGCCCAGCCGACCCGCAGAGCAGCCGGCGGTGAAAGATTGCCGGGGCGAGTTTGTAAGGAGGCCGCTTCCTCTCTGTCTGTCCTTGCGCCAACAGCAGCAGAAGGGACCCTAATTAGAGGGTGAGTTATTGGCTTCCCATGGTGCACTGCGGGGACATTGAAAACGAGGGGACCTCGCTGCCTGCCTCTTGGAGGGCGCGCCTCGGTTTAATATATTCGTGTTTCTAGGTGAGCAGCGGGGGACAGTTTTTATGATGATAATTGTTGCATAATGACTGGCCTAAGGTGGCCTAGTGTTAAATAAAAATGCGGAGGCGCTAATGTCTGAACAGAACTAGGAGGTAATACGGTAATCCCTTTTCCTGAGCAATCGAGGCTGCTCCTTTGCAGCCTGGGGACAGCCCAGTGGAGTCATCTTGTGGGACAGGGGGCGGGGTCTGCCGGGGGTTGGGGGGGGGCACCAGATGTGAAGTATCCACTGGATCGGGAGAGAGGAGAGCAAGGACCTACACATCTGGACAGTCACACCCTCTCCCATCCACTTCAAATTGTATTTTTTTTAAGTACCAGGTGTACCGGTTAATAATGCGGATTTTTTTTCAATCGATGGAGTCACACTTACGTTGATATATAGGCGATTTGATATGTAGGCTATTTTGTTGTACTGACAACAAACTTCAGAACTCTAAATGTCAAATTTTCTGAAGGTGTTAACATCATAGATATTTTCATGCTTAAAAATGTCAAATTTTGTGCCAAAAAAAGAGCATTTGCGGGACATTTTAATTCATTACTTTATTTTGAAGAAAAAGTTATCGTATACTTCAGGAAGCTTATGGTGGACATGCTCCATCTCAAGATACCTGTGAACGCTGGTTTAAATGCTTTAAAAGTGATGATTTTGATGTGAAAGACAAAGAACGTCCAGGTCAACCGATAAGTTTGAAGACCAACAATGACAAGCATTATTGGATGAAGATGTGTGTCAAACTCAAAGACAACTTGCAGAAAGATTAAACGCTGCTCAACAAACAACTTCCAATCATTTACAAGCCATGGGAAAGATTTTAAAGGAAGGAAAATGGGTGCCATATCAACTGAACGAAAGACAAATGGAAAACCAAAAAGTCATCAGTAAAATGTTGCTTCAACGGCACGAAAGAAAGTCTTTTTTGCATTGAATTGTGACTGGCAATGAAAGTGGATTTATTTTGAGAATCCCAAACGCACAAAATCATGGGTTGATCCGGGTCAACCATCAACATCGACTGCAAGGCCACATCGCTTCGGAAAGAAGACAATGCTCTGTGTTTGGTGGGATCGGGAAGGTGTGGTGTAGGATGAGCTTCTAAAACCAGGTGGAACCATTATTACTGATCGCTACCGACAACAAATAATCAATTTGAACCACGCTTTGATTGTGAAATGACCAGAATGGGGCAGAAGACACGGCAAAGTAATTTTGCTTCATGATGACGCACCATCACACACTTCAAAACCAGTTAAAGACACGTGAAAAGATCTTGCCTGGGAAGCATTAACCCACCCGCCGTATTCACCAGACCTTGCTCCTTCAGATTACAGCTGTTCGGATCGATGGCACACTCACTTTCTGAGCAGCACCTCAAAACGTACAAAGAAGTGGAAAATGGGGTCTCTGAATGGTTTGCCTCCAAACAAGAAAAGTTCTATTGGGAGGGTACCCACAAATTCCCTGAAAGATGGGGGCAATGTGTAGCTAGCGATGGACATGACTTTGAAGAAAGTACTTTTGATGTTTCTCTTGAAATTATCGTGTTTTCTTTTATTACAAAATCTGCATTATTAACCGGTAAAGGGTCAATCCACATTATTAACCGGTAAAGGGTCAATCCGCATTATTAACCGGTAAAGGGTCAATCCACATTATTATCCTGTCTGTCTCGTGGCCACATCCACAGGAAGCACTGTCCCCGCAGCCTGGGTCCCGGGATGGTCCTGCGCCGCCCTCCCAGTCTCCCCACGGCCCCGCAGCGTCTTTGTGAGGTGCGCAGAGTTCCATGTCCAAGTTTTCCAGTGACTGGCTGTTGTTCCAAAGAGAACCCCACAGTCCGTCCCATATTCCCCCAGCCCGCTTCCCCCGTCTCCTCTCCCACCTGCTCCCTGGCTCCCTCATCTCCCCGCCACCTTTTCTGTTTCAGATCCTACACACGCCACCCCCCCCCCCCCGCCCCACTCTCCAAGGCCTTGGCCGCCCCGTGCTCCCCCGCTGGAAGTCCGCTTGCTACCTCTCCTCCTACCCGCCCTTCATTCTCAGCTGAAAAAGGGACATGCTTGCCTGGCCAGCGTGGCTCAGTGCTTGAAGGAGAACCGAGCCAGGTCATATCCCGTCACAGACTCACACCCCAGACCCGGCCTCCGCCAAAGGGGGGCCCGTGTCTGGTTTCTCTCCGCACCCCCAGTGCAGACACAGCGCCTGGCCCGGAGCAGACACGCAGCCACCACCATGGCAGGAAGGTCACAGCAACAGCCAGGGGTGCGTCCCCCTCGTGAACGAAACCATCCCTGGGCTGCCTCCCCCCCTCCTGCATGCATGGGTCTCCCTGGGCCAGGCCCAGGCCGGGATGGGAGTCGGGAAGCAGCTGGAGAGAAGCGGCGGGAAGCGAGGTCCCTGCTTCTGGGCGAGCCTGAGTGACAGTGACCCCAGCCAGGCCACCGCGTCCTTCCTCCGCCCGGTCTGGCTCGGCAGCCAGATGGCAAGGCCTCCCCAGTCCCTCCGCCAGGCAGGCTGTGAACAGGCTCCGTCAAGCAGGGTCCTCGTCGGCCGGCCCAGGCCCCAGAGCTGCCTCACTCCAGCACATGACGGCTTTTTAATTTCCAGCCTCCGGGTCCCTGGTGAGAGGTGCAGACAGGGCTGAGGATGGCATATGGATCCTGCAGAATCCGGGCGACCTTGGCCAGGAGCGACCTTGAGAGGCGTCTCCCCTCTGCCTGGCCAGAGTCTCTCCTTTGTCCGGGCCCAGCCCAGGCCCACCTCCTTCAAGAAGCCTTCCTAGACTACCCAGGCCTAAGGCGTACGCTCTCTCTCGCTCTCTCTCTCTCTCTCTCTCCCCCCACAAACACCTCCAATGGCTGTGTCGTTCACAACATATCCGGTGAAGCACTGAGCCACGGAAGCAGACACGTGGGGCCGGACAAATACATGTGATTTATCGTGGTGTTGATCCTCACAGGGGGTGAGCCCTGGCCAGAGCTCCGTCAGAGTGTCGTCCTGATATACCAAGCTTGCAGGTTCGCTCCCTGGTCAGGGCACATACCAGCATCAACCAACATAAATAAGTGGAACAATAAATCAAGGTTTCTCTTTCTCCTCCCTCCCCCCTGCCCCGTTCCTCTCAGCAATAAATTAAAAAAATTTATTCTCACACCCGGCCGGCGTGGCTCCGTGGTGGAGCACTGACCTATGAACCAGGAGGTCAGGGTTCCATTCCTGGTCAGGGCACAGGCCCGGGTGGCGGGCTCCCTCCCCAGTGGGGAGCGTGCAGGAGGCAGCTGATCCATGACTCTCTCTCATGACTGATGTTTCTCTCTCTCTCTCTCTCTCTCTCTCTCCCCCTCCCTCTCCCTTCCTCTCTGAAACCAGTAAAAATACCTCTTTTTAAATTCTCACCGTGGGGGTGTGACCTTGGAGAGACCCTTGGCCTCTCTGAACCTCCGTCCCCTGACTACTCACCGGCTTAGTGAGACGGCGGACCGAGGCCATCAGGAAGGAGCGTCCTTAGGCACGCTGGTCGGAAAGGAAACGCAGGGGGACGACTTGCGACCGTCCTACCTCCCCCCCCCCCCCCCGCCCCGAGAGCAGGCACTTGCGCCTGACCTCCCAGGAAACTTGACGCTGGGGCTCCTGGAAGGCGAGGATGCTTGTCTCCTAGCAACAAGCCCAGGACTCTCCCCACAGAAGATGCTCAGTGAGAGCTGTGACCACAGGGCCCCGGGACAGTGACGCAGGCCCTGACCCCAGAGTCCGGGGGACGCTCAGAGACGGGTCTGGGTCTGGGTGAAAAGACACCGACACGCCGGGAATTTGAAGTGAGGGGCCACTCCCGCTTGCTCTCTTTGTACCCAGTTTTGGACACTGAGTATTTGGGGCGGGGGGGCGGGGGGGGGGGGAGTGTTCTGGAAGCAAAGACGCTGAGTCGAGGGAGCTGGGGGAGGGGGACAGGGGGGCCACGGGGCTTAGGGGCAAGTGTGGCAGCCTGTACCCTGCATTCAGCACGGCAATGCAGGCTCCCACGGCTCTGGCTGCGGAGGGAAGGCCTGGTGCGAGGGGCCTGGGCTGGGCCCTCAGCCGCTGATGGGCACAGGCAGGAGGCGAATTTGCCTGCAGAGCCGCCCTGTTCGGCCAAGGAGTCGCTCCTGCAAGGACCCTTACATAAGCCGCAGCGGGTCACGCAGTGAGCAGTGACTCTGCAGAAGGCAGCGCGCCTGCCCAACGTCCTCATCACGGAGGTCACCCGGGACTCTGGCTGCCGGTCCCCAGGGCACTGGCCGGAGAGCCAGCGAGCGTCACCGGGCCCAGGGAGCTCAGCCAAGCTGTCAGCCAGGCGCACCTCCTCGCACCGCACCGCACGCCCACAAGGGCCGGGCTGCTCGCCGGGGCCTGGGTCTCTCGTGGCTGCGGCTTTTAGGAATCGCTTGGTGGGGGGAGGGGGAGGGTCTGGGACCCTCCTGCTCATCCTCTTCTCCCCTCCTCGCGCCCCCCTTGCCCTCTCCCGCCTCCCCGATGATGACATGTGCACCAAGTGGCACTGACAGGAGAAATTCTCCCAGCGCCTCTGGCGCCTGAGTACTGAGCGTTCAGATTAAACTTGAAGGGGGAAGTGTCTGAGCAGGCAGGGGGGCCATCGGGTATTTGAGAAAGACTTCGGGGGGGCGGGGGGGACGGTCCGCAGAAGCCACAGACCCTCGAGGGGAGCAGACCGGGGGTTCGCTAGGGGGGCTCAGAGACACGAGCAGCCTGCACAGGCGGGGCCCGCCGTGGGCACGTGTGTAAAGCAGACAGCTCGCGCCCGCTCTCCGACGCACCCCGAAGCTGTTAAGGAGCTCAGGCCTTAATGAGCCCGTCAAGCCGGGGAGGCACTGACTGTAACGTCTCAGCTAATTGGCCGCCGTGTTTGCCTCCATCACTTCCCCTCTGGCCTCCCCACTCACCATCCCTCTCCTCCCAGGCCCCGAGAATTGTGAAGAAAGCCTGGCCTTGAGCAGGCGGAGCCCTCCCCTCAGGTGCCCCTGGCACTTTGCTCCTTGTTCTTGAAGTCAGGGAATTAGACTTAATGACAGGCGGTCCCTGCATGTGAACCGTACAGACGGATGCCCATGGGACGGAGCCAGCGGCCACAGGGACGGGCGGGCACTGTCCTCTGCACCCCATGCTCAGGGCATTCCAGAACAGCCCCACCCTGAGCCCAGAGCTGCCATGTCGCTGTGCATGGCCCCAGGCCGGGGCGTGTCTGTTGACCCCGAGGAGGTGGGCAGCATGCCCACCCCGCCCAGCAGCCCATGAGCTCCTGCCTCTGAAGCTTCCCATGCACACTGCTGCCTCTGTAGTGCCCAGCACGGTGCCCATGTTCGATCTTGGACCAATGTTTAACGCATATCTGCACGAGCATCAGAGCTGCTCAGACATGGCTAATGAGTTTCAGCTGTTCCGGCTGCTTCTCCTGGGCCCCGTCCCCCACCCTGGCCAGCAGGCCAGCCTCCCTGTGGACACGAGGACCAGGAGCCCTGGGCCCTCAGCTGGCTCTGGTTCTTTCTAGCTTCCTGGTCTCCAAGCCTTGGGTCCCCCATCTGTAAGGAGATGATTGAACTCTGACCTCCACAACCTTCCCCAGAACCCCCATTCAGGCTGGAAGGACAACGCCACTGGCTTACGCGCTGCCTTCAGTTCACAGCAAGACACGATGGCTGATGCTCTCCCTCCCCCGCTCCTTGCTCTTCTGTGTTGGATGTATGCCCCGCCTGGCGTTTGCCTCCTGGTGGCACAATGGCTGCCAGGAGCCTACGGCCTTAGCAGTCCCAACGGAGAAGCACATCGAGAGACTTCCATAGGCATCTGAAACAGAGGTCTGAAACCCAGTCTCCATGGGGAGATTGGCTCACGTGACCTTCCCAGGAGGCATCTGATGCTCTGATTGGCCAGCTGGGTCCAGGATCACACCTCCCTGAGCTTCCTACACTGAGAGTCGGTTCTTCAAGGGACATACTGGAGAGCGATGGGTGCTGGGCTCCCTGACAGTTAGGAACAGCTCCCAAGGGCCCTGAGAGGTCAGCAGAGGCCAAGTGAAGGCCATTTTGAGTTCGGATCTATTGAGCTAAATGAACAAAGGCCAAAAGGTGGTTATAAAGATGAAGAGGGACTCGTATACTTTCAACAAACACACAAAGACACTAGAGTTGACCCTTGGACGACACAGGGATTGGAGCACCAATGCCCCGCTCCATCGGAAATCCACATATAATTCTTGGCTGTTGTTCATTCTCACCCGGGGGTATTTTTCCCATTGGTTTTTAGAGAGCGTAGAAAGGGAGGGAGGGGAAAGAGAGAGAGAGAAACATCAATGTGAGAGAGAGAGAGATATCCATTGCTTGCCTCCTGCATGGACCCCGACCAGGACCTGGAATTGAACCTGCAAACAAGGTGCATGCCCTTGACTAGGAATCAAACCTGTGACCATTGGGTCCTCGGGCTGACACGCCAATCGCTAGGCCAAACCAGCCAGGGCCACATATAACTTTTGACTCCCCAAAACCTGAAGTTGTCCCTCTGTATCTGCCAGGGATTGGGTCCAGGACCACCTGTGGACACAAAACTCTGAGGCTGCATAAAATGGCACAGGGCAGTGTGGGCCCACACAGTGCCCACCTGCGCTGGTCACAGGTCAACCGTAATAGAGCATCATGGTGCTGATCGCAAATAAATCCAGAGTTGGTTTAAGACGTGAATCCACAGAGCCCCACCAGCTTGGTTTAAGACATGAATCCACAGAGCCCCACCAGCTCTGCTCCATGAGTGGCAGGCACACCCCTGAGGGCTGGATGTCCTCTCTCCGTGCCCGGGGTGGGCCTCTGACCCTGAGCCAGGCTCCCACGGGCACCGGGAGTGGACCCTCAGCTACTGTGGATCTGCATGGTTTTATCACAACTAGCTGGGAAGGGGCCTCTCCTATGTGGGTTCACAGTGCACTGCGTTTGTCAGGGGACTAGCTCAAAAGTCTAACTTTGGGCCCCTTTGTGAAAGTGAGGTGGAGGCCAAATCGCTCTCTCGTTCCTATCATCCCACACAAATAGCAAAAGCCCTAACGAGCAACTAAGAATGGGGGCATCCGGCTGGTGTGGCTCAGGGGTTGAACATCGACCCATGAACCAGGAGGTCGATTCAGGTCAAGGGCACAGGCTCGGGTTGCAGGCTTGTTCCCCAGTAGGGGGCGTGCAGGAGGCAGCTGATCCATGATTCTCTCTTATCATTTATGTTTCTATCTCTCTCTCCCTCTCCCTTCCTCTCTGAAATCAATAAAAAATATCTACACTAATAAAAGAGAAATATGCAAATTGACCATACATCCACGACGCCCACCAGCCAATCAGGAGTGAGTATGCAAATTAACCCAACAAAGCTGCTGGGTTAATTTGCATATGCAAGCATGGAGCAAAGGCTGAAGACTGAAGACTGAAGAGGCTTGGCCTCTCTGCTACAGCCGGAGTGAAGGCCTAGGTCCCGGGTGCCAGAGGAAAACTGGTGCTGGCAGCCAGGGGAAGGAAGGCTTATTGCACAAATCTTTGTGCAATGGGCCTCTGGTTTTTAAGAATAAATAAATAAAGGGGACAGATTCGAAGACTGGGATTTGCCCTTTCTGAGGGAATGGTGAGCAGAAACCCCCACTGGAACAGCTGCGTTTTCCCAGCAGGCGCAGACAGAACCCCTTAGGAGGGTGGCAACGCCTAGGGCAGGTGTGGGGTCTCAGGTAGGAGCATCCAGCCCGCGCCCTGGGGGGCCTCTGCTTTTCTATGAGCTCAGGGGGAGAGAGCATGGGGGAGGGCAGGCTGCCACAAGAAGGGGCCGTTCGTCAAAGGTTTGGTGTTGGGGGGGGGGGGGCCTGAACGGAACGGCTCCCTCCTCTCCTCTGGGCTCTTGGCATTTCTCTGGCTGCTGTGGATGGCCTGGTGCTGACTTTCTGACAGACTCATCCCACAGGGCTCAGATGAAAACATTAACAGTGACTCGACGAGGGCCGGCTTGATGCTGCTGACAGGGTCCTGATTCTATGTGAAGGCTCCAGAGGGTCCTCCCACCCCACCCCCCACCCGCCCCGGGTAAGAAATTACCCAGCGCCCTGAGCATGCCTCTGCCCTCTGCAGGGGAGGGAGCTGGCTACGTCAGACAGCAGAGGGGGTGAGATGGGGAGGGGGGAAAAGAGGGAGGGGGACATCAGAAATGCAGGATCTGCTGGAAGACCAGAGAGTGTCAGGGAGCCTGGGGAGGGAGGGCAAGGCCCCCTCAGTCCTGGGGGGACTGCAGGTGAATGGGGAGAGCAGGGCAGCCCCTCCCCGTCCCCCCCTCCCCCCCATAGAGGAGAGAATGGGGAGGGGCTAGGAAAAACGCAGAGGGGAGGTTGGGTGAAGGAGGAGTGGGGAGGGCGCCACCAAAGAGGAGATGAACTGTGGGGCTGAGAAGGACGAGGGAGAAAAGGAGGGGAGGGGAGAGACCCCGAGGGAGGGGCTGTGGGAACTCAGCAGCTTCGACCGTCTCCCCGAGTGGGATTGATTCTGGGCGGAGCAGCCATCCATCCGGCCACCCCAGCAGCGGCGCTTCCTAGCTGCCGGCGAGACCTGGCTAAGTGGGAGCAATTGGGCCAGGCGCCTCCGAGGCACAGCTGCCCCGTGCTCGGTGCTGGGCCCCAGCTCACCTCAATTAGGGCCCAGCATCTAAATCGGCCACGTTCACCGCCGAGCATGTCCAGCGCCTCCTTTACCGCCGACGTGCCCAGCCAGCTCCCCGCAGCCTGCCGCAGGCAATCACTGTGCCACCGGGCGGCACGGGGAGGCAGGGGCGTTGGGGAGGGCGCGGGGCCTGGAGCCCTGTCCTCTCTGCAGCGGGGTCAGTGATCCTGCTTGCCCCGCGGCCAGGCACTAGCCGGGACCTTGTCGACAGTGACTTAGCTCCGAGGTCAGCCTTCCGCCCACCTCCCAGCTGAGGGAAACTGAGTTTCAGGTGGTGAGGGGCCTTGCTCCAGGTCCCAGCTGGTAAGTGGGGAGACAGAGACTTGAATCCAGACCCTCGGGCTGCACTCCCAGCCCTCCTGCTCCTACCACTCCCAGCCGTGTCTACACACACGCCCCACAGGGTGAGGGGACCTCGCTCAGTTCACAGCAGCAGGGCCGGGAGAGAGGGAGAGAGAATTAGGGTGCCTGCACTGTGGGATCAGCCAGGGAGGGGAGGGGCTGGCTTCCTGCGAGAGCCAAGGCCTGGAGGCCTAGCTCAGCAGAGGGAAGCTGCGACAGGCAATGGAATCCCTCCATCCCGTCTGTCAGATGGGGAAACTGAGGCCGGGGAAGCCGAGTCGTGATTGGAGCGGAACGGCAGGTGGCTACCACCCGCTTGTACTCTCAGGCACCAGATGCTGCTCACCTGAGGAGGGCAGAGCTGAGGGCTGAGGGCCCTTCATCTACTGCAGTGGGTCCCCCAGAAGGGGGGGCTGGGAAGGACCCATGGCTGGGCCATGAGAGGGGGCAGGAGGAACTTGGGGTGCCATGGACGCTGGGCAAGCTCCTTAGCTCTGTGTGATCCCGGGTTGCAGGTTCCATCCCCAGTGGGGGGCGTGCAGGAGGCAGGGGATCCATGATTCTCTCTCCTCATTGATGTTTCCATCTCTCTCTCCCTCTCCCTTCCTCTCTGAAATCAATAAAAATATGTATATTTTTTAAATGACTAGAGAGAGTCATGGATTGGCTGCCTCCTGCACGCCCCCTACTGGGGATCAAGCCCACAACCCAGGCATGTGCCCTGACTGGAATTGAACCCTGACCTCCTAGTTCACAGGTTGACGCTCAGCCCCTGGGCCCCACCGGCTGGGCGGCGCTTGGTCTTTATGCATGTAACTAGAGGCCCGGTGCTCAAAATTCATGCACAGGGGTGGGGGTGTTCCTCAGCTCAGCCTGCACCCTCTCCAATCTGGGATCCCCTCGAGGGATGTCCGACTGCCCTCTCACAATCCAGGACTGCTGGCTCTCAACCACTCTCCTGCCTGTCTGCCTGATTGCACCTAACTGCTTCTGCCTGCCATCCTGATCACCCCCTAACCACTCCCTTGCCAGCCTGATTGTCCCTAACTGCCCTCCCCTGCAGGCCTGGTCCCCCCAACTGCCCTCCCCTGCAGGCCTGGTCCCCCCAAGTGCCTTCCCCTGCAGGCCTGGTCCCCCCAACTGCCCTCCCCTGCAGGCCTGGTCCCCCCAACTGCCCTCCCCTGCAGGCTTGATCGCCCACAACTGCCCTCCCTTGCTAGCCATCTTGTGGTGGCCATCTTGTGTCCACATGAGGGCGGCCATCTTTGACCACATGGGGACGGCCATCTTGTGTGTTGGAGTGATGGTCAGTTTGCATATCTCCTCTTTATTATATAGGAAGATTGTTGTCACCTGAGCGTGGATCCCTCAGAAAGGCCATCTGGGGACCTCCTTGGGGGAGACCAGGCCTGCAGGGGAGGGCAATTGGGGGAGACCAGGACCCTCTGTGTGGGGCACTTCCTGAACCAACAGGAGGAGTCCACAGAAGTACCCAGGCAGGCACCCTTGACCGGAACCAAACCCAGGACCCTTCAGTCCGCAGGCCAACGCTCTATCCACTGAGCCACACCAGCCAGGACTTACCCACCTCCCTCTAAAACCCTGTGACATTCGGCAAATCACAGGACCACTTTGTACCTCAATTCCTTTGTACACAGACTGAGGTTAACACCGCCTAATGTCGCCGAAAGTTTAGGACAATAACACAACAGAGCACTCAGCACGCTGCCTGGTGTGAGCACTCACAGTATCCAAGCTGCTCCGTGGATTCCGGCCCTCCGCTTCCAGCAAGCAGGTTCCTGCTTCCTCGTCCCCATGGGGTGCACTGGGAGCCCGAGACAGCACCCCTTCCTCCCTCGATTCATCCGGCTACGTGGGAGGCAAAAAAAAACCTCCAAGAAGGACACGCAGCCCTGACCAGTGTGGCTCAGTGGATAGAGCGTCGGCCTGCGGACTGAAGGGTCCCAGGTTCGATTCTGGTCAAGGGTATGTACCTGGGTTGCAGGCACATCCCCAGTAGGAGGCATGCAGGAGGCAGCTGATTGATGTTTCTCTCCCATCGATGTTTCTAACTCTCTCTCCCTCTCCCTTCCTCTTTGTAAAAAAATCAATAAAATATATTTTGAAAAAAAGGACGCGCAGACAGTGGGAGAGGAAGACACGCCACCGGGCACAAACACAACAGGACGGACAGTGTCACCGCGTCGGCGAGAGCTCTTGTCGGGCACGAAGCTCGTGCCTCAGGAACTGGAGAAGCAGGGGCTTTGAAAACCATGTCTGGAGCTCTCACGGGAGAAACGTAACGTGATTTATGTTCGCACAGATCGTTCTGACCAGCTAGCCGAGGCCGCCCAGAGTCCTGGGCTAAGCATGATAGGCCATGTCTGGGCCCGAGGGAAAGAGGGGTGACCCCGGGACCCGCCAGCTAGGGCCCAGGAGGCAGAGCGGCTCTGTGCAGGACATGCATCTCCTGGCCCTGCTCAGCCGCTCGTTTTTCACTTTGGGGGAAACTGAGGCACGGAGCCATGTAGTGACTTGCCAAGGTCACTCAGCTCGGGGGTGCTTCGTCCCTTTCTTCTACTGTTTCTTTGTTTGGATTCCATGACGGGAGACGTCAGGAGCTGCAGAAGCGAAAGTCAGGTTCTGACGGATTCCAAAGATCGGGTACCGGAGACTTTGCCCAGAGCCGAGGACAGAAAGATGGACGAGACGCGGCCCCTGCCCTCGAGGGGCGCCCACTCCCGCGAGCTTTATTTTTTTTTCTTAATATATTTTTATTGATTTCAGAGAGGACGGGAGAGGGAGAGGGAGAGACACATCACTGATGAGAATCATGAATGGGCCGCCTCCCGCACGCCCCACACTGGGGATGGAGCCACAAGCCGGGCACGTGCCCTGACCGGGAACCGAACCATGACCTCCTGGGTCCTAGGTCGCCGTTCAGCCACGGAGCCACGCCGGCGAGGCATCTCGCAAGCTTTCCATTTCTGAGGCGCAGAAGGAAGGCGGCCGCCGCTGACAGTCCGGGGCGGTCTGGAAAAACACAGAGCCGCAGCAGCCGCTCGTCTGGGAGGTCGGCAAGGCGGCGGGCTAATCTATGCAAACACCTATCCGGGTTTGTTTGGGCGAACGTCTAGTCCCGGAGTCAAATGAGAAGATGCTCTATTTTTAACTCCACTGTACTCATCTGTGCCATTCCGTAAACAGTTACTTACATATTTGCTGAGTTCTCACCTCGCATCAGCCTCCTTGCGGCAAAAGCCAAGCGAGAAGGATGACGGGGGGCGGGGGGGAAAGCCATCCTGGGGAGGGTGCGGGGGAGGATAGGGTACAGGACGACTTCTGCCCAGGTCAGAGGCAGCGGGCAAAGCAAGGCTGGTCACGGAGAAGAGGTGGGGCTTGGAAGCTGTGGCT
This sequence comes from Corynorhinus townsendii, assembly GCA_026230045.1. Lineage (NCBI taxonomy): Eukaryota > Metazoa > Chordata > Mammalia > Chiroptera > Vespertilionidae > Corynorhinus > Corynorhinus townsendii. The sequence continues at coordinate 2,442,073 of JAPDVU010000011.1, read as the reverse complement.
CACAACTCCATCGACTCCCAGGGTACTTGTGGCACCTGCTCTGGCCCGAGGAAACATGATTTTGGGGGGAAATGCATATTGTATTAGGGTTCTCCAGAGAAACAGAACCAATAGGAGGTGAGAGAGAGAGAGAGAGAGAGGGAGAGAACCAATAAGATCTAGATCTATCTATGGATTTATGTCTAAGGTATAGACGATGAATATCTAAAGATTTTACTGGTTATGTCCTCAGAGGGCATGTACATACATTTAAAGGGATTTATTATAAGGAATTGGATCGTGAGATTCTGGAGGCTGGTAAGTCCCAGGATCTGCAGTGAGCAGGCTGGAGACCCAGGACAGGCGACGAGGTAAGCTCCAGTCTGTCTGAATCCAAGGACGGACAAAGCCCCACGTCCCCATTTAAAGACGACCGGGGCCCCGGCCAGTGTGGCTCAGTGGTGGGGCATCATCCCATGCACCCCATGCACCGAAAGGTCGCTGGTTCGCTTCCCAGTCAGGGCACAGGCCCCGGTTGCGGGCTCGATCCCCAGGAGGGAGCGTGCGGAGGCAGCTGATCGATGATTCTCTCTCATCATGCATGTTTCTGTCTCTCTCCCCCTCTCCCTTCCTCTCTCTACACTTAATTAATTAAATAATTAGACCGGGTAGAGAGAGCCCCTAAAGGCTCTTAGGTTCGGCGCCCCCTTAGATGTTTCGTCTCTGACCACACGCTTGCTTTGCACGTCCAGTCCAGACAGTGCCACGTTTGGCTCATCCAACCACCTCTGAGCCAAGGAGACAAGCACCACAGAACGAGAGGGGCAGCGCTCAGCACAAAGCCTCCCAGGAAGAGCCCAGGCCTGGGCCAGAAGCTCCCAGCTGTCAGGGGCGGCGGAAGCCAGGGGGCAGGGCGTGGGGTCTGCGACCTCTGGGGCTAGGAGCCGATGGAGGCGGCTGGGAGCTCCATCCCCTATAGGAACAGGGACCCGAGTGTGTCCTGTGAGGACCATGTACAGAGGGGCCGGACCGAGCTTCTCCCACTGACGACGGGTCAGAACTCTGCACCCACAAGGCTGACAAGCAAAGGCTGGGGGAGTAGCTGGAAACGCCATCCACGCCGCGCAAGAGGTGAGCCTGGCCAGTGTATGAGCTGCTCACAGACCGCCTGGCCCGAAGAGATGAGCATGGGGGAAGAGGGAAAGGACGGCGTCTGCACACATGCATGCGCACATGTGCACACATGCACCTATGTGTATACACATGCACGTGTGCATAAAGGACATGCCTGCGTGCACGCACACATAGACACACATACACGCGCACTGCACTTTCCTTCTCTCCCCCTCTTGCTTTTGCCCTTGGCCCTGGTGTCCGCTCTTCGCCCAGCAGACAGCCTTGAGTCCCTCCGTGACAGTGACAGCCGGCATTTCTGCCCCAAGGCTCAGGACAAGGTCAGGTTGCTTCGTCTCTGCCTGGGCCCCCTCCATTTCTCTCCCTCTGAGAAACCGCTTCGGAAACGCTGCGTGAGAAGGTCCTGGGGATGTGCACGCTGCTATTTGTCTCCAGAGGTTAACGGGCCTGGCCTCCGGCCCCGGGTGCCCGAGGATTGATTGCGGAGCGAAGAGCACAAGGACAGCCTCCAAGGCTCTTGGGTCCAGCGCCTCCTCTGGAGTTTCATCCCTACCGGTGTGCTTCCTTTGTGCTGTAGGTCCCCAATTCATTCGGCCACAAGGCACTCGGCTAAGGAGCAAAAGCAGCAGAAGGTGAGAAAGCCTCAGAACAGAGAGGTTAAGCCCAGCCGAGGTGGCGTGGTGGTTGAGCGTTGACCTATGAACCAGGAGGTCAGAGTTCAATTCCCAGTCAGGGCACAGGCCTGGGTTGCAAGCTTGATCCCCAGGAAGGGGGGCGGGGGGGGGGGGCCATGGAGGAGGCAGCTGAGCAATGATTCTCTCTCATCATTGATGTTTCTCTCTCTCTCCCTCTCCCTTCCTCTCTGAAATCAATAGAAATTAAAATAAATTTAAAAAAAAAGAACAGAGAGGTTAAGAACTTTCCCTGGGGTCACGCAGCCAGTGAGAGTCCAAGCTGGGGTTTGAGGCAAGAGCCTCTGCCCAGCATACTTCCCCCTGCTCCTCCTTCGGACACGTTGAATACTGATTATGAACAAGAAAGCTGCCACCCGCTCGCCTTAAATTCCGGTGCAAGTCAAGGAAATCTCAACTTCTCAGGGTGACGATGAGGATGCTCTGGTGTCACACCACTTAGAGAAACGGGGAATATGCTGACAAAAATGTCATGGACTATGAACTGGACATGACCTGGGACAAGCAGTCTCCCCGCCTTCCTTTCTCAGAGAGGGAAACAGAAGCAGAGCGAGGAGAAGGAAGGTGACCTCCCCAGCAGCAGCGCCTGGGGCTCCAGCCGCGGCATCAAGCGCCCACTGGACACTCGTGCCCGGTGCCGAGACGGCAGTGTGCATCCGTTACCCCATCTGAGCTCCACGCACCTCAGGCAGCGGACACCGTTAATCCCCCCGCCCTCACAGACCAGGATTCGGGGGCTGAGAGAGGTCGAGTAACTTGCTCAAGGTCACAGGGTTGGTACGTAGCAGAGGCTAGAATTGAGGCCAGGTCGGGCTAACCTCGAAGGTCACTCAAGGTCGCGCTACGCTGTCCCTGCCCCACGGGGAGTCACGGGGCCGCGGGAAGTGTTCTGCAGGAGGCAGACTTTGCTCTGAGCCTGGTTCTACCTCTTCCTACCCCGATCGCATTAAGCTACTCCGCTTCTCTGACGTTCAGTTTCTCTGTCCAGTGAAATGGGCCTTATGACAGCACCGACAGTGCGGGTTATCGTAAGGACGGAGATAACCTCTGTAAGTCACCTGGCCCAGGCTTGGCCATGGCAGATGACGTTTGTTCTCTTGTTGACTGATTACAGATGTGTGTGTGTGTGTGTGTGTGTGTGTGTGTGTGTGTGTGTGTGTGTGTCCATCATGTGGTAACCAGCCTCTGAAATACCCCCAAGGACTTCCACTTTCTGAGAGTCACATCCTTGGGCATATTCCTCCCAAATGCGCCAGTCAGTCTGTGTGAGGAACGGAATTTAGCAGAAGTGGTGGATGTTTCCAAGAGCAGGGGTAGAAGACGGTGCCTCCCATTGTGATCTACCTCTCCATGTATTTATCTATCTAGCTTCCAACCTACCTAGCTACCTATTTAAGGACCTGTCCATCTATCACCTATTCACCTGCCTACCTACCTACCTAGCTACCTATTTAAGGACCTGTCTATCTATCACCTATTCACCTGCCTACCTGCCTACCTACCTACCTATTTATGTATCTACCTACCTATCTATCTACCTGTTTATGTATCTACCTACCTACCTACCTATCTACCTACCTACCTACCTATCTACCTACCTATCTACCTACCTACCTACCTACCTACCTACCTACCTACCTAACTACCTATCTACCTACCTATCTACCTACCTACCTACCTACCTATCTACCTACCTACCTACCTACCTATCTACCTACCTACCTACCTACCTACCTACCTATCTACCTACCTACCTATCTACCTACCTACCTACCTATCTACCTACCTACCTACCTACCTACCTACCTACCTATCTACCTACCTACCTATCTACCTACCTACCTACCTATCTACCTACCTACCTACCTACCTACCTACCTATCTACCTACCTACCTATCTACCTACCTATCTACCTATCTACCTACCTACCTATCTACCTACCTACCTATCTACCTACCTACCTACCTATCTACCTACCTACCTACCTATCTATCTACCTACCTACCTGACCACCTGGGGATGCCAGCAGCCATGACACGAACAGCTCTATGGACAGAAATACAAGGCACGGAACTGAGGCCCCTGGCCCACAGCTCGCGAGACCCCGAGGCCACCGAGCAAGCACGTGCATGAGCGAGGAAAGGGCCCCTCCAGCTGCAGCCCAGCCCTCAGGTGGACACCCCAGACGACAGGGCGGCCACAACCTCCTGAGAGACCCTGAGCCAGAACCGCCCGGCAAGCAGCTCCCACTTCCTGACCCCCCGAAACCAAGGCGTGCAAAACAGTCAGTGTTTCTTCACGTTAAAAAGCTGCCAAGCGTGGGAGTTACTGGTCACACAGGAGTGGGAGAGGGGTACACCCTCACTTGACTGGCGCGTGGGGGTGTGAGGACGGTGTCCCGGGGCCTCGGGCTGAGCCAGGTCTGCCCGCCGCACCCTCCAGGCACCTCCCGCCCTGGCTGCGGCACTGGATCTGCATTTAGAAGCTGCTTCCCAGCGTCTTTAAACAGAATCCCGTTCCAAGCCATCGAGCAACAGAAACAAAGGTGTTGCCAGGGGGAGAAATAAAAGCCTTTTTCTTTTCTTCTTTCCATTTACATGTCAGCCGGGAGAGCAACGTGAAAGCACTCTGCACGTTTTCTTGAATCGGGGCTTCTGTTTTGATTGTTTTTAGGTGCAAATCAGCATCCACGCTCAGACCTTGGGCGGCAGAGAAAGTTGATTGGAATGTGGGATGTTTTACATACGTTTGTTTCTTTCTGCTTAAAATGTCACCAAGCGGGGAAGTGAGAAGAGGAAAAAAGACCTAAGCCGGAGGGGCGCCCGGCCGGCGTGGCTCAGCAGTTGAGCATCGACCTAGAAAACCAGGAGGTCAGGGTTCGATTCCCAATCAGGGCACACGCCCGGGGTGCAGGCTCCATCCCCAGTGGGGGGCGTGCAGGAGGCAGCCGGTCCGTGATTCTCTCTCCTCATGGATGTTTCTCTCTCCCCCTCTCCCTTCCTCTCTCTGAAATCAATTAAAAACACATTTTTTTAAAAAAAAAATAATAGAAAACGGGAAGAGGTTAAGTCGCTCACCATAAATGATGTAACCAATGAGTCGAGAACCTAGCCTTTCAGCCCACGCCCTCTGAGTCCGGCGTGCGCTCTGAAGCCCTATGTCACGCTGCCGCTGGCCCAGTGGGTGAGTCAACGAGGACAGAGATGACGTGTGTGTCTCTGACGCTTTCCCAATGCAGCGGGACCCTGCTGTGCACCAACAACCCCAAGGCCCAGTCACCTGAGCCGACGGAGCTGGGAATGTTTCCCAGAGGGCGTGACCTTTGTGCTGGGCCCCGGAGCAGGACAAGTTCGGGCCAGGAGCGGGCATTCCTGGCGAAGAGCATGACGGGCGTGACGGCCACCATGACAGGCCTGAGCAACCCTTTGTCCGAGAAAGTCCTCCGTTGTGACAAAGTAGCCGGGAGGAGGAGGAGGAGGAGGCGAGTCTGCGTCCGGCTGGCTGCCCGCCCGCCGGCCCGCCCGCCTCCCAAGGCCACCGTCCCCGTCTGCGCACCCTCAGGGGGCCTCTCTGCCCAGCCCGGCCCCAGGCTGGCGCCGGGGCTGCCGCTCTGGGCAGCTGGGCTTTGCCGGCCTGGGCTGGAGGCTGCTTTGAGGCTGCGCTGCCGAGGCCAGGCCAGGCCGGGCTCAGGGAGAACCCAGCGGATGGATGACCTCGGGGAGCGTTTCACGCAAGGGGCCACCTCCCAGCCTCTTCTCAGCCAACCATGTCAGGATGCGGACCTGGACCGGAGCGTCTGACGCAGCGCTTTATCCAGACATGTCCTCACGGCCCTGGCCTAGGCCTCTGGGTGCTTTTGTGCGTTGGTAGGGAGTTTTCTAAAGATCCCGGCAGCCGCGGTGTGGGCGGGCTGGCGGCACGGCTTTGGAGGCTGGCGAGAGGATCAAGGGCTCGGCCCTGCTTCCCTGCCCCCAAATTCCTGCCAGAATGAAGGAGAAAGATGCCTCAGAGTCCCCCACACACACACACACTCAGGGTGCGTACGGTGGACCAGCCGCTCACACGCCACCTGCCCAGCTCCCATCGCGCTCTTTTCCGGGCTGAGCTGGATCGGGGGGCTCTCCGTGGCTGCAGACTGCGGAGTGGGTGCACTCCAGATCTGCATCAGCGGCCCCGAAAGGTCAGAGTTCAGACCTCGCCCTGGCCGGACTCACCGCTCAGAAACGACCGATTCGCCAAAAATCCTATCGTCCAGAGCTAACTGGCAAAACAACCAATTTTCTGAAAAACTAACGGACAGTAAGAAAGCCTCACCCCATGAGGGTTTGTTTTCCAGACGCCCCTCCCCTTCGGTCGGCTCCCACCCTTCAAATCCGTGCCCTAAAATTCTTTTTTTTTAATATATTTTATGGATTTTTTTACAGAGAGGAAGGGAGAGGGATAGAGAGTTAGAAACATCGATGAGAGAGAAACATCCATCAGCTGCCTCCTGCACACCTCCTACTGGGGATGTGGCCGCAACCAAGGTCCATGCCCTTGACCGGAATCGAACCTGAGACCCTTCAGTCCGCAGGCCGACACTCTATCCACCGGTTAGGGCCTTAAAATTCTTATCTAAAGGATGCATCAACCTGACCGGCGTGGCTCAGTGATTGAACGTCAACCTAGGAACCAGGCGGTCATGGTTCGATTCCCGGTCAGGGCACAGGCCCGGGTTGTGGGCTCGATCCCCAGTGTGGGGCGTGCAGGAGGCAGCCAATCCGTGGTTCTCTCTCATCGTTGATGTTTCTCTCTCTCTTTCTCTCTGAAATCAATAAAAACATATTTTTTAAAAATCAAATAAATGATGCATCGGCGAATGGGACGCTCGGGGAACTGGCCCTGCAGGTTCACTGATACCTTCCAAGTTCACCCTGGCGGCTCCGTGCCCCGTGGGCACCAGGCTCGGAGCAGCTCCCCCGCCTCCCAGGCAGCGTGACAGCACCTGTCAGCCAGGGGTCATCGTGTGTGACCACGGAGGGTCATGGCCGTCCTCCCCACACTCACGCGTGGATGTGATGCCCCTCCCCAGAGCGCCACGAGGCCTCCGTGTTGAAGACTTGCCCCGCTGATGGTTTCCTTACATCGGGGCACCTGCTCTGACCCTGCGGGGAAGTCATCACGGAAGAGCAGGCTCTTGGCAGGTGCGTACGTTACAAGCGACGCGACGCACTTTAAAACACTGCATGCAAATCCGTTACTGCCGCGGGGTGGGAACTGCGGTCCCAAATGGCGTGCTTATTACCACGGCGTCTGACAGCCAAGGCGACGCTGGCGTTCTGTAGCGTGTAGCTGAGGTAGCACGCTACCCACGGGGCGTGAAACAGCGTCACTTTCCCACTCGTGATAATACAGTCTCTCTTGGTTCAGACATCAAGGCGGGAAGGACTCCCAAAGCCCTCACCCAGGCCGCCCATCCCGCAGGGGAGGAGGCTGAGGCTGGCCAGGGGGTGGCATCGGCCCCAGGCCGCTTGGACAGAGGCTGGCAGGGCCGCTGCCCCCACACAGCCCAGCGGGAGGAGGCTCCGTGGCCCTGTCCACTTTCTTTATCGGGTCTGTAAAGACAGGATGTCTATTTGAGTCCACTCCCCAGCGGGACCCAGGGGACACTCCAGAGGCAGGAGACACATGACCTCTGCTGCCAGGAAGCCTGTATAGGAGCCCACAGGCGAGACACCGGGCTGACCTTGGCCATGAATCTCACCGGGTCTGTTTCCTCGTCTGCGAAGTGGAGCTGATGTCACCTATGAGACATCCTGTGTACAATGAGTGACCTACGGTGGGTCCAGGAGGCAACCAATGAACTGATGGCTATTTCTCTCTCCTATGGATCTCTGTCTCTTTCTCTCTCTCTCTCTCTCTCTCTCTCTCCCCTTTTCTCTCTCTAAAATCAATAAAAACAGCCCAGCAGGCATGGCTCAGTGGTTGAGCATTGACCTATGAACCGGGAGGTCGTGGTTCGATTCCAGTCAAGGGCACATGCCCAGATTGTGGGCTTGATCCCCAGTGTGGGGCGTGCAGGAGGCAGCCCATCCATGATTCTCTCAACAGTGATGTTTCTCTCTCTCTCCCCCTCTCCCTTCCTCTCTGAAATCAATAAAACACATTTTTGAAAAATTAAAGAATAGATGAAATAAATAAAAACTTATCCTCAGGAGAGGATTAAAGAAGAACAGTCTACCTGGCTGCTTCCGTCGAGGCAACAGCGCGTCCTCGGTGCCAGGAGTGGTGCCGCCCACCAGCCGGTGTTGGCTAACCCTCTACCAAATCAGAGAATGGACGTGCTGCTCCTTCGCGGGTGCTGAATGCGGCCATAGCCGATCTGAGCTAAGCTTTTTTTTTATTATGGATGTCAGAGAGGAAGGGAGAGAGGGGGAGAGAGATAGAAACCTCAATGGTGAGAGAATCGTGCATCTCGGCTGCCTCCTGCACGCCCCCTCCTGGGGATCGAGCCCGTAACCCGAGCCCGTGCCCTGACCGGGAATCGAACCCTGACCTCCTGGTGCCTAGGTTGACGCTCAACCACGGAGCCACGCCGGCGGGGCCCACGATTCTTAACCACGGAGTCCTACTGCCTTTAAATCAGCAAATGTGGACTTACGGGTTATGAGCCCCAGCCAGAGGGAGAGCTACAATGGGTGCCTCCCCAGGAAGTGGGGGGGAGGGGGGCCTGCCGGAAGCTCATCCGGCGCCTTCAGCCTCGGCGCCCTTACATGTCAACGAAAACGTCGGGAGATCTGGGCACACGCAGCTGAATCGCTGCACAGACCTGGAGCTCATTGATGACGGGCCCGTGTCAGCCGCACCGCCGAAGATGGAAGACTTATCTGTTTATTTTGATGCATGTAAATGAATTCTATTACTTGTCAAAATGTTATCAAGACCCCAATGGAATGAGCTCCTCTTTTTTTTTTTCTTTCCCTTTTCAGGGTGAAGGGAGTGACGGGGGAGAGAAATGAATGCTCAAGACAGATTGCTTTGATTTGAAATGAAAACAAACAACTTTAGGGGGCGGAAAGGGGGGGGTGCTTTCATTATTTGGGAGACCTTGGCATTCTTGCAGATACATTCATGAATTAATCATTAAAATCCTGCAATGTGGAATAAACCGTGTGGTTTCAATGCCAGCCCACAGTAAAGGGGCCTCAGACTGGTACGAAGACACAGAGCTCTCAGCTGTGGCTACTGCCCGAAATGACTTTTCTCCAGGAATCAAGTGGATGGCGTGTGTGTGTGCACATGTGCACGTGTGTGTGTGTGTGTGTGTGTGTGTGTACATATGTGTGTCTGAGGCAGCCCTGGGGTCCCAAGCTGGAATTGTGTGCAAGCCACTCTCACTGTGTGTCACCACAAAGCCCCGCTATTAAATACCTGCTAATGGAGTGGCCCTGTCTGCCATGGACAGCAAGATCAAGAGGGCCTCAAAGCTTTTAAATTATTAGCACTAATTAGGCAAATCAAAGGGGAGGAGGGCGAGGAGAGCCGAGGACGACGCCTTAGAAGGAACGCGAGGGGACCACTACCCACCTCGCACTGTCAAGATTCAGAGCCCAAACAGCCAATTAGTGCCAGAGCAAGACCTCCGGAGCGGAGCGGAGAGAGAGCAGGCCTGCCCGGGCACGAGCAGGATGGCTTCATTACGGTGACTCCCTAATTAAAATGTAAAGGTTGCTGATTATTGCATAATTAAATAAAGTGGCGGGCGGGGCGGGAGGAGACAGCTATTCCGGAGTTTTCTAGGCCTCGCCCTCCCGCAGGCCGGCGGCGGGCTGGAGCTGTCCGTGGTGCTGACGAACGTCGCCCTCCCGCTAAAAAGCCTGTTGGGACAAGAGTGCTTCAAAAAGGGGCGTTTCTCCTTCCTACCCTCCCGCCGCCCCGTTGCCCGTCCTGAGACTCGCTGTCACTTTCTCCATCGCCCATTTTCAAGCTAATTGCTGGGCGGGGGGGGGGGGGGGGGGGCGGGGCGGGGAGAAACCGCCAAGCCCAATTAATGCCCAGCCACTGCCATCTTCATATACAGCTGCTGACGCTGAGGTCTCCTGCTGACGTAACCTTTATCCCTCTTTCTTTCTTTCCTTTTTCTTTTTTCTTTTTTTTTTTTAACAGCTAGATTGGCAGCTAAGCTCAGGTTTGACACCGAACCTAGGGCTGCCATATCTAGTCAGAACGTCTGCAGGAGTGAGAGGTGAGAGGCTGGTGGACCAGATGTACCGGTGCCAGACCAGGAAAGTGTCTTTCCGCATCAGAGGTTGGGTGATGAGTTCCGGGTAAGTCGAGCTAGAGACTCTTATCTCCTGGGACCTTTAGGAGTGACCTTTTTTTTAAATAAAAAAATGGTTTTTTAATTGACTTCAGAAAGGAAGGAAAGGGGGAGAGAGATCGAAATGCCAATGGTGAGAGAGAATCATTGACCGGCTGCCTCCTGCACACCCCCTGCTGGGGATGGAGCCCGCAACCCGGGCACGAATCGAACCCGGGACCCTTCAGTCCACAGGCCAACTCTCTACCCACTGAGCCAAACCAGCGAGGGCTAGAAGTGACCTTCTTTAAAAAGTCACCTCTTCTCCTTCTCTGTACCTCTCCGAAGGTATTCCCTCTCCTCTTCAGCCTCTCTTCTTGCTTCTCTATCTTCTCCTCACACTCCTGCTTCCTCTTCTCTGTCCTCTGCCCAGCTCTCTCCTGCCTTTACTTCTCCCTTTCCCATGCCCCATCTCATGATATCGTATGTTCACCCTACCTAGGACAAATGTACAGTTTTTGTTTGCTCACTCTTTGATTTTTTACTGTAGATTCCTTGTTTTGTTTTTATATGTTTTTATTGATTTCAGAGAGAGGAAGGAAGAGGGAGAGAGAGATAAAAACATCAAGATGAGAATCATGGATCGGCTGTCTCCTGCACGCCCCCCCACTGGGGATTGAGCCCACAACCCAGGCATGTGCCCTGGCCAGGAATCCAACCGCGACCTCCTGGTTCATAGGTCGATGCTCAGCCACTGAGCCACGCCGGCCGGGCAGACAGCTACATTCTTAGCATGATGCCTGGCCTGTGCTAAGACCTCAGTAGATGGGAAGTGTTGAGACAGCTGCCATGCCCACCACTTCTGCCCTATTCCTGCTCTTACGGTTTCTTCCATCTGTCCGGGTGCCCCATCTCATGTCCCACCTAATCCGAGTCCCATCTTCTCTGGGAAGTCTTTCCCATTAGTGTCGTTCCCAAGGGCTTGCTTTACCCTCTGCCCCCAACCCCCCATGGCGCGCTTCACCCAAGCTTTCACTGTGACCGTGAGCTCCCTGTGGTTCGGGGCCTTGTTTAGCCGGATTACTTGCTGGGCCCCAGAGCCTAGCCCAGTGCCGGCGTGAAACAGGTGTTCACTGTTATTATTCTTGAGTGACGAGCCCATGTCCTGAGATACACACCTGTCAAAGGGCCCGGTGCGTGCCCTTTCTCGACACAGAATCGCATTGCTTTGAGGTTAGGCTGTAATTTTCCGTGTCAGTTAGTCTTGTCTTCCTGGGGAAATTGAATTCACAGGTCCTCAGAATGATCTTTTTAAAATGTAAATTGGATCCTTTTATTCCTCTGCTTGACCCCCCTCCCAGTGACTTCTCATCACCCTTAAAATAAAACCCGAAGTCCTCACCGCAGCTCATAAGGCCCTGCGAGGCCGGGCCCTGTCCTGGTTCTCTCGTTTTATCCCACATTCCTTCTCCATGCCCCACCCCCCGCGAGCCCCACAGGCCTTCCTTCTGTTCCTGACTTCCCCAAGATTCTTCCCATCTCGGAATTGTCCTCACCATCCCCTATTCCTAAGATCCTTTCCCCAAGGATATCCTCAGAGTTGCCCCCCCAACACACACACACACACACACACACACACACACACACACACATTCAGGACCGAGCGCAATGGGACCTGTCAGCCTCTAAGTCTCACTGCCTGGGGCTCAGTTTTCCGGAAAACAGACTGCGTTGGGACCTGTTTGCAGAAAGTTTACAGCGGCCGCTCTTGGACCCAGCACTTGGAGGGCTGGGGGTGGGGGTGCAAGGAACAGGACCCAGCAGAGGGAGAAGCTACACGGAGATACACTCACACCAAACCCTCAGCTGATCCCACGGGAGCCCCGGGGCTGGGTGGCCCCTAGACTTGCCCCCTCCCCCCCCCCCGAGCCCAGGGGCTGGGCTTTGACCATGGGCACTGCTGGCCATTGGGTGCAGGCTGCCCCTGGGAGCAGAGGGACCTTGAGGAAGGCAGCTCTCTCACGGAGGGCCGCCGTGAGTCGGCTGAGAGCGGTGGGGCACCAACACTCCCAGCAGGTGGGCAAGGGGGTGCTGGGTCCTAACGGGCTGCCCTTGTCTCCTCTCCACTCTGGACTCCCCTCCCCCTCCTAACAAGCTGCTGTTTTTCTTTTCTTTTTACTATATTTTCATTGATGTCAGAGAGGAAGGGAGAGGGGGAGAGAGATAAAACAACAATGATGAGAGAATCACGGACCGGCTGCCTCCTGCACGCCCCCCACTGGGGATGGAGCCCCCAACCCGGCCAGGTGCCCTGACCTGGAATCCAACCGTGACCTCCTGGTTCCTAGGTCAATGCCCAACCCCTGAGCCCCATAGCAAGGGCTTTTTGTGTTTTTCATCCTCACCCGAGGAGTGAGGATGTGTTTTCCATTGATTTTTAGAGAGAGTGAAAGAGAGAGGGGGGTGGGAGAGAGACATTGATGTGGGAGAAACACACTGATTGGTTTCCCCGATGCAGGGCAGGCATGGAACCTGCAACCCCGACATGTGCCCTTGACCGGGAATCGAACACGTGACCCTCTGGTGTGTGAGTGGACACTCCAACCACCGAGCAGCATCCGCCAGGGCCAGAGAGCTCTTGATTGACTAGCCGAGCCCTGTCGGTTACCCCAGCCACCCCCGCCTGCGGCGTGAGACGCCCCTGAGGCAGTGTGAGATGCCCCCACAATCCAATCGCAGGCGATTTTCAGCGCTTCCTCCTCTCTGGCTGCCGAGTGGAGAGCACAGCCTGGCTGCCCAGGGCTCGCAGTAGCTCTAAAGAGAAGCGATCTTCCTGCCTCTGGAAACCCTAGGGGGCGCCGCTGGACCGGCCCCAGGTGGCCCCCGCCCGGGCTGTGTCGCCCAGAGCCATGCGATTACATGTTTGGTTTCTGGCCGGAGGTTCCTACGGAAGTGATTATCGAGGACGGCACAGGGCCATGACCCTCCACAGACACAACCTCGGGCTTCTCCCTCTCCTAGGACGTCCGTCTCCTCCCATGGGGCGACCATCGGAACCTAGGAGATGGCGCGGGCTCCGAGGGGCATCTCCAGGCAACTAGATTGGTTCTCCAGAAAACAGACTGCGTGGGGACCTGTTTGCAGAAAGTTTACAGGGGCCGCTCTTGGACCCAGCACTTGGAGGGCTGGGGGTGGGGGTACTGCTTTAAAGACCTTCTATTCGGGGCTAAACAACTCACCTGTGTGTTTTTTTAATGTATATGCATGTTTTTATTGATTTCAGAGAGAAAAGGGGAAGGAGAGATAGAAGCATCGATGCTGAGAGAGAATCATTGACCGGCTGCCTCCTGCACACCCCACACTGGGGCTCAAGCCCACAACCTGGGCCTGGGCCCTGACCCGGAATCGAACTCTGACTTCCTGGTTCCTAGGCCGATGCTCAGCCTCTGAGCCACCTGGCCAGGCACGCTCATCTAGTCAGCCGAGGGTGCACAGCCCTCCATGTGGGGGCTCTGCCCTGGCTCGGGCTCCTCCTCACCGCGCCCCTTTGGACCACGCACCCACAGACACCCCGGCCAGCAATCTTTGTGAAGACCTGAGGACGGACAGGTGCTGCGCCCCGGCGCCGGGGCAGCTGGTCTTCGCGAGCTCCTCGCGGTCACCCTGCGCGCAGACAGACAGAACAGAGCAGCCAGCTCACCTGCCCAAGACCACACGGGGAGCAGGAAGCGGGGCTCAGGTGTGAACTCCATCGAGCCGACTCTGGACGTGGGCTCGTGTCCCCACGCACTGGTTTGCACGTGCTCTTCGATAGTGAGAACAGATTTTGGTTTTGGTAAGAATCAAACATCACTCAAAAGATAGATGACAGATAGATAGATAGATAGATGATAGATAAATAGAGGACAGATAGATAGATAGATAGATAGGCAGATAGATAGACAGATGATAGATAGGTGCACATATACACACGTATAGATACACATATGGGCAGCTGACAGATAAATGGACATCAGTCTGGTACACAAAGAAAGGGATACACCCAGGTATCATAGCAGTGGTTAAGCCCAGGTGCTGTCAGCTATGTGGCAACTGGTTGCTGTGTGAATGTCATCGCCCGGGAATACAAGGTCAGGTGAATCCAGGACTGGAATCAGACACTCCCTCTCGGAGCCCCTCTCAAAATGCTGCCAAACACTCAGCCCCGCCAATGGCAAGATGCTACTGCAGCCCGGCCGGCGTGGCTCCGTGGTTGAGCACCAGCCCAGGAACCGGGAGGTCACGGGTGGATTCCCGGTCGGGGCCCAGGCCCAGGGCGCAGACTCCATCCCCAGTGTGGGGCGTGCAGGAGGCAGCCGGTCCCTGATTCTCTCTCATCATCAGTGTCTCTCTCTCTCTCTCCCTTCCTCTCTGAAGTCAATAGAAACATTTTTGTTTCATCCAGTTGTCCCCCCTTCCCATGGTGTGGAGATTAGAAGGTGTCGGTGGTTAACAGTGTGCCTGCCACAGGGCGGGCCTTCCGTCCACAGCGCGGTGACTGTCCGTCCACCCGAAGTGGTCCTTCATGCTTAGACCAAAACGCATTGAACGATGGCCTTGCTATCGCGACCTAGAGCAACGAGACGATGGACAGGGACGGTCAGCGGGCCTGGGGGGACGTACGTCCGGGCCTCCGTTCGGGTCAGGGCTCCGTGTTCGTCCCGCCTTCACGCCCGATGCAGAAAGCCTCACGCATACTCGCCAACGAGACACTAACGTGCATTCGCAAGGACATGGCCCTCCCAGGATCGCCTGTGGGTGTGAGGTGTTAAGTAACAAATCACCTCGTGGGAAATGAGATGAAGAGGAGCGGGACGGAGGAGTTCGTCAAATACGGCCGTCAGACCTGAGCCTCGCGCCCTCTCCAGCACGGCAGTCAGTCACCGACACCCAGGCTCGCCTGTCTCCGGGCACCTGGGACGGCACCGCGTGCGCTTCCCAGTTCTCGGAAAGGAGACCACAGATGATCCATTACCTCTTGGCACCCATAGGGAAAGGTTAAGCGTATTATTGCTCACCACCACGGCTCTAACCTCAGGATTAATGCCATGAACAGAAAAAGGAAAAATAAAAAAGGAGATATATGTACCACTATATGTAATACTTTAAACAATAAAATGAGAGAAGAAAGAAAGGAAAAGAAAAAAAAGGAAGGAAGGAAGGAAGGAAGGAAGGAAGGAAGGAAGGAAGGAGAGAAAGAAAGAAAGAAAGAAAGAAAGAAAGAAAGAAAGAAAGAAAGAAAGAAAGAAAGAAAGAAAGAAAGAAAGAAAGAAAGAAAGAAAGAAAGAAAGAAAGAAAGAAAGGAAGGAAGGAAGAAAGGAAGGAAGGAAGGAAGAAGAAGAAAGAAAGAAGAAAGAAAGAAAGAAAGAAAGAAAGAAAGAAAGAAAGAAAGAAAGAAAGAAAGAAAGAAAGAAAGAAAGAAAGAAAGAAAGAAAGAAAGAAAGAAAGAAAGAAAGAAAGAAAGAAAGAAAGAAAGAAAGAAAGAAAGAGGGAAAATATCCTTAGGCCTGGGAAGTTACTGGCAGCCGCTCCCAAAAATTACAAAAGGAAGAGGGGGACCCCTGCTGGTAGGAACTAGAACTGCAGCCTCCCGTGGGAGAGTGGAAGGCGCACAGGTTCCCCAGGGAGACCCACAGGGAGCAGGAGCAGCTCTGTGAGGAGCAAAGGACTGGGTCCCCCCTTACCGACCCCCCTCCGCCCCGTAGCATCGGAGCTCCGTTGCCATTTGCAAAACAGAGACGGAATGCGAAGAACTGTCTGGGCCCCGGGCGTGAAGGCCAAGGCCGGTGCCACTGGACACATGGGGAGGGCTGGCTGCCCCAGCGCCTTCCCTGCTGCGCCAGCCACGGCGATCCCAACGCCCACGGCGCACTTTCCCGCTCAGGGGCCCCACATGCGGACCCCACTGCGGCGAGTTCCTTCCTGAGCATCGGAGAGGGGCACACACCCCTGACAGTGGCTTCTCGCGGGAAGGAGAAGCCATGATCCACGGAGCCGGGCCCCCCACGACTGGGGCAGGGCGTCTGGAACGGACAGACGCTCGGCCATGAAAACGCTACACAGAAGAGAATCCACGTGCCAGTCATTGGGGTGAATCTGAAAAAGCCAAGCCCAGCCGGCGTGGCTCCGTGGTTGAGCACTGACCTATGACCCAGGAGGTCATGGTTCCATTCCTGGTCAGGGCACAGGCCCGGGTTGCGGACTTGATTCCCAGTGTGGGGGTGTGCAGGAGGCAACGGGTCCATGATTCCCTCTCATCATGGATGTTTCTCTCACTCTCGCTCCCCCTCCCTCTCTGCCCACCCACCGCCCGAGCCCCAGGCTGCCTTCCTGCCTTCCCTCCTGTGTCCTCCTCCCTCTCTGTTCCTGCACCTGTCCCCCTGGCAGCCTCTGTTTCTCTGTCCCCATGTATGACATCTGGTACGTAGTAAGTGCTCAATAAATGTTCACTGACTAAATGCTAGGATGGATGGGTGGATGGGTGGATGGGTGGGTGGATGGGTGGATGGATGGATGGATGGATGGATGGGTGGATGGATGGATGGGTGGATGGGTGGATGGATGGATGGGTGGATGGATGGATGGATGGGTGGATGGATGGGTGGATAGGTGGATGGATGGATGGATGGGTGGAAGGGTGGATGGGTGGATGGATGGGTGGATGGGTGGATGGATGGATGGGTGGAAGGGTGGATGGATGGATGGATGGGTGGATGGATGGATGGATGGGTGGATGGATGGGTGGATAGGTGGATGGATGGATGGATGGGTGGAAGGGTGGATGGGTGGATGGATGGGTGGATGGGTGGATGGATGGATGGGTGGAAGGGTGGATGGATGGATGGATGGGTGGAAGGGTGGATGGGTGGATGGATGGGTGGATGGGTGGATGGATGGATGGATGGGTGGATGGATGGATGGATGGATGGGTGGATGGATGGATGGGTGGATGGATGGATGGGTGGATGGATGGGTGGATGGATGGATGGATGGATGGATGGATGGATGGGTGGATGGATGGATGGGTGGATGGGTGGATGGGTGGATGGATGGGTGGATGGGTGGATGGATGGATGGATGGATGGGTGGGTGGATGGATGGGTGGAAGGGTGGATGGATGGATGGATGGATGGATGGATGGATGGGAGGATGGGTGGATGGATGGATGGGTGGAAGGGTGGATGGATGGGTGGATGGATGGGTGGATGGATGGGTGGATGGATGGGTGGATCAATGTTAGGTGAATGCTAGGTAAGCTCATCAGTCAGGTGAATGAGGGGATGGGGGTTAGCCTGGAGGACATGTTTTGTGATTTCGATGATTCCCCTCCCCCCAGGTCTCCACCCTGATGCTTCCCTAATCCAGTGCAGGCAGGAGTGGACACGCTCCTTGCGGTTCATGTAAAACGTACATGTGAGTGCGGTCTGATGGGCTGTGCCACACGAGGCCCCATCTCTGCATCCAGTCCTCACGGCTGGCCTTGAGTGGGATGGCTTCATTCTTTTATTTTATTTTATTTTATTTTTTCAGAGAGGAAGGGAGAGGGAAAGAGAGAGAGAGAAACATCCATGATGAGAATCATGGACCAGCTGCCTCCTGCACGGCCCCTACTGGGGACCAAGCCTACAACCCAGGCAGGTGCCCTGACCAGGAATCAAACCTGGGACCCTTCCGTCTGCAGACCGACACTCTATCCATTGAACCACACCAGCCAGGCAGGGTGGCTTCCTTCTTCACAGGAGAGCATGGCTCTTCTCTCCCCACACGGCAAGCCCACGCTGCGGAGACGCTCGGCTTCTAGAAACATGCTTTTCTAAATGCGAAGCAGGGAGAGCAATTTTCAAAGGTCTCTGCCTCGAAGGTGATATGTAATTGAACCACTTTTTTTTTTTGAGAAGTGAGGAAACTAGAATGTAAGAAGTGGAAATGTTTCTTGGTTTCATGTCAAAACAGAGGCTTCCACATAAAGTAACGGGAGAAGCATTTTCTGTTTCGCGGAAAAAGGAACATAAACAGCTCAGCCGAAGAGAGTCAAGCGCAGGGGCTTGGAGGGGGGTCGGAGGGGAGCACGCCTCTGAAACTCTGGTTTCAAGCCCCTTCCCGCTGCTCCAGGCGCCTTCGCTGACAACCATCACATCACTCGCACTCTCCCTCCCTCCTTTGGCACACAAACAGGAGCACTCAGTACACCCATGTCTACCGCCGCTTGGCTACTCATCTGCCTCGTAATAGCTCGTGGCGTGGCCCACGTCCCGTGGCTCCGCGGTGGAGCATCCACCCATGAACCGGGAGGTCACGGTTCGATTCCCGGTGAGGACACAGGCCTGGGTTGGGGGCTCGATCCCCAGTGTGGGCCGTGCAGGAGGCGGCCGGTCCATGATTCTCTCCCACCATGGATGTTTCTCTCTCTGCCTCTCCCTTCCTCTCTGACATCAATAAAAATAGATTTTGAAGGGGAGCCCAGAAGCCGCAGCCCCTCCCCTTACTCTGCGCCAGTGACCACACGGTCCCACCCTCCAGGGGCCAGCACACCGTTTCTGCAAAGAGTCAGGTTGTAAATATTTTAGGCTGCACAAGACGCAGAGTCCAACTACTCCACCAAGCCGCCGGCCACAGGCGTGAGCAGAGAGGAGCAGGCGTGTCCCGGTGAGACTTTTTTTAAAAGACACAGAGGGCGGGCGTGGGGCCCTGGGCCGAAGCTCACCAATTCGAGCTGCAGCTCGTGGGGCTGTACCCTCAACTCCCACCCCCTCCATCGTCACGGACGCTTTCAACCCAGCCTGGAGCACTTTCCCACGCCAACATCACCGCTCAGATCCCGGGGTGGTCTTTGCTGCGTAAAGACACCACATCCCGGCCGGCCGGCGTGGCTCAGGGGGTGAGCGTCGACCTCTGAACCAGAAGGTCACGGTTCCATTCCTGGTCAAGGGCACAGGCCCGGGTTGCAGGCTCCATCCCCAGTGCGGGGCGTGCAGGAGACAGCCGGTCCATGATTCTCTCTCATCACGGATGTTTCTGTCTCTCTCCCTCTCCCTTCCTCTGTGAAACCAATAAAAAAATATCTGTTTTTTTAAAACAACCCAGTTTTGTTTATAAACAGGAACAGGCCGAGCGCCCGGCTTGCAGGAGAGTAAACCTTTCCCACACAGCCCGTCGCTGAGCGGATCTTCCCCCGAACAGGAGCCCTCCCTCCTGGTGGACTCCGCCCTGTAGCACCCACAGCCGCAATCCCCCCCACCCCCCAGCCCCCCCAGAATTAGCATCCCGCCACCTGCAACGTGGCCGGCTGCAACACCGGCCAGCCGCCCCCTCGCGACAGCGCGCAAATGACCTGCCGTCGGTAACGGTCCAGCGCTGACCGGTGTCTGCCAGATGAAAACTGGTCCCTTCCGTCTCCATTTCATCTGTCAACATCCGAACGGAGCCCATCGCATCTTCCGACACCGCGGCGCACGGACCGAATCGGGAAGACGACTTACAATGAACCCATCCTCATGACTCAGGATTCACGTCGAGAGGGACCCTCTCTTCGGGGAGACACCCCAGCTCCACGGGGCCCCCGGCCCGTGCACCCGTGCACCTGAGCGTTGGTCACAGGAACCCCAGAAAACACATTCCCGGGGCCTCGGCAAACACGCGCACACGCCATGAGCTAAACGAGCCGGGCGATCGCCTCTGTAACTGGAAAATGTGCTCCCCCCCCCCGCCCCCCCTCCCATCATTTTAAAGCAATCACAGTTATCTGCAAAGTGTGCCCGTCCAGCGTGGCTCAGGGGTTGAGCGTCGACCTAGGAACCAGGAGGTCTCGGTTCGATTCCCGGTCAGGGCACAGGCCCGGGTTGCAGGCTCCATCCCCAGTGGGGGGCGTGCAGGAGGCAGCCGATCCATGATTCTCTCTCATCATGGATGTTTCTCTCTCTCCCTCTCCCTTCCTCTCTGACATCAAATTTTAAAAAGTTAAAAGAAGAGAGAGAACCATCCAGATATCACTGCTTACATGTACACATAAGGAACTGTTGGACATTGAAATTGGGACTCAAACATTTTTTTGTTTTGTCTTGTTTTGTTATTATATGTTTATTTCCAGTCTGCAAAGGCAAAACTTTTTAAAGGAAAGAAATGGTGGGAAAAAGATACAGAGGCAAAGAAGCATTGAACAGACTGTCAAACTACATCGGGAAGACAGGGGTGGTTGGGCGAGGGGGGCTGTAAGAGACCAACCGAAGGACTTGTACGCATGCATATAAGCACAACCCATGGATACAAGACACTGGGGCGGGGGGGGGGAGGGTGGGCAGGTGAAGGCATGTCCTGGGGGGTAGGGGAGGTCGGGGGGAGATCAAAGGGGAAAAAAAAAAGGAGACATATGTACTACTATTTGTAATACTTAAAACAATAAAAATAAAATAAAATTAATTTAAAAAAAAAAAAGAAGAGAGAGAACGTATGTAGCCACAAGCTCCAGCTTCCTCCAGCGGGTGGGGGGCAGGTGGGGAGTGGGGCAGATGTTTGGGGAAGGTTTGGAGGTCTGAGGCAGTCACCCAGTTCACTAATTAGCGGCTCTGCCCCTCCCTCCCTCCGGTTCACCAATTAGCGGCTCTGCCCCTCCCTCCCTCCAGAAGGCCGCGCTTCGGAGGACCTGACGTTCAGGTGCCGAGAAAAGAGAGAAGCCTGCTAAAGCCGCCTGACGGCACAAGGAGGTTCCCACGCGGGAGCCCTCACCGGGGTGTGCCACGGGAGTCCCGCTAAGTGAACGCCCCTGAACAAATGGGGGGGGGGGTGTCCCCATAAACCTTTATTGAAAAAGCACCGTGGGCCCCCCTTGGCCAGTGTTGGGAGCAGGAGGCAGGGGGAGAAGGCCACGGGAGGAGAGAGGAAGGAAACAAAACAGCAAGGGGTCCTTCCTATGCTCTTGTCCTTGGGGTCCCGGCAATGTTTTAGGGGACCCCTAGTCTTAAGGAGGACCCCACTAGAGGTGGGGCTGTCCTTCAGGCCCTGATCGCGGCTTCGGCCGCCGTGGCCTCCAGTATTCCGCTTATCACGCTATTGTTCTCAGCAACAGCGCGCCGCGCCCCACCTCTCCTCGGCGCCTGGGGGCTAAGACGGGCAAACCGGTGCCCCCCTTGCGCGCCGGCTTCCTTCCAGCTGCCGATGGGTGCACTGAGGGGGACCAGGAACTGGGGGAGGGAGAGGGGTCTCGCTCCTACCTGTCGCTGTTTCCTGTGGGCATCCCCCAGCGATGGCCTTTCTCACCCAGCAGCACCCGTGGGTCCCATTTTCCGGCTCTTTCAGCTCCTCCGGAACTAACCTGGCCGCCCAGATAAACCGGCGCCAGCTGGCCACACGCCCTTCGCCGCCTCCAGGGGTCGCCTCCAAGGATCTAGGTCCCAGTAGCCTCCCCTCCTTCACTTGCTTTCTCAAGCCCCAAGCCTATCCGCTGCTTCTGTGGCTCCTACCTTCTGATGCCTCAGGGCTCTGTTTCTGCCCTTTACGTCCCTTTAAACGAGGCCATTTAAGCCCAGCTGGTGTGGCTCAGTGGTTGAACATCGACCTCTGAACCAGGAGGTCACAGTTCCATTCCTGGTCAGGGGCACAGGCGCGGGTTGTGGGCTCCCCAGTAGGGGGCATGCAGGAGGCAGCTGATCAATAATCATTGATGCTGCTATCTCCCTCTCCCTTCCTCTCCGAAATCAATAATAAAAATATTTAAAAGTAAAATTAAAATAGCCTAAAAGTGGGGCGCCTGCCCCAGAAAGGGCGCCTTCTCTTGCTACGGAGGAAATACATCAAGACTGTTAGTTAGACTGTGAGCTAGCGGAGCCTCGCGGCCCAGGGACCCTGGCCCCTCTCTCTCTGCCCCCGCAGCCCTGGGACACGGGGATGACAGCGGCCTGTGCGTTTTACATAAACTAGTCCCTGGAGGGAGCTGGGCACTGCATCCGGCAGATAGCCAAGGCTCCGTACCACTCAGCTCTTGCTGCCCATCATCACAGACGCCAGTCCCTCTCCCGCCTCACACCGACAGCTGCGTCTGGGCGGGGTGCCCGCTCTGGCCACAGGGTGGCACTCTTGTTCCTGGCCGCCCTTCGTGCCTGAGTCCCTAAAGCTTCGTTTCTCAAAAACTCCAGGACGGGCCAGGCTGGACGGTGGGCCCAGAAAGAGACGACAAAGTCTGTCTGGGTGCTGCAGGGGGGGCGGGGGGGGAAACGTCCTCCCCCTCGCGTCACACGTGCAGAAGCTGCCTCATGCCTCGTCTCCGCTGCCTCTTCTGTGTCTCCAAACCTGGGGAGGTCCCAGGCCTCAGAATAGGCGAAGGGGCTGGTCAGTGGGGTTGGCGGGCCCCCGCCCCACACACCAGGGACGGGAGGGGAGTGGGCCTGAGCGTCTGAGGGAGAAGGGTCATCGGAAGCAGGGCTTCAAATCCTCCCCCGAGGATGTCCTCACTGATTTTTAGGAAGGAAAAGGGACGGCGGGGGGGAGAGGATAGAGAGAGAGAGACAGACTAGCCCAACATTCCCAGGGCACAAGGACTATGGTTTCTTCACCGCAGGAAGGGGGCTAGACCAAGGAGTGCCTTGGATGCCAGTGCGGTGGCCTGCAACCTTTGGAGGACCAGAGTGAGGGGTGCCTGTTAAAAACAGCCCTGCCCTGCCCGGCCTGTGCGGCTCAGGCCGAGCGTCCTTCCAGGCACCAAGAGGTCGCTGGCTCTGTTCCCAGTCAGGCTTGATGGGGATGCAGGCAGTAGGGGTGTGCAGGAGGCAGCTGATCATCAATGTTTCCATCTCTCTTCCTCTGTCTCTCTCTCACACATACACACAGAGAACGAGAGACACACCCCCCCAGGGGCCACCCCAAACCCATGCACAGATCTACTAAGGTGGGGCCTGCACACTCCTATCTGAACCGCACCGCCCTCCCTGTAGCTCAGAAAGACCAAAGCCAGACGACAACGAAGGCCTGGAAGGCAGGCTCCCAGACCCCAGCTCCTGGCCTCCAGCTGCAAAACCTAAGCCCTTGGTCGGCAAACTGCAGCTTGCGAGCCACATGCGGCTCTTTGGCCCCTTGAGTGTGGCTCTTCCACAAAATACCACGGCCTGGGCGAGTCTATTTTGAAGAAGTGGCGTTAGGAGAAGTTTACGTTTAAAAAATGTGGCTCTCCAAAGAAATTTCAATCGTTGTCCTGTTGATATTTGGCTCTGTGGACTAATGAGTTCGCCCACCACTGACCTAAGCGGACTGGGCGCTATTTGTTCCCGGTTCCAGCAGGTGGCAGTGTCGGGGCGCAGGTGCCCGCCGGGCACCCTGAACCGGTCTCAGCACAAGGCTGCTGAGAAAGATCGCTCGGGGGAGCCACCCCCACGCGTGGGAGCGGGGGTCGGGCGGGGGGGGGGGGGGCGCTGCCCCGCCTGCACTAACATTGAGCACCAGCTTCCTCCCCTTCAAGCAGCAAAAAGAGAGCGCGGGTGCATTAACGCATCGGCCGTGTACTGAGCGCCTGCTGCGCCTCCCGCCGCCCCTGCACCCCAGCGACGCGGGGGGAGCGGACCCAGTGCCCCCTGTTGCCTGGAGCTGCGCGTTGGAACCCTGTATTTTTCCCGGTTCCCTCTGAGGCCCCTCCCTCCGTGGGAGGCCTTTCTGCCAAGCACACAGATCCAAGCACTAGGCATCCCCGTCTGGCCTGGCCATCTGCTCCCGAAAGATCTGCGCCCCCGGATTTCCCGGGGACTTTGCTGTCCCTGGCCGGGTAGGGTTGGGGGGCGGGCGGAGTCCGGATGGGGATCCCACCGGCTCTGGCGGCTGCACTGACTCCCTAAGGACAGCAGGTGGCGCCCCGATCTCGGTGGCCGAGACAGGGAACCCCGGAGGAGCAGACAGACTTTCCTAGAGAGAGGCGGTGCCCGGTGCACAGAGAGGTGTGATCAACACCAGATAAGGGAGATAGGGTGCGTGCGACCCGTGAACTCGCCTCCCGTTCACTCTGCCTCCGGGGCTGGGCTCCAGAGCTGGTCAGCTGGGGTGGCTGAACCACTTGTGGCAGAAAAGGGGACCCCCACCCAGGCACCCACGGAGAAGGGCAGAACCGGACCCCTGACCTGCCGGGTCCTCCCCTCCCCTGGAGCCGGCCCTCAGACCCAGGGAGGCCTTCCCAAGGACGTGCGCTGTGGGCCCATCCCCAAGCCAACCAAGGGGAGTATTCCCTGCCCTAAGTTTTTTTACTCCTCCTCCTGATTCTGGTCATGGCTGCATGCGACCCGGGTTATTATTCAGTACGTACACGGAGTGGCCAGATGATGATGATCTCTGAACGCATAATAATCTGGCCACTCGGTGTCTATCCTATAGAATAAAAGGCTAATATGCAAATTGTCCCTTCTACCAGGAGTTCGACCAGCAGGCAGGCGGGCCAACCGCCCATGTCCCCTCCCCCTGGCCAGGCTGGCTGGATCCCACCCATGCACAAATTCATGCACTGGGCCTCTAACACACACACACACACACACACATATATATATATATATATATATATACACACACACACACACACACACACACACACACACACACACACTGAGTGGCCAGATTATTATTCGTTCAGAGATCATCATAATCTGGCCACTCAGTGTATATATGAGAGAGAGAGAGAGAGAAACATTGATCGGCTGCCTCCTGCACACTACCAACCAGGGATCAAACCTGAAATCTGGGGTATGTGCCCTGACTGGGAATCGAACCTGCGACCTTTGGGTGCACGGCAGGCCTCTCCAACCAACTGAGTCACACAGGCAAGCTGGCATTTTTCTTAAAACCAGCTCAATGCTGTTAAAAAGAGAAAAGAAGAAAGAAGGAGAGAGAGAGAGAGAGAGAGAAACCGCCCACAATGGAGTCATTTGCTCCTAGTCATTTGCAAACCCAGCGTGTTGCAACGTCCACCTCTCTCTTCAAACCACCAGGAAGTTCCTGGTTAGCTCTAGGGAGGCCATCTGTCCCCCGGGATAAACTGCGCGGGGCTAAAGCAATCTTCCTTTCCTTTTGCTGGTTCCTCCCTGCCCGCCCACTAGCAGCCTGGGAAAGCCTCCCGTGTGGCACACCCCATGAGCAGCCCTCCAGTTGTGGTGGGTGCTGTCCGGTTCATGGACTGACGAATCGGGTCCATTATGTCTTCGCATTTACTCCATTCGGTTTTCGTTCCTAACACGTTCTCAAGGTAGAAATAGTTCCAAGGCGAACGTTTCAGAGCTACAATAACTGGAGGCCCTGTTTCCGTTTTTTTGTTTTCGTTTTTAAATTTAAAAAAAAAACAGCCCTGACTGTTTGGCTCAGTGGATAGAGCGTCAGCCTGCGGACTCAAGGGTCCCAGGTTCAATTCCGGTCAGGGGCATGTACCTTGGTTGCGGGCACATCCCATTGGGGGTGTGCAGGAGGCAGCTGATTGATGTTTCTAACTCTCTATACCTCTCCCTTCCTCTGTAAAAAATCAATAAAATATATTTTAAAAATAAAAAAAACAAGACTGTAAAAATAAATATATGACAAAAGTCTGGCCCAGCCGGTGTGGCTCAGTGGTTGAGCGCTGACCTATGAACCAGGAGGTCATGGTTGGATTCCTGGTCAGGGCACAGGCCTGGGTTGTGGGCTCCATCCCCAGTAGGGGGCGTACAGGAGGAGCCGATCCATGATTCTCTCTCATCACTGATGCTTCTATCTCTCTCTCCTTCTCCCTTCCTCTCTGAAATCAATAACAATACTTAAAAAACAAAAGAACTTTGTAATTTAGAAAAAGAAAGTGTGTTTTCCCATGGAAAGCATCTGCCATGCATGTCGTAGGCGGTGTGTTCTCCACACTTTAGGGGGAACGGGGATTCCAGGACAGCCCCTCCCCCAGGAATTCTGAAGGCGGGGAGACCAGGGGCGGGGCTGGGAGAGAGCAGGCGGCGGCGCCCACCCCGCGCCGAACAAAGGCCCGGCTGGCGCTCGGCGGGCTGCGGCGCGACCACACCTCCGGAAAGAGCGAGTTATTTCTTTTTTCCCTGGAAGCTGAGGGCAAGGGCGGCGGCTGGGCTTCCCCACACCCGCCCCGGCTGGAGAGGAGCTCCCGGCAGCTGCAGGCGGACCCCGCCCACCTCCTGCCGGGCGTCTGGTGGCCTGTGCCCCCCTCCCCCCTCCCCCCCCCCCCCCCCCCCGCTCACAGCCAGCCTGGGAGGCAGCCACAGGGCGGGGCGTAAGCGGGAGTAGGCGGGGCGTAAGCGGGAGTGGGCGGGGCAGCAGGCTGGGCGGGGCAGCAGGCTGGGACGGGGGATGGAGACAGAAGAGCTGAGGCAGCCAGGTTCAGACCAAGCCCCAGCGAGCCTGTTACTAAGGAGGTTTGTCCGAGCTTAGTTTTGTTTTGCTTTTTAACATATTTCTATTGGTTTCAGAGAGGAACGGAGAGGGAGGGGAAGATAGAAACGTCCATGGTGAGAGGGATTCATGGATCGGCTGCCTCCTGCACGCCCCGCACTGGGGATGGAGCCCGCACCCCGGGCCTGGGCCCTGATGGGGACTCGAACCGTGACCTCCTGGTTCCTCGGTGGATGCTCACCCCCTGGGTCGTGCCTGCCAGGCCCAAAGTTTTCTAACGGGGGAGGGGGAGGCAGACCTTCTTCACTGTCTGTGCCCCGCGACCCTGGGACATGAGGGGCCCTTTGCGCCCCCTTGTCCTATAGATCTTCAGGTCAAGAGGAGCCAGTGGCTGGTCCCGGAGCCGCTCCTTCCCGGTAGCCCGAGGCCTTGCCCTGCGTCCTCCTGCGAGCACTGGCCCATGCAGACGGGAAGTTTTAAAACCAGCTTCGTGTGGAATGGGCCCACGCGGAGGCGGCGGCGGATGCTCTAAAAAACCCGACTCCCTGATGGCACCCAGTTACAGATCCTAGGGGCGCTTCAGAGGGCACCGGGGGTCGGGGTCGGGGAGGTGCTGGGAGCTCACTGCTTGGAGGGGAGAGGCGGGTATTGACTCATCTCTTCCGGTCTGAGGTCTGTCCCCTCTCTTAGAAAAGTAGCCAGAGGGGGTCATTCCAGCTTAGGGCTCAGGAGCTGAAACATAACTTACTCCTCCTGGCCATATTACTGACACCCTAAGGACAGCAGAACTCCTGTGGGTTTTACATAAACTAGTCCCTGGAGGGAGCTGGGCACTGCATCCGGCAGATAGCCAAGGCTCCGTACCACTCAGCTCTTGCTGCCCATCATCACAGACGCCAGTCCCTCTCCCGCCTCACGCGGACAGCTGCGTCTGGGCGGGGTGCCCACTCTGGCCACAGGGTGGCACTCTTGTTCCTGGCCGCCCTTCCTGCCTGAGTCCCTAAAGCTTCGTTTCTCAAAAACTCCAGGACGGGCCAGGCTGGACGGTGGGCCCAGAAAGAGACGACAAAGTCGTCCGCGGAAGAGATGAGTCAATACCCGCCTCTCCCCTCCAACATCAAAATGTTCTCTTTAGCCCCGGCCGGCGTGGCCTGGTGGTTGAGCGTGGACCTAGGACCCAGGAGGTCACGGTTGGATTCCCCGTCAGGGCACAGGCCAGGGTGGCAGGCTCCATCCCCAGTGTGGGGCGTGCAGGAGGCAGCCGGTCCATGGTTCTCTCTCCTCTCCTCACGGATGTTTCTCTCTCTCTCCCTCTCCCTTCCTCTCTGAAATATATATATATATATACTTTAATGTTTTCTTTGGGCTGCAGAGGTCGGACCATGTGACCATTAGTCAAGCCCGGACTGTTATCTTCTGCTGCCTCAGGGGTCGCTGATTATGGGGGAACGGCCGGGTCTCTGAGGCGGACATATGTAGAGAGATGATTTCTGGAGGAGGATTTAAAACTAAGTTCAATGGAAGTCACGAGACCTTCAGTTCCATGCTGGACTCGCCTGGTACATGTTTGGCTGTGGGATAGTTCAAGTTCACCCTCTGGTCTTCGGCCTTGCGCGCAAGTCCTGCTCCGTCCTTCCTCGTGGAGGGGACTTCAGACAAGTCACTTCACCTGCCTAGGCCTCAGTTTCCTCACCTGTAAAATGGGTGTGGTACCTCGTTCCCGTGGTTGTTGGTGGGGCTACGTGAGCGTTTGCATAGCGTCGGCCTTCAGAGCACCCCTTGCTCTGAGGGCCCGGTGCCAGCGCGGCTCCTTCTTTAGGGCTAAGCAGACGGGTGTGTGGGGGAGCAATACACAGAGTCGATAGGCATGTTTATACAGCGCACTCCTGTGCCACCGCCATTCCATCCGATCCCCGTCCTCGCCGCGGTCTCTGCGTCTTCTCACCGCCCCTCGGCGCATGACTGCCGTCCCCTGTGCTGGTGACAGCATCGGCCCTTTCATTATCTTCTTCCTTCCCTTCCTCTTCCAGAGAGATAGGCGGCACTCACCTTCGTCACCACACCCTCCCTCGCACCCTGGCCAGGGCCCGTAGAGCCCCCTCTATCCCAGGCTCCCCCCCGCCCCCCAGCACAGCCTGTGGCCTGGAAGTCGGCCGGCTCACACCAGAGGTCCCACAGGGCGGACGGCTTCTGGTGGTTTAGCATCTTGTGGTGACCGCGTCTAGCCAGCCAGGTGCTAGACAGGTTGCAGCACACACAGCTGAGCTCAGGGACCGCACACCAGCTCCGCGCCTCCCCCGTGCACACGGGCCCTGCAGCCCCTCCCCCAGCCTCAGTGTGCTCACCACAGACAGGAAACCGGACCGCGGGGCACGGAAGCGCTGGCAGCCCTGAGGCTCGCAGAGTCTACTTGCCAAGGACCAGTGGCCTCCTCGTGGCGTCCCACCACACGTAAAACCAAGGCCCCCGTCCTCCCAGGCCCACGAGGCCCCCACGCTCAGGCCACTGCCCTCCTCTGGCCTCGTCTCCTCGCCTGCCTCACCCAGCTCTGAGCATGCGACGTCCTTGCTTTTCTGCAAACACATTCACACGGGCTCTGCCTAGATTCTGGGCCCCAGAAGGTCTTCCCCAGATGTCTCCACGGCTCCCAGCTCCACTCCCATCCCTGCTCCAGTGGCAGCTCCTCAGCGGCCTTCCCTGCCAGCCCGTCTAACAGTAGCACCAACAGCCCGGCTGGTGTGGCTCAGGGGTTGAGCGTCCACCTAGGAACCAGGAGGTCACGGTTCGATTCCCGGTCAGGGCACAGGCCCGGGTTGCGGGCTCCATCCCCAGGTGGGGGCGTGCAGGAGGTGGCAGACCCATGATTCTCTCTCATCTTTGATGTTTCTCTCTCTCTCCCTCTCCCTCTCCCTTCCTCTCTGACATCAATTAAAATATTTAAAAAATAAATTTAAAAAGTAGCACAAACACACCTCCACTTCCAAGTCCTTGTCCTTGTCAGGACCCTCTTTCTCTCCGTCCTCCACATGTCCACATGGAGGCGACCAGCCCCACCATCTCTCCCGTTCCCTCTTTCCTACAGGAGGACTGAGTGCCTGGTTGGTGAGTTTGGGAGAAGACACTCCACTCAGCCCCCTTCTCTTGGGGAGCCGGCACGCCTGCAGAGAGCGTGGTTTGCTCTGTCTCCCGGAAAAGGGCCTCCCCACCTGTGGGGGTGGGGGGTGGGGGTGGGGGAAAGGCCTGAGGGTGCGGAGCTGTTGGCACTGTCTCCTTCGTTCCTGAGCAGAGCGTTGACGAGCCATGTCCGCCGTGCTACATGATCGGTTTTAAATACCTGCCTGGCTGCTGTGGGGGTCTGTCCGTTGGTTATGAGTTTTTGTCTGTGGCTGCTTAACAACTCACCCGAAACACAGTGGCTTGAATGAACAGTTAACTGTTTACTCTTCTCCCGTCTGGCCTGTGGGTTGACCAGATGGTTCTTGTGCTCTGCATATCGTCAGCCAGAACGTTGGGCCGGCTGCGTCTCCACGGCTTCATTCCGCGGCTGGTGGTTGGTGCTGGCCCCCAGCTCGGAGCTTCTGGGGCCTGTCAGCACGGGATGTGGGGGCCTTGGCTCCCCTCCACGTGTCTGGGTGGGCTTCCTCTCGGCATGGTCACTGGGTGCCAAACAGGACTGCTCCGCCAGCAGATACCCTCAGAGGGAGGAGGCAGAGGCGAAGAGTCATCCTAACAATGAACCTTGGAAGCCCTCAATCTCCGAGCACAAAGGAAAGGTGCACTTCCCGCTTAAAAAAACTAGGAAGGCTTCCCACTGCACTTAAGATAAGACACAGTGCCCGGGAGGGGGTCATCCTCCCTGTGGGCACTCCCCTCTCCCCCATTCTTCAGGCTCCATCCAGCCTCAGGTCACTGCCCTCAGGGGCTGACGGCCTGATGATAACTGGGATGGACACAATCACTCATGTCACACAAACATGTAAAGCTGGCCCCAGTGCTGTGAGCGAGAGGGCCCCCCCCCTCACCCCCACACACCGGGATTTGACACATCAGAGAGCCCAGGGAAGGACTCCTGGGACACGTCCCTCTTCACTGGGATGCGACGGATGAGCAGGAGTGAAGGAAGTGAATGGCAAGCAGGAGGGAGGAGCAGCGTGTACAAACACAGCTCGAGGCCCTGTAAGCTGGCCCGGTGGAGCGCAGGGGAGGAGGCGGAAGAGCAAGCAGGAGACAGGTCTAGCAAGGGCCGCAACTCACAGGGTTCGGGTTCTACACTGGGCATAAGGAGATGCTTCCGGAGGGTCTCGGGCCAGCGTCGGCCTGGTGAGATGGGCCAAGCGGGGCTGGCTCTGGCTCAGTCCTGATGTGGTAATAACTGCTCCAACCTCAGAGCAGCGGTAGCTCCTGCAGGGCAGAGAGAGGCCAGAGAGAAGGTGGGGAGACCTCACTGCCGTCAGAGGGAGAGAGGACGGCGGCCTGGACTGGTGACCCGGGAGCTGAGAGATCGAACAGTTTGCAAATGTACTACAGCTTGCGAGTGATCGGGGCCACAGTTGTATTCCTGTTCCTTACGCTAAAGCCCAGGGTGTCATTGACAAGGAAGCCCAGAGACACACCGCCCGAAACATGTCCGAGCCTGTGTCTCAGGTCGGTTGGGTGTATTAAGCAACATTACGTGTGCAAGTGCATCTGCCTTTTTTGTTTGTTTGTTTAATATATATATATATATATATATATTTTTTTTTTTATTGATTTCAGAGAGGAAGGGAGAGGGAGAGAGAGAGAAACATCAGTGATGAGAGAGAATCATGGATGGGCTGCCTCCTGCATGCCCCCCCCTCTCCACCTGGGGATGGAGCCCACAACCCGGGCATGTGCCCTGCCTGGGAATCGAACCATGACCTCCTGGTTCATAGGTTGACGCTCAACCACGGAGCCACGCCGGTCAGGCAGGTCTGTCGGTTGTGACAGCATCGGCCAGCCAGCAGGGCCCAAGCACTAGGGGGCTGGTCATGAGGACACGTTTGTGAAAGGGCGGAAAAGCAGGCTGGTCGCATATAAAGGGTTGTCGTCATGGCTTCGCACGTGCCTGCATTCGCATGCCTTTTCCTACTGCTGCCCTTACCGGGTCTGTGGAACGTTCCAGAGCCTCTCCGTGCTCCTGTTGCCTCGAGGTTGCCATGGGAGTTGTAATCGCAGCCACCACTGCTGGAGTTCTCAGAGGCCGGAGAAACACCCCTCCTGCCCCTCGGCTCTCAGAGCCGGGAAGTAAAAGCAGGCGCCAGACAAGGTAGAGATCAAAAGGCCTCCTCTGAGGCGACCGGGCTGGACCCGAGGATGTGGTTGAGGTGAAAACGCTTCACACAGCCGCTGACACAGAGGGCGACCGCAGACAGCGGGGAGGGTAACACGCCCATCTGGGGGACAGGTGGAGAGCCCAGCGCCGAGCCTTCCAGGGAAGTCACCTGTGGTCCTGGGGAAGTGCGTGGGAGGCGATGGGACCAGGCAGGGAGGGGACCAGGCCTCAGAACCTCTTCTCCCCCATGAGAAGAGGAGGAGGAGGAGGAGGTGAGTCCCCCTGAAACCCGACAACCTAGGGGTCCGGTCGCCTGTCACTACTGCAGCCAACAGGGTTGAATCGTGGGAGAGCAGCAGGTCAGTCACAGAAACCGGCTCTGCCCCCCACCGTAAGCCCGCTGCTTCCATTGGGCAGAAGCACAAAGATTGCACGGGGGAGGGACGCCAAACGGGCCGTTCACAGGTATTTGCAAAGGTCTGCGGGTGTGCAGAGGGCTGGGGGTCTCCAAAGGCCTGCGGGTGTGCAGAGGGCTGGGGGTCTCCAAAGGGCTGGCGATTCTGGTTTCTGCAGCCAGGTTGCTCATCTCCCCCTGAAAACCTGCATTTCCAGGTGAGCTCCCGGGTCCCGGGTGGAACTGGCGGCCAGGTCAGCATGTGCCTTCTTGCATCAGAATAAAGACAGAGCCGGCTCAGGACTTCTTGCAATTATAGTTGGTCCCCCACATTCTCTTTCTGCCCCTGTCAACCTCCACGCCGGTTCACGGGGTTGCTATGGAGATTAGACTCCGCAGAGCAGACATCCCTGGCAGTGGCTGTCCTGGGCTGGGGAGCTGGCCCCTGAGGGAAGTTGTGGTTGAGCAATTGCATGAAGCAAGGGAGTTTCTTAAAAGGGGATTTCTCTATTTCCCCTTCTCTCCTTGTTCCCTTTACTCAGGAAATCTTGAGAGTTTCCTAAAGGGAAATGCTGACCAGATATGAACGGCAAGTCTCTTAAGCAGAGGAAAAACCCCAGCGTGTGTCTGTCTGCTTATGAATGCAGCATCGAGATCCAGCTTCCTTTCGGGGTGCATGCAGGCACTACTTTGTTGCTTGAGGGTGGGGTTCTTTTTGGGGTGGGAGGTGGGGGCGGCTGCTGTGTGCTTTGCAAGGCAGCCTCCCCTCTCCCCTTACAATGAAGCCATTAGGAGTCCTGGGCAGGGAAGCAAACAGGACTCACCCTGGGGGAGCCCTGGCCCATCACGCAACCATCGCAGCTCCGTGTAAGGCAAGGGCAGGGGGGAGGCAGGAAGTAACCTGTCCCGTTGACTCCCGGTGCCCCCTGTCAGCGAGGCCAAGCTCCCCAGCTGAACCCGCCTCAGCCAACCTCAGTCATCCAGCTGATGGGAAGAGGCTGCTGGCCTTGGGGACGCCCAGGGAACGGCCCCCGGGGGGGCAGGAAATGGTTGGTCCCGGAGGCCCGCGGCTCTCTTCCCAACGCTGAGTCACCCCTGGGCGGGCACGGGGACCACACCTGCCTGGGTTTCTGAGGCTTACGGAAAACCCCAGCGGCCGGCATCCCTGAGAGGTTTGGCCTTGGGCAATCCCTCTACCGTTCCCCCTTGGCATTTCCAACGGCAGCACCTTTAGATCCCCTCCTGTTCCTCCAGGGGGGATGGACACAGAGGGAGGGGGCTCCCTGGCCCCCAAGTTCAGCGCGGTTGCATCAGCCACGCCAAGCCTCTGTGATAATGGAGCCTTACGTGTACGGCTAATGGAGCAACACTGACAGCTAACGTTTAGCCATCGCTGCCTGTGTCCAGGTGTTGTTGACTGGGCATCAACGAATCAGGAGGCTTGGGCTAGAAAGAAGGGAAACATATTTGTGTGGGGGCCTGAGGGTTTGCAAACCGGAAACACACCAGGCAAGGCCCAGAGCGTTCCGAAGGAAAGAGAGAGAGAAGCGGAGGGTCCAAACAATAAAAAGGGACACTCCTAAGGAGACGCAGGGCTGCATGCCAGCCTCTGGGCTGGTCTGAGATGGCCGCCCTCTAAACAGCTGGCGGCCTCAATGCACGAAGAGGGCTAACCGGGCTTGAGATGTATTCAGGCCTTAATGCGGGACTGCAGGGACTGGAAAGTTCCGGAGTTTGCCATCCGGAGCCAGTTAAGAGCAGGGATTGAACTGTTTCCTCAACCGACCAGATCCCTTGCTCTGAATTCTTTCTGGGCTGAACTAAAAAAAAAAAAAAATATATCTTAGTAATTGAACTGCTTGGCGACAGTGACTCGGTTTTATTTCTTCACTCGATTCCTCGGGACTGTACTAACTTGCACAACAATAGGAAGTACTATTGCTAACCACATTTTACAGATGAGGAATTACGACATGTCTGTTCTGTCTGCTACGGGTAGCCCAGAGAGAGGAAGCCAACACTCTGTCTTCGACAACCTGTGTTTTCCTGGACTCAGAGCATGCTAAGGTGTGGGAAGGACTTCAGAGATCACCGAGGACAGCCCCGGGTTTTACAGATGGAAAACAGAACAGGAGAGGGCTCGGGGTGTACTCACCCAAGCCCCGCAGTCAAATCGTGGGTGAGTCTCTGATCCCCGTTTCCTGTACCTCTCCGATGACACACCCTCCCCTCCCCATCCCTCCCCAAAGAAAGCGTGTTCCTGGATTTTCCTTAATCACGTGCTTGCTTTTCAATTCTCTACACTTACTATTTCCAGGTTTTTCTTCTGTTACCATTTTTTAAAAATATATGTTTTTTATTGATTGCAGAGTGGAAGGGAGAGAGAGAGAGAGAGACAGACAGAGACAGAGACATCCATGATGAGAGAGAATCATGGACCGGCTGCCTCCTGCCCGCCCCACACTGGGGATGGAGCCCACAACCAGGGCCTGTGCCCTGACCTGGAATCGAACCGTGACCTCCTGGTTCCTAGGTTGATGCTCAACCACTGAGCCACGCCGGTGGGGCTTCTGTTACCATTTTTAGTGAAGAAAAAAAAAAGAGGGTGGGGCGATAAGAAAAGAGGGAAGAGAAAGGAAAGAAAAGAAAGAGAAAGAGGGAAATGGGTAGGGGAGAGAGAGGAAGAGAGAAAGGAGGTGGGGGGGTGAGGAACTGTTAACAGTGATGTATTTGACCTTTGTTTTTGAGTTCGCTCAGGAGAAAGACATCAAAGGGTAGGCACCTAAGGAAAGAAGGGGGGACAGGGAGGGCGTGAGAGAGGAGGGTGAGCGAGTGCATTGGGCCCTTGTCTTAAGGGTTTTCATCTGTTTTCTAAAGGTGGGAATTTCAGGGGGGGTCTCGGGGGAGAGTCTCAATAGACTATTCATCACTTCCCAGGTGTGTCGCCTCAGGGTGCTGTCTCCACTGACTGGCCAGCGCTAGGACAGGCACTGATGATCATTGGTCGGTGCGTCTGGGCTGATGCCGGCCATGGCCTTGCCTTGTCTGGTTCGCTGCTTGCCTGGGCCTGGAGCTGAGACACGCCGAGGCCTAGATGCTACCTCTAGTTTGAGCCAACCCTGTCTCTGGGGTCAGCAGACCCACAGCTTCGTTCCTCCGATTAGTGGGTGTGGGTCAGAGCCTCACTGTCCATCCGAGGGCTTCATCGTAGGGGACGGTCCTGCAGGGCTTGGATGGGAGTCTACGAGGCTATTCCCGGCCCCTGGTTCCTCCTCCAAGGGGGTCTACCACAGGGCCAGCGACGGGCCAGGGGAGGGAAGGCCACCTGGGGTAAGGGCCCAGCCTGTGACTCAGGTTTTCCCAGGTTTGCCCGTTGCTAGGCACCCAGGACTCTCCGCCTGCTGACATTCCTCCCTGGCCCATTGTCCCTGCTGGGCGCATGCCTGTCCAGCTGCCCCCTCTGTCAGAACTACGTGCCCATC
Organism: Corynorhinus townsendii; assembly: GCA_026230045.1. Classification (NCBI taxonomy): domain Eukaryota; kingdom Metazoa; phylum Chordata; class Mammalia; order Chiroptera; family Vespertilionidae; genus Corynorhinus; species Corynorhinus townsendii. Next base: position 2,406,443 of record JAPDVU010000011.1, on the reverse strand, counting down.
CATGGATGAGAAGCTGGATAACCCAATCTCCAGCGCTCTGGTTCCGGTGTCAGGGTGTCTGGAGGCCCAGCCAGATCCCTGGTGTGCCCCTGGGTCAGTCCCGCCTCCTGGATCGGAGCCTCAGTTTCCCCACCTGCAAAACAGGTCATCCGGAAGCATTTTTTGTTTGTCGTTTGTTTTAAAGAGTAAGTTCTCCTTTATTTTATAAACATGTTTTTATTGATTTTCAGAGAGGAAGGGAGAGAGAGCAACATCAATACACACATCCACTGGCTGCCTCCTGCACGCCCCCTACTGGGCATGGAGCCCACAACCCGGGGAATGGAACCAGGAGCTCCTGGTCCCTGGGGGGCGCTCCATCCACCTGAGGGCTCTGTCCTCCCCAAAGAATGCCACCCAAGTCCCTCCGCAGCCCGGGCTTTGCCCGCAACAAACGTGGCGTCTGCGGTGACGTCGCCTTCCGTCGCCTCGCGGGTCCCCGGCCCCCGCCCCCCGCCCCCCGCGAGCGGCGAGCCCCAGTGACGGCAGCGCGCGGGGCGCATGCGCGGCGCGGGCCGCGGCGACGGCGACAAGGGGCGGAGGCGGCCCTGCCCCAGTGGCCCAGCCCGGCGCCGGGCGGGATGGTGTAGCCGGGCCTGCGGGCGGCGGCGGGCGGCGGGCGCGCGGGGCGAGGGCCCAGGGCCGCGCCGCCACGGGCTCGGGGACAGCGGCCGCGCGCGGAGGGGGGGTCGCCGCCCCGACCCCGGCGCCGCCGCGGGAGGCCGCGCCCGCCATGGCGGCCCGGCTGGTGCTGGACGAGTTCACGGCGCCCGCGGAGAAGGCGGCGCTGCTGGAGCGGAGCCGCGGCCGCATCGAGGGCCTGTTCGGCGTGAGCCTGGCGGTGCTGGGCGCGCTCGGCGCGGAGGAGCCGCTGCCCGCGCGCATCTGGCTGCAGCTGCGCGGGGCGCAGGAGGCGGTGCACAGCGCCAAGGTGAGTGCGCCCCCCGGCCCGCGCGATCGGGGCCTGGGCGCCCCCCTCCGCCTCCGGGCCCCGCGCGATCGGGGTCCCTGGGCGCCCCACTCCGACCCTCAGCCCGCGCGATCGGGGTCCCTGGGCGCCCCACTCCGATCGCTGGCCCGCGCGATCGGGGCCTGGGTGCCCCACTCCGCCTTCCGGCCCCGCGCGATCGGGGTCCCTGGGCGCCTCACTCCGATTCCTGGCCCGCGCAATTCGGGCCTGGACGCCCCACTTCGCCTCCCGGCCCTGCGCGATCGGGACCTGGGCGCTCCACTTGGACCCCTGGCCCGCGCGATCGGGGTCCCTGGGCGCCTCACTCCGCCTCCTGGCCCGGCGCGCGGGTTAAAGCGCAGTGTCCGGAGCCCGCCGACCTGCGTGTTCAGCCCACAGGCCATGTGACCTTGGCTAGCGGTTTCATCCCGGGCGCCTCAGTTTCCCCATTTGTGCAGGGCGCTGACGAAAGCGCCCACCTCCCTGGGCTGTCGCGGAGCAAGGCTGGCCCCGGTGCGCGGGCCACGCTGCTGCCTGTTGTTACGGTTCCCCCGCCCTCCGGGGTGCGCGGGACTGGAGATGCGCAGGGCCGGTGGGGGGGCCCAGGGCCCGTGGGGGTGCGCGGGGCTGGACCTTTTTGGGGTTTCAGACCCCTTTGAAGATCTGACTCAGGGAGTATCCCGAAGCGATGGGGATGTTTAATGATAATATTTAAAAGTAGCGTCGTTTTTTGTCGTGATGTTACGTAGGACTTGGATTTACTTGCTGGTGCTGCGGACCCTAGAAATGCAGTGAGGGCGATTTTATTCTCCCCTCTTCCTCTCTTTAAATTCACAGCTGGGGAAACTGAAACTTTTGAGGAGGTGACTCACCTTCTAGGTCAGCATTTTATCTTACACCTACTGGAGGCGGTGCCCCTCCTTCCTCAAGCCCCAAACAGCCACAGCATTCCCCTCCCCGGGCCCTTCCCCATGTGCTAGCTTCTCCAGGCTTTTCCGGAGTTTGCCTCCAGAACCCTGTCTCCCAAATGGGGAGCCTCTGGGGCGCGGGGAACCCTTCGCCCGGACTTCAGAAATGCCATGGGGCCCTGAAGCCTCGCTGTAACTCCTGACTTCCTTGGGTGTAAAAGCCAGGGTGCTTGCTCTCAGCATGCGGAGAGGGGAGAGAGCGCTTACCTGCACGATCCCTCCCCGCAGCTATGACTTAAGACCTAGTAGGTGTCGTGTCGGAGCAGGTCTGCTTTCCGGCTCTTCCATTTCTAAACCATCTGCCTGACTTCGGACAACTGATCCGCCTTCCCAGTCGTCGGGGCGAGAGGTTGGCCTGGGGGAGCCCTGCGGTTCTTTAGGAAAGCCAGCCGCCTGTGCCGCCACCTCTCCTTCCCGCGCCTTTGCTGCCCATAAGCCTTCATTCCGGGCGGGTGCCCCCCGCCCCCTGATCATTGCCCCTCTCCTGTCCCCCTCTTCCCGCTGCAGCCCTCACCAAAGCCCCTCTCCTGCCCTGGGACCTCCTAGGGCCTCCGTTGCCTATCTCACTCCCTCTGAACCCCTCCTCTGAGTTACACACTTCCTCCGCCCGCCCTTGGGGTGAACCTCCCCTGGAGTCTGACCCCCCCCCCCCCCCCCCCCCCGCACACTGCCCGCTCCAGCTCAGCCTGACTCTGGACCCACCCCGAGCACGGGAAGTGCTTCTCGGGCTCAACAGAAAAAAGCTGGCTGCCCACCTCGCCAGACACCCCCCCCCCCCCCCCCCCGCCGCCGCCCCGTCCTCTCGCTGTCCCTGCTGCGCCCCTTGGCGGGAGCTCCCTGGAAAAGGTGTGTCTCGCAGTGCCTGGGTAGCCTGCGTCACCAGCCCGCTTATCTCTGAAGTGCGTTCCTCACAGTCCCACCCTCCCCTTTGCCAGAAACCCTTTTCTTGTAGGTTTCCCCTTGAGGCCCACGGGGCGAGCCGATACCACACTCAAGGGCTCTGTGTTTTCCTTAACTGGCTGTGCAGTCGGTTTTACATGCTTTTGAGGGAGAGAAAGCCATTAGCTTGATTTTTAAAGTTAAGAACAGGAAAGCAAACGTCAGCATCTACAGGGTGTTTCCCCGATTGGAGAAGGTGTGGGGGGGAGGAGAGCTGGAGGGCAGCGGTTTTAGGCTGGCTGGTGGAGCGCGGTCACCCCGAGCCGCGGGGCCACCGTCCTGGGCGCATCCAGCGGCTTAGCACTTGGTTTCCGGGCTTTTCAAATGTCAATACCCCAGTCCGCACAGGCTAAGGGGCAGATGGAGACGGAGCTAGTTGGGGCCCGGGGACGAGAGGGAGGTGAGGAGAGGGATGGCCAGTGGTGCCCTGGGAGGTCACCGAGGCGCAGGCGCATTGGCCCCTTTGTCAGAGGGGAGCTCGTGGAGGAAGCGGCTTCAGCTGGTTGTGAAGAGCCTGGAAGATCCCTGGTGCCGGTGGCTGGGTGGCCGGGAGCCGGGAGCACGCTGGCGGCGCGTCTCAGGGGAGCCGGGCGCCAGGGCGGGTCTGTCCGAAGGTCTGTATTTGGAGGCAAGAAGCCCCAGCTGTGGGAGGGACGTTGTTCCCCGTGAGCAACACGGGAGTGGGGGGCAAGGTTTTCCCTGGGACCGGGATAGAGGACAGCCCTGGGTCAGACACGATGGTGGGTGCCTTGACTGCCTGTTGCTTGGGGGCGCCGAGCAGCTGACATTTAAAGAAGAAGTGTCCGGCCGGCCGGCTGGCTCCAGGGTTGAGCGTTGACTTATGAACCAGGAGGTCACGGTTCGATTGTGAACTCGATCGCCAGTGGGGGGCGTGCAGGAGGCAGCCGATCCATGATTCCCTCTCATCATTGATGTTTCTCTCTCTCTCTCTCTCTCTCCCCCCCCCTCCCTCGCCCCCTCTTCCCTGAAATCAATAAAAATATACTTTAAAAAAATAAATAAAGAAAGAAAATGTGCCAAGAAATGCACTCACTGTTGCCTCTTGACCTCAAGGGCCCACAGCTCAGCAGGGCAGGGGGGGGACACTTGGAAGCAAACGGCGCAGCGTGGCACACGTGACCGCGGACATACAGGGACATACCGTGGAGAGGGAGCTGGTTCTGCCCAGCGGGGTGCTGGGTGTGAGCGAGAGAGAGCTCTGCACAGAAGAGCGAGGGCAGAATCACACAACGATGCGAGACTGCACCTCCTCACAGGCCGGAGGGCGGGGAGGTGGGGGCACGGCCGCCTGAGGGCCAGGGCACAGGCCCCTGGAGCCCGCGGAAGAGCCGGGACTTGTCCCAGCAGCAGGCGTGGCGAGGCCTGGAGGGCTGCGAGCGAGAGCGATGCCCCCATGGACGTTCCCAAGGAAAGGCCGTCACCCGCGCCCACGTCCCGCCGTGCTGGCTGGTGGCGATATGAACTGGGGAGAGGGTGAGCCTCCTGTGTAGCAACGCAACATCCAACATCGCTGCCAGGGCCAGAGAGGCCGAGCCTGGGAGTGAGAGGAGAGCCGCGGAGGGCATTGTCCGCAGGGCCCGTGGGAGGGGCGAGGCAGACGTGCAAGCAAAGAAGTCCGAGGAGCCTGTGGACGAACATCCGAGAGGAAGGGGAAGTACCTGCGCAACGGCCTCCTTCGGGCCTCCTTCCTGGGATGGAAGATGCAAAGCAGGTGGGACCCCGGGGCAGGTGGGGAGGAAGGAGGCAGGAGGGAGCTCGGCCTGGCGAGTGGGAAGAGTTAGAGCTCTTGCTTTAGATCACAGCCACCATTGCCATGTTTCCTGGCCTGGGCGGCTGCGTGGGGAGGTGGCTGGTGGTCGGAAGGAATGGGAACAGGTGCTCGCTGTGTCCTGAGGGAGAGGGCAAGGTGCCAGGCTTCTTACTAGCCAGGTGCACCGTCCGAATGGGCCCAGTGACTTCTGATCAGCTACACGTCTTCTTTACAAAGAAAACCAACCGCATGCTAAGCAACGTGTCAGGTGGGCCTTGGCGGGGGCGGGGGGGGGGCGCTCCATTAGGTGGTGGAGGGAGGATGGGGGTGGGCTGTGGGCTTCCTTTGGGGAGGAGGGCACTGGAGGCCTGGTGGCCTGTCTCAGGAAGTCCGGGGGTTGGAGGGGGGGGGGGGCCTGGGAGACAGTGGGCTGTGTGGGATCGGTGCGGAGGAGCTGTGGGAGGACCGGGGCCTGAAGGGCGGGCCATGGACGGTGCTATGGCTTGAATCAGAGCGGGACTTGGTCCAGAAATGCTCAGGTGGGTGGTGGTCGCCCACTGGGTGCTGGGGAGCCAGCCCACAAGGCAAAGGCCCCCGGCCCAGCGGTGTTTCTGAGAGGTCAGCCTCTGGGCTGGGACAGTCCAAGCACGTCCAAGACAGACCTACGTCCGTGACCTGGGCCTGCGAGGGGGCAGGTGAGGCCGAAGGGGCCGAGCGAAGGGTGGATGGGGACCAGACCGGGGCCTGTGTCCCCTTGGGCATGGGGAGGGGTGGCGAGAGAGGAATTCGGGGCTCAGAACCTTGGCTATGGGGAGCCATGGCGGGGCAGGGCGGGGGGAGCTCCTTGGTCCTGCGTGAGGTGGACGTGTCCCTTCCCACTTAGAGAGGTGGAGAGAGGGACGTGGAGGCGCTGTGGGGCGAGGGCACCGGGTCCAGCGCGGGGCGTCGGTGCCAGTGGGTAGCTGGTGTGCCAGGACCCTGCCCTGGAGCTCTTGCAAAGGAGCAGGGATTGGACATGAGCGGCCGGCTCCTCGTGTGCGTGTCCAGGAACTGCAGGCGCTGAGCTTGCTGCCCGCGCTGCTGCAGCCCGTTGCCAGCTCAGGCCCAGCCTCACGCAGCGCGGAGCCGGGGGGGGGGGGGGGGGGCGGGGGGCGAGTAGGGCACAGCCAGCGGCCTCGGCTGGAGAGCCGTCCGGAGAGCTGGCGGGAGAGGCGTTTGTGCCTGTCCTGGACCCACTCTCAGTGTTGAGGTTCTCTTGTTGTTTCTGCCTTTTTTGCTTGATTTCTTTTACTCTTTTTTTTTTTTTTCGGCCCCTGGTTTCCTGAATGAGTTCTTGAACCGTGGGTTCGCCCACGGCGGAAACGGCTCGATGTCACACACGCCGGGCGGTGACATCGGGTTTTTGTTTTGGTTTTACCAGAAAGGCCGGTGGCCCCTTCTGCATTTCCAGGAAGGCCGTTGTCCAGCTCACCCTGGCTGTGGAAACGGCCTTCTGAAGAAGGGGTGGTTTGCTCAGCCCCTTCGCGGGGCTGGTCCTTTGGGGGGGGTGCCGGCGCGTGGAAATCAGGGGTTCCCACACCGAGTTTGCGGGGGAGGGGGCAGTGACTGCTCACGACTTGTCTCCTTCCCTCTGGGCTCACCAGCTGGTGTCCGGGGTTTTCATCGAATGGACGACTTTGTACTGAACCGACGGCATTGTATACAGTTAGCAGTTTTGCAATCCAAGAACAAAATGGGGGGGGGTGCCCTTCTATAACTAATTAAAGAACTTCCTTTAAACAAGGTTATGTCACAGGGACAACAACACAGGAAAAGCCTTTTGTTTAAAGCAACGGAATTATTCCTTTTCACTGTTGTTCGAAGGGGTTCCTTCCCACTGCAGGGAGGTCTGGCTGGTCCGGGGCGGACAGAGTTAGTGGCTCACCGCGTTGCTGAGCGCGGGCTGCGGGAACCCTCGGTGTCGGGGTCTGCGGGAGCGGCGTTGTGCTGGCGTCTGTGGCGTCTGTGGCGGGGCCTCCCCGCCTGCCAGCCACCGGCATCCTCGTCCTGCCTGCGCCTGCGCCTTCGGTTCGCAGTGCCTGGTGATCAGCCCTGGCATGGTTAAGGTTAAGAAATGAAGTTGTTACTTTGCTATCATAGCCGGGCTAATAACATCCGGGGGAGGATTCTATTTTAAAATTAGCGTTAAATTGGCCAAATCCCATCCGTTATTCTAAGGATGGTTTTTAGGACATGACTAAACATGACAATGCTCTCGAAGTATCTGTTTCTGTGACTTGAGGTTCGCGGGGGGGTGGCGGGGGGTGGCGGAGGGCGTCCCTTGAAGGGCTCACACATCAGTGCCAGTAGTTCCTCTCTCTGCTGGGAGTCCCAGGACACAGAGTTAGGCAAGGTTTGTTCTCTATACGCCGGTTGGAACCAAGCTTCTTTAAGAAACTTCGTGCCGAAACCGGTGTGGCTCCGTGGATAGAGCGTCGGCCTGCGGACTGAAGGGTCCCGGGTTCGATTCCGGTCAGGGGCATGTGCCTTGGTTGCGGGCACATCCCCGGTGTGTGTGTGTGGGGGGGTGCAGGAGGCAGCTGATCGATGTTTCTAACTCTCTCTCCCTCTCCCTTCCTCTCTGTAAAAAAAAAAATCAATAAAATACATTTTTTTTAAAAAAAGAAACATCGTTACTAACTTATTAACATCCCTCGAGCCGGAAGCATTCCCACTCACCAGGAGAAGCAAAGGCTCTTCTCGCTCTCGGGCAGAAGCCTGCGGAGAGCCGTGGCTTTCTTTGTTCCCACACTCTCAGCCACAGTCAAAGTAAGCTCCCCCCCCCCCCATTCCTAAAGCACAACCCGGGCCCTCATGGTCCTGGGACAGGCGCCCGCACAGCAGAGCCCAGCCCCGGTTCCCTTATGGGTCCCTCTCATGGAGAACGGGTCCCTGTTCCCTGCCAGACGGATCCCCGCAGTCAGATCCCTGCAGACTGGGCAGAGTGGAGCCTGCCCTGGCCCCCTCCTTCGCCCCCCCCTCCCCTCCCCTCCCCTCCCCCAGCCAAGAAACAGCAGACACAGAACCAGGGAACAAGGAACAGCGGGAAGGAGCACCCGGAGCGTCTCCTTCCGCGTGGGATCCGCACTGGGCGCCAACATGAAACGTGCTGGGGCTGCAGGGCCGCCGGGTGCCCTCCCCGGCTCAGCTCGCGGGTGACAGCTCCCCGCGGGTGGGCTCGCACGGACTCTCCAGGCTCCACAAAACTGCCCCAACTGCCCGGGCTCGACGCTTGGGAGTCATAAGCATGACTCGCACAGCTGGGCAGCTGATGGGTGAGGGAGCCATCAGGAAGGCGGGGTTCAGAGCGGGTTTGAGGGTCTGAGTGCTGCGTGCGTGCGTGCGTGTGTGTGTGTGTGTGTGTGTGTGTGGTTAATCCTCACCCGAGGATACTTTTTCCATTGCTTTTTAGAGAGTGAAAGGGAAGGAGGAGGCGGAGAGAGACACATCAGTGGGTTGCGTCTCACGCACATCTGGACAGGGACCCGGGACGGGGCCTGCAACCCAGGTGCGCGGCCTTGACCGCGAATCGAACCAGCACCCTTAGGTGCGCAGGTTCTAACCACTGAGCCACCGGCCAGGACAGAGAATCCGAGTGTTATCAGAGAGAGAGAGAGAGAGAGAGAGAGAATGGCGGGGTACAACGGCTTGATTATATAGACAGGGAAACCATGACCTTTGGGGCTCTCTCTCCCACCAGACTGAGGTCACTGGCATCTCTGCTGGACAGACGCCCACGTTTTAGCACGTAGCATCGCAGTCCCGGCCCAAACCAGCAACGCACAGTGAGTCAGACATCCGCTTCCCGAGCCTCGCATCGCCCGTGGGCGGGCCGGGGAGTGTTCGCCGGGAAAGAAAGCCCCCCCCCCCCCCGCCCTCTTTAGAAGTGTTAGATAACGTTGCCTCACTGTGCGCACTTGTCAAGGTGGAGCACACACCTGCTTCGGGTCACTTTAGCCACTTTCTGAAACAGCGTCACCCACATCCCTGGTACTTGAGCGGATGCCAGCTGGTGTTCCCACACTTCTTCTTTTATTATTATTACGTTTACCGGGGCAACAGGGGCCAATAGGGTCCTATCGGTTGTCCCCACACTTTCAGTTCCTGCCTTGACGTGTATTACTTCACGGCCAGGGTTTCCCGGCAGCGGCTCTGCCCACATTTCTGTTCGGGATACTTGATGGCGGGGCTGTGCCGGGCACCGTAGGGTGTTTGGCAGAATGCCCACCCTTAGCCCTGAGGTGCCAGGAGCACCCCCTCAGCTGTGCCCTGACACTGCCAATTCCCCCTTCCCGCCGCGCCCCCCCCCCCCCCCCACACACACACACAGAGCAGTTCTCCCTGCTCAGGACCGACCGGCTGTTACATGGCCCAGGCCGGGCCCACTCTGTCTGGTGAAGGTGCTTAGATGCCACCTCGGTGGGAAGAAAGCAGATGAGCATCCCCCCCCCCCCACCCCTCGTGGCCGCCCGCCCCTCTGGAATGTGTTTCTGGATCAGGGTGGAAGGGAGGGAGGGAGGGAGGAAGGGCAAGGTCAGATCGGGCTGGGGAAAGAAGCAGCATGTTAGAATGGAAACCACGGAGGACGTGAGTGCGGGCCTGAGAGTCCTGAACCCCCATCCGCAGCAGCGGGCGGAGGAAGTGTCCACGTGGGGCATGGGACCGGGTGGCAGGGGCACACAGGAAGTGTCCGCGTGGGGCATGGGACCGGGTGGCAGCGGGCACACAGGAAGTGTCCGCGTGGGGAATGGGACCGGGTGGCAGCGGGCACACAGGAAGTGTCCGCGTGGGGAATGGGACCGGGTGGCAGGGGCACACAGGAAGTGTCCGCGTGGGGCATGGGACCGGGTGCGCTTGCTCCCGCCGCCTGGACACTGGCCAGAGGGGAGCGGAGGGCAGCAACAGAGACGCGTGCCGAGCCGGTTACCCCGAGTCCACGGGGACCCACGCTGAGAAGGAAGCGCGGATCGCAGGCGACGCTGCGCGGAAAGGGACCCGCCTGGTGCCGGCGGGAAGCTGCGGGCCCCAGTGGGACCTGTGGGTGCGCGGCGCCTCAGAAACGCCCAGAGAGCCTGCCGCCTAGTGCGGCATCGGGGCGGCTGGACGGGACGGGCCGTTCCCCGGGCTCCCGGCAGCGCGGCGGTGGGCATGTGCTGGAGGGGGGGCCCACAGAACCTTGGGGAGTTCTGCACTTCAGGTGCCGAGGAAGAGGCAGCAGAGGATGCAGGGGTGGGGGGGGGGCTGTCAGAAAAGTGGGAAGTGAGAGGCAGCTCGTGGGTCTCGGGAAAGGCGGGAGACGCTGGTCAGCGGGATGGCGCTCCCGGACATGGGAGGCCTCTGGTGGCACTGCCTGTGGCTGGGGAAAGGGGTCCCGTGTGAATGGGCCGGAATCCAGGTGGCAGGGGGTGCAGTGGAATGGACTTTGGGCCACTTGTTCAGAACGTGGGGAGGTGGAAGGACAGGGGAGTGGCCCCTGTGTGGGCAGGGCAGACGGGAGGGCCTGTGGCTGGGAGGCAGGAGGCAGAATGCCCAGGGGCCGAGCGGTTGGCTGCACAGAGGCGGTTGGAGGGACTCACCCGTGTTGGCCTCTGGGCCGTCAAGAAACAGCCCTTTCCTAAGAGCGAGGAGAGAGCCAGCACCGAAGTTGGACCGGGAGACGTTGGGTGAGAGAGAGGAGGGAGCGGGTCAGGAGGCTGAGCGCCGGGTGGAGGCCGGTAGACTCTGCGTGTGGCCGCCCTGGGTCCAGGGAGCCTGCGGGGAGGCCTACCCCGGGGGCAGCAGAACCCCCCCCCCCCCGGGAGAACGTGGTAGCATTTCAGAAACCAGACTGAGGGGGAAGATGGAGAAAGCGCGTGTTAGAAGTGCGTTGGGACAATGGCTAACGGGTTATCGTTAAAGGCGCAGCGCTACGTTATTAACACAGAGGGCCTGTCACAGGCCTGTGGGTAACAACGGCTAAGCGTTTGATTCGCCCATGGCTGCGATGGTGCCTCACTTACTTCCACTCTGTGGGACATCACAGCCACCCCTCCTCCTTCCCCTAGAGGGAACGCAGCCCTGTGTGCGGGAGTCTCGTCAGCCCTGCCGTGGGCGGCGGGGTGAGGGCGGGCGGTCTGAGCCGGGTCAGGGACCCCTCTGCCCCGTGCCGAGACCTTCCCGGCCTGCGGTTGGCTCGTGCGTCTGCTGCTGCCTTGTGCCAGGCACAGCCCCGCTCCTGGCAGCCGCCCACGTCGGCCAGATCCACGCTCGTGACAGCCGAGCCGGTCGCTCCGGCCTCTAACCTCTCTGGCTCGGGTTTGAGCTTGCTCTGTGCCTGTGCCGTGGGTGGCCTCTGCTGCCGGTGCTTCCCAGGCTGCGCCTGTGCCGTTCCCTCCGCACGTCCAGGCACCTGTTTCCAACCGCACGTGGTCCGGGGGGCGAGCCGGCAGGGCCTCCTGCGTGCGCCCGTGGTCAGAGCCGGGCGATGGTGGGAGGCTGCTGAGTCAGCCTGCGGGCTCCAGCGGCCCCGGGGGTCCCCCTGTTCTGGCTCCAGTCCCTCCAGGTTGGTGCCCTGGTAGGCGAGTTGAGGGGAGCTGAGACTGCAGAAGGGAGACTAACCAAACCCATTTGGCCACGTGAAAGGGAGGTTGTTACATGCCCCGCCCCCTTTTTTCTTAGAAGCCTGAGTGGTGTAAGCAACAGGAAGCCCCGGCCGGTGTGGCTCAGTGGGCAGAGCTCCATCCCGTCCACGGAAAGGTGGTGGTGGGCCCCGTTCCCGGCCAGCGCACATGCCCAGGTTTCGGGTTCGATCCCCGATGGGAGGCAACCGATCAATGTTTCTCTCTCACGTTGATGTTTCTCTCTCTCTCCCTCCCTCCCTTTCTCTTTCTAAAATCAATTTAAAGAACAACACCACCAATAACCCGTGGACACAGACAGGAGGGTGGTGAGAGCCTGGGGTGGGGGGTGGGAGGGCTAGCAGAGGTCAATGGGCGCAAAGAGGGGACACAGGTACTACTTTCGACTATAAAGGTTTTTTAAAAACACAATATGAATACTGCAGGATGGGGAGACAGTTTTTGACTAACATTCCAATGTTCAGGTGGCCAATACAGCCAAAGGCAAATGATGGCTGTTTGGGTCCACAGCATCTGTCTTATCCATCCAAGTGACGGCCAGACGGCCCCCAGAATGGAGTAACACTGTATACTTGATTGCTTACCTCTGAACTTGAGTATAAAAATCAATTGTTGTTACTTAGTAATTCTCAAGAGTCGATTATTAATGAAAAAATTGAGTAATTCTCAAGGGACAAATTACTCATGTCTTTTGGGGCGCGTGCGCACACACACTACTCTTCCTCAAAACTATGCCGCTGGCCCTGGCCGGTGGGCCCGGTGGTTAGAGCGTCCGCCTGCGGACTGAAGGGTCCCAGGTTCGGTTCAGGTCAAGGGCACGTCTTTCAGGGGCCGGGCAGCAGGCAGCCAATCAGTGATGTCCCTCTCTCTTTGATGTTTCTGTCTCTCTATCCCTCTCCCCTCCCCTCTCTCTGAAAAACAAAGTCAATAAAAACATATTAAAACACACACACACACAGAACACCTCTGCAGCTGGCAATGCAGCCATAGTTGTGGTTGCCGGGGGCGACGCCAGGCGGTTCTGCTCCAGGGACGTTTCCCTGCCAGCCCCCCTGTGCCTGCCACCCACAGCCATGGCTCTTAGGGATCCAGCGGGAACTTGATCATCTTTTCTCCGAAAGACAATAATCTAAGTAGCCTCTGGGTGCCTCCCAGAGAGCACCGCTTGCTGGAAAGGGATTGTAGAAGCTAGAAAAGCGAGTGGATCTGGGTATTTTCTGTGGGTTCACTGACGTAAGGTGACAGAAGCAGGGACTGCTGTGATGATGGTTTTTAAAAGTGTTTGTGGGAAATCTCTACCTGCGCAATTCTGCCCTGAACCTAGAGCTGCTTTAAAAAATGAAGTCTGTGTGTGTGTTTTTAACTCAGAGCCGGGGTTTTTCACTAACCTGGGCAGCCACCTCTCTGACTCAGCAGCCGGTGTGCGTCTCCGTTTCCTTGTGGTTGTGTAGGGTTGAGAGCACCCTGCATCGCACCGTTCATTAGCTACGGAAGACATAGTCCTGGGCAGTTCTGCTGGCAGAATAGTCTTCGATTACCCGAATCTGGAAAAGCAACAGAAATAATCGGAAATGAGTGTTTCAGAGGTGCATCCCTCGGTAGTTCGTGACCGCTGGGATGCCTCGTCTCCAACAAGAATGGGCCAGAGCTTGGGATGAGGGCCCAGCTGTCACCGCGGCGGCATGGGGCACGCCATGCGCCTCCTTGCTCACTTCCTGTTAAAATGAGAAGGTGTGCCCCGGTTCAAACAAGCCGTCAGGTGGCTCCGGGGTTTCTGCTGCCCCCCAACCTCTAGGGGCAACTCCACTTTCCTGGTTTTAGCTGCTTGTTCCGATGGTTACCTAAATATTAATCTACTGCTATTTCTTTAAAAAATATATATGTATATATATATATTTATTGATTTCATAGAGGAAGGGAGAGGGTGAGAGAGAGAAACATCAATGATGAGAGAGAATCATTGATTGGCTGCCTCCTGCACGCCCCCCCGTGGGGGGTCGAGCCCAAACCCGGGCCTGTGCCCTGACCGGGAATCGAACCCTGACCTCCTGGTTCCTAGGTTGACGCTCCATCACTGAGCCAGGCCGTCCAGACTCACGGCTGTTCCCGTAAACCAGTGGTTCTCAACCTTCCTAACGCCGCGACCCTTTCATGCAGTTCCTCATGGGGTGGTGACCCCCAACCATACAATTATTTTCGTTGCTACTTCATAACTGTCATTTTGCTACTGTTATGAATCGTCATGTAAATATCTGTTTTCCGATGGTCTTTGGCGACCCACACAGGTTGAGAACCGCTAGCAGGGTCGCCTAAGACCATCGGAAAACACGGATATTGACATGAACGATTCATTAACAGTAACAACATGACAGTTACAAAGTAGCAACGAAAATAACTTTATGGTTGGGGGTCACGGCATTAGAAAGGTTGAGAACCACTGCTGTAAACCCTTGGTTTGAATCACGCCCTTCCCCCAGGATGGGCCTGCGTCCCCCTCGTGCAGGCTCGGCATCTGGCCACGTGTCGCCCGGGCCGTGCGCTGAGGGGCGCTGTGCGCTGACCCTCTCCTCTCTTGCAGGAGTACATCAAAGGCGTCTGCGAGCCCGAGCTGGAGGAGCGGGAGCACTACCCCAAGGCCATGCACTGCATCTTCGTGGGCGCGCAGGGCCTGTTCCTCAGGAGCCTGATCCGGGACACCTGCGCCGACCTCTGTGTGCTGGACGTCGGGCTGCTGGGCATCCGCGGCAGCGCCGAGGCCGTGGTCATGGCCCGCAGCCACGTCCAGCAGTTCGTGAAGCTCTTCGAGAGCCACGAGGGCCTGCCCAGCTGCCAGAAGGAGTCGGAGGTCAAGCGGGAGTTCAAGCAGTTCGTGGAGGCGCGCGCCGACAGCTACGCCATGGACCTGCTGATCCTGCCCGCGTCCCTGAAGAAGGAGCTGCTGGCGCTCACGCTGGGGGAGGACACCCCGTTTGAGGCGGGGGACGATGACGTCACGGACATCAGAGAGCCTGCCCAGACGGCGGCGTGCCCACAGAGCGCGGCCGCGGGGCCGAGCGTCGACGGGGCGGCTCTGCGGGAGGAGGCGAGAAGCGGGGCCGGGACCCCCGTGTCCGAGCTCACGAGACAAATGGACACGGTGTTTTCCAGCTCGCAGGACGCGCTCTTCCTTCCCGTCAACGGCCTGGCGCCCGAGGACGAGCCGGGCAAGGGCAGGGCTTGCCACAAGCGGCGGTCCTCGGACTCCGAGGAGCGGCACACCAAGAAGCAGTTCTCTCTGGACAGCGCGGAGGGGGGCGAGCCGGCGGCCGACGACGGGAAGCCGGACGCCAAGGCGGACGCCGGAGCCGTCCTCACCGACCTGTCCGAGGCGCCCGGCGGCGGCGAGCCGAACGGGGTGAGCCCCGACGGGAAAGACACCGCCGAGGAGATGGAGCACAACATCCTGGTGAACTTCTTCAGGACCATGGGCTACTCGCAGGACACCGTGGAGAAGGTCATCCGGGAGTACGGGCCGTCCGCCGAGCCCCTGCTGCTCCTGGAGGAGATCGAGAAGGAGAACAGGCGGAGCCAGGAAGAGTGGGGGTCTGCGCCCGGGCCCGGGCACCCCGAGACCAGCAAGACCAAACACAAGGGCGTTAGTGGCAGCACCAGCGAGTTCGCCGTGGAGTCCACCCCAAAGAGAACGCAAACCCACGCACAGCCGAGCGCGGTGAAGAAATTTCCTCCGTTACCGTTCAAAGTGGAATCCAAACCGTGTACCTCGAACTGCAGAATGAACGCTTTCAAAACAGGGCCGACGGAGCAGCGGCCCGAGCCCTGGGGGCCGCACCCCAACTACGTGGGGAACGTGGACCTGGAAATCGATGGCTGTGCCCCCTCCGTCGCCCCCTCGAGCCCCAGTTTTGTTTCGAGAGGAGTGTCAGGTCACCAGCCCAGGATCCCGGTTTTCCCCGAGAATGGGGTGCAGCCGCACGGAGAGGCCTTGCTCCCCAACCATCTCAAGTCGGCCTGTGAGAGCCGGGCCGGATGCCTCGGCTCCCCGCAGTCCAGGCCGAACTGCCAGCCCCTTCCTGCCACGCCGCTGCCCCCGCTGGGGCTCTCGGCCGCGTTTTCCGATCACATCGACTCCTCGGTTACAGGGGTGCAAAGGTTCCGAGACACCCTGAAAGTGCCCTACAAGCTGGAGCTGAAGAACGAGCCGGGGAGGACGGATCTGAAGCACATCGTCATCGACGGGAGCAACGTCGCGATTACGTAAGTCCACGCCCCGCGCTCGCTGGGATTCCCAGCGGCGCCCCCAGCGGCGCCCCGGAACTGCGTGCACTGGGGGAACGGTCCTGTGTGTGTCGAGTGGGTCTGAGCTTCCCTGCAGGGAGCAGCTGGGTGGATAGCCTTGCTGTTCCATCTTGTAGAGTTCTAACTTGGTCCACCGGCCGCCTTGCATTTCGGGGGCAGGCGATGATGGGAAGTGTCTTTTCACCTCGCTTTGCCCGGTGATAAGCAGCACGGAGACTTCTAAATGATTAGGTTTTTAAAGAATGTATTTTTATTGATGTCAGAGAGGAAGAGAGAGAGACAGAAACATCAGTGATGAGAGAGAATCATGGATCGACTGCCTCCTGTACACCCCCCACTGGGGGTGGAGCCTGCAACCCGGGCCTGTGCCCTGACCGGGAATCGAACCCTGACCTCCTGGTTCCTAGGTCGATGCTCAACCCCTGAGCCTCCTGGCCAGGCTCAACTATGTCCTTTCATCCACAATTATTTTAGTGTCAGTTTTTTAAAGTAAGAGGATTCTTTTTATTTTTTGTTGTTTGAATGAATTATTGATTCTGTCCTTTGCTGTCAAAAAAAAAAAAGGAAAGAAGCAAGTTAGGGCCAGCCTCTCACATGGCCGCTCCAAGAGAGGCAGTAAACAGGCGCATGCACTGGTCTGACTCCCGAACACTGCTGTTTGTTGTCCTTCGCTGTGTTTTTGGCAGTTCCTTTGGGGGAAGCCCAGCAAAGGGCCACAGCTGTGCGTGACCTCAGGAAAGTGTAAGTGCGGCTGCTGTCACCGCCGGCCTCACTGTCACAGTGTTTTGAGCCAGACGGTGATAGACAGCGTAGGTCACGATTGTGAGTGATATTAATCCTTTGTCATTTCTCTGCAGGTGGAAAGATTTCCCACATTGCTGTTCAAAGCATAAGAAATGCAAATTAACCTACGATAAGTGTTGATAATGGCACTTTTTTAAAATTATTGATTTCAGAGGGAGAGGGGGAGAGAGAGAGAGAGAAACATCCATGATGAGAGAGCATGATCGGTCGGCTGCGTCCTGCACACCCCCTGCTGGGGATCGAGCCGGCAACCCGGACGTGTGCTGCTGACCAGAATCGAACCTGCGACCCTTCAGTCCACAGGCCGGTGCTCTATCCACTGAGCCACCCCAGCTAGGGTGATAATGACACGTTCCTTACAACCTTCCTGGAGTGGTAGTGCATCTCTCAGGGGGGCCGTTGGGGCTTGGAGCTGTGTGTATATCCAAGACAGGGCAATTTGCATATATGGCCCCTCCCACTGTGGCCAGAGCACTCCCCCCCCTAAGTCATGTGACAGCCCAACACACTCCCAGGGGTTCCCTAACACCCTTGGGTACCCTCCTGCCCTTGAAACCCGCTGACTCGGTGCTCTGAGGGAAACCACAAGCCGACTTGCATTAATTTTAAAAAAACTGGTTATTTGGGGAGGGTTTCCATTTTCTTTGAAGTCACAAGATGTCTAAGTTTTAAAGCACCATTCTTACAAAGAGGACACACTTACAGCTTGACGTAGATTGGTTTGAAAATATCAGTAATTAAAATTAACCTATTCTGGAGAGAAGCCGCTTAATGGGTGTAGGGTTTTATTTTGGAGCGATGGGAATGTTTGGGCACAAGATATAAGTGGTGGTTGTGTCCTAAACACCACGGCCATTGTTCGCTTTAAGAGGATTGTTTTTTGTCATGTTTGTTTTACCTCTAACGTTTTTAAGAGTTGGGAAAAGATGGACCCTTATTCTAAATGAATTGCTTCAATATGAAATGGGAACTCCAGACTGTAAGTCCCATGAAGAAGGTGACCCCCAAGGTCAGTGGTGCCTGGCGCACGACGCTCGGTCACGGGAAGAATGAATGAAAGAGGAGGTCGTTAAAGATCAGACTTCTCGGCCCGGCTGGTGTGGCTCAGGCGGCTAGAGCATCATCCTGGTACGCCAAGGTTGTGGGTTTGATCCCCGGTCAAGGCACACACAGAATCAACCAGTGCACGCACACATAAGTGGAACAATTTCTCTTTCTTCCTCTCTCTCTCTCTCTCTTTTCTTTCCTCTCTCTCTCTCTCTCTTTCCTTTCCTCTCTCTCTAAAACCAGTTTGTTTGTGTGTTTTTAAAAAAAGGAAAGATTAGGACGTTTTAAATGACTTTTCACCACCCATTTATAACTTGCAATTCCAGTTGCTGTTTCCATAATCCATTGAGGTTAAACTTTGGGGCCATGTATTGAATTTAACAAATATGCGGAATCTTACAGCTGAAACCGACACGTGTTAGGTACTGTGATGTATCTCTCTTCTTAAGGAGAGCTCTTACGGATTGCGGAGAGAGAGGAAGGGAGACAGGGAGAGGGAGAACCTGCACCTGGGAATCGGCGCGGCGGCGGCCCCTGGGCCACACCCACGGGGCATGGACTTGCTCTTTGAAAAGAAACTTCGCACCAGCTCTGGGAGGGGGAAGTTACCTGGAATCCACACAACGTAAAATGGCGTAGGGGTCTTGTCCAAGATCACAGATATGAGATGCGGGCCCAGACGGTCCCTTCCCTCCGGACACCCAGCCTCTTCCCATAGCAATGGAGGCTGGGACTAGGGGCCTGGGCCACACTGGATGCGCACGTCGCGCTGCTTCAGCCCTGCTGAGCGCACCTCACTCCCTTAACCCGGCCCGTCGGGGACGTCATAAACGGGGAAATGTGGGTCCTTAAGCAGCAGGGTCTTGGGACCCCACCCGTGCCCGCAGTTCCTACGCCGTGAGAAATTCCCAACACCTTTCCAGGGCTGCTGGTGACACAGATCTGTACCTGGTTTTTCCCCTTTGTCACCGTGGATGAGTCAGACGATGAGTCAGTGGAAATGGCTGCGGTGAGTCCCCAGCCTGGCAGGGGGCCGCTGCGCTGCTCGGGGAGGCCAGGCCCCGCGTGACAGCACCTGACTCCTGGCGAGGACTTTCCTCGCCGCTGAGGTCCGCCCCTCGCGGCGAGCTGTGTGTGACCGCAGTCCATGCTGGTCCCCCGACGTCAGGTCGCCGGGCTCTGTGCTCAGGGAGGGGCTCTCTCCTGGGCCATTGGGAGAGGGTTTCACTTTCCCCGATGGCCTCAGGTTTTGTTGTTTTGTCGGTCATCCTCACCCGAGGATATTTTCCCGTTGATTTTTTTTTTTTTTAAGAGAGAGAGTGGAAGGGCGGGGGAGGGACAGCGAGAGAGAAACGCCGATGTGAGAGACACGCATCGATGGGTTGCCTCCCACACGCCTGACTCGGGGGCTGGGGATCGCGCCTGAAGCCGAGATGCATGCCCCTGACCGGAATCGAGCCCGAGACCCTTCAGCCTGCAGGCCGAGGCTCTAACCACTGAGCCCACTGGCCAGGGCCACGCTCCTCCGTTTTTATCCCCCGTCCCCCACCTCCTTTCTGCGTTGGACACTTCCCGCTGGCTGACTGCCCGCGATCGCGTGGGAACCACCGAGGACCGGTAGCCCGTTTCCAGGGATGTGGCCGCCGGGCTGGGCCGCCCCTGCGAGCCGCACACCCCTGCCCTCAGGCCAGTGCCACTCCCTTTGCGTTTGGCGCTGTGAGCCCCGGGCATCGCCTGCTCGGCGGTCAGAGAGGGTCGCTGTGCCCGTGCACCTTGCCTGGTCCGGCGTGGACCGCTGGTCCGGTGCCCCTGTCTCCAGGCTGTGGGTGATGGCAGGCGGGCCGGGAGGCAGTGAGGTCAGCACGGTGCTGCCCGGTGGGGGCGCTGAGTCAGGAAGGGCCCTCTGTCTTCCTTGGGGGACGGGAGCACGGGCACTCGACTTTCTCTGGAGTTTTGTTTTCGGTAAATCTGTCTTCTCCACCGAAACGTTTTCGGTCACCCAGGTGGCACGTCCTCGTCAGTGAGGGTGACATTTTGGAAATTAGTTTAGAGCTGGTGCTTCTAGTTCTACAATTGCCTCCCAGCTTCCCCTCTGAGCTGTGAGGGGCCCGGGGCAGAAGGCCATCTGCTTGTGTTTCCAGCCGCGTCCCCGGTGCCCCGTGGGGGGCTGGGTCCCCTCCCTGCGCAGGCCCCGCCATGAGCCGCCCAAGTGTTAGAGGAGAGGAGGAGGAAGGGCTAGCACACGCCGGGACCTGAGGAGTGAGCTCGGAGGCCCTTTGCCGACTGTCAGTGCCTTTCTCTAGGGTGCTGCGCCTTCCAGGGCTCACCTGTGCCCTGGTTCTGAGCAGAACCACGGGGCCCACGCAGCTGTGTTTGTTCTGGCTGCGGGTGCCGCCAGCGCTGGCCTTCCCGGCTGATAAGCAATTGGGACGATTTATTCTTGTTTTTGATTTTTGATTTTAATTTCAGAGAGGAAGGGAGAGGGAGGGAGAGAAACATCCGTGATGGGAGAGAATCATGGACCGGCTGCCTCCTGCACGCCCCGCACTGGGGATCGAGCCCACCACCCGGGCCTGTGCCCTGACCGGGAATCGAACCTTGACCTCCTGGCTCAGAGGTCAACGCTCCACCCCTGAGCCACACCTGCCAAGTGATTTATTCTTTTTAAAGATTAAAAAAAAAAAAAAAAGACACACACACACCTTGTCCCGCTTCTATGAAAACTGCCCGAAACCTGTTTCCCGGGAACAAATGGCCTACGGCTGCCTCCTGGCCGCATCGTGTGCTTCTGGACAGGCAGCTGCTGCCTATTCCGTCATGGCTCTCATCCGTCACCAGCCCGGGCCGGCGCTGCGGCTGCGGCTGCGGCGGGAGTTTGAGTCGTTCCCACACGTGTCTGTGGAGTTTTGCCCCCGGCTGCAGGCTGGGTGTGCTTTGCAGTCCCCCCGCGGGCACAGCGCCCCCCGCAGCAGGAAGCTCAGCCTCTGGGAGCCGCTGGGTGACGAGCGTGTCCCCGGCCCACGGGGCTGCTTGGCAACGGCCAGGAGAGTGCAGGCACCGGGGTACCGGGGCCAGGGGCCGGCAGGGCGCGCAGAACCGGCTCTGCGCCTGCTGAGGACGCAGTGCAGCGAGCGGGGTTGCCGGAGGAGGAGACTGGGACGCCCGCGCGGCCCCGCCCCCCCGCCGCCGCCCACCGTCGCGCTTGTGTCCCCGCAGCCACGGGCTGAAGAAGTTCTTTTCCTGCCGGGGCATCGCCATCGCGGTCGAGTACTTCTGGAAGCTGGGGAACCGCAACATCACCGTCTTCGTCCCGCAGTGGAGGACCAGGCGCGACCCCAACGTCACGGGTGAGCCCCTGCCGGCTTCTGAGCAGGCGCCTGGGGGCTGGCCGGCCGCGGCCACACGCCTCGGGGTGGGCCGGCCGCCGCTCTGGGAGGTAGGGAGGGCCGCGTCCGGCGGGCCGGGCGGGGCTTAGCGCCGCTCCTCGGAAAGTTCCACTGGAGACCGGTATGTGGACGGAAATGGCCTTCGCTCTGAAAAGCAGGTTAAATGATGTCTTTTTTTAGAAGAACTCGGGCCGTTTCTCTCTCATCAGGCTGCGTTTCTGCCTCTTTAGGTGTTATTTTTGAAAGGGGTCACTTGACAAATTTAGAACCCTCAAATAGGATGTGTATTTTTAAGATTTTCAAATCGATGTTTAGAAAGAGGAAGAGAGAGTAAAACACCGATGCGAGCCTCCTGCATCCACTCCGACCCGGGAGCCCGCAGCCTGGGCGTGGCCCTGACCCGGGACCGGTCGGTGGACGGGACGCCGCCCAGCCAGCAGCGCACCGGGCCAGGCAGCCCGTCCTTTCAGGGGTCTGCCTGGGGCGAATACCAACCATTTCTGTGATCACATGGGACTGGGGCACTGCCCTGCAGGCCTCACACACACGCCTGATCTTAGGATCATGAAATGTTCCAGAGAAACAACAGCCGTTATGGGAGGAGCCCTGCAGGGCAGCTTCTCCTGGAGCCCTGAGCACCCAGAAACAGACGGGGGGTGGGGGGGAGGGCAGGGTGTGCCCAGACATCCCCCAGGAAGTCAGACTAGCCCCTGTCCGGTGGGAGCGGTAAAGCACGCCTGCGAGCCCCGGCCTCCCTCACCTCGGGGCGCGTGTGTCCGGAGAAGGGCCGGGGAACGGCCGAAGCCGCTCGTTTTACGGCTCTTTTGGCGCTGGGTCCCTGGAGGAGTCTTTTTTCCTTTTAATTTCCAGCCTCTCTTTTTAAAAAATATATATTTTTTTATTGATATCAGAGAGGAAGAGAGAAGGAGAGAGATAGAAACAGCCACGATGAGAGAGAATCATTGACCGGCCGCCTCCCGCACGCCCCACTCTGGGGATGGAGCCCACAACCTGAGCGTGTGCCCCGACCGGGAATCGAACCCTGACCTCCTGGTGCACAGCCGCCGGGCCCTGGAAGAGCCTTGTAAGCTGTGCGGGGTGCATTCTGGGACAGCAGCACGCGGTGACGGCCTTTCAGCAGGTGGGGGGGGTCCCAGGCCTCTTCCCGTCACTGGTTTTTCTAAAGCGTGGCTCGGCTCTCCTTCCTCCTTAGTCATCACACACCCGTGACAGCCAGTGCTCACACAGATGGCCGAGGGGCTGAGCAGGGTGCGCCTAGAGGGAGCCCGGGAGCAGGCGCTCCAGGCCCCGCCCCCCCTTAGGGGCTGTGGTCCGCACTCTCTGCTCTGCTGCACGTGGGGGGGGGGGGCATACCTTAGTCTGCCCCACGCTTGGTTTTTGTTTTCTTCCCGTGAGTGAGTGCAACCGACTCAGGAGTCTCCCTGAGTCAGCAAGGTTTCCCACGACTCTGCACACGACAGCTTTGGGGTACGGTCATCACGGGAAACGGGGGGGAGGTGGGGTGCAGTCATCACTGGAAACGGCGGGGGGCGGGGGGAGGTGGCCCCGGCCTGAGCGTGTTCCACTCCCTCCCTGAACAGAGCAGCACTTCCTGACGCAGCTGCAGGAGCTGGGCATCCTGTCCCTGACCCCCGCCCGGATGGTCTTCGGGGAGCGGATCGCTTCCCACGACGACAGGTAGGGAGGGCTGCCCTGCTTTCTGGGGGGGCTGGGGGGGGGCCCGCTCTGAGGAGCACTTCTCCCTGCGTCTGGGCCCTCGTTCTGTTCTGTTGTTGTTAATCCTCACCTCAGGATGTATTTCTTCCGTTGATTTGGAGAGGGAGGAGGGAGAGGGCGAAATACCGAGGTGAGAGAGACGCATCGATTGGATGCCCACCCCCCCCCCCACCCCCCCCCACCCCCCCCCCCGGGAAGGAACGCGCCACCCAGGTCTTTTTAAGCGAAAGCTGACGGGATCCGGAAGGAAGCAGGCGCTGAGCTGGGTGTTGGTGCTGCTGAAAGGGGCCTGTTCTGTCTCCTGGGGATTCGGGCCGCGACTTGTCACCGCGATGCCCGAGCCCCGTGTCCGTGTCGTTGTCCTGCCTGAGGGCGTGCCTCGCACCGTCCTCCCCAGCCTCCCAGTGAGAGGGGGACCTGGGCGTCTCCAGCAGCCAAGCAGCGCTTCTCGGTGCTCAGCCGGCCCTTCCTCCCGATCGCCTCTCTTCGTAGCTGGGATTTGAGCGCGTCTGTAACTCGCGTCTGTAACTCGGGCGAGGCGACATGGCCGTTCGGAACATCACTTCCTTTTTCTTTTCTTAAGCTTTTTTTTTCTTTTTTAACCATTTGTACGTCATAAGCGTCTATAGATGCAAACGGTGGACCTTTTTAATTAAATTTAAAATATTGTGGAAGTTAACTGGTTCAAGTTGACTTCTTACAGAGAGAGGAAGGGAGAGGGAGAGAGAGAGAGAGAGAGAGAAACATCAATGATGAGAGAGTCATGGACCAGCTGCCTCCTGCACGCCCCCCACTGGGGATCCAGCCCACAACCCAGGCGTGTGCCCCGGATGGGAATCGAACCAGCAACCTTTTTGGTGCACCTCTGGGACGGCGCCCAGCCATCTGCGCCCTCAGTGGGCGAGGGCGTGGCCTCTCCGGCCCCAGCTCTGGTTTCCCAGGAAGAGGAAGCCAGTGTTTCTTGCTCAGCGTCTGGGAGCTGGGTGCCCGCCTGCCCGTCTGAGCCTCTGTCCTGTCACCCCAGGTTCCTGCTACACTTAGCGGACAAAACTGGTGGCATCATCGTAACGAATGACAACTTCAGAGAGTTTGTGACTGAGTCGGTGTCCTGGAGAGAAATCATTACAAAAAGGTAACGCCCCTTCCTTGGCCGTCCTCGGCCACAACGTGCTGTGGTTCGTCCTTGGTTCCGTTTGCGTGTTTGTTTTGTGCTTACCTTGCCCTGCAGAGAGCAAGACAGGGACCAAGGCCCCGGGGACTGTATGCCCAGACCGTGGGGTGGGCCCTCCAGGTAAGGGCCCCTACCCCCCCACTGAAGGGGGGCTGGGTGCCCACAGGCGCCGCCCCAGGCTGGAGCTCCCTGCCGGGCCAGGACACATCTGGGTGCCGCTAGCTGGGAGCTGTGGGGAGCAGGAGCAGTGGCCTCCTCCTGGCCTCGCCCGATGCCCAGGGGGCTTCCGCAGGTCACCGGCCTCACACTTTAGCCATGAAACAGGAACGCTGCTGGGTAATTGGGTTTCTGAATCCAATTTCAATGCAAGGGAGAGGGGCGGGGTTCCCCCACGTCAACAAACAATTCTCAGCCACCGTCATGGTGTCTAGGAATTCAACTCAATTCTTTCTTTTTTATAAACACACTAGAGGCCCAATGCACGAAGATTCGTGCAAGAATGGGCCTTCCTTTCCCTGGCTGCCGGCACCGCCTTTGCTCTGGCCGGAACCACCTTTCTGCCTTCCCACACTACCCAGAGGCCTGGAGTGGCTGGGGCAGTGTGGAACGCCTGCATCGTTGCCATGGCAACACCGCCAGCATCCTGCCCCCGGCCACTCGGTGCCTGTGTATGCAAATTAACCCGCCGTCTTTGTTGGGTTAATTTGCATACGTGCTCCTGATTGGCTGGTGGGCGTTGCAAAGGTATGGTCAGTTTGCACCTTTCTCTTTTATTATTGTAGATTTTTATTGACTTCAGCAAGGAAGGGAGAGGACGAGAGAGATAGAAGCATCCATGATGAGAGAGAATCATGGATCGACTGCCTCCTGCACACCCCACACTAGGGATCGAGCCCACAGCCTGGGCCTGTGCTCAGACCGGGAATCGAATCGTGACCTCCTGGTTCCTAGGTCGATGCTCAGCCACTGAGCCAGGCCAGCCAAGCAGAATTCAACTCAATTCTGATGCTGTCCACCTGGAGGTGGCCTCAGATCCCACAGGTTCAGGGTTCAAGATTGGGGGTCCCCCAAACACACACACACACACAGACAGCCAGGACAGAGAGCACCCTCTGACAACTACGTGACCAGTTACTACAGGAGGGAGTGAACTAGGACCTGCACAGCTGCCCACGCCGCACAGTAGCTGGCGCCCCGGTGGGCTCCCCGCTCCCACGGCACACGTGTGTCTGTTTGCTGAGCCTTTAGGGGTCAGGGAAAAATGGCATGTCGCTGCCGAGGCCCAGGCAAGAAGAGCGAATGGCTCCGTGCCTGTGACCCGTGTGCTGTTCAGTCGCTGTTGATAGCTGAACTGGGAGCTGGTCTTTGACCTCTGGGCACAGTTCGAGAGCCACTGCTCTCCTGGGACTGAGCGTGTTCCACAGTTCCTGCCGGATCCTGGCCCTGCGCCCGCTGTCAGCGTTCCTGGACACTGTCGCTGTCCACGCGCAGCCTGAACGCGCTGAGACAGGTTTGCACGCACGCCGGCCGGTCGCTTCCAGAGCCCCCCCCCGCCCGGGGCCAACGTCAAAAGCAAAACACGGCCCGGACCTGGGTCCAACAACTGGCCCTTTTGTTTCAACATGACTAACCTCCGGTTTCACTTCTTCAAGTATCATGTCTTCCTTTTTAAACAATGTATTTGTATTGATGTCAGAGAGGAAGGGAGAGGGAGAGGGAGATTGAAGCATCAGCGATGAGAGAGTCATTGATCGGCCGCCTCCTGCACGCCCCCCACTGGGGATCGTGCCCCCAACCCAGGCCTGTCCCCTTCAGTCCCGAGGTCGATGCTCTGTCCACTGAGCCACACCAGCCAGGGCTCCTGACTTCGTTTGTTAAAGGCGTCTTCAGTGGTTTGCCAGTGGACAAAAGCTTTCACCGCTGAAGTCTCGGAAGGAGAGGCAGTTAGGCCGTAAGCCCCCCAGAGAGGGCGGGTCCTGGGCGCAGAGTCGGAGCCGCCAGCCGCAGGGCTGGAGGGAGAAGAGCGCGAAGCACCTCGCAGGTGCTCTGTGCATAGTCTGGGGGAGGCGGGACATGGGACATGCGTGGTGTTGAGTGTGCCCTGGGTGAGGGGCAGGGGGCGGGGCCATCGGGCAGGTGCACATAAGAGAGCTGTTTCCTGCTTCTTGGCGGGGGACGGGGTGGGGGGGGCCGGGAAGGAAGCTCTCGTCTGGCGGTGGCCCCGCAGGTGAGCAGCCCCGAGCGCATCCAGGAATGTGAGCTGCGTGTTAGCTCCCCGCAGCCCTCGCTCCCTGTCCTCGTCTCCACTCCCGGCTGTGACTTAAGGCACCTCACAGTCTCCCACATTCATCCAAACGCAAACCTTGTCGGGCGCCCTGCCCTGCCCTGCCCTCGGCCGAGTCTGGGCGTCTTGCTTTTCGAAGGGAGAGTGAAAGGGAGTCACGCTGGGGTGAAGCTGCCCCCCAGGGTCACGCCGAGGTCTCGGTGAGAAGGGAGGGAGCTGCTGACGGGAGCTGCGGGCTCGGCTCCCTTTGTATCCGGAAGAGCAGTTCCCGCGTGGCACGCGGTGTGCCTCGGGCTCGGAGGCCTGGACGGCCCCAGCACCTCCCCCGCCCTCTGTTTGCAGGCTGCTCCAGTACACCTTCGTGGGGGACATATTCATGGTTCCCGACGACCCCCTGGGAAGGAGCGGACCCCGACTGGAAGAGTTTCTCCGGAAGGAAGTCTGCCTTCGGTATCTCCCCCTCTGCGGGCCGCGCGCTCACACGCTTCTGTCCGGTCTTTGTGCAAGTTTAGTGCGAGCCTGTCCCGGGAAACGGCACACGGCTCCCCGTTCTGTTTAAGTAGTCTGAGGGCTCGTGGGGATCCTGTCCATGTGGAAATCATCAAGCAGGGCCCCCCCAGAGACTCAGTCTTCATGGGTGGTCCTTTTGGTTTGGGGGTTTTTGGTTACTCCTCACCGGGGATGTTTTTCCATTGGTTTTTAGAGAGAGTGGAAGGGACGGGGAGAGACAGAGAGAGAGACATCCACGTGAGAGCGACACAGCGATTGGTTACCCCCCCCACCCCCCCAGCCCCAATCGGGGATCGAGCCTGCAACCCGGGACCTTCCATCCGAGGGCTGATGCTCTGCCCACTGAGCCACACCGGCCAGGGCTCCTTTGGGTTTCGCTCCTCACTGGAGAGTGGGGAGCCAGGCGCCTCCCGTGGGTCTGAGAGGACGGGGCCGGCGCTGCGGGCGCCACGGACTAGCGAGTGCCGCGGGCCCCCGTTGCGGTTTAGGGTGGCTTTTGTCTTTTTACGTCGTTAACTGCAGTGCTCTCGGTGCCTGGCACAGACCCTATAACCCAGCAGTGGGCCTCTCTCTTTTTAAAACGGAAACGGCGGCACTTGTGTGTGTTTCCAGCGGGAAGGCGTTCAGGGGTTCATTCCCATTTACGGGGACCCTCGGGGGCTCCCGGCTCGGCTATGGGGGTGGCTCACAGAGGGGACCACCTGCCCCTGCATCCTCCCTCCCTGGTCTTGGGCATCCTCTCTCTTTTTTTTTTTTTAATATATTTTATTGATTTTTTTACAGAGAGGAAGGGAGAGAGAGATAGAGAGTTAGAAACATGGATGAGAGAGAAACATCCATCAGCTGCCTCCTGCACGCCCCCCACTGGGGATGTGCCCGCAACCAAGGTACATGCCCTTGACCAGAATCGAACCCGGGACCCTTCAGTCCACAGGCCGACGCTCTATCCACTGAGCCACACCGGTCAGGGCGCATCCTCTCTCTTTTGAGCCCTTGGTGTTTATGACACGAACGCGGACTTAGCACCTACAGGCCCTGCTTCTCCGCCCGCACCCACCCTGTCCCACACCACACCTCTCTTCCTCTCACTTCCTTCCCGGCGTCCCAACTGGAACCCGAGGCCCCAAGGCCCGTGTGCACACCTCACCGTCCTCAGGGTCCGAGGTCCAGCCCGCCCTAGGAATGTTCTCTGGCCCCTCCCACAGCCGGCGCCGCCCGCCGCAGGCTCAGCCGATGGATGAAGTTAACACTCAGCTGTGTGCACACAAGTTGTGGGCGCCAATGCCTCACCCAGGCTTCGGGGAGAGGGGGGCCGACATGAGTCAGTGAGGGCTGCCCGCTCACTCACGGGGTCCCTTCTGAGGCCTGTCAGCCAGGGCCCCCCCTACAGAATCATAGTCTTAGGGGAGCAGGCCCTTCCTCCATCCTCATGCCTGCTGGACACGCCCAGGTGCTGAGCCAGACCGCGGGGCGGGCTCAGTCCTCGCAGAGCAGACCTGTGGGTGGCACGGCTCCTTTTTTAAATAAAAAAACAAACACCTTTTTTTTTTTTTATTGATGTCCGAGAGGAAGGGAGAGAGAGAGAAACATCAACGATGAGAGAGAATCATGGATCGGCTGCCTCCTGCACGCCCCCCACTGGGGATGGAGCCCGCAACCGGGACATGCGCCCTGACCAGGAATCGAACTGTCGAACTGTGACCTCCTGGGTCCTAGGTCGACGCCCCGACACTGAGTTACACTGGCCGGGTTGGAGTGGCTCTTGAAGCGCTGTCATCCCTGTCCCCCCTAAGTCTGGAGGTGGCATCGGGACAACCCCGCCTGGCCCGCAGTCCCACCTTCAGCAGCCAGGGGGCGGCCCTGGGCTCGAGGTCAGCAGCAGGTCATTTCCAAGGGTCTCCTGTCCATCTCATCACCCAGCTCACCAGGCCTCGCTTCGTTCACAGGGACCTGCAGCCCCTGCTCCCCGCCCTGCCAGCCGTGGGCATGTTCGACCCCAGCTTCCGGGGCCCCAGCACCCAAGCCGCCGGCACCAGCCACCAGCCCCCCGCCCGGGTCCAGGGCCCCCCGCCCGGCCACTGGCTACCCCAGCAGCCGCGCTTCCCCCTGGGGCCCGGCCTGCCCGGCCTCCCGCCCAGCGTGCCCCTGCCTGCCCAGCGGTCCTCGGCCGAGACCAGCGAGCTGCGGGAGGCCCTGCTGAAGATCTTCCCCGACTCGGAGCAGAGGCTGAAGATCGACCAGATCCTGGTGGCCCACCCCTACATGAAGGACCTGAACGCACTGTCGGCCATGGTGCTGGACTGAGCGCGGGCCGCGGGCCGCACACTGTGAAGAGGCGCTGGGAGCCGCCGCCGCGCCGACGGCAGAGGAGCGTAATCCGATTTGTGTACAAAGCCTGGGTTTTCAAGCCAGCTCTTTTCTATGTAACGATGCTGCTATCGGAGTGCCGTTCCCTGTCGGAGAGCCCTCCTCTGCCCGCTCAGACTGTTTCCCAGCAGTGACACGAGCGTATGGACATTTTTATGTTTTTTAAACTATTTTCCTTAAAGCTGAGAATATCGACAAATGAATATGATTAGCCTTTCTAAATAAAACAAAACAAAACAAACAAACAAAGAGCTGCTCCTTGGAGAGCAGGACCTCCGAAAGTCTATTTTCTTGAGGTGACCGTCACGTCACGTCCGCCCACCTGGAGTGTGTGCCCTCCCCGCCCCCCCCCCTCTGCCTCCCCTCGAACTCGGAACCCGGGAGTTGGTTTTGCTCCCCGGGGTTCCCCCGCCGGAATCCTCGGTAAGCGTGGCCGGGCGCCACTAGAGGGCACCTCGTGCCTGCCATGGTGGGGACCTGGCACAGCCAGCCTCAGCATCGGGCTCTGTGCCCGTGTGGCCACGCCCAGGCGCCCGGGTGCCCGCTGTGCAGGCCGGTGGACGGGGCCCGCCTCCTGGTCCAGGGCTCAGCTCACGTGCCAGCAGAGGCCTCACTGTCCTGACCTGACTCGGTCCCGTCCAGCCTCCGAGGGGGACAGTGGGCGCGAGGACTGTGGCGATTTGGTGTCCTCGGCCATGGCACACGCCCCACGCGAGCTCTGTGCAGCTTTGCCAGAAAGCCCACCGGCTTCTGTTTTCCGAACAACCCATGCCAATGAAGAGCACTGCCCGCGTCCTTTTCCCTGTTGTCCTCCTCTGCGGCCCTTCCCGCACAGCTTTCTCGGAATCAGTCGCTTAGCGTCCTGTGGTCAGCTGCCCAGATACCTGTCCTTTCCCGGCAGTTAATTCCTGGCATCTCTGCTGTCCTCTGAACCTACCTCCGTCTTCTCTACCCGTTCTCCCCGGGCTGCTCACGGTCGGGTCTCCGTGGCCCTGCGGATCTCTCTCTCCCGCCCCGGGAGCCCCCCAGGATGGTTTGCCCTTCCTGGTGAGGGGCTCTGCCGGCCCCGGGCAGGCGGGGTGCCCCCCGGGACGCCCGCTCCTTCCGGGTGGCTGCGTCCTTCCATCACCTTTTCTCTTGGATGCCTTCGGGCTGCATGCTGATGGGGACTGTTGTCAGCTGTTGCTTTGGGACAGGTGCCCGAGGGAGTCCCTTGAGGTGGCCCAGGCAGTGACTTCGAACAGCAGGTGTGAGGTCTAGGCTGTCTTGCCGTGACCCTGGCCTTCGAGGTCAAGGCCTGGCCCGGCAGCCTTGCCAATCCCAGATTGCTCTTGTGTTTCAGAGAAGGACCCAGGCCTTGCATCCTGACATCACTCGGCGGTAGTAGCCCCAGGTGCGTCTGGAAGGGGCGGGGCCTCCCTGCTGCCAGGTGGAGCTGGCGGCCTGACCTTTGACCTTTGAATGACATCTTGTCTGTAAGAGCTCTGCCTTGCCCTTTCTCAGGTGTGGGAAGGGAAAACGCCCGTGGAGCCCAGAAAAGCATAGTTACGTATCTTGATAAATTACAGCAGGAAACACGACCCCTAGTCTTTCTAAATCCATCAAGTTTCGTTCATTTTCGTATTTAAAACCTCAGTTTTCAAACCACTGCAGTCAGTCCCGACCTGTCCTGAGCTTCCTCTTGATCTCGGCTCGGAGTCGACGTGACTGTTTCTTGGTGACCTGCCTGCCTCGGTGGGCGTCCCGTCGTGTGCCTCTCCAGCTTCCCTGCCCAGTGGCTCTGCGCCCTGTCGCCCACAGCCTTCCCGAGAAGTCGGCTGCGAGTGCAGGACGCCATTCCCCCCGCACCCACCCCACCCCACCAGAAGGCTGTCCGCTGTCTGCTCAGAGGGTGTCGGTGGTGCTGATTCCCGGGCTCGTCCCACCCCAGGCCCCAGGCTCTCTCCTGGGGAGGACGCTTGTCTGACGTCAGCAGCCTGTGTCTGAGGCCCTTGCCCGGGTGGCCGGTCAGCGCCCTCCACCGTGTCGTGGGGACTCACAGGTGCAGCCTCAGGTGAGGAGGGAGGGCACCTGCCTGGCTCAGGCGGTGGCCTGTGGATCTGACCTGCACCTGGAGAGCGCTGCTCTCTGGGATGCTCTGAGGACCCAGCCACCCGCCTCCCCTAGGTCCAGCCTCCCGCTCCCCCTCCCCCACACACACACCTCGGAGATGGGCCTGCCTCTGGGCAGCCCTTCCCCTGGCACCGCCCTGTCCCCCCTCCTTCCCTCCCTCCCTCCCTCCTTCCCTCCCTCCCTCCCTCCCTCCCTCCCTCGCCCCTCATCTTGCTGGTCAGCATCTACCTCCTCGTGACCCTACACATTTAGCTCCTTTCGATGAAAGTAACAACCGATTCCCTTGAAGGATCATCTTCGTTCTGTTCCGCCCCCACCCCACCTCCCTGTTCCTCACCTCCCGCCCCGCCCACCGGGTGAGAATGGTGTGGGCACCGTCTCCCCTCCAGGCCGCCTTTTCTCACACCTCAGTGACCAGCAGGGCCGTCCGCCGCGTTGGCCTCCCTGTGAGCGAGAGCCCCCTCCTGACCCTCATTGCTTTCCCTGCTCTTACCTGAAGGCCCGGCCTGCCCACCTGCTCTTTCTCGACAGGTGGTTCTCAGACTTGGGACCAGCTGTGGGGCGCGCGGTCGGCAGGGGCTCTGGCTGGCGGTGCGGGTGCCTGGGCACTGCCCCGGGGCTGGGTTCCCAGGCAGGTGGCCGTTGGATCTCATTTTGAGAAACTCGCCAATGTTACCTTAGGACGCCCCACTCCTGCCTAATTCTGCCCCCTCCCCCCGTGTGCCCTTCAGGAGGGTCTTTCTAGCTCTACCTGAGCCGGGGACAGGCTCCGACAACCCCCAGGGCCCCCCGAGCCCCCGTCCACTCCGCCCCTTTCTTGCCGTGGGACCACCGGCCGTGCCCCCGCGACCTCGGGCGCCGTGGCCCTGTCCTCATTAGCTTCCAGAAGCTCTCTCCTCCCGCCCTGGGTCCTCAGAGGCCACGGCCAGCACTCAGCTCAGCTCCGAGCGCCTCCCTGGCCGCCTCGGGCCCACGTGTTTGCCCACTTTGTACAGCCCCGCCCTTGCTCCGCCTCCGTGGGCTCCGCCTCCGTGGGCACCTCCTCTCCGCTAGAGACCCCCCTTCTCCCCATGGTCCCCCTCACGGCCTGCTGTACCCCGCCCAGCACTGCCACAGAAGCAGCCCGTGTCCTGGGACCCGCCGCCCCTCGCGCTTCCCGCACCTACAGCGCCAGCTGATGTCACTGCCGCCGACCGTGTACGCGTCTCACTCCCTCTAGACTGTGAGCTCCTCGCGGGCAGGGACGTCTGTCGCTCTGTATCCTGGCACCTGGCACAGTGCCTTGCACTTAGGTGCCCAATAAACGTCTGCTCCACTGACCCAGGCCCCAGCCCTCTTTTATTGTTTAATGTTTTTATTGGTGTCAGAGAGGAAGGGAGAGGGAGAGAGAGAGACATCCGTGCTGAGAGGGAATCATGGATCGGCTGCCTCCTGCACGCCCCTACCAGGGATCAAGCCTGCAACCCGGGCATGTGCCCTGACTGGAATCGAACCCGGGACCCTTCAGTTCACAGGCCGATGCTCTATCCACTGAGCCACACCAGCCAGGGCAGGTGCCCTGGGATTCTAACTTCCCTTTCCTCCGCCGGCTCAGTCAGGAGTGGGGTCAACTCTACCACTGTCCTTCCCTGCAGGCGAAACGGGGGTGGGGGCACCTCCTGTCGGAAAGACCCCGAGGGCAATGCAGGCACACAGACACCCCCGCCCCATCAGAGCGTCAGAGCCCCGCAGCCTCAGGAACAGGCTTCCCTTCACCTGGGCGCTCCCCGTCCTGAGCCCGAGCCTGAGCCCGAACTTGAGCCTGAGCCTGAGCCCGAGCCTGAGCCCGAGCCTGAGCCTGAGCCCGCACTTGAGCCTGAGCAGGCCTGTTCCTACCGCCACTCCCCTGCACCCCACGTCCTCCCCACATGGTGCCTCTAAGACTCCCCGATACGAGTTTCTCGGCCTTCTGTGTCCTCGCCTGTGAAACAGGTGGCGTGGAAGGGTAGGTACTTCCGGTCACATCATCCCACACCTCCCCCCGCCAGAGGCAGGGACCTGCTCTCCAAATGCCCGAGGCTCACCTTCCAGGCCCTAGACCAGGTCCTCCGCCCCCGCCCGCCCCCACCCACACTCCAGGCGCCTGGACAGGGCCAGGGAAGCCCGGACAGAGGCCTGGGATGTGCCCTGACCGGCGAGGCTGGGCTTGCCTGGGGCCCGGCGGGGACAGGAGCCGAGCCTTGGGGCTCAGAGCCCCGCTCCCACAGCCAGTGTGTCCAGGGCCCAGGATCTGGCTGGCAAAGGCCATGCCACGCCCCTAGTGGCATAGGCTCCCAGGGGCCACCTGGCAGCCAGAACAGCCCGAGATGACCCCCACCCCCGCCCAGTGAGCAGCCCTGAGGCTCAGAACCCAGTCAAGGATGCGAGCCCATCCCGGAGTCAGAGGGAGCTGTGGGAGGAGCTGCCCTCCCCACCTTCCTGCACAGCCCAGGGCCCACATCCAGCCTGTTCCTGGCGGAGGGGGGGGAGGGGGCCAGGAGCACACGTCTCACAAGAGGAGGACTGGCCCGCAGCTCTGAGCTCCACGGAGTGAGCTCGCGTCACGCCCCCTGGTCCCTGGGGACTCAAGCTTCAATCCTCTGACCTCTAGGGTTCTGGGGCAGTCACTGGGGAAACTGAGGCAGGACAAGCTGGGGTTTGCCCAGAAACAGCGCTGGAGCTGGGAGCCCAGGGGCCTGGAATCAGCTCCTCCCGCAGGACCCCCCAGCCCAGCCCAGGGCCTCGGGGGCTCCCTGCCACCCCAAGTGCCCGGGGAGCAGCCCTGCAGGCCGCACAGCCTGAAACCCAGCCTGGGGTCAGGCCTGGGCAGGCCCTGGAGGAGGGAGAGGAGGAGGAGGGGGAGAAGGAAAGGGGAAGGAGGGGGAGGAGAAGAAAGGGGGGTTGGGGAGGAGAATGGGTGAGGAGGGGGAGGGGGGCCTCCCCTGAGGAGCATGTGCTGTCTGCCCGCCTGTCTGGCGCTGGGATCAGTCTAAGGTTTCAGCCACCAGCAAAGGCTGCAGGAAGGAGAGGCCGCCCGCTGGCCCGGAGCTATGGACGCTGCTTGGCTCACACCCGTGTCCCTGAGGCCAGCAGGTCCCTGTGCCCTTGACAGCCCCTCAGAGATGGGGAGGGTCCCCCTGCTCACTGCCATTCTGAGGGAGAGGCCTGGGGCGCTCCTGGCGGCCCGTGCCCTGCACGTGGCATGGCATCCAGCAGAGCAGGGCGGGGCTATATGGGTGGAGGGAGGAGCCCACCTTCCCACCTCACGCCTGTCCCCTCTGAGGTCAAGGTCACCCGGTCTGTCTCGGCTCCTTCAGGACCCTCTGCTGGGCCTCCCCTCGCCGGGTGTCGCCTTCAGCATGTGAGACATGTAAGTCCACCTGCCCCTGCCCGGCAGCTGGTGAGACCAGGGAGGGAAGAGCACTATGGGAGGTGGGAGGTGGGGGATCGTCCCCCAGGCCCCCGCTTCCAGGAAGTCTCCCAGGCAGCAGCCCCTCCACCCTCCCCGCACACCAGCCCCTGCAGCTGGGGGGTTTGAATTATTGAGCACCTACTATGTGCCCCGTTTAACCAGCACTACCACCTCTGAGGATGCAGGTGTTCGCCCGGCCCAGAGCCCAGAGCCGTGAGCCCAGGCTTGGGCATGGCCTCCCGAGTCCGGAGCTGCTGGGGTGCCCGCTGGATGCCAGTCACCCAGGGCTGACTTGGCCCCAGGAGGTGAGACTGTGATAATGGGGGGAGACCGCTGGGGCCTCCAGGAAGGAGGGGCTGCAGCCAGGAACCAGGTGAGGCCAGGAGAATGTGAGCTGGGGCCCAAGAGCAGAGCCTCAGACAGGGGTGGACAGGGATGGAGGGGGATGGAGGGGGATGGGAGGAGATGGAGGGGATGGGAGGGGATGGGAGGGGGATGGGAGGGGATGGAGGGGATGGAGGGGGATGGGAGGGGGATGGGAGGGGGATGGGAGGGGGATGGGAGGGGATGGAGGGGATGGAGGGGGATGGAGGAGGATGGACGGGGATGGGAGGGGATGGGAGGGGGATGGACGGGGATGGGAGGGGATGGGAGGGGGATGGACGGGGATGGGAGGGGATGAAGGGGATGGAGGGGGATGGAGGGTAAGGGAGGGGGACGGACCAGGACATCAGTTTCTCTTGGTGACACTTGGTGCACCCAGCGCCGTGCAGCCCTCAGCTACATTCCCGGCCTCCTCATCACCCTGACGGGGGGCCCACCCACACTGAGCCGCCTGCCCCCAGCCCGGCACAGCTGCCTGCCTTTCCTTCTTCTGCCTTTTTCACGCACATCATGTTTCCAGGGTTACCCACGTTGCAGCATGTATCAGCACTTCGTTTTTTAAAAATACGTTTTTATTGCTGAGGGGGAGAGAGAGAGAGGAAGAGGGAGAGAGAGACATGGATGAGAGAGAATCATGGACCCGCACCTCACTTTTTGTGCTGAGTAATGAATGGTCCCTGTGTGTGGGGACCGCACTGTGTTTGCCCGCCCAGCGCTGTGCCCCCTCCGCCGCTGTGCGCACGCCCAGCCCAGTTCTGCGGGAACGCGTGTCCGTCCGAAAGGACGTCCATTTGCCACCGCAGCCCGCGCTGAGCGGCTCCCAGCGCACCGGCCCGGCCGCTCCCTCCCGCCGGGGGCGCAGAAGGAACTGGCGGAGCCGTGGATCCGGGGGGGGTGGGGGGGGGGGGCGCGGGTGACCCCGGGGCTGCGTGGGTGATGCGGACAGCACCGTGGCCGGTGCCCAGCGACTCTGACCAAACCCAGCCGAGGAGGCCAGGAGGCGGCCAGCGCGTCCTTAGTTCCCGCCTCGCGGAGGTCTCAGGCGCCGCGGGCGGGCTCCGGGCTCAGCATCGGCTGCACAGCGTCCCGACGGCGGGGCCTGGTGGACAGAGGAGGCGTCTGCCACCGGCAAACGTTAAGGCCAGACCCAATCCCGGAGCCCAGGACTGGGACAAAATCGTGGGGCCCGTGCCGACGGGTGCTGAGGAGCAAGTGAGGTCATGGGCACGGAACTCGGGGTGCCATGCCTGGCACACAACGGCGTGCCCATCGCCAGCACAGAGTGCGGGGCCAGGTCCCTCCACCCCGGCGCTGTGTCCCCCCTGGGGCGGCCCGACGTGTTCGCTGGGACGGGAAGCTGCAGTCTCCCCCGCCGCGTGGCTCCGTGGCTGAGCGTCGACCTGTGACCCGGGAGGTCAGGGTTCGGTTCCCGCCAGGGCACAGGCCCGGGCTTCGGGCTCCATCCCCAGGGGGGATGGCAGGGTCCATGGTTCTCTCTCATCGCTGATGTTTCTCTCTCTCTCCCGCCCCCTTCCTCTCTGAAATCAATAAAAATGTTTTTTTAAAAGAAAGAAAAAGAAAGACAGTCGTACCGTTCCCACCCCCTCCTGGAAATGCCAGCACGGGCCATGCGTGCGCGGCCACGGATGCCTTCACTGGAGGGGGTGGGAAGGGGCATGAAGACGCCCCAGCAGCATGGGTCCCGGTGATGGGAAAGGAACAGCCGGGATGAAGCAGCCAACCACGTGGCGGAGGGCGGGCGGCAGGTGCTTTCCCACCCAATGGGCTCCGTGCTCCGTTCTGGTGCCTGGCGCTCCCGCCCGGGGTCACCTGTCCCAGCACCTGTGGAGGTCAGGGGCGTCGGCATCCTGGCCACCGGGCCTGGTCCCCACCCCTCCAGGCACCGGGCTCAGCCCCAGGCCCTGGGCCGTCAGACGCGGTCAGGCTGTGGGATCCCGGGGAGAGGATTTGAGCCCTCCATGGCCACGGAACCACGGGCGGAAGCCTGCCCGGCCCGGCCCGGCGGGCTCTGTCGGTTCGCGTACACATAACGCTCAGTCTGTCTGGAAAGCGGCACTGTTGCTTAGCAACTGAAAGCAGAGCGCAAATTGGACCTGAAAGACCCAGGAAGCTCGCCGGGGAGGCAGTGGGGAGAAGGGCCCAGAAGGGCCGAGCTCAGGGCCGGCGCGCCTCGAGCCTCCTGCGGCCCCCGGAAGGAGCCTCGTCAGCCTGGAGGGCGCTCCGTGGGGAAGGCTCCCCCCCCCCCCTCAGTGTTCCTGTCACCTCTTGATTCGCACCACGCCCAGGGGGAGGCGTAACGATGCCCTCCGCTTTCTCACCAGCAGGCCCGGAGAGGTGCGGTCTGCTCAGGGTCACACTGTCAGCGAGAGGCGCGCCCGACATTCGGACTTCAGACGCTGGCTTCGGCGTTGTGCGTACTGTCCTGCCCAGGGGCCCCACGTCCTAATGAACCCGCTTCCTGGATGGATCACACCCTCCCCTCTCAAACAATACATTTACTGGTTTCAGAGGAGCGCGGGGAGAGAGAGAAACATCCATGGTGAGAATCATGGACCAGCTGCCCCCTGCACGCCCCACAATGGGGATCCAGCCCGCAACCCAGGCCTGTGCCCTGACCGGGAATCGAACCCGGGACCCCCCGGTTCCTAGG
Source organism: Corynorhinus townsendii (assembly GCA_026230045.1). Classification (NCBI taxonomy): domain Eukaryota; kingdom Metazoa; phylum Chordata; class Mammalia; order Chiroptera; family Vespertilionidae; genus Corynorhinus; species Corynorhinus townsendii. The sequence goes on along the minus strand of JAPDVU010000011.1, from coordinate 2,368,922 downwards.
TCGACGCTCCACCACGGAGCCCCGCCGGCCGGGAACAAATAACCTTCCTGCCCCGGTTCTTCTCTGCTGTGAAGAATGCTCCGCTCACAGTCCTCGGGGGGCGGCAAGGGGGGTACAGGCCTGGAAGGGGGCTCAGCCTGCAAAGCAGCCCTCACGTCCGTTTCTCTCCCACCGAGCGCGGCAGTGGTGGGTCCCGGGGTCAGGAGGGAGGTCTGCCACCCATGCTGCCCCCCCCTTGCCCCCCAGCAGGCCTGCCTTCCCCGGCGGGCCCAGCAGGAAAGGCCCTCGCAGGCTTCACGGGGCCGGGCAGTGGAAGGGGCCCTGGGATCCCCAAGCCGCGCCCGGGAACCCTGTTTCTCCCAGAACCCTCAGCGTCCCCCCGGAAGGTCCGAGGCAGGGGAAGGGCGGCAGTCCAGCCCGGGTGACAGGTGCCCGCCGGGGGCCTTTAAGTCTGGGCAGCCGCCTGCCAGCAACAGCCAAAGCTCTGAGGTCATCCCCCTGACATCTGAGCCTTGGCACCTGCCGGGATCCTGGGTGGATGAGGAAGCCAGGAGGGCCCCAGACCTGACGCCTCACACCCTGGCGCCTGGCAACGAGGCCTGGGCGGAGCGACCCCACCCCCACCCCCTGCCCTGGCCCTGCTGAAGGGGCAGGGTCCACCCCCCTGTGTGGCAAGGCCGGCCTTGGGTTCAGGAACACCCAATTGGCAGGGAAAAGGGGACCCCTTCCGAAGACCTCAGAGGCCCTGAAACGGGATCCAGCCCCACTCTGGCAGCCCCGGCCTTGGTGGCGCCACCAGCGGTTGCTAGGAGACAGCAGGCATCACAGGCGGGGCAGGAGGGCTTCCCCGAGCTCCGGCAGCTGCCTGGGCCCCGCATCCTCGGCCCGCGGGTCCCAGCCAGGAGCAGTGGCTTTGCTGAGAGACCTGCTGGAGCCTGGAGGCAGCTCGGGGTCCCCCGGGCTCTGGGTCCAGGGAAACCACAGGGGCCAGAGCGCCGGGTGCGGTGGGGGGGTGCTCACAGGCCACCAGGCACCCGCCTGCCAGAGCTCTGGCTCTCCACTATCCCACTGAAGGCCGTGAAGTTGGTCTCCCCCTCCTCTCCCCCCAGTGAGGTCACAGAGGAAGGGTGGGTCAGCTTTACCTGGGGAACCATCAGGGAGGAGGTGATGTCTGAGCTAAACCTTGAAAGAGCGGGGACTGCTTGCCAGGGCTGGCTGGCGGGTGGGGTGGGGTGGGGTGGGGAGGGGTGGGGTGTGGTGGGGCTGAGGGTGGGCGCAGGGACATGAGCGGAGGACAGGCTGCTGAGCCACTTGCTCTCAATGTTGCTGTCAGCGCCTGTCGCCGAGCAGGGCCCGCCAGGCCACGGAGCCCAAGCGGCGAGTGGAGAACAGACAGCAGCAGGCCTCATCATTGCGAAGAGGTGATTTGTATCCACTGAGCCTCAGTCTCCCCACCTGTGAAGTGGGGATGCCGACAGTTCCTACCTCGGAGACCCGTGTCTGCCTCACAGCCTGCCCTCAGGGAGCGCTGGCTCGGACTGTTCTGTGAGCAGATTGCCACTGTGCCTTTGGAGAAACGGGCACCAGGAATCCAAGATGTTAAACTGAAGGAGGGCCGTGCAGGAAGGACGTGAGGGGCGATGCCGGAGGTTTGGGCCACAGGAACAAAGCCGAAGAGCACCATCTCAGCCCTGAAGGGCAGCGGAGCCGGCAGTTCCTGTCCTCCTGCAAGCAGGCGGCCCCTCCTTCCTGCCGTCTGAAGGCTAACAGAGCCCCACCCACTCCCCCACACTCGCCGAGAAGCACGGGGAGCCAGGCCGACTGAGGGAGCAGGAAAGCTCTGCTCATCGCCGGGGCCACAGCTTTCTGCCGCCCTTGGCAACCCAGGGCCTGGAGCCCCCACCGTGACCCTGCGGCGAAGCCCCACCTTGGCGCATTCCAGGATGACCCATGGGTGAACCTTGGGATGCGTGGACGAGGGAGAAGCAGAGACGCATCTCTGTCTGTGGCTTTCAGAAGCTTCCCTTCGGGTCCAGAGCTGGGCTCATCGTCTGAGTCCACTGGCTCCAGCCTCGCCGTCTTCAGATAGCCCAGCTTAGCTTCTTCACCAGTCATGGCTGATCATCACCAGCACCAGCACCAGCACCACCACCACCACCACCACCATCACCATCACCACCATCACCACTACCAACACCACCATCAAAATCATCACCATCACCACCACCACCATCACCACCATCATCACCACCATCACCATCATCACTACCACCATCACCACCATCATCTCCACTACAACCAGCACCACCACTACCATCACCACCACCATCACCACCACCATCACCACCACCACCATCACCACCACTATCATCACCACCACCATCACCGTCATCACCCCCATCAACACTACCATCACCATCATCATCACCACTACCACCATCATCATCACCACCACCAAAATCATCACCACCACATCACCACCATCATCATCACCACTACCATCACCATCACCACTACCATCACCATCACCACCATCACCACTACCACCACTATCATCACCACCACCACCATCACTACCACCATCACCACCATCACCATCATCACCATCACCACCACCATCACCACCACCACCACCACCACCATCACCACCGCCACCATCACCATCATCATCACTACCACCATCATCAATACCACCACCATTACCACCATCACCACCATCACCACCATCACCACCATCATCATCACCAGTGATGGTGGGAGGTAAACTGATGGAGCCGTATGGAAATGGTGTTTTTACTACATTGTACACCTGACATATGTCAGTTATACTTCAATTGTAAAAGACCATAAAATGATTTTTCAACAACAAAAAGGAATAAATATGGAGTAAATTAACACAGGGAGGAACAATCAAATAGATGAAGCCGTCATCACTGCCTCTTACGAGGCAAAATTTAGGGGAGGTGAGCTATTTCCCATTCTTCCCTGCCCATTACCTGCCTCAGTGTTGTGGGGCCCACCATAACCTCAATAATATTTGTTGAATGAATAAGTGGATGCTTACCTGAATACGTGCACTCCTAACCTCTATCGTACTGTACAATATAGTGCATAGCATGTGCTCGGTAAAGGTTTGGCAATTAAGTTAGTGAATGGAATTATGAACAACAAGAGGCCCGCTGAGCAAATTTGTGCATGGGTCGGGTCGGGCCGGCCCACTGCGATGAGGAGGGAGAGTGGGGGGCGGGGCCACCCAGGGGAAGGGGTCGCAGGCTGTTGGTGGGCCGGCCCTACCCCCAATCGGGGTAGGGGAGGCCAATCGGGGGTGGGCCCAGCCGGGGGAGGGCTGCAGGCTATTGGCCAGCTGGCCCCACCGCCTGGTTGAGCTCCCAGTAGAACTGCCGGTTGAGGGGACAATTTGCATATTAGCCTTTTGTGATATGGGATGTGCATACCACGTGGCCAATGACCAAAATCATTTTTTCCATTATCGTCCGTTACTATTTACTGGAGACAGATTTGCTACCACCACACAACTGCTGGCTTTCTTAGCAAGTTCATGAAAACAACAGCCCCGGCCCGTGTGGCTCAGTGGCTAGAGTGTCGGCCTGTAGACCAAAGGGTCCCGGGCTCGATCCCCGTCAAGGGCACGTACCTGGTCGGGGCCCCGTGCAGGAGGCAACCGATCGATTGTTTCTCTGACATCGATGTTTCTCTCTTCCACTCTCTAAAAATCGACGGAAGGCTCTCCCCAGGTGAGGAGTAGAAAAAAGAAGAAAGAAAACCGCAAACACTGGGCAACAGTGGTCTGCACCTAAGTCCAAAAGACTCCGTGGGAGCTGCAAGTCGCCCTATGGCGGGTGCCCCTCGCCCTCCGCGGGGGCCGAGGCTGCCGGGAGAGAGGACAGGCCGGCGGAGGGGGCGCCCTGGGCCAGCGGGCTGCTCGGGAAGATCCCTCAGCCGTGTCCTCTCCGGACTTGCTTCTTCTACCCGCCACAGCATCATCCGATTCCCGCAGGGTCTCGCAAGACGCAAGGTAAATGTTAGCACAAGGACTCCTTTGCATCCAATCCGAGGAGCGAGGGCTGGTTCCTCGTGATGGATGATGTTTGGACAAGCCGGCCGCGTACAGAGTCAACATTCAGGGACTCTCGGAGCGGCTCCTTGGCTCAGGAAGAGCTTCCCCCCTCCACCCGGCTCGACCCTCCGTCCGTCCAACAGATCCAGAGCCCAAAAGGGGAGACAGGGAGAAACCTCCTTAAGAAACTTGGAGGTTGAGCCTGGCCGCTGTTGCTCAGGGGTTGAGCGTCGACCTAGCATCGACCTAGGAACCAGGAGGTCAGAGTTCGATTCCCAGACAGGGCGCGTGCCCAGGTTGCAGCTGGATCCCCAGTAGGGGGTGAGCAGGAAGGAGGCAGCCCATCAGTGATTCTCTCTCATCATTGGCCTTCCTCTCTCTCTCTCCCTTCTGCAATCAGTAATATATATATATATATATTTATATATTTATATTTAAATATATATATTTTTAAAAAGGAAACTTGGAGATTGAAAGACCAAGGCCAAGGGTGAGGGCGGGACTCCTGGTGAGTAACCCGCGGCCTCCTGCGGGGGGCGCTCAGGGTCACGCGCGCTGTCAGCACCAACCCCCTTCTTGCTGTCGCCTCGCAGGCCGAGCAGAGGGAGAGCTCTCTGCCACCAGCCTCAGGAAGTCTTTCTTCCTCCTCCTTGCTCTCTTCCTGGAAATATTTTCTTTAAAAAACAACACACCGAAAACGCAAAGATCGGGGAAGGTAGGGCTGTGAGAGGGGGCCTCCTGCCGGCCCTGGGAGCTGCCTGTTGGCGGGCAATGCCGTGACTGGAAAGCGCAGAAGGGAGGCCGGCTTTCCCGCTCACCGCACCCGGCCCGGTCTCCTCGGAGGTGTCCGCACTTTGGGATCAGCCCAGGCTCGCTGCGGCCTTCCTGTTTCCTGCCTCGTCCTGACCTTGGCTGTGGGAGACTCTGCCCGTGATCTGCTCCCAGGTCCCTGCCCGCCTCTCCATTGTTCTCTGCGTTACAGGAAACCCCATTTCCCAGGGTCCGGGGGCCAAGCGGCGTCCGGATGTCTCTGTGTGACGGGAGAAGCCGGCGGGGAACTGGAGGGCAGGAAGGGCGAGGGTCGGGCGTCCCTCCCTCTTGCTCTGCCTTAGGGGGTCCCTTCCGCAGTGGCCGCAGCTCCTCCGTGGCCCCAACTCGCAGAGGACAGCCCTTCTGTGGCCCCCTTGTCACCGCGTGGCCAGCTCCACGGGCAGCCCTGGCCCTGGCCTGGCTCCTGACAGCCGGTGGGACCTCAGGCCTCGCTCCTCAGCCAGGGGAGTGCCTCCTGCGGTCGCCAAGCTGTGTTCTCCACGGTCGCCTGCTAGCTTCCGTCCTCTGCGCCACCAATGCCACGTACTCAAGTCCCTCTGGTGGAGGTCTGGGGAAACCTCTGGGCCCGGCCTGCTACAGAGAAGCAGCAAGAGCTGACCAAGGGAGTCGTCCACCTGTTTCTTTACAGGCTCACCAAGGAGAGGCTCTCTCTGAGTCACCCAACGTTAGGGCCCCAGCCTCGCCTGGTGCAAAACCCAGGTGGGAAGGAGAGGAAGGAGGAGGGGTGACCACCTGCCCCTGGGCCTCCAGACACCCCCCCGTGCTCCCAGCCCGGCCTTGGCGGCCCTTCTCCTTCCCCTCAGTGGACAGCCGGCCCCGGAGGCCACGTGGCTTGCGGGACTGACTCCCTCTGCGGGCTCTCCGGTCCGGGCCGTGTGCAGCAGGGCGTGAAGGACCAGAGAGAGCACGGTGCGAATCACGTGGAGCCCCGTAAACAGGTGGCGGGAAGAGACCTCATTCCCCCTGCTGCTTCCGAAGGGGCGGCTGAGACCTGGAAGCTGGCGGGAGAGGACACAGCTGGGAGGGGCGGTCAGCGCTCCTGAGAACAATAGTATGTCCCCTTTGGCCCCGAACTTGCACCTGGGGCCGCTGCCTGGCGCTTGTCTCCCTTTGAGACGGTCCCCCAAAATGTAAACTGGTGATCGTGGCCGACTGCAGGTGAGGCGTGAGGGGAAGGAAGGGTCCGAGGCATTTCTGAGTCTGTTTGGCTCCGTGTATAACCCCTCTGGGTTACAAGGAGTTGTTTTTTGTTTGTTTTTTTCCATGTGTTTTTATTGGTGTCAGAGAGGAAGGGAGAGGGAGAGAGAGAGACATCCGTGATGAGAGAGAACCATGGACCGGCTGCCTCCTGCAGGCCCCACACTGGGGATGGGGCCCGCCACCCGCATGTGCCCTGACCGGGAACCGCAGCGTGACCCCCTGGGTCACAGGTCGACGCTCAATCGCCGCGCCTCGCCGGCCGGGCCACCGCGTTTTTAAAAGCAGTTATTGGATGAGCAGTCTTCAGGTAAAACAGACGCGTCCAGCTAAACGAAATGCGAAAACCTAACCCACAAAAACCCAGGCACATTGTGAAGGCAGCGAGGGAGGCAGGGCGATGGCCGCGCAGGTCCAGTCCTCCGTCGCCGCCGAGAGTGATGAGGTGTCACGCACAGCCCGACGTGTCGCCACTTGACGAGTGCACTTCCGGCGTTTCAGCACGTTCCGTCGTGTGACCCTCACCACGATGAAGGCGAGGACCTTTCACTTACCCGCATGAAACCCCGGGCCTTGGCAGTCGCTCCTCACCTCCCCCGTTTCCCAGGCTAAGCGGCCCCTGAGCTCTGTCTGCGGGCGTGCCTCTGCGGCATTCCACAGAAAGGGAATCGTCATACAGGGCCGCCTGTGACTGGCTTCTGAGCATGGACCTTCTTCTCAAGGCTCATCGCACCGTGTTCCTTTCGTCGATGAAAAACGCTCCGCTGGATGGACATACCACATTTCATTTATCCATGGTGACTGTGGCGTGTCCAAGCTCATGGGTGACTGTGGCGTGTCCAAGCTCATGGGTGACCGTGGTGTGTCCAAGCTCATGGGTGAATGTGCTATGTCTAAGCTCATGGGTGACTGTGGCGTGTCCAAGCTCATGGGTGACCGTGGCGTGTCCAAGCTCATGGGTGACCGTGGTGTGTCCAAGCTCATGGGTGAATGTGCTATGTCTAAGCTCATGGGTGACCGTGGTGTGTCCAAGCTCATGGGTGACCGTGGTGTGTCCAAGCTCATGGGTGACCGTGGTGTGTCCAAGCTCATGGGTGAATGTGCTATGTCTAAGCTCATGGGTGACCGTGGTGTGTCCAAGCTCATGGGTGACCGTGTGTGTCCCTGTCAGTTGATGGACACTTGAGTTGTTTCCACTCTGGCTCTTCCGAATAATGCTTCTGTGGACATGAGTGCGCAGGCTCTTGTGTGGACATGGGCTTCACGTTTCCTTGGTCCATGCTTCGGAGGGCAATGGCTGGTCCTCTGGCAGCGTCTGTCCGACAGCTCCCCACTGTGGCTGCCCCACTGCATGTTCCCACCGCAGAGGGGTAGGGGAGGAGCTGGTTTCACATCCTTGCCGACACCTGCCATTCTCTGACTTCTCCAGGACGGCCATGTGGCTGGGTGTGACATGGCCTCTCTGTGGTTCTGGCATGCCACTCCCTGATGGCTAATGAGGCTGAGCATCTTCCGTATATCTTTTCGTATAACTCACCAAAACGATGATGGCCCTTGTCACCTGGGGGTCGTTGACGCCAATCCCATGCCAACAGGAACCCCCAATGTGGGGTGCGGTGAAGAAGGAAGCTTAATTCAGTGCAAACAGCTCAATTGTGACACAGCAGGGCTGTGGATCAGCTCTGGGGCAGGCCAGCTCAGTCCGGGAGCCACGGTCTCCTGTCCTCAGCGGAAAGGGAAAGTGCCCTCCTAGAGCCCCAGGGAGCTGCCTTATATGGACAGAAACCCCTGCCCCTAGAACCTGATTGGTCCATTCCCATGCAAATGAGGACTCCAAATCCCCACAGCCTGATGGGTCCAAAAGTTACGGATTGGTCTGAATAGAACCTCTCTGATTGGCTGGAGCAGCACAGCTCTGATTTGAGGGGGGAAAGTCTCAGTCCTATTGGTTGAAACAGGATTCCAGGAACTTCCTTTATAAGGGCTGGCTCGGCAGGAACGCAGGCAGGCAGGCAGGCAGGCAGGCAGGCATGCATGCATGCAGGCGGTTCAGGCAGCCTCCTCCCTGAAGCGCAGTTTGCATAGGAGGCCCTGGGTGCAGAAATGGCTGCGAGGCTCCATTTTGGAAACATCTGAGGCCTGTTAGCCAGCAGGAGCCCTCCTGGTAGGAGTCCTACCCGCGCCCACCTCAGGGTTCGCAGCCTGCTGGCCAGTTTCTAGATCCGACTTCAAACACATTCCACATCCCAGTACAGCTTGTAGGGTCCCTTCTCTCTCCTCCAGAGCGTGCTAATGGGCACGTTTCATTGAATCGAGTCCCGTTCACTGGGGTTGCTGCGGGTCGGACAGGCTGTGGTGCCCTGCGTCGCTGCAGGTGGCCTGGCTGCACTGTTCCTGCACAGGCTCACCTTCCAGGTCAGCGCTCTCCGGGAGAGGCCGCCTCGCCCCCGAGGAGTGGATGGAGGAGTGGATGGAGGAGTGGATGGAGGAGTGGATGGAGGAACCGGAAGCTGCTGCACAGAAATATCTGCGGAATGCGGGGGGAGGCACAGCCGGGCAGGGCGTCCCTCTGTGCTGGGGCCGTGAAAAGGAGGCCTCGGACTGCCTTCCTCGTCTCAGTCCCTGAAGTGACTGTGCCAGTCGGGGTGCAGGCCCGGGGGGAGAGGGGAGTGGGGGTGAGGGGGGATGCCACTTAGCCATCCGTGCCCCGCACAGCGTGCAGTCCAGTCCCGCTGACCCCAGCCCAGCCGGCTCCTCTCTGTCTGCCGGAGCCCACGCCGGATGCCCAGGGCCGGCCCTGCCATCGGGGCTTCCTGCTGCTGGTGCCCCTGGAATGTGTATTTCCCTGCGCGAGACAAGTCCCGGCCTCGTCCCACGAATTAGAAGGTCTTTCAAGGGCTGCCTTCGGCCTCCCCCACCAACTGCCTCTCCAATCTCCTCTCCCCTCCCGGTGGGAGGCGGCCCATCGATGTTTCTCTCCCGCGTTCTCCCTTCCTCTCTCTCTAGAATCATTGAAAATTGCGTATCCTCTGGTGAGGATTTTATAGACATTGTTTGCAGACTTCCTAATTCCGCAGGGCTGCAGCCCCCCCACCCGGTGGTCTTGCTGCCTGCCCTGCCCCAGGCCCTGAGCACCATCCTGCCTCCCCGTCCTGGCTGGCTGGCAGCCCTCCCCCTGATGCTGCAATTCCTAAACCTTGCTGGAATTCAGGCCGTCCCAGGTCTCCCGCGTGACTCACGGAGGGTGTTTCCCACGCCGGCTGCCGGCCGCTGTTTGCTGGCCAGGCCTGGCACTGCCAGGGAGGGATGCACCCTTCCCCTCCCAGACCTGGCCAGCTAGCCCGGGGTGAGACACACGGGGCGTCCATCCGGAGGGGGTGTTAGGAGGGACTCTCACTTTCTGTATTATCTGAGTTTTTACAATGTGCATATAGTACTTGTACAAACAACAACAGAAATGCAGGCACGAACAGCCATCAACTCCCAGGGGCCCAGCCTGGGAGGGAAGGGCCAAGCCTGGGTCCCTGGAAGGTCCAGCCCTGAAGATGAGGAGGAGGCCCCAGGGCCCACTGGTGACTCTGACGCTTCAGGCAAGAGGGAGCCACGGAGGGTTCAGGGGGGAGAGCAGCGTCTGGTAGCGTGAGCACTCAGGTTCTTCCGTCGCTCCCTCAGCTTGCCGCAGGCTCAATGAGCCGCAGGGACCTCTTACAAGGTTCCCTCCATCCTGATCGTCCAGTCCCACCTCCCAATGAAGACATGAAGCCCTCCCAGTGCTTAAGCGACGGGGAGGGTGTTTATGGTCCCTGTCCCCTCCAGACGGTTCCTGGTCCCTCGGGTTCCCCCCTGGCCCCCGCTCCTCTCTCCACCGTGGAGTTCTGTCCACACCCACACGCCCTCTCCTGGGTCCTTTGCAGCCTCTGCCCAGGCCCTGCCTCCCCTCCCGCCCTCTCCAGCCCTCAGGGACTTAGCGGCCCAAATGCTCTTGTTCAGACACAAAGCCGACCCAGTTCCTGGCGCTCCCAGCACACAAGATGGAACAGGCTCCGAGACACAGCCTGTGGGCTGTCCCGGCTTCGCCCAGCTCGCCGCTTCCTGGCATCCCCCTCCCCCTCCCCCCTGCCTCGCACCCTCCGCGTGGGCCTTTCCCGGCGATGGCCAGGCTTTTCCCGCAACCGGGTGCCTTGTTCCGTGGGGGCCGGGGTTTCTTCACAGGAACCAGCTCCTTCCCTCTGTCCTCGCCTCCCCAAACTGCGTCCACGTGACCCTGCCCTCCAGCACTAGAAAATCAAACTTCACCTCCTCGCCAGCCCCCCTCCCCCACACCCCCCACTGGCCGATGGACCACGTCCGCGCCAACCTCAGGGGTCACCTCCTGTTCGAAGAGATTAAATCAACCAGTTAAGTTCAGAGCTCGCCAAATCGGGGGCCTCATTTGAGAGCTCTCTTCTTTTCTTCGAATCCTCACCCGAGGATATTTTCCATTGATTTTTAGAGAGCGTGGAAGAGAGAGGGGAAGACAGAGAGAAACATCGACGTGAGGGGCTCATCGCTTGGTTGCCTCCTGCACGCGCCCCGGAGGAGCCTGCAACCGAGGTACCCGCCCTTGACAGGAATCGAACCCAGGACCCATTGCTCCGCAGGCTGACGCTCTATCCACTGGGCCACACCGGCCAGGGCTCATTTGAGAACTCTTAAAGGGCCCCAGGAAACAGTGCCGGGTGGGCGGGCCTTGGAGGAGCACCGAGGCGCCCCTAGGAAGGCAGTTCCCGCCAGACCGCCACCATCTGACCGGGTGGCCACGCTCGCTGTGGCGGGGAGCGTGTGGAGCCGGAGGAGAGCTGTTTCCCGAGCACCCACTCACCGGCCCCGGGCCCTGGAGATCCGCGGGCGTGGGGCCAGGAAACCGGTAACGCTCCTTCGCCAGCCCTCACACCTCAGGCCGTTCCCTGGGCCACAAATGACCCTGAGCTGTTTCTTGCCTACCGGCTGCGGGGTTGTTTTCTTTCCACAAACGCACGGGTCCTCCCCTCCGAGGGCCCCTCCTGAGAGGACGGGCGGCAAGACGGGCCCTGGGCTGCGCGCTGTCCGGGAGGGACGTTCTGAGCCAAGCTGCTGTGGTCGCTAAGGAACGGCCCGTTTGTTTTGTGTTGAAATGTTTTTATTGATGTCAGAGAGGACGGGAGAGGGAGAGAGAGAAACATCAATGATGAGAGAATCATGGATCGGCTCCTCCTGCACGTCCCCCACTGAGGATGGAGCCCGCACCCGGGCCTGTGCCCTGACAGGGAATCGAACCCTGACCTCCTGGTTCATAGGTCGGCGCTCAACCACTGAGCCACGCCGGCCGGGCTAAATCTCCTCGCTTACTTCCCTTCTTAGCTCAGGTATCCCACGGGCAGGGGTGTAGACACGCGTCTGTAAGGAGCGGGAAGGAGGCACAGAGGCCGTCCCTGATCCTGTGTGGGTGCCAAGGGGCAGGGCCAGAGAGGAGCCTCCCGCCTGGCCTCCAGCTCCCAAGGACCCCATGACCGCCCAGGCTCCAGGACACAGGAACCCGAGACCCTGAGGCCAAAGGGAGGACAGCCCCCCTCCCCTCGCCCCCGCCACTCCGCAGCCTCTGGAGGTGCCAGGTCTCAGGACCCCTGGCCTACGGCGTTGCTGCTGCAGGTCGGTCGGGTAATTGCGTGCGCACAGCACTGAGCTGACTCGCGAAGGTGAGTCATGGGCCCTCGGTGCAGGCAGGTGCTGGAGGAGGCCGCGTGGGGAGGGTGGGGGAGGGTGGGCGAGTCAAGGCAGAGTGTTCAGGCGTCTGCAACCCACCCCGAGGAGGTTCCCTACGTTCCATCCAGCAAGCAGGCTCGCCTATTGGCTTTTGTTAAAAAAAAAAGAAGAAGAAGAAGGAAAGAGGGGAGGGAGGGAGGGAGGGAGGGAGAGGGAGGGGGGAGGGAGGTGGGGGAAAGAAAAGCGGTTCAGGAACACAAAGCGACATGGACGCAGCGAGGTGTACAGATAAGGACTTTGGACCCAGCCAGAGCTTGGTGTGAAGGCCGCTGCATGCTGCTACCCTCCGCGACCTCGGCCGGGCAAGTTCCATTTCCTGAACCTTCTTTCCTCGTTTGTAAAGTGGGGGGAACCACCTCACCCCTGTCAGAGTGGCCCCCATCAACAAATCAACAAAGACAAGCGCTGGCGAGGATGCGGAGAAAAAGGAACCCTCGTGCACTGCTGGTGGGCATGCAGACTGTGCAGCCGCTGTGGAGAAGAGTATGGCGCTTCCTCAAAAACTAAAAATGGAGCTCCCATTTGACCCAGTGGTCCCACCTCTAGGAAAATATCCCAAAAACCAGAAACACCCATCAGAAAGGACATATGCACCCCTGTGTTCATAGCAGCACAAGTCACCATAGCTAAGATCTGGAAACAGCCTAGGTGCCCATCGGCAGATGAGTGGATTAAAAAATCTGTGGTCCATCTCCACAATGGAACACTACGCTGCGGTAAGAAGGAAGGAACTCCTACCATTTGCAGCAGCATGGATGGGCCTGGAGAGCATCATGCTAAGTGAAATAAGCCGGTCGGAGAAAGATAAATACCACATGATCTCACTCATTTGTGGAACATAAAGAACATTATAACCTGATGGACAAAAAGATAGATGCAGAGGCAGTACAGCATCGAACAAGACAGCTGAATTACAGCGGGAAGGCTGGGGAGTGTTGGGGAGCGGAAAGAGATTAACCGAAGTGTGCACACCGATGTAAGCACACCAATGGACACAAGGCACTGGGGGGGGGGGTTGAGGGCGTGCGGCGGGGTGGGGGGGGCTGGGGGAAGGTCAATGGGGGGAAAAAGGGATATATATACTACTATATGGAATCCTTTAAACCAGTGGTTCTCAACCTTTCTCATGCCGCGACCCTTTCATACAGTTCCTCATGTGGTGGTGACCCCCGACCATAACATTATTTTCGTTGCTACTTCGTAACTGTCATTTTGCTACTGTTACGAACCGTCATGGAAAGATCTGTGTTTTCTGATGGTCTTAGGCGACCCTGCTAGCGGTTCTCAGGTCGCGACCCACAAGTTGAGAACTGCTGCTGTAGAGCCTAAGATCATGGGAAAACACAGATATTTCCATGACGATTCATAACAGTAGCAACATGACAGTTATGAAGTAGCAAAAAAAATAATTTTATGATTGGGGGGTCACCACCACATGAGGAACTGCATGAAAGGGTCGCGGCATGAGAAAGGTTGAGAACCACTGCTTTAAACAATTAAAAAAAATAAAATAAAGTTATTAAAAATTAAAAAAAATAAAGTGGGGGGACAGTTGATGAAATGGGGAACTCCTGCTGGAAGCGAGAGGATTATGAGTTAAAAACGTGGCCGAGCCCAGCCCCTGTGGCTCCGGGGTTGAGCGTAGACCTATGAACGGGGAGGTCAGGGTTCGATTCCCCCGTCAGGACACAGGCCCGGGGGGCGGGCGCAATCCCAAGTAGGGGGCGTGCAGGAGGCAGCCGGTCCATGATTCTCTCTCATCGCGGATGTTTCTCTCTCCCTCTCCCTTCCTCTCGGACATCAATAAAACTATGTTTATTTACAAAAATGATAAAGTGGCTGGCGTGGCAGGTACACGGTGGATATTAACAGTCCACCTGGAGTGGCTTTGTTTTTGTCCTTTTTTTGTTTTTTTACAAAACTATGGACAAAGTGTTTCCAGGCAACAGCCCCGCATCACAGCAGGGGAGACTCTGAGGGAAGGCGCTGGCTTGCCTGAGCTCGGTGGCCAGAGGCCGGGCGGCCGGGTCTCTCCCCGGTCCCTGGCCAGGGCCGGGCCCCTCCCGTGGGGCCCCCGTGACCCCGCTTCGGTGACAGGGAGGGAGGAATCTGAGATCCCACTGGGGAACGAGTGGGAGAAACCTAAGCCTGCTGGGACCGTCTCTTCCCAGGGACCTGCCTGGCCAATTAGTGTGATGGCTCCTTTGTGTGGCCCCAGTCAGGAGCGGGGGGGGGGGGCAGGGGGGGGACAGCATTCACTTGCCTTTTCCTTTCACTACCTGGTTCCACAAAGGCGCATCCTCCCGTGGACTTAGAGGCCCTGGGTGCCGGGAAGTCGATGCGTGTCCGTCCCCGTTGCCATGCCAACGGGGTCCGAAGGGCACCGGTGGCATCGTGTCCTGCCTTGTTCTTTAATACCCAGAGAAAGAAGGGACCCCTCAGATCTGATACTCTTTCCAGGAAAAGAAGACAAAACAGGCCCTAAACCGTGTAGCTCAGTGGCTAGAGCGTCGGCCTGCGGACGGAAGGGTCCCGGGTTCGAGTCTGGTCAAGGGCACCTGCCTGGGTCGCAGGCTCCACCCCCTGGCCCTGGTTGGGGCGTGGGCAGGAGGCAACCAATCGATGTGTCTCTCTCTGTGTGTCTCCCACTTCCCCTCTCTCTGAAACTCAATGGAAACATATCCTTGGGTGAGGATTAAATAAATAAATAAATGAATAAACGTTAAAAACAAAGAAACCCGCCAAGACCAGTTCCGGAAGCTGCTGGACGTTTGTTTGACGAGGTGCCGCCCTGCCCTGCCCTGGGCTTTGGCCCCGTTCGCAGCGCCCGATGCTCCATAGGAGGCTTTGGGTCTTGCCCGCTCATCAGGGAGGCGAAGGACAGCTGGAGGCCGCTCCCAACACACTCACACGCACTCACACGCACCCACACGCACACGCACACACACGCACACACACGCACCCACACGCACCCACACGCACCCACACGCACACGCACACGCACGCACACGCACACACACGGGACACCGTATCAGTGGCCGGCTCTGTGCCGCCACACCCCAGGTCCGGCTCTGGGAAGCCTGCAGACTCTGGGGGTGCCTGCCACCTGGGAGCACAGGACGCGCTGACGGTTGGCCTGGTCGCCGGCTTACACTGTGTAAGGACCGAGGCCCAGGCCTGGGACCTCCGTGTGTGCTCTCGGTCTGGTGCCACAGCGGGGTGGGCAGGCCTGGTATTTCCTCTTTACCCAGCGTCTCCCCCGCAAGTCCAGCCAGGGCCCCCCCCCCACCCCCCCCCCCGCCGCCTGGCTTCCTCGTCCCCGGAGCCCCGGGCTGTCTGGGTGATGGGAGCTTGCTTGTCCCATGCCGCCTGCCTTCCCGGCACAGTGGAAGCTGGGAGAACAGGTCTGTCTTCTCCACGCCGTCTCCCAGCCCCTGCAGGGAGGGGGCGCCTAATTGGTACCTGTCGAACGAGTGGACGTGGACGGGCAAAGGAGGGAGGGAGGAGCGGCCCGCAGCTGGGCCCACGCGTGGCACTTTGCTGGGGAGGGTGGGAATGCCGGCCGTGCGAGCTCCGCCCCCGCCTCCCCACGCGGGAGAAGGGGGCGTCCCTGAGGTCTCCTGAGGGTTTTCATTTCTTGGCACACGAGTGGAAAGGGGAAAACCCTCATGGTCCCGGCCAGGAGGCTCCTAATGCCGACTGGATTCGTTATCGACTGCTGTGTGTCCGGTTCCTTCCGCGGCAGCAGCTTCAAACAGCAAACAGGATTCCAGCCATCGGTCCCTGCGGCGGGGACGGAAGTGGCTCAGGGGACAGGGGCTCTGACTCAGTCTCCCCAGGCCGCCGCCCAGCTGTGGGCCAGTGCCGTCCTCCACGCGCTTGGCTGGGGCTGGAGGAGCCCGCAAGACCACTCCCCACAGGCGGGTTCTGGACACCTCGGCTCCTCACTGGCTGTTGACAACGGGCCTTGGGATGGGACATTCTGGCCCCGGGCCACTGACCTGTGGCGTGGAGACCTTGGCCCGTGGGAGGTGTAGCAAATGGCCCGGCCGGCGTGGCTCCGTGGCTGAGCGTCGACCTACGAACCAGGAAGTCACGGTTCAATTCCCGGTCAGGGCACAGGCCGGGGTTGTGGGTTCCATCCCGTGTGGGGTGTGCAGGAGGCGGCTGGTCCATGATTCTCTCTCATCATGGATGTTTGTCTCTCTCCTTCTCCCTTCCTCTCTGAAATCAGTAAAAATATATATTAAAAAAAAAATAAATTGTAGCAAATGGATGGGGTGTGGGGAGAGGCTGGGGAGGCGGAGGGCCACACCTGTGGGGTTGACCTTGGGTCTGGGCTGGCCTGTGAGGCCCGGGGCAGGAAGCAGGTCTGAACAGAGCGGAGCAGGGCTTCCCGGAGCGTCCCCCGCGCTGCCAGGCGGAGGGAGGAGAGGATGGAGGTCACCGGCCGCTTCTCCCTGGGCCCCAGGGAGCTGAGTTCCCAGAAGGGCCCCAGATAGCCATCGCGCCCCAGTTCCACCGGAGAATGGGCTCTCTCGGGGCTGGCCGCCGGCCTGGATCGCCGGCCCCATCTCGCAGGCGCCCACAGACGGGCTTTGTCCTTCCTCCGGGGACGGCTGCCGCTCCCCTGCCCCTGCAGCCCCGCATTGGAAGCGGCGGGAGGACCGGGTCCCGGGGGTGAGGAGGATGAAGCCGGTGGCCCACATACCCTCGGCGGCCCCGCCCGTCTCCCAAGGCCGCGGGGCCTGCCCGGGAAGGATGTCAGGGTGCCGCCGGGCATGGGGTATCGCGTTCCCGGCGCCGGCCGCGGGCAGCGCTCCGAAAGGCTTGCGAAGTGCTTTGCAAAGCGAGGCTGGGCCGCCCCGCCGCGCTGAGTAAGAGGGAGAAAATAGACTTCCTGGCTCTCTCTCGAAGCCGCTCGCTGTCCTGGAGGGCTCCTCCGGCTCCTTGGAGAGCGGCTCCCTTATTTAGTCTCTTCCAGGACGGAGTGCCTGCGGACCCGAGCGGGCCAGCGACCTGAGCCCAGGCCCGGGGAGAGGCGTTGGGCCCAGGCCGACCCCGCGCGTCCCTCTGCCCTGAGTCTGTGCCTCCCGGAGGCCCTGTCCGTCCGGAGGCCCTGTCCTCCCGGAGGCCCTGTCCACCTGGAGGCCCTGGCCTCCCGCAGTCTCCTCCCCCGCAAAGCGCCCCCCTCCTCAGGCCCTTTCCATGGGGGCGCCCACGACCCAGGCGCGGCGCCCAGAGTTCAGGGCAGGCGGGTTCTCTCAAGGAGCAGGAGCAGGTGCCTGCCAGTGGCCCCGGGAAGCCCGGCAAGGGAAAACAGAACAGGTTTCTGGGAATTGAACCGGCCGGCCTGGCCCAGGGGTTGAGCGTCGGCCTAGGAACCAGGAGGCCACGGTTCCATTCCCCATCAGGGCACAGGCCCCGGGGTGCGGGCTCCATCCTCAGCGTGAGGCGGGTGCACAGGAGGCAGCCGGTCCATGATTCTCTCATCATCGACGTTTCTCTCTCTCTCTTCCTCTCTGAAATCAATAAAAATGTATTTAAAAAAATATGGACCCATGGAGTGAGTGTGTGTGTTTCTTGGGAGGCCCGGGAGGGGGACAAGGATTATACAAACTGCAGTCGAGGTGGCTTAGACGGACCCTGGAAAGTACTGGTAAGTGTTGTTACTCCCCCTGACCCCTACAGACCCTGGGCATATGAAACACCGGAGTGATTCTCTAGCTTCTGGCAACACTGAGCACATGCCCTGCGTCCTGGAGAGACAGAATGAACGTGAGGCTCCGGGGAGCTCCCTGCAATGCGACCCGGCCTCTTTGTGGGATGCTCACGCTGGGTCTCCAGCCTCTCCACCGCGCGTGGCGGGACTCGCTGGGGATGCCGCTGAGTCCATCCGGCAGGCGGGACCCTGTGTGTGTGAGTGAGTGAGTGAGTGAGTGTATGCTGGGCAGCTGTGTCTGAGGCAGGAAACGCAGATTCTGTCCTGCTCGGGCGGGTCTGACCGGTGAGGGGCCTGCTCTCCTTCCCACGGCTGATAGGAATCGCCCGGAGGGAGGAGCGCCTCCCGCTTTCGAGCCAGGGAGGGCTCTGGGTTTGTCTGACAGCCGAGCTGAGCTCAGCAGCTGAATGACAAATGGGGGTTCCTGGTCTAACGTGAGAGAAGACAGAAGTCGTTTCTTTTTTTAATACCTTATTTTTAAAGTTTTATTTATTTATTTTTTAAATAAACTTTTATTGATCTCAGAGAGGAAGGTAGAGGGAGAGAGAGAAACATCAATGATGAGAGAGAATCATGACTGGCTGCCTCCTGCACGCCCCCCACTGGGATTCGAGCTTACAACCCGGGCCTGTGCCCTGACCAGGAATCAAACCATGACCTCCTGGGTCATAGGTCAGTGCTCAACACTGAGCCACACCGGCCTGGGCTAATACCTTTTTATTGATTTCAGAGAGGAATGGCGAGAGGGAGAGAGAGAGACAGGAACATCCGTGATGAGAGAGAATCATAGATCGGCTGCCTCCTGTGCACCCCCTTCTTGGGGATCGAGCCCGCAACCCCCGGCATGTGCCCTGACCAGGAATCGAACCCGGGACCCTTCAGTTCACAGGCCGATGCTCTCTCCACCGAGCCACACCGGCCAGGGCCAGAAGCCGTTCCTTAGGCAAGGGGTCGGTGTGACCGCTTAGAAACCAATCACCACGAGTGACCCAGGAGGGCTGGGTTTGGTCTTGGGAGCTGGTCTGTGGCAAAGCGTGGACAGCCAGCACTTGGAGGTCACCCGCGCAGCCTTCGCCGGTTCTGGCGGCCTTGAGGGAGGCCTTGCCTGGGGCTGTGTGTAACCCTGGCAAAGGCCACCGTGCTTGGACTGGGAGAGGACAGCAGGGCCACCCGAGGGGCCAGGGCCCATTCATCAGGCGGGTCCGGGGACTGGCAGAGGCTGGAGGAGCTGAGCAACCTTCAGGGGCTGCGCGACCCGCAGGGGAAGCAGCGGGAGGAGGGCTCGGCCCAGGCAGGTCCGTGCCACCGGGGAGGAGGCCACTGGCGACCGGGAGGGGGGAGGAGCGCCGGGCTGAGGTGGGCTTAGCGCGGGGAGCCTTTGGGAAGTCGCCGGAGCATCGCCTGGTTGCGGCGGATGACGGGATGGAGATCGGGTCCTACATGCCTGAAACATGCACATGTAAACGTAGTAACATATGAAGTGTAACACAGGTTTGCTCATGTGCACTTCGAGGTCATGCTTCTTCCATCAGGAGCGCGGATGTGCTCGCAGGTCTGCTGCAGAGGGTCTGAGGGCTCCTCAGGCCCAAGCGAGTGCCGTCAGGAAAGGTGGGCGAGGCGGTGTGTGCGGAAGGGATGCTTCTAGGGGAGTCCCATGTGAAAGACGGGGTGCGCTCTCATTTTGAACACATGTTCAGCTGCTGAAAACCATCCCAAGCCCTGGTGGGGAGGCTCAACCGGTTGGCACCTCGTCCTGCTCACCAGAAGGCTGCGGGTTCGATCCCCAGTCCAGGCACATACCTAGGTTTCAGATTCACTTCCCCGGTCAGTTGGGGTGTGTACAGGGGGCAACCGATGACGTTTCTCTCTCACATGGATGCCTCTCTCTCTCTCCCTCTCTCTCTCCCTCCCTCTCAAAATCAATTTAAAAAACATATCCTCAGGTGAGGATTTTAAAAATATCTCGTTGTGATTGGGGCATGGAGGGGATAAATGGTGATGGAAAAAAACACCTGTTTTCTGGTTAATCCTCACCCCAGGATATTTTTCCCCTGATTTTCAGAGGGTGGAAGGGAGGAAGGGAGGGAGGGAGGGAGGGAGGGAGGGAGGGAGGGAGGGAAACACTGATGTGAGAGAGACTCATCGATTGGTTGCCTCCCACTCGTGCCCTGACCCAGCCGGGAACGAACCTGCCACCCAGGTTCATGCCCTTGACCCACAATCAAACCCGAGGCCCGACGCGCTGCCACTGAGCCACACCGGCCAGGGCTAACGTAAACTGTTTAACACGCACGGACCAACGCAGGGAGCCGGAGCACTCCCCTCCTAGCCGTTTGCCCCCCCCCCCCCCCGGCCCCGCGTCTCTTGGTGAAGTCTCACCGTGGAAAGAGGAGCCGTTTTGGGGACGATGCCAGGGAGTGGGCATCTGACCTCTGACCTACATTAAATGCCGAGCGAGTGCAATTCCTATCGGAGCCCCAGGACAGATGCCACCGGGGTGCCCGCTTTCGTCGTGAGGGAGGAGGGCGGTCAGGCCGGGCGCTGTCTCTGGAGACCTTCCCCGGGGCCAGCTCCAGGCGCAGCACGTGCGTTCCGGGGAGCAGGGGGAGCCGCCATTTGATGCGACTTCAGGGGGCCAGGAAGGTCCCCCGACTTCTCCACGTGGCCTGACAGCACTTGGCACCCACCCTCAGTCCCACCGAGCAGAGGTGCCTGGCGGGCCTCACAGACCACCAAGCGCCATTCCGTAGAGTGCCCCGGTCACGGGAGCAGGGGCCTGCCTGGTCGGCGAGGGGTGTCGTGACCCAGCGGGCTGCTTTCCTTCCAGTGCTTACAATTTATTTATTTTAGTTTTAAAAACTATTTTCTTATTGATTTCAGAGAGGAAGAGAGAGAGAGACAACCGTCAATGATGAGAGAGAACCGTGGACCGCCCAGTGTGGGATCGAGCCTGCAACCCGGGCATGTGCCCCGACCGGGAATGGAAGCGTGACCTCCTGGCTCAAAGGTCGGCGCTCAGCCACGGAGCCACGCCGGCGGAGCCACGTGTTGACAATGTAGGGTAGAAATGTTCGTGTCCCAGCCATACCTCTCAGCCATTCGTCCATTCATCCATGAGGAATTAACTCATCAGGCTGAACACCACCGAAATCTAGTTAACGTTAACGGCTGTAAAATTAATGAGCTAGCGTTGTGTGCAATGAAGCAGGCGTAGGAAGAAGTCATTTACGCCGCTCCAGAGACGAGCAGGCACAAACGGAGCCACGGAGGGAGAGTATTCCGGCGCAGAAATCCCTAAGCGGCCGGCTGCTGAGCCCCCCTATTTCCAGACCCCTCGGGCGTGTGACAATCTGTCTGGAACCCCCTACAGCCTCAAAGAAGCCACCAGTGTACCAGGTAACTCTCTGTCAGCAGTGGCCCAAGTGAGACCTCAATTCATGGAAATATGCCCCGTGTTGCATCTTGTGAAGTCCAAGTTTGCCTCAATCCAATTGGACGCATCTCAAAATGGCAGCTCTAAAGAGAACCCTCCTTCTTGGCTGTCCCCAGTAACTCCCCTCCTAGGCGGGCCCCTGTCCTCGGACTCCGGGTATAATCTGACGCTGCAAATATTGTCGGAGAAATGCATGCCACCACCAATTCCTGCGCCATCCTAAGGAAGGCTTGGACCCAAGTTCTTCAAGTGATGTGTGGGCTCTGGGGATCAGCGTATCAGGTGGGATATCCCGGCTTCAGGCTAAAGAACACGAGACTTGTCTCTAGCCGGTTTGGCTCCGTGGATAGAGCGTTGGCCTGCGGACCGAAGGGTCAGGGTTCCATTCCAATCAAGGGCACATGCCTAGGTTTCGGGCTGCGATCCCCAGTGTGGGGCATGCAGGAGGCAGCCAATCAATGATTCTCTCCCGTTATTGATGTTTCTCTCTCTCTCTCTCCCTCTCCCTTCCACTCTGAAGTCAATAAAAATGTATTAAAATAAAATTAAAAAAAGAACATGAGGCTTTTCCCTTTCCGGACCTCAACAGACACTTTTTGGATTTGCTGATGATCCCCGAGGAAAAACCGCGGCCACAAGGAGCGAAGAAGTATTCAGGTGAGAGCAGTAGCCACACGGCTGACAGCAGTCGCAAGTGTCGCCGCAGCCACAGCGCCCGTGGGGCGGAGGGTGGGAGTCGTCAGCGGCTTGCACGGGGCCGGGGGCCATGGGAGAAAGCTGTGCGCTGCCCGGGGACAGCCTGCTGCACATCTGCCCACGGAAGCCGTCCTAGTGGCGGGGAGGCTGAGCCGACGGGGAGCCGGTTCCTGGGGTGGGTTCTAATATGCAAAAAGTAACTTTTATTTGTTTCCGCGTGGGATACTGTTTCTTAGAGGGTTTCACGTGGAGCTCTAATCGGGGCTGAAAATGTCAGGCGCCGGCGCTGCTCAGGTGTGCACAGCGAGTGTGGCCACCCAGGATCTGGGAATGACATTTCCCTTTGGTTTTTGTTGAAAGAGAAGAAAGCGGAGTCCCGGGTAGCTTCCAGGCGAGAACACCGGGGCTTGCTTTTCAGCTGAAACAAACCTTTGAAACGAGCCCCGCTTTGAGGGGGGGCGGGGGGGGAAGAGCAGCTCGAACCTAAGGGAGGGGCTTGGACCTGGCCTCCTTCAGGATGGGGTGCCCGGGCGGCCGCCAGAAAGGCAGCGGGCAGGGCCCGGGGAGGCGCTGAGCGAGCCCGGCCACCGGGGCGGGCGGGGCGGCGGCCCGGGTCGCCTTCCCGGCCACGCGACCCCTCGGGCCCCGGACCAAGCCCCCGAGCCAGGAAACCAGGGTCCGGCAGCGGCCGTCGAGCCTCCCGTCTGCGGGGCGCGAAGCGTGGGGTACCAGCGGTGGCCGCCGCCGGGTCCGCCCCGCAGTGCCTGCGCCTGCGCGCCAGTGCGCCCGCCCCTGCGCCTGCGCGGGAAGCCCCGCCCCCGGCCCCGCGCGGGGCCGCGCCTGCATGGCGGCCGCCGCAGTGAGAGGTATTTAGCGGGAGCGCGCGTTGGGCTCGAGGACGCGCGGGCGGCGGCGGCGGCGGCGGCCAGGGGGGAGCCGAGGCGGCCGTTGCGGGGCGCGCTCTCGAGCGGCGGCGGCGGCGGCGGCCCAGCGAGTCCGGCGGGTATCGGCGCGGCGCGGAGGCGGGGGCTGCCCGCGGCGGCGGGGTCGGCGGCGGCGACGGGGCGCGTGTAGCCGGGGCCCGGGGCCCAGGCGCGCCCTCCGCCCTCAGGTAAGTGCAGCCCGGCCTGGAGGGAGGAGCCGCGCGGGGCCCTCGGGGAGGAGGCCCGGCGGGCCCGGCCGTGTCGGCGGCGGGAGGGCGGCAGCCCCCGGCCGGCGCCTTTGTCCGGGCCCCGCGGCCGCCGAGCGCCGCCCCCCGCCCCTCCCTCCGCCCGCCCGCCCCCGCGCCCCGGGCCCGCCGGCGGCGGTGGGGAGGGGGCCGCGCGGCCGGGAGGGCGGGGAAGGGCCTGCTCGCCGCGGGTCGGCCCCGCGCGCCCGGGAGGCGGGCCCGGCGGGGGAGGCGGCCCGGCGCCGGTCTTTGTTGCGAAGGGTCCGGGTGCGCGGCCAACATGGCGGAGGTCAGCTGAGCGCGGCCGCCCGCCGCCCGCCGCCCGCCGCCCGCCCGGCCTGCATTGTGCGCGGGGAGAATGCGGCCGCCTCCCTCGTTTGTGGCGTCGGCGGGAGGTCGCGCCCGCCGCTCGCCGGGGAGGCTCCGGCTGCTGATCGTGCGCCTCGGTGTCCCCCTGCCGCGCGTCTCGGGTACTTTGGGGTCCTTCCCCGACTCTCCCGGGTTTGCGACTTGGGCATGTGGGGTCCCTGGGCCGCGGGGCTGCGCGAGTGTCCCGTCCCCGCCCCTGGAGAGGTGCAGGGTCTGCGCCCTGACACCCGAGGTGTGCGAGCCGGGAAGACCCGGTCGCGAGCCGATGTGTCAAAGTCACCGCAGCCCTGAGCGCGGGTGTAGGACGGCGACCGGGCTGCGCGGTCCGGGCGGCTGGACACGGACCAGCCCGGCGACCTCCCGCCTGGCCAGGGGGGGAACTCTCCCGAGCACTTGGTGTTGGGAGCGCGCCCTCGGTGGTCGGACCGCCCGCTTGGGTCCCAACCCTGCTCCACCGGTTTGTGACCTTGGGCGAGAGACTTAACCTCTCTCTGCCTCCTTCTCCTTCTCCGCGAAATGGGTCAGGACGGCTCCTCCCCCCGGGACTCCCGGCTGGGAAAGGGATGCGACGGGGCTGAGGGCTGAGGGCTGGGAGCCGGGCCCCGGCGGGCGCGCAGTGCACACGCGCTGCGGGGCTGCTGCTAAACTTGGGCGGCTCTCCCGCTGGCGGGGCCGTGGGAAGCGCGGGTGCACCGGCCGGGATCGGTGGAGTGACGGTGTCAGCGGCTAGTTCGTGGGTTTTTCTCCCGGTGCCTGTTGTTAGCCGTGAAAAGAAGAGGCTTAGAGGACCAGGTTGACAGGTGCTGGGAGGCGGCGGGAGTTGAACTTTCCTGGGAAGGGGGTGGGACAGGGCCCTGCGCGCTGGGATTTAAACCACGTGGAGTAAAAGGAGGGCCTGGAGCGCTCGTACCGGGTCGGGGACGGAGGTACCTGACCCGGGGCCGCGCAGCAGGGCGTCCCTGGCGTGAAGTGTCCGGGTCGCCATCCCCTTGGGACATTCCTGAAGAGCAGAGCCTGGGGATCCGTCCGCGCGGGCACGTTTCCTCCGGGAGGCGAGGGCTCGGCTGGGGAGGAGGGGGTTTGGTCAGCTGTTCGGAGGGCTCCGGGACGCGTAGATTTTGAGACTTAAAGTGGATTAAACAAAGGGTGCGGTTTGTTTTCTGCGGCGGCGGTGGTTCTGGAAGTTACAGATAAGACTTCTGTGACCTGGAACGGTTACTCGGCACCCCAGAGTTTGCTTTGCCGCATATTTTCTTCCTCTTCTAGATAGACTTGGCCTGCGGGATGCCTCCTGGCGCCCTCCCAGCGCGGTTTAGCAGCGTTCAGGGGTATTTCCGACTGAAGCAGGCTCATAGATGTGGAGCTTCTCAGGACAAGTACTCCACAGATACACATTCGGAAACAAGTTCATTTCAGGTTAGCTTAATATCGGTTGCCTCTGAGCTCCGGGAAATTCTTACACAATCGCTGTAGAGCAATACTCGCTGCCCTCTGTCATTAAGAATATTGTAACCAGGCTACAATTAATTGGAGTTACAAAGGGGTGTCTAGCTGTGGCAGCAATGACATAATTGAGAATCGGGCTTTCTTTTCAGTGTTTTGAAAGCAGGTCTTACGTAACCAGGCAGCGCAGTGAGGTTAGTAACCTTGCCGAGTGACCACTTACGTTTGAAAGCAGTGGGTTTCCTCAGTTTCTAAAGATGGGAGGTTTTTCCTTCTTCCAGAAACCTGTTACAGACTTTTATTACAATTACGGGTTTTCTGTATGCCCCGCGTAAAACGTTTCGGATAGTTTTGGTGTAGACCTCACTACAAGCGTAATTAATACATGAAACTCTGGCCTTCCCACCGCTCCCCACACCCCTCTCCAAAAAACAAAACCAAACCTGGGGTAGAATCTTCCTCTTCATAATGTTTCTTGAATGGTTTCCTTTCAGTAGCAGTTTCTGCAGGGTGCTGTAACTGAGTGGGCTCCCCTGGGCGTACTTCCGGGCCTCCGTCTATGTGCTGGGGCACCCGGAGCAGGTTGCTTGTTGAACTCTAGACTCACACGTTCTCTTGCCTGTAGGTCATCTTTAAAGGACTTCATTTTGAGGAGTCAGAGGGTATATTATGAGGTTTAGGTGCGCAGCAAAAAAGACGGGACTGAGATTCCCGGAGCGCCCCGTCCCCTCACACAGCGTCCTGCTCTCAGCTCCTCCACTTTTATGTACGAGTGGCGGTTTGTTACAGTGGAGTAACTGCACTGACACAGTTATCACCCAAGTCCCGCTTTCCATTCTGCTTCACTCGCAATATTGTATATTAGGAGTTTGACAAGTGCAACATATGATTGCACTTTTATGTATTAGGGCGCTGCTTCTACATTGCCCCTCTCTCTCCCCCCCCCTCATTTTCACCGTTACATTCAGTCCTCCTGCCTCTGAGTGGCCTGCCTGCTGTGGGTCTAACGCCGTGACGAAGGTGTGAGGACAGAGCTCCGAGGTCCTCGTGGACAGAAGGACACAGCCCCCTGAGCTGCTCTCCTGTTGCTTCCCGGCCAGTCCCCCCGTGCTTGCAGGTGCCGATATGTGCCCCCGTTTCCTCTTCCTGCTCAGCTCTAACCTCAGCCTAGACCCCACTTAGTTCCTCCGGACCCCCCTCCCCTGACTGGGGTGCCCTCTCTCTGCGCGGTCCCCTGTAACGTGTATCCCCCTGAACTGGAGGTTTTCCTGTACTCTGCACTCCTCGCCCCCAGTAGACCGCGGTCTCTGTGGGGACCCTGTCTGTCCAGTGAGCACTGGCGGGCGGGCGGCCGGCTGATGCCTTCACACTGCCCTTCGCACGCTCTTGCAGCCTCGCCCGCCTGGCCCCTGGGCTCTCTTTGGTTCTGGAACATGGCTGCGCCTTTGCTTGTGATTGTTCTCCATCTGTGGCCCTCGGGCAGGTGAGGTAGCCGCTCTCCACGCCTAGTTCCCACGCGAGAGCAGTTCCCAAGTCTCTGGCCCTCCGCCATGTCCCCCGACAGAATGGCTCCGGAGAGTGAGCTCTCAGGACCTGGAAGGGCCCTTGGCGCTGTCACTGAGCAGTTGGTGACTGTAAGCCCCTTGAAAGCAGGGACAGTGCCTGCTTTGCATCTAAAGGCACCGTGCAAAGAACGCGCTTAATTAATTCTAAAACCACTTGAGTAAGTTACTAAACTTCTCTAAATATTACCGCGCGCAGCTCGTGAGGGGCATGGACAGGATGACCATTGTGATGGCGCCGTAAAGGAGCCCGGTGCTGAATCAAGGCGCTGGGCCGGACCGCTGCAGGAGGGTGACGCCGCCCACTGCAGGAGCAGGCAGGAGGGACAGGAGCCAGTGGGTGGGGGGAAGAGCGAGGCAGGGGTGAGGAAGCGCACCCAGAAGCCACCCTCTCCGAGGTTTTAGAGGAGCAGCCTCACCCTCTCGTAACTTGGGAGGCCTGGCTGCTTGGGGAAGGTCAGGGAGGCGCTGCCTGCGCCCTGGATGGAGGAGTGGCAGGGACGAGGGGGGAGCTGGATGGGCTCAACGTGTGTTTTGGAGGCAGAACGAATAGGACTCGCCGATGGCTTAGGTCTGCGGGGTGAGGGAGCCAGGGATCCCGTGGTTTCTGGCGTGAGCAGCTGTGTGGTCCTGGTGCTGTTGACCGAGGCGGGAAAGACTAGGGGGGGGCAGGGGGCGGAGACAAAAACCTGAAGTTCTGATTTGTGGAGCTGAGTACCTGAGAGACATCAGAATGGTGGGCGAGGTAGGAGGCAGCTGTGTGTGGCCACCGAGGCCGGATGGGAGACAGAGCATGTGTGGGTGTCCGGAGAGTAGAATGCACGGTAGAAAAAGGGAGAGGTGGATGCCAGACAAGGGGTGTAAAGGCTGTGAAGTCTCGAGAAGGCGAGAGGACAGTGCGCCGTGCCGCGTGCAGGCCCTGTTCCGCCCGATGCCGGTGCCAGGAGGAAGAGCACTGTGGCTCCTGCAGGGAGCGCGGGGGGAGGAGAGCAACTCCTCAGGGGTCACGGTCGAGTCTGAGCCAACCTTTCCACTTGCTTAAGAATGCAGCTTTTACTGACTTTTTCACATCCTCCGTCAGACTAATCCTTACCCAGCAGCTTCTTTATCGTCCCTTTTGCAGGAAATACAGCTAAAAACCACCCGTCTCCTACCGCCCAGATAGCTGGCCCTGGGTCATTTCTGGGGGAGGGCTTCCTGATCGCCCACGCCCGCCCTGCGCCCCCCGCGTGTCCTGTTCGGAACTTGCCGCAGGAGGCCTCGCGATGCATGTCCCGTGGGCCTGTTTCTCCACGTGAAACTCACGTGGTAAGGAGCGGTATTAGCACCCCCGCTGCCGCTGTAACATCACATGCTCAGGGGCAGGGCGGCGGTCGGCTGTGGCCCTCTCTGAGGCATGGTGCCTGCTGCTGCAGCGTTGGTGCGCTAGGAGGCGATGTAAGCACAACGGGTCGCGTGTGTTAGAGAAGCCAGGCATGCGGCTATGAGTAATCAGGGAAATTCTTCCTCGGCCGGTTAATAAAAGGAAGCAGGTTCCCACATGAAATTGAGACTAAAGCCATCTCCTTCTGCATGTGGAGTGGCAAAGCAATGGCCCCGTGCTCTGAAACTACTAAGACCGCACTAAAGACTGCATCGCAGCTGGTCCGGTTTAGGTTGGAAGCTGTTTAACTTCATCCCAGTCTGGGCTGGAGGCATATTCTCTAGGAAGTGTAGGTGACTAGTGCGCTCCTGGGCAGCTGTGGACTTCTGCTTCCTCTGGCCCCTCCAGCTGGTCTTCGTGCATTGCCGTTTTGTGAGAAGTTAAGCTCTTTGTAAGCCAGCGTGGAAAAGTGTCGGTCCTCGGTGAGAAAGTCCTTTAAGGCTCACTGCACTAGAAACCAGTTCAGTGGCCGCCGATCTTCGGCAAACACGCTTGGTCACCTGTCCAAGCGGAAGGCACCCTCTGCTTGGCCAGCCGGGCCTGCAGGGCTGGGCCTCCAGCGAGGTGATGAGCCAGGCAGGGCGGCTTTGGAGGCCTCAGGCGAACACCTGTTTTGGGACTCGGATCTCCTCTGGTACACGGTACCCACCTTCCATAATCCAGACAAAAGCCACCCGGGGCTGCAAATGGCCCCGCTTGACAGTGTGGGGGAGGGGGGCGGCTGGGCTTGAATGCACGTGTAGGCGACTCTGGAGCCTCTGCTGTCACTGCCGGGCGCGCTCGCTGACAAGTCTGGGTAGATGGACTTGCGGACGCACGGTGAGGGTCTGTGTGGGTCCTTTGGAAGTTTGGGGAAAAGGGAAACTACCCCCTTTGCTTGTTCTGTCCTTTGGGTTCTGCCTTAATTCTGTTTGGAAAGAGTTTCTCTGCCTAAAACGTGGAAAGTCTCCTCCTCAGAAGCCTGAGGCCTGCCTGAATGCATATATTGGAAGCTGAGACTGAGACGCAGGTGGTAATTTACATTTGTCAGCCAGCTACGAGTACATTCTCCTCCGAATGCAGCTTTAGGTAAGGAGGCTGAGGTGGCGAACACACTGATAGGGTGGCAGCGATGCGAGCTGAGATCTGCTGGGAAAGTGGGTGGTGCCAGCCAGGCCCTGCCCGAGGCCCGCGCCTGCGGGTTTGGAGGCCGCCCCAGCGGCTCTAATGACAGGCCGCGCTGAGCGCAGCTGACGCAATGCCAGCCGGGGCGGGCTCTGGGCGAGGGTAATGCCGAGACCCAAACAAGCTGCTCTGGTTAATGAGGCCGTTTAGGACGGCTTTCCCGGTGTGGGAGGAGACTGTCCGCGTGGAGGCTCCAGTGGGAGTCACTGCCGCGCGCGCGCGCGCGCGCGTGTGTGTGTGTGTGTGTGTGTGTGTGTGTGTGTGTGTGTGGCTGCTCGCACTGCAGTGCTGTTGGGGCGGGGTGGGGGGGTGTTGAAAGTATGGGGCGGACGGTAGAAATGGAGAAGCAAGTTAGAATTGAGGAACCGCCCAGCGCCTGTCCCTGGTTGCTGGGTGGAGCGGGGAGCGCGCTCTTACCCTGGAGCGCCGCGGGGGCGGGGAAGGGGCTGCCCTGCCACGGTGCCCGCAGCCTGCAGCTCCGGTGGCCGCCACACGGAGCTGTGGCCCACATCCCACCCTGACTCTAAGCCGGCGGGGAGACGCCTGGGGTGGTGGCCCCGCTGGGTGGGAGGGGCGCGGTGCAGAGCCGGAGTCCCCCGGGGCTGGGTGGGCGGGGCGGAGCCTGCGGGCCTCCCCCCCCACCGCGCCCCCCCCCCTCCCCGGGGCCCCGCCCCGCAGAGCCTCTGGGGCCGCCCGCCGGCTCTCCCTTCTCCCTTCTCCCTTGTCCCGGCTGGAGCCGGCTTCTCCAGCTGCGCCCGGCCTGCCCGGCTCCAAAGGGCTCTTCCCCAGCCACCTCGGAGCCGGCCTTCCCAGGCTGCGCGCCGCGCACCTCCCGCCCGCCCTGCCCCGACAGGCCGGAGCCTGCCCATGGGTCTGGGGAGGGGACGCTGCTGGGCGGCGCCGCGATGGCGCCCGCGTTGTGGAGACGCAGGCGAATTTGAGCCGGGGAGGTGCAGCCCGCGGCTTGTGGGCCAGGAGAGGCCTCCCTTCCCGGCCGCCGTAGCCTTCGCCGGCG
This sequence comes from Corynorhinus townsendii, assembly GCA_026230045.1. Lineage (NCBI taxonomy): Eukaryota > Metazoa > Chordata > Mammalia > Chiroptera > Vespertilionidae > Corynorhinus > Corynorhinus townsendii. The sequence goes on along the minus strand of JAPDVU010000011.1, from coordinate 2,339,040 downwards.
CCTCGGAGGAGCGGGGAGCGGATGGAGGGGCACCCCCCGGGGCTTGCTGACCACCCCCGACGCGCAGGAGCGGAAGCTGCTCAGGAGGGCCCTGCCGCACTGCCCTGCCTCTGGGGGGGCTGCCTGGCTCCCATGCCCGGGAAGTGCGCCTCGCCCAGCCTGCACTCCTGGAGGGGCGTCTTGCTCACCTGCTTGCCAGCCGCTGGGACGAGGAGGAGAACAGGTACATCTTGGCCTTTAGGAGACCGGGCTGCTTAAAGGGAACCCGGGCCGCGGTCAGCCGGGGCTCTGATTGGAGGACGGGCCGCCGCGCTCAGCTCACTAGCTCCCCCTTCAGGGCACACCGCGCCCTCCGCGGAGCGCCCCGGCTCTGGGTCCGGGCTGCCCTGCGCGGGGGCTGTGGGACTTTCCTGGCTGCGGAGGCAGCTGGTTCCACCTTTGGAGCTTGGGCGGCCCTAGCAGCTGCCCTGCAGTTCAGTGCCTCCATTCACAGGAGACACCGCGGCTCCCCACCTCTCCCACTTGGGACAGGTGTTAAGTGTGCTCTCCGCAGCGCTGGGGAAATGAGGTCCATTGGAACCGGAGCCTGAACTGCTGTTCCAGCGCTGGCTAGGCCGGCAGTGAAGCAGGGCCTGTCCTGTTGGTGACCTCAGGTTGAGACACCGAGGTGACAGGCCCTGTGACGAGCGGGTTCAGCTCAGTGATTGAGAGGCACCGGCGGCTGCCTTTTGCCCAAGGAGCCACTTTGCAGTGGTCACGCTCCTCGCTTAAGGGGACAGCGCACAGCGGCCCGTGAAGCAGGCGTGTGGCACTCGCTGGGCACCTTGGCCATGCTGCCACCATTGTTGTACGCTGACCTCAGCGTGGGGCCATCGCGGGCCCTGGAACCTCCTTGGCACTCACTCCTGTTGGGGCCTCAGATGAAGAGCGCTGACCGCCTTGCCCTGAGCTCTGCCGGGATCTGCTCCACTTTGGTTTCCTGGAACCTGGGAACATTTTCGTGACCGTGGGCTTGCTCTCTCGTGCGCCCTCAGCCCCATGTTCAGGTGTGGAATTGAGTGATGTCGGACCCCGTGGCGTTTACAGGGTCACACTGGTGGCCAGCACTGTTTTTCTCCTCTTCTTTTCTGTTAGCAGCATTGTTTTCAAAGGTGAATGCTTTGCAACAGGGTAACAATTATAACTGAGACAACGTTAACTCTGAGGCCTTAAGTTTAATTGGGCAGAAATATGGCGGACGTAGTTAATGGTCTGCACTCGGAGGCCGGTAGGCTGGTCTTTGTCGCTGAGCCCAGGCCACAGGTGGGGTCCTGGGGAAGGTGCTGTCTTACCGTTCCCTCAGCCCGGGTGCCACCCACTGCCGGCGGCCGTGTCTCCCAGGTGACAGCTCTGCCCTCGGCGCTTTTCCTGTCTCAGCGCAGGGAGCCCGGCACAGGGCCTTTACCTGGGACCCCCCCCCCCCCCCCCCCCCCGCGGTCTGCTGCTTTCCTCTTTCCTCTGGGACCCCAGCGACTCGTTTCTCGGTTGCTTGGGGCCCAGGTTGTGTTTCAGCCTTCCCTCCACCGGGGCATCCGAGGGTGGGCTTCCCTCTCTCTTCCCGTAAGAACGGGAATTGTGTGTGTGCTGGGACATTTCGAGGAGGATTGCATCCAGCATGTAACTCCTAGTCAAACGCGTATTTTACGTGATTACTTTTGGTAGCCATTTGTTTCGCTCACAGTAAATTTTGCATGAGCCCTGGCTGGTTGGCTCTGGGGACAGAAGGCTCTCAGGTCCGATTCCGGCCAAGGGCACAGGCTTGGGTTGGGGGCTCAGTCCCTAGCAGGGGGCGTGCAGGGGGCAGCCGATCAGTGATTCTCTCTTGTTATTGATGTCTCTCTCTCCCCCTTCCTCTCCGAAATCAATAAAAATACCTTAAACTTTTTTTCTTTTGCGTGAAACGCATGACTGTGAGACAAGTTACGGCGGCCATGACTTCTCTCCTTCCTCCTCTTACTTTATCTGTCTCCGTTTTAGAAATGAGCCGCCAGACTGCCACGGCCTTACCGACTGGGACCTCCAAGTGCACACCGTCGCAGAGGGTGCCCGCCCTGACGGGCACCACCGCGTCCAACAATGACCTGGCCAGTCTCTTCGAGTGTCCCGTGTGCTTTGACTATGTGTTGCCGCCCATTCTTCAGTGTCAGAGCGGCCACCTGGTCTGTAGCAACTGTCGCCCAAAGCTCACGTGCTGTCCGACCTGCCGGGGGCCCCTGGGATCCATCCGCAACTTGGCCATGGAGAAAGTGGCCAACTCCGTCCTTTTCCCGTGCAAATACGCCTCTTCCGGGTGCGAAGTAACTCTGCCGCACACGGAGAAGGCGGACCACGAAGAGCTCTGTGAGTTCCGGCCCTACTCCTGCCCGTGCCCCGGCGCCTCCTGCAAGTGGCAGGGCTCGCTGGATGCCGTGATGCCCCACCTGATGCATCAGCACAAGTCCATCACCACCCTGCAGGGGGAGGACATCGTCTTCCTCGCCACAGACATCAACCTCCCCGGGGCCGTGGACTGGGTGATGATGCAGTCCTGCTTCGGCTTCCACTTCATGCTGGTCTTGGAGAAGCAGGAGAAGTACGACGGGCACCAGCAGTTCTTTGCGATCGTGCAGCTGATAGGCACGCGCAAGCAAGCGGAGAACTTTGCCTATCGACTCGAGCTAAATGGGCACAGGCGGCGATTGACTTGGGAAGCCACTCCGCGGTCGATTCACGAGGGAATTGCGACAGCCATCATGAACAGCGACTGTCTAGTCTTCGACACCAGCATTGCACAGCTTTTTGCAGAAAACGGCAATTTAGGCATCAATGTAACTATTTCCATGTGTTGAAGTGGCAATCCGACATTTTCTGGCCAGTGTTTGCGTCCACTTTCAGAGAACAGGCCGCCTCTGCCTGCCCCCGAGACTGTCGGTAGGTGGCGCTAGTCCCATGAAGGTAAATAAACGGAAAGGCTGTTCACTACAGGAAACGGCTGCATGTAGTAACACTAATATATTTAAAATAAGTCAACAGTAAACCACTGAAAAAATATATATATACACCCAAGACGGGCATCTTTTGTATTAAGAAAGGAAGCATTGTAAAATAATTCTGAATTTGTGTTTGTTGTAGATTGAGTGTACTGTTGAAAAATACTTTTGTTTCTGGGTGTGACTGTGTGGGTGCGTGTGTGCGTGTGTGGGTTTTTTTTTCCTTTAACTGACAAGCCATGTTGAGTGGTCTTGGGCCACTGCTTCCCCTCTTTTGAGTCAATACATAGTGCTGCTGTGTGTGTATATATTTTTTGTGTGTATTTGCTAATTTTTATTAATTCTAGTTTTTCATTAAATAAATTTGACTTTCTTTCTGTAATTCAAGCTTTTCCCATCTTTTTTTGTACCTTTTTTAAAGTTAGTGTTTTTTTGATATGCATAATTGTTTAAGGTAAAGTTTATACATATGTGTTCCATACATATTTTTTCTCCCCATTAATCAGTTTATTAGAAATACTTTAAATTCAGCCATCTTGTGAAGATACGGGTCCCAGAAAGGAGAGGGAACCTCGGAAGGAAGATCAGAAGCTACTGGAAGCACCTGGAAGATGGCTGGTCGGTCCGTCTTTCTCTTTTTTCCAGTTGAGTCACGCCTTCAAACGTATTCTTTCCAAGGTAGTAGGATATACTGATTTTTTAAAAATATTGAGAAATCAGGTCCCCCCCCAATATCTTGGACAAATCACATATGTTTAAAATTTGTTCTCTCATATTTATTGGTTTTGCAAAAGAAGGCATCATCTCACACAGTATTTGTAATTAAAAGCAAAGATTTGTTTAAAAAAAGGCAGTTTGCAAAAAAAAATGTTTTGGTCTTTTATAATTCTCATTAAAAGAATATCTGGCAAATGAAAAATTCTTTGTGTTGCTTTAGCTCTAAGTTGATTAAAATACAAAGCTGTTTTCCTGTCCGATTCTGTGCTTTACAGCAGAAATCAGTGTGCAGTTTTGAAATGCAAGAGTTTTATGGTAAAGTACAGCACAGCACAGGGCACAGCGAGCCCCAGGTCCCGACTCGCCCTCCCGGGACACTGGCCTCTACCAGCTGGCCGGGCACAGTGCGTAACGTGCCGACCCCAGGCTCACCCAAGAACTTGCAGTGTCCTGACGTGCCCGTCCTTCCAGTTTGGAACAGAAGACTGAAGCCCATTACCGGAATAGTCGTTCGGAATGGACGCGTTCCACACGGCGTTCTTAGTCTCCACAACACACTGACGTGGTGCGTTGGGTGAGGAAAGCTAGGGCCCAGGAAGCTGCTGGCCTGGCCTGGTTGTCCTAACCCTGGGTGAGTCGGGAGAGAGAGGAGGAGAGCCCGACGACGGGGAATCGGCACAGGCAGGCGGGGCAGGCTGACGACCATGGGGACCAGCCCAGAAAGGTTGGCGGCCTCCCTCGGGACTGGACTTCGTAAGGTGACAGGCATTCGGGGCCGGCGTGTTTCTAACGTGTGCTAACACGGGCCGCTCTGCCTGCGTGATGTTGCGTGTGCTTCTTCCCTCCACTACGTGGGGACGTGTGGGCCTCCTCACAGCGGCGCTTAACCTGAAAACGTCATCTCCACCAAGACTAGCGGGCTGCGTTCTCACCTGTGCCCAGTGCCCCTTCCACATCGACGGGGATCTAAGGTCATGGTCCCTACCAGTCGTTCTTGACCTCCTTGACTGGGCGTCTGAATCGCCCGAGGCCCGCAGGACACATTTCTGAGTGTGGGTGGGAGGTCTCTGGTGGGGCTGGAGGACGGCCGTGTCTAGCAAGTCCTCAGGTGGCAGAGGCTCTGTCTGGGGCCACAATGGGAACCGTGCTCCACCTTCCCGGGGACAGAGAAGACCACCAAAGACGGAAGAAGTCGGTGCTATCTATTTATTAGAATCTCCGGAGCAGCACACGCGGGGAGGCCCGCGCCCGCTGCGCAGCTCACAAGGAAAGGGACGCCTTGCTTACCCGCGGGGGTGAGCGGCCGGCCGGCCCTGCCAGTGCCTCGGTGCTCAGGGCCGAGTGCCTGAGACCAGCTCTGAGCCTACAGCTTGCTGTTTAAGAGGCCGGGCCTGGCCGGGACCGAGAAGCCCCCGTCGAAGGCGGCGTTCAGGACTTCGTCCAGGCAGCTCGCCGTGACGAAGCTCAGGTCGCGGCGCACGTTGCCCGGGATCTCCTCCAGGTCCTTCTCGTTCCTCTGGGGGAGGATGACCCGCTTCAGGCCCGCTCTGTGCGCGGCCAGCACTTTGTCTTTGATGCCGCCCACCTGCGGAGGAAGGGTATGCAGACGGTGACCTCCGCTGTGCTTCCCGGGAAGCCCAGCCTGCACCTTCGCCGCTGCTGTAAGACATCCAGATCCCCTCCCGCCCGTCACACATGAGCTGAGAAAGCCACTGAAAAGGTTAGCAAATAGTGACTTCTCTTGGTTTCAATTAGTGTTAGCATACAGCCTCTGAATGGGGGGAAGATCATCCTTTGAATGGGGGGAGATCCCAGCTTTCTTCTGTCTGCGTTCCTGACTGTTGTCAAGGTCTACACTTACAGCCTCTGCAGGCACGGCTCACCTGTGGGCTGGTGGGGCTGATTCGGAAAAAGCCTCGCGCTAGCTGACCAGACACGCCCGCAGAGCTCAGCTGCGCACCCGGGTGACGCCCGCTGCACAGGTGAGCGCAGGGCCGCGGGGCCACCCCCGGGAGGAAACGGGCCCCCACACCTCGGCTCCGTGGCTTTAAAAGGATGTCCACAGAAAGCAGAAACACACAGACACGGAGGCTAAAGAACATGTTCCTGGGCAGCGGATGGGTTCATGAGATCGAGGAAGAAACGGAAAGATACCGTGGAACGGATGAAAAGGAGAACAGCCCACAACCTAGGGGACGCAGTGAAAGCAGTCCTCAGGGGAAGCCCCAGCATTACCGGGCTACCTTCAGAAAAAAGGAAGATCTCAACCTCGCGCTACACTTCAAGGAACTGAAAAAGAAAAAGCCCGAAGGGAGTAAAAGACAGGAAACGGTGAAGAGCGGAAGTAAACAAGATGGAGCGAAAGAGAAAAACCAACACGAGGGACCCGAGACCAGTGGCTGGTTCTCTGAGGAAATAATAAACAAGACAAATCTCCAAGCAGATTCCTGGAGAAAGAGCCCAAAGGAAGCCAGAGATGAGAGAAGTGACAACTGACACCAAAGAAATGCAAAGGGGCGAGCAAGGAAACATGAAGGAAGCGCCAAACGTCCGACCCTGTGGACCAAACGGATACATTCCTAGAAACATGCCATCCTCCCGAACTGGATCAGGAAGCATCAGAGAATCGAAATGGACAGATTACGACGAGTAAAACTGAAGCAGTAATTACAAGCTCCCAACAAAGAAAAGCCCTGGACCAGATGGATTTACAGGTGAATTTTACCAAACTTTCAAAGAAGAACTAGCCCCCATCCTTCTCAAACTATTCCAAAATGTTCAAGAGGAGGGGAGACTTCAAGTTCCTCTCACCAAGCCAGCAGTATGACCCTAGTTCCAAAACAAGGTGACGAGACAACCCATCAACACAAGGAAGGATGAAATCACAGGATCCTATCAACAGGTGCAGGAACGTCATCGATAAAGCCCAGCACCCATTTATGATAAAAACAACAACGCTCAGCAAAGTGGGGACAGAAGGAACATACCTCCAATGGGACCCCATCACACTGAAGCTTCTGCACAGCGAAGGAGCCATCCTGTCTAATAAGGAGGGAATATGCTAATTGACCCTCACACCATTGCAAAGATGGCTGTGCCCACAGCCAATAAGGAGGAAATATGCTAATTGACTGCCACGCCCTCAAAGATGGCAGCATCCACAGCCATAAGATGTCGGTGCCCAGTCCCCTCAGCCCTGCCGGGGTGCAGGCGCATGGCAAGGCCGGGCCCGCCCCCAGGCTCAGGTACCGAGGGCCGGCCAAGGCTTGCGCTGCCAGCAGTGGCAGCAGCAGAGTTGTGATGGAAGTGTCACCTTCCCCTGACCACTGGGTTGCCTCCCGCCCCTGAGGGCTCCCGGACTGTGAGAGGAGGCAGGCCAGGCTGAGGGATCCCCCCTCCATTGCATGAATTTTCATGCACCGGGGCCTCTAGTCAAACAATAAAAAGAACAGCCACAGAATGGGAGAATATATTTGCCAGTGACACATCTGATAAGGGTTAATATCCAAAATTTATTTAAAAAACTCAACACCAAAAAAAACAAAAAACCCCAAACAATCCAATTTAAAAAATGGGCAAAGGACTTCTCCAAAGAGGATATACAGATGGCCAACAGACATGAAAAGGTGCTCAACAGTGTTCATCATTAGAGAGATGCCCATCAGCCGATGACCACAATGATACACCTCAACCTGTCAGTGGCGAATGTGATCATCAGCACATCCACAGCAGCAAGTGCTGGGAGAACGTGGAGACAGAACCCTCCTGCCCCTTTGGCAGAGATGCTGATTGGTGCAGCCATTGTGGGGAGCAGATACAACACCAATAACAAACAAAGAAAGGGAAACTAGGAAAATAACCCCATTTACATGCATCAAAAACCCCACAACCTAGGTACAATTAAAAAAATATATGTGTGTGTGTGTGTGTATATTTCAGAGAAAAAGAGAGAGAGAAACATCAATGATGAGAGAGAATCATTTGAATGGCTGCCTCCTGCACACCACCTACTGGGGATCGAGCCTACAACCTGGGCATGTGCCCTTGACCCGAACTGAACCTGGGACCCTTTCAGTCTGCAGGCCGACACTATCCACTGAGCCACACCAGCTAGGGCACCTGGGTATAAATTTAACCAAGGATGTAAGACTTGTAAAATACGACACTGAACAAGGAAACTGAGGAAGATACAAGGGGAAGTATATACTGTGTTCACGGGCAGGAAGACTGAACAGCATTACAATGTCCAGCTACCCAAGCACCCTGTAGATCCAGTGCAGTTCCCGTCAGGACAGCGCTGGCGTACCTCACAGAACGAGACCAAACCTTTCAGAACTGCACGCGGACCCACAAAGACCCTGGACAGCCACAGCCGTCTTGAGAAAAGCAAGGTTGGAGGAATCCCGCTACCTGATCTCAAACTAGACGGAAGGCGGCCTGGTGCTGGCGCTCCGATCAGCCCACCCACCGCAGTCCCCTCCGGGGCTTCCTGTTTGCCACCGAGGACACTTCCCAGGCCCCTTCCTCCGCGTGGGAGCCGACGGATCCCTGCGTGCAGGAGGGCGCCGTTTCAGGGGCTGCTGGGAAGCCCGTGTACAGAGCTCCATGTGCACCACTTCCCCTCGGGGCTCTGAAGGCGCTGACCCGGGTCACTGGAGAGCGGCGAGGAGGACGGGACGCTTTCCTGCCGAGCCGAAGCGAGTCCCAGTCCATTTCTCTGAGCAGAACCCCTGGGGGTCAGATGTCGGATCGGCCCGACGGTTTCCGTGTGACTTCTCTGAGTAGCCGACCGGTTCTGAAGCCCTAGTTTTAAATGCGAGCGCTGGCTCGGCCTCGGCCTCGGCCTCGGCCCTGGAGTCGCGCCTGGCTGCAGCGGGTCCGGCCTCAGCGCTGCTGCCTCGCTGGTCTCCTGTGACAGCAGACTCTGCGGCTCCCGGGGAGCCGCTGCGCCCCTGCTGGGTGTGCAGGGGGAGCCCTTGCCCGGCCAGCAGGCTGCTGGGGAGGCCGCTGGGCCAGAGACAAGTGCCCGGGTTCCTTCCCGTCTCCTTCCTGCACTCCTGGGCCAGCGCTTCTCCCAGACGGACGCCGGGACGACCGTCTCCCCTCGTCGGGACGCCTCCAGCTTCCAGACGCTGCGAGCTATCGGCGTGGACCCCGCTCGTTGCTGAAGGTCAGAGCGTGCCCCCTTCATTCCTCCGTCAGTCCACCGCCTTCACCCGGGAGCTGGAGACGGGGGTCCTGAAGCCCTTGCTCGTCTGCTGTTGGGCACAGCTGGCATTATCGCCATCACCGTCACCGTCACCTTAGCTCGGGGGTGGCTAGGATGAGACCAGCGCTCCTGAGGGCACCCCTCGAGCGTGGCGGCATAATCGGGCCCAGAACCTGACCTTCTGGTGGACTTCGGACAACTGGGGCACCGAGAGCCCTGGTAAGGCTACGATCTCCCCGGGTCCTCCTGGGACCTGCTCACCATCACCGCCTCCAGCAAGGACCTCTCGGGGTGAAGAACACCCTCCTCATTCCTCGTTTGCTACGAACGTGACAGCATTCTGCTGCAGACGCTACGGGCAGCCAGTGACTCAACCCAGCACTCCCAGGGTCTGCGTTTTATCGTGTTTCCTTAAAGTTTTTAAAAGAAGATGTTTTCATTCAGAGAGGAAGGGAGAGGGCGAGAGAGAGGAACATCGAAGATGAGAGGACCATGGACCGGCTGCCTCCTGCACGCCCCACACTGGGGATCGAGCCCGCCACCCGGGCCTGTGCCCTGACCGGGAATTGAACTGTGACCTCCTGGTGCCTAGGCCAACGCCTAACCACTGAGCCACACCAGCCTGGCTTTTCCGTGCTTTTATGAGTAGTTGAAGCGACAGGCCAAGGAGGTGTGGCGTTTTTTAAGGTGAGCAGTTCCCAGGTGTCATGCTCGCTCATCCACATGTCCACCAGCTCAGCCCGCTGGCGATCTCGGGGAGGACGGAGGCTCCCCGGGGGCCCACCGGCGAGAAGTGGCTGAAAGTGTCACCCCAGCCCGGCCCCACCCCACGCCTGTGCTGCGCAGGGAGCACTTGGCTCGCTGAATGAAGCCCAGACCTCCAGCTGAACAGCCAGTGTCACCGACGACCACGCTGACGTGCCCTTAGCCAGTGCCCGTTCTTAGAAGAACGTACGTGGGAAAACGGTGTTGGGATTTGATGAAAATGTAAAAACGTGAGTTACCAGCATGGCTATAAGCAGTTTCTATGTATTTAAAACTAAGGTTCTCACTGGAAGAAGGCAAACACTCTTAAGTTTAAACTACGGTCATTTAAAACCGAACAGGAACTGACTCACCGGAAGCACCAGGCCCCGCAGCGTGATCTCCCCCGTCATGGCCACGTCGGAGCGCACCAGCCGCCCGCTGAACAGCGAGGCCAGGCAGGTCACGATGGTGACCCCTGCAGACGGCCCGTCCTTGGTGACGGCTCCAGCCGGGAAGTGCAGGTGGATGTCTGTGTTGTCGAGAAGATCGAAGCTTCCAGAAGCTTACGGAGGAAAGAAGGACTTTAACGTGGGGACTTACACTTTTTCCTCTTTTGGTACAGCGAAGGTGGAGATGCTGCAAGAGCAAGTCCAGACTCGCATGTAGGGAGAGGGAAAGTCCCACAGAACAGACGCCCACGTAGGGAGGGGGAAAGGGTCCCACACACTGTCCTTTTTCTCCTAAAACAAGAAAATCGAAAGTGATTTAAAAAAAAAAAAATGTTCTGGGTAAAGGCCTCCTTCACCACATTAACGGGCGGTGCGACCGAGGGCGTCTGCAGAGCAGTGACCCCGTCCCACGTGGGAGGAGGGACAGGAGGGACGGCACAGCCTGCACTGCTTCTGGGTCGGGCGCAGGAGGGAGAGCTCCCACGGGCTCCCAGACAGAGGCCCGCTTAGCGAAGGCGCGGCTGGCCACAGCCCGGCCCCGGCTCGTCGGGACACTCGGAGCCTCGGGGCCACCCCTGCGGGCTCGGCTCGGGGGACCCCCGCCTGCCTCCCCGTCACTCACCGTTGGTCAGGTGGTATTTCTTGGCATTGCTGCGGAGCCAGCTGATGGCGAGGTGGGCGGACTCCTTCATGACGTCCCCCAGCTGGCCCGTGAGCGTCAGCTGGCCTTCGCCGTCCATCCGACTGGCCTCCACAAACATGATCTCCCCGCCTAAGGGCGTCCACGCCAGGCCGATGGCCACCCCCGGCTGACTCAGGCGCTCAGACACCTGCAGAGGAGGGGCAGGTGAGGGGCCGAGCGTGCAGGCCGACGGACCCCCACCTCCAGGGCCTGCGCCCACAGGACTGGGCGTCACGCTCACACGGCTGGGCGTGGCCTCCTGCGGGACATGCTGAGCTCGCGGGGCCTCTCTCAGGAGCCTTTTACCTAAACGTGTCTGATGACGTGCAGACCCGGAGCAAACTTACACACTCGTCTTCCGGGACGAGCCCGCTAGGGTGCTGGCCACCTCATCGGCAATGCGCCCGATGCCAGCACTAGCCACCATGGCTGTTTCGGGAAGCGGGACCCTCCTCAAACCCACCCCGAGGGAGTGGACGGCGTACATCAAGGTCCTCCCTGCACTGCAAACTCGCGTGCCACTCCCGAGACCGTGGGCCTCGCTGACCAGCCAATCAGGCGAACGTATCCCAGCTACGAAAACCCAGGGCGCAGGAGGAATGACCCCACTACCCTGGCCCCTCTGGGCCTCGACATCTCCCAGCCACAGAGTCACCGGGTCAGCGCCCCGAGCACACCCCACCCAGCGCATCTGGAACCGCGGAGCAGCGGGCTGTGGGCTGAGCTGGGTAGAGGCCGGGCGCTGCCGCTGACTCCTTCCTGGGGCGCAGGGGTGAAATCCTGATGGCAAACGGGATTCTGGAGAAGCTGGGGCAGCACGGAGGCTCCCGGCCCCGCCCCTCAGGGAAGAGCAGAGGAGGGGACACGGCCAGCGAGGCGCTCACCTCCATCTCGTACATCGGGGGCCCCAGGATGTCCTTGAGGGCGTGGAGGTCGATCAGAATTGGCATCTCGGGGGGGAGGGCCAGGCCGGCGGCGCCGCTGTCACTGAGGGGCTGGGGCTCCGTGTCTTCCGAGTACTCCCTGCCACCTGCAAGAGGCCGCTGCTCAGAACCCTCACACTCGCAGGCTTGGGAACGCGCCCGGTGGACGCCAGGGCGAGCCCTCCGCGCTTACGAGGAGCGGAAACCCACCCGAGTGTCCAGGACTCGGGCAGAAGGGGGGTCTCTCAGGAACCCCCGAGTGAGACACTGTTGTCTGTCTCCCCGTTAACCTGTGCGCACCAGGGCAGCTACTCTACGTGTCTTTTAAAATTATTATTAAATACATTTTTATTGATGTCAGAGAGGAAGGGAGAGAAACATCGATGATGAGAGAGAATCATGGATCGGCTGCCTCCTGCACGCCCCCACTGGGGATCAAGCCCACAACCTGGGCCTGTGCCCTGATGGGGAATCGAACTGTGACCTCCTGGTTCCTAGGTTGATGCTCAGCCACTGAGCCACCCGGCCGGGCTTGCCTGTCTTGAAACACTACATTCCTCAGCCAAGAACAAGGCCTGACTCGGTTCAACCGGTGGCCTTCCGAGCAGGCGAGGCCAATGCAGCCGCTGACCCTATGCGACTCTCAGTCCATGGGCCCAGCCTTTCCATTGGGCGTCCGTCTCCCGAGAGGACCGTGAACTTGAAAATGACAGAGCCCACAGACGCGGCACCTCTTTTGTGAACACAGCTCAGCTGTGAGAAGGCCCTCCTCCGTGCCAGGGCCTCCCTCCACCAACCTCCCGCGGGGCTGAGACACGCCCCTCCCGGCTCTTCTGGTTCCTAACCGGCCAGTGGTCACGTGACAAAACGACCATCCGCCAGGAAGCAGGGAGGCTTACCTGAAAGCCAGACAGACTGTCTGGTCCCCAATACAGCGACCAGCAAACAAGCCTGGGACTGACCGCCCAGCGAGGCGGGGCCGCGGGCATGCCGCTCATGACAACCAAGCTGGGCCCACAGCCCGAGCGCGCTGTGGCACTGAGAGCGACTGACCCAGCCCATGAGGCTCAGCGGCCTGCTCCACAGCCCTTCCCCAGAGAGTCCAGCGCGGGGACGGGGGACGGGACAGGCATGCACGGTCTCCTGCCGCTGGCCGCGTGGGCTGGAGGAATGGGCTGGAGGCTGCGCTGCACAGGCTGCTGTACACGGAGCGGCCAGATGATGATGATCTCTGAACGCATAACAACCTGGCCACGCAGTGAGTGTGTGTGTGTGTGTATGAGGCCTGGTGCATGAATTCGTGCATGGGTGGGGTCCGGCCAGCCTGGCCAGGGGAGGGGACGTGGACAGTTGGCCGGCCTGCCTGCTGGTCGAACTCCTGGTCGAGGGGACCATTTGCATATTAGCCTTTTATTCTATAGGATAGACACGGAGTGGCCAGATTGTTATGCATTCAGAGATCAGTGTATATTCCCGGCACCAAACTCTCTGCGGAATGTTTTGAGCGCATCCTTGAAAGCACGGGAGCTACGAGACAGGCTGAGAGGAAGGGGATGAAAAACAAACTGAGGAGCCTGAGCTGTGCCCCCTCACCACCATCACCGGAGCAGGGACTGCGGGAGGGCGGGCGGGTGCAGCTGACCCTGCCTGGGGCGCAGCGGCGGCGCCTCCTCTCCTGGGCATCGGCCTGTGGGTCCCACCTCGGGCTGAGGAGCCTGGGGTAGCAGGTGGGCAAGCGCCCGGAGCACCTGCGGGGCCTCGCCCTGCGCACCGCAGATGTGGGCTGCGGACCGGGATGTGGCGCCCGCCCCGCAGCTCCTCGCCCTCAGGAGGGATCTCCCATGGCTGCCCACTCCTCAGGGGAAGGGCGAGGCTCCCCCAGCCGCGGCCATGACCCCCTGGTCCTCCTACCGCTTTCCTGTGGGAGCGAGGAACGCGAGGTGAGCGAGCGCAGGCCCCACCCCCGCCCCGGGGAGAGCAGGGACAGGGATACAGGAGGGAGGCGAGGAGGAAGGACAGGGGTGACATCTCGGGAAGCTCCAGGGCTTGAGGCTGAGGAGGGGCCGCCACCCAGACTGACTTTTATGGAGCAGCGTCTGGGTAAGACACAGGCCCGAGTCCTCATGGGTAAAATGAGAGCCAGACCAGGGACCTCGAATCTCTCCACCCCCTGGCACCCGGTGCCTTGGACAGACGGGGACCTGGGCTTCCATCTCCACACCACCGTGGACAACGGACAGGCCCCCAAAACACGTCACCACCACTTGGATCTGCCAAAAAGTTCCTCCGTTTTTAGCAGTGCCGACTTTGGCAAGTGGCCATTTTTCATCAGTGGCCGTTCATCACGTAACGAAGTTATTACTGACTGATAAACAATATTCTTGAACGTTGCCTCGCATCCCACCCAGATGGTGTGCGGGGCTGTGTGCGTGGCGGGGGTGGGCCACTAACAGCTACGTGGCAGAAAGGCTGTGCGTGAGCCCACGAGAGGAATACGGTCTACACCTGTACTCACACCTGTACTCAGCACACGAGCGTGTACACGTGCCCAGCACACGAGCGTGTACGCGTGCACCCAGCCCGCTTAGGCATGGAGAGAAAGACTGGCTGCCTTTATGAAAACGACTGAGATTTTATTTGGTTTGTTTTTCTCCTAAACGGAATCTACCTAAGAAGTGAGCTGAGGGCTGAGATGGCTAGTGGCTGTTTTCACAGGACAGGACGCCAATGGCCAGAGATACAATGTGTCCGAGAGCCTCCTCCTGGGAAGGCAGAGAGAGAAAAACAAAGTATCTGCAACACACGTCGGAAACTCCTGCATGTTTCCAACTGCGTAACCTGTGCTGTCAGTTTCAGGCTAACCTGTTCCAGAAAACCAGTGCCCAGCGCCCAGCTCCCAGCGCCCAGCTCCCAGCTCCCAGCGCCCAGCTCCCAGCGCCCAGCTCCCAGCGCCCAGCTCCCAGCTCCCAGCGCCCAGCTCCCAGCTCCCAGCTCCCAGCGCCCAGCTCCCAGCGCCCAGCTCCCAGCTCCCAGCGCCCAGCTCCCAGCGCCCAGCTCCCAGCGCCCAGCTCCCAGCTCCCAGCGCCCAGCTCCCAGCGCCCAGCTCCCAGCGCCCAGCTCCCAGCGCCCAGCTCCCAGCCAGTTCGCTGTGGCGGGGGCTCCGGTTCCCGTCCAGGCGGCCCGGCTGCTGTCCTGCGGACTTGCGTTGTTTTTAAAGGAACTAGCTGTGATGGAGAACTCTGTGGGTCCAATGCCCAGAAAAACCTTCACGCTAGCCAGGGAACCCTGGGAGTCCTTTCTGCCGATGCTCTCCTCCTGATTCGGGGCGATAAAGCCACCTCGACGTTACCAAGGGCAACCTCCACTCCGCGGTAACTGCCGAGCTCGGGATGGACAGCACGACGGCAACACCCTCAGTGCCAGCGAGCGCTGTCCACGCACGCAGATAAAGACGTCACGCAGCTCAAAGAGGAGGCTCTGCGGGCCAGCTTGGATGCAGCCCCCACACACCGCCGCCACGGGGACTGCCGCCGCGTGCTCGGGACACGTCACCCGCAGACAGGCATCGCCTCGGAAGCCAGCCCGACTTCTGGGCAGGGCGACGGGCCAAAGGCAACAGCCCCGGCATCTGGCCTGCGGTTTGGGGTTCCGGGGCGCGCGCACAAATGACCCTGTTTTGCTCCGACTCCAGCCAGAAGGGAAGATAAGCGACTTGGGTTAAAACGTTGGAGGGCTTTCACGTGTAACGGGAAGCAAGTGATACAAAATGACCAATTATCCTCGCTTAACTGAAAACAGCCAGCGCGGCTCTGAGGGCCAAGAACCAAACAAACAAGAACATCAACAAAACCCACGCGAAAGGCCGACGAAATAAGGTTATTTCCCTTGTTGCTCAAGAACCCTTCCTCTGCTGTGGGTCTTCCCGAGCTTTCCGGGGAGGCCCCACGCCGCTCGGAATGGTTCCTGCCGCGCAGGCGCTCCCGCCCACTGCTCACTCACCCAGGCCTCGGCTTTCTTTAGCCTCCAACTAGGCCCACTCTTGGGAACGGGGGTTGTATTCATCAAAATGAAATGTACAAAAACCTTGTAAATAAGCAAAAAAAACAAAACAAAACAAAAAAAATCCCCCACAAAAAACACACAAAACCTGTGAGAGTCAGCCCCAAGCTGGTCCCCGATGACCCTCCCTCCGGTGCCGCCCGTGCGGGCGCGGGATGCTGCCCCGGGCATGCACCGCCCCACGTGCCCCTCCGCCGTGAGCCCCTCCTTGTCCTGAGTGCTGGTCTGAGACCCCGCAGCAGGCCCGGGCCGCAGTGCTGCTTTAAGTGACCCGTCAACGGCTTGCTCATGACCTCCGACGCATCGCGGGAATAACGGTTAGATTTGCGTTTTGTCCCCTTTTCCAACCAAATGTCCAGGTGGCTTCTCTGAGAATAAGAAACTAACACCTTGAGTGTCGCCAAGTTGAATGTAGCTTCTCTAGTAAATACTGTGGTTTTAAAAACTAGAGGCCCCACGCATGAAATCTGTGCAAGGGGTTCCAGCCCTCACAGCCCTGGCTTCGTCCGGAAGGTCGTCCAGAAGGTCGTTCTGCTGTCCGGTCTAATGAGCATAGTACGCTTTTATTGTTATAGATAACCCAGATGGCCCTGGCTGGTTTGGCGCAGTGGATAGAGCACCGGCCTGTGGACCGAAAGGTCCCAGGTTTGATTCCAGTCAAGGGCACCTGCCCGGATTGCGGGCTTTATCCCCAGTGGGGGGCATGCAGAAGGCAGCCGATCAATGATTCTCATCATTACTGTTTCTAACTCTCTCCCTCTCCCTTCCTCTCTGAAATCAATAAAAATATTTTTAAAAATATAAAAAATAAAATAATAAAATAACCGAGATGCTGTGTTCTGAGAAACAGCACAGATCCTCTGCTGAGGATGCTTCTGAGGAAAGAACCTGACTGATGTCACTGGACGTGCATGGTGCCCGAGCACCTGGGCCAAGGGCCAGGCCGGACTCCACCAGGGAGGCCTCCAGGTGTGCAACTTGGGAGGTGCGGAACATTTGCCCCACCCACGGCAGGCAAGGGAGGAGCAGAACAAAACTCAGCCACACCGGCTGGCGGGGCTCCATGGCTGAGCATCGACCTGTGAATCAGAAGGTCCCAGTTCCATTCCCAGTCAGGGCACATGCCCAGGTTGTGGACTCGACCCCAATAGGGGGCGTGCAGGAGGCAGCCGATCCGTGATTCTCTCTCATCATAGATGTTTCTCTCTCCCTTTCTCGCTGAAACTGATACACACACACACACACACACTCTCTCTCTCTCTCTCTCTCTCTCTCTCTCTCTCTCTCTCTCTCAGGAGGACCTGGGCAATTCTGCACCCACGGACAGCACCCAGAGGAAGACTGCAGTGCTGCTGGTAGGAAGTGTCCCCGAACTTACAGAAGTGACCCAAACGGCAAATCCGTCCTCCCACACAGCTCGGCCAGCCCTCCCTTTGTCCCACCTGCCTGTGACCCGCTGTTCTCTGCTCTTTTATGGCCGCTCAGATCCCGACAGACACAAAGGCGGACTGTTCACTCGCCCCGTGGGGCCGGGCCTCCTCCAGGGGCCGCCTGCCTGTCCCGAGTCTGTGGCCTGAAATCACTTCTCTTCCTGGCAGGCACTCCGAGTCCAGCAGCATTTTTATCATTAAAAACAACTCGGCATGCACCGTGTGCCATTCCTCAGCGACTGCTCCGTTTTAGACTGGCATCTCAAACGCTCGCCTCTTGAAGAGAAACGTTCAGCTACTAAGCCAGCGCCCGGAGCTTTGGCACGGAACCCCGAGAGGGACTTTCTGTACAAATCCTCCGCCGGCTCGGCTGAGGTCAAGCGCGAGGTCAGAAGCCCGGGCAGAGCCGCTGACCGCAGCTTGTGGGCCTTCCAGCAGGGAAACCGCCTGGAGGCCACGTGCTTCCAATAAAAACGAGAACCCGACAACCCTCAGGAGACAAGGCGTTGCCTCGTTACTCATCCATCTGGACGCCCCGGTGATGCCCTGACCCCCGAGCCCACTTAACGCTGCTGTCGGTTAGGATTTTTTCTGCGAATCATGGATTAAAAAACATAACCAAATAAATGTTACCAGGAAGCACCGCCTGTTCGCACAGCTCACAGCTGCCCGACGAGTGTCTGGGTCTCGCTGGGCTCTCTTTGAATAGCCACTGTGACCGCAGACCCTGTTCGGACACGCTGATGGGCCGCCCGAGCCGTGAGCCCTGTGCGACCAGTCTCCTCCAAAGCAAACCCTCCGAGTGTTTATCACCGAAAACACGCCATCACAACCCCGCACGCAAGTCTCAGGGCGCGTGAGCTAGGCACACGCGCCTCACTCTCCGCTGGACGATTTCACAGCCGAGAGCAGAAAGACACAGTCGGCTGAGGCTGGGCAAGGGGAGCGTTCTGAGAACGGGGGGTGGGCAGGGGTGGGGGGAGGAAGGGTTCTGGAGGACCCGGCCTCCCGGGGAGAAAGGGACCAAGGGACCAGCAGCAGCAGCTCGCCACGCACTGCCAGCTGCCAGCAGGGCCCCCATTCTTATGCTGTTTTTTTGGGGGGGCTCTCAGAAATATTTTTAAAATTTACTTATTTAAATCTATTTTTATTGACTTCAGAGAGGAAGGGAGAGAAACAACAGTGAGGAGAATCATGGACCGGCTGCCTCCTGCACGCCCCCCGCTGGGGAGGGAGCCCACCACCCGGGCTGTGCCCTGACGGCACATCAAAGAACCGTGACCCCCTGGGTCCTAAGCTGATGCTCAGCCACGGAGCCCCGCCGGCCGGCCGGGCCAAACCTGACTTTCGACTGCAGGTGACATAGTATGTTAGTCCCAGGGCACATGGGTATTTCTGACCTCACAAAGTGGGCACCCTGACATAGTATGTTAGTCCCAGGGCACATGGGTATTTCTGACCTCACCAAGTGGGCACCCTGACATAGTATGTTAGTCCCAGGGGCACATGGGTATTTCTAACCTCACAAAGTGGGCACCCTGATATGTTAGTCCCAGGGGCACCTGGGTATTTCTGACCTCACAAAGTGGGCACCCTGACATAGTATGTTAGTCCCAGGGGCACCAGGGTATTTCTGACCTCACCAAGTGGGCACCCTGACATAGTATGTTAGTCCCAGGGGCACCTGGGTATTTCTAACCTCACCAAGTGGGCACCCTGACATAGTATGTTAGTCCCAGGGGCACCTGGGTATTTCTGACCTCACAAAGTGGGCACCCTGACATAGTATGTTAGTCCCAGGGGCACCTGGGTATTTCTAACCTCACAAAGTGGGCACCCTGACATAGTATGTTAGTCCCAGGGGCACCTGGGTATTTCTAACCTCACAAAGTGGGCACCCTGACATAGTATGTTAGTCCCAGGGGCACATGGGTATTTCTAACCTCACAAAGTGGGCACACTGACACAGTATGTTAGTCCCAGGGGCACATGGGTATTTCTAACCTCACAAAGTGGGCACCCTGACATAGTATGTTAGTCCCAGGGGCACATGGGTATTTCTAACCTCACAAAGTGGGCACCCTGACATGATGTTAGTCCCAGGGGCACATGGGTATTTCTAACCTCACAAAGTGGGCACCCTGACATGATGTTAGTCCCAGGGGCACATGGGTATTTCTAACCTCACAAAGTGGGCACCCTGACATGTCTAGCACCCAGTGGAATTACTACGATGTTAACTACACCCCCCATGCGGCACGACACGTTTCCACGACCCGCTCACGGCTGGAAGCTTGCAGCTCTTCCTCTGCCCCCGCACCCCATGCTGGACAGCCTGCTGCTCACACAGGGCACTTTCACAAAATCCAGACTGTTAAAAAGGTGGGCGGCTGCACATGTGTTTATCTTCAAACTTCCTCTCCAAGTCCTATTAAAGCAACAAGGAATTTAATAGAGGAAAACCCCACTGGAACAAAAGGAATAAGAAGGAAGGTAACAGCTGCCAAGAGCGGCCAGCCACATCCCGGAAACAGATAGGGGATGGGTACAAGCTCGAAGAAACGGGAGCCGGAAAGCCTGGGGGCAGGGCTCACCCACAGATCCCAGACGGGTCACCCTGAAACGCGGGGTAGGTTGCCACTAAGTCTGTGTGCGAAACAACCAGAGCCTAAGGCCCCTCCCGGACCCCACCCTCGGGGGCACTGCCCGCTCCAACGCCAGGGAAGGTGGGGTGGAGGAACCAGGGCCTGGCCGGGCCAGGGGAAGCCCCGCGCTGGGCACAGGAGGGTTCTGGGGCGGCTACGTTTCTGCCGATACTGCTGTGAAACGCAACAGAACAGAACACAGGGAGAGGTGTAAGTCCATCCACCCCCCTCCCCGCCCCGAGCCCGCCACCCGCCGTGGCTCCTCAGCCACACGCCTGGGACTCCTTCCAGAAAGATGGTGGCACGGCACGGCAGGGCAGCTGACGCATCTCTTCGCCAGGAGAGCAAGTGACGTCCAGGCCCTGCCTCTAAAGCCCGCCGCCAGAAGAAACAATCCTCACCCGCGTGCGGGGTGGCACCACGGAGCCGCAGAGGCCTGGGCAGGAAGCCCAACGATGCTAACATCTTTGGTGGATTCCGGTAAGAGAACCCTTCCCCTTCTTTCCCCATCACCATCTCCACGTTATTTTTCTAAGGAAAAAATAATTTAAATGACCTTTAAATCGTGGTGCTGTCAAAGACGATGCGCGAGTAAACCAGTGTCTGCGGAGGACAGAGACCTGCCCCGTCTGCGTGGGCCGCGTGGATGCTCGTTCTGTCTGAACAACCTTCTAAGCTGTCGGCATCCAAAGACTTCCCAGCAACCCGACCCAGAAGGAAAACCCAGTGCCGGAGGCCAGTGCCAGCATGTCATAACTGCAAGTTTCATCGAAAGGCTGATGGAACTTGGGGACTCAACACGGGCTGAGTCACATATGTTATCACATATGTTGTCGCCTGTTGGGAATGGCTAAAGGCATCGTCCCAAACCTGAAAAGGATGATTGTTTGCTGCCAGACAGCTCAGGGCATCTTAATCTACATGTTATTGCCTCCTGCTGGCCAAACACCTGAACAGCCATTCCCCAATCTGACAATGCTTCTGTACAAAACCCTACCCTGTGAAGTGTGTATCTCCATCTTGCCTTAGGACAATTTGTGTTAATAAAGAGCAAGGGGTCCTGAGACAAGGAGAACCTTCAGCCAGGCTCCTCTGACCCCCAATGCCTTTCAACATTACCTTTCGCCTCTGGACTCCTACTTCAGTTACACACCGCCTTTCTCCAGATTGCCGAACCCTTCTTGAACCCGGAACAAGAACCCCGGCACCCAGAACCGGCACATTAGAGATCCGCAGAGCCACAGCCTTAAAGCAGAGTCTCGCCCGTGTGCTGCAAGAATTACTAACACGCAACACCCGGCTGTGAGCCGGGGCCCTGACCTGTGCTCCCCTAGACGGTCAAACACACACAAACACACAACAGCCACCCGGCGGCCACCCGGTGAACGCCGTCCTGAGCCACCAACAGGCTGTGCAACAGCTGCATCCTCCCAGCCACGCGCACACTGAGGCCGCGTCTGCTTGTTAGCTCCTGGTAGCAGAGATCCTCAGGTGCAGGTCTAGGCACCTGCTTTTTACATTTTATTTATTTTTCTGTTAATCTTCACCCAAGGCTATTTTTCCCATTGAATTTTAAAGGAAGTGGAAAGGAGGGAGGGGGAGAAAGAGGAGAAGAGGGGAGGGAGGGGGAAGAGAGAGAGAACAGCGACCAAGAATCGACCCCGTGACCCTTTGGTGCGTGGGCTGATGCTCTACCACTGAGCCATACCAGCCAGGCACCTGATTTTTTTAAAAAGTCACTTTGGAGAGAAAAGGGTAACTACTATTATTATTTTTTGTAAATCAATCAACATTACACCTTTTTCCCATCAGATCAGCAAAATAAACCATTCTCGGTGCGACGCAGAAATCAGTTTACGGGCCGCGAGGTGGAGGAGGCGGCACATCGCTGCCTTGAAGGGCCAGCACGAGGCGATTCCGGCCAACCCTGTGCCCTCTGTGAAGGAGAGCCCGCAGACGCAGTCCCTCCCGAGGGCAGTCTGCCTCCCGCACCGCTGACAGGCCCTGAGCCAGTGCCCAGGACTCCCCGCCCCGCCCGCCCCGCCCGCCCCGCCCTCCTGCCCCAGCACCCGGAGGGCCACACACCTTCTGCCTCCGTCGCATCAGCACGCTCCAACTTGGCTTCTCGGTGCTGTCCTTCGGCGACCTTCACAGCCACTGCTCGGCAAATGGCCCCCAGCTTCCTGTCCAGGGAGCGCACCCCTGCCTCCCGGGTGTACCTGCCGTCGGAGAACAGCGCTCAGCTCTGGCTGACCCTGCCGGCCGGCAGAGTAAGTGCCTTCACCCCGCAGGTGTCCGCCGTGCACATTCTAGCGCTCGCTGCATTTTCTTGAGGACTGCGCCCCTCACATTTAAGTTCCTTCTAAAAGTCCTGTCGTTCCTGAAATAGGTGTATTTCCAGCCACAACGTCCCCCATACACACTCTCCTGACATACTGCCCTAGGCCAGTGGTCGGCAAACTCATTAGTCAACAGAGCCAAATACCAACAGGACAACCATTGAAATTTCTTTGGAGAGCCAAAAACTGACTTCTGCGCACAGGCACGAAGTTTCAATCGCACTGTATGTGCGCGCCCGCACGTGGTATTTTGTGGAAGAGCCACACTCCAGGGGCCAAAGAGCCGCATGTGGCTTGCGAGCCGCCGTTGGCCAACCACGGCCCTAGACTACAAATGGATCGGTGGTTCTTCAACGTTAAGTTGGCAGCTCGTAAGACGTCACTTTTCTCGTTGAGAGGATGCGTAAGTGCTTTCTTACATAAAATCAGTCACCTTAAGATAATCCTAGATATTTATTATACTTCAAACACTGCTGAAAAAAATCCAAAAAGCCCAGACCTGTCACCCCACTAAAGCACCAACAATCCGCACACAAAGACCTCGCGCTCGCCCTGGGGCCGAGCCAGGAGGAGGCACGCTGAGGGGCACCGAGCACTCTGACTGTGCCAGCCACCCTCCAGGCGGCCACCCCCCCCCCCCCCGGGCCTCAGCAGAGCGTCTCAGGAAACCGCTGCGCTCAGCTCCCATTCCAGGAGGCACCCCACAGACCGCTGCGCGTCCGGCCCCTCCGCCCAGCTCCGGCTCTGGGAGGGGGAGAGGGGCCTGGAATGCGGCTTCCGTGAAAAGCTGGACGGGAGGGGCAGTCAGACCCACATTAAGCTCCTGGCTGGACGCACGTCCATCAACAGGACGGGGGGCTGTCGGGTCAAGGCCAGGTTCTACACCCGCACAGACCTCGGAAGGAGGACACAGGGAGGCGTCGGAAAGAACAAGCCGACACAGAACCACCCCAAACCCAGGGCGGCTCCCAGCCCGGACAGAGGTGGAGAGGGACGGAGGAAGCGGACGGGGAACCGCCCGGCAGCAGAACGGGCCGCGGGAAGCCAGGCGAGCCCACGCCCCCAGGACGCAGCAGCAAGGACCCGCTCACGTCAGCGTGGGGAACGAGAGCAGGCCCGGCGCCGTGCGCAGCGCCACGCGGACCCCGGCTGCAGGGGGCAGCTGCCCGTTTTGCCCTTGGACCCTTGAAGGAAGCTCCGCCAGTGCCCAGGGAGCGGCTCGTTTCCTCCTCGGGGACCTGTCACGGAGGTGCCACAGGTGCCCACGCAGAGGACACCGCGCTAACGTGCCGATGGCGATCGGCACGGCGAGAACGTCTGCTTGCTGCGGCGGTGGCCGTGGGGACAAACGGAAACCCCGACGCCCGCCAGCGCCCCCCTACGCCTGCAGCGCGGTCTGGGCGGGACCAGCGAAACTCAGATGAGAAGACCTCGCTCTCCAGGCCACACCGGGAAGGACAATGGTGACTTCCGTCCGCCACAATTCAGACCCGGAGAAGCCACGGTGCCTGGACTCCCCTCGGACCTCACGGCTGGGCCGTCAGCGGGTGAGTTTCCTCCCGAAAAGCTGCCGGGGCCGGCTTGCTCTGATGGGACACTGCTGGGACCTCGGCCTATCAATGCCTCACGGGCTTCTCCCCCACTCTCCAGCAGCAAGCCCCGGGTTCGAGAAGGGGCTCCGGGTCAGGGCCCGTCTCACTGATGTGTCTGAATTTAAACAGACTTCCCAGGAGGCCGGGAGGCCACAGCGCCGCCGACTGGCTAATCCCAGGCCAGAACCCAGAATAGGGAGCCGCTTCTCCTGAACCACCGCAGTTCCCAGGAGGGGTTCCCGGGGGTGGGGGGGGGGAGGGGGAGCCTGCCTGCAGATGCCACACCCCGGGCGGTGATGCAACAGCCCGCAAGGCAGACCCGGGAGAAGGGGAGGCCCCTGCAGGCACAATTCCCATCAGCACGCAGCCCCCAGGCCAGACCAGCAGCAGGCGGAGGCTGCAGCCCTGGGAGCTGGCTGGGGAAGGCGCCTCCCTTCTCTATGTCCCCGTGTCAGTTCCCGAAGATGAAAACGAAGGACTGAAAAAACCTCTCAGAAAGAAGAGAAAACCACAGCGGCAGCTCACACCCGAAGAGGCGTGAACTCTGCGCTCCGGGCCATAAGCCGCGCCTGTGTCTGCACGCGTTGGGTTCTCACCTGTCAGATGAGCCCCTCGCGCGGCTCCTGTGGGAAAGCGGGCTCTGGCTGTGAGGACGCCCTCGATGCTGCCCCATGGACTCCTGCCTAACGCCGAGCCGTGCGCAAACCAGCGACTACGGGAACGCTCGCGGGCGATCCGCTGGCGGGAAACGGACGCGATGGCTGCTGTGTGGGACACCCCGGTGTGGGAGGAGCCGAGGACGTGGACTGACCTGGTGATGATGCCCAGGGTGGTGGCCGGGGGGATCTGGAGCTGCTGCGGGGTCAGCCCGTGCTGGTCCAGCTGCTTGGGGATCAGGTGCCGGTGGGCGATCTCGATCTTCTCCTCCTGCGTGTACCCTGGAGGAGGGGCCCTGCTGTCAGTCAGGCCCTGGGCTTCCCAGGGCCACGCTCTTTTAGACTGGACTGAAGGATGACCTCAACTAAGATCATCTGATCAGAAAAAGGACGTTTATTCTCCTGTCAACCACTGTTACAGTCTCCCACTTCTCCCCAAACAAAACATGTGCCAAGCACAGCACCTGCAATCTTTTGAATAAATCTGTCTCTCAGAGGAGAAAAATCTCTCCATGAGAGCTCAGCGGTGATTACCTCCTCAGCTCAAAGGTGGGTTTCTATCTGTTCTTTAGTGGGAAATGCTTTATGTATGAATAAAGCATTTATGTTAAAATTTTTTTTTTATTTAAGACTATTTTTATTTTAATATAGAATAATAATTAATAGGGATAAATATGTTAAATTCTTTAGCATAAACCAAATCACACCGGGAAAGACTTAACACGCAACAGACTGGATTAAACGAGCGGCGGGGTCTAGGGGAAGAGCCGCACTTAAACTTGAACAACAAAACCGCCCAACCAAGCTGCCCCCAGGTCGGAGCTGTGCGCGTAGCCGACACGTTAAAAGACGATGCTCCTGCTTCTTGAAACGCCTCAATGAGAACAACCTGTAAGAAAAATTCCCACTAAACTAACCACCCCCTTTCCATGGGACAAACTTTAAAAAGACGAACTGAGGCCCTGACTGGTGTGGCTCAGTGGATAGAGCGTCGGCCTGCGGACTGAAGGGTCCCGGGTTCGATTCTGATCAAGGCATGTACCTTGGTTACAGGCACATCCCCAGTGGGACATGTGCAGGAGGCAGCTGATCGATGTTTCTCTCCCATCGATGTTTCTAACTCTCTCTCCCTCTCCCTTCCTCTCTGTAAGAAATCAATAAAATACATTAAAAAAAAAAAAAAAAAGATGAACCGAGAAGACAGCTGTGGAGCAGGGAAGGAAATAAAGCCCAGCAGGGGTAACCGAGACCATCACGCCAGCAGGAAGGAGGCGCCAGCACACGACGGCCCACACTCGCGGGTCTCAGCGACTGTCGGCCTCAAGCTGCAGGGTCCAGGCAACTGGTTACATGACGTACTTGTTTTAGTCTCAGAAACGGGCACGGGGCGATATTTCACTCCATCCTGCTTTAAAACTATATCCCATTTTGAGCACAGGGGCGGGCCGGACTCACAGAAAGCTCAGAAATCCAATGACCGCTCCCTTGATAGAACTGTATTTCAGATTGAGATGAAATACACACTGAGATTGTATGAGAATCTAGACATACTCAGACTTAGGTATATTTAGATTCTACGCTGTTTCCATTTTAACAAATACCCACTGACATTACATGTCTCCTAGGGAGAAATAATTCTGAGCCGTTAAAATAAGGCGAAAACACTGAGGTTTATGTACTGTTAGTAACTGAAGGAGTTTTTGCAAAAAACAAACAAACCCCAAAGCCTACTGACGGCTGCAATGACAAAGCGGCAGGCAAACCGCCCCCCCCCCCTCGCCACGTAGCGTGCGGCCAGACGCAGCGCGACCCGCTCTCACTCCGCGGGAGGAAGTGATCACCCTTTCCCAGCGCAGGGGAAACATCGAGAAGCGACGGACGGGAAGCTACGCTGACCACGTGAAATCGGTTTTTGACTTCCTTGGAAAAAAATTAATTTTTTTCTATAATTTTAGAAATTGTTCCAAAGAAAAGTGTCTTTTCATTAAAAAAAACCGATCGTTCTTTCATGCTAAGTCCCATCTGAAGCTGCTCTGCGAAATTTATCGCTGAGACGCCCGATCTGCCGGGGTTAAAGCCAACAAACGCACGTCTGCCTTCCAGACTGGGAGTCTGTACAGAAGCAGGTCCACCCGGCAGCCTCGGGACGTGGGAAGGTCACAGGCGGGCAAACCGACTCTTTACGCGAAACGGCGCGGCTCCCCCAACGCTGAAGGCGGCGTTCAGAAAGGCAAGAAAGAAACAACCCTTCGTGCGTTTCCCTGTGACCCGAGTACCTGGCACCTGGATGACCTCCATCCTGTCCAGCAGGGCCGCTGGGATGGTGGCCGTGGTGTTGGCGGTCGCGATGAAGAGGACTTGGGAGAGGTCGAAGGCCACGTTGAGATAGTGATCGGTGAAGTTATGGTTCTGCTCCGGATCCAGCACCTGCGGGGAGTGAGGGCGACGCGGAGCCACTGCGGCAGCTCCAGGGCCGCGGCCACGCGGCCACAGCGGCGAGGCGGCCGGTTTTGCTCGGCGTGGCTGGCTGGGGCGCCGGGGGCTAACACTGAGACCTGCACCCTCCCTTACACGCCCCCGTTCTAAAGAAACATGCTCAACGGCACACTCTGGAAGACAGAGAGCCCAAAGCCGCCCAAATGACCTGTTCGGCCTTATCCTTCCCCTACGCCGGCGACCCGCGGTGCGGCCAGCACTGAAACACCGATCCCGAGAGCCAGTGCCCTCTGGGCGGCACGCCCTCTCCCACCGCCTGGGAACAGAAAGTGAGCGAGCGCAGGGTTCCGAACTCGTGGGTAACATGGTGATGAGCACACGCCTCCTCAGACACTATCAGAGCCTGGTACGCGTTTTCAATAAAAGGGGACGCGGGGAAGGAGCCGGTAAGGATGCGCCTGCCGCCCACCTCTGACCCAGCGCAGGGACAGACGCCCTCCAACGCGCAGGCTGTCGGCATCGTGTTAACTGGATGCGTCCGACAACTCGACAGGTAGGTTCCCGAGGCGCGGAGCGATGGGGCACGTTCATGCTCCGCGTCGCCGGGCCCGGCGCAGCAGCCCGCAAGGGCTCGAAAGAGGGTTCTGAGCGGCCCTCGGGCTCTGGCCTCCACGCGGGGCCCTTTCACTGCCCCGGCAGACATGAGCCGGCTGCACACGGTTCCAAACGGGATAAAGCAGCCGTGCCGTGAGGACAGACGAGTCGGCAGAGGCCACAGCGCGGAAGAGGTCTGGGCCCGGGCGGGAGGCGGGCTGCTTTGCTAATAACCTCGCAGGATTACCAGTCTCTACGCACAGGCAGGCACACGGCTCTGAGGGACTATTTGAGGAAAGTAAACTAGGAAAAATGACAATTACCGGAAAGAGAAAGCTCTCTAAGACACTTAAACTCACAGCTCAAACTGCTTCCGACTCCAGTCTGCACGGACCTGGTTCTGGGCCTAACCCCGCCACGCACAGGCACACGCACACACACAGGCACAGGCACACGCACAGGCACACGCACACAGGCACACACACAGGCGCACGCACGTACACAGGCACACGCACAGGCACACACACAGGCGCACACACACACACAGGCACACGCACAGGCACACAGGCACACGCACGCACACAGGCACACGCACAGGCACACGCACACAGGCACACACACAGGCGCACACACGCACACAGGCACACGCACAGGCACACAGGCACACGCACACGCACAGGCACACGCACAGGCACAGGCACATGCACATGAGCGGAGTCCCCGGGGCCCCGCGGACACGGGAGGCGGATGGCGAATCGCAGGCCTCACCTCGAGCAGAGCGGCAGCGGGGTCACCCTGCAGACTCTTGCCCAGCTTGTCCACCTCGTCCAGCAGGAACACCGGGTTGTTCACCCCGACCGTCTTCAGGCCGTTGATGATGCGGCCGGGCATGCTGCCCACGTAGGTGCGCCTGCGGGAAGCAAGCGCGTGGGCTCCGGGCGGGGCGGCCAGAGGCAGGAGCGGTGCCACCCGGAGCCCAGGAGCCAGGACGGAGGCCGCTTGGCTCTCGCGGGGAGGCCGCCAAGCGCCGAGAGGCCGGCAGCGCCCGCGGCACTTGCCCCTTCCTCTCTAAGCCTGGTGCGGGCAGCCACGGCGCCGGAGCCGCTGCGCCTAGCGCTGGCCACTCGGGGAAGCTGAAACATTACACTCAAGTCACACAGTTACGGTCCTTACTCCTCCAGGTCCCGAGATGCCTCAGCGCTCTGACTTTAACCCCCCGGCCGCACCCTCCTGCACCCCACCCCGCCCCGCCCCACCCCGCCCCCAGCACGACCATCTCACAGGGAGACGGCTGCCCGTGCTGGTCCCGCCTCCTCGTCTTCATGAAGGACGTCAGAACCGGCGGGAAGGGCCACTCAAAATGCAGACCCCACCGCCCCCCGAAAAGAAAAACTCCGAATCGTTTCTTCCCGAGGCAATCGGCCGTTCCTGCTCGAGTGAGAGGCCTGGCGTCAAGAGCGTTCACATGGAAACTCCCTCCCTCCTGGGCACTGGACCGCCCGCCCACACGCTCTCCCCGCACAGCCAAGCTCAGCGCTCTCGGGGATGTGCCACGCCGTCACCGGCAGCTCTGCCGCATCTGAGTGAGGGTCGTCTGTGTGACGAGGTCAGCTGCAGGGCGCGGCGTGAGACAAAACAGCGTGTCTGTCCAAACGGAAGAAGCCCCCTTTCTGGAGAGCCAGCGAACGTCACCGCGACCCACGTGTAGCCAGCTCACTACTGCTCGCCCGTCTACGCTCCAAATGGAAACCAAGCCTTGCTTTCCTCCCCATCTCCCACCTCGCTATCGCTGAACTCTCCGGTTCCTCTTAGAGTCAATTGCTAACTGCGAGCAGCTCCCTCCACACCACAGGCTGCGGGGCAGGCCGGAGCCAGGCCTGGGGACGAGGAGAGGGGCCGGCAGGAGGAGGGAGAGCACAGAGCCGCTCTGTGTCCTCGGCTATTTTAAACGGCAGAACGGGGCCTGCTCAGCGGCAGGGAAAAGAGACCCGCGAACCCGGCCGGGGAGCACGTGACTGGCACCGGGCCGCCACGCCCAGGGCGTCTCCCAAAGGCCCAGCTGTCCGGTGGAGGGACTCCTCCCACCCAGCCACCCTGGGGCCCCTCCCCCGCCCATCACTCTGACAGAGGCGTGGCCTGGGCTCCCCCTCCCGCCTCCACCTGCTCCCCACAGGTTTCCGGTCACCGCCTCTCCAGGCTGCGATGACTCCGGGGCCGGTGGGCAGGGAGTCCTCGGGGCGCAGGGACGGTGGCCCTGGTGTTGCACGGACCACACGCCTGGTTGGTGATGGCGAGGGAGGGCTTGCCGGCGAGGTGCCCGCAAATCAGGCTTCGTGCTCACAGACCGACTCCGACAACGCCAGGTGCCGCTTGCCCAGCAGGGATCACAGCCCCTACCCAGGCCGCACCCGAGCTCACGTTTCCACGTCTGAGCAAACGCACAACCTTCTTTTGCAAAACAAGCTCTTCTCTTCGTCAGGTTCCGCTTTCCCAGAGACAGCCACGCCCGAAAGCGTCCTCACGTGGAACAGCGCCCATGTGCTATCGATCGGCGTCAGGCGGTTACAGCAGAGGGTTAAGCCCAGCCCACGTCCAGGGGACGTGCTAAGACCCACGGCACCGCGTGCTGCCCACCACAGGCGTCATGAAGACACACGTCCCCGCGGCTCTGCCACACCAGTCATCACACGGGAACAGGCGATGTGGGGCTCAGTTTACCAATCAGACTGGATTTCATAAAAAGCACACGGACGCGTGCAGACCTACACCGGTCCCCGAGCATTGGGAGTCGAAATAGACCGAAAGCTGATTGATGGACGCGGCCTGTTGGCTGAGCAAACGCACAACCTTCTTTTGCAAAACAAGCTCTTCTCTTCGTCAGGTTCCGCTTTCCCCGCGACAGCCACGCCTGAAAGCGTCCTCACGTGGAACAGCGCGCACATGTGCTATCGATCGGCGTCAGGGCACTTCCCAAGCCTCACTGAGCCAGCAATTCCAACCGGAGAGAAAGGGGACAGGTCACCTGCGTGTCACCTACCGTGACTTTAATGTCACATGACAACTCCACAGAGTCCCTCTCTAAGTCCCACCCAATGCTGACGCACACGGGGCTACGGGCCACAAGGGAGGAAACACACAGGCCCCGAGCGAGCGCAGGAGCCACGCAGGGCGGGGAGAGCCTCCCCTGGCTGGCTTGTAGCTGAGCGCTCGCAGCTGGAGCAGGGAGATCCCGGGAGCCGGGCCTTGCGCCCAGGTGCCAGCTGCTTCCCGAGCCAGCGGCAGCCTCTAGTGGCGGGGCGAGGACAGGACAGCCCAGGGAACAGGCCGTCCCCCCTGCCCACTGCTGGTCTACTAAGTCCTGGCGTGACTCTCCTTTCACGCAGCAGAGTTGTGAACAAGCACGAGAAAGAATAAAAGGACCATTTTCATGCAAGTTTCTGACGTTTCCTGGCCCAGCCGAAGGCCAGTGACCTTGGAAACGGGCAAATGGAAAAGAAAACGATATCAAAGCATCGTATTCCTCCCCCACAACCCGAGTCTAACCCACACGCAGGCAGCGGCTGTGATTGGAAGCCGCCAGGGAAAACCGCTTCCTTAACCACCCGCACACGCGGGGCTGGTCCGAGGACAGAGCTTTCCACTCCGTCTCACTCCTCTGCCTGGACGCCAGGCAGCTGCAGCTCACGGGCGGCGTCAGGTTCCTGCACCAGCCCCGCCGCAGGCCTGACGCGTCCCACGGGCGCCGAGGGCAGCGTGAACCCTACAGCCCGAGAGGCTCATGCCTCCCCAGACCCCTCCCAGCCAGAGCGGCAGAGCACCGACAGACGGGACTGCAGCGCGCGAGTCTGACCGTTCTCCTCACGCCTCTCCCCCGGCTGTAAACCAGCGCTCTTTTTTAACGCATCTTCACTGCTCCAAGTGCTACAGGCCTCCCCCCCGACCCCCTGGCGCCCCTCCGTACACCAGCCTCCTGAGGAGCTGATTGAAGCTGCCAACGCGACACGGCTGTCACGGGCCAAGCCGCGCTTCTCACCTCCAGGCACGTGGTCCGTATCCGTGAGACGCCACCGGGCCAAAGCGACGCCAAGGCATCGGGCCACCCAGTCACCACGAGTCACGCCACGGAGACCCCCAGAGCAGAGGGTGCCCACTACGGCGAGGCCCCACGTGTCCCCCGGCACCCCGAACAGCCCTTTCAGAAGGAGAGGGACCCTGCGCTGTGCTCTGGCGGGGGCTCTCGCCAGCCACAGGGAAGGAGAGGACAGGCCGGCGAGGGAAGCACCCACCTGTGTCCCCGGATGTCGGACTGGTCGCACACCCCTCCGAGCGCGATCCTGTGGAACTCGCGGCCCAGGGTCTTGGCCACGGACCGCCCCACGCTCGTCTTCCCGACCCCGGGGGGCCCCACGAAGCACAGGATGGGGCCCTTCAGGTTGCTCCTGAGCTGCCGCACGGCCAGGTACTCCAGCACCCGCTTCTTCAGCTTCTCCATGGCGTAGTGGTCGTTGTCCAGGAGCACGCGGGCCGCGCGGATGTCCAGCCGGTCTGTCGAGTGACCCACAGGGCGCGTCTGGGCACTGGGATTGGCAGGGGGCACCCCTCCCAAGGCCGGCGGGAGTCCCAATAGTTTAGAAGTGACGAGAACACGCCTGCCTCCTCCTGAGCGAGTCCCCGGGGAGCCCGGGACTGGGTGTTCTTTTGCGTAAGAAGCTGTAGCTTCTACAGAAGCAGGAGGCCCTGCAGCGAAGGGAAGCCCCCGACCAAGATGGACCCGAGGATCACGTTTCACCAACCACGGAGACCCCTTCTCTCCGTCAGGCCCAGGGACTCTCGGGGAGCCCGGGACCGCGGACCTACGTCGGCGCGAAGGTGGGAGCAGGACGGTGAGCGGGGGTGCTGCGGAGGGCGTGCGTGACGGCGCCGCAGGCACACCGCGAGGCCGCGCTGGGGGCTCACCGGTTGTGCTCTTGTTCCACGGCAGCTCCACCATGAGCTCTAGGTAGTTCCTGGTCAGAGCGTATTCCGGCATGGACTGGGGCATTTTTTTGAGTCTGTGGAGAAGGAATACATAGCAAAGGCGCTCAAGAACAAAGAATCCCATAAAAACAGAAAAACGAGCTTACCTCCATGGCTGGGTCAGACATATCACATACACAGGGTGTCCCAAAAGACGCACACACACACTGTGAATAATTACAAAGGCAGTGGTGATGAAAATACATTTCAGTGTGCGCCCTGGCTGGTCGGGCTCAGTGGATGGAGCGTCAGCCTGCGGACTGAAGGGTCCCAGGTTCCATTCCGGTCAAAGGCACAGGCCTGGGTTGTGGGCTTGATTCCCAGTAGGGAGCGTGCAGGAGGCTGCCAATCAATGACTCTCTCTCATCATTGATGTTTCTCTCTCTCTCCCCCCACCCCTTCTTCTCTGAAATCAATAAAGATATATATTTTAAAAACTACATTTCAGTTTCAAAACGGAGCTATCAGCTGTTACAGTGTATATACATTTTTGGGGGGACACCCTGTATTTGGTTAAATAAATCTAAGAAAGCTTTTTAAGAACCTGGTTAATAGCACATGTATTTTGCTCTAAAGGTACATTACAAAACAAAATCAAAGCAACACCCACACACTGGGATGGAGGGGTGGGGACCCGCATCTGACTCAGCCCTGGGAACACAGCCTGGTCTGTGTACAGGCCTCCCAGAGCCTCTGGTGGCACCACCAGGTTCCGCACCACGGTGAGATCTAAGCGCCTCACCGTGTGTTACACGGTGATTATGTATTTTATTTTATTTTTTTACTAGAGGCCCAGTGCACAGATTCGTGCCCTGGTGGGGGGGCGTAGCCTGCAGGGATCGGCCTGCTGTGGGAGCACCACTCATCCCAGTCAGCTGAGAGGCGCCCCCACTGGGGGAGCGCAGTGACCACCAGGCGGCAGCTCCTGTGTTGAGCGTCTGCCCCCTGGTGGTCAGTGCACGTCATAGTGACTGGTCGACAGGTTGTTCTGGTCAATCCACCTTTCAGTCGCTGGGATTTTATCCTATAGGATTATTTTTAAAAATATACTTTTTATTGATTTCAGAGAAGGAGAGGGAGAGTTAGAAATATCCATGAGAGGGAATCATGGATCAGCTGCCTCCTGCACTCCCTCTACTGGGGATGGAGCCCACAACCCGGGCCTGTGCCCTGACCGGAACTGAACCCAGGACCCTTCAGTCCACAGGCAGACGCTCTATCCACTGAGCCAAAGCAGCCAGGGCTAATTATATATTTTACGTCAGAGTTGAAGTCCGCTCAGAAACGAAGCCAATATCAGATACTTGATAAAAAACGCGGCTTCCAGAACATGTGCAGCGCACGTGTTCCGTCCACGTGGGTGGTCTGCGTCTATAGCAGGTGCCAGAGCCGACAGGAGGCGCCTCAGCCGCACCTACCAACGTTCTTCACCGTGAACCCCGGAAAGGCAGGTCTCCCCAGGGCTCGTTACGGCTCACGAACACAGTGAAACGTAGTTATAACGTGACACGCACGCAAAGCAACTGGGTTTTCTGCTGAACCAGGTCACCCAGCCCAGCTGCTCAGCCTGCACACCGCCAGGCCTTCCGGCACCCCCTGCACGGGGAGAGGGGCAGGCCCTGCCTCACGCGTGTGCCCTAGAGACAACAGTGACGTGTGACGCGGACAACGGGAAGTGGACAAACGCTGAACACAGGCTTGTCCGCTCTTGACGACAGTGGACAGGCAGGTCCCTCGGGGAGCAGGCCTGAGTGTGTGCTGCGGGGAGGGGCTGTGTCACTCACGCAGTGTTCACGGAGCCTGGGCTGTGTGTTGGGTGTGTGTGTGACCTGGGGGCACCGAGACTCTCAGGGTCAGGGTCTGGATGGGGTGAAGAGGGACCCTGAGAGCTAGGGCGCCAGGAAAGCTGGAGCTGGCAGTGCAGACTGGGGGGCGGGGGGGGGGGGGGGGGCAGTGGTCTAGGGCCCTGTGGAGGGAAGAGGAGGGTCAGAGCACAGACAGCGAGCGGCTTGGCGTCCAGTGGGGGACGCTGCCACGGGCCTCCCTGTGAACACCGGCGAGCAAGACGGGCCCAGCGCGCAGGGCGGCGCGGCGCTCACCTCTTGACCTCCTTCAGGCAGACGCGGCGGGCCTGCTCCGGCATGCTGGACGAGCGCACCTTCCGCTCCAGCAGGACCACGTCGTCGCTGTCCTCCTCCTCCTCCTCCTCCTCCTCCTCCAAGGCGCCGGGGACGTGCGTGACCCTCCGCATGGGGCGGATGGCTATCACCTGCGGGCGAGGGAGCGGGTGTCAGCACCAGGGCTCCTCTCTCTCCCTCCTGCTCAGCCTACGCGACTGCTGCCCCCGCAGTCCCCCGAGGAGGAGGCCTCACTCCCACTCCCCCCTCCCTCCTGCCGCACAACCACCGTCCACCAGCCGCTCGAGGCCGCCGGCCGCCTGGCCCACCCTCCATGGAAGTGTCACGGGTGACAGTGAAGGCACCACAAATTGATGGGTGGGGAGGAGTGGGGTGAAGGAGCTCAATGGGGAAAGAAGGGGCCATCTGCAATACTTTCAACAATAAAGATAAAAATTTTAAAACAGAGAAAACTGGCGGAGTTGAGCCCAATAAAAGCTCTCGGGGAAATGCAGCCACGCGGAGGCCGAGGACTCAGGCTGAGAAGACAGAAGGTGAGGGCTGACTGAATGACCATCAAAGCATCAATCAGCTGGAAACAGAGTCAGCCAAGCTGTGGCCCGGCGTACGGGCCCGTCCCCGCCTGCTCTTAACATCACGCCCGTAAGAAAAGTTCAGCTCATAGCAGGTGTCTCTCCTTTCCCAAATACAGAAAACACACGATGTTGGGCAAAAAAGAAACTGGCCTGGCAAATCATCCCTTTAAAAAAAAATAAAATAAAAATGTTTTTATTGAGTTTTCAAGAGAGAGGAAGGGAGGAGGAGAGGGGGAGAGAGAAACATCAGGGATGAGGGAGAAGCATGGATCGGCTGCCTCCTGCACACCCCCCACTGGGGATCGAGCCCACAACCCGGGACCCAGAATCGAACCAGTGACCTCCTGGTGCCGGGGTCGATGCTCAGCCGCTGAGCCACACCGGCCGGGCTGCCCCATGTCTTTCTTAAACAAACCAACCAACCAACCAGCAGCCCACACGTTCGGAACCCCCGGCCCCACGGAGACCGGCCCCGGAAGCAACGGGCCCCGAGGACACTGACCCGCTTCTCGTCGTCCTGCTTGTGCTTCCTGGTTTTCTGGAGCAGCTTCAGGCCTTCGATCTGCCGGACGAGCAGCGGAATGGTCATCTTGAACCGATCCTCCAGGCTCACGGCGTCGAGAATCTAAAGGGCGAGGGCGAGGGCGAGGGCGAGGCCGTTGCTGGAAGCACGCGCTCCGCAGCCAGGCGGGCAGAGGCGCAGCGTCCACGGCCAGACACCGCCCAGCGGGGTCACGGCTCCCTGCGGCCACCGCGACCACGTTAAGTGTATTCGCCCAGCGAGGCTGCCTGGCACAAAGGCCGGAACCCCAAAACGACCACAGAGCACCTTGCGTTTCCACGTGAGAAAGAAGCCACGTGTGTTGTTTCAGGAGCAAGAACAGAACACACACTGTATGTCCCCGTAAAGCCTCCCACGTGTCCACACACCAGGTCTAAACACATCCCAGGCTCAGCACACCGAAGCTTTACGTACACGAGAGACCGGAGCACTTTCCGCCGCCGGCCCCTGCCCGTGTGCCTGCAACGGACACGCTCCCCACCGTCAGGGTAACCGGCACCCGGCTCGCGCCCGAAGCAGGTGACGGCGCTTCTGCCGCCGCCCGCCCGCTCCTGCCGGGGGACTGGATCCCGGCTTATACCGTCTGTTTGCGTCAGCTGCACGTGCTGTTACAGCCGTTGGATTTAAGTATTAAATGAACAATACAGGAAGGAGGGTGGTTTCAATAAAAACCAGTTTAGCCGGACCGGTGTGGCTCAGCAGTTGAGCACCGACCCAGGAACTGCGAGGTCACTGGTGTGATTCCCGGTCGGGGCGCATGCCCAGGGTGTGGGCTCGATCCCCAGTACGGGGTGTGCTGGAGGCAGCTGGCTGATGATGTTTCTCTCTCATCGATGTTTCTACCTCTCTATCCCTCCCCTTTCCTCTCTCTCTAAAAATCAACAAAAAAATATTTTTTAAAAAATAAATAAAAACCAGTTTAAATGTTCTGGGAAGGTTCAATAGAGCAGGCTGCTTAAAAATACTAGGAAAGCAAGTTTACAAGAGAACTTTGACGATTTGGGGGAAAACATGCGCATCTAAGGTCCTGAACTTGGGTTATTTTTCAAGTGTCTTTAAAACTCGCTTCACTCTGAAGAAACAGAAACGGAAAATTACAGGCAATGCGTCCCAGTGCGTTTACGTAAGAAACACCAGGAATCCCCAGCAGCCCACACAGGGAAGGGGCACGGCTCCACGCGTTTAAAAACGGTGGACGGAGGATATTTATATATCTAAGTTAGATTAAACAAGTATATTTATACATCTAAGTTAGACTAAACGTCTACCTGTGATACTGTTCTCTGCTCTAGCTTTCCCCAGAAACTGACAAGCGCTGGTACCGATAACGCGAGTAACCGCCGTCCCGTTTAAAGTCCCTGGAACTCCTCCCGTGGGCCGCCAGCATCCCCACGGGAGGCTCAGCGTCCTCGCTCTCTAGACCCCACGGAAACGTGACGGGGGGCCTCCGCGCCCAGGGGCCCCGTACCTGCAGCTTCTCCTTGTTGCTCGTGCGGATGATGGACGTCAGGATGTCCGGGAGGGCTTCCCGGGGAAGGCTGTCGAGGAGGCGCCTCAGCTTCGCCACCGCGGGGACGGACATGTCCAGCATCTCCACCAGCTGCGAGGGGAACGTGGCGTTACTGCGGGCTTTCCGGTCAGACCGCCGGGCGGGGGGGGGGGGGGGTCCCGGTTTAGGCCTCAGAGGAAAAGGTCGACCAGAATAAAAAGCCAAAATGGTTCAAACGTGGACAATACTCATGTCCACAAGAGGCTGTATATAAATTTGTGGTTTTATTTAGAAAGAAATGAAAACTTACTGAAAAGTTGCAATGGTACAATAAACTATATATTCTTCCCCTAAACTCACCAATTATTATTAACCTCCCGCCCGTTTGCTTTCTTACACACACACACACACACACACACACGCACACACGCACACACGTGTGCGTGCACACAGTCGCTGAGGAGGCTGCAGACATCGTGGCCCTTGCACGGGGCGCTCTCTTACACAACCCAGCCTGCCGGCAGTTCTGGAAAGCCCGCACGGCCGAGGCCCTCGTGCTAACAAATCAGGAGCTGAAACGCTGCTTCCTAGCGGGACCCTCGGATTAACGAGCATTGGAGCGCCGGCTGGGAAGGATTTCTATAAACGGAGAGAACTGAGCTCGGGGCGCCTTTCAGTAACGGGGATCCCTCGGCTGGACAAAGGCTGCGCCCCCTTCTGGGCGTGGCCCTCTGGTACAGCCGTGGCTGTGAGCCCTGGAACACGAGGGAGTGCTGGGGGCCGCCCGTCTCCTGCTCCGGACGCTGCGGGCGTGTCCCGAGCCCACCTCTCACCCGCGGCCCCCGCTCAGAACCGCCACCGCGGGCTCATCCGGACGTCCCCTCCACGGTGACAAGCGTGACTCACATAACTCGGTGCCCAGACACTGTAGTGACAATGGCCGCACTTTTAAGCTTTACAATTATTCCTGTTCAGGAACTATCTGGTTTGGAGACACCAGAAGTTATAAGTTCTAGGAAGACTTCCTGGAAACGTTCTAGAAAGGGTTGGCTGACATGTCCTAGAATGACGGAGGTACAAGCCCAGAGGCGAGCACATTGAAACGCACACATTGCGGTGAATTATTAACTCACCGAACACACGGGGCCCTAACACCGCACCACCCAACACAGCCCTCGCCTCTCCGGGCAGCGAAGGGACGGAAGGAAAGGCGCTGCGGGGAAGCGCGGGCCTCACCTGCACCGCGTACTTGTAGAACTGCTCCGACAGCTCACCCAGCTCCTCCCGGGTCTGCAGGGTGCTGGGGAACTCCTCCCGCCGGTCCAGCTGCTCCACCTGGGCCACGGGGTACGGCTTCTCCTTCAGCACCTGCACGATCTGGAAGCGGCACAGGCCCGTGACCAGCAGGGTGTAGTGCGGCTTCGGCCAGTTGCTGCCCACGACCTGCACGGCCAGCGCCGCTGTCCCGATCCTGCAAAACACACCGAACGCCCCTTACACCCCGCCCGCCGGGGCCCGCAGCTCGACCCCCTTTCCAGAGTGAGGCGCAAGTGCCTGAACTCCTGGCGCGCTGAAGCACAGAAACCTGAAAGTGGCCGACAGCTACATAGTTTCAGCTCATTTCCCAGCTGGGCACGAGGCGAGCTGGCCCCGGAATATTCGCATTTCAGAAGGGTGTACATGGAAGCAGCATGCGTGAGCCGGCTCAGAAGTGGGGCCCAGCACAGCCTTCTGCCCACACCCAGCCTCCTGCCGTCTGCGAGCGTCCACGCCCACCTCCACACCCGGCATCAGACGGGGACTGCCTGCTCCTGGATCCGGAGTCTCCAAACGCGGGGTGAGGGGCACAGGCCCCACACTGTGGACGGAGGACAGTTCCGGACCCACGGGCCCTGCCCGAAGGCAGAGATGGATTCTAACTGCGGGCCACCCGCCTAATGATAGCCGGAAAGCTGTCTCACTCCCGTTTCGCTCATCAAAACACACAATGTGGACCGAGGAGCATCCGCGCGCAATTCACAGAGAGGAAGCCTCACCCAAATGAAGCCCACGCCACACTAAACAGAAAGGTCAACACGCTACACTAAACGGAAAGGTCAACACGTGACACTAAGCCCTTCTCTCTCTGGCCGGGGAGAGCTAGGACGTCAGGAAAGAAGGGAAGAGACCAGGGCTCCCGACGCCTGTGAAACGGCAGCACAAGAGCCCGCCCTTGCCCCTCACACAGCGCAGCACGGACAGCACACGGGCAGCACACGGGCAGCACACAGGCAGCACACGGGCAGCACACAGGCAGCACACGGGCAGCACACAGGCAGCACACGGGCAGCACACGGGCAGCACATGGGCAGCACACAGACAGCACACGGGCAGCACACGGGCAGCACACGGACAGCACACGGGCAGCACAGACAGCACACAGGCAGCACACGGGCAGCACAGACAGCATACGAGCAGCACAGACAGCGCACGGGCAGCACATGGACAGCACACGGGCAGCACACTGGCAGCACACAGACAGCACACGGGCAGCACACAGACAGCACAGACAGCACACGGACAGCACACGGGCAGCATGGGCAGCACACAGACAGCACACGGGCAGCACACAGACAGCACAGACAGCACACGGACAGCACATGGGCAGCACGGGCAGCACACAGACAGCACACGGACAGCACACGGGCAGTACATGGGCAGCACACGGGCAGCACATAGACAGTACACGGGCAGCACACACTACACGGGCAGTACACGGGCAGTACACGGGCAGCACACAGCACAGCACACGGGCAGCACATAGCACACCACACAGACAGCACACAGACAGCACACGGGCAGCGCACAGACAGCACACGGGCCGCGCACAGATAGCACACGGGCCTCGCACGGCCAGCACACGGCCAGCACACGGACAGCGCACGGACAGCACACGGACAGCGCACGGGCAGCACGGGCAGCACATGGGCAGCACACAGACAGTACACGGGCAGCACACAGACAGCACACGGGCAGCACACAGACAGTACACGGGCAGCACACAGTACACGGGCAGTACACGGGCAGTACACGGGCAGCACACAGCACAGCACACGGGCAGCACACAGCACACCACACAGACAGCACACAGACAGCACATGGGCAGCGCACAGATAGCACACAGGCCGCGCACAGATAGCACACGGGCCTCGCATGGCCAGCACACGGCCAGCACATGGACAGCACACGGACAGTTCATGGACAGCACACAGCGCAGCACACAGACAGCACAGATGGCACACGGGCAGCACACAGACAGCACAGACAGCACAGACAGCACACGGGCTGCGCACGGCCAGCACACAGCCAGCGCACTGACAGCACATGGCCAGCGCATGGCCAGCACACGGACAGCGCATGTACAGCACACAGCGCAGCAGACAGCACGCCATCGTTTCAGTGACCCTGTGTGCCTCTGCGTGGCTCATCTGGCGCTCCTCGTCACCCCTGCAGGCTTGTGCCCCGGCCTCCCTCCCCTCGGTGTGCTCTGAGCGGCAGTCCTTCCCACCGCCGTTCTGTCCGTCCGTCCTGCGCACAGGGGTGAGGTCGGATTCAAGCAATGACTTAAACCAGAAAGTCAGAGAGACAATTGGTGGGAGGAGCAAGTCAGGGCTGTGAAAACGTGAGGGGTGCGGCGGCCACCAGCTGCTTCCCTTCCCGCCCGCAGCAGCAGCAGCAGCAGCAGCAGCAGCAGCAGCAGCAGGTGGTGCTCCCCTCAGACCCCCCAGGCCGGGAAAGGGAGCGGCCCTGGAGGTGTGGCGGCTGAGGGTGTGTGCCCACGCCGCCCCGGGCAGGAGCAGCAACTGATTCCGGCCGCAGGAACGGCAGGAGCCGGAGACCGCATCCCTGGCCCAAGGCTTTCCACGCTGGGAACCGGAGAGAGGGGGAGAGAAGGGTGTGTGCCTGGGCTGCGTCACCGTCACAGGGGAGGCCCACAGCGAGTTTTCTCGCAAAGCAAACACAGCACTTCCGCCAACGGGGGAGGAAGGCGGCCGAGCTGAAGGCGGTGTGCGTGGGCCTCGCCTCCGGAGAAGACACACCTGTCGAGGTTTACGGGGTATCGTGGTTCTTCCTCTGAACCCCTTAGAGGATCCCCCTCAAGGGCACCCCCTTGAAGGAAAACGCGGCCTGGGAAGTGGCAGATGGCCAGAAGCCCCACCTGGGCAAAGACACTTGGAGAGTCACACACGGTTTTGGTTTCCCATGCGTCTGAGAGCCGTGCTCACACTCTGCCCTAGCCCAGCGGTCGGCAAGCTCACTCCAAACACCAACAGCACAACGATGGACATTTCCTTGGAGAGCCGCATTTCTTAAACGTCAACTTCTTCGAACGCAGACTGGCCCAGGCCGTGGCATTTTGTGGAAGAGCCGCGTGTGGCTCGCGAGCCGCCGTTTGCCGACCACGGCCGTGGCCCAGTGACAGCGGTAGCGGTAGGTCTTAGAAAACAGCGCCTCGACTAGGAAACACGTTATTGATGAAAGCGGCGAGCCATCTCCCGAGCCTCCGGGGAGTCGCGACCTCTTTGCTGGAGGAGGCGCTTGCCGCCACGCTGCCTCTCAAAGCTGGAGTCCCTCCTCTCAGACCCCGCCGCTGCTTCAGCTGCTTCTGGAACATTCTACGTCCTTGGTCGTCATCTCCACAATCTTCCCAGCATCTTCCCCAGGAACAGATTCCATCTCAAGACGCCCCTCTCTTGGCTCGTCCACAGAAGCAAACCCTCAGCCGTCCAAGTCCGATCGGGAGACGGCAGCAGCTCGGTCCCCGATCCGGGCTCCACGTGCAACGCTAGTCCTCGTGCTGCTTCCACACGTCTGCAGGCACTGCCTCCACGGAGGTCTTGAGCTCAAGGCCACCCACCCACGAGGGTGGGAACCGCCTTCTCCCAAACTCCCACGGACGCTGGTGCGGTGGCCTCTTCCCACGAGGGTTCCGAACGGCATCAGGATGAGAACCCTTTCCGGAAGGTTTCCGATGTTCTTTGCCCAGATCCATCAGAGGAGCCACAGGTACAAAACGTGATTCCTGGACAGTCAGGCTTCAGGGCGGAAACACCTCCCTGGCCCCTGGGCTGCAGGGTGGGCGTGGGCCAGCAGCATGAAGACGTGTGCTAGCCGTGCCCGTCAGCCTCCTGGGCGCCGAGGTGCACTGTCATCCGGCACGGAGGCCGCGTTCACAGAACACGGGCGGAGGAGGTCTGGCATGATTCCTCGGGGCCCTGGGAATCTTGGAGCGGTAGGTAGACGCACACTGGCTTCAACTTCAAAGTCACCGGCGGCGTGAGCCCCCGAGAGAGGCCGCCTGTCCTGGCGCACGGAGGCCTGAAGCTGCCCTCTGCCCCCTGGCCGTGAGAGTCCTGGCCGGCGTCGTCTCCCAACAGAAGGCTGTGTCTCCACTCACAACCTGCTGTTGACACGGCCCCCCGCGGGGGTCATCTCCGCCAGGGCTCCTGAGTCCCTGCCCCTCGCCTGGCACCTTCCTGACGGGACGGCTCTTCCCTGAACCCGCAGGGGCCAACCTCCGCCAGCTTCCACCCTTCCTCCGGCAGCCTCCTCACTCCCAGCCCCACGGCACGGGAGCGCGTGAGGGCCGTGCTCACGCCGAGGCTCTGGTTTAGGGGAGGGCGGTGGCTGGTGCGATCCTCCATCCGACCACGAAGACTTTCTCCATCCGGGCAATGAGGCGGCTTCCCTTCCTGTGTGTCCGTGTGTTCGCTGGAGCCGCACTTTTAATAGAAACAAATAGGCAGCATTGACCCCGATTATGAAACTGTGTGTGTGCCCTTTCTCCACGAACACTCGCTTTCTGTTGAGAAATGCCACTGCTTTGTTTTGTTAGACCC
Source organism: Corynorhinus townsendii (assembly GCA_026230045.1). Lineage (NCBI taxonomy): Eukaryota > Metazoa > Chordata > Mammalia > Chiroptera > Vespertilionidae > Corynorhinus > Corynorhinus townsendii. Next base: position 2,295,895 of record JAPDVU010000011.1, on the reverse strand, counting down.
GTGGTCGGCAAACCGCGGCTCGCGAGCCACATGCGGCTCTTTGGCCCCTGGAGGGTGGCTCTTCCACAAAAGACCACGGCCCGGGCGAGTCTCTGTTGAAGAAGTGGCGTTAGAAGAAGTTTACGTTTAAAAAATGTGGCTCTCCCGAGAAATGTTGATCGTCGTGCTGCTGATGTTGGGCTCTGTGGACGAATGAGTTTGCCGACCGCTGTGTTAGACAAATGCCAACGAAACGCTGGGGCCTGGGAGACGAGCACCAGCAGCAGCCCATGTGGTGCACAGGTGTGCTGTCATCCGGGCTCTGAGGCTGCATTCACAGAGCCGTGGGCCTGAAGGCGGGGGGAGGGGGGAGCAGCTTGGGTTCATGGAAGGACAGGGCCCAGGGAGGGCTGAGTCAGTACCCTTTCCACCCAGAGAACAAGGGGCCACTACACGGACGGTCCGGGTAAGCAGACGTCCTGAGGTGGCCGGGGGCCAAGATCTACCCCTAAGGGGAAGCCACAAGGGCCAGGCTCGCACACCGACATGCAAAAGAGGGGTGTTTCAGGAAGTCAGCACCTGGCCCTGCTCCTGCGGTGGCGCGCAGCCCGGGGACAGACCGGCTTCGGCTGCTCCTTGAAAACCGCCGCAGTGCCACCTGGACGGCGGGAAGGACACACGGCAGCAGAGGGAGCCCCCGCCCGCCCGCCCTGCAGACCAGCGCCGCCGGGAAGCGCAGGTAACTGGCCCGGGGAAGGTGTGGGCAGCAGCACGGAGCAACGTCAGCAATAACGCAGTAACTGTGCTACTGGAAGGTTTTGTTTTTTAAAGGAAAGTGTGCTGTAAGGTCAGATTAGAGGAGAAAGACATTGGCCGCTAATCTGGAGGAAGGCAGGGGATCTGCTACCCAGGCTTTCCAAGGCGTGAACAGTATTTCTAGGAAAAGTGCCTGGTCTCGTGGGTCCTAAGAACGCTGGGATTCTATGAAGAATGGTCGGTGTATGGCCCTGGCCCGGCTGGCTCAGTGGATAGAACGTTGGCCTGTGGACGGAAGGGTCCCGGGTTTGATCCCAGTCAAGGACACAGGCCCGGGTTGCGGGTTTGACCCCCAGGAGGGGGCGTGCAGGAGACAGCCGATCCATGATTCTCTCTCATCATGGATGGTCCTCGCTCTTTCTCTCTGAAATCAATAAAAACGTATTTAAAGAAAGAATGGGGGGGGGGAGGACGGCGGGGAGAAGAATGGTGGGTGAATGGTTCCCAACTCGCACGACTAAGTCTTCCCAGGGCGATCAGAGGGAAACGAGGGCAGCGACAGGAGCCATCGGGGACGAGCTTACCCGTCACCCGAACGGCATGGGAGCTTCCAGGCCCGAGAGGCTAGAGTAACAGTCACTGTCGCGGCGGAGGGGTGTGCACGGGGGAAGGAAACACCCCTCAAACCTGCCAGAGTGACGCCAATGAGTGGTCCCTCACACCTAACGCAGGACTAAACCCACTCAAGGAAAAACAGCCCTCAGCAGAGGATGTGTTTTGGGTGCCTGTTGCTGTGGTGTGGGGAGAGAGAGACATCCATCAGCTGCCCCTCGCTCCGACACAGACCCACAGCCTCGGGATGTGCCGCGACCAGGAATCGAACCCACAGCCCCTTGGTGACGGGGGCAACGCGCCAAGCACCTGAGCCGCTAGGCCAGGGCTGACAAGACCTGCTCCTGGCACTCACAGCGCGCCGGTGGGCGGTCACCAGACCTTCGCGCGGCGGGAAGGAAATGAAAAATCTGATCACGGCCGCTCTGGGCTCAGCAGGCCACTGAGTGCACGGGCACAGAGGGTACCACGCGGTGGGAGGAGTGAGCGGGGCCTGGAGTGGGGTCCTGGGAGGGAAACCAGGACCCAGGACAGCGTGTCAGCGCTGGCTGACGCTCGGAAAGTGGCCAGTTCCACTCCAGCCGGAGCAGGACCGAGGGGGCCCAGGTGCTGAGAAAAGCCAGGCTTTCACAAGGGCACCCTGGGCTGGCAGGGTTTGCTCTGTTGTAGGAGCGGGGGAAGCGGCTCCTTGGAGAATGTGAGGAAAGCTATGGAATCTCCTTTAAAAAGAAAAAAAAAAAAAAATATATATATATATATATATATATATTTGATTTCAGAGAGGAAGGGAGAGGGAGAGAGAGAAACATCAATGATGAGAGAGAATCATTGATTGGTTGCCTCCTGCATGCTCCCCACTGCCTTCCCCCCCCCCCCACCCTCACCCCTCCCCGTCCCGCCCTTCACCGGGCCCACCTATGCACAAACCGGGCATGTGCTCTTGACCAGAATCGAACCCGAGACCCTTCGTCCGCAGGCCAACGCTCTACCCACTGAGCCAAACCAGCCAGGGCTGGAGTCTCCTTTTAAAAAGGTATACAGCCACACGGTTTGGGATCCACACAAGGCTTTCCTAACCCTCCCCAAAGCCACTGGGCCGGGAACCCCCCGTTCTGAGAGAGGGTCACTGCAGGTGAACACAAGGGGCTCTAAGCTGAAAACATGTCGAGAGGATTGAGGGTGTGGGGAGGTGCGTCTGGGGTCAAGACGGCATGTGCCGAGGGCGAACCTTCCCCGCCCCCCCCCCCCAGAGTCCAACATCAACACAGTGCGAGCCACGTGCGGGATTTCCGCGCTCACGTTATAAAGTAAAAAGAAACGGGTAAAATGCTAATGTTTTACTGAGCTGCAAAGAGCCAAAATCTATATAACATGCGCTCACTCAGTGATCCACACAGCCACTTTTCGTTCCAAGTTTCCAAAATCGAGCGTGTTGTGCACCCTTGCGGCACACGGAGGGGTTTGTCTGGGACACAGGACTTTCCGTGCCAAAGCAGGACAGTGCCCAGCAAACCGGGACCACCGGTCCCTCTGGGATCTCAGTGCGGACCGGCCCTCCATGGCCACAGGTGGCCACGGTCTAGACAGCACACCTGCCCCGATCAAACGCCCAGGGCGCAGCGCAGGTGACGCACATCACCACCCTAACCCTCCGGGCACCTGCCAGGTGGAGGCTGTGAGCCCCCGGGTAACAGGTGGAGAAGGACGGACAGGCACAGGGGCCCTCTCACCCGGATCACACACTAGGGCTCGCGGGGGCCATCTCCCGGCAAGCGGGGGCCTGAGGACTAGCAGGAGGCCAGGAAGGAGCAGGGACAGACCCGAGGGCAGGTGTGGGCAGGAAAGGCCCTTAGGGAGGAAAACAGGGGCTGCGAGGCGGGGTGTGTGGAAGAAAGGCACCCGAAAAAGTTAACGGAGCGGGTGGTGCGGTGCAGGGCGGGATGGGAAAGCAATAAAACGTGCGGGTGTCCAGTGAAGAGGTCAGAGTGACAGGGAGAAGGGAAGCGCGGGGGGTGGGGAGCGCCCTGGAGAGCTCAGACCTGGGGGGAGGGGGAGGCAGGAGGTTCAGGTCAACTTGTTACCCGTGACAGTTCGTCCTAGCGGCTCCCTGCCTCCTGGATCCTCCCACTGAACGGCCCCCCATCTCCCGCGTTAGAGGCAGACCCGGGCCCGTGTCCCGCGTTAGGGGCAGACCCGGCTGCCCCCCCGCCTCCCCGCCCCCCGCCATCGCGCTCCGCCGGGCCCACCTGTGCAGCGGCGGCAGGTCCTGCGCGTCGCTGGCCGGGTCGGGCGTGTTGGGGATGACGCCCAGGATGGTGCTCTGCAGCGACGTGCCCTTGAGCAGGCGGCTGCGCACCAGCTGCAGGTTGCGGGCCGAGTCCACGCTCGTGCGCATGGTGGAGCCGGGCAGCAGCACGCCCTCGTGGGTGAGCAGCAGCGGCAGGCGGCTGGGGATCTGGATGGGGCTCCCTGACGACATGGCGGCGGCGTCCGACTGAGCTGCACTCAGCGCTATGCACCGCCTGCGCCGCCGCCTCGACCTCCGAGCCGCCGGCGCGCCGGCACTTCCGGTCCAGCGCTACGGGCCGCCCCCGGGCTCAAACGCCGCCGCTTCGCGCTGCCCCCTGGCGGAGCCGCGCGGTAAGGCGCGCGTCGTAATTACACGAAAAGAGGTGCAGCACTCCTGTGCGCCAAGGCCCGCTCAACACCTCAACTTCCTCCTGGGACTCGCTCACCCAGCGCCCCCCCCCGCACCCCACCCCGCTGTGTTCGGAAGGAAGATGGAGAACATTGCAGCTGGTTGAAATGCTTTTCACTTTCAATGTGAGCCGAGCTCGGGTGTGCAAAAGCGTTGCCAGGCCCTAGCAGAGGGCCCCACACACCCTCCGCTGTGTGTCCCCTGTAAGCGGCGGACACATCAGTTCAATGACAACCGCCAGGAATGAGCGTGCCCTAATCCATAGACCCGCCTTAAAAGGTGCCGGTTTCCTCCCGAATGTCACTTTCTTTCTGTGCCAGGACCCCACTTTCCCTTCAGTTGTAACGACTCCTCAATTATTATAATTTTTTTTTTTCTTTTAAAAGCTCGGCACTCTGGGTGTTCCAGTGCCTTATTTTATGGAATGCCCCTCCACCCATCCACGGACAAGGTTGCCGCTGTCATGGCCCCGACAGTGTAGGGGGTGGGCGCCACGTGCAAGGACAGTGGTGTGGGCGGCGGGAAGTCCTTCCGAGGGTCCTAGGAAGCCCTGAGCTTCGCACGTAGAGGGGGCAGCCTGGCCGAGATCAGGGGTGGGGGCAGGAAGGCACTCCGCCAGCCAGGAGAAGCGACGCTTGCAAAGACCCTGTGGCTGGGATGCCTGTAGGATGCTGGGGGACCGGCTCCTGGAATTGGCTGAGCTTCGCGGTCCCCAGGAGCTGAGAGGCTCGGCGGGGTCAGGTTAGAGAGGGCCCGGCGGCCCTGGGAAGGAGCTGGGTCTCCCTCTAAGCCTGACGCAGAATCGCATTACCAGGCTTAGGTTCTCCAAAGCCGCCGTGAAGAACGGAGTAGACGCGGTTGGAGAGAGAAAGCGGGAAGTCAGTGAGGAGGTGGGGTGTGAGCTGAGGGAGACCCCAGGGTGGAGAATGGGCCAGCTGTGCAAGAAGCTGGCAGGAGAATGTCGGGCGTTCGCACTCAGTGCACGCCGCGATGGCCCCCAAAGCTAGTGGGACCAGCAGGAGGAAGTAACCCTAAGAGCCGGGAAGGTAACAGTGGGGAATGGACTGCCTGGGCGGAGCGGGAAGAGAAAGGGCCTGGCAGGCACCTCTGCTTCCCCCGGCCTCCCCCCTTCCGCGCCTTCCCTGTCCTCCGCGCCTCTGGCCTTGGACGCTGGCCACAGTTTGCCTTGCTCCAGGGCCCCCTCCAGTTCACAGGCCGTTTCGCCATCTGCAAATAGCCCGGCTCTGAACCAAGTTTACCACCATGACCTTGGCCCCCGGCGGTAGCTGGAGAAGCTTGCCTCTCTGATTCCCAGGCACGTCCTGGTCCCCACCCCACGGCAGCGATGGCCTCGCCACTGATCACGGTGAATCAACGGGCAGCGGATCCCTGGTTCTCTCCCATCGTTGCTGTTGCTGTCTCCTTCTCCCTCTCCCTTCCTCGCTCCGAAATCAATAAACGTATATTTAAAAACATCAAAAGAAATCAATGCAGGGAAGGCAGGTGCAACTGACAAGTGTGTGGTACCCACAGCCCCCACGTGGTGCAGAGCCCAGGAAGACGAGAAAGCATTCTTTCCATATTTGAAACGTTCAGCACAGTGACTCGGGAAGCGGGCAGATGAGTGAAGACCCGCCCAGCCTCCCTCTTGGCTGCTCCGTTCTCCTCTTCCTCGTTAGCACAGAGCACGCCATTCCTGCTGGGACTACCCTCCGGCTCTGCTGCCACGGGAGGTCAGTGCCCAGCGCAGCCCGGTGCCAGCGTGCATGACTTGCGAACTAGAACTTGCTGACGCCACCGCTCCCCACCCCCACGCCCTCCACTGGGGAGCTTTGCGCAATGAATAAACGGAAGAGTGGCACACAGGGGCTCCCCCGGGGCCTCTCTCTCGGAATCATGCCAATTTCAAATGTTTTTATTGATGGCAGAGAGGAAGGGGAGGGAGAGAGAGAAGCATCAACGATGAGAGAGAATCAGGGACTGGCTGCCTCCTGCACGCCCCACACTGGGGACGGAGCCCACAACCCGGGCCTGTGCCCTGACGGGGAATCGAACCGTGACCTCCTGGGTCATAGGTCGATTCTCAACCCCTGAGTCGTCCACTTCTCTTTCCATTCCTTCAGAAGTACTCCTCATGACCCCATCCCTCTCCTACCCCGGGCAGCGGCTGCTCTGGGAGTGAGTCACATACTCAGAAAGGCGAAAGCAAAAGGCATATGGAACACCCTAAGTCAGTGGTCGGCAAACTGTGGCTCGCGAGCCACATGCGGCTCTTTGGCCCCTTGAGTGTGGCTCTTTCACAAAATACCACGGCCTGGGCGAGTCTATTTGGAAGACGTGGCGTTAGAAGAAGTTTAAGTTTAAAAAATGTGGCTCCTCAAAGAAATGTCAACCGCGGTGCTGTTGCTATTTGGCTCTGTGGACTGATGAGTTTGCCGACCACTGGCCTAGTCCTGCCCAGACCAGCTGCCCTGAGTCTGAAAACCAGGCATCAGAAAATGGCAACAGGGTGTGCCTTTCACTCCTCTCCCGTCCACTCCTCGTTTACTTATTGAGCACCTGGCTGTCCTCCGAGCCCGTCCCGCGCCCCAGGCCCAGGGACTCAACAGCGCGCAAAGCAGGTAGGCCCTGTCCTCCGTTTAGCGCCGGAAGTGAACGCGGAACAGGCAGTAATTGACGCGAATGTACAATGACAAACTGGGGTAAGAGAAGACGCATGGTTTGTTTTTAAGAAGTCCTCACCTGAGGATTTTTAAAAATTTATTTTATTTATCGTTATTATTAAAATATATTTTTATTGATGTCAGAGAGGGAGGGAGAGAGAGAGAGAAACATCAGTGATGAGAGAGAATCATGGATCGGCAGCCTCCTGCACACCCCACACTGGGGATAGAGCCCAAAACCCGGGCACGAGCCCTGACCGGGAATCGAACCGGCAACCTTTTGGTGCACAGGACGATGCCCAACCAACTGAGCCACCTGGCAGGGCAGAAGAGGCATAGTTCTGTGGGCAGACTTGGCCTATGATAGGAGACTGACCTGGACTCCGCCCCCCCCCCCAAAGGGTGGGGTCGGGTTCGATTCCCGGTCAGGGCACAGGCCCGGGTGTGGGCTCCGTCCCCAGTAGGGAGCGTACAGGAGGCAGCTGATCCATGATTCTCTCTCATCATTGTTGTTTCTATCTCCCTCTCCCTTCCTCTCTGAAATCAATAAAAACATATTTAAATGAATAAAAATAGGGAGCCAAGTCCATACCAGGCAGAGGGAAGAGCAGGGCCCCACCCCGTGCACGGCTCCGCATGCTGCCTGCAGGGGTCCGGCCGCCTCTCCTGCCCACGTGGGACTGGGTCTAAGCCGCTCCTTGCTTTTTCAGATTCTCTGGTTTGGGAGAACGAAGAGTCGGCAGGGCCACTGAAAATGACCAGGAGGAAGATATGCTGGGTCCCCGGCTCTTCCGGGGGCGTCGTGAATCTCGGCTTCGATGTGGGTGACGGCATGGTCTCGGGGCTTAGCTACGTGAGTACTTCTTCCCATTGAAGCCCCAGGAAGCTGAGCGGGGAGGGTCTTCTCCATGGTCACCAATTATTAGCTCAAGGAATGCTGTCCCATATTTATTCAACCTTGGTTTTTTTTCAAATGCACCTCACGCTTCTATAATTAGATGAATCATAATCCTTGGTCATGACACACCTTCGTGGCTCATGAATGTGCATGTAGTCTGTATTCCCTATTCATCTATGAATATGCACTTATCATCACACTAGAGGCCTGGTGCACGAATTCGTGCATGGGTGGGGTCCCTCGGCCTGGCTGGTGATGGGGCCGATTGAGGCCATCTCGCCCAGTCCCGATCAGGGCCGATAGGGGCCTGTTGGCCAAGGGGAGAGACCGTGGGAGGTTAGCCTGCCACAGGAGATTGTCTGTGGGAGCATCTCCCCCTGGTGGTCAGTGTGCATCATAGCAACTGGTTGTTCGGTTGACCGGTTGTAATGGTCTCTTAGGCTTTTATATATATGGATACTAAGTGCCTCTGGACCCATCGCTAACACACCAGCTTGGACCTTGACAATCACATTCAGCTGTTGGTCTCCCCTCCTCAAGTCCCTCTCCCTGAAGGAACCGCTGTCTGGAACCTTTTCCCATCGATCCTTCCATTTGTTTGTTTGCTGATTTATTTATATCAGGATGTAACTGGCATACAACCTTATGTTCATTTCAGGTGTCTAACATACTACCCGGTATCTGTATATGTTGTGACGTGATCATGACAATAAGTCTGGTGAACATCCATCAGCATACATAGCCACACCTTTCTTTTTCTTAGGACGAGACATTTGAAGATCTCCTCTCTCAGTAACGTTCAAACATGCACCCCACGTGCCTGACCACAGTCACCGAGCTGTGACTACCGTCCCCAGCACTTCTGTACTTTGTAGCTGGAAGTTTGTACCTTTGGACCTTTGCCCATTTGCCCACCTGCCCACCTTGCCTCCGGCAACCACCCATCTATTTTCTGTGTCCATGAGCTCCTTTTTCTTGTTTTAAAGATTCCACATGTTTGCCCTGGCCCGTCTCGTTCCGTGGATAGAGCGTCAGCCCTCTAGACCATAGGGTCGCGAGTTCCAATCCCGGTCAAGCATGGACCTGGGTCCCAAGTTCGTCCCCACCCCCATCCGGGCCCCAGCGAGAGGCAACCCATCGATGTGTCTCTCTCACATCGATGTTCCTCTCTCTCTCTCTCTCTCTCTCTTCCCCTCCTCCCTCCCTTCTACTCTCTAAAAGTCAATGGGGAGCCTATCCTAGGGCGAGGGTGAAAAACAAACACCCCAGTTCTCCACATGCCAGTGAGAACTGGGGTGTGTGTCTCTCTGCCTGACTCCGGAGCCCTGAGGAAGCTGACGGCGAAGGAGCCATCCTCCTTGGGCCTGGCACCCGCTCCAGAGGGTACCTATGGGTCTGAAACAGACGCTCTTTCGTTTTTTCTTTCCCCAGAGAACATACACCCCTGAAGACAGCCCCGGGAGCCCGCAAATCCGGGAGCCTGAGCCGCCAGGGAGCGCCGCTGCCCCGCCCCCGGGGAAGCATGACGCCTGGAAGATGCTGATGCCCTTCCGGCCCACGCCCAAGTGAGTCCTGGGGCGGAGGGGCGGCACCCACCCGCACGAAGGGCAGCGAAGGGCAGCTTCCCCTCGGACACTTCGGCACTGCTGCCCACAGGACAGACACACCGCCTGCTTTTCTTTCCTCCTAAATACACTTTTATTGCTTTCAGAGAGGAGGGGAGAGCGAGGGGGAGAGAGACATCCATGCTGAGAGAGAATCACGGACCGGCTGCCTCCTGCACGCCCCCCGCTGGGGATGGAGCCCGCAACCCGGGCCTGTGCCCTGACCGGGAATCGAACCGTGACCTCCTGCTTCCTAGGTCAGCGCTCAACCCCTGAGCCACGCCGGCCGGGCTCTTCCCTTCCTTTTAAGATTGTTCCCCTGTTCGTAGGTGCGTTTGCTGTCTCTGGTGTCTCACTAGCACACGAGTCGCAGTCACGAACACTTTGCGGTGCCTCTGGCTGGCCGCGCCGTGATGTTGGCAAAGCCTTCACCCGTCATCTCAAAATCTTGCCCTCGCCATCATCGCCCCTCCCGAGCCCGCGTGCTAACGTGACCACCTTGCCTGTGACTTCCAGGCTTCCTTCCCCTCAGCCCCTGGATGACGCCGGCCTGTTCTCCTACTTGACCGTGTCGTGGCTCAGCCCCCTCATGACCCAAGGCCTCCGGAAACGCTTAGATGAGAACACCATCTACCCGCTGTCGCCGCAGGATGCCTCCGTCCGAAACGCCAACAGGTACCGTCGCGCTGGGCACGCCACGGGGCGGGTTAAGACCACATCTTGGTGGAGGGTCGGTGACCAGAGATGCTCAGAGTAGGTAAGGTCGGTCCCTCCTCAGACAACCAAGGACTGTGGGCGCCTCCTTTGTAGCAAGAGGCCGACCTCTAGTCTGAAAGCGCTTTCTTATTTTATTTTTAAAATATATTTTTATTGATTTCAGAGGGAGGGAGAGAGAGAGAAGCATCAGTGATGGGAAAGAATCATGGATCGGCTGCCTCCTGCATGCTATGGATCCAGCCCAAAATATGGGCATGCGCCCTGACCGGGGAATCAAACCATGGCCTCCTGGTTCATACACTGACACTCAACCACCGAGCCACACTATAGGCCAAGGTCGTGGGTCCCATCCCCGGCCAGGGCACGTACAAGAATCAACCAATGAATGCATAAATAAGTGGAACAACACATCAATGTCTCGCTCTCTCTCCCCGCTTCCTTCCTCTGTCTAAAAACCCTATGTCATAAAGAGCTAATATGCTAATTAGACCAAACAGCCCAACGACCTTCTGGACGACCTTCCAGATGAAGCCTGGGCCGCGAGGGCGGAGCCCCTTGCGTGAACCTCATGCATGGGGTCTCTAGTCCACACATAAAAAAATAGAGTAAAAAGTAAATATAACTTATGGACTTATCTGTAGCTTGATTTGGCAAGCTAACTGCAAAGACATATTTTTGAAATAATTAGAGAGAATTGAGTACAAACTGGGTATTCAATATCATTAAGGAATTATGGTCACTGCGTGATTACTATGTAACTGTGCACTGTTAGGAATAACGATTGTTTTTATGGTCACTGTGGTGTTTTCCTAAAGGCTCACCTAGGAGACATGCACACTAAAGCATTGAGAGATGAGGTGAGATGTCTGTGATTTGCTTTAAATAGAGCAAAAAAGAAAGAAAGAAAGAAAGAAAGAAAAAAGTGAAGGGGAGGAGAGATGAAACAGACGCGGATAATTCTCGAACCTGGGGAATGCGTGTTTGCGGGCGATGCCCCACACTGTTTACTTCGCTACGTTTGGAAATTGCTGTAACGAAGCTGCTCCCGGACCTGGGACATTGGGGTGTCACTGCGAAGAGAGTCCCCGTGGCTCAGTTTTCCTCTTTCCCAGGCTCCGCCGGCTTTGGGAGGAAGAAGTCTCGAGGCGCGGGGTGGAAAAGGCCTCCGTGCTCCGCGTGATGCTGAGGTTCCAGAGAACAAGGGCCATTATAGACGTGCTGCTGGGCGCCTGCTTCGCCATCCTGAGCGTGCTGGGGCCGGTGAGTGGGGCGTGGCGTGGCGGGGGGCGTGGCGGGAGGCGTGGCGTGGCGGGAGGCGTGGCGTGGCGGGAGGCGTGGCGTGGCGGGAGGCGTGGCGTGGCGGGAGGCGTGGCGTGGCGGGAGGCGTGGCGTGGCGGGAGGCGGGGCGTGGCGGGAGGCGGGGCGTGGCGGGAGGCGGGGCGTGGCGGGAGGCGGGGCGTGGCGGGAGGCGGGGCGTGGCGGGAGGCGGGGCGTGGGAGCTGCGGGACTGGCGTACAGCGCACACAGGATGTAGTTGTCTCTCCACTGCTGCTCCCAACACGAAGCTCTTTGCGGCAGGAGAGCTGAGGATAAGAGTGCGGGCTGCGCAGCCACTGCTTGCGTCGCTGCTGGTGGCCCTGGGCAGAGTCTCCCTCTCTGGTCCTTGGTCCACGGTGGAACCCTGACGCCCCGGGGGGAGACCTCAGAGAGTTGCTCATTTGCAAACGGAGAGCATAAGGCGACACCAAATGAGTGAAGTGTATGGAGCACCTGGCACGCGGCCTGGCTCCGTGGGTGCTGGCTGCTTTGGGGCCCGGCTGAGCACCCGGGAGGGGGCGCGGGAGCAGGAGCAGGATGAATGGGCTCCTGGACGCTGGCTGTTTCTGACGTTTCACTGTCACACAAATTACAGTCATGAACACTTCGGCTGTGATGAAGCCGCTGTGACTATTTTGGGTCCTCCAGCTCCTCAGCCCAAGATCCAGTTGCAGAGAGGGAGGCGGTTGTCCCACTGGGGTCCCTGTTGGCACAGAGGGCGGGCGTGCAGTGGGGCAGGTGACAGCTCCCCAGAGGAAACGGAAGTGATGTGGACAGCCAGAGGAGAGCCGACGCAGGTCAGGAAGGAGCAATAGCTGACGGCGCGGAGAGGAGCGCCCTGGGTGACGTCCATGTGCTCTCCAGGTCCACTGCCATGCCGCCCTGTGCCCCGAGAGTGTGACCTGCATGGAGCGCACTGATGGGGTGCCCGTGCCCTCTGGCTGCTGGTGTGGCTGAGCCATGGAGATGCCCCCGGAGGCTGGAGGGGAGCGGAGAGTCAGGGCAGAATGTGCATTCCCTGACCCGCCCTCTCTGCGCACCGGGGGCCTGGCTCCTGTGAGGGCCCCTCTGTCCGGCTCTCCTCCTGGGTTCCAGGAGCTCCCCTCCCTCTGGCCCTGGGTCTGGGGGGTAACAGCTCCCCGCTGCTCCCCCATCCCTGTGGGATTTCCTCAATCCTGCCCACACCTTTGACTTAGCCAGTTAGCTCCTGAGTGCCGTGTGTGCGCGTGTATATGTGCGCATGTGTGTGTGCTGTGTCCTGCCGGCCGGCTGGGTGGGGCGGAGCTGCACTCAGGGCTGGGTCCGCGGACTAAGCCTGCTGCCCTGGACCATGCGGCCTTCTTGCGACAGGACCTGCGAGTCAGTTGGCGTCCCTCAGCCAGCCTGGCACTGGCCCGCGCCCTCGTGCACAGCCCAGGTGGTGCCCTCGCCAGGAGGCCTGGGGGGCCAGACTCCTATCTGCCTTTGTTTCAGATGCTGATCATACCGAAGATCCTGGAATACTCCCAGGAGCGGCGGGGGATCACCGTCTCCGGCGTGGGGCTGTGCCTCGCCCTGTTTCTCAGCGAGTGCCTGAAGTCCCTGAGCCTGTGCGCCTGCTGGATCGTCAACCAGCGCTCGGGCATCCGCTTCCGCGCAGCCATCTCCTCCCTGGCCTTCGAGAAGCTGCTGCATTTCAAGTCGCTGACGCACATCACCACGGGCGAGGTCAGTGCCCGGGCGCAGGCCAGCGCTGCCCAGGGCCAGGGGAGGGAGACGGGAGCTAGAGGAGGCAGAGGGAGGGAATGATTCCTAGGGGGGTTGATGGCCACCGGCAGGTCAGCACTGAGCCAGGAGAGAGGCTCCCTCCATGACGCCACAGCAGGTACTGCGCCTGCTCTGGGGAGGCCTGTTTGGGCCCCAGGGAGGTCTGCCAGGGAGGAGGGTGTGGGAGGACTTCCCGGCCCAGGGACACCCCTAAGGAAGAGCAACCCAGGCGAGGGCTCCCTGGGTGCCCACTCCCCTCCGCGGCAGAGGCTGCGTTGCGTGCAGCTGCCTGGCGGGGGTGACCGCAGGGTGGCCCCTGGCCTCGCTCTCCCAGCAGCATAAGGACCACACAGGCGCTGACAGGGATGGGAGGCGCCGCGCCAATGTGTGGCCTGCAGCCGTGGGGATACTGGGGTTTTATAGATTTAATTCCAATCTCCCTGCTTTCCTGTGGCTTGAGGAGCATGGATGACTTTTGTGTTTTTTTTAAAGAAAGTTTCTTTTCTAAAAAAATGTATTTTTAGTGATTTCAGAGAAAAAGGGAGAGGGAGAGAGAGAGAGAAACATCAGTGATGAGAGAGAATCATGGACCGGCTCCCCTCCTGCAGACCCCCCCACTGGGGATGGAGCCTGCAACCCGGGCCTGTGCCCTGACCGGGAATCGAACCCTGACCTCCTGGTTCACAGGTGGACACAACCCCTGAGCCATGCTGGCCGGGCTCACGGTGACTTTCATATCGAGGGCCATTTAGATTGTTGGAAAGGCGGCTCTGCTTTGGCTCCTTACCCTCAAGTCAACCGGCTTCGAAACCTGGCATCAGCCTCTCTCCAGCCTCCTCCAGCCGTGGTGGCCTCCCTGCTCCTGCCTGGCCGGGGGACCTCCAGTCCTCAAATGCACCAGGCATGCCCGCCTCCTCCACTCCCTGCCCCTTGAAAATCCCATCACCCTCCAGGCCCAGATGGATGTCCTGGGGACAGCTCTAACGCCCCCTCACCCCCGCCAGTCCCCACCACACACACTTCTGGCTGCCCCCCTCCTACGAGCCCTCTTCAAAGACACGGACCTTCTCCTGGCCGGTGTGGCTCAATGGTTGAGCATCGACCTATGAACCAGGAGGTCACGGTTCAAGGCCCAGTCAGGGCACATGTCCGGGTTACTGGCTTGGTCCCCAGTAGGGGGACAGGAGGCAGCCGATCCATGATTCTCTCTCATCATTGTTGTTTCTCTCTCTCTCCCTCTCCCTTCCTCCCTGAAACCAATAACAACGTTAAAAAAAAAAGACACCGGCTCAGGGTACCCGGAGAGGTGACCCCGAGCCTTGGGCCCGCTGTCTTTCAGGCCATCAGCTTCTTCACCAGCGACACCAACTACCTGTTCGAAGGCGTGTACTACGCCCCCCTCATCTTCCTGAGCGGCTCGTCACTGCTGTTCTGCAGCATCACCTCCTACCTCACGCTCGGACCCACCACGCTGGTCGCCACGTGTTCCTACATCCTGGTCTTACTGCTGATGGTAAGGCTGGCCGTTGCCCAGAGCGCCCGCGCTCTGTAATGGGGGTACCTCTGAGTGGACGCGTTGCCTCGCGGGGTTGGCGGGGGGGAGGGAGGGGGCCCCTTGGCTGCTTAAATTATGCAAACAAATTGGGCAAAACAGGAAGCAGTTCTTGGATTACACACGCTCTGCATGGTGCAAACGGGGGGTCTCCTCCCTCGGTCCCCGGAAAGGGGCCCGTGGCTCTTAGAGGGCTGGGGTTCCCAAAGGCAGAGCAGTCAGACTTCCGTTTAGTCAGCCTCAGCCTGGCTTGACCCCCAGGAGGCAAGGCCCCCCCAGAATGTGCGAGGCAGGCCCTCAAAGGGGCACATCTGAAAGCCTTCAGGGGGGACCCAGAGCGGAGTCTCAATGGGGCGCCCAGGGCAGTTAACCAGCGATTCTGTCCACATCTGGCGGTTCCCTTCGGGAGCCCTTGCCTGCCCGCCTCCGACCGGCTCTCCATGCCTCCCGGCTGCAGGCGCTCCTGACCCGCGTGACTGTGAAGGGACAGAAGCACACCTCTGAGGTCAGCGACCAGCGCATCCGGGTGACCAGTGAGGTCCTCACCTGCATTAAGCTGATTAAAATGTACACGTGGGAGAAGCCATTCACAAACATAATTAAAGGTACAGAACTGGCTTTCTGCTCGGAGCCCATGGCCACACCACCCACCTTCTGGGCCTTTCCTTCGTGCTCCGTGGGTTGTTCTGTGTTCCGTGGAGGACGTCCCCGTGGCTGACCATGGGTTGTTCTGTGTTCCATGGAGAACGTCCCTGTGGCCAACCATGGATTGTCCTGTGTTCCATGGAGAATGTCCCCGTGGCTGACCATGGGTTGTTCTGTGTTCCATGGAGGATATTCCCGTGACTGACCACGTTTTATTCTGTGTTCCATGGAGAATGTTCCCGTGGCCGACCATGGATTGTTCTGTGTTCCGTGGAGAATGTCCCCGTGGCTGACCATGGGTTGTTCTGTGTTCCATGGAGGATATTCCCGTGACTGACCACGTTATATTCTGTGGTCCATGGAGAATGTTCCTGTGGCCGACCATGTATTGTTCTGTGTTCCATGGAGAATGTCCCTGTGGCCGACCATGTATTGTTCTGTGTTCCATGGAGAATGTCCCCGTGGCTGACCATGGATTGTTCTGTGTTCCATGGAGAATGTCCCTGTGGCCGACCATGGATTGTTCTGTGTTCCATGGAGAATGTCCCCATGGCCGACCACGTTTTATTCTGTGTTCCATGGAAGATATTCCTGTGACTGACCACATTTTATTCTGTGTTCCATGGAGAATGTCCCCGTGGCTGACCATGGATTGTCCTGTGTTCCATGGAGAATGTCCCCGTGGCTGACCATGGGTTGTTCTGTGTTCCATGGTGGATATTCCCGTGACTGACCACGTTTTATTCTGTATTCCATGGAGAATGTTCCCGTGGCCAACCATGGATTGTTCTGTGTTCCGTGGAGAATGTCCCCGTGGCTGACCATGAGTTGTTCTGTGTTCCATGGAGGATATTCCCGTGACTGACCACGTTTTATTCTGTGGTCCATGGAGAATGTTCCTGTGGCCGACCATGTATTGTTCTGTGTTCCATGGAGAATGTCCCCGTGGCCGACCATGTATTGTTCTGTGTTCCATGGAGAATGTCCCCGTGGCTGACCATGGATTGTTCTGTGTTCCATGGAGAATGTCCCTGTGGCCGACCATGGATTGTTCTGTGTTCTATGGAGAATGTTCCCGTGGCCGACCACGTTTTATTCTGTGTTCCATGGAAGATATTCCTGTGACTGACCACATTTTATTCTGTGTTCCATGGAGAATGTTCCATGGAGAATGTCCCCGTGGCTGACCATGGATTGTCCTGTGTTCCATGGAGAATGTCCCCGTGGCTGACCATGGGTTGTTCTGTGTTCCATGGAGGATATTCCCGTGACTGACCACGTTTTATTCTGTGTTCCATGGAGAATGTTCCCGTGGCCAACCATGGATTGTTCTGTGTTCCGTGGAGAATGTCCCCGTGGCTGACCATGAGTTGTTCTGTGTTCCATGGAGGATATTCCCGTGACTGACCACGTTTTATTCTGTGGTCCATGGAGAATGTTCCTGTGGCCGACCATGTATTGTTCTGTGTTCCATGGAGAATGTCCCCGTGGCCGACCATGGGTTGTTCTGTGTTCCATGGAGAATGTCCCTGTGGCCGACCATGGATTGTTCTGTGTTCCATGGAGAATGTCCCCGTGGCCAACCATGGATTGTTCTGTGTTCCATGGAGAATGTCCCCATGGCCGACCACGTTTTATTCTGTGTTCCATGGAAGATATTCCTGTGACTGACCACATTTTATTCTGTGTTCCATGGAGAATGTCCCCGTGGCCGACCACGTTTTATTCTGTGTTCCATGGAGGATGTTCCCATGGCCGACCACGGAGTGTTCTGTGGAGAATGTTCCTGTGGCTTACTTCTGTGGGTTTCTCATGTGTCCCCCAGACCTGAGAAGGAAGGAAAGGAAGCTGATGGAGAAAAGTGGGTTTATCCAGAGCCTGAGCACGACGCTGCTGTTCGCGGCCCCCACCCTGTCCACCTTGGTGATGTTCCTCACCCACGTTGGCCTGCAGCTGGAACTCACGGTGTCCATGGTACGTGTCTGGGTGTCTTGTCCCCCCGCCCCCCCATGGACAGAAAGTCTTCTCATTCGTCCTTGTCCAGCTTGTGCCCCTCAAAGACTTAAATGCCTTGCAAATAGGTACTAGGAATTGATTTTAATTTTCCGGGTTTTTAGGGTGCTCAAGCTCCCTTCCATTTCGACCCCTGGGAGAAACTGGCACCCCAAGACCTTGGGTCGCAGCTGCGGGAGGGAGGGATGGCAGTCGTTAGGGGGCGCAGGGGAGCTGGAATGCGTAGTTCACACCCCCGTGACGGGGAACCCTAAACAGATGCATTTCTCCGGGGGCCCCCACTCTTAAACACTAAGGCGTAGTTTCTTCCGTCTTTCCCTTCGTGGTCTGACCCCGGCCCTGGGAAAGAGCAGGGATCCCAGTCCTTGGAGGAGAGGAGGGCAGGGAGCTGATCTTGGAGAGGTGGGCATACAGCTGGGGAGGCCGAGACTGTAGCCAAAGCAGGAGGGCATCGTGGGGGTCTGTAGGCAAGGGCTCACCCACACTCGCTGCAGCAGTCTCCTCTGCCTGGCCCAGGCCCTGAGGTCGCGCGGTGCTCAGAGCAGGCGGAGCCAGGCCCGTGGGAGTTTATCATGCATGGTGTCCACGTCTATGTCTGTATCTACTTCAGTCCTCGCCTGAGGATGTTTTCCCCCCAGTGGTTTTTCTAAGAGAGATTGGAAGGGGGGGGGGAAGGGGAGAGAGAGAGAGAAAGAGAGAGAGAGAGAGAGAGAGAGAGAGAGAGAGAGAGAGAAACATTGATGTGAGAGACACACGGACTGGTTGCCTCCCACACGCACCGTGGCCAGGGCGCAGGGAGCAAACCGGCAACCCAGGTGCCCGCAGGAGCTCGCATGCTGGGACCCTGGAGGCCGGCAAGTTCTCAGGCGGGAGTGAGGCGGGGCCAGGCGCTGCGTAGGGAGGTTTTCAGTAAGAGAAAGACCATCTGAGGCGGAGAAGAACGAAGGTGACCTCAACAGCAACACCGCCATGCCGCGCGGCTGGCGGCAGCAAAGCCGTCGCACGGCTGTTTTCTGGGCACTCCCCGAATGGCCTCCCGGAGCCAGGCTCACGCTTGTTGGCGATGCCCACCGTTACAGAATTCCCCGCTGGCCAAGCGACGAGAGGGGCCAGGCCTCCAGACTCGGGGACTTTAATAAGACACGGCTCTTTTTCACCCATTTCTTCAGTCTCCCCCAAACCAGCTTGGCCACTGCCAAAGGAAGGGCCTGCTTGTGGGAAGCTGCACGGTCCCGCGCTGTGGCTCGAGGCTCAGGGATGGGGGTTCCCGGGATGGAGGGGGCGGGGTGGGGGGGGGGGCCACCCTCACACCTCCTCTCGCCCCGGCCAGGCCTTCACGGCCTTGGCCATCTGGAACACCATGCGGCTGGCGGTGTTCTTCCTGCCCTTCTCGATCAAAGGCCTCACGGAGTCCAAGTCTGCGGCAGAGAGGTTCAAGGTAAGCGGGCAGGGCGGGCTGCACGGCCTTGGCATTGGGCGTTCACCTGCCTCCAGCCCCTTGGTGTTCCTCCTGCGTGCGGGACAGTGGTTCTGGGGCGTGGGCGGGGACAGTGGTTGGGGGTGTGTGGGCGGGGACAGTGGTTGGGGGTGTGGGCGGGGACAGTGGTCGGGGTGTGGGCGGGGACAGTGGTTGCGGGGGTGTGGGCGGGGACAGTGGTCGGGGTGTGTGGGCGGGGACAGTGGTTCCGGGGTGTGGGCTGGGACAGTGGTTGGGGGTGTGTGGGCTGGGACAGTGGTCGGGGTGTGGGCGGGGACAGTGGTCGGGGTGTGGGCGGGGACAGTGGTTGGGGGTGTGTGGGCTGGGACAGTGGTTGGGGGTGTGTGGGCGGGGACAGTGGTTGGGGGTGTGGGCGGGGACAGTGGTTGGGGGTGTGTGGGCGGGGACAGTGGTTGGGGGTGTGTGGGCGGGGACAGTGGTTGGGGGTGTGGCCGGGGACAGTGGTTGGGGGTGTGTGGGCGGGGACAGTGGTTGGGGGTGTGTGGGCTGGGACAGTGGTTGGGGGTGTGTGGGCGGGGACAGTGGTTGGGGGTGTGGGCGGGGACAGTGGTTGGGGGTGTGTGGGCGGGGACAGTGGTTGGGGGTGTGTGGGCGGGGACAGTGGTTGGGGGTGTGGCCGGGGACAGTGGTTGGGGGTGTGTGGGCGGGGACAGTGGTTGGGGGTGTGGCCGGGGACAGTGGTTGGGGGTGTGTGGGCGGGGACAGTGGTTGGGGGTGTGGCCGGGGACAGTGGTTCCGGGGCATGGGCTGGGACAGTGGTTGGGGGTGTGTGGGTGGGGACAGTGGTTGGGGGTGTGTGGGCGGGGACAGTGGTTGGGGGTGTGGGCGGGGACAGTGGTTGGGGGTGTGTGGGCGGGGATAGTGGTTGGGGGTGTGTGGGCGGGGACAGTGGTTGGGGGTGTGTGGGCGGGGACAGTGGTTGGGGGTGTGGCCAGGGACAGTGGTTGGGGGTGTGGGCTGGGACAGTGGTTGGGGGTGTGTGGGCGGGGACAGTGGTTGGGGGTGTATGGGCGGGGACAGTGGTTGGGGGTGTGTGGGCGGGGACAGTGGTTGGGGGTGTGTGGGCGGGGACAGTGGTTGGGGGTGTGTGGGCGGGGACAGTGGTTGGGGGTGTGTGGGCGGGGACAGTGGTTGGGGGTGTGTGGGCGGGGACAGTGGTTGGGGTGTGGGTGGGGGGAGCTTGGAGGGTGTGGAGCACCCAGTCCGTGCCAAGCAGGGGGATGAGATGGGGAAGGACCCATGGACAGGCACAGGGTATGGCTCTTGCGTGCTCATGTTACTAAAAATAACTCAGCTCACAAACAGAATAAAGGGGCCGTGCAGTTCCCCATGAAGACGGTGTCCCTTGGCCCCGATGTTGTTATTCATCCGGTGAAACAGACCGGAGGTCCATTTCTCTACATAATGAAGAAACAGACCTCCTCTCATCTCATTTCTTTTGAAAGTATTATTTTACTTTTATAAAACACCGGGTGCTCATTGTGAAAAGTTGAGGCACCACCAAAAGGCGCAGGAATAACAATGACTCAGCACCCACCACTGGACATAGACCTCGTCCAGACCTCGTCCGGAGCGGGTGTCCAGGGAGACGCTGCGGAGGGATGGTACCCGCCCCCGTTTGTTTTATGCTGAAGTCCACATCGTTTAACGCTTGTATTTTGCACACAGGGAGATGCAGACGCAGAGAGAAGTGACTTAGAACTAGATGGCTCCACACCGCACCTCTCACACGGGGTACCTGGGCAGACCTGCTACCTTTTTTTTAGTGCCTAATCATATAGACATCAGAGGCATTTCTTTCTTTTCTTAAGTCCAGAAAGGGGAGAGCGAGAGAGAGAAACATCCATGATGAGAGAGAATCATGGATCGGCGGCCTCCAGCACCCCCCGCACTGGGGATGGAGCCCACAACCCGGGCCTGTGCCCTGACCGCGAATCGAACCGTGACCTCCTGGGTCATGGGTTGGCGTTCAACCACGGAGCCACGCCAGCCCGGCGGACCTTCTGACTTTTACTCGTTATAAATGAAACGGAGAAACTACACATCGGTACTGTGACTCGACAGCGGCTATCACTTACGACGAGGCTAGCGTAGCTCAGGCTGCCGGTCACTGTGAAATAAGAGAAAGTGATGAACGGGGCGGGGAGTGTTCCGATAAGAAAGAGGGGCCCAGCGGTGGGAACACTGGACATCCCTCGGTTTAGAATCTCCCAACGGAAACTGGCCTCCCCTCGATGGACGGCGGTTCTTCACACTCTCGCTGTTTGTTCGTTCACAGACCGGTTGCCGGGCCGGCCGGCCGCAGGGGGACACAGTCCTCCTGGGCTGCGGGCCTGACGCCGCCTCCCTCCCTCTTCTCGCCCGGGCAGCGCTTCTTCCTGCAGGAGAGCCCTGCGCTGTACGTCCAGGCGGGGAAGGACCCCAGCAAAGCGCTGGTGCTGGAGAGGGCCACCTTGTCCTGGCGGAGGCCCTGCCCCGGGCTGGCCAACGGGGCCTTGGAGCTGGAGAGGAACGGACACGCGCCCGAGGGGACGCCCGCGGCTCAGCCCCCCCCAGGCGCCCTCGGGCCCTCAGACGCGGGGGACAGCCTGGCCCCGGCGTTGTACAAGATCCAGCTGGCCGTGTCAAAGGTAGCCTCCTCCCTCCATGCGGGCGGGCCAGCGGCCAGGCGTGTGGGCCCGGGGCTGGGAGCCTGGCCTGGCCTCCCACCATTGCCTTGGCTGAAAACTGTCCTCCCCAAACCTGCCTTTAAAACACAATCCTTCTAAAACGGCTTCAGCTCCCCGGCTCTCTGAAATAGTAGCCGATTTCATTTGACGCCTCGGACTCCTCGCCACCTGCTGGTGGGTTCGCTTGCTTCCGTAATGCATGGTCTCTCTCCCCGCCAGCAGCTGGGCTCCCGGGAGGTCTTTTCTTCGCTGCTTGGTGCATAGGAGAAACTCAAACGGCCCTCTGATGGGCGAATGAATGCATGCATGCATGCATGCGTGAACGCGTGCAGCTGGCTTTGTTGTCCCCGTTGTAGAGATGGAGAAACAGGTGCAGAGAATACAGTCAGGTCTGGGACTGGGCTTCTCTCCTCCCAGGACCACCTACCCACAAGCCCCCTCTGCCTCTGAGGAAGGCCGCCCCCCTGCAGCCCGACCGCAGATCTGCTCCGGAGATGTGGCTGCCTGAGTGGCTGCGTGGTGGTTTTGTTTTCTCCTGGTGATTTTGTGTTCAAACCCCAGACGCAGCTGGGGGAGAGGGAGGGCTGTCTGTGCCGACGCCCGTCTGTGCTGGGCTTTTCAGGGGACCCTGCTGGGGGTCTGCGGCAGCACCGGGAGCGGCAAGAGCAGCCTGCTGTCGGCCGTCCTGGGGGAGGTGAGTTTCTCTCCCAGAGGAGCAGGAAGAACACGACGGGGAAAACCCATACGCCCAATGACTAGACTCAGCAGGTGCTGGCATTGGCCGCGCCTGCGCAGAAACATCTTTTGTGGCGCCGTTTTAAACGACAGCGACGGTGACCCTCTAGCACGCACCTGTTTGCGGTGACGTCCAAAACACCAGGACCACGCCCCACCCGATGTGCTCACGTTAGGAATAGCTCTGGGAGACCCAGGGAAGGTCAGGGCG
Source organism: Corynorhinus townsendii (assembly GCA_026230045.1). NCBI lineage: Eukaryota > Metazoa > Chordata > Mammalia > Chiroptera > Vespertilionidae > Corynorhinus > Corynorhinus townsendii. The sequence continues at coordinate 2,273,582 of JAPDVU010000011.1, read as the reverse complement.
GGCCTGGGCGTTCCGTCCATGGAAAGGGGCTGGAAATCAAGCGGGAAAAGCACGGGGTGTCTTCCATGCAAACCCCGCTCAGTCCCTGCGGGGAACGTCCCGGTTTAGCTCTGAGTTCTCGGGGTCACACCCGGACTCACCGGTGAGGCCGGAGGGAGCATGTTGTTCTTTGGTTTTGTTTATTTTAAAGTCAGGTCCTTGTGGTTGTACAACTGAGGTTCCCCTTTAAAAAAATACGTTTTTATTTCAGAGAGAGAAAGGGAGAAGGGGAGAGAGAGAGAAACATCCACGATGAGAGAGAATCACGGACCGGCTGCCTCCTGCCCGCCCCCCCACTGGGGACGGAGCCATAACCCAGGCACGTGCCCTGACGAGGAATCGAACCGTGACCTCCTGGTTCCTAGGTTGACGCTCAACCCCTGAGCCAGCCGGCCGGGCAGGAGCCTATCATCCCAAGTCCCATTGCATAGGCGAGCCCCGGGGTCCAGAGGCGGTGGGGCCTTGGCTGTCCCCTGGGTGCCGCCCTGAGGCTGACTGTGTCCCGCAGATGCACCTGCTGGAGGGCTCGGTGGGCGTGCACGGGAGCCTGGCCTACGTGCCCCAGCAGGCCTGGATCCTCACGGGCAGCGTCAGGGACAACATCCTCATGGGGAGCCAGTGCGACCAGGCGCGGTAAGCCTCTGGGAGGGGCAGGGAGGACGTGGCGGGGGGGGGGGCGGGGGGAGGGGCTGTTAGGGACGGTTATCCCCCCCCCACCCCCCCCGCTGCAAGTGGCCATCTGAGAGCGGCTGGCGCTCGTGTGTGCCCCTCACAGGCACCAGCACAGCCCTCCTGGCTGTGACAGGAAGGCCACCGTCACCTCCATGTTCTAGGCCAGGCAGCTGAGGCCCCAAGAGGTTCAGTCATGTGCCCAAAGCTGGTGGGCGTTGCTGTCGCTGGGACTGAACCCAGTGGCTGTCAGAAATTTCAGGGTTCACTGCTGTAGTCTGTGGCCCCCCGCCCCTCCCACAGGTTAGCTTCACGGGTATTTGTATGAATTCCTTCCTGACCTCAAAGCCAGAGGGAGGTCAAGAGGGCGATGTGGAGGCATCGGCTGGGTTCCTGGCTGGCGGGGGGGAGGGGCTCTCGCTGCCGGGGGGGCCGGGGTGACCTGCTCACACGTTCACATTCCCCTGGTGACCACGAGTGGTCTGAGCGGCGGGGGAGGGGAGGAGGGGGGACCGCGCCCGCAGGCCACAGCCTGGCTCCCAGCTTCGGGGACTCGGCCTCTGTTGACTTTGCTTGATTTTGCAATCGGCCCCTCCCCCCAGTCACAGCCCCGAGGGCACAGGCCTGGAGGGGTTCACTCTGGCCAGCTCCAGGCCGTCAGGCCCAACACCCCACTGCTGAGCTGCTGGCCATCCCCAAGTTGCCCAATGTGGCGTGATGGCTCTCCAGAGCCAGCCCCCTCCTCTCACAGCCCCTTCTCATTGGACAGCACTCTCTCCTTCCGCCTCTCTGCTCCTCCTCTGCGCTGGCGGCCAGCTCTGCGCTGGCTGGCTGGCTGGGACTGCTCCCTGGCTCTGCCCTGGGTGCCCTGGCTCCAGCTTCTCCCCGTGTCCACCCCCAGGGGCGTCGTGCTAACAAAGCCCTCATCTGATCACCGCACGGCCCTCACGCCGATGGGACGCAGGGCCCTTTCGGGATATCTGTCCAAATAAACACGGGCTGGGCGCTGCTAAGGCACGAAACACAGAATCTCACCCGAACACGGAGACCCGTGCGCAAGCATGTCCACACTACACACGGCACAGCAGCAAAGGACTAGAAAGACTCCCATGTCCACCCCGGGGGCACCGTTCCATGCTTAGGCCGCCGTGTGCAGCGTGTGACGGGACACTGCGGGGCCCTTCAATGACATGAGCTGCACACGTGCACGCGGGGGGTTGGCTGTTTCTGGATAAATGCACAAGGAACGGCGAGGGCAGTCACTCCTAAGAAAAGCCGCCGAGGGGCCCTGGCCGGTGTGGCTCAGTGGCTATCGCGTCGGCCCAAGGACCTGCCGGGTCCAGGTCGAGGGCACGTGCCTGGGTCCAGGTCTGACCCCGGGCCCACCCAGCCATGTGCAAGAGGCAATCGATGCGTCTCTCTCACATCGATGCTCCTCTCTCCCCCTGCTCCCCACTCGCTCTAAAAACCAGTTGAGAAAATGCCCTCGGGGGAGGATGAACCAGGGCACCAAAAGCCCCTGAGGTCACAGACGCCAGAGAGGCGGCTCCTCACTGCGCTGAGCCGCCTTTCTTCCTGCTCTGGCATTCACCTGGGCACACGCTCGGCTAGATTCAAAGAAGAGACGGGGGGGGGGGGGGAGGGGAGCGAACAGAGTCTCCTTAGCTGGGAGTGCGAGTGCCCCCCTCCACACTGGGGGGCGGGGTCTGCCCGCGTGCCCCTCAGCCCCCCCCGACCTCGCAGGTACCTCCAGGTGCTCCACTGCTGCTCCCTGAACCGTGACCTGGAGATCCTGCCCTTTGGGGACAAGACGGAGGTGAGCGGGCGGCGGGCACACGCTGTGGGGCCCGGGCTGCCTCCGGCACACAGAGGAGCGGCCCCAGCTTCTGCCCAGAGCGGCCCCCACTGCGGCTGCCTCCGAGCCCCCCATCGAGGGAGGGAAGCTGGGGTGAGGAACCCCCCCACGCGGCCCCCGCCTCTCCCCCTGGCCCCTCGCTGGCCAGCACCCCTCCTGCAGGGGGAACCGGTAGTCTCATGACGTGCCATCGGTGGCCCCGGGGCCGCCTTTCCCGTGAGCGGGGCGTGCTGGCCTGACTTCCCTGTGGCCGCAGCGCAGCCCGTGGCCACTCCCCACAGGCAAAGCCCAGTCCAGCGCCCTGAGCGCCTCGCTTCCGGTGAGGCAGCCCCTTCCTCCGTGGGAGGCAGCCGCTGTCCTCTGTGTCCCCCTTGGCTTGTCTCTTTCATTCGTTCATTCGTTGCTTCCTGTCCGACGCCTGCCGTGAGGGAAGCAGGCGGGCTTGTCCGTTGCCCTCAAGCCCCGTCCCCGTGGCCGCAGCGTTTTGTGGGCCACGTACCCCGTCGGCTCCCCCCTCGCCTCCCCCGAGGGACACCTTCTCCCCGCACGTTGGGAGCACTGGGTGCTAATGCCCGGGGTGCCCCTCCTCAGGCGCCTCAGGGTATGCCCCCCGCCCTCCTGGTTGTGCTCACCCTCCGGCCACGCGCCTTTGGTTGCCCGTCCGCAGATCGGGGAGCGGGGCCTCAACCTCTCGGGGGGGCAGAAGCAGAGGATCAGCCTGGCCCGCGCCGTCTACTCGGACCGCGAGATCTACCTGCTGGACGACCCGCTGTCGGCCGTGGACACCCGGGTGGGGAGGCACATCTTCGAGGAGTGCATCCGGAAGGCGCTGCGGGGCAAGACGGTCGTGCTGGTGACGCACCAGCTGCAGGTGACCACCCTCCCGGGGGACGGCTCACCTCCCCCTCCCCCTCAGACTAGCCCCCACCCCCCGGCAGGGCGTGGTGTAAAGACCTCGCTTGGCCCTCCTCTCCTTTCCGTGCGAAGGCGATGGGCTGGTGAGCATCCAAACCCCAGGCCAGGGTCCCCTTTCCCTTCCACGCGGCAGGGGGCCGGTGCTTTGGAAGGAGAGAAGGAGAAAACGTTCCTCAGGAAGAACCCCACGTCTCCCCCGAGAGCAGGGCGGAGTGGGGCTGCCCGCCTCCCTTCCCCTCTCTGAAAACCAATGGGGTGGACAACAGCAGCAAGATTTCGGAAGCGACCTAGTGCAAACCCCGTGCCCGGCACCCTGACAACCCGATGGTGCGTGGACCCTCTGTCCCCACCTCGCCGGTGGCGCACGGTGCCCGCCCATGCCTTCCTCCCTTTACACATCAGCGTGACACTCTAGACGCAGTGGAGCCTCCTTCCCCACGCCCTAGCCCTCACCTCGCTGCCGCTGTACTTCCCGTGACCGGTGCCAACTGGCCTTTTCCCGCCACGTCACATCTTGGAGATCGTCCACCTTGACAGTGCCGCTGTCAGTCTCCCGGGGGTGGGGTTCCGATCCCTGGAGATCCCAGAATTTATTCCCGAGGATGGACACGTAGGGTCTTGCCCCATTTTTCACTTTTACAAAAACTGCTTCAATGTACATCGGTCTACGTGTGTGGATGCTCGTTTGAGAGGTTTTTTTTTTTAGGGTAGAGTTTTAAGGGATTGAATTGTTGGTTCATAATTCTTCAGAAATCTTCAGTGTTTACGAGACATTGTCCAATTGCTCTCCAAAGCAGTTGTGCCAATCTACCACGCGCCCCAACATTTTACGAGCGTTCCCTCTCCTTCCAGTCACCACCAACACCTGGGGTTGTCCATCGTTCAATTTCTGCCAACCTGGCAAGCCTCTATAATAAAGCCCTAACATGCAAATTGACTGGACTGCAGAACGACCGGTCGCTACGACGCGTACTGACCACCAGGGGGCAGACGCTCACCGCGGGAGCTGCCCCCTGGTGGTCAGTGCGCCGGAAGCTGGGCTCAGGGCTGGGAGCGCTGTGGGGGTGGCGGGAGCCTTTCCCGCCTCCACAGACATGCTAAGGACCCCTTGGGGGCTGTCCGCCTGCCAGCTTAGGCCTGCTCCCGGCACAGGCTGGGCTGAGGGCCCTCCCCGCGGCACACTGGCCTCTCGTGTAAATGACACTGTACCCTGGCTCGGTGTGCCCATTGAGGACCTTCTTTCTTCCGCCTCCGCAGTATCTGCAGTTCTGCGACCAGGTCATTCTGCTGGAAGACGGGAAAATCTGCGAGCAGGGGGTGCACAGTGAGCTGATGCAGAAGAAGGGGCGGTACGCCCACCTCAACCAGAGGCTGCACGGGGAGGCTGCACAGGTGACCGCCCCGTCCCGCGCCCCCCTCCCCCCCGGAGTAGCCCCCTTGCTCACAGCCCGGCTTCCCCCCAGGACACAATGCAGGCGGCCCAAGAGCCTCAGGTGGGCGGCCCGGCCCCGTGCCCCCTCCTGGAGGAGCCTCTCGGGGACAGCGCAGGTGAGCGTGCTGGGCAGGCCGCGGCTTTGGGGCCGCTGTCGCAGAGGCGCGTGCTGCAAGGCACCTCAGCGCCATCAGATGAGGACAGGGAGGTTGAGTGACTCCCGGGGAGCAGTGTCGCGATGACCAATAGGAACAGGACCCTGGCCCTAGGTCCCCTCTGCCCCCTTCTCTGCAGCCACCCCTGACCCACCCAGCGCGCGGGACGCCAGGCCCTCAGGGCTCATTGAATAGTGGGGGATGGACCCCCTTTCCAGACTCTGGGTCCAGGGTCTTCCCTGGATTGGGGCAGGCTGGGTGGGCACCGCCACCGGGAGGTGAGGGAGTGGGAGGGGGCAGGTGCAGAAGCTTCGCGGGCGCTGGGAGGAGCCGCCAGGCGCTGGGAGGAGCCAGGAGAAACTCCTCCTCCTCCCCCTCCTCCCCCTCCTCCCCCTCCTCCTCCTCCCACCCAGGGCTGCAGAACCAGCTCACACAGAAGGAGAAGATGGAGGAAGGGTCCCCGACGTGGCGTGTCTACCACCACTACATCCAGGCGGCCGGAGGTGCCCGAGGCCGGGTCCCAGGGAGGGGGGAGGTCATGGGAGGGCCGGGGCACCCAGGGTCACACCACACGAGGCTCACCTTGCACCGCCCCAGCCACTGGGTTACGGCAGCTCCCCCGCCACAGCCAATGCCGGGACCATGTCCCCGGGGCGCTGGCGGCACCACGCCCCCCAGATGTGTCTCACTCAGACGTGGGCGCTACTGCCACGAGCAAGAGCCCCGCCCACAGCAGGCAGGCCATGCCCCCGGGGCCACGGGTGGCGCCAGGCCGGTCAGATGGCAGAGGGGGAGGGGAGAGCGTGGCCCCAGGAGGCAGAGGGGGAGGGGACAGCGTGGCCCCAGGAGGCAGAGGGAGAGGGGAGAGCGTGGCCCCAGGAGGCAGAGGGGGAGGGGAGAGCGTGGCCCCAGGAGGCAGAGGGGGAGGGGACAGCGTGGCCCCAGGAGGCAGAGGGGGAGGGGACAGCGTGGCCCTTACTGGGTTTCCATGGGAGGGGGGGCAGGGCAGAGGTGCATGAGCAGGCTCAGGGCCGCGTGGCTGGAGTAATTCCGGGGCCTGGCGATGGGGTTCCCTAGTCGCCCGGGTGCCCGGGGCAGGGAATACTGGCTCCCGTGGGCGCGTGACAGATGAGCGTCAGGATGTGGGCTGGGGCGGGCGGGGTGTGTCAGCTCAGCGCCGTTGCTGGCCATCCCCAGGAACGAGCTGCGCCTGGGCGAGGGTCCCCCAGGATCAAGGTCCCCAGGCCAAGCGTCAGGGCACAGGACACAGGAAACGTGGCTCACACCGGGCCGTGTCCCAGCGCCGCTCAGCGAGTTGAGTGCTTAGCGGCGCCGAGAGGACGGGTGAGGGCGCAGACGCAGCGTCGTGGCGCCGGGCACGCGGGCGGAGCTGTGGTCTGGCGGCGCTGGCCTGTCCTTCTGAAGGCGGGCGCAGGTAGCGGCTCCCCAGCCCAGCTGCGTGGCCTCCGCACGTCACTGTGCGATGGCATACGCCCCCACGCCACGCACACGGCGCCGCACTTCTGGGGGTCACTGCAGAGGTTTCTGAGAGTCCCTGTGACCCCTGACCACGCTTTGCTCGTCGCTGGAACTAGCCCCGTGTAAGGCGGGGCCCCCTGGAGACTCAGCGTGTGGGGCAGGCGTCCCGACCAGCGAGAAGGCACGTGCCCAGCTCGGCACCCACCCCGAGGAGCCCCCCCACAGGAGGGGGCCGGGCGCTGGGCAGGGTGCTGGATGCCATCTCGGGTCACCTCAGCGCCGAGGAAGCAGAACGTCCCTGACCTTGGGCACAGGGCCACGCTGTTGTCAGCAGCAGAGCCTGGGCTCGAACCAGCTCCTTCTGGTCCTCCCAGGCGTCCGAGTGGAGGGACGGGGGCGGGGGGTCCGAGGGCCTGGGTGGGCGAGCAGCGTGGCCGGGGGCCGTGCGCCTCCCTGGGCGCCGGTCACGCCCCCTCCCTCCCCAGGGTACGCGGTCGCCGTGGCGGTCTTCCTGCTCATGTTGCTGTTCGTCACCCTCTCCGCCTTCTACTTCTGGTGGCTGAGCTACTGGCTGGAGCAGGGCTCAGGGGTGAGTGCCCCGGGGGGCGGGTGGGTGTCGGGCTGGGCGGCCGCAGGAAGGGAGACCTGCTGGATGTGGCGAGGTGGGGAAGCAGCTTCTGTTCCGTCACGGCGGACGTGGGGGAAGACCGGGAGCCGCTCTGGTTTGTGCAGAGGTGACCTGCGCATCTTAGAGGAAGCACCAAGGAGCAGGGGGCGAGGCCCAGGCAGAGACAGACACTACGGGGAGGCACGCCCACCCCCAGGCTGCCTGCTGGCCCGAGGTCATGGGGGCATGACACGAGGTGTCCAACCTCCAGGGATGCACCCTTGTGATGAGTACAGTTCAGAGGGATGGCTCTCAGGCCCATGCGAGAGGCTCCAGGTCACCCTGAGCCCTTCTTAGGGGGCGGTGAGAAAGGGCCGGGGTGCGGGCTGAGCCCACAGGACGTCCTCGGGCAGCATCGAGGGCCCAGGCAGGCGGTGTACCTGGGCCGGGGCCTCCTGGGCATGCGCCTCAAGCGTGCAGATCCACGGGAGTCCGGCTTCCTCCTGGAGGCACGTGCAATGACTGATGTCACCTCAGCCCCTCTCCCTGGAGGACGGGGGTGGGCGGGAGGTTCCCAGCTTCCTCTCGCGGCGTGGCTTTCTGGGGACGGGCCTCCATCCCGGCCCAGCCACCTGCCAGGGGCTGCAAGAGGACTCCCAGGTCTCAGAAGCTCGAGTGTCTGGAAGCAGAGCCCGAGGCCAAGCGTGCGAACGGATGATGCTCCCAGCTCCCGGGCTCAGGGCACCACAGGGGGCTTGGGGCCAGGAGCCGGGGACAGAGGCCGGAGGTCCTGATCGGCGCACGCATCCCCCGCTCTTTCTCGAAGACCAACAGCAGCCACGAGAGCAACACAACCACCTCGGACCCAGGCAGCATCCTGGACAACCCCCGCCTGTCTTTCTACGAGACGGTGCTGGGCCTCAGCGTCCTGGTCCTGACCTGCGTGGGGGTCTGCTCCTCAGCGGCCTTCTCCCGGGCCGCCAGGAAGGCGTCCACCGCACTGCACAACAACCTCTTGAGCAAGGTACGCCGGGGCCTGCGTGGGCTGGGCGGCGCCCGTTTAACGAAACAGCTAGCCCTTGTGAGCAGTGCTCGGTTTAAGGAAAACGGAGTGGAGAGCACAGCATTCGCGCAGGCCCTCACCCCCTCCACTGGAACACCTCGCCTGCGTGTGGGCACCTGTTCCAGCTGATGGGCAACGTGGACGCATCATTATCATCATTGCCTAGCGTCCACAGTTTACACGAAGGCTCCCTCTGGCCGGTGCACATTCTATGCCCCCCTCCCCCACTGGGTCACTGGCTCTGGGGCCACCAGGCAGGAGCTACAGAGAGATCTGCAGATGGCTGCTACTGGTATTGGGCTAGGAAGTGCCCAGGCGAGGCCCAGCTGGGATCAAGGCAGGCTGGGACTGGTGCTACGTCTTGGGGCATTCTTTATTTATTTTCACAAATGTGTGCTCAGACTATCTTCGCTGCCCTGGGAAGGCCCCAGGCTCCCTGTCCACGCCTCCCTCCCTCCAACCCCACAGCCACGGACCTGCTTCCTGTCTCCGTGGTTTTGCCTGTTCCAGAGTGTCCCAAGGTTGTAAGTGGACACCAGGCCCCCAGGTGGACGGGGGCCGGTCACACCTGTTGCTGGAGGCGGGTCTTAGCCATTCACTGTCCCTGCTGGAGGGTCAGTGGTCACACCAGCGCTGGCCTCGGTGGGCCGAGCACTGTCACACGCAGAGGCACGTGGGATTGCCCCAAGCTCCCTGGCATTACCCTCACACTGCTGTGGGCACACCAGGCGTCCTGGTTAGAATACCAAGTGGTCTATGATGTCCATCCTGCTGGGATGGCAGCCAGTGATGTCGCAGAGGTGTCACGGCTCTCTCTCGCGCGTGTCACATGTTCCCGTGTGCCACGTGGTGGGCGTCAGGCTTACGATGGTGAGGGCACAATGCAGGCGTGGTTCGGGTCCCCTTGGCCTCGGGATATGCTCAGGCTCAGAGGAGGGAAGCCACTTGCCCAGGGCCACACGGCAGCAGGTGCAGGAGTCCGCACGCTGGCGCCCGAGTAGACCGCCTCTGGAGCCCCTGCGTTGGCCCCGCTGGCTCCCCGACGCCCCTCGGGCAGCGCCCGCCCTCCCGGAGCCTCCAGTGAGCAGAGCCCGCCCCCCCTCCCCCCGCCAGGCCCCCGCGCCTCTCAGGCCGCGCCGTTCCCTGCAGGTCTCCCTGTGCCCCATGAGCTTCTTCGACACGACGCCCACGGGCCGGCTGCTGAACTGCTTCGCGGGGGACCTGGACCAGCTGGACCAGCTGCTGCCCATCGTGGCCGAGGAGTTCCTGCTGCTCCTGCTGTCGGTGCTCATCAACATGGTCATCGTCAGCGTGCTGTCCCCCTACATCCTGCTGATCGGGGCCGTCCTGTTCGCCGGCTGCCTCCTCTTCTACGTGTGAGCAAGCGGGTCCTTCTGCCCGGGGGCGGGCGGCTGGCCCACCGCCGAGGCTGGGGCCCGCCAGCACCGGGCGGCCCGTCACCCTGTCCTCCTCGGCGCAGGAAGTTCAAGCGGGCCATGAACGTGTTCAAGAGGCTGGAGAACTACAGCCGCTCACCCCTGTTCTCCCACATCCTCACCGCGCTGCGCGGCCTCAGCTCCATCCACGTCTACGGGAAAACCGAGGACTTCGTCAGCCAGTGAGTCCCCTGCGTCCAGCGATGGCGGGGCCGGGGGGCGGCCCGGCCAGGGGGCAGGAAGGGGAGGGGAGGGGGGACCTGGGGACGAGGGGGGACTGTGGGGCAGTGGGGCTGTGGGCAGGACGCGGCGGGGGGGAGAACTAGGGGGGCGGCAGGGGACCATGGGGCAGCGGGGCCGTGGGTCAGGAGGAGGGGTAGGGGGGGCGGCAGGAGCAGGGTGCTGGGCACCGGCTGGAACATGGCCTCACTCTGCTCACGGGGGAGCCTCAGAGCCTCCTCGGTAAGACGACCTCCCAGGGACAGAGTGGAGGCCACACAGGAAATGCAGGCCTGGAGCCGTGGGCAGGGCGCCACCGGCTAATGCAGTTCCTAGTCCAGTGGTTCTCCACCTTCCTAAGGCCGCGACCCTTTAATACGTGGTGGTGACCCCCAACCATAAAATGATTTTCGTGGCTACTTCATAACTGTCATCTTGCTACAGTGATGAATCGTCATGGAAATATCTGTTTTCCGACGGTCTTAGGCTCCACAGCAGCAGTTTTCAACCTGTGGGTCGCGACCTGAGAACTGCTAGCAGGGTCACCTGAGATCATTTTCATAAAATAAGGACCGAGAACGTCCTAAGTAACAGCCTTGCTTTTACGGCATCCGCACCCATAGGTGTGCCTTCTATTTCTTTGTTAAAACAAACAAAACTGAGTTGTGTCCTATGACCGTAGCTACTTGTAAGGGCCAAACAGGGGTTGACAAGAAGCTCCTAGTCTGGGGGAAGATGGAGACACAAAAATATTACGTGTGTGTAAGAATCCGGGCTGGGATGTGACAGGCAGCACAGGAGAGGAGCAGATAAAATGCCAGCAGAGTTCAGGGAGGAATCCGGGAAGGCTCTCGGGAGGAGGTGGCACCTGAGCTGGCCTCAGAGCCTGGTAAGACGAGGGCGTGGGAGATGGTGTGTGTTCAGGTAGCTGGGATGTGGAGGAACCCGGCACCAGCTCTCCAGTGGCCCTGGAGAACCCCCGAGGACGGTGCGGACAGTAGGGCTGCAGGGTCCGGGAGCGATGCTGGCACGCAGTCAGCACTGAGAGCCCGTCCATGCTCAGCAGCCACAGGGGACACAGCCCCTGGCCGAGGTGCCGAGGGAGGCATCGCCGCCTCCGCCCACTCCCTCATCCTGGTCCAGTGAAGGTCACGAGCAGGGGTGGGTGGTTGCCCTGAGTGGCTCAGGGTCTAGATCGGGGTCTGGTCAGCTCATGGCTGAGAAAGGGGAGCGGGAGGGGTCCCCCAAAGAGAAGTCAGGTGGTGCCCTGGCCGCGGTGCGTGCAGGAGGCAACCCATCAGTGTGTCTCTCGCACGGTTTGCCCCTCCTCCTCCTCCACTCGGAAAAGCAGTGGAAACAATTCCCACGGTGACGACGGGCGGAAGGGGAAGGAAAGTCAGGCTGTGCTGGTGGGTGGCGAGCCGCTGCCGAGGGGGCGACCTTGGGAAGCCCTTGGGCAGACCAACACGGGGCTCCGGCGTGTCCCTCCCCTCCAGGTTCAACAGGCTGAACGACGTGCAGAATAACTACCAGCTGATGTTCCTGTCCTCCACGCGATGGGTGTCGCTGAGGATGGAGCTCATGGCCAACCTGGTGACCTTGGCCGTGGCCTTGTTCGTGGCTCTCGGGGTTTCATCGGCCCCCCACTCCTACCAAGCCTTGACCGTCAGCCTCATCCTGCAGGTGAGGGAGGGGCTGGGACCGCGGGCTCGATGTGGCGAGTGCGCGGGCAGGGCCAGGGGACCCGTGGGACTGGTGTTCCACCTGGGACTCGGCCACGCGTGACCACCGAGCCACGTGTGTGGCCTTCTGGATCGGCTCTCCGCTTCCTTGGCCCCTCTGAACGGGGAAGCCTGCATGGAAGACACCACCCCAGGCAGAGGGTGTAGGAAGTGACGGGGAGCGGACGACAGGGTCCAGCCTCTACTGCTCCGATGGGGAGACTGAGGCCAGCGAGGAGGAGGGCTGTGGGAATGGACAGTGTGAGCAGCAGAGCCAGGCCAAGGACGTAGGCCTCTCGGTTGCCTGACTGGTGTCGCTCCACGTCATGCCCTGACCCTGCTGTCCCTCTCCTGAGCAATGTGGGAAGGCTGTTGCAAAGGGAGGGGTCCCCGTTCCAGCAGGCTTCCTCAGCCCGCGGACCCCGCCCCAGAGCACGGGGTCGGGGATCTGGCTTTAGTCAGGGTGTCCATCCAGGAGGGCCTGATGTGCTGTCGGCGTCCCTCCCGGGCTCGGGGGGGCGGGGGGAAGGGGATGGCCGGTCAGGGTCACGGCCACAGACTCCTGCCAGAGGCTGACTTGAAGGAGCACTGGCTGCTGGTCCGGGGCGCCCCTCCCCAGGGCTCATGGACTGCCCTCTGTGCTGGCGCGGCTTTGTCTCTCCCTGGCGTCAGAGCTGTGTGCCCAGGCCTGACGCCCCTCCCCCCCCCCCGGGTAAGCAGAGAGCCCCGTTGTCCTCTCGGTGAGCCCCGCAGCGGGCACGCACCTGCACACACACCGCCCTCATCCGGGCCGTGTGCAGACCTGCCCCGGTGCGTGGGCCACACGGATGGCTATGCTTACACTCAGCCGGCCGGTGCGACCACGGAGGGATTTATTGGGACCTGGGCCTGGGCCGGTGCGGAGCCAGGGGCTTGCTGGACTTGGCTCCCCTGAGTTCCTGCCACGCCCCGCGGGGCACAGCGACGTGATTAAGAATGTGTGGTCGGGCCTGGCCGGCGTAGTTCAGCGGCTGAGCGTTGACCTAGGAACCAGGAGGTCCTGGTTCGACTCTCCAGTCAGGGCACACGCCCAGGTGGCGGGGTTCGACTCCCTGCAGGAGGCGTGCAGGAGGCAGCCGATCGATGGTTCTCTCCCCTCACTGATGTTTCTGCCTCTCCCTCCCTCTCTGAAATCAATGAAAATATACTAAAAAAAATAAAAAGAATGAATGTGTGGCCAGGCTGCGTGGTCGCCCGGCCTCTGCCGCACTAGCGGAGTGCCTCTGAGGCGGTCCATCACCGCCTGTGCCAGGACTGCTCTCTGCACAGGGAGGTGACGGAGCGTGGACGTGGGAGGCACGTGTGTGCACGTGAGGGTCAGTGCGTGTTAGACACGGGGAACCAACGCCAGATAAATGCCAGCCCGCCGAGACCCCCTGCGGAGAGGAACCGAGAGCCTGGAGCGTTCCTGCTCCCACCGCCGGTAGCCCGACCTGCCCGTCTCCTCCCTTCCAGCTGGCATCCAACTTCCAGGCCACGGCGCGCATGGGCACGGAGACCGAGGCCTACTTCACCGCGGTGGAGCGGATGCTGCAGTACATGAAGGTGGGCGCGGGCCGGGTCCTGTGGAGGTCTCTGCACGTCCCCGGGCCCGAGGGAGGCTTTCCCGGAGGCTCCCGGGCCTCCGGCCTCCCTCCCGCCCTCCCGCCCTCCGTGTCTCCTCTCTGAGGCTCCCCCACTCTGGGCGGCTCCTTTCCGCCGACCCCTCTGCGGGCCAGCGTCACGTCCCTTGGTAGAGTCAGGCGCTTGCCTGTCTGAGAACAAGGACGGCCGTGAGGCCTGGCGTCACGATGCGTCTGCTCGCGTCACAGCGGCCGGGCCCAGGCCTTGGAGCCAGATTGCCCGGTTCAAGTCTAAACTTTGCCACTGAATCAGCCGTGCAGCCCGGGGCCACCTCTGCCGCCCCCACCCCGTCTCTGAACGGGACGGCTCGCAGCAGCTACTCGGCTGGTGGTCCCAGAGGTTAACGGACGGACACACACAGCCCTTGGCCGGGCCTGGCCCAGGGCAAGGCTCGCTGCTACGATGCATAGATTATCTCACGGGGCTCAAAGCCCTGGCACGAGGCCGTCGCGCTCCTGGGCCCGTTACCCAGAAGGGGACACCGAGGCTGGCCCGCTGAGCACTTGCTCACGGTGACACAGCCGGGCCGGCGGAGCCCTCCGAGGCCGGGTCCCCCACCTGTTCCGGGAGCGGGACCTGGGAGCCGCAGAGCTTGGGTCTGACCCCGAGGGACGCTGTGGTGACACCGTGCGGGCAGCCGGGCTGCGACCCTGCATGGTCTCCATCGCTGCTTCCTCCCAGCACGCCTGCTGCGCTCGGCGTGGCGTCGGGGGTGTGGCTCAGGCAGCCTGGGCTGGAGTCCGCGCTGTCCCCTCCCCAGCTGTGTTACCGTGAGCCCGTCCTTGGTGGTGCTGTCCGAGCCTGGTTTTTGCCTGGGAAACGCGTGGGAGGAAGCCCACCTCACAGGGCGGCCAGGGCTCCGAGCTGAGACATGCCCCGCGGGGGGGGCGCCCTGCTCCCCGTGTTGGCGTTGCTCAGGTTCTATTGCACGTCAGGCACTGAATCAGCGAGTTCTCTGTGCTAACAGCAAGGAGGCAGCTCTAGGCTTCCTCTTCTCTGGGGACAAAACGGGGGGCAGGGATGGCCTGGGGTGTCCCTCTGATCACACAGCCGGGGCTCGACCCCGAGGCGGGGCAGCTGGGGTGGCCACGTGCCCGGGGCGCAGCCGGGGTCCGCAGGGCTAGGCAGAGGCGGATGGTAACGACCGGCTTCTTTTTCTTTCTTCCAACACGAGCTGTGCGTCCCCGAGGCTCCGCTGCACGGGCAGCCCGTGAGCGGCGCGAGCTGCCCGGCCGGGTGGCCGCAGCGCGGGGAGGTGTGCTTCCAGGACTACCAGATGCGATACCGCCACAACACGCCCATCGTCCTCAAGGGCCTCAGCCTGACCATTCGCGGCCAGGAGGTGGTGGGCATCGTGGGCCGCACCGGCTCCGGTGAGCGGCACGTCCGGGCAGCCCCTCCTCCGCACGGGCCTCGGGGTATCCACCTATTCTCAGGCAGGGGTTCGCACAGGCACCCCGCAGCCGTTTGCGGACCCTCATGTCAAGCTGGGCCCTGTCCCAGACACTGGCCAGTAGCACCCGAGTCCCTGCTGTTGGGGGTCCCGGGGAGGAGACAGGAGGCGGGTGAGTCATCAGACGGGGAAACAGATGGGAGAATTACAGGTGCCAGGAGCGCCGCGAAGGGGAGGCTGGCGGGAGCGGGCAGGTGCGCGCCAGGTGTCACCTGTGCCGCCCCCCGCGCGGGTTCAGGCGGCGACGCCCGCTCGGTCCTGCCCCAACAGGGAAGTCCTCCTTGGGGATGGCGCTCTTCCGCCTGGTGGAGCCCACGGCGGGCCGGATCCTCATCGACGGCGTGGACATCAGCGGCGTCAGCCTGGAGGACCTTCGGTCCAAGCTGTCCATCATCCCCCAGGACCCCGTCCTGTTCTCGGGGACCATCAGGTGCGTGCTAGCCTGGGCCCGTGGGGGGGGGGGCGCGTCTGTTTCTGGGCCACTCGTGCCCCCCTGGCCCACCTCATGAGCTGTCCCTGAAGGTCGACGGAGACCCTGGTATACACTTGGTGGACTTCGATGCCTGGACATGTGCAAGGTGTCGTCATTGGATTTAAATATACTTTTATTGATGTCAGAGAGGAAGGGAGAGGGAGAGAGAGAAACATCCGTGATGAGAGAGAATCATGGACCGGCTGCCTCCTGCACGCCCCCCACTGGGGATGGAGCCCGCACCCCGAGCCTGTGCCCTGCCCGGGAATCAAACCATGACCTCCTGGTTCATAGGTTGACACGCAACCACGGAGCCACGGCTACTGGGCTCTCTCATTTGCAGGAACACGCCCTAGCGCTCCCCTCCTACTGCCTGAGGCCGCACATTTCCTCACGCCCATTCAGTAGCAGCCCCGCCTTTTCTGAGAGAAGTAAATTCGTTTAAGATTTTAAGGGCAGTTGTTGGAGGCGGAGTGTTTGTTGAGGACGGTGAGTGTCAGTGATGGTCACACAACGTGGGGAATGCATTTAATGCCACCGAGTCGTCAACTTACAGATGGTCCCAATGGCAAACATGTCACGTGTATTTTCACACACACACACACACACACACACACACACACTGCCAACGGCTTAAGCTACAGAGTCCTCTCCCAGCTGCGATGCTGGGGAGGCCTAGGCTGGTCTGAGGCCCATCATCTGTGGGCCTCAGCGAGGGCTTCGGGGACTTCCTGCACCCTCCGGGGGGATGGATGGCTGAGCCTCTCCTGTCAGCCAGAGAAGCAGCAAAGCTTTCTGCAGGGACCGCCCCGACGCCCGGGTCACACTGTGGTGACTTCCACCCGCCGGTCCCAGTGGCCGGGGCTGCCCTGTGGCTGTGGCTGCCCCTCCTCAACGTGGGCCAGGGCTGCCCTGTGGGGGGGGCTGCCCTTTGGGGGGGGGAATGCCCTGTGGGGGGGCTGCCCTGTGGGGGGCTGCCCTGTGGCCGGGGAATGCTGCGTGCTGACTTGCTCACCCCCCGAGAGAGAGCCCCAGCTCAGCACCGGGGCTTGGGGCTGGGGGACAGGCACCACCCGGCCCGGGAAATGCCCACTTGCGGGGCCCATGGACTTCGGTAACCCGGTCCCTGGCCCTGGCCGTGGACGGGACAGGCTGCCCCAGGCAGTGGTTGCTGAGCACGGCCTCCTCCCGGGGCAGGTGGAACCTGGACCCCTTTGACCAGCACACGGATGAGGAGATCTGGGGCGCCCTGGAGAGGGCCTTCCTGAGCAAGACGGTGAGCGGAGCGGTTCCGGGCTTGGCCGCCTCTCCCGCAGGCGCCTCCCACTCGGCACTACAGACGGGCTCGGGCACGGAGGACGTGTCTCATGAGATGGGACGACACTAGGACACCAGGGGGCAGGCTCAGTGTGGCCTGAGGACACAGCAGAAGCGGGGGAGGGGGAAGGCCTGCGGCCAGGCAGCGGCTCCGAGGGGCAGGGCCAGGCCTCTGGGGCGGCACCGGCTGCAGGACCCTGCGGGTGTGGCTGGGGAGGAGAGCTGCGCAGAGAGACGGAGGAGGGGCGCGATGCACAGGGGCCGCCCGAGGGGTTGGTCCGCCAGCCCGCCCGCAGGCCCGCGTGACCTCCCTTGTCTGCCCGACCTGGCAGATCCTGAAGTTCCCGCAGAGGCTGCAGGCGGAGGTGGAGGAGAACGGCGAGAACTTCTCGGTGGGGGAGAGGCAGCTGCTCTGCATCGCCCGCACCCTCCTGCGCAACTCCAAGGTGCGGTGGGCCCAGCACCCAGCCCGCGTGGCGGGTGGTGGGGCTCAGCCGGGCCCTCAGCCCCACACCCCGCACCCGCGCTGACGTCCATCCAACCCAGAGCCAGAGAGCCTGAGGCCAGAGCCTCGCAGTTGCCCCCGCGCAATCCCCTTAAAATGCGGGGCGCATCCCCGCCTGCTTAGGGGGGACTCAGGGCAGCCGTCCAGGGTGTCCCCTGGGACTGAAACGTCATCACTGTCCCCAGACAATGTCCCCGGTCACCTCACCATGGCTGCGTGAGCTCTTAGGAGCATGCTTCCCCTCACAAGCAAGCAATACGCAAACATGTATGCACACGTGTGTACACGTGGGACACACGTGCTCAGGGACACACATGTACACACACAAATACACACATGGACACGCACCTCCACACTCACATGTGCACGCGTGACTTTTGTCACACCCGTGGACTCTGATTTCCACATGACGCCCTCTTTCTAAGGGTGCCTGACCTCAATCAGTAACACTCAGGACCCCCCGCTCCTGGGCTGGTCCCAGCTCCTGTGCGTGTCAGGGAGACAGACACAGCCATGCTGCAGCAAGAACATACATGGCCGGGTGCGCCCGCCCGGAGGTTTTTCTCGGCGAACTGGTGGCCGGCCCAGGACCAGACCCGGTCCCAGGCCCATGAGGCCGCCTCCATCTGTTTTTTTTTTTAATTTTTATTTATTGTAAAATATATTTTATTGGTTTCAGAGAGATAGAAACATCCATGGTGAGAGAGAATCACGGATTGGCTGCCTCCTGCACACCCCTTACTGGGGATCGAGCCCACAACACGGGCCTGTGTCCTGACCGAGAACCGCACCCGGGACCCTTTGGTCTGCTGGCCTCTGCTCTATCCACCGGGCCACACCAGCCTAGCTTGCTGCCACCTGTCCTGTACCCACCAGATCATCTTCATTGACGAAGCCTCTGCCTCCATCGACACGGAGACCGACACGCTGATCCAGCGCACGATCCGCGAGGCCTTCCAGGGCTGCACGGTGCTCATCATCGCCCACCGCATCACCACCATCCTCAGCTGCGACCGCATCCTGGTCATGGACAACGGGAAGGTGACAGGCGTCCCGGGCCGCGGGGAGGGCACCCTCGGCCAGCGCCGGGAGGCCTGCGGGCCCTGCGGGCCAGGGCTCAGCCGTGCCGTCCCTTCCTCCCTCCTCCTCTCCAGGTCGTGGAGTTTGACAGCCCCGAGGCCCTGCAGAGGGAGCCGGGGTCCATGTTCGCAGCCCTGCTGAGGACGGCCACTTCGCTGGGCTGAGGGCAGCGGACGGGGCCGGGCTCACGCGCCGGGTTCACCTGCGGACAGCCCGTGGCCTGCGGGTGCAGAGGCGGCAGAGAGCTGGGCGGACATGGCAGAGGGGCGCAGGGGGTGGGAGGAATAGGAGACTGGGGAGCAAAGCCTGGAACGCCGCTCTGTGGCCCCCAAGCCTGAGCCCCCGGCGTCCTCTGAGACCACCAGGGCGAAGGTCCGCGCCTCTCCCGGAGCCGAGTGCTCGCCCCGTGGTGTGGCTTCCTGGCTGTGTGCGAAGTGTGGCCAGTGATGGACTCGTTTTGTAAAAAAGAATAAAAGTAGGAAGAAGCCACACGCTGTGCTGCTTTCTGTGTTCGCTGTGGGGAGGCCCCTCACACTCACTCGCAGCCAAGGGGCTCGGCTGGCTCGGCGAGAGACGCTCCGGGGTGCCGTGCCGGGGTGGCGGCCTCCCCTCCCTCCTCGTGGCGCAGAGTGGCTGCCAGCAGCCCTGGGCTCGCCTCCCACCCGCCCGGCTCCCGATGGGAACCCCCAGCCATTCCCTTGGGAGCCCCCGGGCTACGTCTCCCTGGGCTGACACGGTCACGCGCTCGGCCCTGAGCTATCACCAGCTCGGCTGCTGGCATGCCGTGGCCCGTGCTCACACCTGGGCCCGGGGAGGGGCTCGGCTGCCCTGAATCACGGACACTGAGAACGGAAGAGGTTGCTTCTCCCAAATAAAGTCGGGGTGCCCCTTCCACAGGAAGGAGGAGTGGACACGGAGGCGGTCAGCCCCCAACAGGAGCTGCCTGCCTGCCATATGCTTGGTTCCGGATCAGAGCATAGATGGGTGGAATAAAGAATTCATTCATGACACATGACAGCTGTAAATAAAACCTCCCACGCCGTGGTTACAGATCTATAATAACGAAAGCATAATATGCTAGTTAGACCCGATATCCTTCCGGACGTCCTCCCGGGCAGCCTTCCAGACGAAGCCGGGGCTGCGAGGGAAGCCGGTGCCGGCAGCCGGGGGAAGGAAGGCCTAGTCTTGCACGGATTTCGTGCATCGGGCCTCTCGTGCATCAATAAAAAGGTACTTGTTTTCAGTTTACTTCTGGGGAGGCCTCATCGCCGTGGGAAGACAGGTTTCAAAGTGTTTTATTTCCTGCGTGTTCAGATCACAGTGTCTGAGTGTGCCTGAGGTCAGCCCCGTGCACAACCACTTCCTGCTCTGCTTCTTGCACTGAGGGGGTGCTGGGGTGCAGGACGTCTCTGCCCTCACGGTGAGCGTGAGTAAGCAGCAAACGAGGGAACGGAACCAGGGGCAGGGGGCGAGGACAGTCCGGGTGGGCTTCCTGGTGGAGGGGAGGCTGCGGTGTGCTGAGACCTGAGAGATGAACAGGCCTGTGCGCAGATGAAATGGCGGAGCACAGCCAACACAGCCCGTGGGTAGGCACCACCGAGGAGAAAGCCCCGCCCTGGCTCCTGGCAGGCGTGCCTCACCTCACGCCTGTTCCTGCCCGGGCTTCTTGGACGACACCCGCTTCTCCCCCCAGGGAGCTTCCGGGGGGATGGTCCTCCCGAGCCCTTTCCCTCAGCGCCTGCCCTTCATCCTTGGGCTCCGAGGAGTGCCTGGGCCCCTCCCCCTCTTCTCAACCCCGCAGGGTCTGCAGGTTGGAGGTCCCCTGCTCCCCTGCCCGGAGAAAGCGCTCTGCGGACACCTGCTCCTCACAGTGGCCAGCAGGTGGCAGTCTCCTCCCACCCAATGCGGGGAGGGTGGCCTGGGCTTCAGACGGAGATCCCCTGAAATCCACCTGGGACAGCGCTCACTCCGAGGCCCAGGGCCGGAAAGGGACCCCATTCCCACTGGTCCTCAGGGCCCCACCCCACCTTCCCTCGCAGCAGCCTCCCCACCCAGAACCTCGCTCTGCCGTGGCGACGCCTGGCCGGCGCCCTGTTTTGAAACCTTGATGTCCGCGGGCCAACGCTCTATCCAGGGAGCCCAACCAGCTGGGGCGCTCCATTGATTTTGAAACAGAGTGGAGGGGAGAGGGGGGGGCGCCACAGAGAGAGGAACATCCACGTGAGAGAGACACATCAACGGGTTGCCTCCTGCAGGCACCCCAACCAGGGCCGGGGACCCAGCCCTCGACCGGCGCCCACCCCGGACCCTTCAGTCCGAGGGCCCATGCGCAGCCACGACGCCAGCCGCCTAGGGCTCGCGCTTGCTTTCAACGCCTGTCCGGAGGGCCGTTTCAGTGTGACGGTCCCCTTTGCAGGCCTGGGTGTCAGTTCACGCTGTTCTGAGTGAGACACACGAGAAAGAGGGGCCCCTGGGCTTGCTCGCGGGTCTGCGTTCCACGCCCCCCCTCCCGCCGCCCCTGGGCGGGGAGAGAAGCGCCCTCCCCTGGGAACTGCACCCCCAGAAACGCCGCAGGGGAGGCAGCGGCCGGGGTGCGAGCGGGAGGGGACCGGGCGGCTCACCACGCCACCGCAGGGCTCTCCCCAAGCCTCCGGGGGCGGGGGGGGGGGGTGCTGGGAAGGCCTCGAGGGTCCGCGTGACGCTGAACGTAGATGAAGGCTGTTACATCTGGATCCGCAGCGTCCGCTCCCTCCCTACCCCTGGCCAGGCCGGGCGCCGGCGGCTCTGAGCGGGGCGGGTGCTGGGCCCGGCCGGGCAGCAGGAGACCCGAGAGGCCCTGGCCCGGGCGAGAGGCTCCACATGAGGCGGACAGCACCAGGTCGCGGTCCACAGTGAGCCCTTAGCCCTAGCCCAGACTTGTTTCACTACGAGCACAAACGGGGCTCAAACTGCTGTTTGTTGGGGCTCAGTGAGCGAGGGGAGGCAGGAGGGGGTCTGTTCCGAGGAGCGGCCTCCCCTCCCAGCCTGACCTGGTGGCCTCTGCTCTGCGGGCGCAGGGGGCGGGCGCAGGGGGGCAGGGGCCGGGGGACCCCTGTCCGGCTTCTCACGTGCTGGATGGGGCTGGAGGGCCTCTCCCCCTGCACGAGCTGGACGGACGGGTGGCCCTCAGGGAGCAGTGCCCTTTAACGTGGCAGAAGGAATGCTGGGCCCCCAGAGTTCCCTCCACCGGGGGTGGGGGGGGTGGCAGTTGAGTGGGCAGTTGGAGGGGACTCCAGGCAGCAGGACCAGGCCGGGCCTCCCGGGAGCCGAGCTCTGCCCTCCCCGCCCTCCTGCGGGACCAGCGGTTCCCGTTCGACCAGCGGTTCCTGCCCAGGTAACCCCTCCCAGTGCAGGCCCTGCCCAGGGGCCACGGGGGATGCCCGCCAGCCAACAGCCCGGCTCTTCCCCTCGGGGCCTCGGCCTCATCAACAAAAAGGGGCAGTGCCAGCGGGCTTCCCACCTGGTCCTCACACTCACACCTCCACACATTCACTCACTCACACATTCACTCACATTCACACTCACACATTCACTCACACATTCACTCACATACACATTCACTCACACACTCACTCACATTCACACTCACACATTCACTCACACATTCACTCACATACACATTCACACACACATTCACTCACATTCACACTCACACATTCACTCACATACACATTCACACACACATTCACTCACATTCACACACATTCACTCACATACACATTCACACACACACAGACATACACTCACAGCACACACCTCATCATCACACACTTACACATTCACACACACATTCACTCACATTCACACTCACACATTCACTCACATTCACACTCACACATTCACTCACATACACATTCACACACACACAGACATACATTCACAGCACACACCTCATCATCACACACTTACACATTCACACACACATTCACTCACATTCACACTCACACATTCACTCACATTCACACTCACACATTCACTCACATACACATTCACACACACAGACATACACTCACAGCACACACCTCATCATCACACACTTACACACATACTCTCACACCTCAGTCACACACACACCTCACACACACACACCTCACACGGACACACACACCTCACACACACACACACATCTCAGTCACACATAGACACACACACACCTCACACACTCACACACACATGCTCTCACACACTGTCCTGTTCCCAACTTAATGGTGTGATTTATGGCTAAAAATCTTGAATTCCAGCCCCGCAGCTGTGTGGCTCGCAGGGTCAGGTCTAAGCAGGGAACTCCTTCGACCTCTCTAGCTGGAGGGGCCTCACTGGGGACCCGTCACTGGGTCACTGGTCACGTGGGGGCCCTGGGCTGAGGGCACTTGAGCAGAGCCCCCGCCCCCCCTGCAGCCCAGGCTTTGTTCCCCCCTGCCCGCCTCCCCCCTCCCCCGCCCTCCTCCCTCTCCAACATCAGGGCCCTTCCCAGGGTCTGATGCCCACGTGGGTGCTGGGGACGCTGGAGGGGGGCGGGGCGGCGAGGACAGGGACTGAGGACAGCTTCCCCTCTGCGGGAGGCGGCTCCGTGCTGGGGCAGGGGCTGTGAGGGGGAGGGCGTGAGACCACCAGACGGCTGTGAACTGAGAGTGGGCTGGTTAAAGGGGCAGGAAGGTGCGTGGTGGAAAGGGCACCTGCTTTCGGTTGGAGAGGTTTCCACGACGGGCAGAAGGAAAACTACTCAGAATGCAGTTCTCACACACGACGCGCTGCTCGCGGCTCGTTTTCTGGGTTAGAGGCAAAAATAGCACAGCCCCGAGCCGCGGGGAACCGGCTCTTCCCGCAACGCCCTCTGGGTGCCTGTGGCCCCCCCCCCCACCCCCCGCTTTGGAGCGAATCCAGGAAAGAGGGAAATGAACCTGCTCTAAGGAGGACAGTGTGGCAACCGTGATGGTAAACGTCACCTGGCAGATGGGCCATGTCACCCAGACCCCAGAGACGGGGGGAACAATAGGGAAGGGTGGGGCCTGCGGCAAACGGGAGCCTGCGTGCCCTCCAGAGGGGTGGACACTGCCCAGTGACACAGGCCATAGGTCTTTTTCCCTGTTATTGCGCTCTCTCCTAATTCAAATTCGAAACATTTAAAAACATTCAAAAACACGTGCAGCCCCAGGAACAGGGACTGGGCGTTGCGTGGGGCCCCAGAGGCTCCGGTGTGTACTCTGCTCCGAGCAGAGACCGTGCTGTGTCTGCTTGTCCAGCCTGTTGTCAGGTGAGGACCGCACCAGCGAGCAGAGGACGCCGGGCCTGCCCCTCCCCAGGCGCTCCCAGGGGAGGAGGCCGGCCAGGAAGGGGCTCCCCCCAGCTCCATCAGCAGCTCCCGCCCGCCCGCCCGCCCCATGACCGACCCCAGGAAGCAGACTCGTGGCTCCAGGCAGCGCCTCGCTCCTGGCAGAGGTTGGGCGACAGACGGTGGCCCAAGCAGCCTTCCTGGCGTCCAGTCGCGTTTCCCCGGGGCTGCCGAATCGAGCCGCCCCGTGCGTCCCAGCTGCCGCGCCGCCAGCCACCGTGGGGTCCAGCTCCCCCGGGAGTGTCGGGGGGGCGACCTCTGCACCCACGTCCCGGGCTCGACTCCAGGACCTGGTCAGGGCCGCCATCCCCTCTGCCGGCATCTCGGCTCCGGACCCTCCAAGGCAGCTGCCAGCCCATGGCTGCCAGGACGCTTTGCCAGGAGAAGAGCCACTGTGCTCACCTTCTGCACAGCCCTTGGGGCACTGCAGGCAGGGAGGTAGCCCAGAGGCCGTGGGAAGCCATGGGCAGGTCAGGGCACGGCCACGGCGGGCTGCCCAGACTCCAGGCTGTGGAGGGACAGCGAGGGCGGGGGGCGGGAGAGAGGCCGTGTGTGCCAGCCTGGGCCCGGTCCAGATGCCCTCGCTGCCCCTCTGTCCGGAGCCGGACTGCGTCTACCCAGGGAGCCGAGGTCTGAGCCCCCCCCGCCCCCCGCCCCCTGCAGGAGCTGGCAGCCTGCATCTTCCTGCAGAGAATCCAGGGAGCCAGGGGCACAGCACTTTGGGTCGAGGGGGCTGTGAAGGGCTTAGGGTAAAGAGCGAGGGAGTCCTATGAGGAAGGCTCTCTGGGGCATAACCCCGACCATTACTGTGGGGGTCCTTTTCTCATCCTGCTACTTTCAACCTACTTGTGTCTCTCTGGCCACACTCCCCCGCTACAGTGGAAGGCTGATGGGTGAGCCCATGTCGGAGGGGTCGGGGCGAGGCAGCTTGGGGGGGCCTGGGCTGCCTGATGCTATTCCAGGGTGTCCTAGCGTCAGGGAGCCTCTCGTCTCTCTGCTGCAGAGTGACAGTGCCCCCCGGCCGCGAGCCCAGGGCACCGGACCGCCGCCAGGATGGTGGGCGAAGGCCCCTACCTCATCTCCGACCTGGACAAGCGGAGCCGGCGGCGGAGGTCCTTTGCAGAGAGATATGACCACAGCCTGAAGACCATGATTCCCGTGAGGCCGTACGCAAGGTGACCGAGGAGGCGGGGAGGACGGGGAAGGCAGGCCAGGCTTCCAAGAACTGTTTCTGGTCCATCAGAGGAGTGGGCACCACCTCTGCTCCCCATGCTGTGCTCTATATGCCTGTCCTTCTGTCTCCCCATCCACCCATCCTTCAATCCATCCACCCATCCTCCATTTGTCCACTCACCCATCTATCTGTCCACTCATCCACCATCCATCCTCCCACCCACCCTCCCATTCATCCACCCTCCAATTGTCCACTCACCCATCTGTCCACTCATCCACCATCCATCCTCCTACCCACCCTCCCATCCATCCACCCTCCAATTATCCACTCACCCATCTGTCTACTCATCCACCATCCATCCATCCATCCTCCATTTGTCCACTCACCCATCTATCTTTCCACCCATCCATCATCTATTCATCTATCCATCCATTCTCCAATTGTCCACTCATCCACCCTTCCTCTAATTGTCCACTCATTCATCCATCCATCCATCCATCCATCCGTAATTCATCCATCCATCCACCCATCCACCCATCCGTCCCCCAATTGTTCACTCACCCATCTATCCGCCCATCCATCCATCCATCCATCATCCGTCTGCCACCCACCCATCAATGCATCCACCATTATTCACTGGTGGAGCCCTCACTCCTTGGCGCCTCCTGTCCTTGGGTGAGAGGGCAACAGCGGATGCTCAGGAGGTGCTCAGCAGCTCCCTGTGACATGTGGTGTTGGCTCCACACAGGCACACTGGGCTCACACAACCCAAAGAGCGGAGGTGCTGGTACCGTCCCATCGAACAGTTAGGAAGTGATGCCTTTCCAGCACTTACTGCCTTTGTCTGTAGATAACTGACGTCAGGGCGGCCACTGGATTTTTAACTGTCTCCTCGACAGCCCACTTGCCACACTCCTGAAAGGGCCACCATCGGCTCCCACGAGCAGGTCTGATGGCATGGCCGCTCAGAGGACTGCTGGGCGCCCACCGGCTGAGCGCGTGGCTGTGGTCACCACCCTTGTCAGGAATGTACGCCAGGGACGGAGGGCCAGGCCCGGCGTCTAGAACACGGCACCTCTGCTGTCCTAGGCTGGCCCCCAACCCCATGGATGATGCGGGCCTCTTCTCCTTCGCCACGTTTTCCTGGTTCACACCGGTGATGGTGAACGGCTACCGGCACACGCTGGCTGCGGACACTCTGCCCCCACTGTCGCCGCATGACTCCTCCGACACCAACGCCCAAAGGTGCCGGGACTCCCCTGGGTCACCTCAGGAGAGGAGCGCGCCCAGGGAGGGGACCGGGAGCCCCCCAGGGAGTTCCCATTTCCCAGGCGTGGAAACCAGCCCCACGGGTCCTGGGAGCCCCTCTCAGTGGCTGAGACGTGGACCGAGCTGCCTGACTGGGTCCAGGGTCTCGGGAGGTGAGGACTGGGGGAGCAGGTGGGGGGCAAGGATGGCCTGGGTGTCCTACCTCGGGACAAGAGCGGCCAGGATCCCGCTGTGCTCTGTGCTGGGGACCTCATTGGGCCGCTGCACGGGGACCTTCTGTCTAAATCTCCTTCTATCGAAAGCTGCACCCTGTTTTTAAAAAATATGTTTTTATTTATTTCAGAGAGAGGAAGGGGGGGAGGGAGGGAGGGGGAGAGAGAAAGAGAGAGAGAAACAACCAAGATGAGAGAGAATCATGGACTGGCTGCCTCCTGCACACCCCACACTGGGTACGGAGCCCACAACCCAGGCATGTGGCCTGACTGGGACTCGAACCGAGACCTCCTGGGTCATAGGTTGATGTTCAACCCCGGAGCCCCGCCGGCCGGACCAAAGCTATATTCTTGACCCTCGATCCCCTGGATAAACCTCCCCAAACTCCAGTCACGTCGTCGGCCAACGCAGAAAGCTGGGCTCCTCGGTCCCGCTCCCCGCCCCCGCCCGCACATCAGGCCATCAGTAGGCACTGTGGCCCTCTCTCTGTCCGTCTTCCCTCAAGTCCGTTCCCCTCCGCCCCGTGTCGGCGACGCTCACCGGGACATCCCCTTTCTCGCCGGGTCTCGCTGCGCTGGCCTCTGCTTCCCCGCCACGCACGCCCCCGCGGCCAGAACCAGGTTGAGATATGGAGCCTCGTCGTGTCCCGTCGGCTGAGAAACCCCCAGAAGCACCCTGTGCCTTAGGAGTGAGACTGGAACCCCTCCCCAGGAGCTCCGGCCCTCCGGGGCCACGCCAGCCCTGCCCTCCCTCACCACCTGGCACTGTCCTTTCTCGTGTCGGAGACGGACAAACTCCTCCCCACCCCGCGGCTTTTCCCTGGACGTCATCAGCGCTGGCACTGTGCGCAGACGTGGGCGGTGGGGGCAGCGAGTGGGGCCCCTGCAGCCACGTGGACGGACACCCAGCCACGGGGCCTGAGCCTCGGGCCGCAGCTCCCAGCCCGCCCTTTCGCCCCGCCAGCTCCCCCGGTCCTCACCTCCCCAGACCCTGGACCCAGTCGGGCACCATGGAGCCCCATGCCAGGCAGCACACATCCCAGCTGCCCTGTAAGGCGAGGCGGAGCGTCAGTGCGGCTCATCCAGAGCCACCTCTGCCAGGGGGAGGGTCCTGAGCTGCACGCTTTATTGTATTTATTATTATTTTTTAATCCTCCCCCGAGGACATTTTTCCAATGATTTTTAGGTGGGAGGGGAGAGAGAGAGAGAGAGAGAGAGAAACATCGATGTGAGAGAGATACATCGATTGGTTGCCTCCCACATGAACCTGGGAGGGAGCCTGCAACCGAGGGACGTGTCCTTGACCAGAATTGAACCTGGGGTCCTCCAGTCCGCAGACGGGTGCTCTACCCACTGAGCCACCCCGGCCAGGGCCTGCCACGCTCCCTTTAGAGACTCGCCCACCGGAGACAGGCCCCGAGCGAGCGGCAAGCAGACACCGAAGGCCCTGCCCCCTCCTCCTCTCCCCGCGCAGGTTCCGCGTGCTCTGGGACAAGGAGGTGGCGAGGGCGGGCCCCGAGAAGGCCTCCCTGGGCCGAGTGGTCTGGCAGTTCCAGAGGACGCGGGTGCTGATGGACACGGTGGTCAACATCCTGTGCGTCGTCATGGCAGCCATCGGGCCGGTGAGTGGTGCCTTCTGCCTGGTCCCCGGGCTCCGACCGAGGGAGAATCAGCTCCCTTCTCTGTGACATTGCCATGGTCTCTCGGCTCCCCGGGGGCGCGTCTCCATAAAGCGGTTCCCCGCCACGCACAGCGGCAGCCGCCGAAATGAATGAGAACGTTTGCCGCCCGGAGCCGGCGTGGGGACATCACGGGGGCCGCCCGCCCGGCCTCGCCCCAGCGCCCTCCCCTCTTCTCTCCCCCCGCCCCGCGCTGCTTTGCAGACGGTCCTCATCCACCAGATCCTCCGGCAGACGGAGAGCGCCACCCGGAGCGCCTGGGTGGGCGTCGGCCTGTGCGTGGCCCTCTTTGCCACCGAGTTCACCAAGGTCTTCTTCTGGGCCCTGGCCTGGGCCATCAACTACCGCACGGCGATCCGGCTGAAAGTGGCCGTGTCCACCCTGGTCTTCGAGAACCTGGTGTCCTTCAAGACGCTGACGCGCATCTCCGTGGGCGAGGTGAGCCGGCCGGGGCGGGTCAGGGCCGCGCGTCCTGAGCGTGCTGAGGGTCCGACGTGCCTCTGGCCGCCTCCCTGTGCCCGGGGCCTGCCCACCAGGCCCCGTCTCCCCGCTGGGTGAGGCGGAGACTCGGAGCACGGAGACATCGGGGAAGGAGGCTCCCACGGGCTCCTGCACGCGGGAGGGTTTGGGGTCTCCTCTGTCCAGCTGGGCGTAGGGGTCCCCTCGTCCCATCGCTGGGACTGACAGTGAGGACACAGAGGCGACGCAGCGCCGGCTAAGTCATGGGATCAAACTGATGGACCGATACACCCGGCGAGTCCGCTGCTGTAGTGCTTGGGGTGCCACCGCCACAAGGACTGTGCCCGGGCGACCTCAGAGTTGACATTTTCTTTCTGTTAAAAAATTCACTGATTGGTTTTGAGAGAGAGAAGGAGGAGGGAGGGAGGGAGGGAGGGAGGGAGGGAGGGGGAGAGAGAGAGAGAGATTGGTTTGCTGTTCCACTTACTGATGCATCCATCGGTTGATTCTGGCACGTGCCCGGACCTGGAGGGACCCGCACCTGGCATGCCGGGACCACGCTCTAACCCACGGAGCCCCCGGCCAGGGCCCGAGGGGACATTTTCTTACGCCCTCAGTCCTGAGCGGCGCAGTCCTCACCACGTACGCAGGAAAGCCCCTGGTCCCGGGAACCCCAGGCGGTGTGGGCATCCTGTGTCCACTAAGAGCGCCGCGGTCTCTGGCTGGGCTGGCCGCCGCCCTCGGCAAAGCAGAGCTGTGCGGTGAGCAGCCCCCGGCACCGGGCGGTGCTGCTCCTCTCGCCGGCCTGCCTCCTCGGCGTTCTCGGTGCACACAGACGGGCCTCTTCAAAGCCAGGCCAGAACGGGGCCTGTGGGCTCACCGTGCCGGTGCCGGATGCCCCGCCACCCAGGGGCGTGTCTCCCCTCCGCGCGGACCCTCGGCCTCGGTGACGGTGCCGCTGACCCCCCGCCCGGACCCCGGGCTCTCTCTCAGGTGCTCAACGTGCTGTCCAGCGACAGCTGCTCCCTGTTCGAAGCCGCCCTGTTCTGCCCCTTGCCGGCTACCATCCCCATCCTCATGGTTGTCTGTGCCGCGTTCGCCTTTTTCATCCTGGGGCCCACGGCTCTCATCGGGATATCCGTCTACGTCATCTTCGTCCCCATCCAGGTGACCCTGTCTGCCCGGCCCCGAGGGGTGCCCACAGATGCGCTTGCTTTTCGTCTTTTCGCAAAATATATATTTCTATTGATTTTAGAGAGGAAAGGAGAGGGAGAGAAAGAAATAGAGAGAGGACCAGCGATCGGCTGCCTCCTGCACAACCCACACTGGGGATCAAGCCCCTAACCCGGACCTGTGCCCTGACCGAGAATCGAACCCTGACCTCCCGGTCCACTGAGCCACGGCGGCCGGGCACAGGGCGGTGTTTTTTTAAACTTGAATGTGAATGCCCTGGAGAGGGGGGCAAGGCACGCTCCCCCAGTTTGTCCCAGTCGCCGACACCGCCTTTGCCTCCTGGGGGCCCGTGTATTTACATCGCCTGCCCTGGCCCTGGCCCCTGGCGCCCCCAGACCACGGCGGCCCAGTGAGAATGCCGCCCAGCTTCCCTCAGGCCTGTCCCCGGCCCTGCCTCCAGCCTCAGGGGTGCGGGTGGGGGTGGGGGTGTTCAGGCCAGCCAGGCCCGCTGCACCCGGAACACGGCGTCGGTACCTCGCCTTCAGGTGTTCATGGCGAAGCTCAACTCGGCTTTCCGAAGGTCAGCCATCTCCATGACGGACAAGCGGGTGCAGACCATGAACGAGTTTGTGACCTGCATCAAGCTGATTAAGATGTATGCCTGGGAGAAGCCCTTCACCCACACCATCCGAGGTAGGCGGGCGCCGCTGGGGGGACTTGCCCCGTGGCACGGGGTCTTCCCCAGGGCTTCCCAAGGTTCCTGGCGCCGGGCGTTCCAGAAGGGGCCCCCTGAGCGGCCTGCAGGCACGTCAAAGAGCTCGGGAGCTTTCATCTTAGAAACAGCATCCGCGCTGGTGAGCGGCTCAGCAGGCGGCACCGTGTGGTTAGCCTCGGCTGGGCGTGGGGGTGCTGGCACTGACCACTGAGCTCCCTTTCACAGAAATAGCCCACTAAACATGGTGAGCAGAAGAGCGGCCTCGAGCTATTTCCTTGACTTAGATTTCTACGCACACACTCACACACGTGCATACGCACTCACACATGCACACCCACACAGACTCATACAACACTCATGCACACACTCACACTCTCACACACACCCTCACACACTCATACTCATACACACTCACATGCACCCATGTACACACACACCACCTCTCTTATACACACACACACACACACAATGACACGCACTGACACACACACACACTGATAAGCACTCACATGCACACACACACAGACTCATATACACACTCATTTGCACACACTCACATACACACTCATTTGCACACACTCACATACACTTGCACACACTCTCCCACACGCACATACTCATGCACACACATGCTCATATGAACTCATGTACACACACGCTAACACACGCACCCCCCCACACACGTAAATCCCTCGGTGCCTGCAGAGCCTCGTCGTCCCTGGGTGGCCCTGGGGCTGACATGCCTCATGCAGATAAGAGGCTCACAGGTGCTGCTCTCCTAGAGATGGTACTGAACCCATCTCCGCCGAATCTAAATGCAAATCTAACTGCAGGGACATTTACATAATTGCTGACGGAGCCTCAGGTGCTTGGCCGGTTAATGACCTGAGCCGCGTTACAGCGGACTCCCCGGATCCACAATTACACTCCCGGCCAGCGTGTAATTGGGCCTGCAGCTGCGCGCAGCGCTTAGGGGGGCTGCCCAGGGCGGGGACCCGGTGGGGACGCTGGCCGCCCCGGGGACCCACACTGAGGACCCAGAAAAGCTTCCTCGCCCCTGAACTCACTTCAAGACAATGACTTGATTTGCATAAATTTGGCTCCATGCGCCTTGATTGAACCCAACGCAGGTCAGGTCGGGTTCAGTCCATGCATGTGTACCAAGCTGCTACTGTGCGCGAGGCCACGAGGCCGCACACATGCTCGGCAAGAGCCCGGCTGGCGTGGCTCCGCGGTTGCGCGCCATCCCCTCCACCAAAAGGTCGTGGCGCCATCCCCAGCGGGCGGCCGCAGGAGGCAGCCGGTGGAGGTTTCGCTCTCACATCGACGTTTCTCTCTCCCCCTCTCCCCTCCTCTCGCTCTGAAACTCAATTTAAAAAATCTTTCTTAAAAAAAAGATGAAGGGTGAGCTAAGCTACAAAACAGCTCAAGAGAAAGTGCGCTGGCTTTCCTGCAGAGCGCGTGGGCGTGGCCTGCCGCTGGCCCGTCCACAGGGGGACTTCGGAGCAGCCGACGCTCTGGTGACCCTGGCGCCCTCTCGCCGAGACACACAGCCCCTCCGGGGCCCTCCTCAGGCTCCCTCTGGGCTCCCGTGTGCAGCACCCTCGCTACGGCGCTGCCTGGCCCCTGAGGGGGCCCGAGGGTAGGACTCCCCACACCCAGACGCACGGTGGGACGTGACCTTGGGAGCCCGGGTACCGCTCCCGGCCGCGGCCAGCACCGAGTTGCCAGCGCCGGCTCAGGGCCCGGACTCTGTGCTTCGCCCATCTGCCCCTCGTGGCGGGACCCCGAACCCCTGCGCACGGAGGACGGCCGGGGCTGGACGTGCAGCGGCGACTCGGGGCCTGTCTTCTGTCCGCAGACATCAGGAAGAGAGAGCGGAAGCTACTGGAGAAAGCGGGCTTCGTCCAGAGCGGGAACTCGGCGCTGGCCCCCATCGCCTCCACCATCGCCATCGTGTCCATGTTCACCTGCCACATCCTGCTGCGGCGCAAGCTCACGGCCCCCGTGGTAAGGACGGCTCCCCCGCCTTCGCCTGCCCCGGCCGGGGCGGGGGGGGGGGGGGCGGGCGGCTCACAGCGAGTCTTCGGGTCCACGGCGGGGTGCACAGTTCACGCTGCAGCACAACCTGACACTTGGAAACCCACACTCAGACGGCACACGCCCCTGCCGGCGGCTTCCGACGGCGGCCTCCCCACGACCTCGGAGCCCCCGCCGAGCGCGAGCAGGGGTTCCCAGTGCTCCACATGTACCACAGCCCCCCTGGCCGGTGGCACCTCGCTGTGGCGGGGCCGGCTTCTCGCCCTCACCGGTGGCGCAGGCCCCGGCGGCAGAGTGGGCTGCGCCTGCCCCGTATGGTCCGTGCGTGTGCAGTGGGCGCAGGCGACCCTGTACGCCCTCCCCTTGGGCGGCCGCTCGGTCCCGACCGGACCCTGCTCCTCGCCTCTGCTTTAGCGCCCCGCGCGGCAGCCACGCACACAGCCGGTGAGGAAGGGAGGCGGTCTCGTGCACACCGACACCCAGATCCCACCCGGGGAGTCTGCGGGGCGCTCCGGGCGGTGGAGTTGTAGGCCGGGGTCATGAGCTTCTCAGGCCTGGGTTTTGTCACCTGTAAACGGGGCGCGCGTCCCTGGGCTGGGAGGCCGGCCGAGGCGGGAGGAAGCGCCGAGGGAGGGAGGTCGGGGCGCAGGCCAGGTGCTCAGGGGTCCTCAGGGGCCTGTGCACTCAGAGGCCAAGGGGCTCTGGGCCGGAGCGCGACGGCCCAGCAGAAACAGAGCCGCCAGCAGCCACGGCACGAAGCCACCGTCCGAAGGGAAGTGGTTGGAGGAAAGTCAACGGAAGCAAGAAAGATAGAAAGGAGAGAAAGGAAGTGAAACGCATAGGGATGCTCGCGGGGCCGGAACGGCACCCAAACCCGGGGTCGTGCGGGGAGGTGGGGGGTCGGAGAGGCAGGATGCTCTCCAGGGAGCACCCCTGGGGCTGGGGACCCGCCCGCCCTGTGCTCCTCTGGGAGACGGCTCTCTGGTCCGTTCCTCTCTCAGTCTCGGGGCTTAGAACCCCAATGGCCTGAGCAGAACGCCCCCCACCTATCGGGCGGCCTCACGATCCCCAAACAAACAAGCGCGTCTCCCCCAGCAACACGCCCAGCAAGTTCATTTGAAGCCAAAGTGAACACCATCCTCCGTGTTGTCTAAAACGACCCTCGGCGAGACAGGGTCCCGGGCGCGGAGCCTGTATTTCTGCAGACAGCGCTCGCGGCAGGGCCCCACGTAGGGGGTCCGTCTGGCGTCTCGCCCTCTGGCCCCTGAGCCAAGGCCGTCCCCTGAGCCAAGGCCGCCCTTCGGGGGATGGATTCAGGACCAGATGTGAGGACGGCAGCATCCTCGTCATTCTAACCGACTGCCTAGGGTTGGCTGAGGCCCGGCCCGGCTGCGGGGCTCACTCAGCAGCAGGCGGATCGCTCCGGACGCGCCCGGCGAAGCTGTCAGGGACCCCTCAGGCGGGCGGGCGGCCAGGGAGACGCTGCCGTTAGAAGCTGGACAGGCCAGGAGAGGCTCTGAGAGAGGACGGTGCACGCCTGGGCACCCACCCAGCTGGGAGACGTCTTTCTTTTCTGTTGCGTTCTTTCGCTCGTGTTTCTTAAAACTTGAGTTCTGGCTAGGAAAGGATTCAGAGCCAAGGCTCAAACTCCAAGAGGACGTTTACCTGGGAAGTCACAGCGGTAGCAGAAGCGATTCATAGAAGAAACGGGCTTAAGGAATAAGCGACAGGGCCGAGCAAGGGCCCTTGGGGCTTCGGGGTGAGGGAGGTAAAGGTGAGGCTCCTGGGGCTGGGGCAGGGGGAGGGCTGGGCCTGCTGTGGGGCGGGGGGGCTGAGCCAGGAGACTTGTCTCTGTGGGTCCATAGGGTATTAAGAGCCCCCTGCTCCAGGCTCGGTGAGGAAGGGGCCAGTGCAGGGGAAGTGGTATTTGGGGGGGGGAGGGGCAATTGAACAAAGGCTCTCAGACCTGTGCCTGGTGTGTGGGGAGGTGGGGTGTGGAGGCAGAGGAGGGCGGGCGGGGGACGCCTGCGTGGCGCTGGAATGAACGGCCCAGGCCAAGCGCCCATGTGGTTTGAGCGCCGATGTCCCAAGGCGTTCAGGGAGCGGCCCTCCTCGGACCCGCCCTCTCTGGACTGGCAGAGGCCCGGGGACACATTCCCCCCATCCCGGTGACAATCCAAAAGACGGACCTATTGAGATGCCGCTACCCCATCTGCCACCCCGTGGCCTCTGCCCCTCGAGACGGAAGAAGGTGTTCCTCTGAGACTCCCGGCGGCGCCGTGGTGCCCCAGCTCAGCCAGGCGGCCCCCGGGGACGTTGTGGTCCCGGGCCAAGGCCACCCGCGTCCTGACCCCGGTCCCCATCCCGCTCCGCAGGCCTTCAGCGTGATCGCCATGTTCAACGTGATGAAGTTCTCCATCGCCATCCTGCCCTTCTCCGTCAAGGCGGCGGCCGAAGCCAGCGTCTCCCTGAGGAGAATGAAGGTATAACTCACGCTGGGTGAGTAGGGAAGAGAGGCCTCGTTTCCGGGCGGGGAGACTCCCAGATAAGGGAAGCTGAGCCCGCCCACTGGAGGGCGGGCCCCTGGCGAGGTGGGCCTGGGGAGGAGGCCCCGGGGAGGTGGGGTGCACGCCTGTGGTTGCAGGAGGACCAGCAGCGTTTCCTCGTGGTCCGCCCTTTAGGGAAAGGGAGATGGAGTCTCTACAGAGACCATCACTGAGCCTCCACTCCTGTCCAAGCCGTAGGGGCTTCCGGGAGTGGGGCTGGGTGTGCGCAGAGCCCCCTTCGTGGCCTGGCTTGTGCTACAAGGGGTGGGTGATGGGAGTGATGGGGGGGTGGGTGATGGGAGTGATGGGGGGTGGGTGATGGGAGTGATGGGGGTGTGTGGTGATGGGAGTGATGGGGTGTGTGGTGATGGGAGTGATGGGGGGTGGGTGATGGGAGTGATGGGGGTGTGTGGTGATGGGAGTGATGGGGGGTGGGTGATGGGAGTGATGGGGGGTGGGTGATGGGAGTGATGGGGGGTGAGTGATGGGAGTGATGGGGGGTGTGGGTGATGGGAGTGATGGGGGGTGGGTGATGGGAGTGATGGGGGTGTGTGGTGATGGGAGTGATGGGGGTGTGTGGTGATGGGAGTGATGGGGGGTGGGTGATGGGAGTGATGGGGGTGTGTGGTGATGGGAGTGATGGGGGGTGGGTGATGGGAGTGATGGGGGGTGGGTGATGGGAGTGATGGGGGGTGAGTGATGGGAGTGATGGGGGGTGTGGGTGATGGGAGTGATGGGGGGT
Organism: Corynorhinus townsendii; assembly: GCA_026230045.1. Taxonomy (NCBI): domain Eukaryota; kingdom Metazoa; phylum Chordata; class Mammalia; order Chiroptera; family Vespertilionidae; genus Corynorhinus; species Corynorhinus townsendii. Next base: position 2,238,123 of record JAPDVU010000011.1, on the reverse strand, counting down.
GGGTGATGGGAGTGATGGGGGTGTGTGGTGATGGGAGTGATGGGGGGTGGGTGATGGGAGTGATGGGGGTGTGGGTGATGGGAGTGATGGGGGGTGGGTGATGGGAGTGATGGGGGGTGGGTGATGGGAGTGATAGGGTGTGGTGATGAGAGTGATAGGGGATGGGTGATGGGAGTGATGGGGGGTGGGTGATGGGAGTGATGGGGGGTGGGTGATGGGAGTGATGGGGTGTGGGTGATGGGAGTGATGGGGGGTGGGTGATGGGAGTGATGGGGGATGGGTGATGGGAGTGATGGGGGCACCCTATTTACCCACCACTTAGTCACTTTATTCACTCGTTTATTTGCTCATCAAAGACTGACTGTGTGCTTCCCACACACAAGGCACTGTGGGAAATGCAAAGACACAGCAGAGAGGGTCTTGACTGGTGTAGTGCAGGACGAGGTACCCAGTACCTGCCGTACACGAGGGAATGCGTGGGCACAGGAAGGGCGGATGCGGTGGTTCTGATGTCGAGGTGAGGACAGGAAAGGGAGCAGCAGGCTCACCGTCGGTGTGGCTCAGTGGTTGGGCTTAACCCATGAACCAAGAGGTCACCAGGTCACCAGTTGGATTCCAGGTCAGGGCATCCAGGAGAGACAGGGAGACAGAGTGAGGGCGAGGGCGAGGGCGCGAGAGCGAGCAGCAGGCTCACATACCTGCAAACGGATGGAAAGACCTTCCCCACTGCAGCCAGAGGCCACCTGTGCGCGCTCAGTGTCCGCATCCCTCTCCCCCTCACCGTCCACACCTGCCCCGACGGCCCTGCTGGCCCACCTCCTGGCCATGCATCCCCTTATCTAAAAGCCACCGTGTGTGACACTGTCTAGAAGGCACACTGTGGAATGACCCCTTTTTGACCAAAAGACAAGAATGGACGCCGTCATGTGACCTGTGTGGATGCTGAGGCCGGATGTCTCAGACCAGAGAGCACTCCTCTCTCTTGATGCCTTCCGGCCCCCGGGCCCTCACCTTCACGCGATGCCTCATCACCTCGTCTGCAGGGACGTAGGGACCAGGGCCTTCCCCGACACTGTCCTCCTCACTCCCAGTCACACAGCACCAGGTCCCAGAGCTGTTCCAATGTCCGTCATCTCTCTGATCACTGATGTTTCTCTCTCTCTCTCTCTCCCTCTCTTCTCTGAAATCAATAAAACATTATTTTTAAAAAAGCTGCTACCTGGGCGTGAGGGTGAAACGCAGCTGGGAAGGGCGTGCCCCGTGGGTGACCCACACAGGACTGGTGGTTAAAGAGCCATCATCCTTGCCCTGACCGGTGTGGCTCAGTGGATAGAGCACCGGCCTGTGGACTCAAGGGTCCCAGGTTCGATTCCGGTCAAGGGCATGTACCTTGGTTGCGGGTACATACCCAGTGGGGACTGTGCAGGAGGCAGCTGATCGATGTTTCTCTCTCATCGATATTTCTAAGTCTCCCTTCCTCTCTGTAAAAAATCAATAAAAATATATTTAAAAAGGGCCACCATCCTCCGTGTCGGGGCCAGGGGACCCCTTTTGCCGCAGGTCCTCCTGGGGAGCAGCCTCAGATGCCCTCCCCAGACGTCCTGGGTGGAGCCGCCGAGACTGTGTGCTTGGGGGTGGCCAGAAGGTGTACTGGGGTGATTCTTGCCGATGGATGACGTCTACCCAGTTCATTTTGTTTCTTTGATCTTAGAGAATTCTCATAGCCACGAGCCCCCCATCCTACATCACCCAGCCAGAAGGCCCAGACACTGTCTTGCTTTTAGCAAACGCCACCCTGACGTGGGCGCAAGAAGCCAGCCGGGAAAGCGACAGCGATGTAAAGAAAGCGGAGAAGCGGAAAAAGCGCCTTCTCGCGAAACGGCGGTCGGAGACGTACAGTCCGAGTGCCCCGGCCCCGGGCGCCGCGGGCCCGGAGGACCGGAGCGGTGGCAGCAAGCCGGTCCTGCACGACATCAGCTTCGTGGTGAGAAAGGTGTGTCCCGCCCCTCCGCTCTGCGTCACACGCCGCGCCCTCAGGGCCTCGAGGCGGCACGGGATGTCCCCAGCCAGGGACAGAAATTCGTCCCTGAATTTCTGTCGCTATTGTTTGCTGGTTTGTTTCACGAATCCCCACCCGAGGACGTCTTTCCCATTGAATTTGAGCGAGTGGAAGGGAGCGGGCGAGACGGCGCGACACACCGATGTGAGAGAGGCACGTCCATGGGTTGCCTCCTGCACGCACCCCAGGGATCAAACCTGCACCCCAGGTCCGTGCCCTTGACAGGAGCTGAACTGGTGACCCATCGGTCCGCAGGCAGACGCTCTTACCCCTGAGCCAAACCGGCCACGGCACTTCCCCAAAGGTTAAAACTCCGCACCCGAACAACGGAGACCTCTGTCCGAGCTGAGGGAGGGGGCGTCTTCAAGCCCATGTCCATGTGGCCCGCGCCGCCCGCCACGTGCTCGGGCGTAGCTTCCGGAAGAGTCCTCAGACGCGCTCTTCCTCTGACCCGGAGCCCAGGGCGGAGCACAACGGCTGGCATTCATGAGCGGGGACGTAGTTAGCTCCTTTGACCTCCTGCTCATCCTGCGAGGGAGGCGCCACGGCTGCCCGGCTTCACGGTCAGGAGCCTAAGGCACAGGAAGTTAAAGCACTCGCCCCCAGGCGCCTGGCCGGGGTCTGCTCTTCGCCGCCCTGCCACGCTGCTCTGCTTAAAAGCAAAAAAAGCAAAAAAAAAGCACACGCAGCCAGTATCGGAGTCAGCCAGGGCCTGGGGGCTGCTGCCCGCCCGCAGTTCACAGGACAGTCTTTATTTTATTATTTTTTAAAATTTTTATTATTTTATTTATTATTTAATTTTATTTTATATTTTTTATTTATTTGTATTTTATTTATTTTTATTTTATACTATTTTTATTTTTTTAATTTATTTATACTTTATTTTATTTATATTTTATTTACTACTTAATTTTATTTTATGTTTTTTATTTATTTTATTTTATTTATATTTTATTTTATTTATTTTATGTCTTATTTATTTATTTTTTTACTATTTTGTTTTATTTTATTTAACAAGTGAATCATCAGAAGCCCAGGCCTCGTGGGCTTTCTCCGAAGACAGGGAGGAAGGTAAAGGCGAGGCCTGGGGCTCTGTCCAGCCCCAAGGAGCATCCACCTCGGTTAGATCTCCTCTCCGGGACCTTGGGCACAGGACAAGCCTCGCGTCCAGGGCGTATGTCCCAGGCCCGTGTGAGGCTGCTCCACACCAGTGCCCGCAGCTGGCATCTCCAGGCCCTCCAGGCGCCCCCGCACGGCGCGAGGGGAGGCGCTTCGCGAACACTCGGGTCCCTGCATCCTCCCCGCTGAGTCTGGCCGGGTCTGAGGTTGCACCGCCACCACCTGGAGCCACCGTGGTCCCCACCTGCACGGAGTGGGGGCGGCACCTTTGTCCCCGGACCCTGTAAGAACAGGGGGACGACAGTCTCTTCCCTGTCTCTCTGCAGGGCAAGGTCCTGGGGATTTGCGGGAACATTGGAAGCGGCAAGAGCTCCCTCATCGCAGCGCTGCTGGGCCAGGTGAGCGGCGCGGGGCGCTGGGGGGGTGGACACCCGCGACGTCAGGGCCGCTGCTGCTGCGTGCTGGGTCCCGGAGAACAGTGGCCCCTGCAGCCGGGCACAGAGTTAATGACGTGCCCGTGAGGTTGATGTGCTTGGCAGCCAGCAGCAGGACCCTCGGCCGCCTCTTCCAGAACGTTCCTGCCTGGCCCCCTGCAGGTGTCTGAGGTCGAAGCCCTCGGCCTGCAGGGTTGGGCTCTGCCGCCCGTGGAGGAGACAGCGTCCCCCTCTCGCACCCTCAGGGCGAACGCTCACGGGAGAAGGGCCGCAGGCGTCCAGTGGGCCGGGGGGCCGTCGGTGGTCAGCTCTGAGGGCCCCGGTTCTGTGCCTGCAGATGCAGCTACAGCAGGGGGTGGTGGCCGTCAGCGGGACCCTGGCCTACGTGTCCCAGCAGGCGTGGATCTTCCACGGGAGCGTGCGGGAGAACATCCTGTTCGGAGCCAAGTACGACCACCAAAGGTAACGCTCACTCAGGGCAGGCGGCGTCCGTGTCCGGGACCCTCTACTGCAGGAGCCGATCGGACCCGGACGGACGGACGGACGGACGGGCGCTGGTGGTCCCCTTCCCGGCCCGAGTGCAGGAGGCGCCCTCTGCAGACCCGGTCGCCCTCCAGCACACGTGGAACGGGCGCTGGGCTCCGGGTCTCTGTCCGCCGGTGCTGTCCGGCTGCAGGGAGGTCCATCTGGCCGTTCCGCGTTGGGCCAAGGACCCACAACGTGGCCGGAAGTCGCGGGCAGCCCTGAGCCAGGACCTGGCTGCTGGGCCACGGACCCGCTGCTGTTGACGTCCCACAGTGGCCGAACGCAACCTTCGAGCCCTGACTGCGGACACCTGGGCCCCTGCCTCCAGCTCTGCTTTCCCCGGTTCTTCGCGGAGTTTGGGGAGTTGCCCGGTCCAGGCTCTCATGACTTCCAGAACCACCCATGTAGGGGGATTCTGGTCGTGAGTCCCCATCTCTTACCCAGGAAGAGGCTGAGGCCCAGAGAGGAGGGTGGACCTGCCCAAGGTCAGAGCTGTTGACGGCAGAGCGGAGGCTTGAGGCCCCTCCTCTAACTCCCAGGAGCAGTGCCAGCCGTTGGCGCCCCCTGGTGGTGGCAACCCTGAGGAGAGGGCCGTCCGGTCCCCTCTGTGGGATGGAGGTGGGCACGGGGCCCTCAGTCATCAGGACAAAGCACTGGCCACGCCCTCCCTGGCCCAGGGACCACAGCAGTGTCTCCGGGCGCAGCCTGGGCAGCGGGTCTTCCTCACTGCGCTGACCTCTGACCCTCACGCCCACAGGTACCAGCACACGGTGCGCGTCTGCGCCCTCCAGGAGGACCTGAGCAGCCTGCCTTACGGGGACCTGACCGAGGTGAGTGGAGCGGGCTCAGCCCCACAGCGGCATCGCCCGACTGCCAGGGCCCAAGGGCAGCCCAGCTCCGTCCACAGCCGATGCCCCAGGGCCAGAGCGGTGCCAGGACATGTGGGAAAGTCAGGTCCTGGCCCCCACCCCCGACCCCCGTCTCAGATTCTCACCTGGGCCTGTGCTCGGGGGATGTCACAGCGGAGGTGGCATCAACCCCACCTGCGTTGGGTCTAGCGTGGCCGCCCCCGGGGTCACTTCCCATCTGCCTGTCGCCCCACAGAAGGTTTCTGGCCCACGCGGCCTGCCTGCCCCTAGGGTGGCTCCATCCTCTGAGGATGGGGGTCCAGGTGCCGGTTTGTGGCTGGTCCGAGGGCCCCTTTCTGCCTCTGTGGGCCCAGGAATACCAGGTCCCCTCCAGACACTGCCCTGGATGCTGGTCCCTCTGCTCTCAGCCACGCCTCCCTCTGGGGAGCCTGCCCCCTCCCCGAGCTTTCTGCCCTCCACTCTCTTGGCCCTCCCGATGGGACTGCACCTGGGACGGTGAGCCAGGCACCCCTCACTCGGTGCTGGGAAGAGCTGCGCCCCAGTCACCTCTGCCCACAGGCTCCCAGCACCCCCGGGGCATGGGTGCTGTGGGGGTCCCCGTGGGGAAGGGGAGGAACTGGGGCGTGGTGACGAGCAGGCGCACTACTCTGTCCGCAGATTGGGGAGCGGGGCCTCAACCTCTCGGGGGGGCAGCGACAGAGGATCAGCCTGGCCCGCGCTGTCTACTCGGACCGCGAGATCTACCTGCTGGACGACCCGCTGTCAGCCGTGGACACCCAGGTGGGGAAGCACATCTTCGAGGAGTGCATCCGGAAGGCGCTGCGGGGCAAGACAGTCGTGCTGGTGACGCACCAGCTGCAGGTGACCAGACCGCAGGCCCACCGGCCAGCATGGGTGCGGCACCCGGCGCTGCTGTCTCCTCCCCAGCCCGGGGCTGTCCTCAGCTGGACAGTCAGGGCAGCAGGGCCAGGGGACATGTGAGCCTCGCAGAGCCCGTGGCACCTCTCAGGCGGCAGGTGCTCACTGTGGTGGCTCTCCCCCCCCCCCAGTTCCTGGAGTCCTGTGACGAGGTCATTTTGCTGGAAGATGGGGAGATCTGTGAGAAGGGAACCCACGAGGAGCTAATGGAGGAGAGAGGGTGCTATGCGAAGCTGGTGCACAACCTCCGGGGGCTGCAGTTCAAGGTAGCGGTGTGCGTGCGTGCGGGGGCCTGGGACCTGGAGCCTGGGGGTGGGGGCCTGGGGGCTGGGGCCTGGGGGCCTGGGGGCGGGGGCCTGGGGGCCAGGATCGGCCTCCCCTGGGGTTTCCAGCTGGGCAGGTCTCTCGCTGCACCTGCAGACGGCACTGGTTCTGTCCCCAGGACCCCGAGCACATTTACAACGCGGCCATGGTGGAGGCCTTGCAGGAGGGCCCCGCGGACAGAGACGAAGGTGCGGGTCCGAGCCGAGCTGGAGTCACGCCTCGTGTTGCCTGGGGCTCAGCGGACACAGACCTCTCCCTTTCTCACCCTAGTTGTGGCTCCAGATGAGAAAGAGGAAGGAAAAGAATCCGATAGAGACTCAGAATCCATAGACATCAAAGGTGCGTGCCACCCACTCCCCCAGCTCTGCGTGCCTCCGTGCTGGCTGCGCACCCACCGCCCGGGACGGGGAAGTGGATGCGCAGTGCGTACCTTTGGGGTGATCAATTCCACGGTTTACTGCAGCGTGAGCCGTGGGGTCAGCTGCCTGGGTCCGATCCTGGCTCAGTCACTTACCCGTTTTCTGACTTTGACCAGACAGCTCGCCCTCTGTGAGCCTTCGTTTATCAACATGTAAAATGGGGAAACCACAACAACCTCATGGGATTTTGCAAAATTTTTTGTAAAACTATTTTTTCATTGAGTTCAGAGAGGAAGGGAGAGGGACAGAGAGAGAGAAACATCCGTGATGAGAGAGAATCATTGACTGGCTGCCTCCTGCACGCCCCGTACTGCGGATCGAGCCTGAAACCATGGACCCCATAGATCACCTCTGGGCTGTGGGACCTGCCCCGACTCGGGATTCTCTGCGTGGGATCACGTCAGCTGGGCCTGCGCATGCCTCCCTGCGGCCTTCTCCTGCCCCCCAGGCCCTCCAGCTCCTGCACGAGCAGCAGCCTTCAGAGCCTCCCCTCAGGACCACGACCCTCCCCACCTCCCCAGGGCTGAGCGCACAGCAGGTGCTCAGTAAATAGCTCTCAGACGCCACCTGCCTCCCACCTGTCCTGAGGCCCGAACAAAATCAAAGGAGCAAAAGTGTGCTGGGAATTCGAAGGCGCAGGGAAAGGGCAGGAAGGGTGGAGCCTGCCCCGGGGGAGGTCTGGGGAATTGGGGGGGTCCCTCTCCCCCAGGGAAGCCCAGCACTGGTGTTTGTCCCCACAGCCCCTCTGCACCAGCTCGTCCAGACCCAGCCCCCCCGGGAAGGAGCCGTGACCTGGAGGACCTATCACACATACATTAAGGCGGCTGGAGGTTTGGCATCAAACGTGTTTCTTGATGTACTTTGCACTTAAAACTCCTCCTCCTTAGACGCCTGGGTTCACGTGTTTACGATTTCTTTAAGAACTCGTCTCTTTAGGGCCCCGTGGTCGGCACACTGCGGCTCGCGAGCCACATGCGGCTCTTTGGCCCCTTGAGGGTGGCTCTTCCACAAAAGACCACAGCCTGGGCGAGTCTATGTTGAAGAAGTGGCGTTAGAAGAAGTTTAAGTTTAAAAAATGTGGCTCTCCCAAGGAATGTCCATCGTTGTGCTGCTGGTATTTGGCTCTGCGGACGAAGGAGCTTGCCGACCGCTGCCGGTTTAGGCGAAGGCCGTTGAGCAATGCTTTCTCCCCCAAGAATCTAACATCGGACAGCATGGTCTTTCCCACGGCATCGCCTTTACGGCCATCTAGGCTGCTGGGCTCTGTCTGTCGGAAGGAAATGAGGGGCGGCAGCATAACCCAGCGGCGCGCCTCCGTGGCCTCCTCTCTGTCACTGAGCACTTCCCCCATCAGCTCGGGGTGCAAGGCACACCTCCACAGTCGCTCCCTTCCCTCCCAGCAAGGCTGGGCGCTGCCCGTTTGTTCCTGAAGAGGTCGGAGTCCCTTCTAATCTGTGCATATTGGTTTTTCTAAAAGTTGACACCCTGGACCTACTTTTCAACCAGGCGGACAGGTGCCCCACGTGGGTTCGGGGGCCCAACCCCAGACCTGTCCCGCCAGCCTGGAGGGTGGCTCCCAGGGTGGGGCCTTTCCCTGCAGGTTCACATGGCCATCAGGCTGGGCCCCGGGAGCCGGCCGGCTGCGCCCGGCACCCGCGGACTCTCCGTCCCTTGCAGGCTACCTCCTCTCCCTCTTCACCGTGACGCTCTTCCTCCTCATGATCGGCAGCACCGCCTTCAGCAACTGGTGGCTGGGCTTCTGGCTGGACAAGGCCTCCGAGGTGAGTGGCCCTCGGGCACCGGCAGATGCTGAGGAAGGGGCTCCCAGGAGCCTGACCCCCACCCGACGCCCCGCGAGCTCGTCCTCCCCGTGGCCCCGGCTCACCCCGCGCGGTTCAGAGCCTGCAACCCCTTCCACCTGTCCAGACAAATGGCATCGGGGTTCTGTGTGCCACCTTCCATCTTTTTTTTAAAATCTATTTTTATTGATTTCAGGAGGAAGGGTGAGGGGTAGAGAGAGAGAAACAACAACGATGAGAGAGATTCATTGACTGGCTGCTTCCTGCACATCCCCGCCTGGGGATCGAGCCCACAACCCGGGCATGTGCCCTTGAGCGGAACAGAACCCGGGACCCTTGACTCCGCAGGCCAATGCTCTATCCACTGAGCCACACCAGCCAGGGCCCACCTTCTGTCTTTAAAGGACTGGCCGAGAAGGGTGTGCCAGGCAGACCCAGCAGGTCCGTGGGCCACGAAGGGGCAGGACAGGGTCCGTCCTGCAACCTCAGCTGTGAGGGCCGCCGGGGAGAGGCTGAGGGCGCTGGGGGGAGCCTCGATCAGGCCTTCCTCCTCTGAAGGGGAACTGGCAATGTGTGGTGAACCCTGCCCCATGCAGAGGGCTCCACCCTCCATGGCTCTGCTCCCCAAAGTCCATCTGGCTGTGCGCAGGCCTCTGGGGGTCTCTGCCTCCGAGGCTCGCCTGGGCCGGCCCCTCCTGGGAAGGACGGATACGCCTGCTCTCGCCCCAGCTTGCTGCCCACTCGCCCGCTGTTGGCCGATGCTCTCCCAGCTCTCCCGGAGCCCGGGGAGCACCGGGGGGTTGCCTGCCCATCTGCCAAGGTTACAGATGGGCACAGTCCTGTTGCCGTGACAACCAGTGAGGAGGCACTGGGGGATGCGGGCAGAGAGAGGCATTGCAGCCCCTGGAGCCGGCCGTTCCCAGGGGAGCATCAGGGGTTGGGGGGGGCACTCTGGGCTGCTGGAGAGCTGTCCCTGCAGCCCCTCCCAGGGCCTGGCGTGCTCTGGAGAGCCTCTCCCTGGAGAGCCCGGGTTCGCTCTGGGCAGGCTTCTCCTGGGCAGTGCCAGTGGCTGACGGAGCAGGCAGCGAAGGCAGACCCGTGTCTGCCCGTCCCCCAGACGTGGGGCCCAGCCGAAGGCACAGCGAGGCCTCTCCTTCGTTAGCCTCCGGGGATGCTCTGGCTTTTCGGGGTGTCCGGCCACCTCTGGTTTACATCCCACGGGTGCTGTCACCAGCAGAGCGGCGTTTAGAGAAAGATGCTCCTTTGCCCTTTTGGCACGCGGCTCGCAGGGAAGCGGCCGGCCAGTTTCTCCGGAGGAAGAGATGGACGCCCTCTTCCCGGAACTGTTGCACACACGGGGCTCTCTCTGGCGGATGGAGCCACCGGGCTCCCTGGCCGCCCCTGAGCCCCAGGCTCCCCTCCCCACTGGGGACTGCAGGACAGAGGCCTGAGCGCAGGGAAGGGAGGGGCCTGGCGCTGGCCTACCACACCGAGACCCTGCCTCCCCAAAGCCAGAGCCGCCCCAAGGCCTGCTGGCTCCTGTCCCTTGCTCCTGTCCTTGCTCCTGCCCCCCTCCTGGCCCAGCGTCACCTCCAGGGTCCTGAGGTTCAGCTGGCTTTTGGGACAGCTGCCCTGGGCCTGCCTGGCTTGTCTCCTTTGCCTTCCCGCGGACCATGCCCAGCCTCCTAAGTCAGGTCCCCCTTGGGGTCCTGGTGATGCATGCAAAGCACAGACACCCCCAAAGGGCACCGACTCGGTTTCACCCGACTCATTCTCTGCAATAACAGCCTCTTTCATTCCCTCTTTCTGCAAAACGCCCCCCCACGCCCCCGGCAGCTCACCAATTCGCGGTGATTTTTTCTCTCACTTTTCTCCCAAGATGACCTGTGGGCCGCAGAGCAGCAAGGGCCCGTGTGAGATCGGCGCGGTGTTGGCGGACACCGGGCACGGTGTGTACCAGTGGGTGTACGCAGGCAGCATGGTGTCTGTGCTGGCGTTTGGCATCACCAAGGGCTTCACCTTCACCAAGACCACCCTGATGGCGTCCTCCTCGCTGCACGACCGCGTGTTTGACAAGGTGCGCCCGGGCCCCGCCATAGCCGCTGGGGCAGCCACCGGGGCTCACTGAGCAGCTGCAGGCACAGGCGCTGGGCTGGGCTCAAGGAGCCCACCGTGGCATCGGGGAAGCGCCTTCCAGGATCTAATTACCAACAGGGGAGCGAAGGCCAGGGAACTCGGGATGGGGGGGTCATGGGCCCTCGGGCCAGGCTGGGGGTGCCCAGGAAGGTTCCCCAAGGAGGCTGCGCCAGAGCAGACACGAGCAGGCCAAGAGGGCACCTCCTACTCCAAAGAGCCGGGTCCATCGAGGGCCCCAGGAAGGGCCTGCGCAGGGCACAGGTCAGCCCGTCTCGGGCACAGGATCCCACATCCCTCCGAAGGGGCCCCAGGCTGCGCCGGGTTTGGAAGGGAGCTGTGTGCACACGGAGGCCACAGAAAGGGGGGCTCCCTCACCTGCTCAGCAAGCCGGCGCCTCATGCGGGCCCTGGCAGGAGGGTGGGGCCCTGCGCTCACCACCCCGGTCCAGCGGGGGTAGGGGGAGGGGTCGGGGTGTAACAGGCGCGCCCCCTGAGCCCCGCACTCCCCCACGCGGTGCCCACAGATCTCGCAGAGCCCGATGAGCTTCTTCGACATGACGCCCAGCGGCAGGCTCATGAACCAGCTCTCCAAGGACATGGACGAGCTGGACGTGAGGCTGCCCTTCCACACGGAGAGCTTCCTGCAGCAGGCCTTCCTCGTGGCCTTCATCCTCGTGATCCTGGCCGCCGTGCTCCCCGCCGTCCTACTGGTGCTGGCCGGCCTCGCCGTGGGCTTCCTGGTGCTCCTATGGTAGGTCGAGGCGCCGCATTACGAGGAGGAGCACGCCGACCCACTCAGGTCTGGTCCTGCTGCACAGTGACCGGCTGTGGCAGGCGGCATCGCGTCCTGTGTCCTGTGTCGTGGAGCCCCACACCCAGGGCGGCTGCACCCCGTGGAGGGTTCGGTTTTAAAGTCGGCTCTTGCCCAGCCGGCCGGCGTGGCTCAGGGGTTGAGCGTCGACCTGTGAACCAGGAGGTCACGGTGCGATTCCGGGTCGGGGCACAGGCCCGGGTCGTGGGCCCCATCCCCAGCGTGGGGCGTGCAGGAGGCAGCCGATCCGTGATTCTCTGTCATCCCTGATGGTTCTCTCCCTTCCTCTCTGAAATCAATAAAAATACATTAAAAAAATCACATCGGCTCACAAGGCCGCCAGGCGGTTTGCTCAGCACGACCTTTGACGTCGCCTTCAGAAGCCACATGCCGGCGGCTGGCCCAGCTCTTCCTCCCTAATTGGAAAAGATCCCTTCCCCGCTCGGCGCCCGCGGTGGCGGCTATATTTAGAGGCATCGCCGAAGGAAAGCTTCTTCTCAAAGGCTAAAGGACATCTCGTGCGGCGAGCCTCTCACACCGAGGAGCATGCAGAACGGAGACCCCGGGGCCATGGCTCTCAATTCCGGACCCACACTTACCAGATGCCTCCCCACCCCCCGTCACACACACACACACACACACACACACAGTCACACACACCCCCAGGATGGCCCCTCCTGGAGAAGGGGGGAACCCGTGTGCGCCGAGGGGAGCCCTGAGCCCGACCTGCCGCCCTCTTCCTCTCCCCGCAGCGTCTTCTACAGAGGAGTCCACGAGCTCAAGAAGGTGGAGAATGTGAGCCGCTCACCCTGGTTCTCACACATCACCTCGTCCATGCAAGGCCTGGGCATCATCCACGCCTACGACAGGCGGGAGGACTGCGTCACCAAGTGAGTCCGGGCCGCCGCCCTGCCGCTCACCTTCCGACCCCTGACGGCAGGTCACAGCCAAGCACGCAGGGCTGCTCTGGGCTCCTGGGGGCCCGCCGGGAGGAAGAGCCGGCGGAAGGGAGGAGGAGCTTGCAGACACCCGCCTTTCTTCCCGGTGTCGGGGGGCCCCAAAGATGTGAGCTCCTTCAGGGACCACCTCAGCGTGGGATCTGACCTGTTTTTTTCACACTACAAGCAAAACGTGTTCAATTTAGGAAAACGGGAGGCAACAGAAGACAGGAAAATAAAAAGTCACGCACAGGTCCCCACAACCCCAATCCTATTAATATCGTTATCTATTTCCTTCCAGCCTTTGTTTTCCTCTCTGGAATGCTTGCAACCACGCTTGTCCAGCTTTACTTTGAAACAGCATCTCTTATGTTATCACATAGTCCTTGTCAAGGTCGTTTTCCAAGGCCACTGAGTGGACAGACCAGTGTCCTTCTTTATAAAGTGGGGGAGCCAGATCAGAAAGCCTCTCGGGCGTCTGGCAGCTCCAAACTCCCAAAACCACACACAAGCGCTGGGTGTCGATCACAGGAGGCGCACTGTGGGAGCAGCAGCTCCCCGTCTTAGGAGCTTAACACACGGGTTTGTCCCCGCTGCAGTCACACGGAGTGGGGTCCAGGCCGGGGTAGGGACGGCGCTCCGGACTCGATACACGGTCTCCTTCCAGGGCCACGGGCACAGTCTCCAGGGTCCCAGAGAGAGAGAGAGTTGGGTGGAGGGCCCATGTGACCTTTTCATTGGTTCAACCCCAAGGAAGATGCTCATCATTTCCGCACGCTCATTGGCCAGCCTTCAGTCAGTCACATGGGCTCGCCTAGCTGCAAAGGAGGCTGGGAAATGTAGTCCAACTGTGTCCACGGGAAGAAAAGGAAACGGAGTTTGGCGAACCTACCGCAGTCTCTGTCACGTACTAGTAGATCTCTGGTAGCTTTGTTTCTTCTTGACTCACGCAACATGTGTGGAGGGCCTTCTATGCTCTTCACTAGGTCCTGGGGTGACGAGAGTTTTTTGTCTTCTATCTCTTCCTTCCCGAAAGACCCAGCGCACACTTCAGCGTTGGCATCTAATTCTCTTTCTCTATCTGCCCTTGGCCACCCAGGCTCTCCACGGGGCTTGGCAACCTGGTCTTGGGTTCAATCATCAGCTAGTCCTGTCACCAGTTTGAAAGTCACGTGTCAGCAGCCCCGCACCACACAGCGGGCCTCCCGGTGTCTGTCCGAGGAGCCGCTCCCCGACTCCTGACAAACGGAACAGGTCCGCGCCCCGTCTCCTCAAGGCCTCCACGGGGCCCCGGAGGCGGCGAGCCCTGCGTGATTGACGCGGCTCCCCTCTCGCAACGCGCTCTGGCCTGTGGCGGACTTTCTGGAGCACTTTCTGGCAGTACTGCTTCTGCCAACAGACAAAAACGCTAACCACACGTGAGCAAGAGGCGTGGGGTCAGATTCCAATTGGGTCCCTGCCAGGGATTCTGCGTCGGCACGACCTACCCACCCTCGCGGCGAGACCCCGGATGACTGCCAAGTCCCGGAAGCTGTCAGCGGCGTTTGTAGGTTGCATGGCGACACCGTAGAAACACCATGGTGTCTGCAAGAATGCTTGGCCTCAGCTCTGGGGACCGGCAGCAGGAGGGGCCGCAGGGCCCCGCCCGGCTGCTCAGAGGGGCCGCGGAAGAGAACCTCCGAGCAGCCTTGGGACCGGAGGGAGCAGCAGGGCCCCAGGACGGTTGTGGCCGAGCCACAGGGGGGGGACCGTAGCTCTCTGTGGGGGTTAAATGTCGAAAGGCTTTCACTCCCCCCCAAAGAGTTTCTACCGGCTGTCCCAAGTGGGTCAGGGAAACCTCCGTGGCAACTGGATCCCATGTCTCTCTCGGTTACGGGTTAGCTCGGTCCGGTTGAAATTTCCATCCTGAATGTACGGAAGACACAGCCCCCCTCCCCAGGGCTGGGCCACTCAGGCTGTGCTGAGTGCGCATGTCCAGGCTGGGGGGAGGAAGGGGGAGGGCCGGCGGGAAGCACCTGGTCTGTCCCCTCACACACCCTCCCCCTTCCTCTCTGACGTCTACGGCAGCGGGGTTCCAAGAGCACGGACAGCGGCTCGTGTCCGTGAACGCGCGTTCGCCCTTGAAGCATGCCCTGGCCCGCTTTCCCCGGGGGCCCGGAGCCTGACCCGCGGCCGCCCACTGACCCCGCCTGCCCGGCTCCTCATTCCAGGTTTAAGATGCTCAACGACGAGAACTCCAGCCACCTCCTGTACTTCAACTGCGCGCTGCGCTGGTTCGCCCTGAGGATGGACGTCCTCATGAACGTCGTCACCTTCACCGTGGCCCTGCTGGTGACCCTGAGTTTCTTCTCCGTCAGTGCCGCCTCCAAAGGCTTGTCGCTGTCCTACATCATCCAGGTACCGCCTGGCGCAGGGAGGGCTCGGCCCGGAGGCTCGCGGGCGTAGAGTGCGTGAGGGAGGACGGGCCCAAGGGAGAGCCCAACTCGAATGGGGTCGGACAGCAGAGGGAGCTCAGCGGCTCACATCGTTAAGAGGCCCGGTGGCCGAGCGGGCCTCGGGCACAAATGGGTCATGGCCCCCGGCTGTGGCCTCCCGGGCGATGCCCTTGTTCGTGGCTGTGGTGACCGGCAGCCGCCGAGGCAAGCATTCCTGGCCTCGGGTTCACGGGGCCTCATGTCGGCGCCCCAGAACGGATGAGCAGCTTGGTGGGATCGGGGTCATTTGGGTTAGGCCCAGGGGTGGAGTCACACCCCATCGGACCCCCGAGGCACAGAGGTGCCCTGCATGAGGAGAGGGAGGGGAATGCCAGCGAGGCAGCCGCCGCCCCCGAATGCTAGGTTTCAAGGGGTTCTGCCCAGGGTGCTATTCTGGGAGCCCCATTAGTTGGTCCGTGACGATATCACCGACTTCTCCTTGGGGTTGCTTTGGGGTCTTTTTCTTTGGGAAAACATAACGACAGCGAGTCACGTGCCGTTGACGATGTCTCAAATCCTGTTCTAAGTCCCGTAACGTAAATTAACGCACGCGTCCCCACAGTAGCCATGGGGATCGGCCCCGCCATGGCCCCACGTCACCGGCGAGGAGACCGGACCGGAAAGCCTTGCCCAGCGCCACAC
This sequence comes from Corynorhinus townsendii, assembly GCA_026230045.1. NCBI lineage: Eukaryota > Metazoa > Chordata > Mammalia > Chiroptera > Vespertilionidae > Corynorhinus > Corynorhinus townsendii. The sequence goes on along the minus strand of JAPDVU010000011.1, from coordinate 2,222,657 downwards.
ACCTCCCTGCCAGCTGTGAGAGCCAGGACTTGAGGCCGGGCCACCCGGTCCGATCCCAGCTGAGCCTCGCGCTCCTTCCTCGAGATGAGCCTCCGGTGCCCTCCCGGGGAGCTCTGCCGAGGCAGCCCCACCTCGGGGCGCTGGCGTTCCGGACGGTGCGTCCGGGCGCCTCCGCCCGCTTCTGCGCCCGCGGCGGCGGGTGTGTCCCCCTGAAGTCAACCCTCTCCCCAGGAACGACGCCTCCTTTTCTGTCCTGCTGCTGCTGGCGCCGCCCTCCGCTCCCACTCCCGCGTCCCTCTCTGCGACTCCTCCCGGGTGGGCACCGAGTTTCTGGCCTCCACGTTGCTCGTTTCCCTTCTTTTACCTCCGTCTCCTGTCCTTGTCTTTCATCTTCCCCCCGGGCCTGTCCTTAGCTCTGGCGTTCGGCCCTCCCTTGCCCTTTGTGCGTACGGCAGCCACACGTCCACAGGCTTAATTCCCGCCCACCGTCCCGGGGAGCCCAGGTGGCTGCCCAGACATCTGTTCATGACCCCCAGCGTATTAACGGGAGGGTCCCTCCCAGGGCCGGTTCTTGTCTTCACCCGGTCCCTGCGCGTCTGGGCTGCGTTGGTAGGGTTCTCGGCCCGTGTGTGCCTGAGCAGGGCCGGACAGGAGGGGTGCCCAGGGCTCCGCCTGCTGTTGCGTGTGCGTGGAGGGGTGCAGGCGGGGCGAAGGCTCTTCGCAGGCTGGCTTCGCTCCAGGAGAGCAGCCAGGGAGCTGGCCTCCCGCCCCCGAATGCTAGATTTTAAAGGGTTCCATCCAGGGTGCCGCTCGGGGAGCCCCGCTCATTCCCGGGGAGCTCACGCGGTGTCTTTAGAGAAGCGCGCGTGTGACCAGTGTCCTGCTCCCTCTGGTTGGGGCTCAGCAGGCAGGGGAGGAAACGGGCCCTGGGGAGCCTTGTCTGCAGACTGGCTGTGACCTGGCCTCTTTGTGGCCCTTCTCCACCGGAGCCCCCATGGTTCTGAGAGGGGGCCCCCCTGGTTCTGAGAGGGGCCCCCTGGTTCTGCAAGGGGGCCCCCTGGTTCTGCGAGGGGCCCCCTGGTTCTGAGAGGGGCCCCCCTGGTTCTGCAAGGGCCTCCCTGGTTCTGCAAGGGCCCCCCTGGTTCTGTGAGGCCATGGCCCTCCTGGTTCTGCGAGGGCCCCCCCCTGGTTCTGCGAGGGCCCCCCCCCCCGGTTCGGCCCCTGAGCCCCGCAGGATGCTCTGCCTTGCTCCAGCACAGCTCCCAGAACCTGCAGCTCTCTCTCGCAGCGACACCGGCCCCCGCCCCCCGCCTTGCTGTGAAAGGCCTCTTCTTTTTGGGATATCGGGTATCCCCTTAATGGTGTTTTGGGAAGGAGGAACAAAAACATATTCTCAGGGCGCGCTCTTACGTGGGGGAAAAGGGAACTTCCGCGTTGACGGATGCTGCATTCACGGTAAAATACGAAACAGATGACGCTGAACCCACGTTTCACTCCGAGTGGAACAGCTTTGCTCGCTGAGGTCACGCTGTGGGGGTACCATCAGCTTCCCCAGAGACTGTCTGCCAACCCTCGGGGCGGACTGTGCACACACTCAGACCTCGGGGTGCTTATGGAGCGCAGGCCCCCTTTGGAGAACAGGGAACCCCAACCACAGAGTGTCCCCCAGGAACGGAGAGGCTTCCCGATGGGTGGGACACTGGTGTGGCGTCTATGGGGCCGAGAGAGAATGGAAAGGAGTATCGACTAACGTCACGGAGGGAAACCGGACCCATTCTAAACCCGCGGAGGGCGCCCCGAGGCCGTAGGAGCGGATGCCCCTGAACTTCAGTGTGCAGATGCCCTTCCCGAGGTCAGGGTTCACTGGCGCCCCCCCCTCCCCCGCCCCCGAGTGCACGGCAGTGACCCGGCGGGCATGTCCCCGCCTTCCGGGAGCCTGTATCCCCATTGGCTATAGAGGGTACCAAGTGGGGTGGCGTGAGGAGGTGCCCGAGTCCACGAGTGAGGAGACTTCGGAAACGCTCTGCGTTACGCAGACGACCAAGTGGGGTAATGTGGCTGTCGGCAGGGAAGTGACGCTGGACCTGACAGAGACCTGACGGGAGGTGACTTCCAAGCGGAGACTTGAATGATAAAGAGCCAGCCAGGGGAGACAGAGGCAGGGGCAGGGGAGGGTCCAGGGAACGCCTCAGGGGCTGGCAGGAACTGAGAAGTCCATGTGGCCTGAGCAGACGGTGGACAGTGCGTCCTGAGGGTGCCTGTGCAGGTGGCAGCCGTGGGCAGGTGCCTGTGGGTGACCTTATGAAGCCACACCCCGGTCTGGGCCTAGATTCTCTCACGGGGGAAGCAAGCAGCTGGGCTCGGTGCCCCTTCCACCTCTGATGTCCCGTGATGCCTCCGGGCTGCGGTGGGTAAGGCAGGGAGGGCAGGCAGGTACAGGACCCCCGGGGGCAGCTAGGGGCCCATGGCTGGCTGGCTGCAGGCTGGGAATCCGGCTCACAGCCGGCTGCTCCCACCAGGAGGCGGTGATCAGGTGGAAGGTGGGGGGCTGGCTGCCACCATCTGGAGGCCAGGGAAAAGCAAGCACCACGTTTCTAAACACAGAGGAAGTGTTTGAAGACACACCCACCCACACCGGAGCCTGCTGCTGGCGCTTGGCTGGGAACCAGGCTGCTGTGTGTGAGGTGCTGGGAGGGCGGGGGGGTGGGGGGGACTGCTGGGCCCTGACGGCTGCTTGCTCTCCCCTCAGCTCAGCGGGCTGCTGCAGGTGTGCGTGCGCACGGGGACCGAGACCCAGGCCAAGTTCACCTCCGTGGAGCTGCTCCGGGCGTACATCTCGGTAAGAGGCCAGCGGGACGAGTTAACCGGCAGGCTTCACGGGCTCATCCGATCTCTCACACGCGAAGGCATCTTTGTAAACACTGAACCCAGACCACAACCTCTCTTCTCAAAACCCATGTTTGCAGCACAATCTGAGGCCCTTGTTGTTGAGGGAGAGAGGGGCCTTTTGAAGCAGTCTGCTCAGGGCTGTTTCCGTAGCGGAAGAGAGAAGTCAGTGGCCTACCTTAGCCTAACTCTTCTTCTAAAACTTTTAAGTCCAACTTACAAATGAAAAGAAGACTAGTTAATTCTAGCAATCGTTTTTAAAGGCCTTTCAATAGCATTTGGCCCTTTTACAAACTCAAAAACTGCATTTTAAAACTTAATCGATTACCTCTCCTTTTTAAGTACCCCAATTATCTGATTTAACAAACACACCCCCCTGAGGTTTCACGCAGCTAATAAACGTAGATTTAGGTAATTCATAACTTTGACGTTGCTTAACCATCCCAATGCCGTATTATATACAAACTTAAAATCATGTTTACGTAAATCATTCCATTATGGTTTTAAGTTAGAGTCACAAGTCCGGATGTTACTAAGATTATGAAACCTTAAAACACCAAATATTCAGATTCCTTAAACTAAAAATACTACTGTGACACGGTTGCTTCTCTCAAATACTTTTATTGTTAACTAGACGCCCGGTGCACTGGGGCCGGGGAGGGGGAGTCCCTCAGCCCAGCCTGTGCCCTCTCACAGTCTGGGGGCCCTCAGAGGATGTCCGAATGACAGCTCCTGCGTCAAGCACTTGCCCCCTGGTGGTCAGTGCGCATCATAGCGACCGGTTGTCCTGCCTTTTGGTCTATTTGCGTATTAGCCTTTTGTTATATAGGATTCTACACCTTCCATGGCTTCCAAACACTCGCTCATTTCCTTGGCTAACTGGGGTTGCTCGTGGACCAGGAGTGTGGCTGGCCTGCCACCCCAGGGGGCACACGGGAGCCCTGTTTCTCACCCTCAATGGGAACTTCTTACCTGCGGGGGCGGGTCACTCTGTCCCTAATTACACTTGGCATTTCCCGGCTCTTTGGAAACCTAACCGTCCTTTCCGCGGGCTCTCAAGGCCTCCTGCCATCCTCCTGCTCCCACCCCGTGATGACTCGCCGACGCGGGGCTGTGTCGGGTGGGCTCCGCAGGCCTCCAGGCGGGGCCCGTCCCCTGGGTTACACAGCTTCCAGGCCGCGAGGGCGCGCCGCGGACACATGCCCCGGCCCACGGGGCCCCCGGAGCTGTCCCCGGCCGTCGTCCATCTCTACTCTCCAAGCTGCAGCCACTTCGGTTCTTTCTCTGCCTTCCGCGCCCCAGTTCGTTCTGGCCTCAGGGCCTGTGCCCTGGAGACCCTCTCAAATCCCCGTGTGGCTGCACCTCCTCAGCCTCCCTGGTCTCAGGCCGCCTCCCCCTTCAGTCACCCTCCTCCCTCTACCTTGGCACCAGCCCCCTACATGCTATTACACGCCTCTGCCGTGTTGTCTTCGGGCCCGTCTTCTCTTCCCCCTTACCTCGTGCCCACGGGCATGGGAGCTTCGTGAGTGCCGGGTCCTTACCGACCGAGTTGGCCATGAACTCTTGAGCCTGGAACCGTGCGAACGAATGAAAGAACGCGTGGAAAAGCGAAGGCGGGTATTAACCCATCACGGTTCCTCTGCTCCGCAGGCCTGTGCTCCGGAAAGCGCCCAGCCCCTCCCAGCGGCGCCCTGCCCCCAGGACTGGCCCAGCCGCGGGGAGATCACGTTCAGAGACTATCAGATGAGATACAGGGACGGCACGCCCCTCGTCCTCGACGGGCTGAGCCTGCACATCCAGAGCGGGCAGACGGTGGGCATCGTGGGAAGAACAGGCTCTGGTGAGGACAGGCTCCGCTGCTGCTTCCAGGTCGTCTCTGCACGGCCCCTGGGCCGCCAGTCACGCAGCACCTTGCATTCCAGGCCGCAGACGGGTTGTGCTTCCCCCTCAAACCTCTCTGCTGTAAATTATGGTTTCAGGTTGAATGGGTGTGTGGAGTTGGAAGCACACATATGAGTTTTTGAATTAATTACATGAGGACCATTCTGGAGAAATGAGACCCAGAGGATGAGCCATGCGCACAGCCACTGCGGCAGAGGCAGTTAGCCATGTTGGGACAGTTAGCTATGTTGGGACAGTTAGCCATGTTGGGGCAGTCAGCCGTGTCGGGGCGGTTAGCCGTGTTGGGACAGTTAGCTGTCGGGATGGTTAGCAGTGTCAGGATCGTTAGCCATGTTGGGACAGTTAGCCATGTTGGGACAGTTAGCTATGTTGGGGCGATTAGCCGTGTCGGGATTGTCAGCAGTATCGGGGCGGTCAGTCATGTCGGGGCACTTAGCCGTGTTGGGGCGGTTAGCCGTGTCGGGGCGGGTTAGCTGTGTGGGGGCAGTTAGCCGTGTCGGGGCGGTTAGCTGTGTCGGGGCGGGTTAGCTGTCGGGATGGTTAGCAGTGTCAGGATGGTTAGCCATGTTGGGACGGTTAGCCATGTTGGGACAGTTAGCTATGTTGGGGCGATTAGCCGTGTAGGGATTGTCAGCAGTATCGGGGCGGTCAGTCATGTCGGGGCACTTAGCCGTGTTGGGGCGGTTAGCCGTGTCGGGGCTGTTAGCCGTGTCGGGGCGGTTAGCTGTGTGGGGGCAGTTAGCCGTGTGGGGACAGTTAGCCGTGTCGGGGCGGGTTAGCTGTGTGGGGGCGGTTAGCTGTGTGGGGGCGGTTAGCTGTGTGGGGGCAGTTAGCCGTGTCGGGGCGGTTAGCTGTGTCGGGGCGGGTTAGCTGTCGGGATGGTTAGCAGTGTCAGGATGGTTAGCCATGTTGGGACAGTTAGCCATGTCGGGGCGGGTTAGCTGTGTGGGGGCAGTTAGCCGTGTGGGGGCAGTTAGCCGTGTCGGGGCGGTTAGCCGTGTCGGGGCGGTTAGCCGTGTGGGGGCAGTTAGCTGTGTGGGGGCAGTTAGCCGTGTCGGGGCGGTTAGCCGTGTCGGGGCGGTTAGCCGTGTCGGGGCGGTTAGCCGTGTCGGGGCGGGTTAGCCGTGTGGGGGCAGTTAGCCGTGTCGGGGCGGTTAGCCGTGTCGGGGCGGTTAGCCGTGTCGGGGCGGTTAGCCGTGTCGGGGCGGTTAGCCGTGTCGGGGCGGGTTAGCCGTGTCGGGGCGGGTTAGCCGTGTGGGGGCGGTTAGCCGTGTCGGGGCACCGTTGGCCCCGGTGGCGTGGGCAGTTTCTGTCTGCACACCCTCATGAGCGTTCACTGCCTGAAAGACGCCCCAGACTAGATACTTGGACCCGCTGGGAGCGTAGCCCGATGTGTGACCTGCCGTCCCCGCCCCCAGGCAAGTCGTCGCTGGGGACGGCCCTGTTCCGCCTGGTGGAGCCGGCGGGCGGCACCATCCTCATCGACGGGGTGGACATCTGCACGGTTGGGCTGGAGGACCTCAGGACCAAGCTGACCGCCATCCCCCAGGACCCCGTGCTGTTCGTAGGTACAGTAAGGTAGCTGTTTCCGTCGCTGTGCATCCCTGCTTTCGGAGAGTGAAGTCAGACCCCGAGGAACTGTGGGAGGCGCCCGCGGCGTGGCTGGCCGGGCGGGCCCCTCTGCCTGAGGGGAGCAGCGTGCCCAGGGGGCTGGCACCCGCTCCCCAGGGAGGCCTGGGAGGAGCCGCGAACCAGGGCCCTGAACACGACGTGTAGTTTACCGACCCCACCGCCAGCAAGCAGGACGCTCACGCGCGGTGAACAGAATCCTAGCTCACGCCGGCGGCTCGGCGTCCTGTCAGGGTTAGCAACGGCCCCTCTGGGAGTCCCCGGCCAGTGCAATAAAACAAGCCGCTACCCTCGGGAACTGCGTCAGAACGACGCTCCCGGACAAGCACAGCCGGTGGCAGCTCCTCCGGGTTACGGCCGGTGTGCAGGCTCGGCCGGCCCCTCGGTCCTGGGAGCGCCACCCTCTCCTGAGAGGGACGCCCCGCCCGCTGAGCGCAGCGGGCGCACTTGGCGTTGTCCGGAAACACATTCCCTGCACAGACTCTCACCCCACAAACGAGCCGCCCCCCTCTGGCGGCCCGGGACCGCAGGCAATGGATGCCATGGCCCTCGCGTTGCTCCCTCCCCTTCCTGTCTGCCGGGAACATGCAGAAGGTCCAGTCTCACTCGGGCTGGGGCCGGCCGCTCTCACCGCCCCCCCCCATGGGCTCTGTGGGTCCCGGGTCTCCTGGCCGGAGGTTGGTGTTGGATGGGCCGTTGCCCTGGGCTAAGTGAGCCCCGGCTGCCTCCTGCTCCCCCACGCGCTGCGGAGCCGGCTCCCCCGGCCTCTCGGCATCAGCTGCCTCTCCGTTCCTCACGCAGGTTCAACCTGGACCCCTTCGAGAGCCACACGGACGAGATGCTCTGGCAGGTGCTGGAGCGGACGTTCATGCGAGACACGGTAGGGCTCGGGGAGTCCCGGGGAGTCTGGGTCACCCATGCCCCCGGCACCTGGCCCGGGTTGACGTGTGACAAGCGCACTGGGCCAGCGTCTGGCCAGGCTTATCTGTTGGCCCCACGTCTGTGAGGGACACAAGCCTTGTCGACAGTTACGATGAGAAGCAGCAACAGGTGAAGATTAGGTCTCCAGAGGCCAGGAGTCAGCCGAGACCTCGCCCTGTGTCACAGCACGTGGGCCTGGCTGCCGCCCGCGGGCTGGTGCGCCTCCTCCCCTAGGGGTACAGAAATGAAGCCTCGGGGAGGTCAGGCGCAGGCTAGCGAGGGGCAGAATGGAGCCTCGAACCCAGGTCCACCTGACTTAGAGCGGAGGGAGGGCCCACGGCTGGGCCCGTAGCCTCACCTGCCTTGGGGAGCAATAAGCCTGCGTGGAGAGGGTGTGGCATCTCCTGGCCGCAGGCAGGAGGCTGGTGTGGCCGGCCCTGGGGCTGGCTCCGCCCACGGGGTGTGTGGCCTCCTGTGCAGCCCAGGGGACGTCAACGTTTCTGTTGGGTCCATGGAAACAGAAGCCCTGGAAGGAGTTAACACTCAGTCTGCGCTCCTCTGGCCCGTGGGGCCTCATCGGTATTCTTTAGGCGCGGCGCCGATGGGGCGAAATCACGCTGCGATTCTAAATGATCAATGTCCGCCTACTCCCCTCCTTCCCTGGGGCCAGCTTGCAATGCTGAAGCGATTGTTGTTTTTCACTCTCTTCCCCGCAGTAAAATAAAGCCGCTGAGGCGTGCAGGAGGAGGGGGCAATCAATACGGACGACACGGGCCGCTTTCATTCGTCTTCCGCGCAAATGGGGCCTCCTCTGTGTTTTGCAGATAATGAGACTCCCGGACAAGCTGCAGGCGGAAGTCACCGAGAACGGAGAGAACTTCTCAGTCGGGGAGCGGCAGCTGCTCTGCATGGCCCGGGCGCTGCTCCGCAACTCGAAAGTGAGGGGACAGCAGGAGAAGGACGGGTGGGACGCGCTTCCCGCAGCGCCCTCCAGCCGGGGGAGAGCCCGCCTTTGTCTTTCAGCAAAGAGACAGCCGCTGAGCCCTTTGAAAGCCGGCCCCCTTTTCTTAAGACAAAGTGGAGAGAGGGAAAAGCTGAGTAATAGCAGCCTTTCCACAATGGCACCTGCCTCTCCCATTCAGCCAGCCAGGTGGTCGCTCCCCGGGGAGCCCTGCCTTGGGACTCTCTCTGTCTTCTGCGCTGTCTGGGTCTGAGAAACCTCCCTCTCGGCGTCTTCCCTTTGTCGTCGATGGTCGGGGGGCTGATACACAGGGCCTGGGACCGTCAAGGACATGAGGTCTGAGAATGGCAAGATGCGTGCTCGTTTTGCGTAGGGACGTGGACAGCCCTGCTGCGGGGCTGAAGGAGGGGTGTGGTGCTGTCATCTCTCCTCTCTGAGCCCTGGGCGAAGTGGAGCCCTGCGTGTGCTCCCTAGATGCGCTAAGGGCAGGAGGGGCCAGCCCCTCAGTGCTGACTGCCAAGCGAGGAAACAAACAGAGCCCGGGGAAGCTGAGCGGCTAGCCAGGGTCGGGCAGAGTAGCACTGGGGGGGAGGCAGAATAATGACCCCTGGCCCCCCAAGAGGCCCACGCCATGACCCCTGGGACCTGGAACTGTGTTACCTCACCTGGGAAAGGGGCGCTGCCTAGTCCACCAGTCGAGGGCTTTGAGACGCGAGAGTCTCCCGCATTCCCCGCGAGGCCCCGGTCTTTACAAGAGGGAGGAAGAGAAGGAGATCCGACAATGGAGTGGAGGTGAGAAGGATGCCAGGAAGTGGCCACGGGCCAAGGGGCGTGGGCTGCGTCCGGAGGCTGGAGAGGCAAGGGCCCGGTCTCTTTCCGTGTGTGTGCTGAGCCTCTGAATTTGTGTGAGTGTGCAAGAGCCGGAAGCTCATGAAGTGTCATTCTGCGGCACGCTGACTCCTGGGTGCTTCTTCCTACCAGTTTGCAGGATTAGAATAGACCGCTCACAAAGAGGAGTAAAGGCTACACAGTCGTGTTCCCCAGCCAGTCCCTCTGAAGAAGAAGGCGGTGTGACGTGACTTTTGTTTTTGCCATTCCTTTTCTAACCGTTTGAGATGGATACGTAGTGCGTTACTTTTCTGCCCTTCTAAATCAATTAATCAAGTGATCAATCAATAGAGCTAAGACTATGAATTTACCTCTAGGTACAGCTTTGGCTTACTGTGACTTTTACCCCATTTCTTCCCCAACAGATCATTCTCCTTGATGAAGCCACCGCCTCCATGGACTCCAAGACGGACAGCCTTGTGCAGAATACCATCAAAGACGCCTTCAAAGGCTGCACCGTGCTGACCATCGCCCACCGCCTCAACACGGTCCTCAACTGTGACCTGGTTCTGGTCATGGAAAACGGGAAGGTACGGCAGCCTTTGGCGTCCCCTGGCTTCAGTGGTTTGGGCAGGGGCGTGGGGCATGTGTGTGTGTGGGGGGGAGGATATTCTCTGACAACGGCAGCTCTCCTCTGCCTTCCAGGTGGTCGAGTTCGACAAGCCCGAAGTCCTTGCTGAGAAGCCAGGTTCTGCCTTCGCAATGCTACTCGCGGCAGAGAACAAAGTCCGAGCGTAAAGGGCCCAGCGGACTGGGAGGAGGAGGACTTGGATGAGCCTGCGGGAGGAGGGCCCTCATCCCCGCAGGCAGCCCTGGTCCACGGCCCTCCCGCCCCAACGCGGGCCGAGCTGAGCGGAGGTGGCTTCCCTGCCTGGCCCGGGCCATGCCTCCTGACCTCCCTGGGCAGCCTGGGCTGGTTGTGTGGTGAACAGAGGCAGATGAAGGTAGGGGGTGAACAAATGCCCCTCACATCCTGAACCCCTAAGGGCCCCTCATTGTCTGCATCAATGCCACCTCCGTGCCTGAAAAATAGCCACTTTCAGTTAAAAGCTGGTCAAAGTACACAGAACGGGCAAATTCCTAGGAGGGAGTTTATGAAGGTCTCCTGCCTCGTTGTCAGGAGGGAGAAGAGCTGAGGGTCCCCCCGTCTGACTTCTACCCACACGTATCTTGAGCTCGAGACGCGCAGTAACCGCGCGCGTCTGTAGCATGAGACGGATTACAGTGTTTAGCAAAAAGCCTTTAAAAAAATCATATTGCATGTGCCATTTGATCCACGATAATAACCAGGAAAACAAGATGCTGAGCTTCTCTGTAAATGACATTTCCCATCTTCTCTGCTGGTCATTAAAATGCAGCAGGAAGTTAACCCACCCCGAAATGCCGCCTAGCAGTTCTTTCACTGCCGGTCCCAGCGTGCGCACCGCCGCCCCCACACCCTCGCCGCTCTCCCCACGGGCTCCGTAGTAACCCGCCGCTTTCTCACACCGCGCGGTTTGCCGATGGAGGCAGTGAAGACGGGTTCCCGGGAGGCCGGGAGGCAGAGCGGCTAATCACGGTGACAGCGGGATAAAAACAACCTAAGGTCGGACGGGCTCGCGCGCTGTTTGCCCAGGGCCGCCACCGTCTGACGGTCTCTCACTCCTTAGGATCACAGGCCCAAGGGGGCACTAGTCCCCGGGGAGCAAGGGTTCCCCGAAGGTGCACAGCAAAGGGGAATCTCTCCCCCGCCCCCCCCGCAGCCTGCGGTCAGGAGGCCTCAGAACTCCCTGATTCCATTCTTGCTCCTCGAGGGATCAGACCTGAAATTGGCCCAGGATCGTTGGTTAAAATGTAACATGTGCTTTGCTAAGAGTTAGAGTCACGCCGGCCGGAAGAAGAGCAGGATCTGAGACGAACTGAAAAGGACCGGAGGCCGCTGGGGGTCAGACGCTCTGATCAAAGAAACCCCTTTCACACCGCACGGGAACGCCCATTTCCACGGAGAGGGTCCGCCTGCTCCATGACCCGCCCGTCCCTGCGCCTGCTGAAGACGTCCCCTCTAGGGGGGCCGCGGGGGGCGGGGGGGGGGGATGGGGACCAAGGTCGTTTCTAGGGTTTTAGCACAAAACACAGAGGGCCAGGCTGGCCTTCCCCTCAGCGCCAGGTGCCTCTGGGGCCCCGGCCTCCTTCCCCTGGAAAAGCACACACGGGGAACCTACCTGTCTTACATGGCCTTCAAAATCTGTTTGTGATGTTAACATGTTAACACGTAACTCCCATGTTAACCACCTTCGCGGTACAGCCCGGCAGTGAATGCGCCGACAGGGTCGCAATGCCGTGCCCACCACCGTCTCCAGACCTTGCTCGTCAGCTCATCTGCCTGGAGGACACTGAGCGCCCCCCTCCTCCGGCGCCGGGAACCCGGTTCTACTTCCTGTGTCCTGCAAGTGGACACCCAGAGCACCTGCCTTTTCGTGGCGGGGTCGCGCCCCTCAGCCCCGTGTCCTCAGGCCTGTGTCAGCACTGCACCCCGCTGTGAGGCATCTGGGATGCGGGGAGTGGGGCCTCGCTGTGGGGTGACTGTGCCTCACGCTTGGTGACTGGGGGCCTTTTCCTGTGTCGCGGGCCTTGCCTTTCTCGTAAGGAGGACGTGCCTGGCACCACAGAAGGCTCTTCGCAGAAAGGACACCGTCCTGCCGCCCCGCACTGTTCCTTCTGCGCTCCGGCGTCTTACTGATGTCAGAGAGGAGGGGAGGGGGAGAGAGAAACGTCAGCGAGGAGGGAGCATCGTGGATCAGCTGCCTCCTGCACGCCCCACACTGGGGATCGAGCCCCAAACCCAGTAGCCCTGACTGGGAATCGAACCCTGACCTCCTGGTTCACAGGTCGACGCTCAACCCCTGAGCCACGCGGCTGGGCCCGGAGTGGCACCAGAACTTCAGCGGAGCGAGGGGAAGCGGGGTTTTCCTTCCTGGACGGTAGGAGTCTGTGGGCAGGCTCAGTCGGCAGGTCGCCTGCTGCGGAACCTCACAGGGACAGAGGGAACATCCCATGGCTCCCAGGGCGAGGCAGCCTCGCCCTCGCGCCCAGGTTCACAGGGTGCCTCGCTGCCACTGGGACGTCCGGCCCCGTGCTCGCGGCTGATCCCCGCCCCGCCCCCGCCCGTGCCGCCGCCTCAGCCTACGTTACGAACACCTGCTCTGATGGGGTCACCTCGGACCTCCCCACGACACGACGTGTTCCCTAACCCGGCAGGCGTCACGGGCGGGGGCCGGGCTGCACAGAGCAGGATCTGGGTCAAACTCACCATCACACAAAAGCCACAGAGGCCCCTCGATGCCACCGTCCCCATGACTCCCCTGCCCGGAGCCAGAGCATTCTGGGGTCGTCACTTCCTATTATTATGGAAACTGGGGCTGGAGAGGGGGAAGTGTCAGCCGGCTGTTGGGGGCCTGCACACAGGTCGTGACCCCAGGGCTGTGCTCCGACCACGTCCCTTCCACCGATCCCCACTCGGCCCACATGTCCCTTCCACTGATCCTGACACTCAGCCCACACGTCCCTTCCACCGATCCCCACTCGGCCCACACGTCCCTTCCACCGATCCCCACTTGGCCCACACGTCCCTTCCACCGATCCCCACTTGGCCCACACGTCCCTTCCACCGATCCCCACTTGGCCCACACGTCCCTTCCACCAATCCCCACTCAGCCCACATGTCCCCTCCACTGATCCCCACTTGGCCCACACGTCCCTTCCACCGATCCCGACACTCAGCCCACACGTCCCTTCCACAGATTCTGACACTCAGCCCACACGAAAGCATGGCCCTCGGCCCTGTCCTGGTCTCCTCAGCTCTCCCCCGCCGGCCTCGGCTGTGAGTGGAAGCTGGACTAAGGAAGAAGGACCTGCCTGGTGTGTGTGCCTTCTGACCAGGGCCATTCCTTTGTCAAGGCTGCATAAATGGCAGAAAGGGCCCAGCTCCCAGAGCTTGGCTGTGACCGCGGGCCGCGTTACAGAGACAGGGGTCCCAGCCCAGCAGGGACGAGCCGCCGGCACTCTCACATCCCCATGCGGCTCCGAGGGCAGCTGCCAGGTGCCGGGGCGGCTGGGGGCTCCACTCGGAACCAGCCAAGCTCATCACCCCAGGGGGGCGGGGCCAGGACGCCAGCCTCATGAGCGAAGATCTCCGCTGCTGACCACCACCAGCGCCAACCCCGTTTCTGCCAACGTTTTAGGCCAGAGACTCAAAGGCCGCCTCCCCACGGCCCCCCGGGAGCTGGGCCTCGTTAAGGAAAGTCACTGCGCCCACAGCTCCCCAGGACGACACAGCGACGGCGCCTTTTCTGCAGCGCGGCCGGGCCGCCGCCGAGGAACTGGGTTATTCCCCGAGAGCCGCTCCGCCCGCTGTCCCGCCAGGAGCCCTGCCTGGGCGGCTGGGAAGTCACAAGGCGCCTCTCAGGGAAGGAGAGTCTGCCAAGATCAGGCTGTGCTGACCCGGATTCTGCTCCGCGCAGCGAGCACGCCTGTTTCAGGCCCTGATGGCCCCCTGGTCGCCGGCACCATCAGCCACCCCGCCCCCCCTCCGCCCGGACAGGACTCACGGAGCCGGCGGGCGCGGTCAGGCTTTTGCTGCCGTGCCCACGTTGCCCTGGGGTTGCTGGCGGGGAGCTCGGGGCCACATCCGGACTCGGGGCCACCAGTCAGAAGTCAGCCAAGCGTTTTCCCAGGCCCCGGGAGGCTCCCCGGGGGAGACTTGGAGGGAAGACTGCCCGTGGCGCACAGAGCACAAGACTGGGTTTGCCCCTTGGGGACCCACAGATCTGGCTGACAGTAATCTTCCAAACCAATTACGTCCCATCTCTGCCTCCCTCACGTCCACTTCCTGTGGCACCCGGCACTCGTGTGCTTCGAAGAAGCTCCACCAGAGACTGACGTGCAGCCAACGCCGGCAGAGCTGTCGCGAGGAGTGTTCTGGAAACGGTGGGGATTGAACGGGAAGTCCTGGCCTCCAGGCACCCGCTGCCCAGTGAGGGAAGTAAAGTGCAGCTAAGTGACCACGCACGTGCATGATGAAATGAAACAACACCGCAAGACATGTTCCAGGGCAGCACTTACTGGGGGAGAGAGGGGGAGGGGAGGGAGGGAGGGGGGAGAGGGGGAGAGAGAGGACTTGGCGGGGGACCAGAAGGGACAGAGCTGAGCAGACGCCAGCCATGAGGAGGCTCGAGTGCTCTGCGGGGAGCCTGGAAACCCAGGAGGAACTCGGAGAGCGGGCGGGCCATGCCGCGGAAGCGGTCTCTACAGCCGCAGGGAAGCAGGCGGAACTGTGGTTCCCAGGAGCGGCGGGAGACGCAGGCTGGACTGACCGAGTGGGGGGGGAGCAGGGGCGCCGGCGGCAAGGCCAGGCAGGGGCTGCGTTGACCATGGCCTGGAGCCTGCTACGTGGGAGATACCTAGAACGCCCTCGCTGCGGGTCCCTGACCTCTGCAGCGACGGAGCCCAGCGCCTAGAGCGAACAGTGCTGTATCACACTGTGCACCGGAGACGGTGAGGCTTGTGAAGAAAGTAGATCTTGCCGAGGCCGGTGTGGCTCAGTGGACAGAACGTCGGTCTGCAGACTGAAAGGTCCCAGGTTCGATTCCGGTCAAGGGCATGTACCTGGGTTGCGGGCACATCCCCAGTGGGGAGGCGTGCAGGAGGCAGCTGATCGATGCGTCTCTCTCATCGATGTTTCTGGCTCTCTACCTCTCTCCTTTCCTCTCTGTAAAAAAGTCAATAAAATATATTTTTTAAAAAAAGAAAGTAGATCTTCTGTCAAGTTTTTTGCCACGAAAAGTAGGGGGGAAGCCACAGGAAATGTGGCTGTGCTGATGGTTTCACGGGGACGTGCATATGCCACACTCATCGGGTCACGTCCACTGAACATGCAGTCCTCGGGACATCAGGCGTGCCTCGAGAAAGTGGTTTCTACGAAAAGACAACGGCCTTGGCCGAAGCCTAGTGCTTGGCCTTTACCCTGTGGGCACGCAGCAGCCTGGTTTCTGGGCAGGTCAGTGGCGAGGCGCTGAGGTTCCTGACTTCTGTTCCCGGGGGCTGGATTTGTGGTGTGATGAGGCGTGGTGTGCACTGGAGTGGGCTCGACCGAGATCAAGCTGTGCAGACGGAGGGAGACGGAGGGAGACGGAGGGAGACGGAGGGAGACGGAGGAGCCCGCGGGCCCTCGTGACCCCCGGGATGGGACTGCTGCGCCCGGGCAGCTGCCTGAGTAGTGTGCTATTAACCAGACGGGGAGATGGCCAGCGTGGGGAGGACGAGGCTTTGGGACGTGGGCCTGACGTTGCCTGTGGCTGTCACCTACTGACCAGAGGAGCTTGATGCTTTGGGATGTGCTCCCCATCTGTACATGGGCTCAGAGCACCGGCCTGGCACGGGGCTGGGAAGGTGACAGACAATGTGGAGACACGGCCTCCCTGGGGCCCTGCTCCGAGCGACAGCAGCTCCGAGGGGGCTGCTGCTTTGGCATCAGGGGACCTGGGAGAGGCCGCTCAGAGGGAGGGGGTGCCTGAGGGGTGGAGCCTGAGGCCGGCGGCACTTGCATGTCTAAAGGACACGTGTTCCCGCGCCTGGCATGTATGTCTGCATGGCATGAGGCAGGACGGAGAGCAGCTGGGGAAGCACCTGCCAAGTGCAGGGGGGAGGAGGAGCGGACATCACAGGCTGACAAGCTGTTAGGTCCTCTCACCAGAGCCCCGCCTCCATGCATGACCGGAGGGCAGGGGTTTGTGGCAGAGAACAGAAGCCAACAAGGACTGGCTAACACCAGCTCAGCCCAAGACGGAGGGGAAATGGACCGGAAAACACCCCAAAGCTCTTTACACCATCATTACCGTGAAACGCTACCAGTAGAAGGGGGGTTGCGGGGCGAACGCTGTGATACTTCTGGAACGGACCACATGGGAACAAGACCCTCCCAACCAGAAGGCGGAGTCACAACTTGGCACCACAAAGTTCAGAAGCAACCCACCCTAGGAAACACCCAGGAACTGACTGGTGGCCATGCAATTCCCTCGCGAGTTCGCACGCGGCCACTCGGACGGCTCCTTCCAATTCTTTCACGGCGGTACCCCGTGAGATTCGCCACCAGGAGAGCAGTGGGCAGCGGCGGCCGCTACCCCGGGCTCACTGCCTCACCCCATCCCCAGGAGCCCATCCCGCCCTGTTTTTCTCTACCCAAGCAGTAAGTAAGACTCGCTTTTGCTCTCACTCGGGCTTGTTCTTGAATTCTTTCCTGCGCGAGCCCAGGGCCTGAAGTCCCGGCCGTGCGGGGCAGGACCTGCTGGCCTCAGAACGGGGCCTGTGGTGGCATTGCAGCAGAGGTGTCCGGTAGGAGCAGGTAGGGTGGGCCCAGGGCCAAGGCGAGGGCCCAGCATAGAGACGGAGGGACCACCGAGACTCATGCAGGTGGACGAGGCTGCCAGGGGAAGTATGGAAAGAGAAGAGGGGTCAGGAGTGGGTTGGGCTCCTCCCTGAGAGAATCGCTGTGGCCCAAGGAGGGACAGAGAGAAGAGAAGGAAGACCGGAGGGGCTGAGGACCCACTACGCCGGCCCATAGGCCACAACTCTCCCTCCTACGATCCGGTTTTGTAAATAAAGTTTTATTGGCACACAGCCACCCCCCACCACGTCGATGCATGGCCTGCGGCTCCGTTTGAGCTACAGCCACAGAGCTGAGCAGTTGCTGCAGAGACCGCCTGGCTGCAGAGCCGGAAGCATGTACTAGCTGGTCCCTTGCAGAACACGCGTGCCGACCTCTGCACCAGAATCGCGGTCCCTGAGAGCAGGGCAGGCCCAGTACAGTGCGTGTGGCACCCCCAGTGCTGGGAGACGCCTGGCAGATGGCAGGCGCTTCATGAATGTGTGCGGAATGACCGGATGAAGGGAAGCAGGTGCTGGGCTGGTGTGAGGACGGGGAGGAGGGTTACTGCCAAACCAGGGGGAGTGTCAGCACTTGGGGGACCGGCTGGGGTGACAGACAGGAGGAAGGGCACAGGAGAGGAGACGCTCTATGAGAATGGCTCACAGGGGCCGGCGGCGACTGCAGGACAGATGAGAGGAGGGGCGTGGACTGGAAGGCAAGAGGGCACTCGGGAGGGGAGCTTCTGGGAAAGAGGGGCCTTGGGAGGAGCCACGAGGGGAGGAGCTCAGGTTCCTGGAAGGCCTCCCTCCCCCCCTGCTATTGGCCTGGGTAACCCCTGGGTTCCCGGCCTGTCCCCAGCACCCTTCAAGCGGTCTGGCACGCGCTGCGTGGTTAAGAGGCTCTCCTGCCCCTCACGACCCGTTCACACTCTCCTCCCAGACACAGCGCCCTGGGCTGCTGCTTTGCGGTGAGCATCCTCTGAGTCTCTGTAATCATTCCGGGGGAGGGCCCTGACCACGCTGTCAGAATTGAGAGCGGGAATTGTAAGGGCTTGCTATTCTCTCTTGGCATTCAGCTTCACTCAAAGGCCCCTCTGCTGGCTCTGCTGGGGTGTGTTAACGATCACGCAGCTCGCTTCAGTCTGCTGAATCCATCGACCTTCTGCCAGGCCCCCTGCACACGGACGGACGGGACTCAGCGCAGCCCTAGGCCCTCCCGGAGCCTCCGAGGGCTGCCTTTTTCCATGGGGCCCAGGGAGCTGGTGGTAAAGCAGCACCACAGGGTCCGCATGCAGCAGGCACCATGGATCCATTCACCCCCACCCAGCCCCCACCGGGCCAGGAGGAGGCCCCCCGTGGGTGCTGACTGGAGGAGGGACTGCTCAGGCCCCTTTAAGGGAAAGCCCCCGGGGCCGGCCATCGACGCCCTGGGCCCTGCGACCAGTAAGCGTCTGCCATGAGGTGTTCTCCAGGAAGAGCTGCGCTGTTACCCACGGGTGCTAGGCAGGAGAGAGGACCCCGCCACCGGGAGGACCTTCCCAAGGGCCTGGGCCTTCCCCACCTGGGCCTTCCTCGCCTGGGCCGCTGCTCGGGAAGAGGAGCAGACAGCGCGCCCCTGGGTGAGGCCTGGCTACCCGCCCCTCCCTCTGACAGCTGACTCTTCTGAACAAAACGAATTAGAGCCGGTCTCGCGTCACGGGACCAGTGACCATGGCCATCTGCTGAGACTCAGGTCCTCTCCTCACCCATCACCCACCCAGGATGCCCCCACCCCGCATGAGCACATCTGTGTGCACTGAAAAAAGCAGAAGGCTGACCTCAGCCCCGAGAAATTACCACCAGATCCGTGCGGGTGAGTGGGGGGGTGGGGGGGGAGGGGCCGGGCCGGAGGGCTCAGGCCCTGGGGCCGCCTGGAGCCACGCTGAGAAGTTTCACCCCAGCCCGTCCTCTGGGAGCCTTGCAGGGCTGCGCGCTTCCGTGCGGCCGCCGGGGGCTGCTGTGGTCAGGGCGCGCGACCAGAGAGAGCTGTTTACCAAGAGGGAGAGAGGAAGCAGGCAAAGCCGAGGTTCTCTCACCTCGGGAGTGCTTCTGAGATGGTGGGGGAGGGAGGCACAGGGTGCTGGCCCCCGGCCTCCACTTGGCAAGTCGGTGACTCCTCTCTTGCAGGGTGGCCCCACCCAAATGTCCCCTCCGTCTGAGCCACAGGCGCAGGCCCCGGTGGCCAGCCGGGCTGGGCTGGTTTTGCGACGCCTCCCCCCCAACACACACACACACACACACACACACACACACAGTGTTCAAGGAGAAAAGGCTGGGAGTGGGGCGGGACCCCCAGTGCACGGCGAGGGATGGTCATGGACAGGAGCAAACTAGACTGGGGCGCGAGGGGTGATGGGCGCTTCTCCCACACGGTCACGCTCCGTGCGGCTGAGGCCAAGACAGGGAGCTGTCAGTGATGGCCTCTGGCCCGGCACAGCTCCTCTGAGCACCCGCCGTGTGCAGGAGACCTCACCCTCCTCAGCAATTCTCCGGGGAGCCGAGGGGCAGCGGGGAGGCTTCCGAAAGCGCAGCTCCAGGAGCGGGGGAAGCAGGCGGTGCCCGCAGGACGGCGTCCGCTTCGTCTGCCGGGAGGCAGACCTGGACTGGCCAGGGAAGCCGGGTTTGAGGGGTGGGGCGCAAGGCTCTCTTTCCTGTGGCGGAAACACGTGGAAGCCGGAGAAGCGGGTGCCCGCGAAGGGGAGATATCCCCGTGTCGCTGAAAGGTCGCCGTGGGCGGCATGGTTGTTATCACCATTGTTTTCCTCATTCTCATCTTGGACGTGTTCGCCAGCGTGAGCCATCGTCCACAAAGGACACGCACGGCTGCTGGCCAATTCAGCTCTTTTCAGTCGGAAACAAAGCAAGACCGGATTCTCCCCTATTGAGAAGGACCTGCGTCCACAGAGTTAGGCGCGGCGTCTTCGGCTGCAGCAATCTGGTCTGGCCTCCGCGCTCCCGCGGGGGGTTGGCACCAGGCGCCGGGTGGGAGGGACACACAGCTAGCCAGGTCTCCTCGTGGGGAGGGGGCCTGGAGCCGGGCGTGCTGGGGTGTCTGTCCGGCCCCCCCGAGAGAGTGGGAGGTTTGTGGACCTAGTCCCGTGGTCGGCAAACCACGGCTCGCGAGCCACATGCGGCTCTTTGGCCCCTTGAGTGTGGCTCTTCCACCAAATACCACGGCCTGGGCGAGTCTGCTTTCAAGAAGTGGCATTAGAAGAAGTTTAAGTTTAAAAATTTTGGCTCTCCAAAGAAATTTCAGTCATTGTGCTGTTGATATTTGGCTCCGTGGACTATTGAGTTTGCCGACCGCTGCGCTAGACCATCCAAGCCAGGCCCTGTGTGCAGAGGGCGGGAAGGTTTGCGTATCGGGAACCATCTCTTGCTCTCTTTACCATCCTTTGCTCTCCAACGACAGGCGGATGAGCGGGAGGGAACCGTGAGGACCGAGCCTTGTAAGTGCCTCTGACTGGGACCCGGACCCAAGACCCCTTGGTGGGTAGGCCAGCACTCTAAATACTGAGCCACGTGGGCCAGGGCTCGATATGTATTTTTATAACAATATTTTTATTGATTTCAGAGAGGAAGGGAGAGGGGGAGAGAGAGAGAAACAGCAATGACGAGAGAGAATCATGGATCGGCTGCCTCCTGCACGCTATAGAGCTCAGCCCAGGCACGTGCCCTGACCAAGAATCAAACCTTGACCTCCTGGGTCATCAGTTGACGCTCAACTACTGAGCCATGCCGGCCAGGCTGGATACATATTTTTAAAGCTTCAAGACTTGCAACTTGGAAAGTCTCGGTGTGTTGGAGTCTGGCTATGTCACTGCGGAAGGATGACGCCCAGGCTTCCTTAATTCACGTTGGGGTGCAGAGCGGGTGACAGGTTTGGAGCAGAGGGTGAAGGATGGGCGCCTGTGTTAAAGGCAAGTGAATTTATGAAGCTCCGTATGACCGGGGCGAAGCAAAGTGGGTGGACAATAAATCCGCGCGTGCAGGATGAGCCGCAAGGATGGGCTCCGTGGGGACAGCCGGCTTAGCGCTGTGACTTAAGACCGGGCCCTATGCCGCCACCACCTCCAGTCTGGGCTGGATGGAGTGACAGCTCCGAGCTTTACGGCGCTCTCTCGTTCGGGTTATGTTTCCCTGGGTGGCCATTTGTCTGCGCTCAGTTCAGGGAGAGTGAGCGAGAGCAGGCGGGCTGTGGGGAGAAGGCGGGCCCGGGAAATCAGGGCGATGAAAGGCTGCTTCTCCTCAGGAAGGCACTCGGGAGAGCCGACGGTGCGGCACCTTCTGTAAAAGTGGGTGCTTTCATATTTTCACTGATCTGGACAAATTACAATTCTCCAAGTTTATGCCAACCTTCTGGCCCTAGCTCAGGTATTCCTGCTATCGACAGCACCGGTGTTTACCCAGGGCCTTCCAAATTTAGGCCAAAAAAGCAAGGAAGAAAGATGCCCGGCCGGCGTGGCTCAGTGGGAAAGCGTCAACCTAGGACCCAGGAGGTCACAGTTCGATTCCCGGTCAGGGCACACGCCCGGGTTATGGACTCCATCCCCAGTGTGGGGCGTGCAGGAGGCAGCCGATCAAGGATTCTCTCTCACCATTAATGTTTCTCTCTCTCCCTCTCCCTTCCTCTCCCTTCCTCTCTGACATCAATGAAAAAATCCATATACATTTTTTAAAAAGCAAGAGAGAAATGACGCGAGCATCCCACCCGCTTCTACAGAAACCATTCTCATAAAACATCATCGAGCGTGAGTCTTCACCGAGCCGTGCAGAAATAGGCGGCATTATTTTGTGTGTTGTGATATAAAAAACTGCATCATGCAATTGCGTCTTTCTACACGTGCGCCTAAAAAGGCCTGCAGGTCTCATCTCAGAACAACAGTGGCCTTTGGGGAGAAGGGAGGGGCCCCAGGTCGGGCCTGGGGAGCACGGGGACCTTAGCAAGGCCTCTCACATCTCTCTTCTCTCCTCGCTTCAGCTCCCCCTTCCTTCCTTCTGTTGTTCTTTTAAAGAAATACAGTCAGACTTTTCTTCCACAACTAAGCATTGCCTTGAAAGGCTTGGGGATCATCCTCCCCAGAGAAGTCTAGTTACGCAAGCTATGCCTGGTGATGCACCGGACCCCATACGGCCCCGGGATGGATTCGGGACCAAGAGAGACGCGTCTCTGACTTGATGTTTTTATCTGGATGTTAATTGCTGGGAAGAGTGACAAAACCCTGTTCAGAAACGGCACACACTTCACTCCAAAACATGTTTGTGAGCCGGCTGGCTGGGCAGGTGGAGGGGTGGCTCAGTGGGTGGGTACGCGCGTGGATGATGGATGGGTGATGACAAGATGAATGAGAAATGGCTGGCAGGCTAGGCTGGCTGCGGGGGGTGGTGATGACTAATCTGAGGTGAGAGAGAATCACTTGTTAAGTTATAAATTTAAAACGAGAGAGAGAGAGAGAGAGAGAGAGAGAACACACATTCCCCTTTACTGCTGGCCCATGGCCGATGGTGGCGATGGCAGCGCTTCTTGACTGAGACACAGCGAGGCGGGGGACACAACGGGCTCAGCCGGGTAAGGAGCAGAGCTGGGACTGATGCGGAGGCAGCGAGGGCGGCCTCGGTCTCTTCTCTCGGGGCAGCGAGCGGAAGACTCACACCGCGAGCACCAGGCCCTGAGGGGTGTGGCTCCTCAGGCTGCAGGGAGGACAGCAGTGCCCAGGAGGGCAGCGACGCCGGCGGGCACTGAGCCCCCTGCACAGACGCGGGTTTTGCTGGGAAAGGGACAGACGGCAGAGGAGCCGGGCAGTCAGGGCACTGAGGGCTTTCCACCCAGGAGGAAATGGACCAGCCACCTCCTAAGAGGACCCAGGAGCCTCCCCAGGCCCAGCGAGAGGGACCAGGAGGAGCCACTGCTGCCTGACAGCCGGCTCCGGGCGCTGCTCTCCACCCACAGGCGCCTGCATTCCTGCAGCTCTGGATGTGGGCAAAGTGAAGCTGGACGGGGGCCCCGCTTCCTGTTTCGCCCTGTGTCTCCCGGCCCCAGAAAAGGAAGCCTTTCCCCTAAGCTCGAGAAGGCTCTCGGCGGGCGCCCTGCCAGCAAGCACCTCCTCTTAGGCAGTGAGGAACCGCAGGGCCCAGCCTGAGCGGCTTGGTGTCCAAGAAAGCCCAGGGCCCCGGCTTCCGCCCGGAGCTGCTGGGCGTTCCAGGAAGGGGCGCCGAGGCACAGGGCCCTGGGAACGAGTGGAAGCAAGGACGCGGGCCTGGCCGGCGGGGCTCAGGGGTTGAGCATCGACCTGTGAACCAGGAGGTCAGCGTTTGATTCCCGGTCAGGGCACAGACCCGGGTTGTGGGCTCCCTCCCCAGTGGGGGGGCGGGCAGAAGGCAGCTGATCCATGATGCTCTCCCGTCACGGATGTTTTTCTCTCTCTCCCTTCCTCCCTGAAATCAATAAAAATACCTTTTTTAAAATAAGAGGGACACAGCTTCGCTTATTTCTTCCAACCACCTGCAGAGGGCAGACCGAGCTCTGGGCAGAGAGAAGGAAGGAGGAGAGCCAGGCCTCCCTCCCAGCCCCCACCGTGCACAAAGGCTGGCATGACGGGCTGTGCAAGAGCCATGGACCCGTCTCCCCAGCTCGCTGTCACTCTTGTTTTCTGGCCTTGAAAACCCTGTCAGACCCCAGAGCCGGGCTGTCAGGAAAACTCTGTTCTGCCTGCCAGAGCCCCCGCCTTGCCTCCGCCTTCCTCGAGCATCAACCTTCGTGGCTGTTGGCCACAGGCGCTGGGGGACACGGATGCTCTCACTGGTCACCCCCAGTGACCGATGTGCTATCTGGTGACCCCCTGGTCCACCCGCTCGCGCGCCGGGGCCTATAGAGGCCGCAGCCCACGGACAGGAGCAGAGCAGGCCGGGGGCGGCGTTGCCAGAGTGGACGGCGCCCACCCCACCCACATGGAGAGCCTGGTCGCCAGCCCCGATGGCTGGGGGCTGCAGGGCTGGAGGCCCCGCCCTGTGGTTCTGCTCCATCTGACTCAGGAATAAAACACCCAGAGAGACATCCAGGCACGTAACTGTTGCTCCTGAGGCGTGCGCTTGCAGTAATTACTCCAGCGTCGTAACGGCGCCATATTTCTGGGAGCTGTTCTGTGTCTCTCCTGTTCCGTGGCTCTAAAACGTGATTTACCACAAGTGGCTTCGTTCCTGGGGAGACTAAACTTCTCCAAGGATGAGCACCTGACCCAGCCCAGGCTGGCTGGCTGGCTGATGCTGGTCCCTCACCCTCCTGACCACAGCGATGGGTCCAAGGACTGGACATGTGGGCCCAAAGTGGCCGCTCAGGGTCCTTGCATGCTTTTTTAGGTGGAGGTTGGGGCCAGCACCTTCTTTTCATCGCGGAGCTGGGAGGACGTCACTAAGAAATAACTGGAGGCCCTGCCTCCCAGCCTCCAGCCTCCAGCCTCGGGAAGAAGCCAGCCTGAAGGAACTATCGAGCCAGCTGGAGGCAGGGACAGCGAGTCACGAGGGCAGTGAGCTCAGCCTCAGCCGCCCCCGAGAGCAGCTCCCTCCCTGTCTGTCCCGGCTGGTTTTCTGAGGAGACCGATGCTCCCTTTCTGCCTGGTGTTGAGCTTCTCTCCCTCGTAACTCAGAAAACCCCGCGAACGGTGCACTCTGGGGCCGGACCACTCAGCTGCAATCTGCGTCTGACACTTGCCGTGTGACCCTCAGAAAGTTCAGGAATCTCTTTGCCTCAGTTTCCTCATCTGCAAAATGGGCGCATCAGGTTTTTGTGGGGATGAAACCAGTCACTACCTATAAAGCTCCCAGGACATAAGTGTTGTCACTGAAGGTGACCCAGTGGCAAACCTGATTAAAGCCCAGGGGTGCGGGGGGGGAGGCAGAGGGGGGCCATCTGTCTGCACTTCTGCTCAAAGCAGAACCTGAGACTGGGAAGGTGATGCCCCCCCCCCCCCCAGTTCTCCCCTTCCAATACGATAGTAACTCCACACAAGAGAGATGTTTCTCTTCTCCTTTCCGAAAGAGGAGGAAGAAAGAGCTCTATAAACGTCAGATCCACATTCAGCAAGAAATGAGGACAAAAACCAGATGGGAACCCGAGAACCCGGTGGAATTCATTAACATTCCGAGAGGGGTGGGAAGTTGCACGGATCGCAGTAAGACATTTAAACACCCACCACGAAGACAAGTTACTAATGGGCGAGTGTGGGTGCAGTTTAATGCCTGCATTTATGCAAAAACCCAGGAAGTGACAGGCCTGTAATTTGGACTTCAGGAGAGGAGGTAAGGGAGAGGCGGGCCGGCTCCAGGCGGCAGAGGGAAAGTTATTATTTAATTAGGAGCCGCAAGCACGGGTTCAAACACGGGAAACTGGCCGTGTGCAGGGCAGCAGGTGCACGGCTCCCTGCAGAGAGCAGGAGCCCGTCGGAACAGAGCTGGGGCCACCTGGGCCCGAATCCCCGGGAGCCCTCCCTGCAAGCTGCCTTCACCCTTGAGGCCTCGGGCCCGTCTCAAAAGCCACAAGGCTGCCTGCAAGCAGATAAAGAACACAGTGGAGCAGCCATTCCGTGTTTCTGAGGCTGAACTGAGACAGGAAGGGACTAAGCAAATGTGGGTGGGACCGCAGTGCTGGGGAGAGTCAGCTTGGTGACCGTCCAATGGAAACCTCTGGTGGCGGCTGCGGGTGAGCGCATGGCGTCTCCCTGCGGGGAGGTCTCTGGGAAGGGCCGGGATGGCACCGGGAGGCGGCAGAGGGTGTGTGAGGCAGGTCCAGATGGGGGACTTACAGCCGTTTGCCCAGCTCCACAGCCATCTCCGCAGCTGTGCCGCCACTCACAGACTGTTGTGGAAGGTTCCAGAACTAATGCTCTTTGAGAGGTCAGTGCAGGTTCCCTGCACAGTTCCCGGTACTACCTGGAGGCCGTTTGGTGACGTGGTGGGGCGGGCAGGTTAGAGGACTGAGGAAGCTCGAGGCCGAGGACAGACTGCGACTTGGACAAGTAGCTATTTCCAGGTCAGATGTCTCCTCTGAGGGCCAGGGAAAGGATGGCTCGCCAATCCCAACGCTGACTTCACTGTGACGAGACAAGGTCGCAAAAAGCAAGTAAATCGGAGACCGCCCTGCAGAACCCATGGAGAGCATCCCACGGCGGTCTCCCTGGCCCCGGACCACGTGATCTGGTGGCCAGCCCCGGGCCCCAGAAACCAGTGTTCCGGACAGCCTCAGAGGACAAGTCCTACCAGTCTAATTCGGAGAGAGCACGTGAGAGAGACTGCCTCTGCGGGCCCCAAACGCCGCTGTCGCTGGGACAGAGCCTCTCTTCAGCCCCCAGGTCACCCCTGGGGGGCGGGGCAGGTGCTGGTACAGAAGACACGGACCCTTGTCCTGCCCTGGCTCCGATCCTGGTGGCCCCACACGAGTCACCTTTCCTGTCTCCACCGGCTTCCTTCACGCCAGACTTGAGGGGAGGAAGAGTGATTGGCCTCTAACGGCCCCTCAGCAGGAAGGTCCATGCGGTAAGTCCTTCTGTGGTAGAAAGAGGACTTAACCACGGGCAACATGAGGACTCAGGAAGGACAGAGAAAGGCCATGGCAGGATGGGGAGCAGGAAGGAGGTGCGGGACACGGTCTGGGGAAATGGCAGCGGGAAAGGGAAGCGAGGGGCCTTGAGGATCGAGGCGACAAGGAGGGACTAAGAAAAGCAGGGGCAGAGGGCGTGCAGGCAGCAGGTGGGGGCTGCGCCCGCTCCGCTGAGGTTCCCTCTTTCAAGTCGTGTTTTAGCTTCACCTCCTTCAAGGTTTCCATCTGCAGCACCACGGAGAGTGCCACAGTCAGTACCAGAGTCAGCACCAGGGACAGTGCCACAGTAGGTACCACAGTCAGAACCAGGGGCAGTACCACGGACAGCACCAAGGACAGTACCACAGTGGGTACCAGTCAGTACCACAGTCAGCACCAGGGGCAGTACCACAGTGGGTACCAGTCAGTACCACAGACAGCACCAGGGACAGTGCCACAGTAGGTACCACAGTCAGAACCAGGGGCAGTACCACGGACAGTACCACAGTGGGTACCACAGTCAGTACACACTTTACTCAGACAGCATCCCAGGAGAAGAGTCTAAAACCCCCATCTAGTCTCCAGCGTGTTTCCCGGCGATATTTGCGGACCTCCCACCTGGGTACTTTCCGGAACACCCGTGCACACTCTGGGAAGCCCTTCAGCCCCTCTCTGCTGGCGGGAGCACCCTTCTCTTTCAAGATCTCTGGCACCGTTCCCGGCCCCACGGGCGCTTCACCGGCCAGGCCCTGGGAGGCGTCATGAGCCTCTGACAATGTCTGAGCCTGCAGAGGAGGGGGAGGAAATGAGCTCAAAAATATGACCCCGAAGAATAAAAACACTTAAAGAACAAACGTTGACAACTCGGCACTGCATTTCCTGTGAGAACCAAGTGACCTGCAATGCGACCGCCGTGCCTCGGATGGAGGCCTCCGCAGGAAAGCGTGCCCGGGGCTCACTGATGCCTCATCCGAGAGGACTGCGGAGGCCAGGTCTGGGGGCTCCACCCCCCGTCTTGCTTCTCCAGTACCTGGGAGGCACACCCATCACCCCACTGGCCTCCCTCTGCTCGGTGCCAAAGTGACCTGTGCCCACGGCCGCCCGCTCTGCTTCTGAAGTGCCTGTCAGTAGCCCAGGCAGGCTCTCCAGGAGACTGCACGGAGTGCCCAGCTCCTGGTTTCTTTAGAAAATTCAGATGGCCTGGCCACACCACGTCGCCTCACCTTGGCGACAGGCGACTAGAGCTGAGGCGTGGCACCGCCTCCTGCTGACCCAGCCCTCTGTGCCCACGTCAGCAGCCTGGAACGGTGCCTGCCGCATTGGGACCCTCGTCTGCCTCCTTCCCCGCGCCCCCTCCCGCGCTTCACACCCAGCCAGCGCCTTGCAAAGGGCAGGGGGTTCGTGGGCATTTGTTGAGTGAAGCAGTGATTAGAGGGCGGGGGCTCAGTGTCCCCAGGGCTCACTGTCCAAAACCAGGCTCTGAGCTGCACAAAGCAAGTGAGCCCTTGGCAAACAGCGTGACACTGCTCCCTTTGCGAGGGAGGGCATCTGGAACACGCCAGGCGGAGCGTCGCTGGGTCGCTTCACTAAGATGGTCGCGGTGATAGCAAGTTACAGCTGCACGAAGGGTCCCCAGCACTGCCCAGCTTCCTGTCAAATCTGCAGGCCAGTTATTGTCTTAACTCCAAGATGATGGCGCTGAGGAGCTGTTGACGTGAGAGCGTCAGACGCGGGGGAAATGCATAATGAAACGGACGCGAAAGGGAGAAGAAGGCCTGCATCTAGGGCTTCTCCTTTGCTTCTATGAAACGAAACCAGTCTTCTCCCCGTCAGTGATGTTAACAGACCAACATCGCGCCGAGGCGAGACCTTCCGCCGGAAGGGACGGCAGAGAAGCCTAAGTGTGGCTGGCCAGGAACGTCAGAGCACCGTTCACATGGGCGTCGGAGACCCAAGACCTGAGCAGCGTGTTCACAAGCGTGCCGGCTCCCAGCCTCAGCGTGGAATCAGGGCGGGCCTCTCAGCGACAGCGTGACGTGAAACGCGGCCCGTCCGTCAGCAGGACCCCCAGCTCCTGGAGGCAGGCCCTGCCTCGCACCACCTGCTCTGTCTTCACGTCCCTGCCACCGTGCCCGTGCAGAACCGGTGCCTGAATGGCCGTGGTTACTTGGCTGATGCACACGCCCAGCTCACTTGCCACCGAACGCAGCCAAGTCCCTGCAGCCCTCGGAGAAACGCACCAAGCTCTAACGAATGTCTCGGAAGGCCATGGGGACGTGACCGATTGCTTAAGGAGCCTCTCCGTGACGAGTTCACGCGGGAGAAAACGGCTCGGCACTCGCTCCCAGTGCCGCGTGCGTTTCTGCAGTATCACAGCGGAAAGGGTACAGTCAGTGAGGGAAATGGGATCGACACACTGGCCAGCGGCATCCAAGCCGAGATGGGAGTTGACCTGTGGAAGACTCAGACGGGGGAAAGAAGGAGCTAACCAGAAGAGAAATCGGGCGGCGCGTTATCTGTCAAGTAGGAAAAGCCCCGTGTTCCCGTCCAGCACGTGTTTCTACTCTCCACCAAGTCGTCACTGACACCGACGGTCATGGAGGCCGGCCCAGATAAAGGGGCACAGAGTCACTATTCTTAGAAAATGCCTCCCCCGACCCGTCTCCATGGGAGGCGTGAACTTCCTGCCCTTGCTGTGGAGCTGGCCCAGGCAACTTGCTTCGGCCAATGAGATGCAGCAGATGGGGCTACAAGCAGAGGCCAGAGGTGTGCGTGAGTGAGTGCTATCACCCTCGTGAGCCTGAGCCACCGACAGGAGAAGAACACGCCGGGTAGCAGATGTCTCTTCAGTCGGGGCCCTGAGCTGAGGTCTGGGCAGTGCCCAGGGGATCTGCACGAAGGGAGCGGTGCCCGTGCGGGGGCCCCTTGTGGCACAGCCATGACGGCCGTCCAGGGGCTCCAGGCCGAAGCCCAGCTGCGGGGCAGGTGCGGCAGGAAACCGCGGGCTCGCAGAGGGAGGTGGGCAGGGAACCAGGAAAGCCCAGGATGGACAGAGGGCAGCTGGGTGTTGGCTCTGGGACCTGGAGCTGGGCGCCTGCCCCACAGCGGCGCCGAGGGAGAGCCCACCTGCTCTGCTTGAAGTCTGCCATCAAAGAGCTGCTGAGCAAACCGACCCGTCTCAGCCACCACACTCCTCCCCGCCCCCCTCCTCCTGCCCCCTCTTCCAACTGGGGCAGGGACAGCGGGACAAGCTGATGGGGCCCTGGGTGCAGAGCGGAGAAGACACGCTGGGTGCTGGCTCCCCAGGCAGAGCGGGAGGTGCCGCCTGCCTCGTGGAGGCCGAAGGGACTCATGAAACGCCGACGCCACGGTGCTGGTGAGGGCATGCGCTGGAGCTGGGCTCTGGCAGAGGCAGACCCCTCTCCTGTCAGCCCCGTGGCGGCGAGGGCCCACGGCACCCTCCGTCAGGTAGGGATGTGCAGAGCCAGCAGGTCCCCACACCCTCCTGCAGGGAAAACTGGCGCCTGGCACCTCCCTGGCCGAGCCAAAGCGGGCACCAGCGCCCGCCACTTCTAAAAGAGTCCCCTGTTCCCCCACGCGCTGGCGTGTGCTCTTCCTCGTAGGAGGGGAGGCCCGATTCGCCTGGCTGCCCTGCCCCTTCACCGGGCATCTGTGATCAGTTGAAAGGACAAGGTTCCTAGGGGCATCCGGACTAGTCTCTTACCAGAGCAGCGAGCGCCCTGGCGGGGAAGTGTGGCTCCGTGGGCTCTGGCCCAGGGCCGCCTCAGGACTTGGCATGGGCCTCCGAGCCCCTGCAGGGAGAGCTGCCGGTACTGGAGTCCCACTCCCAGCGGGGGAGCGGCGAGCATCCCCTGGGATCACTCCTCCCTCCCGAGAGTCAAGATGCATCGAGCAAGGCCTGCTGCCGGGGAGATGCGCGTTGCCATGGCAACTGCTCAGGCCTCCTCTTACCCTCTCTGAGGTGCTGACACAGGCAGCCGTTTCCACGGTAACAAGCTGAGTGGCGGGTCCATGAAGAAAGGGCTGTGTGGGTTCCCACATGGGGTGGGGGCGGGGGCTGGGGAGACTGAAGCTGGGTCCCGGGCAGCGGAGGCCCCGCCACACGTCCAAGGCACACGGGCCGCCACTGCAGAGGTGGCCCTGCAGGTGGGGTGTCAGAGACATCACGGTGTCTCAGCTCCGTCCCCTCCACGCCGCCTTTGGTCTTTTTTCGTAAGAAGGACTTCGGACTCGGAAAACAAAACGAAGGGGAGGAGCCCCTGGGAGTGAATTCTCCGAGGCGTGACCCACGCGCACACGTTCCCGTCCCTCAGCTTTGGAGTTGCTGGCTGCTGGGCATCGCCCAGTCCTGACGGGAGATCGAGCCCTTACAGGAGGCTGCGGTGGACCGGGCCTGAGGCACCCCCATTTGATGGGAACCCCCCAACTCCGTCAGCCCAAGAGATGCCCCTCTCCCCGTGAGCCCCCCACAGGCGAGGCTGGGTCCCCACCTTAGGTCTCAGGCCCGACATCCAGAGGGGTCCTGGGAGCAGCATGTGCTCAGGTGCCCCTCCCCGGCCCTGCCTGCACCCTCGCAGCCCTTGGCCAGAGCGGCCGATGGTGTTCACAGCCCCGCCCTGGCTTCCTCGGGAGGCACGGCAGCCCTTGGTGGGGCGACCCGGGAGGGGTGAGCTCACGGGAGGACCTGGGGCCATGGCGGCCTGGCGGCCTGGCACAGGTGCTCTAAGGACCCACTGCGCTTCAACGCGTTCCCGTCTCGCACCTCTTCCCCTGACACGGCTCGGAAGGGCGCGCGCATGCGTCCAGGTTTGTCTTTGTCGCTCCCCTTCCCGTCCTCAGTCATTCCTTCAGCAAACGGGAGGGCTCCCAGGCGGGCACGGGCTTGGGAGAAGGTCCGAGGAGAAAGCGCACTAGGAGCAGCGCACTAGGGGGCCCAGGAGGGCGGCGTCGGCGGGCTGGTGGGCTACGGGGCTGAGACAGACCCTCTTTCACACCTTCGCCCCAGCCCATCGCTAAGCACTCTGCAGAGCAGACTCTGCACGGGCGGCACCGGCAGGGCTCCAGCTGGGGTGCGCGGCACACACAGGGGCTGCTCTCCCTCCGCGCCACGCAGCGCCGGCTCGCTGACCCGCCTCCCCGCCGCTCGCATCAAGGTGATTTATTTCACTTCCGCGTTTATTAATAGCTTCTCCCACTTGGTAAAGCGAAATCATTTTTCTGCCGCCGGGACGTTAACGCGAGGCCGGGGCTGGCGGGCGGGGGCGCTGGCGGGGTGCACACGCGCACGCACCTGCAGGGGTGGGGGGCCGGGGAGAGGGGAGCCTTGTAAAGTGCGCTCCCTTCGCCCCGTGAATGCCACGGCTTCTTCCGGGCCTGTCAACACAAACCTCCTCCACGGTGATTTACAAACGCCTTCCATTCTCTCCCCTCCCTTCCTCTCCGAGAGCAATAAAATCTATATATTTTTTAAAAAGCTGAGGGAACTCATCACCATGAACCACATTCCTACAGGGAATGCCTGAGGCAGCCCTTGGATTTGAAACCAAAGGACAGCAGGTTGACCGGGAAAGGCAAACCCAGGGCTGACTACGGCAAACTGTATTATTCCGATGGTGCGCCGGACGGCGGGCTAAGGCATGACAACTAAAAACCTACGTGAATGGGCATGCGACTCATAGAGATGGAATCGGGGCATCCGTAAATACGGTGGGAGAGGAGGGGGAGGGGCTGTAAAAATAGAGCGTGGTGTGTGACTGCGATGGGTGTTGCCGGCAGCTACAACAGAGTGCTGTGCCTTGAAGGTGTTTGGTGTGACGGCAATGGGAACCACGACGGGAACACCAGAGAGGTGACACAAAGGGAATGAAAGGAAGTCAGTGCGTGCCAGTACGGCAGCGGCCGTGGAGCACAGGCGGGTCGGGATCCGGGATCCACACAGTCTCAGCGAAAACCCGGAGACCGAGACGGTACACTCCGGCTGACCTGTACGGAGCCTGCAGCCCCTCCTCATGGTCCTTCACACACATCACACAGGCCACCTAGCGCGTACATCGCACAGGCATTACACGCGACCCAGAGATCACCCAGAGCAGCGGAGGCTGTGCGTAGGTTACATGCCCGTGCAGCCCAGGGACGCGAGCGTTTGCGGATGCCGAGGGCCCAGGACCCACGCCCTGTGGACGCTGAGGGATGACTCTGTGTGCTCCTGGCAAGAGAGTCCCTTTAGAGCTAAGGGCGTCCGGGCTAGAACTCAACGGACGGAAGCAGAGACCGCAGGAGAGCAATGGAGTCCACCCAGAAGACCCCCTCCTCTGCACAGGGATGCACTGAGCCTCGCAGCTCCCGCAGGAGGGGAACCCGGCAGGACTGAGGCAGACCTGCTGGCAGCACCGCAGCGGGCAGAGCCGAGGCTGCCCCTGGGAGCAGTGCACAGAGAGCCGACAGACTGGCACCGAGGGGAGGCCTGAGCAAAGTGCCCGGCGGAAGCAGCGGGCCTGCGGGACACTTCCCCACAGGCCAGCAGGCCGTGTGTCTGCTCAGTGCCCACGGAACCGGCTCAGGACGGACCACCGACCAGACCACGGACAAGGCTATGCAGATCCAAGAACGTTCACACCAGACTAAGTAGCTTTCTGGCCGCCCTGGAATAAGATGCACATCGAGAGCAGAAAGAAAACGTGAAAATCCACAAACACGTGGAAATCAAACCACCACCCATGGTTCAAAGAAGAGGTAACAGGAGAAATGAGAAAATACGTCCGAGAAAGATGAAAATAAAAACACAGGGGCATGCGCAAGCTAGGAAGGCGGTGCCCGAAGAGAAGGTCGCAGGTGACGTGAGCGCGTTAGGAGAGAGGCCAGGTCTCAGGCCAACAACCTAACATCACACCCGAAGGAACTGGAAAAAGCGGGACAAACGGAAGCCAACGCTGGCAGGATGGGGGAAATGATCAACAGCAGAGCAGAGCTAAATAAAATGGAAAAAATAAAACAGATTTTTTTAAAGAAAGGTCAGTAAAGCTGAGGTATGCCTGTATGTAGCTTTAATCCCAAATAAGTTTTCATTTTGTTTGTAATCTTTTTTTTCTTTGAACAAAAACGATTTAAAGGTTGCTTGTTGAAGCATTTCAAGGGGGGATTTTTTTGGGTTGGAAATTGCGGTTTCATTAATTTCCCTTTGACTGCACGTGGTTCAAACGTGAGGCCTAACAAGTTCACGCGCTTCTGTTAAGGCTTTTGTTTGGTCGTTTGTAGCTAAGGGCCGGTTTTTAGAAATGGTCTGTGGGCGAACACACACACACACACACACACGCGCGCGCGCGCACACGAGCATGTGTGCAAAAGGCAGGGATGTGTGTTCTTAATATATAGGATACCAAATATATTTCAGGTTTCTTAACTGTGCTTTCACATCACTTATAACTTCTGAATGGTCTGTTTAATTGCTGTGTCAAATTTCAGGAGAACTGGATCAAACCTCCCAATACAAATGCAGCCCCATCAAGCCCTTCCTGCATTTCTAAGCATTTCTACTGGGTGTGTTCCCCTGCTCAGATGTTCACTTCATAAAGATTTACATCTGATATTTCCTTCCTTATGGATTTTTATTGATTGCAGAGAGAGGAAGTGGGGGGGGAGAGAGAGAGAGAGAGAGGAACATCAATGATGAGAATCATTGATCAGCTGCCGCCTGCACGCCCCCTATTGGGGATCGAGCCCACAACCCGGGCCTGTGCCCTGACCGGGATTCTAACGTGACCTCCTGGTTCCGAGGTTGACGCTCAGCCACTGAGCCACCCGGGTTTTCAGTCACTCTAAGTTTTGCTCACGAAACAGTCTTCTGCCCCCTCTGAGGCTTTGGCTCTGCGTTCTCTCCCATGACTGCGTCCGCAGAGTGGGCTCGGCATTTGTGTCACCGGATCGCTAGAGAGAGATTTGACTTGTTCCCACCTCAGCAACGCTCTTTATCCTAAACCTCTGAGCATTTTCCCTTCAACGTGGTTCTGTTGAACAAGTGAAGAAGAAACACAAACCCGTGTGTTTATAGACAATCTGAGACGTTTTATTCCTCAGGCCCCTATGGGATATGTGTGAAGCTTTTTTATTTTACATGTGTATCTGTGTGTGTGTGTGTGTGTGTGTATGTGTATATGTATGTGTGTATCTCTCCGTGTGTATGTGTATATGTATGTGTGTATCTCTGTGTATGTGTGTATGAGTGTGTATATGTGTGTATATGTATGTGTGTATCTGTATGTGTGTGTATCTATGTGTATGAGTGTGTGTGTGTGTGTATGTGTGTGTATGTGTATGTGTGTGTGTGTCTCTCTGTGTGTGTATGTGTGTGTGTACATGTGTGTGCGTGTGTGGAACTTTTCTAAATGAAACCTTCTCCCCTGCCAATCAATGGGCCTGCCGAGCTCCCGGCATGTGAGAACCCATTTACTGCCATATTATTAAAATGAGCGGCAGCAAAACACAGGACGTTGGAGAGCTGCCTTTACGTGAGGAATTCACCGCGGCGACACATGTACACAGTGACTCACCAGGTCACCGCGAGCCGTCGGGCGAGAGGTCTGTGTGCCGATGGTGCAAAGACAGCTGGCGTGTAATCCCGAGCACGAAGCGGAGCGAGAGCGGGGGCCCTGGAGTCACGGCTCGTGGGGCCGCTGCTGCGGGCGTCACCAGGCGGTGAGGAGTCTGTGGAGCACCACTTACGACAAAAGTGTCGCATCCGAGGAAGGAGGGCCCCTCCGACTGCACAGAAGGCTCCCCACGGCCGTGACCCCAACAAAACCGGACATCGGCTGCCCCGCGAGGCCACCCCAGGCCTCTCAGCCGGTATCAGGGGGGCGGGGTGGAGGTCACTTGGTAAAGGGCCCAAGGGAGCCGCTCTGAGCAGCAGCAGAGTCGGTGACACTCAGGGCAGGTGCTGGTGCATGGACAGCGAGGCTGGGGGCGCGCTGAAGCGGGGGGACCGGGACGCGGGGCTGGTGTGGAGGGAGAAGAAAAGCAGAACCATCCTGGGCTTCAAACAGGAGGGCTCCTGCCAGGAAACCTAGAAACGGGTTTAGTTTTGAAATGTGACATTTCTTTTAGGGCGACTCTGCCTTTGAGATGCCACTCTGCCCGAGGGATTCAAGATGAGCTGAGCTGAGGGGCGTCCCGGAGAAGGAGCCTCGCCGTCCGTCCGTCCGTCCGTTCAGGGATGAAATTCACTCAGAGGCTCCTCTTGGGCCGGAAATGCAGAGACGGGATCCGATCGGGCGCTTTTCTCTCCCTCCAGCACTCTCCCCGCTCCGCCCTCGGCCAGCGCAACCCGAGGCCCCCACCACTGCCCTTCTCTGTCCTCCAGAGCCCCTGCCTGCCGCCAGCCCGCGTGGGCCCGCCTGCCCGCCTGCTGCAGGGCTGCCTGTGGGCCGGGGCATCACTGGAGAGGTGCCGCCCGGTGGCTCACTGGTACCACTAGGAACTCAGTCACCAGCTTCCGCTCAGCTCATCCTCCTATTTGGTCAGCCTCTCCTCCTCCCTGACCTCCCAGGTCCCTGCCTCCTCACTGTCCATCTGGGAGACCCATCGCCCAGCATCCCCGCGCTGGCTCCATGGTGTCAGTAACTGGGCCCTGAGACCGCCTCTGCAGGCAGGTCCACCCACTGCAGCTGCCATACGGGCGCCGACCACTCACACGGTGCCTCCGGGAAGGCTGCCCTGGATCCTGGCTGCTGCCTCGCCCAGAGATGCTGGGGAGGTCATGCACCTCACCGCTTCCCCGAGGGCAGCCTGAGGCGGGGACAGGGGAGCCCAGGCCTCCCTCACAGACGGGCAGCTCCGGGGAGCAGCTCCCACGCCGGAGGGTCCTGCAGAGGCTGGCCTCCGGAGCCACATCCACCCAGCTTTGCTCTGCAGCACCCTGCGCCCCACACCCCCTCACCTCCTCTTCACACACTCGCCCAATAAGCCAGGTGCACAGAATCCCCGCACAGGCTCCGGGTGTCAGAAACGTGACCTTCCTTCTGGCTGGAACGGGTGACCCTGCCCCTGAGCCAGGCCGATGCGGCTCCTGCCCCCAGGCCTGCTCTCTGTCTCCCCGGACCCTCACAGCCATGGCCCTTCCCCTGCTCTGGCTCTTTCCCAGCAGTGCCAGCAGGACAGAAACGGCCGGGGCCTCTCTGCAGCCACCTCCTTCCCAGGTGCTGGCCCCCTGCCCGGCCTCGCTGCAGATCCCGCGGCTGGAGTCTCAATCACATGTTCACGGCTGCGTGCCTCCCTCCTGTGGAGCGCAGGGTGGGCGTCCCGAAGGACCTGAGGCTCCAGAGGATGGACACAGGCCCAGAGGGAGCCTGGGCGGGCGGCCTCCGCCCACTGCTGTGCTGGGTTGTGCTGGCCTTTGGCTGGTGAGCAGCGCCCGCGGGCTGTCGCGTGCGTCCCCTCTGCTCCCTCGCCTCCTACTCGTCCCCAGAGTGCTCCATTCCGGCCGGTCTCCTGCAAGTCCTCTGGCCTCCCTGTTGCTAAGTCCGGTGCCAGCTCGAAGCTGCCCGCACCCAGGCCCTGGGGCACCCTCGCTTCTGGGTCCTCGCCCGCCTGGGCAGGGCTCCGCTCCCAGTTTCTCTCTGCGATTTGCCTGGAACCTTTCCTCTGCTTCCCTGCACGCGCCCTAAGCCACCAGCGGCTTTCCGAGGCTTTCCCAGCAGCTCCATACGATGGATTGCCGAGCACCCAGCCCTGCCTCTCCGCCGAACCCCGCTCCACACTCAGCTGTTCAACAGGCGGCCCTGTCTCCACGTGGGTCCGGTAACCCTGCTCCAAGCAGAATTAGGTCCAGAGTTGGGGGAGTACATTTCTACCGAAGCTGCTTCGACTCCAGCCTCGGCAGCCTCAGCACTGCACTGCCACCCACTTCTCTCAGCCACTGATTTAGGAGGCCGTTGTTATTCCTCTCCAAGCTCATACTCAGTCCATCACAGGGTCCCAGGAACTCAATCTCTTAAATGTCTCTCTCATGTCCCTCCCGCACCCCACGGCGGCGTGCCAGCGCCTCACATCTCAGCCAGCGCCTCCTCCGAGTTATGGCACCATCTGTGTCTCTAGCCATGTCGCTGTGTGCATGGGGCTGGGGAAGGAGGCCCGCTTTCCCTTTCACGTGCAGAGGGATGGGGTACAGGACCCAGGAGCTGGGCTTGCAGGGACGACATCGTACAGGGCACAGTGAGCCGGCGGGGGGCTGTCCACCCCTGGAATAAGCGTGAAGGAAGGAAACAGCTCACAGGGAGCACGGACGTCCCCCTGAGGAAGGAGAGGGCACAGGAGGGGATGGAATGAACCCACTGAGCTCGCTCCGTGCAGGACGGGGGGCAGATGGAGACGGAATGGGGTGTGGCGGACCGTGCACACAGCCCACCCCTCGTGCCATGGCCACCCCCACTTGGGGCCCAGCCCCACACATTCCAGATCCGACCCCATCCCAATGCCGGGCGATGAGGCCCACATCCACAAGGTCCTAGTTCCAGAAGGCCATGGGGGGAGGTGCCAAAGGCCGCACCTATTTCCTCCAAACACCTCACAGTCCTCTCCAGGCGCCCTCCTCTCCCAGCCCGTGCTGTGTGTCCCCCCTCCTCCCCCCCTCACCCCCCAGTGCGCCAGGCGGCCTCCTACCACTCGGGGCCACTGAACTCTGTGACTCAGGCTCTCAGCTTCTGCAGGGAGCTCTCACCCTCAGCCTTACTCCACAGTGCAGGCTCCTCCTTGGGACCCACTGCCTGGAAGGCGGTGGGGGGAGGTGGGAGAACGGGGGTAAGGACAGTGGGATGGGATGCTGGGACACTGCCCCAGTGTGCCCTTTGTCCCTGGTCACCGCAGGCTCCACAGTAAGAGGCATGCTCAACAGGCTCAGACCAGTTTCTTCCATGAGGTAGCAAGGACGCTCCCCCCTGGCATCTGGTCTGAGCCCCGAGACTTGGCACCCTGGGAGCTAGGGGAGGGCTTGGGAAAGACCTGGG
The DNA here is from genome assembly GCA_026230045.1 of Corynorhinus townsendii. Lineage (NCBI taxonomy): Eukaryota > Metazoa > Chordata > Mammalia > Chiroptera > Vespertilionidae > Corynorhinus > Corynorhinus townsendii. The sequence goes on along the minus strand of JAPDVU010000011.1, from coordinate 2,184,442 downwards.
AGCTAGGGGAGGGCTTGGGAAGGACCTGGCACCCTGGGAGCTAGAGGAGAGCCATGGGAAGGACCTGGGAGCTAGGGGAGGGCCGTGGGAAGGACCTGGCACCCTGGGAGCTAGAGGAGAGCCATGGGAAGGACCTGGGAGCTAGGGGAGGGCCGTGGGAAGGACCTGGCACCCTGGGAGCTAGGGGAGGGCTTGGGAAGGACCGGTTTCCGGAGCTGCACCTGGAAACGCAGGTTCAGCGGTTTAAATGCTGCGGTCGGTAGTAAGAACGATAGTTATCTCGAGGCCTGAATTCTGCTGATTCAATTGCTCTTATTTGGACTCTCGAATTATTCCTGACAAGATAATAAGTCTCTTTCACAGCATGAAATCAGATAAGTCCCCGGCTGGAGGTCCCGGCTCCATTTAATTTCCCGCAGATATCCAAAGGGTCTAACGAGAAATCAAAATGGAAGGGCTTAATCGGAGTTCCTCTAATTCCCCGGCACGAGCTCCTGTGCTCAAGAACCTGACGTGGCCGAGAGAGATGTTCCCTCCCTCCCTTCCCCCTCCCTTCCTCTTCCCTTCGTCTCCCTCCCCCTCCCTCTTCCTTCTCTCTCCCTCTCCCTCTCCCTCTCTCTCCTCCCCTCTCTCTCTCTCTCTCTCTCTCTCTCTCTCTCCCCCCCCTCTCGTCTGCCTCTCTCCCCCTCCCGTCCTCCCCCTCCCTCTCTCTCCTCCTCCTTCCTCCCTCTCTCTCTTCTCCCCTCCCACTCCCCCTCCCTCTCCCTCTTCCCCCTTTCTCTGTCTCTTCCCCCCTCTCCCTCCCCCTCCCTTCTCTCCCCTCTCCCTCCTCCTCCCTCTCTCTCTTCTCCCCCTCCCCCTCCCTCTCCCTCCTGCCCTCAGTTTAGCAGAGGACACCCCGCGCCTGACCTAGACCATCGTGCTAGGTCACAGTCTGTGCAAGGCTGAGCCCTCATCACAGGCTGGACTTTTGCTTGTTGCTGAGACCAACGGGAACACCCTCCCCGTTTCTCTGGATCAGCATGAGGCTGCGTGCTGCACTTTCAGCCGCGCTGCGTGGACACAGCCCATCGGATGTGGGTGTCCCAGCTGCGATCCTGCAGAGCGAGGAGGACCCAGCACGCAGCCAGGACGACCCCTGGGAAGCGGTTTGCCAAATTCATCCTGGGATTCTCAGGCGCTTCCCTGGAGCGTGCCCCTGGGTGCTGTGACCCCCACACCGGGTCACTCTGCCTCGTTTTAAGTATCTTGTCAGCATTTGCAGAAAAGAGGAGAGGTCTGCTTCCCTCGGACCCTGAGCCATCCTAGAGGTGATACGCAGGCTGCTCAGCCTTTTCCCTGGGACTCAGGAGCAGGCCGAGGCTGGGGGCGAAGGGAGGGCCTCCCCGGGAGCTGGTACCCGCCCAGGAGGTGGCCCAGCAGGCCTGCACGCCAGCCCTTCACCTGCATCCCGCCACCACTGGCTCAGGTGACATCCCAACTTCCCGTCCAGTGGCTCCAATATTTTGGGTTACATTCTGCACCCTCAAGACCACTTGAAAAAACAGTGTCTATAATCTGACACCCCAACCTATTATCCCCCAATAAAACCTGACATGAAATAAAATAGGATAAACACTATAAAAACCGGCAAGAATTCATGAACATAGGACACACGTTACGTTTCTGAGGGGATCACGGTTCCAGCACAGAACATACACATACAGCGTCCTGATCAATTAAGCGCCAACAAAACTGAGCGGCGAGGGAAGGAGGAAAAACATACACAAGATCAGCGACTCATCTGCCACAGGAGGAACCGAAAGTCACCCCTAAGATGGAAACAGCATGAGCAATAGGGTTAACTCTTAAAGGGCTTATACCTTCTTGACTGTAGAAGAATCTTTTGGAAACTAATGAATCTTTTGGAAATTAATGAATCTTTTGGGAATTAACAATAGCTATAATTAAAAGCATTAATACCAGTTTGAAAATTCCTTCCATTTTTTTAAAATGTTTTTATTGATTTCAGAGAGAGGAAGGGAAAGAAAGAGAGGGGTAGAAACATCAAGGAGAGAGAATCACTGATTGGCTGCCTCCTGCACACCCCCCACTGGGGATCAAACCCACAACCGGGACTGTGCCCTGACCAGGAATCAAACCGTGACTTCCTGGTTCATAAGTCGACCCTCAAGCACTGAGCAACACCGGCCGGGTGAAAATTCCTTCAGTTTTGCATCAGTTTCTTTTCCTTCTATTAAATGAGTGCAAAATTAAATGAGAGCATTTTGTTTTCTATAAAACATGTACCCTTGCAGACTGCTCTCCCTGCGCCACATTTACATTCACACGGCGAGGTCTGGAAGATGCGCACCACGGAGTGCTGTTGGCTATTTCTAGGCAGTGCGGGTTAGCTAATTTTTGCTTCAGCATTTGTCCTTTTCTGTCTCGTTTGCATTTTTTCCCCAATCAAGTACTATTTTTTTTTAATCATGACTTTAAAAAGTCAGTGACTACAGGCCCACAGGTAGCTTGAGATGAACTCTGAGATTCTACCAATACTTTACAAATAATGCGTACACGTGCTCTTCTTTCTGGAAGGTATGTCATTGTCTCCTCCGGTCACCAGAAATGTTGATGATTCCAGAATGCAGTCCTGCGCTTTCTATGCTTCTTCTCCCTTCAGGTTTTTTCTCATCTTTCTGTTGAGAGCATTACAGAGGTGCCCCTTGTTCCCCCTTGCCCTCCACCACCCGGTCCCCCCGCCCCAGGCCTTTACCACCATATTGTCTGTGGCCATGGGCAATGCTGCCTTCAGCTTCTAAGCTGCCGGCCAATAAAGTAACTGTTCTCGACTGTCAACCAAGGTCGAGGTTGAAATGTATTACCGCTCGGCAGCTGCACACCTTGGAGGGTAGGTTATCCTGCCCACGCCCTGGAGAAGAGGGGAGGGCCAGGGCGCTCCGTCACATGGTCAGGTCACACCTGAACGCGCTGTGCCTGTCTCGGGTTTGCTGAGTCACCAGAAGCCATTCATCTATGTCCGTCCAAGGGCCTGCAGGGAGCTGGCGGCGTCCCAGCTTCTGGGGACTCGGCCGTAACCATCGGACAAAAACCCTCTGCTTTCTTAGAGCTGATATTTTATAATTAGCTGAACACGTTTTAAAAGGTGTCTGTATTATTTCCCTTGGTGATTGTAACAATCCTCTGAGCAGGCAGGTACCTCTAACCCGGTTTTACAGGGAAGGCAACTGAACCCCAGGGAGGTAAGGAGTTCCCCAAGTTATGCAGCTACCAGGTGACAGGGTCAGAAGAGCAGGCCTGACGGGCCCCCGAGTCTCACCTTGGTCTAAAGCACGTGTTTTAGAGCTGGACCCCAACGCAGCGCAGCCCCCACGGCACAGACACGGTGCTTCCTGTGTCTGCCCCGCGGCGATCCAGGGTGAACGTGCCAGAATCTGCCTGAACAGAACGAAGATGAGCAACACTGCTGTGAGCTCACAAAACCCCTACAAGTGCCGAGTCTTCAATCCCTCTGCTCTGGAGCTCAGGTGTTTGGGGACAATTTAAAGGTCACCTAGCTCCTCCAAAACCAGTTTGGCTCAGTGGATAGAGGGTCAGCCTGTGGACTGAAAGGTCCCAGGTTCGATTCCGGTCAAGGGCACGTACCTTGGTTGCGGGCACATCCCCAGTAGGGGGCGTGCAGGAGGCAGCTGATGGATGTTTCTCTCTCATCCATGTTTCTAACTCTCTATCCCTCTCCCTTCCTCTCCGTAAAATATCAATAAAAAATATATTAAAAAATAAAAAAATAAAAAGGTCACCTAGCTCCATGTCCACACGATGAATTGTGGATTAAAACACCGTCACTTCGTCTTTTGGGGGCGCTTGAGTTTTCATCTATAAAAGGAGAGGACTGAACACGTAAACATCTCAGGTCATTCCGTTTCCAACACCTTGTGAATCAATATCTCGGGGCAGCAAGCCTGCGCGGGCGCTCTGGCGCGCGATCGAGCACGCCGAACACGAAACGAAAGCTGCAGCTCCTCGCTGCCTCCAAACGCCAACTCCCAACTGCGGGCTCCACCGGGAAGTGTTTGAAGGGAAGCTGGTCTGGTCTGGAATCATCTAGAAATGCGGCGCTCATTCCTTTCCGGAGGGGGAAGGGTTAACAGCGGGATAACCATGCTCTCACCTCACCCTTACCAAGTGCGCCCTCGGGAGGAGTGCCCAAGGGTAAGCAAGTTGCCAAAGCTTAAAAAGGAAGAGAAACCGGTCTCCTCGGACCCCCCAAATGCTAATGACTCATCATGACCAGTCATTACCCAGATCCATTTCTGGAAAGGCACAGCCTCGACAGGTCACGGCACAGATGTCACTTCAGGCGCCAGCAAGAGAATCTGACGAATCAATCCTCAGCCCACTCATGTTTCCCGCCCCGGAGCGCACACGGGGAGGGGGTCCAGGCCCACGGGGAGGGGGTCCAGGCCCACGGGGAGGGGGTCCAGGACCACGGGGAGGGGGTGGTCCAGGACCACGGGGAGAGGGTGGTCCAGGACCACGGGGAGGGGGTGGTCCAGGACCACGGGGAGGGGTGGTCCAGGACCACGGGGAGGGGGTGGTCCAGGACCACGGGGAGGGGGTGGTCCAGGACCACGGGGAAGGGGTGGTCCAGGACCACGGGGAGGGGTGGTCCAGGACCACGGGGAGGGGGTGGTCCAGGACCACGGGGAGGGGGTGGTCCAGGACCACGGGGAAGGGGTGGTCCAGGACCACGGGGAGGGGGTCCAGGACCACGGAGAGAGGCAGCCACGCCGGGCATCTCCTTGGGCGGAGGGCTGCGGGGCAGCGAGGGGTCCCAGGCAGGGCTTGCACTGAGGCTACTCTGCACCCCGAGGATTACCGACATAACTGTGGGCGTCTGTGGGGGCGGGACAGGCTAGGCCGAGGGGAGGAAGCCCGCCTGTGAGAGACCTTTGACCCCTGCCTCACCCAGGAATGAAAGCCGTTCACTCGGCTGAGCCTGTGGGCCAGGCGCCACTGTGAGCTCGCAGCCGCAGCCGCAGCCGCAGCCGCGTGTAACCTGCACAGCAACGACTCCCACCGCTTCCCCATCCGCACATGACAGCGCCGCCGCTGAAGGAGACGTGGCTTGTCTCAGGGCACACAGCTGCTGGGAGAGAGGAGCCAGAGAGACAGAGGGGGGGGGGAGAGGGAGAGACAGAGAGACAGAGAGAGACAGAGAGAGAGACGGAGACAAAGACAGAGAGACAAAGAGACAGAGAGAGACAGAGAGACAGAGAGACAGAGAGAGACAGAGAGACAGAGAGAGCCAGAGAGACAGAGGGGGGGGAGAGAGACAGAGAGACAGAGAGACAGAGGGAGAGACAAAGAGACAGAGAGACAAAGAGACAGAGAGACAGAGGGAGACAGAGAGAGACAAAGAGACAGAGAGAGACAGAGAGACAGAGGGAGACAGAGGGAGGGAGAGAGACAGAGGGAGGGGGGAGAGCGGGAGAGACAGAGAGAGACAAAGAGACAGAGAGACAGAGAGAGAGAGAGACAAAGAGAGAGACAAAGAGACGGAGAGAGAGAGACAGAGAGAGACAGAGGGAGGGGGGAGAGAGAGAGACAGAGAGAGAGACAAAGAGACAGAGAGAGACAGAGAGACAGAGGGAGGGGGGAGAGAGACAGAGAGAGAGACAAAGAGACAGAGAGAGACAGAGAGACAGAGGGAGGGGGAGAGAGAGACAGAGAGAGAGACAGAGAGAAACAGAGAGACAGAGAGAGACAGAGGGGGAGAGAGAAAGAGAGAGAGACAGAGAGAGAGGGAGAGAGAGAGAAAGAGAGAGACAAAGAGACAGAGAGAGACAGAGAGACAGAGGGAGGGGGAGAGAGAGAGAGACAGAGAGAGACAAAGAGACAGAGAGAGACAGAGAGACAGAGAGAGAGGGAGAGAGACAGAGAGAGAGACAGAGAGGGAGAGAGACAAAGAGACAGAGAGAGACAGAGAGACAGAGGGAGGGGGGAGAGAGAGGGAGAGAGACAGAGAGAGACAAAGAGACAGAGACAGAGAGACAGAGAGAGACAGGGAGAGAGACAGAAAGAGAGACAGAGAGAGAGACAAAGAGACAGAGACAGAGAGACAGAGAGAGACAGAGGGAGAGAGACAGAGAGACAGAGAGAGAGACAAAGAGACAGAGAGAGACAGAGAGACAGAGAGAGACAGAGAGAGAGACAAAGAGACAGAGAGAGACAGAGAGACAGAGAGAGAGAAAGAGAGAGACAAAGAGACAGAGAGAGACAGAGAGAGAAAGAGAGAGAGACAGAGAGAGACAGAGAGGGAGAGAGACAAAGAGACAGAGAGAGACAGAGAGAAACAGAGGTTCAGAGAGAGACAGAGAGAGAGACAGAGAGAAAGAGAGACAGAGAGACAGAGACAGAGAGACAGAGAGGGAGAGAGACAAAGAGACAGAGAGACAGAGAGAGACAGAGAGAAACAGAGGTTCAGAGAGAGACAGAGAGAGACAGAGAGAAACAGAGGTTCAGAGAGAGACAGAGAGAGAGAGACGGAGACAGAGACAGAGAAGCTGGGCTGGGTCCAAGTGCAGGCGGTCGCACTCACGGCCACCCCCCAGCCACAGCTGGCTCCACCCTGAGATGAGCCTTTGCCTTCCTTCCCTCTAAGACCTCCTGACCGCCCCCCCACACACACACGTGCACACACACGTGTTAAAAATTAAAAACAAGTTTATTTTCATTTGGCTTTGATAGCTGAGCATTTTGTATGTCCTCTGAGATGACTGGAGAGAGCTCTGAACTGAGAATCACGCAATTGCTTTGGGCCTAAAAGGCCCCCACAGATGGGGAGGTGGACGCCTGCCCTTGAGTTCCCCTTGGAGACTCGGTGCATTCATTAGGGCTGGGCGGGGCCCCTCCAGCCTGCTGGCATCGGCCGCCATGCCTGGGGGTGTGAAAGGGAGGGGAGTGGGGCCGATCAGAAGGCACGCGAAGACAAGTCTAAGTGTTATAATTCTGATTTTTAAAAAATCAAGACACCATAAAAACTGTATTTCTTAAGATTTACAATCCACTTAAGGCCATGAGGACTCGACATGGCTAAAAAAATTTTTACTTGGAAAGCAAATAGAATTATTGGATTGTGAAATTGAGAACCATAAAATGTAAAACTATGTTATACGAGACTTCCTTTCTGTATGTGTATGTCAAAGGGAAAGATCCAGAGTAGCCTCTCCTGCGGCCTGAGGACAAGGAAGGAGGAGGGGTGCGGGCTCCCCTGGGCTGAGCCGCTGAGAGGCTGCGTGGGCAGGAGGTGACGGGGGTTAAGCATCGCCTGGGGCTGGAGCGCGACCTGACCCTGTCGCCTGCTGCAGAGCTTTCTCTCCTGCGTCTCCTGCGGTGTCTCCTTTTCCCGGTCTCGCTCCCCGGAGAGTCGGCTGTGACTTCTGTGCTCAGCCTGTTGGCGGACAAGGGGCCGAACCTCACACGTAACCACCCCCTGTGAGGTGTTACCCTCTCATTTTTTCTGTGTGGAATTTCTTTTTCCAGCCCTGGCTGGCGGGTCAGTGGTTAGAGCATCGGCCTGCAGACCAAAGGATCTCGGGTTCGATTCTGGTCAAGGGCACGTACCTTGGTTGCAGGTTCAATCCCCGGCTCCAGACAGGGTGTGTGCGGGAGGCAACCAATCGATGTTTCTCTCTCTCTCTCTCTCTCTCTTCCCCTCTTCCCTCCCCTCCAATTTATCTTTAAAAAAAAGAAAAGAAACCAATGGAAAAATATCTCTAAGTGAGGATTTTCTTTTCCCAGTGGAAGCGTGAGCTCTGCGTGCAAGGACTCTGACAGTCGCTCCTTCCCAGCTGGTGCGAGTAGTCAGCAGTGCTTGGCATCTGGGCTGCGTGCTGACCTGTGGGGCAGTGAATAGGCCACGGACCCCTTTGCTCCTCTGCAAAATGGGGACTGAATGAGCGTAAGGCACTCAGCCTAGCGCCCAGCACAGCGTCATCACCCAGGAAGCGCTACCTAGGATCACCCTCCCTCATCGACCTGAGGCCCTTCAGGCCGCACAGCTGAGGCCTCTAACCACGGCCCTCCCTGTTCACCACCAGGAGCTGAGCTCCTCTTCCTCCTTCAGGGGGAACCCCGCCACGGCAGCGCCGCAGCCCCTCTCCATCTGGCTGGAGTGTCCCCATCATCTCATTCATTCGGCTTTGATAGCGGAGACGCACTTGGACCAGGCCTTCCAGAACGGGGGGCTGAGGAGGGCGCCGGTGCCGGCGGGGGCAGAGGGCCGCCCATTAACATTTAATCCACAATAGAGACCATTATCTTGGTAGCAAAATACCCAACGGTAGTGACGTGCGGAGATGGGGGTGCGTTACCAAAGCAACAGAGACACCAGCGCTGCACTGTTTCTATGGCAACAGAGCAGGCACGCGCACTTGGCTGAAATGCTGGCTAGGAAGACTCTCACCAATGGTGCAGGTGACTCATCACGCAGACCCCGCTGCCAGGGCGGGTCAGCACCGAGTGCCCGAGAATCTGGCTCCTGAAGGGGAGCCCAGACGCCCCTCGGAAGCGCTGGGCTCCCGCTGGCTGCGGACCAGCCAATCGCTCCCCTGAGGCCTGGGTTCTCACTCGTGGCCTGCGTCTCTGTGAGACAGGCTTGCACTAAATCCGCTTCCGGGAGCCAACGCGTGAATTCTGTAGACGAGCACGTGCCGGGCATGTTCCCCTTCGCTCTCACGTACCGAGGAGGCACACTCCCATCAGTAGAAGGCCAATTCGTGCTGAAAAGCTTGTAAGGAAAAACAGCATTGCCCAGTGTAGGGCAAGAGCAGGTCATAGTCGTGAGCACGCGAAACACAGAGCTTATTCCTGTGTCAGTATTTATTAGTCACTGTATGGCGGTCCCCTATGAACGACTGTAAGCCTCCTTTTGCCCCACCCTGTGTAACACCCCCTCCCTCACTGGGCTCTTAGAGGCAACTGCTTTTGACAATTTCAGCCGTGCGTCCTCTATTCACCTCCACATTTCCAAGTATTTCCCTCCTGAGTACAATTTCCTGTCAAGGCAAATAATGCCCTGATACCCTGCTGCTCACTGACGCCACCTTCCAGTGTGATTTTTATCATTTCAGGAGCTTCTGCACCGATGTGTGCGCCTGGTGGAGGCTGCTCACCGAGGGGTCACTATACCCAGAGGCCAAGCTGACGGGAGGCGGGCAGCCCCCAGGGCAGCACTGTCACCTCAGGCTGCCACCCTCCGTTTCCCAAGGACCCCCTGTGCCCCTTGTTCATGTGTCCCAAGTCCAGGCGAGAAGAGGGGTGACAGGCTCCGCCCAGCCTCCCAGACATGCTGGCAGGTCTCGGGGGCGAGGCAGAAACAGAAAGGGCGCAGTTTGACGTGGCGACGGGAGCCAGCGGGGGGGGGGGGGGGGGGTGCCCCACGTGAAGAGCAGGACTCCGTAGAGTGAGGTCGGCGGCCTGGGTCCCAGGAAGGCCCGGCAGCGCTCTCCAAGGCGCCCGGCCAGAGAACGCCCTGACTCTCCCCCACCCTCCCCCAACCCCCTCTCCCTCGAGATTCAAGCTGTGTCTCTTCGGAGCCCAGGGGACATTCTCAGAAGGCTCTGTTCTTGGCGAAGGTTCTGGGTTTCATCCTGGCTCTCTGCTGACAAGTTTCAACCAAGCAGTGACAGAGAAGCAAGCATTCTGGGTTTATTCTGTTTTCCCCTTCCTGCCGATTTCTCACTTGCTTGCTTCTATCCTGTTGAATCTTTCATATTGCTATGATCCTCCTCAAATCCTCTTTTAGAATTCAGTGCAGGAGAAGGAATGAGAAGCCATACGAGCCAATCAACCATGTTCCGCAGTTGCTTTTAAAAATTAAACCCTTCATTTAGCCAACGAGCAAGCCTGTGCTCAGTGCATCTCTTACCATTTCCACCGGGAAGCTGCGGGGTGCTGCGGCGCTGTGCGAGGACACAGCCGCCACCCTTCCTCCGTAAAAGGACTCGACCTCCATTGTTTTCAGGTGGGAGGGTAAGCGCTGGGGCAGCCAGGAACCGTGTGTGATAAATCACTGAGCTAAACACCGTCCACCGGGAGAGACCTGAGGGGCGCCGAGTGCTCAGTGCGAACCAGGCCGTGGCTGGGTGTCCCCAGGCACCACTGCCCCTGTTCCCGAGCAGCCCGTGGCGGTCACCCGGGCGGCCCAGCTTCATGCCTCCCAGGCTGATCCTCCTCCTGCCTCAATGGCTCTTTTTTTTTTTTAATATATTTTTATTGATTTCAGAGAGGAAGGGAGAGGGAGCGAGAGACAGAAAAATCAGGGATGAGAGAGAATCATTGACGGGCTGCCCCCTGCACGCCCCACACGGGGTTCGAGCCCACAACCTGGACGTGGGTGGAATTCACAAGGAGGGATGAAAGAATGGGCAGGGGAAAGGGACTGGACTGACCCTGAGCTTCCTCGCTATTTAAAGGCCAAGACACACCTGGAAAAGGAGAGGCATGATGCTCAGGGCAGGGAGGAAATCGGAACAAGGAAGGGAGCGCTTTAAGGGACATACCAGCGTGGGGTCGTCGGGGCCTCTGTGAGCCCTGCCGTGCAGCGCTGCCAAGAGCCACGGAAAGGGAACGTGTTGCCATGGGTGGCTTTCGTGGGCAAGAATGCCAGCCGCTCTGCATGGCTGTCCCCGCCAAACACCGGTCACCTCGGTCTCGCCTGGAGGTCAGGCCAGGCTGTTTGAGAGAAAGCTGTGCCGTCCGACCTGTGCCAGCTTCCCAGCCCAGCAAGGGAGAAGAGCACAGAGAATCTGGATGTGTGGGTCCCTTTGATCCAAGGCTCCAAACAAGAAAGGGAGTGATTATCTGCCGAGAAATCACATCTCTCTCTCAAGCGAGGAGGTGGGCTCTGGGGAGGGGGGTGCACACCTAATGAAAAGCCCATCTGCTGCGGGGTGAGCTGCGCCGAGCCCCGCGCCCGCCTCGCAGCTGGGGCGGGCCGCTCTGTCCTTTCAAGCGTGGAATAAAGGCCGGGGAGGCTTCCTCGCGCATCGACATCAAAGCTCCATGAAAGGGCCCGGAACGCAATCTCAGCCAGGCGGTGCCGAGGACGGCGGGAGTCGGGCCTCAGCCCGTCACTTGAGAGGGACAGAGAGCCGTTTTAGAGAAGAACAGAGGGCTGTCTGAAGAACAGAAGAGCCGAGAGTGAAAGGGGTGGCGTGGGACTGCAGCTCAGAATAGCCCAGATGAGCCGGGCATCCTGCGCGGAGCAAGGACCCGGGGAGAATCTGCACAGACACATCCCGTGGATGGGGGATCCGAGCCCCTCCTCCCCAGATTCGGGGTGCTGGCCACTGCCACCGCCGCCGCCGCACTGGGGCAGGCAGGGGCTACCTGTGGGCATGCTCCCTTCCCCGTGTGTTCTAAGGCTCTTTATCAGGGTTACTCCCAGTTCACACCACGTCCGGGACTAAGAGTGCCTGCCTCCCCCTTCTGGGTAGCTAGCGCACTCCTCACCCACCACGGAGGAAGGGCAGGGGTCCCTTGAGGGGGGAGATGGAAACATCCATGCTGAGAGAGAATCACGGACCGGCTGCCTCCTGCACGCCCCCCACTGGGGATGGAGCCCGCCACCCGGGCCTGTGCCCTGACTGGGAATTGAACCCTGACCCCTGACCTCCTGGTTCCTAGGTCGACGCTCAGCCACGGAGCCAGGCCGGCGGGGCCCAGGTGGTTTTTGTGAGGATCAAGAGAGGGCGAGGGCCGGCCCAGCCTTATCCCCTTCACTCAGGGTAGCCTTCACCTGCCACCGGCCCCCGAGGCTGCCTTGACCAGAGGCGGCATTTCAGGGACGTGCTGGGCAGAGCTGGCAGCTGGGGGGACTCGGCAGGAGAACCGGCTGGCCATCGGCTGGCGAGTTCTGACAGCAACATGTCTGGCAATGAAAACAGTCATCACCTCCCCAGCAGGGCAAGCGGGGAAGGAAAGCCTCGCCCGGCCCTTTAAATGAGCAGTCAGTCGTGCATGAGAAAGCCATTCCGGGGAATTATGACAGCGCCGCCTTCCCGGCTATTAGAACAGGACGAGCAGAAAGCCCGGGGTGGGGGGCTCCCCCCACAGCTGCGCTCAAAATAAATACAAAACGGCTCATCTTCACATTTCAAAACGTACCCCCTCATTCAGGACCAGCTAAGGAGGTGAAGAAATGGTGGGGGGCGGGGGTCTCTGCTGTACTCATGGGGACCCTTTGGAAGTTTTTCTTGTTTACAAAGCCACTGGGGTGGGGGAATTCTCCGCTGGGGAGACGCAAAGCTGACCCTCAGAGGTCTGCCCTGGTGGTGCTGGGGGGCGGAGCAACTATAAAAGGGGCTCCGTGTTTGAGCATCAGCCTATGAATCAGTAAGGTCACGGTTCCATTCCCCCATCAGGGCACGTGCCTGGGTTGTAGGCTCGATCCCCAGCAGGGGGCGTGCAGGAGGCAGCCCATCCATGATTCTCTATCCTTCCCTCTAAAAATTAAAAAAAACAATTTTTTTTTAAAGGCGCTCCTTTAAAAATCGGGATTGGGCCAGAACTGGTTTGGGTCAGTGGATAGAGCGTCGGCCTGCAGACTGAGGGGTCCCAGGTTCGATTCCGGTCAAGGGCATGTACCTGGGTTGTGGGCACATCCCCAGTGGGGGGTGTGCAGGAGGCAGCTGATCGATGTTTCTCTCTCATCGATGTCTCTAGCTTTCTATCCCTCTTCCTTCCTCTCTGTAAAAAATCAATAAGATATATATTTTTTTAAAAATCGGGATTGGGACCCCACACTTACATCGGGATGGCCAGCTGGAATGCCAGCAGCGCTGGGCAGGAGGTTAAACGAAGGAGCGAACCGCCTAACCTCTGGAGGGTCCGTTCTCCAGCTACACGGCCAGTGGCCGTTCAGCTCCACCAGCGCCATTTGAAAATGGGCCCAGACTTGCCCGATGTCCCGGTCCTCCCGGAAAAGCCAAAATTCTAAAATGTTGGTAATTCCCATTTCGGTCCCAATTTAAATGTTTTTAAGACACTGAGCGGCCCCAGCAAAACCAACCCCACCCATCGGTGCACCGCGTCCCATTGAGGGAGGCTGGTGTGCGACCTCGGGTTCAAGCCTCTGGGCCCTGGCTAGTCCCTGGTGCACGGGGGCGTTCCGGGCTGCCCTCCGGCGCAGTCACCGGCGTCTTCTGAGAAGCCCATCCGGTGTCCACTGGTGCCTCCAGGGGAGGAAAACTGACCCCCATGCCTGCCGAGCAGGCCTCCCCGGCACACTGGCTCCTCCAGCTCACTCCTCGCTCTGAGGAGCAACATCACTCAGATGTGTTTCTGACGCCAGCACAATCGACTGTGACGTGGCCTGTTCGCCTGACAAACGACAAGGCGGGCCTTGACAACTGGGATGCGTGTCCAGCTGCAGGATCCTGGGGGCGGGGGGCGGGGAGCACTGGCCGCCTCCGCCAGCCCCATGCGGGCTGCGCCCAAGGTGGAAAGCGCTGCTTTGGCCACGTGTCCGGGAGCCGAGCTGCGGCACCGGGCAGGCGATCTGATGGCCGCAGGCCGCTCCGGGCTACCAGCAGGGGTGTACACCGTGTGGAGACGCTGGACAGGACGATTCAGGTCCTGGGGGGTCAGAGACGGACGGCGCACGATCTCATGTTCCTCAGAACGGCGCAGAATGTAACCCCCGTGAATTGTTTACGTCTGGGGTTTCCCATTTACTACTTTCCAACTGTGGTTGGCTGTGGGTAACCAGAACCACAGACTGTGGTTGGCTGTGGGTAAGCAGAACCACGGACTGTGGTTGGCTGTGGGTAAGCAGAACCACGGACTGTGGTTGGCTGTGGGTAACCAGAACCACGAACTGTGGTTGGCTGTGGGTAACCAGAACCACGAACTGTGGTTGGCTGTGGGTAACCGGAACCACGGGCTGTGGTTGGCTGTGGGTAACCGGAACCACGGGCTGTGGTTGGCTGTGGGTAACCGGAACCACGAACTGTGGTTGGCTGTGGGTAACCGGAACCACGGGCTGTGGTTGGCTGTGGGTAACCGGAACCACGAACTGTGGTTGGCTGTGGGTAACCAGAACCACGGGCTGTGGTTGGCTGTGGGTAACCGGAACCACGAACTGTGGTTGGCTGTGGGTAACCGGAACCACGGGCTGTGGTTGGCTGTGGGTAACCAGAACCACGAACTGTGGTTGGCTGTGGGTAACCAGAACCACGGAGAAGGGAGGCCGCCTGAATGTCATTGGTCCTCACGTGGGAACGGCCAGGTGTGCCCTCGGGCGTGTACCCCTCTTTTTTCCAGCCTCAGTGTGCTCACCTGTGAAATGGGATAATGTGATCTCTCTCTAACGCACAAGGAGAAAAGTGGGGGCCGCTGAGGGGAAGCGCTGGAAAGATGTGAAAGGCAAACACAAGCTCTTCGTTCGATGCCCCGGGCGGCTGGGGGTGCACAGCTGCAGGCTGTCAGGGCACACGCCGGGTGACCCAGGCCCTGCCCATGAGAAACCGGGGTTACACCTTCTCAGGACAGAGCAGGCGCGGGGCAGCAAGGCTGGCCACCAGGCGATGCCTACTGAGCTCATCCGTCCCAGGGCTTCTTGCTCCCCGCCGTCCCCACGTCTCAGCAAACCCTGTTGGCTTCCCCTTTACAAGGGATCCCACCCGGGACCACCTCCCTGGTCCAAGCCCTGCCATTCACCATGGCAGCCTCCTCCCTGGCCCTGCCCCGTGTGTGCCACAGCTACTCTGCACACCACAACCAGGGGGTCTTCACAGCCCTGACCTTCACAGTAGGTCAGGCCAGGCTCCCTGTGGGTCATGCTCACAGCCGCCCCCCCACCCCAGGGCTCTGCACCCTGAAGGGATAAAGCCTGTGCCACTGTGGACCTTAGGGACACGCCCAAGCTGCCCAGCTCCTCCCCACCTCCTCCCCACAGCCCCGCAGGTCCCCCAGCACTGGCACGAACCCTCAGAGCAGCCCATCAGGACAGAACTCGGACACCTTCCAGACGAGGGCCCCGAGGCACCGAGGGACTCGCTGTAGGAAGCGACGAGGCTGGGATCTGATTTCGAGGGTCCCTTCGCACCGACCTTACCTGTTGTCACCCTATCGCATGTGGCGCATAAGCCCTCCAAGTCCACTCTGGAGTAGCCGGGGAGGGAGGGAGGGAGGGGTGGGGAGGGAGGGAGGGAGGGAGGGAGGGAGGGAGGGAGGGAGGGAGGGAGGGAGGGAGGGAGGCAGAGGGCAGGGAGACTATCTGGGATCTAGGACCAGCCAGGTCTCCAGACCAAGGTCCCTGAAGCCAGGGAGACGATCCGCTTGTAAAACCATCTAACGTCGGGGACTTTCCCAGACACAGAGAAGTCGGGCTTCGCAGCGGGGAACCCGGACTGGCCGGGCGAGCACGCGTGCTAATGGCACAGGAAGCGCAGAGGGGCCATCAGAGAACGGCTGTAGTGCCCAGAGCGCCGGCCGTTAACAGCTCGATGAGATGTGATAAACCGTGGCTGGAAGACGAATCCCATCTGCTCTGAAGCGTCAATTAATATCATTAAGATGGAGCTGTTACACAGTCGACTCGCGTCTGAACACAGTCCACGCTTTACGAACGGCCACGGCCGCGCCGATGCCATCACGTAAAGTGGAGCTGTGCCTAATTAACGCCAGCAGCCCCGCCGCAGCCGGGCCTCACCGAGGGGGTGCAGGGCCTTGCAGCCGGGCCTCCCTGAGGAGGGGGTACAGGGCCTTGCAGCCCGGGCCTCGCTGAGGAGGGGGTGCAGGGCCTTGCAGCCCGGGCCTTGCTGAGGAGGGGGTGCAGGGCCTTGAAGCCCGGGCCTCGCTGAGGAGGGGGTGCAGGGCCTTGCAGCCCGGGCCTCGCTGAGGAGGAGGTGCAGGGCCTTGCAGCCGGGCCTCGCTGAGGAGGGGGTGCAGGGCCTTGGACCTGACCACTGCCCGGAATGGTGCACCATGGAGCATCGTCTCTGCTCTCAGCCCCCAGCCCAGCCCAGCCCCCACGGTCCCATCTTCCGCTTCCCTCCACCCCATGGTGCCCACCACGGGCTGGTCTGAGACGATGCAGGGCCGAGAGGAGTGCCCGCCCTGCTCCAACTGGAAGGAGCTGGAAGGAGGCGGTAGGGATGCCTGCCTTCGCTCTCTCCTTCAGGCTTTCCCTTCTCCATCCAATTCAAGTCTTTCTGAGCATCTCCTACGTGCACGTCACTGAGGGCGAGGGAAGCGGGCAAAGAGGAGAGGCAGCCTGGCCCTCAGGGAATGAGAGAGGCTCCCACAGCACAAAGGGGCTCCTACAAAACACCTAATGCGCGTTGCCTACCCCCCCTCCTCCAGATGCCAGCAGAGCGCAGCTGGCCCGGAGGCAGCGACCAGGCTGCGGAGGGGAGGGCCAGCCCTCCCGCCTTCCCAGGGGAGGCACACACCCAAAGCCACAGGCTGTGATGACCCGGCCCAGGCTGAGTCCCTACCATTTGGGTGAGGTCTTTCCCCGACTGGCAGGGGCACTGCTTGCAGCAGGTCAGGCCTGGGGCATGCTCTGGGCACCGAGGAGAAGGGGGTCCTCGCTGGGAGGCTGAGCTCAGAGAGCGGGCCTGGCGCTGCAGCTGCGCCTGCATCCGGGGATGAGCAGGAAGCAGCCCACGGAGCCGAGCTGTGGGCACCACAGTCCTGAGACAGGG
The DNA here is from genome assembly GCA_026230045.1 of Corynorhinus townsendii. Lineage (NCBI taxonomy): Eukaryota > Metazoa > Chordata > Mammalia > Chiroptera > Vespertilionidae > Corynorhinus > Corynorhinus townsendii. The sequence continues at coordinate 2,167,724 of JAPDVU010000011.1, read as the reverse complement.
CTTGGGCTCTGCGCCCACTTGACCCTCGCCTGCCAGCGGCCGGGCTGGGCGCTCCTCTCCCGAGAGGCAGTTTTCAGCTGAGCTGTGCAGCTCCAGCAGCTCTGGCGGGCACCAGGCTGTCGGTTCACAAACAAAACCCCAGAACCAGCTGGCTCTCTTGGGCCAAAGGGGCTGGAGAGAGGCTGGGGGGACGCAAGACCGGTGGGAGGTCCGAGGGCGGGCGGGCACCAAGGTCATGCAGCAGGACTGCCTGGCCCACACTGCCCACCAGCCCGGGCAGGACCCGACCTCCAGATGACCCCCAGCATTTATGAAAGGAACAGCAAGGTCACAGGAGGGCCAGCTGGCAGCTTCTGCGGCGGCCTGTCCCTGCTGGGGTGGGGGACAGAGGGAAGACAGAGAGGTGTGGGCCCCTCAGCGGCCATGTAAGAGGTGGGCGTAAGAGGTGCCCTTCCTCAGAAGTGTACAGTGGGCACTTCCCAGATGGAGCCAGGTGGAGACAGGGCAAAGGGCGTTTGAATCAGGAAGAGCCTCAAGTCCAGAGGGTCACTCCAGGGAACACTCGGGGATGTACAGTGTGTCTCTCCCCCACACACTCTCACACACTCACACACACACTCATACATACACACTCATACATACACACACTCACACACACACACTCACACACTCACACATACACACTCATACATACACATACACACTCATACATACACATACATACACTCACACACACACACACTCACACATACATACACACTCATACATACACACTCACACTCACACACACTCACACACACACTCACACACTCATACATACACACTCATACAGACACAAACACACACACACTCACACTCATACATACACATACATACACACACTCACACACACACACACTGATACACATACACAGAGACACACACACTCACACACACACATACACTCACACACACACACTCTCACACACACACTCACACACACACACACAACTCACACACTCATACATACACACTCATCTGTACACACACACACTCACACACACATACATACACATACATACACACACACACTCACACACACTCTCACATTCACACACACACTGATACACACACTCACACACACACACTCATACATACACACTCATACAGACACACTCACACTCATACATACACATACATACACACACACATACACTCACACACACACACTCTCACATTCACACACACACTGATACACACACTCTCACACACACACTCACACACATACATACACACTCATACATACACACTCATACGTACACACACTCACACACTCATACACACACACACACACTCACACACTCATACACACACACTCATACATACACACACACACTCATACATACACACACTCACACACACACACACTCACACTCACACACACACTGATACACACACACACTCACACAGACATACACACACACTCAAACTCTCACACACTCACACAACCACACATACACACTCATACATACACACACACACACACTCATACATACACACACACACTCATACATACACACACACACACTCACACTCACACACACACTGATACACACACACACACTGATACACACTCTCACACACACACACTGATACACACACACTCACACACACTGATACACACACACACACTGATACACACATACACACACACTGATACACACACACAGATACACACACACACACTCACACACACTGATACACACACACACTCACACACACACATACACACACACTCAAACTCTCACACACTCACACAACCACACATACACACTCATACATACACACACACACACACTCATACATACACACACACACTCATACATACACACACACTCACACTCACACACACACTGATACACACACACACACTGATACACACTCTCACACACACACACTGATACACACACACTCACACACACTGATACACACACACACACTGATACACACATACACACACACTGATACACACACACAGATACACACACACACACTCACACTCACACACACTGATACACACACACACTCACACACACACATACACACACACTCAAACTCTCACACACTCACACAACCACACATACACACTCATACATACACACACACACACACTCATACATACACACACACACTCATACATACACACACACACTCACACTCACACACACACTGATACACACACACACACTGATACACACTCTCACACACACACACTGATACACACACACTCACACACACTGATACACACACACACACTGATACACACATACACACACACTGATACACACACACAGATACACACACACACACTCACACTCACACACACTGATACACACACACACACACACACTCACACACACCCCCTCACACATACTCACACCCACTCACACACACACTCATACACACTCACACAAACACACAGACTCACACACACTCTCACACCCTCACACACACTCTCACACCCACACACACACACACTCAGACTCACACACACTCTCACACACACTCTCACATCCACACACACTCACACACACACTCAGACTCACACACACTCACACTCACACCCTCACACACACACACACACTCACATCGGGAGCAGCAATCAGGACTGGAACCCATGTCCGCTGACCCCAGCCCTCCTCTGCCCACCCTCCCAGGTCAGACTCCTAACCATCGCCGGGAGGGGTGGCGGGCAGAGGCGCCCAAGGGAAGTGGATGGGGAACAGGCGCCCACGTGGGCCTCAGGGATGTGCAGGGAGGCTTTGTGGGCTGGGTGGGGCGGGGAGGGGAGGGAGTGTCCTACAGAGAGAGCAGGAGGGGTGCTGGGGTGAAGTGGGCAGGGAGGGCGCAGAAGGGCAGGCTTGGGTGAGCGTCTGCAGTGACCTCAGGGATGCGTGCTCCCAGGCAGGAGGACCCCGGACAGGCCGCCCCTGGGTGAGCCAGCAGGGCCGGCACAGCCCCCCGCGGAGCTCTCAGATCAGAGCCCAAGGTGGGGCCCAGCCGCCTTGCTGCAGGGCAGGTGTGGAGCCCGGTGTGGCCTGTGGCTGGGAGCGGCCTTTGCCTCCTGGCGGCCGCTCATCTAAGAGCTGAGATCAACGAGGAGGTGACCCGCTCCGGCTCACCGAGGCCGGAGGTGCTTTCCAAGCGGAAGCTGTCAGGACGGCAATCACTCCGTTACCCAGCGATGTCCCGTCACTCAGGCTCCCTTTTCCCCTAAATCAGGGTCCGCAAACTCAGTCAACTGGGCAGCAAACCGCGGCTTGCCGACCACTGACCTACATGAAGGCCTCCGTTAACCGCAGCCTGCTTCCTGCGGGCCACACGTGCGCTGGCCCTGCGCCCCGTGGCAAGTACGGAGCTGCGCACAGGGAAGCGGCAACAGCTCCTCCGAGGAGAGGCCACCAGCAGGCGCAGCCGGACACGGCACCGGGCAGGGCCTCCCTGGGAAGCAGCCGGGGGTGGGGGGACCTGAACGGCACCCAACACACCGCTGGGCTTGGCGTGGACAGGTGTGAGAGTTACAATGCCGGGGCCCAGGCATGGGGGCGGGGGGGGGGGTGAGGGTGGGGGCACCTGAACGGCACCCAACACACCGCTGGGTTCAGCGTGGACAGGTGTGAGAGTTACAATGCCGGGGCCCAGGCATGGGGGCGGAGGGGGGGGGTGTGGGGGTGGGGGCACCTGAACGGCACCCAACACACCGCTGGGCTTGGCGTGGACAGGTGTGAGAGTTACAATGCCGGGGCCCAGGCATGGGGGCGGAGGGGGGGTGTGTGGGGGTGGGGGGACCTGAACGGCACCCAACACACCGCTGGGCTTGGCGTGGACAGGTGTGAGAGTTACAATGCCGGGGCCCAGGCATGGGGGCGGGGGGGGTGTGTGGGGGTGGGAGCACCTGAACGGCACCCAACACACCGCTGGGTTCAGCGTGGACAGGTGTGAGAGTTACAATGCCGGGGCCCGGCATGGGGCAAGGGGGGGGGGGCGGGCGGGGGACACCTGAACGGCACCCAACACACCGCTGGGTTCAGCGTGGACAGGTGTGAGAGTTACAATGCCGGGGCCCGGCATGGGGCAAGGGGGGGGGGGCGGGCGGGGGACACCTGAACGGCACCCAACACACCGCTGGGTTCAGCGTGGACAGGTGTGAGAGTTACAATGCCGGGGCCCGGCATGGGTAAGGGGGGGGCGGGCGGGGGAGATGGCTCTGGGTTTTACCACTAGGAGCTCAGGCAGGTCCTCACGTAAACAGGGGCCTGCTGTGCTTCCCAGTGGCCCCCTCCCTCCCTCCCTCCCTGTAGGAGCAGGTGATGCTGGGACTGGGCTGCCTCTGCTCCCCCACCCCTGCTCCCCTTCGGGAAAGCGCTCGTCTCCACGCAAAGGGAACTTGCAGGCGCTGCAGACAGAAGGCTGAAGGTCAAGTGACAGATTCCAAATGCTACGCCAGGCTTTTGCGACTAACTTCGGGTCCCGCCGCGCCGCTGCGAGCAGGAGGCAGAGCTCCCGGAATAGAACAGAGACTCCCAGACTCAGCAAGGGCTGGAGATCGGGGTCAGGAGGGAGGGAAGGACGCTCCTGGCTGGGAACCATCTGCTGACCCCTGCATTGTTCCAGAGAGAGAGACACATCCATCGGTTGCCTCCTGCACAGGCCCCGACCGGGGATCAAACCAAAATGTAGGTCTGTGCCCTGAGAATCGAACCCACATCCTTCTAGTGTACGGCACGATGCTCCAACCCACCGAGCCACCTGGCAGGGCCCCGGGGACCTTTTTACGGGAGAAGCTATAAATTCTGAACTCTAGCTCCTTCCTTCCAGAGATGGCGTTCAGAGTGGATGGGAGACTTAAGACCAGGTCACCCAGCTCAGTCGGGGACGGAGCTCATTCCCTGTAGCGGGCTGACGGAACCAGAGAGCATGGGAAAGGACTGAAACCGGTCCAAGACCTTGTGTGCAGATGCATGACCCATGGCCACAGACAGCAGGGTGGTGAAGGCCTGGGGCGGGGTTGGGGCGGGCTAGAAGGGGTCAATGGAGGGGGGCGTATGTAATATTTTCAACAAGACAGCTTTTTAAAAAACAAGAAATGAAAGCATGAAACCAGTGAGGCAGTCCATTAAGGAGGCAGGAGGAGCCCTGTGCTGAGGAGGAGGGCTATGGCCGTCCCACCCGCTGCTGGCCAGGGCGTGGTGGAGGGCCGCCCGCCCGCCCGAGGCCGCTGCTCAAGCGCCTGATGGAGAACGAAGTAATTTACCGCACAGACCTGCACTCACAGCCCCTCTGGAAGGTGCTTCAAGACCCACGTCTGACGCTGGGACACCCTGCGCGGGTCACCTGAACGTCTCAAACAGGAGGACACGCAGGAGAGCGGTGTTCAGGGGCCACCGTGCCCATCGCTGTGCCAGGGAGGAGGGGCAGCTCGCTGCGTGCCATTCATCTTTGTCCTCTTGTACACGTTCTGATGAGATTTCTCCAGTTCCCCTGGGAAAGAGCCCATTAATAAAGGGCTCTTTATTAAAACTTGGGAGCAGCTGAGCATAAAATGAAATATGACTCGTTTACAACGAGCCCGGCGTCACCAGGCGCAGGGATGTCTCACAGCACGGGCTGCGCTTGTCAGTTGTGCTGAGTTACAATTTTATACTTCACAGCTCTGATGGGAGACTTAAAAACGCCACCAGCCACCCGTTAGGCAGGGAGCCTAGCTCACAGCGAGAAACGCCACCGACGCTGTGTGTGAGCGGCCTGCTCTGCAGGACCTGCAGCCCGCAGCCCGTGCCCAGCCCCAGGGAGTGGGGAGCACTGTGCTATCTGCTTTGCCCTTCTTTAAAAAATTTAAGATTTCCCTGACCACCTGGACTCTCGCAGTCAAAGTTAACACGGTGCAGAGGTAGGACTAAATATCCAGTGAATCAATACTAAGTAACTACACCTCCACCGCATCCACTCGCCATACCCCTCACCTCCGGGAAAACCACGGCGTTAGCAATTCCGTGTCTACCGTCCTGGGTATTTTTCTGCGCCTTCACGTTCGTAACATAGGTGCACAGAGGCCTTTTTGGTCCCGTAAACGGCTGCTTCCCCCTTTCTTACGTGAATCCGCCTTGGACGCGTGACCATGCGTCCTAGCGAGCTCTCCGGGCTGCTCTGGAGACGCGCAAGGCTCTCCTCACTGCTGCGGAGCAGCTCGCGGGGCGGCAGCCGCATCGCTGACCTCCGCTTGCTGCTGGGCCGGCAGCCAATTCCTGACGACCTTTCACTGTTGTTCGTGTCTGCGGGGGTCTCTGTGCTCAGGCCTGATCTTTCTGCAGGGCACCTCCTTGAAATGGGATGCTGGCTGCAGGGAACAGGCGTGTTGCACTCAATAGATTTTGTCAAGCCCTGACCGGTGTGGCTCAGTGGATAGAGCGTCGGCCTGCTGACTGAAAGGTCCCAGGTCCGATTCTGCTCAAGGGCATGTACCTTGGTTGCAGGCACATCGCCAGCAGGAGGTGTGCAGGAGGCAGCTGATCGATGTTTCTCTCTCATCGATGTTTCTAACTCTCTCTCCCTCTCCCTTCTTCTCTGCAAAAAATCAATAAAATATATTTTTTAAAGAATAGATTTTGTCAAGCTGAATTCCAAAAAGGCTGCGAAAATTATGTTGTGTGTGCAAAGCAGACAAGACAAGACGGGGCTCAGGGGACCTGGAGGCAGGGCTCCCGTCCGGCCCCCCGACCCCACTTCCCGGGGGGGGGATCTGGGCTGTCACTCACACTCTCCGTGCCTCCACGTGCCCACTGCCAGCACAGGACTGATGCCCAGCGCCCCCCACTTCCTGGGGGTGACCTGGACCGTCACTCACGCTCTCCATGCCTCCGCGTGCCCACTGCCAGCACAGGACTGATGCCCAGCCCCCCCACTTCCTGGGGGTGACATGGGCCGTCACTCATGCTCTCCGTGCCTCCGCGTGCCCACTGCCAGCACAGGACTGATGCCCAGCCTCAGGGGCCGCGAGTTCTCTCTCACAGTGAACTGGAATGGAAGCTCCTGGTCCCTGATGCGCATCCGCCTTTCCCAAAGGCAGGATCTCGTCCGGAAGAAACCTTCCCGGGGATCTCCTTTACAGTACAGGCTCCCCAGGGTGCCACCTCGGAGGCGTGGCCACAGCGGCCTGAATGTGGCCCAGAAAGGCGCGCGCCCCCCACCTGCCAGATGTTGGCGTAGTTGCCTATGGAGCCCAGCTGACCGTCCCCCTTTATTACGTGGGTCCCCACCACCGTGACCTCTTCCTGCTGCACGCAACTCCACTGCAGGCATTTGTTTGTCTGTTTAACATGTTCTTATTGCTCTCGGGGGGGGAACGGAGAGGGAGAGGTAGAAACATCGATGAGAAACATCATGGATCAGCTGCCTCCTGGGCGCCCCCTACTGGGGATCGCCCCTGCAACCTGGACACGTGCCTTGACCAGGAATTGAACCGAGACCTCCCGGTTCATGGGCCGATGCTCAACCACTGAGCCACACGGGCCGGGCAGTCTGTTACAGCTTTACTTCAGTGGAGCCTGGCACACACATCCCCGTGTCTTTGGCATGACGTCTGTGCCTTCCCCCTGCGGAGTACTGATGGCCCGCGGCAGGGAACAAGGGAACAAGCTGTTTGCCTGTGCAGGGGTGACGGACAGCTGGGTCCCTTCCGTTTGGACTATGACAGGTGAAGCTGCTGAGGGCACGCATGACCACGGCTTTGCGGGGCGCACGCCTGCGTGTCTCTGTGCAGTTAGCAGGGAGAGGACCTGCTGGGAGGCACCGTAAGTGCGGGTTTGACCTGACATGGAGCTGCCCAACCCTCCTCCCGCGTCACTGCTCTGGGCTCCGGGGCTTCCTCTCTACCACCTGCCAGTGGGCGTGAAGAGGGAACGCACCCACGTTTACTGGGCATTTCCCTCGCGGCCAGTGGCTGGAGCATGCTTTCTGTGGTGCCGTGTGGCCGCTCCTATGCAGTCCTCATCATAGTCTGCTTGTGGTGTTTTTTAGACGTTTCCTGATTGTTGGGTTCTAAGAGTTCCTATCCATTCTGGATGCAGGTAATTTCCCAATACACTTCACATCTCTTTCCTCCCCATCTGTGGCTCTCTGTCTTAAATTCCCAAGGTTGGTTGAAAAGCATTTTACGTTTTTATGAGCTCCAAACGCAAAGTCTGCAAAGCGACTCTGTGCAGCAGCAGAGCGCGTCTGAGAACCTGTCTGTTCCAAGGTCGCGAGGACGTCCTCCCGTCTCCTCCCAGGGTTTGCCGGTGTTCGCGCTTACGCCACGTCTAGACCCAGGTGGGCACACTCCGGCAGTCTCTGAGAAAGTCAGGCACGCGCTCTGCATACAGCCCAGCACCCCACGCCCACGTGTTTGTTCAAGCAGCACAGAAATGCACGCCACAGCAGCCCTGAAACAAACACGCACAGCAGCCTTCTCCATCAGCTGGACGCCACCCGCGTGCCGATCCGCGTGAATATTCAGCAACGTAGAGGTACAGGTTCTTCTTGTAAGTACACTAGAGAACCTCGCAGAAAAACTGCAAAGTGACGGTCCCCTCTACTCCTCCCTCTCCTACGTCTCTCCTCATCCGTGGGATGGCGGGGCCTCAGGGCCTCGGGGCCTCTGGGACGGGCTGCCCTGCCCCAGCAGCCATGGTCTGGAAGCCCCGATTCAAAACCGTACACTGCGGGACTTCAACTCCAGGGAGGGCGCCAGCAGTGCCCCCATCAGGTCAAAAGGGCACAGCCGCCTCCCCCTTGCACCCGCCTCACACTCCGCCTCCCCCTGCACCCGCCTCACACTCCGCCTCCCCCTGCACCCGCCTCACACTCCGCCTCCCCCTGCACTCCGCCTCACACTCCGCCTCCCCCTGCACCCGCCTCACACTCCGCCTCCCCCTGCACCCGCCTCACACTCCGCCTCCCCCTGCACCCGCCTCACACTGTTTTGGAGGGACACCTGACACTGAGTCTGACAGGGGCTTGAAGCGGGGTGCACAGACCCGGGCCAGGCTGTGGAAGACGAGCAGAGAGGGCTTCCCAGAGGAAGTGAGCCCCGATTTCATTCCAGAGGAGAGAAACGCGAATGACAGCTCACAAGAGCCAGGAGCCAGAGGGAGAGCACGGACCGCGGTTTCTCACGGGGGCGATGCCCAGGGCTGTGAGTGCGGGCGCTCCGGCCTCCCCCCTCCCTGAGACAGGGCGCACGCGAGGCTGTGCCTCCATGAAAAGGGCCTTTCCGTCTGGTCCCCAGTGCGGTGCGCGGGGAGCGCCCATCTCTTCACCACACTCCTGGAGGGGAAGGCAGTGAGACAAATGGTCCCACTCAGGCACTTCGCGGCCCCGTCACCCGCGCCTGGTGCGGGATGGAGCGCGCGGACACCCCACGCGGTAAGGACACGTTGGGGCTGATTTGTGAACCAAACCTTGCTCTCCTCGGATCCCCATAACTGTTTCTAAGTGGGGCCTCAGCGGGAGGGCCCCGCACACCCTACCAGTTCTGGCCACCAGGAGGCCGGCGGCCCTCACGGGACCATGTGCACAGGGAGAGCGCCCTCGCTCCCGCACACGGGGCAGGCGGGGGTCGGGGTGGGGGGCAGACGGGAGGCCTTCCGGACCATGCAGCCCTCACTGAATGTGCCGACGACCACCACAGGCCAAGGGCGCTGCGGGGGAAGCTCCTCACGAAGTCCCACGAGGCAGGTGTCACGACTTTCATCTTTAAACGGGAAACCTAAGGCCGAGGGGTTAGGTCAAGGCCAGGGTCGCACAGCGGCCAGGCGCACCTTAGCCCTGGAGGACTCAGATGCTTGTCCTCGACCCCGTCCTCCTGAACCCCATCACCGAGCAGCTCCTGGCCAGCTCGGGTACCGGGGCGCAGCGGGTCCCTCGGACCAGCATCCCTCAGGCGCCTCCCCTCCTCTAACCCGCACAGTCCCCTCACACCCACCCCCTTCCAGATGGGGACAGAGGCCGGCGGGAAGTTCACAGGCGAAGGCAGGTGAGGAGCTGGGGCCCAAACTGTCCACTCGGACCCCACGCCACCTCTCGGCCTTAACCCCAAACTCCTCCCATGGGAGGAGCTGGCGTTCACACCTGCGTGCCATGATTCTGAATGCTGGGTTTTCCTCCTGCCACCCCGCTCTGCTGCAGGTCAGGCAGTCACGGCTGCCAGTCCCCGCTCAGGTGGCCACGATTCCCCACCTGCAGTCTCCCGCCAGCCGAGGGCCCGGCACAGGGGAGAATCCTAACTCTGTGTTTGTTTTTGTAAATGTGTTTTTATTGATTTCAAAGAGGAAGGGAGAGGGAGGGAGGGAGAGAGAGAAACATCAGTGATGAGAGAGAATCACGGACTGGCTGCCTCCTGCACGCCCCGCACTGGGATGGAGCCTGTAACCCGGGCACGTGCCCTACCAGAAACCGAACCCTACCCTCCTGGCTTCTAGGTTGACACTCAACCCCTGAGCCACGCCGGATGGACATGACCCCTGTTCTTTATGCCCCTTACACCCCACTCATCGCGAAGCATGAGGTGAGCGAAATGACAGGATGAGCAGGATTCGGGGAGACAGCCCAGACCGCTTGAGCCAGGGAGTCACGCCAGGACGGACCCCTGGGGACATCGGCCCCCAGAGGGAAACCAGGCGCGACAGCGAGAAGAGAGATGAAGCACTTCCCGGAACTGGGGACACACCTCGCCCCCACGGGCGCCCAGCGGGCGCTGGGGCTCTGGCTCAGGTGGGAGCCTGGCACACGGTCCCTTCTGTCCCAGCGTCTGCGTGGCAGGCAGGGAGCGAGCGCAGTTTAAGATGCTAATGTGCGAGGGGAAGGGGTGGAAGGAGGTGGCGAGTGCGTCGCTGTGATCGTTCGTAATGCCGCGTGCAGTGCGGTGTCTGAGGGCGCCGCTTCTCCAGAAGGGACGCTGCCGTCAGGGTGGAGGCGCGGGCCTTCTGCACGGTCCCTGCGCCCAGGGCGGCGGCGGCCACTGCACTGGCACGTCCACGGGGGACACGCGCCGACGGGAGCCTTTCGGGACGGCCGGCGGGAGGGGCACGCCGGGACGCACTACGTTTACGGACTCCTTTGGAACAATTGTTCACACAGACGGAGAGTAAATTATTCCACAAAATGCACTCGAAGTGAGTGTGTACATCTGGGCGCTTAAGTGCCCGCATTTATTAGAGCTCTTGGCATCCTGGTGTTTTATGGGGCGTGTGGGTTTTTACTTAAACATCAGTTATGTGTTCCTCTGCCCGGGGGCGGTTCTCAGGCGCTTCTGTGGGAAACGGGGAGTGAAACGCGGCTGCCGGTTCCGGAGACGTGCGTCTGGAGGGGCGGTAGCCGGCGCTGCGCGCTCCCGCACTTCACGAGCGGGCGAGGGCAGACAGTGGACGCGGGTCTCGGTGCGGACGGGACTGGGGCGGGCGCGGACATCTTTACATGGCATTTGTAACACCCCAACCCCGCGCTCTCAGAAGCGTTTAGCCGCGTGCTTGCCCCGTAATTCGAGCTGACCTCCGTCCGCCGCCAGGACAGCCTCCCGGTGGTCCCGCCATCCCGCTGCATCGCCAGGCAGAACCTGACACCTCTCACCCCGCTTCACGCCGCCGCGCCGACCTCGCAGGCCTGGAGCGTGACGGAGCGGGGCCTGAGGCGTGTGGGCCCGACACAGCCACACCCGGAGCCTGGCCCGCACGCCCTCCGAGACGGTGCCCTCGTGGGGGGTCAGGGCCAGGGGCAGAGGGGCTGCTCTGCTCTCACGGCCCAGAAGCACCTCCCGGTTAAGGCCCCAGCCCCTGCGCTCTCAGAGCACATGCTCCCGGACTGAAATCTTCCAGAAAACTGTGCACCTGCCTGCAGGGACTTCACCTCCAGGGAGGCACGGGCCGTGCCCCACCCGCTCCCGCCTGGACAGAATGGCACAGCCACCACACACCCCCCACCCCCCGCCTCTGAGGGGTCACTGTGAGGACAGAAGGGGCGTCCTCAGGAGCCGACCTCTGGGCTCAGCACCAGCTACAGGACACCTCCGCATGACCGAGAGAATACAGGGCGTGAAGGAGGCACTGCTGTGCCCCGAGACAGCCAGGGAGAGCGAGCCAGATTGCGAGTGATTTCTGTTTAACACTCACAGCCCAGGCTCTCGCCTGCCAGCACCCTCCCTGGTGCAAGCGTGGCCCAGATGGAGCGGAGGCTCCCTCCCCCCGCCAACTCCGACCCCTCGCTCTCCCTGGCTCCCAGGCACCCCGCTCACTCCCTCCTCTCACATCGGGTTCCCCCAGTGCAGCCGCCCTCCCTCTGCCCGTGAGGGCAGCTCCTCTGATCACTTCCCACCTCTCGTGGGGACTCACACACGGGAAGCCCAGGGGCTTGCCCCCAAACCTGAAAGCTGAGCAGGTGAGGACTCTGTGGAGATCAGCTGGGGAAACTGAGGCCCACAGAAGCCGGCACTGAGGCGGGGTCACGTGGCCAGCCTGCGGCACAGTGTGGGCAGGGGAGCGTGGCCTCTGGGGATCGGGTTAACGGAGCCCAGTCCGGCTCCACGGCGGGGGTGGCGGCGTGTCCTCCCGGAGCCTGTTTCCCACCTGTGACCTGGAGAGGCGACGGGAGGAGCTGGGAGCTCTCTCAGGGCTCCGGAGGGGCAAAGCCAAGGGCTGCGGGAGGACCTGCGGACCGTGCACCTGGGTGAGGGAGGCGGGTGGGGGAGGCGGGTGGCCCTGGCTCTCCTCTGTCCCCGACCCTCAGCACAGGAGTGCTGACAGCAGCCTCGAGACAAGACAGCAGCACACAGGTCCAGACGCTGGTCCCACAATCCCGCAGGGAGAGGAGAGAGGACTGGCAGGCGCACCACTAGCATCGCCCCCCGGGGAGCGGGGCTCCAGGTAAGGCTGGTGGAAGCAGGGACCACGCACAGCCAGGCCATCCCGGATCCCGGATGCCAGGAGCAGCAGCCATTAGCACAGCGCGGCCCTCATCCGCCCTCCGTGATAGCGCTGTCACCGGGGGAGGACAGTGCCCTGGCGGCTCTGTCCCCGAATCACACTTTGGAGGCAGGCTGTGCAAGGCACACGGTCCCCGAGTGCAAACCTCGGGGAGACCTCCGAGCCCAGGACTAGAGAACCTGCACCGTGCGGCCTCACTGGGGCTCTGCTCGCCCTCCCGGCTTTTGCCCACCGAGGACCTGAATCTCGGGGAGGACAGATGGGTCCGGAGCCGTGTCTGCCCCGTGGGTGAGACCTGAGAATCAACCCTGGTAGCGCTTCCCCACAAGCCGCCGGCAAAGACCAGAAAACTCAAGACTGGGCGCTGAGACAGCCGCGGGCCTGCAGCAGGTGGCCGGACAGGAAGAACCCAGCGAGCCCAGTGCAGACAGACACCTGCCCGGGCAGCTCCGTGAGCCGCAGGATGAAAGCGGGTAAACAGGACGTTTAGTGGCGACTGAAATGCTCATTAGGAGTCTGTGTGGAGTTAAGAAAACCCAGTTGGAAAGTGTGCAATTTTCATACGCTGTTTTTATCACTCAAAAGCACCCTCAGTTGTAAAGCACTCCACAATCATTTGTAAACTGGTCTGCCAGGGTCTCCATGGGAATGGTAAATGGGCAGAGGGGGCAGCTGGACAGGCATGCACCCAGCAGGGACAATGGGCCAGGGAGGAATGTCAGCAGGCGGAGAGTCCTGGGTGCCTAGCAACGGGCAAACCTGGGAAAACCTGAGTCACAGGCTGGGCCCTTACCCCAGGTGGCCTTCCCTCCCCTGGCCCGTCACTGGCCGTGTGGTAGACCCCCTTGGAGGAGGAACCAGGGGCCGGGAATAGCCTCATAGACTCCCATCCAAGCCCTGCAGACCGTCCCCTACGATGAAGCCCTCGGGATGGACAGTGAGGCTCTGACCCACACCCACTAATCGGAGGAACGAAGCTGTGGGTCTGCTGACCCCAGAGACAGGGTTTGCTCAAACTAGAGGTAGCATCTAGGCCTCGGCGTGTCTCAGCTCCAGGCCCAGGCAAGCAGCGAACCAGGCAAGGCAAGGCCATGGCCGGCATCAGCCCAGACGCACTGACTAATGGTCATCAGTGCCTGTCCTAGCGCTGGCCAGTCAGTGGAGACAGCACCCTGAGGTGACACACCTGGCAAGTGATGAATAGTCTATTGAGACCTCAGATAAAAGCCCTTAAAAGGACCCAGCCTGGTGTTTCTCTCTCTCTCCCTCCCTCCCGTACACCTCACACCTTTTCCCACCCCCATCTTTCCCCAGCAAGGCTCTCCCTCTAGAGCAGCGGTCAGCAAACTGTGGCTCGCGAGCCACAGGCGGCTCTTTGGCCCCTGGAGTGTGGCTCTTCCACAAAATACTGCGTGCGGGCGCGTACGTACAGTGCGATGGAAACTTCGTGGCCCGTGCGCAGAAGTCGGTTTTCGGCTCTCCAAAGAAATGTCAATCGTTGTCCTGTTGGTATTTGGCTCTGCGGACTAATGAGTTTGCCGACCACTGCTCTAGAGCACACCTGTGCCTCCCCCTCTTCCCCCAGGCGTGTGCCTTGGCTGCCTCTCCCCGAAGCTCCGGGGCCTTCTTGTGCCTCTGTAACTTGTTTCCTGAGCCCACGCAGCCCCGCTGGCTCACTTCTTCTGCCCCTGCGACTTTCTGCACAAACTTTTGCTTGTATTTGAGTCCCGTGGCTCTGAATTCTTTTCTCAGCCAAACTCAAGGAGCGAGGCCCAACATCTGGTGCCATTTGCCGTGGGCGCAATGACAAGAGAAAGAATCAATATCTCATCGCTGGCTCAGGGTGGCCATTCATGTGAAAAACAAGATTGGAAGCACCGATAGATGGAGGCAAAGATGTCCGTCTCCCAGATGAAAAACAGTGAAGCAGAAGGTGCCCAATGCCGAGCCAGAGAGCACGATCTAAATGCCTAACGCGAGAACAGCCAACGTAAGGCGCTGTACCTGGTGAGGCTTTTTTTTCTTTTTTTTTAATTTGCTCTTGTCAGGGGCTACTGATAAGAATCACAGCAAAAAGATTACCTAGAATAAATTGCCTCACGCTGTGGCAAAGGCTGCAAGCACATTGCGGTGTGAACTATGCGGAAAACACGTGCTGTGTGAAGAAGGAAGAGATGACCTCCTTGGGGAACAAAGAGCTCAGTGCTGCTAAAGCGGAAAACGAGACGCGGGCCCCAAGCCCCAGGTCAGCCAACGCTGACGCGACTCCCGCCCCCGACTGGTTCCAGCCTCTGCCAGGAAGGTGCCCTTCACCAGGCCACCTGGAGCCCCGTGGTCAGCGCCAGCGAGGTCTGCTGCCAGCCCCGCTGCCCCCAGGAAGGTGCCCTTGCTGGAGCCAATCACCGGTTGCGGGAAACCTCCTTGTTGCTGCCTTCCTTCTGCCTATCAAATCCCCCCATTTGGTGCGTCTCCTCCGCGCTCCTCTCGAGCTGCTGGATGGGATGCTGCCCAATTCACGAATCCGTGACTACCCCAGGTCGACGGGTCACTCAGCCGAGCTTTGGTTCTGATCAGTACAAATCTTGCCTGGCAGGGCCCAGCGCAGGAGTGGGGCTGCTCTCTGGGAGCTGATCATGCTAGATTTATCAGGTGTTAACTACGTACCAGGTACTGGGGGGCGGGGGTGTACAAGGGCTTCGTTATGAACAGCCAATGAGCCCTATGAAGTATGAAGGTTATTTTCCCCGTTTCATAGATGAGGAAACTATAGCATAGAGAGGTTAACTCTTTTTTAATACCTTCTCATCGATTTAAAAGAGAGAGGAAGGGAGGAGGAGAGAATCATGGATCGGCTGCCTCCTGCACACCCCCTACTGGGGATTGAGCCCGCAACCCGAGTGCCTCCAGATGGCCAGCGGCCCCTAACCTCCAGCACCCCCAGACCGCCAGGGCCCCCTGACCACCAGCGCCCCCTGACCACCAGCGCTTCCTGAACTAGCTCCCCCAGCTCTGCAAAGGCGGGGATCAGAGCCTCCAGGAATAAAACGGGAAGTTTCTTCTCTCTAGCTGCTTTTCCGGTGGCTTTCTGTCCTCCACACCTGCTTGGCCGTGGACGGGGGCGTTAAGGCAGTTACTAGTGTTGGATGCTGCTGGGCCTGGGTTCCGTGAGCCAGCAGAGGGGCTGCAGCGCGGCTGTGAGGAGAGGGTCTCAGACCCGGGGACGGGGGGAGGGGGGCGGGTAATAAGGCGACTCTATGGCAAAGGTGTGGCCTGAGTGGCCCAGGTGAGCACTGAATGGCAACACTGCAAGGCCGGCCGCCCAGGTGAGCAGAGTGGGCTCGGTGCTGCCCCCTCCAGCGGAGCTCAGGGTCTCCCCACGAGGTCAGGTGCACCCCCCCCTCCGAGCCGCTGTTTCCTTAGCCATTCCGAAACCTCTCCTTACTCTCCCCTGCCTCTGCCTCCTCCTCTCCATCTTCCTGTTGTCACTCATCCGGCTGGCTGCTGCTCCGGGGAGCTGACAGGCACGCTGTTGCTCCTCCCAGCCGTCTTGGTTTCCGAGAGACGAAGCGTCACGTCACGTTCTCCCGCGTGTGAGTGGCGATCACGGCACAGGTGACGCTGCGCGGCTGCATTCTCGGGGAGCTGCGACGAGCACCGTTTTTAATGGAGCGATCCTGTCAACATCCACCGTTTGCTGCTCAAGCAGAACGTGTGAAAGCAAGTCAGGTGGCTTCCGCTGTGGATGCCCACTGCCTGCAAATCCCAGAATGCAGAGCCGGGGCTTCCCGGTCCAGGCGCTGCACTATTGCTGCTGCCTGCATGTTTACAGGATGCCTTCCGAGGCCTTCCGGGAACCAGAGAGGACCTGGGTCAGGGGAAATGAGAGCGGTCATCGGGGCCAAGTCTGTGCTGCTCCCATTTCAGGCCACCACGTTCTGTGCCGAGTGCCTCTCTCGATGTTTCTGATGCAGCAATTACGATTAGTCATAAGGCAAAGGGACTTTAAAACTATAGATCTTGCCATAATGAGCCAATTTTAACAAACTTTCCTTAGGGAATGAATGAATGTGTAGATAGGTGGTGAATGAAAAGGTGAATGGATGGATGGTGCACAGATAGAGGGATGAATGGGGGGTAGATGATGGATAGATGGATGGGTGGGAGGGTGGATGATGTATAGATGGATGGATAGAGGGGTGGGAGAGTGGATGATGGATAGATGGATGGATAGATGGGTGGGAGGATGGATGATGGATAGATGGACGGGTGATGGATAGATGGATGGATAGATGGGTGGGAGGGTGGATGATTGATAGAGGAGAGGGTGGATGATGGATAGATGGACAGGTGGTGGATAGATGGATGGGTAGATGGATGGGAGGGTGGATGATGGATAGATGCACAGGTGATCGATAGATGGGTGGGAGGGTAGATGATGGATAGATGGACAGGTGGTGGATAGATGGATGAGTAGATGGGTGGGAGGATGGATGATGGATAGAGGAGTGAGAGGGTGGATGATGGATAGATGGGCAGGTGATGGATAGATGGATGGATAGATGGGTGGGAGGGTGGATGATGGATAGATGGATAGATGGATGGATAGATGGGTGGGAGGGTGGATGATGGATAGATGGACAGGTGGTGGATAGATGGATGGATAGATGGGTGGGAGGGTGGATGATGGATAGATGGATAGATGGATGAGTAGATGGGTGGGAGGGTGGATGATGGATAGAGGGGTGAGAGGGTGGATGATGGATAGATGGACAGGTGGTGGATAGATGCATGGGTAGATGGGTGGGAGGGTGGATGATGGATAGAGGGGTGAGAGGATGGATGATGGATAGATGGACGGGTGGTGGACAGATGGATGGATAGATGTGTGGGAGAGTGAATGATGGATAGATGGGCGGGTGGTGGATGGATGGATAGATGTGTGGGAGAGTGGATGATGGATAGATGGGTGGGTGGTGGATAGATGGATGGATAGATGTGTGGGAGAGTGAATGATGGATAGATGGGCGGGTGGTGGATGGATGGATGGATAGATGTGTGGGAGAGTGAATGATGGATAGATGGGCGGGTGGTGGGTAGATGAATGGATGGGGGTGGGAGAGTGGACAATGGATAGATGGATGATGGTTGGTGTAGTAAGACTCTAACAGTCGAATCGAATCATCTGAGAGACAGTAGGTTTGCTTCTCTCCAATGAAACGCGTGCCTGCTCTTCGCCAGACATACAGGTGGCAGATGTTTGGAGACAAGGAAGTAGAGGATACGGCCCAAGCCCTAAAAAAAGCTTCAGTTTAATGCAGAAACAAGACGACAGCAAAACACCAAGTCCAATGACCCAGATCGCTCAGAGGAACTCGGCTGGAAAAGCAGCCACCTCCACGTAAGGACGGCCATGCTGGGAACGCCGTGTGCAGGCCTGCTCTAAGCAGGAGTCCACAGCACAGACCGGGCCTGGGCAGGTGGGGAGGAGGGCGGTCTAGGCGGTAACAGATGAAATGTGGGGCCCACACCCTGCCCCTTTCCCCGGCGGTTTCTGCTGCTCAAAGGCCTTCAGCAAGAGGCACTGTGATGCTGCCTGTTCTGTGGCTGTGCACTTGACCCCCGGCGCCTGCTCTTGCGCACTTTCGGATCTCATTACTAGGAGTGAACGAAGGAGTTGAACAGGTAAGTGAAGAGTGAAACACAAAGCCCACCCCCCCCTCCCCCACCAGACCACGGTCTTGCCTTGCTATCCCGGCACAGACGGAGCCCAGCTACGCCGTATGCGTTAGGTTTGATTAGGCATTTCCAGCATAGAGGAACCCTGGTAGCAAGTTTACAGGATGAACGGCCAACAGGCTGATTAAATTAAACGTCGTTTGGCAATAATGGAGACAAACCAGTTTCTGTACATTCTTCCCAGAGGGAACCTCTCATATTTGAAATGAAAAGGGCCAACGGGGAAAACGGAGTTATGCTTTGACACAATCTTAATTAGATAGCTTCACTTCCAGCTTTTTAGGGGAAAAAAAATCAAATCGAATACCATTTTGCCCAGGGCCGGCTCTTCAAGAGGACAACAGCAAGCCACTCCACCGCTCTGCCTGCACCAGCAATGGCAGCGCACTAATCAGTGCGTGGGCCGCGTCAGCAGTTTGGAGACTGCGATTGACAGCTCTCTGAACCAATCAGGGAGCTGCACTGGGAAGGGCCACCTCTAAGGCTGTCGGTGACCTGGGGAGCTGGCTACGGCCTTCAAGTCTTCGTCAGCCGTGACCCATGATTCCCTCAAGTCCATCTGTTCTTGAAGTGCGATGCCTCGGGCACGTCTAGCTCCAAGGCTAGTGAGAAAACAGTGGAGAAAAAGGAAGCCTTCCTTCCCTCTCTCACGTCCCATCTATTGGATCATCCCCTCTCTTATCCTGACCACCATACTCTGCAACCCCTTATCCATCTTTATTTTCCCCACACACTTATTACCACACGACATAGATACTCACTGTCCTATCTGCTCCCTGCCAGTCACTCCCAGGAGGACAGAAGGGGAGCCCCTCCCACTCGCCCCTGGTAACTGATACCTGACCCCCGCTTGAGGCTGGAGCAGTGCCAGGCATGGAGGCGCCACTCCCCAGGGGAGGAGGAATGCAGTTACTGGGGTTTTGCTGTGCTTGTTGAAGCTCTAAAGAGCTCAGGTGAAAGCAAGCGCTCTGGGGAGACCTACAGTGGGCTCTTCTTGAACACCTACTGTGTGCGAGGCACTGCGTCTGTCCTCACGTTCACTCCTCACCCAACGCTCACGATAAGGCCACGCAGTGAGCGACCCCAGGCAGCCTCTCCCTGCCGCACTCGGTGCCGTGGACGGTGGAGCTCCACTGGGGATCACCGCCTCCTTTATGTTGAAGGCCGGGAACATGGGCCGAGTGACAGTGATGATAAGCTGCCCACCAAGGACTTCCGATGGGTGGGCGCTTCCGAGTGCCTGACGCGTGAATCCCGACCCCACCACAGCCCCGGGGGCAGATTCCCAGAGAGCCTTCATTTCACAGACCGAGGGCACAAGCGGAGAGAGAACCTGTTCAAGGTCCTGCATTCAAGCTAAACATCGGGGTCTTGTAGAAATGCCATCAGAACAAGGAAATCTGGAGCCCAGAGAAGAGGGGGCTCAGGATGGGCCCCCGTCAGCGCCCCCGGTTGGCTCTCCGCGGGGGCAGCCACCGCAGTGGGTCACCGGGTTCCCTGGAGAAGCGTATGTAATATTTACAGAAAACTGCTCCCTGAGGAGACGGGTAAAGGTGGGATCTCGTGCCACAGGGGATTTTTATTCCAAATAATCACTAGATAAGTGAAAAATTCATGCTCTGTGGAGCTTAACACTCTCCCGAGGGGGACGGAACAGGCGATACTAAAATGAAAAAGGACACACAGGATAACCATTATGCTAAATAAGGTGCACGCGTGCGCACTTCCCCGGTCGCTCCCATTCCCTAAAGACTTTCTTTTGTTGTTAAAAGAGGTTCTTTTATTTGGATCTAAGTGACTTTCTTCCATTCAAACTGTCTCAAAAAGAGCGAGTCAAAAAGAAATGTCATTGGGAAGGGAATTCCATAATATTTAGGAGGAAGGGAAATTCCTGGTTCGGTCACACGTGCATTCCCAGCAGGGAGCTCACTCAGCTAAGTTTCAGGAAACATGGTCAATGGTCTGTGGCTCCACGCGCGTGCGCGCACACACGCATGCACACATACACACGCAGTGGGATAGTCCGAGTTTGTAGGGGCACCCGAGTGCAGGTTAGAGGCCTAGCTCAGATTTCATCCGTGCTCATGCTACTTTTCTTCAGATAACAGACTCCTAATAAGTTAAATACTAATATTCATCATTTGTTGAGCATTTCCACTGAGCCCAGGACTCTGCCTCGTGCTTTCTGGTCCTCACACGGACGACACGCTCACAGCAGCCGTGGGAGAGCTGAAGGAGCCAGGTCTCGAGAAGGTGGCCAGGACTGACCGGCCCACAGCCAGTGAGGAGCGCGGCCGAGACAGGCTGGGGAGACGCACTGCTGAGTCTGTGGTGCAGCCACCCACAGTCGTGTCAAAAGCCCCTCAGGGTCAGCTTTAGCTGGGTCACACCCACCCCTGAACCTCCTAACAGATGCCCCTGGGCGGTTCTGGGACCAGCGAGCCTGTGCGATCCCAGCCTGCCGGTCTGGGGTGGTTCTGACCCAGTGCTGAGCGGGGGCCCTCTGAGAGCGCCTCCAGGGCCCACCCGTAACCAGGCCCTGTGCTTCGGAGGCCTCCCCTGCGCCCCGCTGCTCACCAGGTGCTCGGATCAACTGACGACGTCCTGGCCAGACCACGCCCACACCGCCCACCATCCCAGAGCAACTACCAGCGGCCTCACCTGCGAACCACAGGGGCTAAGGACGGTGGAGCCTACGCCTCCGAGCTGCGTGCGGGGTCCCTGAGACGGTGCCCACCGAGGGCCACACGGGGCTCAGCACGCGGGCGCACAGCACAGCTGCCGTCTTCAAGGCGTGGAGTCTACCTGCCCTCGTCTGATCCCTACACCTCCGCATGCCGCACAGCCCACAGTCCAGTGAAGGCGGGCAATGCGGGGAGGCAGCAGGTCACCAACGCTTTGTGCCACCAGAGAACAGGCTGGGCTGCAACGCGGGCTTTCTGTAGTAAACCTCCACTGAGCGCTGCTGGGAAGGCGCTGCGTGGCCCCCCACCCCGCCCCCCACAACCCCTCCAGCCTCCTGGCACCGCCCTCTGGTGAAGGTCTGGCTTTGCTTCCCAGGCCAGGCACCCACCGTGGGCTCCTCAGGGAACCCCAGCTCTTCCCAGGTGACCCCAGAACACTGCTGAGCTGACAGATGCTCTGAATCGGGCCACGTTTGGGCATCTTCTGGGTTAGGGGTCACGGTGAGGCGTCCTCTTTGGTGTCCTGCACAGAGATGACCTCAAAGGCGCTACGGAAATAAACACACCCTCCTGCCTCACAGCCTCAGGCTTCTCTCAGCGCCTCGTTCTCAGAATCCCCGCTGATGAGGACAATGCAATTTTCACCATCAGTGGACCGAACAGACAATCACATCACAGCCAATGAGACAGGGTGGGCCCAGTGGAAGTGTGCCGGTGCCTCGAATGTGCAAACAAACCCTCGGGGGTGCGGGGGAGATGAGCCTGGAGAAGCCACCGCCCATCACTTCTGTGTGCGCATCCCCCGCCACCCCGTCCACAGCCACCTGCTGGCACTCGGAGGTCTGGGGAGAGGGAGAATTACCTGACTTTCAAAACACTTCTGGGCCCACGAAGGAAACTGCGGGCCCCTCGGGACGGGAAAGGTTTTGGGGCCTGACAGAGAGAGTGCCCCCACCTCTACAGGGAGATAACCCCGAGGTTCAGGTCTCGCAGGAAGTGGCAGACCTGGGACTGGAGACGCGCGTCCCACGAGCCGGCTTGCCTCTCCGTGTTGTCCAGGAAGGGAGCCAAGCCCATGCAGCGTGTCCCCAGGCCTCGGGCCTCTGCCCCGGCACCAGGCGGGATGCTGACCGGGAGTGAAGCAGGAACCGGGAAAGGAGCAGGCGCAGACAGGTCTCAGCCTCCCTGACCTTCACAATTTTGCAAGTGGCCCCTGAGCCAGCCAAGCTGGGGAAGCAAAAGGCCAGGCTCGCAGACGGAACTGCGTGTGGAGCCTTGGTGTGCGGGGGAAAGGGACAGAAAGGGTGTTCAGGAAGAGTGCCGGGAGACACAGAGGGTGGGAGGCCCAGGCGGGATGCACCCGCAGAGAAAGCAGCCCCCCTCAAACTACCCCAGCCCCCCTCCCCCGCCCACCCCCCCCCGTGCTGGCATCAGAGAGAACAGCCCCAGGCTGACGAGCCTTGGAAAGGAAGCTGGCGGCTCATGTGTCTCATTGGCAGGCTTCTCACAGGGCAGTCATGTCTGATGAGGCCCGGGGTGCCATCCTATGTTGGGGTGCACTGGAATCATAAAGCAGAGCACCCCATTCTGGGGAGACTGGGTTTGGTACTGCTGTGGTAGGTTGGATGGTCGATCCCAATCCCTCACTCCCTTCTGGACGGAGCTGTGCGGCCAGGCCCTCTGCCTTGTGAAGAGAGTTTACTTTGTTCCATTAATTTGGCCCTTTACTTCCTTGGGTGCGTGTTCCTTTCCTGGCTTCCTGCGTGGAGGAGGAATTCACTCATGTCACCATCCCCCGGCTTCCAAATTCGCTGACAGCTGTGCATCGGGATCCACTGGCCTCTCCCGGCGGCCCAGCGGGTGGCAGCGCTGGCATTGTCATTCGTGAGACGTGGCCTGTAGCATCGATCCGGCTACTTCATATGCAAGCCCTCTCTCCCCGTTTTCCCGTTAGTTCTGGACATTTCTCTCTTCCAAAATGCAACAGACACACCGTTTTCAGTTTCCTATTGTGATTTTAATTGCCATTTTATAATGGAGGGATTTTAGTTAAGTTGGGAAGAATTAATATTGATTTCCTAAGGACACGTGACGTGTCTCCATCTGCTTAAATCCCCTCTACGTCCGCCAGTGAGCTGCAGTGCTTCTTTCCCAGGCATCCCAGCATCCGGTCAGTTCTGGTTCTGCTCCTGTGGACGGGACCGTCCCCTTCACGCTTCCCATCGGTTATTAATGATACACGGGATAACGCACCGTTTTTGTGAGACCTTAACTTGACCTTATTACTAAACGCTCATGACAATGAGTAGAAGTGTGGCTGTGCTCTTGAATTTTCTAGGGAAGCAATCAAATTATCCGCAAACCACTGCACACAACAAGGGCTCGATAGAAAGGGGCTGAATGAATATTTGCTGAGTTTCTGAGCGCATCTTCCTGGAAGTACAGGCAGCGCCGTGATGGGGACGCCCCTCAAGCACCCTGGCCTGGAGGAAGCTCTCAGCTTCACTGAATGCACCCTGGATTCCTCTCCAAATGCTTTGTACCGCCTTGATTTATTTCACCACATTCCGTACGTGATACTCGGGTCTTAAATAATTCAGAAGGATCAGGATGTAGAGAATTCAAACGGCATTCTCACAAATATTCGGGCGTCCACGGTGGATGCTCTCATCTTTCTGAAAGTGGTTTCCTGCCAAGTCTCAGCTCTGCAGTGGGGAGCAGCCCTACGCGCCCCCACCGAGAGGCCCCCGTGGGAACCCACCCTCGCCTCGGGCCTCCGGGAGAGCAGCCGGGCTCTGGGCTCGGCCGCCCTCTCACGTGGGCTGCCTGGGGAGGAGGAGCAGGGAGAAGCAATGCTGAGAGTTGCCCGGAGGACCTGAAAGGCTTACTAGTAAGAAATGTAAACTGTCCTCCGAGACACGAACTTGCTTTTCCTATATTTGATTTAAGCCCTCCCAACTGAAAAACAAAAATCAACGAGGGCTAGGGAGGAGGCAGGAGGCAGGAAAGCGAGCCCTTTGAAAGTCTCCTGCCAGCCCACTGCAGCCTGCTAAAACTAGCTCCCGCCTCTACTGCTCAGGCTGAGGCTCGGGCTGGCTCTCCGGAGGGAGCCCTGCTGTGCGGGTCCTTTTGAACATTAGGAATAAACCCAGGGCTCTGCCTCTGGCAGAAAAGCATCCGCTTCCCTTTGTTCGCGCACTCTCACAGGCAGCTGCCGGTGCGGGAAGGAAGGACAGCCACGAGGACGCTAATGGGCTGCATCCTGGCAGGAAGCCCTTGCTGAAGCCTCACGGGGCAGGGGAGCAGGAGACAGCCAGAGGCACTCAGCCCCTGGAAGGCGGTTTCTTTGGAGGCAGAGCCTGTTGCTGCTGCTGCCTGGTGCTCACCACCTGCGCCCACAGCACGAGCGAGAGCAGCGTGGGCCCCGGGTCCAGGCAGGAGGGGGCGGCGGGGAGGACACTCACAGAGCAGAAGGAGGGACAGTGGGCCCCTCAGATGCACAGGGTCTCAGTAGCAATGCAGACTTGACCTTGAACATCTCACCCTAGCACCGGGATGGGGTGGGACATGCTGAGCTCAGCCCTGCTGCTCCACCTGAGCCCTCAGAACAGGCCTGCCTGTTGGCTCGCTCCCTCACCATCCCTCCCACCAGCCATGGAGGTTCCCCGAGATGTCACTTCCTCCAAGAATGCTCCCTGAACCTGGCAGGCCCTGTGACCACCTCTACCTTAGCGCCAGTCACGCCCTGCAGCCGCCTGTCGTCAGCTGGTGCCGATGCCACTCCCCTGACACGTGCCTGTTCACGTCGGGAACTCAGTAACTACTCCTTAAACCAGGGGTCCTCAAACTGCGGCCCACGGGCCACATGCGGCCCGCCGAGGACATTTATCCGGCCCGCCAGGTGCCACTGCACCCGTCCTGGGTCCGCAGTGCGCATAGGAATTTGTTCACAGTTTTTTTTTAAACTATAGGAATTTGTTTACAGTTTTTTTTTAAACTATAGTCCGGCCCTCCAGCGGTCTGAGGGACAGTGAACTGGCCCCCCGTTTAAAACGTTTGAGGACTCCTGCCTTAAACAAATGCCTCGGGGGGAGGCCAGCACGGCATCTAGGGGCAGTCAGTCGCCCTCGGGCCTAGGGCTGCATTTATGTCTGAAGTGAAAGCATTTTCAAGGGTAAAGATATTCTCGGCGTTACACTGAACTGGCCAGTATCCCAAGGCCAATTCATTCAATAAGGAAGATATTTTTTTTCTTCCTCAGCAAACATTTCCCAGAGAAAAGGGGATGAAGTGACCGTGAGAAGGAAGCGAACATCACTGCGGAGCCACGGGGATGCCCAGACTCTGCCAAGTGTGCCCCAGCGTGCGCCCTCCATCCAGGAAACAGCTGTAAGCATTTCTCCGCTCAGCTGTTCAGACAAAATTATCCTGGAAACCTCTTCTCAACATGGAGTCACACACATTTCCTAGTCATGCGTTGCCCTTCCTCGTCTCCTTCCAAGCCCACGGGACACGAGGGGGCTCGTCGTCAGATGGCCACATGGGAAGCTCCGGCCTTCCTTGTCCCTCGTAGGAACAGGCACAACCGCGGAGCCTCACGTCTGGTTGGAACAAGCTCTGCCTCCCGAGTCAGGCACGGAAGTGGGAGGGCTGCTGTAACAAAGGCCCGCCGGCTGGCGCTGAAACACCAGAAACACAGTCGCCCAGGTCTGGAGCTGGAGGTCCAGGGTCAGGGTGTCGCAGGGCCCGTTCCTCCCGAGGCCTCTCTCCTGGGCTTGGAGGCGACACCGGTTCCCGCTGCTGTTTTTTACGTTCTTGGTTAAACTTCTCCCTAGGTATTTTTTTGTGCAATTGTAAATGGCCTTGTTTTCCTTTCTAATTTTTTTTTATTTTAAAGAGGAGGGGAAAGGGAGAGAGATAGAAACATCAATAATGAGAAAGGATCACTGACTGGCTGCCTCCTGCATGCCCTCTACTGGGGATCAAATACACAACTCAGGCATGTGACCAGACGGGGAATCGAACCGTGACCTCCCAGTTCACAGGTCAATGCTCAACCACTGAGCCACACTAATTTCCATTTCTGATAGTTCATTATCTAGCTATCTATCTATATAAAGCCTGTGGTCGTGACGCCCTCACGCCGTAATGACCAATCACCAAGAGGCTGCATGCGCACGGGTGGGCAGGGACTTGATGCTGCTTCCCCGCAGGTGCCGGCGGATCTGAGTCTCATGCGATTTCGAGGCACACGCGGGTGAGCAGGGCTGCATGTGCCAGCCCAGACTCTGACAGGAAAGAGGAAGGAGCCAGATACCAGAAATATTAAAATATTTCCTCTAATTAATTCCCTTTTAATGTGCACGAATTTCATGCACTGGGCCACTAGTCTATATATATAAAAGCCTAAGCAACTGGCTAACCATCCAGTAGCTATGACACGCACTGACCATCAGGGGGCAGACATTCAATGCAGGAGCGGAAACCACAGGCATGGAAACATGGAACAGACTGATGAACCTCAGAGGGAAGGAGGATGGGGGAGGGCAGGAAGAGATTAACCAAAGATCTTGCATGCATACTAGAGGTCCGGTGCACAGATTCATATACCGGTGGGGTCCTTAGGCCTGGCCTCTGGGGATCGGGCTAAAACAGGCTCTCTGACATCGCCTGAGGGGTCCCAGATTGCGAGAAGCCCAAGGCCAGGCTGAGGGACTCCACCAGTGCACGAATCCAATGCACCAGGCCCCTAGCTGGTGTATAAAAATGCAATAGATGTCTGGATTATTTATTCTGTACCCTGCTACTTCGCTGAATTCATTGATCAGTTCTGATAGTTTTTTGGGTGGGATCTTTAGGGTTCTCTATATACTATATCACGTCATCTGCAAACAGTGACAGTTTTACTTCTTCCTTTCCATTTTGGGTTCCTTTTATTTTGTTTTCTGTGGTTTAAAATGCCCCCCTCCCCATCAGAGTAGGCACACGATCACTATAGACTTTCTTGGACTTCTATTTCGAGTTCCCCCTTCTTTCTGTTTTTGAAGATCCAGAGACGGAGGACAAAGGGGGGAGCTGAGCTGTCAGGAACGGGTGAGGGTGAGGGTGAGGGTGAGGGTGAGGGTGAGGGTGAGGGTGGGCCCGGGGCACAGACCCTGCATTAGAGCGTCGCTGTCGCCCGCGAACCAGGTGGAGGGAGGCTGTTCCACTCAGCCGAGGAAGCAGCACGGAGTATCTCCGGGCTGCCGGGCGCACCTCCTGTCTCGAACTAAATGGCCACGGCGGCTTGGAGATGAACGGAGTTTGGTAAGAGCCTCAACGTGCCATCCCCACTTCACAGGCGCACATGCTTCGGGCAGACGGGAACATCACTCACCCTCACTGGGCACGGGCAGGAGGACTCTAAAAACAGTCCCGCGATGCGGCGTGGCCCTGAAGGGGACGCCTCCGGTTAAGCCTTGTGGACCCGCTCGTGTGCCCCTTACATGTTCAGAACACCCTGGTCTCATTTCGGGGGAAAATCCCGGATATTCCTGCTGCTGAGAATTGGCCAGAGGGCCTGTCTTTTCTCATCTTTTCCAGTAAATTCCGTGAACTGTCTGTACCTCCCCTTGGACTTCTCTCTTGCACCCCACGCGTCCACCCAACAGCCACGTGACACCTCGACTTAGACGCTGAGCGGATCCCGAGCTCCATCGACGTCCTGCTCTTCCCCTAACCCTGCACAGCCACAGCCTTCCGCACCTCCGGCCGGCAAGTCCACTCCGCCAGCACCTGAGCCAGACCGGGCTTTCTCCTCCTTTCACGACGGGGGACCCCTAACTTCCCCACAGCCTGGCTCCCCTGCATAGCGATGGGACAACAGAAACGACCCACAGCCACAGCCCCACGGGTCCTATGAAAGGCGCCCTGCCAAGTCTTCCCTGGGAGGGAGAGAGCAGCACCCCATCCTTGTTTAATCACACTTGGTCCCCCCACCCCCAACCCATCCTGCTGCTGAGGCGCACTGTGCACCGGGCCCGAGCAAGCCGTCAGACAGGGCTGGGTGAGTTCCTTGGGAGCACAGGTGGAGTGGCGTGAGGACGGTC
This sequence comes from Corynorhinus townsendii, assembly GCA_026230045.1. Taxonomy (NCBI): domain Eukaryota; kingdom Metazoa; phylum Chordata; class Mammalia; order Chiroptera; family Vespertilionidae; genus Corynorhinus; species Corynorhinus townsendii. Next base: position 2,139,224 of record JAPDVU010000011.1, on the reverse strand, counting down.
AGAAACGCCCGGGAGGTGCCCTGCAGCTCCAGGCACCGGAGCCAGGGGGACGGTGCTAGGCCCGCGGCAGCCCTGCCTGCTGCCTGGGAATCCAAGCGGCCAAGGACAGGCCGGGGCCCTGTCGCCCTGGTGAGGTCCTCAGGGTGCCAGGGCCGCGGCTGCCTGAGGTCTTGGAATTGGGAATCTATAAAAACAATGTCACCTCAGGCTCACACACACCATTTCCACCGCCGCTGATGGCAGCGCTGACAGGGTGGCCCGCTAGCCCTCCACACGAGCGCGTCGCACGCCTTTGAAACCACGGCGCTCCGTGCACGCTCTCAGCAGCACAAACGCAGACCCGCTGGTGGTCTCAGACACCACTCGTCCAGTCCCCGCCAAGCACGTCTGCTTAGAAGTGACCACTGACTTCCGCAGGAACCCTCTCTCACTTAGACGGGGTTATCGGTCAGGACTCTTGGGGGCCGATGACACAAACCCAGCACGCCCAACGTTTACTGCCCGGCCCTGTCTCTGGCTGGGCCCTGCGTCCTCCCGCTGGGCTGTCCTCCACGCAAGGACCAGTCCCGGGCCCTCCAGCTCCAAGACGGCATCGTGCCAGGTCGTCTCCCCACAGAGAGGGTTTCTCCGCCAATATTTCTAGCAAGCATCCCCGCAAAGGGTCCGCGCTCGATCACCCCGTGCGGGGCCCATGCTCACCGCCCTCCAGGCACTGGCGCCCTGCAGCCCCACACAGGCCCTGCGGCAGGGGCTGGTGCTGCAGGATGAGCCGTGGTCCCCGGGGAGTGCCACCTGCCCAGGAGCACTGAGCCACAGTCTGCAGCGCCTGCCGGCCGTCTCCGGTAAGACACACATTAACGACGGGACACAGACTGGTATGGCTGCAGCTACGTTTGGCTTGTCCTTACCTTTTCTGCACTGGGCTTGCCGCCAACATTAGGACAGGATACTCACATCCAATGCCACATCCCAACTCTGTCAGATGCTGCAGAGGTGAGCCGCACGCCCACCCACATGACGACCCTCAGAGAGAACGGGGCCCCACCTCTGTGCCCAAGCCTGAGCTGCTGTCGTGCGCTTTGCCTGCTGAGTGAGCTCAGGCGGTCCAGCGCCAAAGGCTACGGCAAGCGCTGTGGACCTGGGAGAAAGGACCCGGTGGAGAGGAAGGACACGGCGTGGAGGGGCAGGAAGAGATGGCAGTGGAACCTGGCCCTGAAGGCAGAGAGGAGTTTGAAGACAAGGCCTCCTCCTATGGAAGACGGGTTACCATCGGGTGAGGGGAACCGTGTGGGGAAGGGCTTGGCCAGGGCAGTGAAGGGCACGGGGAAAGACACAGGGATGATGTCCAACTGGGATGTTGGGGGGCCTTGCCTGCGAGGCCATGTTTGGGTCACATGGGGGAGTCCAAGGAGCTAGGGACCAGCTGGACTGGATTCTGAGGCTGCGCTGAATCCCCGGCCTCACTGGGGCCTCAGCTGGCACGGGAGCTCATGGGCCAGAGGTGCAGCGACCTGATGGCCAGCCCACCCTGAGGATGATGGATGGGGCCTCCAGGGGGGCAGCTGTGCTCCGAACCAGCAGCAGCCACGGCTCCCCTAAAGGGGACAGGGTGCTCAGCAGGCCTGAAAGGCACCCTGACCCACACACTGCTGGGGTCAGGCCTCGGGCTGTAACCCCAGCTCCTGTCCCCGCCACCAGGGCTGCTTCTCAGGCTGACACCGCAGCCTGGCCACCAGGCTTCCCTCCGAGGGAGAGTGCCCAGCTGCTCCAGGTCCCCGGGTTCTGTGTGGCCAGGTGGCAGCGGGGCCATGAGGAGGAAGAAGGGAGACAACCAGGGAATACCTCCTCCTCCAGGCACGGGCTGGGCCAGAGCTGCAACATCACCAAGACAGGCGCAGTTCCTGCCTGCAGGGAGTTACACCCTGCTGTGCGGGGGTCTCTGGAGGAGGTGGGTGGGGTGGGGATAGGGTGTTGGGGGCCGTGTTGGGGTGACGGGGACTAGAGAGAATGAGTAACAACCTCCAATACAATGGCCAGTAACCATGGTGGGCGCTGGGGAGGCGGCACCACATTCCAGGACCACAATCTGGATTTGGGAGTCAGGGAGGCTGGGCCATCTCAAGGTGGGGTTCATAAAACTGCACATCTGCTTAAAACGATCAGGGAATATCAACAGCCAGGCACAGGGCTCGGCCCAGAGCTACAACATCACCAAGACAGGCGGAGTTCCTGCCTGTAGGGAGTTACGGCCCTGGTGTGTGTGTGTGGGGGGGGGGGGTGTCTCTGGAGGGGGGGTGAGCGGTGGACTGTGGGCAGTGACCATGGAGGGGCGCTGGGAGGCGGCACCACGTCCCGGGAGGATAACCTGGACTGGGGAGCCAGGGAGGCGAGGCCATCTCAACACGGGGCCTGCAGATCAACGCCTGGAGTGGACCGGGAGGTGGAGAGGAGCGCAGGGCGCGGGCCCAGGGGAGGCTGGTCAGCAGGATGTAGAAGCGGGCGGGGGGTGTGTATCTCCTTCTGAGGCCTGGGGGGCCAATGCAACAGCTTTCCAACTGGTCCTCTGTCCCTCAACTCAGCAGGCAAAGCGATCCTGTCCTGACAGCAGCTGCACCACATGGAGTCCCTGCCCAGGACCCCCAACGGCTCCCGCTCCCTGTGTCCTCGCCAGGCAGTGAGGCCTGGGGAGGAGAAGTGGTGAGGGGCTCACCGGGATTTGAACACGGGGTGTCCTAGTGGAGTCTCAACCCCCTGCAGGGTCTCAGCTGCCAGGCAAAGGGTGGGATTGGTGCAGGGACAAGAGCACACGTGGCTTTGGGGGTTAGCAAAGGAGCCATCTGTTGGTGTCCAGCAGGCTGAATACCACAGACGCTGCTCTGGGTCCCACTGGGACAGAGGCTGCCCAGTCTCACTCAGGCCTGTCTGCCCCAGAAGTGGGCCTGCCGAGTCCGCCACCGGACGGCACTGGGGCCTCTGACCCCGGCACCCACTGGGAAGACTCATCAACATTTCAGGGAGCGGAGCCCAGTCCTCCTCTCCTCGTCTGAGGAACAGGGCTGTTAACTCACCAGGCCTCCGCGTTGCCATGGACACCGTCAGCCCAGCTGCATCCTCTTCGGGCTTGGTCCTGAAGGGGACGGCTCTTCAGCACCGACTCGTGCTGGCTGAGGAGGACTGTTCTCCCGCTCCTCCGAAACTGACGCTGCAAGTACAAAGGCATCTCAGGACGCCGAGCTGGCGGGCACTTCTACATCCTGCCATTTCCTTCATCCCGGGTTTCTCTCACGCTGCAGCATGCCCCACGCCCACGCCTACGTGAGCTTGTAGGGTGGTCCAGCTGCGGTCTCACAAGGTCCCTATCTGTGCATCCAACCACAACCGAGGATTAGACACCTGGGGGGGGGGGGGTGGAGGAGGAAGAGAGGGAGGGAGGGAAGAAGCAAAGTGAGGAGGCCCCTGTGTCTATGCACGTGCCCATTGCGGAGACGGTGATCCTGAGGCTGTATTAACAGTGCAGGTGCCAGCGCAGGAAAATGAAGCCTCCACCTCACCCCCATGCTCCCCAAGAGCAGGGCAGTGACTGGTCTCTGTGTCCCTGTCCCTCACATTCTCTGTCACTCACATCAGGCGGGCACATCTGAACACTGCTCCTAACGCCCTAAATATTCCTCATCTCATCTGAGCCTCCTGACCACAGGAGGTCCACCTTGCACTTGCCCGATGAGGAGGATAAAGGATAGGCTTTTAAAGGGCCATGGGGCGGCTCACATGAGGCACCCCGTCCTCAGGGGACGGGCGGGCGGACAGAGGACAGCAGGCAGGCATATCAGGGTTCATTAACCTGAGAAAAGTGTGGCGAGCTGGCACAGCCACGGCATGCTCGGCCCCAGGGCGCCTGATGTGCCGGGCCAGCTCAGCCAGGCTCAGTGGGCCTGAGGGGGCGGTGAAGGACTGAGGACAGACAGACAGAGAAGGAGAGCTGGGTCTGGGCGGGACGCTGCTCCCGGATGGAGAGAGCACTACGGACCACAAGCCGTGTCGTTATTTTATAGCCGATGCCACGAGGCACAGTGAGGGCATGGTCAAGATGTTTACAGCATTCTCGTGGGTTTCGATCCTACAATTACATGCACCTGATCTCTATCAAGCCCACATCACTCAGGCACGTGGGGCCACGTGTTCGGACCACAGGTTCAAGCTGACCACCACAGCTGTTGGCTATGATGGTGCCGGGAGGCTCTGCCCTCCACGCTGGGACCTGCACGTGGCCATGAGAGGACTGTGCCCTCTCATCAGTCCGAGGCTGGAACCTGTCCAGACACTGTAGCCGCTCCCCACAAAAAGGGAGAGGCTCTGAGTAACTTTGTGAAGAAAAAGGGAAAACACACACCAGTTTCTGCACAAAGAACATGTAAAATCAGTAACAACAATAAATGGAGCCACTTCCACACGAGCCAGAGCTGCCGCCGCAGAGGAACTGCCAGGCATGTCTGATGCCTCAAACCTTTGGATGTTAAAACCACGCAAAGTCACCTCTTTGTGCCCCAAAGAGCTGTCTGCACAGAAAGCAGGTGTGACTCCTGGGTGGAGGACCAGGGACTGGAAATCTCAACACGGCGGAGGCAGCGTCACGGGGTCCTGCCGTCGCACCAGCAGACACGGCTTCCTTCCCGGACTCGTTCCCCTCCGGCTCCTCGACGCCCCCTGCCCCAGTCCCCTCATCGCAACGCGACCTGGGCTTCCGCCTGCATCAGTGCTTCCCAAATAGCTGTTTTCAGTCCCATGTGAAGGCTCACTGCCTCTCTCGGAAAGGCCTTTTATTTTTAGATTAGCAAAAAATGAGAGGGACAGAGAGGGAGGGAGAGGGAGAGGGAGGGAAGGAGAGAGAGGGAGGGAGAGGGGGGAGGGAGGGAGGGAGGGAGAGAGGGAGAGGGAGAGAGAGAGGGAGGAGAGAGAGAGGGGGGAGAGAGAGAGGGGGGAGAGAGAGAGGGGGGGAGAGAGAGAGGGGGGGAGAGAGGGAGGGGGGAGAGAGGGAGGGGGAGAGAGCGCTTATTTTCTCTGTTTGGGGCATTATATCGTGCATGGTCAGACTGTGAGAGCTGGCATTCCACCTGGAGACAGATGTGCCGGGACCAGGCACAGAGGAAGTAGGTGGATGCCCACACAGGGTGAGCTAAGGGGTGGGCAGACTCCAGACCCTACAACTGCCCTGCCCCTGGCCTGAGAGGGCACACTGAGTAGTGACTGCTCCAGGTTCCTCTCGTTACACGCAAATGCCTTCGGGGAAGAAACTGCATTATGAGTCATGACGCACCAGTGTGGTTAGCTCCTAAGACCCCTGTCCCACTAGACTCCTAGGCGGCCCTGGTTCGAGGCCTGCCTCCACTCAGTTTGCGATGCCTGCTGTGCAGACACCAGGGTTTGCCTGTCTGCCTCTCAGGAGGCCTGGAAGAACAGAGAGATCACCTGCGAGTAATGAAGCAACAGAGGGGCTCGGGGTCGTCACAGCTGGAACTGGGTCAGCCTGGGAGCCTGAGGGGAAGCGCCTAGAAGGCGAGCCCCCATTTCCACCCAAGGACCGGCCCTGCGCACCCTCTTTCATGACGGCTGTGCCCTGTGGCTCCGGGAACGAGCGCTGCGTTTAGAGTCAAAAGACCTAGGCTCCGACCTGACAGATGGGAAACTAGGCAAAGGCTGCAAGATGGAAGCTAAGCCAAGAAAGAGTCCAGCGCCAAAAAGTCTTGAAAAAATATCGAACATCGCTAGTAATATGAGAAAGGCAAATTAAACCAGAATGCCATTTTCACCCATGAATTTTTTAACACTGACACTGAGTGTATGACTACAGAGAAAGTGAGCTGCTGATTGTTGCTCAAATTGGACTACTTAGCAACACGGATCATAAGACCTTAAGTTATGTGACCAGCAATTCCAACCCCAGCACTTTTGGGAAGAAATAAATAATATGCATAAACATTTAGCTGCACAAGTTCTTATTATAGAACCACTTATAACCGCAGAGATAATAAGAATTACCCAAATGCCCAAGAAAAAAAGGTCAGAAATCATGGCACAAACCCAATTATACACTATTTCCCCACTTTGAAATGTTAAGTATATTTGTTAACACAAAAAGGTACCTAGTAACTTTCTAAATCAACATTATTGCTGTAAAACATTACGAACAGTATCTGATCATGTAGTTCTCCCCATCCATTCACCTGTCTCCATCGAAGAACAGTTATCAAAAGGTTCATAGTCGTTCTGTGTGCGTCTGGGGTTTTTAAATAAAAATAAAAGCACCCTTACCTTTTTTGTTTGTATTTCCCAAACTTTCTACAATCAACTTTTTTATGTGTAAAAATATTCAGTTTAAGAGACATCTGTCAGAATGACAGGAATTCTAATGGAAGTAGAGTTTTTTTATTCAAGCCAAAAATGTCCAGTCTTTAAAATGTGGAAGAGGGAACTGCCTTCCCTACAACGTTTACAGAGCGCTCAGGAATAACGTGTGTGGAAGGGGTTTTGAAACTCGTCCATCTCTCACAACGAAGACGGTGGAAACATTAATTCTGCGCCGTCATCCACTCTGAGAAAAAGTGCTTCAGCACCGCGGACAGCAACGCTGCCCAGTGCCGTAGGGAAACGGATGCCCAGGGAACTCCAGGAAAGGTTTAACCAGCTTTTAAGCGCAGAGGTGTCGGTTACTGCAAACACCTGTTGCGTCCTTAAAGCAGCTGCAGAGAGAACAGTTAACCCGGTTCGTCGGTAAAACACCCCACCCCATAAGTACCTGCTCCTTTTCTCAGAAGGGTCGTGAGTGTGAGGGCTTGCTTTGACTGAGGGCAAGTTCCAAAGAGTGACTGGCCGCCTCACGCCCAGCAGCTGGGGGACCAGGAGACCCAACCCTCCAGCGCGGGTCTGGGCTGCGAGCCCCCACGTCCAGTGTGTCCTGGGCAGCCAGCGGCATGCCCGGCTAGCCCGGGCCGGGAGCCTGCCCTCACACCCTGCCGTTTCTTGGGACTCGATTCTCCTCTGACAGTGGGTCTCCGATTACCGACTCTGCATGTTATCCAGACTGCCTAGCATACACGTCCGCCCTGGTTTCTCACGTTTCCCATGCGTAGGGAAGGGCCCCCGGATCCACAAGCACAGCACCCTCGGGGCTCCTGACACGTGGACACTGCACTCCACGTGGGGCTCACAGAAGTGAAGAGGAGGCCAGCCCTGCCTTTGAGCTGTCTTCTAGAAGAATCCGTAGAAACGAATCCGGTGGTGAGAGCCATGATAAACGCCAGGAACAGAAGTCCCCGAGAGCCTGCATGAAGGAAGCCAAGCTGAGCCGCTGCTTGGGGACGTGGAGAAAGCTCGCCTCTTCCGGGCACTGGATGTTGGCTGTGAAAAGGGGGGGGGGGGGGGCAGGTGGGGTGGCGGCCGGGCCAGTTGGGCACGGGCAGCAGCTTCGGGCTCTGGGGCCGTTCGGGTGCCTGTGTGGGGAGCTAGGGCATCTAGCGTGGCCCCGTTATAAGGTGTCGCTGGCCTGTTGTGCTGAGCCAATAAATTTGGATTTTTATTCTAGACGAAATGGAGTAGTATGATGGGGTTTTCAGGTAAAAAAAATGACAGAATAAGATTTGTGGTTAAAGCATTCATCAGAATTGCAGAGGAAGGACAGGGATGAAGGGAAGCCTCCGGAAAGTCCGGCAAGAAACGAAGCCTTTTTGCTGTTCAGTCTAAACACAGAACAAACAGCATGTGATGGACTTCCGGTTCCACCACACAGACTCAATAAGCCTTAAGCTTTCGGGCTATTGGCCCCAGGTCTTCTTAAAAACATACAGAAACTCACCGACACTGCGGGAGGCGCTCCTGTGTCTCCCCGTCAGTGCGTCCCCTCCCCTCTCATCCCCTCACCCCACAGACAGGAGACCGGAACCACCCGGGGTGAGCATGGGGGTGGTTTAAGGCAACAGCATTAGAACGCAGGCAGGAGAACAGGCTGAAGCGCTGTTCCGGGAGGTAGCTGACAAAACGTAAAGACCACCTGGTCCTTTCAGGCTGCTGGAAGGAACGCCACAGGCCGGGCGGCTTGCGAACAGGTCATGCCTCACAGCCTAGCGCTGGGCAGCCGGGACCGTGGCGCCGGCAGATTCGGTATTTGGCAAGGGCTCACTTTCTGGTTCCTAAGCAGCGCCCTTTCGCTGTGTCCGCACTGTGGGGAGCCGGCACGGCCACGGCATCCTCAGCCCCAGGGCACCTGATGTGCCGTGCCAGCTCAGCCAGGCTCAGTGACCCTGAGGGGGGCTCCCTGAGAAAAGCCAGACAGAGACAGAAAGCTGGGTCTGGGCGGGATGCTGCTCCCGGATGGAGAGAGCACCATGGACCACAAGCCGTGTCATTATTTTATAGCCGATGCCTCGAGGCACAGTGAGGGCGTGGTCAAGATGTCTACAACTTTCTCGTGGGTGTCAATCCTACTCAACTACATGCACCCGATCAAGCTTTGTTTGCTTGCAGCCTGTATCACTCAGGCACGTGGGACCACGTGTTCGGACCACAGGTTCAAGCTGACCACCACAGCTGTTGGCTATGATGGTGCCGGGAGGCTCTGCCCTCCACGCTGGGACCTGCACGTGGCCACGAGAGGACTGTGCCCTCTCATCAGTCCGAGGCTGGAACCTGTCCAAACACTGTAGCCGCTCCCCACACCGCACAGAGGGCAGGGGTGAGGGATCCCTGCGAGCTCGCTCTCCTAAGGGCACTAATCCCACGGGGCTCCACCCTCAGACTCAAATGCCTCCTGAAGGCCCCACCTCCTCTAACCATCGTCAGCACACGCACTGGGGGGACACAAGCATTCAGACCACAGCCAGCAGAGAGGCCAGCCCAGGTTTCCAACCTGGACTAGTGAAGCGACACCATGAAGGAAGCGTGGACGTGGGCGACAGCTGACCGTGGCCTCGGCTGCTCTGACACCGGAGAGAGCTCAGGGCTGGGTCAGCTCCACGCTGGCACCTCTGCCTCGTTTCCAGGATTTTCTTTGTTGTTACAACACATGGATGTAACTTGTGAGGGGGCCGGTTGCCAGGACAGAATCCCAGCGGTGGGGGGGAGGAGGGTGCGGCATGGGGTCTGAACCTGCGAGGGGTGTGCGGGATCTGGTGAGCAGGAATTCGTCTTACGCCCACTCCCACCAGAACAGCCAGCCGATTACCATCCTGACAAGCACTTGCTAATCTCACAGGCCAAGGATGGCTCCCTTCCTGAGGTTTGCATCTGCCCGTCTTTGATTATGCTGCAATTGCACGTTCTCCCATATGTTTGTTTACTGTTTTGCATTTCTTATTCCGTGAATCATCTGTTCACAGCCTTTGCCCATTTATCTAGTTCCGTTTAAACGTTTTCATGACCAGCGTTAGGAGTTCGCGATATAACAAAGCTATCAGCCCAATGTGTCAAATGGCTGCAAACGTCTTTTCTCGATGTGTTTTCCCTTTTCATCTGAGTTGTGAGTTTGTTTCATTTTGTTTTACATACCAACATTTTTCATAGTTGTTTCTTTTGCTCAAAATCTCCCTGCACTCAATGTGACTGGAGCTATGGCCTTTGACGAGGGAAAGTGAAGTGAGGTCCTAAGGGTGGGTCCCTAGTCCCCCAGGACTGCTGTCCTTCTAAGACGACGATGACCAGGGATGCACGCACACAGAGGAAAGGCCCGGAGAGGACACAGGGAGAAGACAGCCATTGCCAAGCCGAGGGGAGAGGCCTCAGGAGAAACCAACCTGCCGACACCTGGCACGTGGACATCCAGCCTCCAGCCGGTGAGAGCAGATTTCTGTGGGTTAAGCCGCCCCCAGCCTGCGGGTCTGCCACAGCGGCCTGAGCACCTAACACAGTCACCAAGCGGTGGCCGGGCGCCTGCTCAGAACTGCCCAGCCACAAAAGGGAAGAAGCCCCAGGCCAGCCAGTGTGGCTCAGCGGGCGAGCGTCAACCTGGGAACCCAAGGCCCCGTCAGGGCGCATGCTCGAGTTGCGGGCTCAATCCCCAGTAGGAGGCTTGCGGGAGGCAGCTGATCATGTTTCTCTCTCATGGATGTTTCTCTCTCTCTCTCTCTCTCTCTCTCTCCCTCTCCCTTCCTCTCTCTCTAAAATCAATAAAAACATATTTAAAAAAAAAAAAAAAAAAGAGGAGGAAGCCCTGAATGACAGGTCAAGGTGAAGGTGAAAGCTCGGTCTCCAGGCCTCCCCCTCTCCCGCCCTCTCCCGGCTCCTGCCCCCACACCCATGACTCCTGGGGGCAGGGACGGTGCTGTCACTGTGGCTGAAGAGCCAGGGGAGGAGGAGATGGACCCGAAGGCCAGAGCCGTGTCCTGACTTGTGATTCAGAGCAGCTCCCAGCTTCCTGCCGCCCCACAGGGTGACCTTTCCCGTAAATTAATCCCACGAACGGTTCGAGATGCAGGCGCTAAATGGAACGGATCATTTCCTATTGCCAAGTCTCCTGACTGCCTCAGCTACTTGATCGTCTGGAATTATCTTATTTTTAGCGAGCGTGCGTTTTCCAAAAACCAGAATTAAATGCAAATCCTGCCTCGCGTGCCTGACTCCCGTATGCCCAACGGCGCGAGCACGGCGGTGTTACTGATAAGCGGCGCCGGGGAGCTCACATGGAGATGCTCAGGCCTCCAAGTTGCTTCCCGCAGAAGAACCGAGGGAGACCTCCCACCGCAGCTTGCCTCCGCCCACTTTTACCAGAACCCGTTCACTCTGAAACCAGGCCTCCTCTCAGCCGGGCCCAGACCCAGTTAGCCTGTTCTTTACCCCCCCCACACACACACACACACACACGCACGCACACGCACGCACCCAGCATGCACACTCGATGGAAGTGCACCACAGCAGGACACTGTTGGGCGCATCTGGCAACTCTAACGGGGAAAATTCTACAAGAACCGCCCTGTGTCCCGCATAAACGCTCCCCTTGCCTCCAGGGGAGAGAGCCTGGCTTCCTAGAGCCTAACAGCACCTGTAAGCTGTGTGTCTGTGCCCTTAAATCCGTGGTCGGCAAACGTGGCTCGCAAGCCACATGCGGCTCTTTGGCCCCTCAAGTGAGGCTCTTCCACAAAATACCACGGCCTGGGCAAGTCTATTTTGAAGAAGTGGCGTTAGGAGAAGTTTAAAAAATGTGGCTCTCCAAAGATCAATCGTTGTGCTGTTATTTGGCTCTGTGGACTAATGAGTTTGCCGACCACTGCCTTAAATCAACTCTCACTCCCGAGTGTGTGTGAGATCAGCGAGAACCCAAACAGGTAGCACTGAGCCTGTCTTTAGGCCAATTTCAATACATGGTGCAGTGATGCCAGTGAGGTGAGAGGTGCCAGTGAGGTGAGAGATGCCAGTCAGGTGAGTGATGCCAGTGAGGTGAGAGGTGCGAGTCAGGTGAGAGATGCCAGTCAGGTGAGAGATGCCAGTGAGGTGAGAGATGGCAGTGAGGTGAGATGGCAGTGAGGTAAGAGATGGCAGTGGAGGTGAGAGATGGCAGTGGAGGTGAGAGATGGCAGTGGAGGTGAGAGGTGCCAGTGAGGTGAGAGGTGCCAGTCAGGTGAGAGGTGCCAGTGAGGTGAGAAGTGCCAGTGAGGTGAGAGATGCCAGTCAGGTGAGAGATGCCAGTCAGGTGAGAGATGCCAGTCAGGTGAGAGATGACAGCTGAGTGATGCCAGTGAGGTGAGAGATGCCAGTGAGGTGAGAGATGCCAGTGAGGTGAGAGATGCCAGTGGAGGTGAGAGGTGCCAGTGAGGTGAGAGGTGCCAGTGAGGTGAGAGGTGCCAGTGAGGTGAGAGATGGCAGTGAGGTGAGAGATGGCAGTGGAGGTGAGAGATGGCAGTGGAGGTGAGAGGTGCCAGTGAGGTGAGAGGTGCCAGTCAGGTGAGAGGTGCCAGTGAGGTGAGAAGTGCCAGTGAGGTGAGAGATGCCAGTCAGGTGAGAGATGCCAGTCAGGTGAGAGATGCCAGTCAGGTGAGAGATGACAGCTGAGTGATGCCAGTGAGGTGAGAGATGCCAGTGAGGTGAGAGATGCCAGTCAGGTGAGAGATGCCAGTCAGGTGAGAGATGACAGGTGAGAGATGCCAGTGAGGTGAGTGATGCCAGTGGAAGTGAGAGATGCCAGTGAGGTGAGAGATGGCAGTGAGGTGAGAGATGGCAGTGAGGTGAGAGATGGCAGTGAGGTGAGAGATGGCAGTGAGGTGAGAGATGGCAGTGGGGGTGAGAGATGGCAGTGGGGGTGAGAGATGGCAGTGGGGGTGAGAGATGCCAGTGGGGGTGAGAGATGGCAGTGGGGGTGAGAGGTGCCAGTGAGGTGAGAGGTGCCAGTGAGGTGAGAGATGTCAGGTGAGACATGCCAGTGGAGGTGAGAGGTGCCAGTGAGGTGAGTGATGCCAGTCAGGTGAGAGGTGCCAGTGAGGTGAGTGATGCCAGTCAGGTGAGAGATGGCAGTGAGGTGAGAGATGGCAGTGGAGGTGAGAGATGCCAGTGAGGTGAGAGATGGCAGTGAGGTGAGTGATGCCAGTGAGGTGAGTGATGCCAGTGGAGGTGAGTGATGCCAGTGGAGGTGAGTGATGCCAGTGAGGTGAGAGATGGCAGTGAGGTGAGAGATGGCAGTGAGGTGAGAGATGGCAGTGGGGTGAGAGATGGCAGTGAGGTGAGAGATGGCAGTGGAGGTGAGAGATGCCAGTGAGGTGAGAGATGGCAGTGGAGGTGAGAGATGCCAGTGAGGTGAGAGATGGCAGTGAGGTGAGATGGCAGTGAGGTGAGAGATGGCAGTGGAGGTGAGAGATGGCAGTGAGGTGAGAGATGGCAGTGGAGGTGAGTGATGCCAGTGAGGTGAGAGATGGCAGTGAGGTGAGAGATGGCAGTGGAGGTGAGAGATGGCAGTGGAGGTGAGAGATGGCAGTGGAGGTGAGAGATGGCAGTGGGGGTGAGAGATGGCAGTGAGGTGAGAGATGGCAGTGGGGTGAGAGATGGCAGTGAGGTGAGAGATGGCAGTGGAGGTGAGAGATGGCAGTGGAGGTGAGAGATGGCAGTGGAGGTGAGAGATGGCAGTGAGGTGAGAGATGGCAGTGAGGTGAGAGATGGCAGTGAGGTGAGAGATGGCAGTGGGGGTAAGAGATGGCAGTGGAGGTGAGAGATGGCAGTGAGGTGAGAGATGGCAGTGGGGGTGAAAGTCTGTGTCCTCCCCAGATTCCTACGAGGATGCCCTCCCCCACAGTGACGGTCTCAGGAGCCGCGGTCTTTGGAGGTCCTCAGGGCAGGACACGAGGCGCTGGCACTGCCCGGAGATGGGCTCGGGGACACCGTCTCTCCTCTGCTCCTGTGGCCTCTGCTCGGGTCTGACTCCCAAGGAGCCGAGGCCCATCTGCCAGGCCAGGGCGGGTGGGGGAAGGCTGTCCTCCTGCTTCTGCATGGGGAGCAGGACCTGGAAGTGGCCTCCCCCTAGGGCGGCCGATGCAGGGAGAGAGGAGCCTCCCTGCGGACACAAGTGAGCCTGGGACTGGGAGGGTGCCCATCCTCCCTCCACCGCCAGGGAAGCGCTGCCCTTCCAGGTGCCAGAGCCCCGGCCACGGGAACCCCACCAGGGCAGCGCTGTCTATTGGGGGACGGACCCCCCCACCATCTGTTCATGGGCAATTAGGCCGTTTCCATGTCGTGGCTACCATAACTAATAATTCAGTGAACATGTGGGTGCAGTTATTTCTTCGAGATACTAATTCCATTTCCTTTGGAGAGCCACCCAAACGTGGGCTTGCTGTGTGTGGGGGACAGAAGGAAACCCCCACCGGGCAGTGCTGTGTGTGGGGGACAGAAGGAAACCCCCACCAGGCAGTGCTGTGTGGGGGGGACGGGAGGAAACCCCCACCAGGCAGTGCTGTGTGGGGGGGACGGGAGGAAGCCCCCACCAGGCAGTGCTGTGTGGGGGGGACGGGAGGAAGCCCCCACCAGGCAGTGCTGTGTGGGGGGGACGGGAGGAAACCCCCACCGGGCAGTGCTGTGTGGGGGGGACGGGAGGAAACCCCCACCGGGCAGTGCTGTGTGGTGGGGACGGGAGGAAACCCCCACCGGGCAGTGCTGTGTGTGGGGGACAGAAGGAAACCCCCACCGGGCAGTGCTGTGTGGGGGGGACGGGAGGAAGCCCCCACCGGGCAGTGCTGTGTGTGGGGGACGGGAGGAAACCCCCACCAGGCAGTGCTGTCCAGGGGGCAGAGGGCTGCAAGGAGGGAGAGCCAGGGAGACTCCTCTGCGGGAGGCAGCAGGCAGCCACGAAGGACCCGCAGAGGTTGACCGCGATGGAGGAAATGCCCTGCTTCAGGGACGCGTGGGTGAAAACACAGCAAGCAGGCAGCCAGACCTGGTAGCCACGCCTGGTGGGCAGGGAAGGAGAGCAAGCAGGCAGCCAGACCTGGTAGCCACGCCTGGTGGGCAGGGAAGGAGAGCAAGCAGGCAGCCAGACCTGGTAGCCACGCCCGGGGAGCAGGGCCTGGCTTCCGTGGGGCCGCTAACGTGAGCAAGTCCGTTCCCTCATCAGTCTCGTCGCAGCTTCCCCGCTGCAAGCGCCGCCCGCCGGGACGAACAGCCAGGACGCAGCCGGGAAAGGCCCTGCGAGCACAGCAGGGAGAACGAAGACCATCAGAGCTTGCCGGAGACGAACAAACCTTGGAAGACACAACCAACAAACAAGCCACGCATACATTACAGGGCAGCTCCGTGCCCCCTGCCTCGCTCGGCCTTCTTCTCGGAGACACCGTGTTTCTGGATAAATCTCCCAGATCCGGTGCCAACACTCCTCCTGCGAAGAAGTCCTGGTGCCGTGATTATGCCACCAGGCTCTGTCCCCGTGGGAATGCCTGTGTGGGTGTCACTCCGGCGTCATGACTTCGGGCCGGGACTGAGACTGATGGGTGAAGGCCGTGTGCCGTCTTCGCGTGGACACCGTGGTTGCTAGGTGGATATCTCACAGGATGGGAGGGGTGGTGCCAAAAGTGGAGCAGCCAGACGATGTCCCCTAAAGGCAGATCATTTCTCTGCCTGCTGAGCGCACACTTAACCCGACACCCACCCGTGCCCTTCCTCCTCTGCCGGCTCCATGTTTAAGTTCTGAATAGGACAGAGCTTGCACGAGGCCGCTGTAAGGCCCCCAGGCACCCCGCTTCATCACCGGAATCTTGCACGCTGAAGAACGGCTCCTGTTATTTGCATTCAATTCAGCTGCGAAGCTTTCGCCCCTGCTCCGTCTGTAAATACAAGGCTTAACTGCAGCGCTTCCCCGAGGTTTTCCACAGGGAAAATGCCGGCCATCGAAATGCATGCTTTGAGCCCTGCACGTTCTTTCCGCAAACCACTTTCCACAACCTGTATCTTATTCATACCCAAATTGGGATTTTAAAATTGTTGCTGTTCATAAAGTAATTCGTGCTTACTGTAAAAAAAACACACACACAAAAAACACGGAAGAATCTCAAGTAGAAAGCAGTGTCTGCTCAAAATTGCTTTGCTCCACGGAAACACTGTTTCACCATGTTTTTTCTAGGTTTTTAAACATAAAGCAACACTGAGGTTTGTGTAAATGGGTCACGTGACGCCGTGGCAGACTCACTTTCCGAAGGTGCCCCAGCGATGAGATGCCTTCAGGCTGCTTCCCTTTCATTATAAGGAACGCAGCATGACACCTTCATGAAGGCTGTGTAACCGAATCGGCCCATGCAGACTTTCGTGCTTGGCTTCTTTCACTCCGCGGTGATGCTATGAGTGTATCCCTGACGCTGAGGGCACCAATCTTTGTTAGCTCTTACTGCAGTGCACAGTTCCACTGTACAGAGAACCCACTTCGCCCATTTACCAGATTTTGTCTTGTAGAGTGTCCTGTATGTTTTGTTTTTTAAGTATATATTTTTAAATACATTTTTATTGATTTCAGAGAGGAAAGGAGAGGGAGTGAGAGATAAACATCAATGATGAGAGGAAATCATTAATCAGCCGCCTCCTGCATGCCCCACACTGGGGATCGAGCCCAAAACCCAGGCATGTGCCCTCCCGAGGAGTCGAGCCGTGATCTTCTGGTTCATAGGTCGAGACTCAACCCCTGAGCCACACGGGCAGGGCTGTCCTTGTATGTTGAGGTGCAAACATTTGCTTAGGTACCTTTGTAGTCCAGAAGCCCCTGTCATTCCTCTTCTCACCAGGAGGAAGAGACACAGATGGGTGTTTTGTAGACAGCGGGTGCAAAAACAGAACACAATACCCAAAAACGCTGGTGACACATTTTAAGTCAGGACCATCTGTGTTTTGAAGTCCCTCCTCCATTTCCTTGTTCTGTCTCATCCCATACAAGTATCACATCAACTTAGACTCAGTGACTTTATGAAATGATCTTAAAAAGCAATAAACTTGTTTTTACTGTGATTTTGTTTACTCAAGTTTTCCAATTCCCGAGTAAAAATTCAGTGGTTTCTATTTTGCTAGGGACCATCTATGTCCTTTAGGTCTTAAATCCGGTGTCCCGGAGCTGTGCGGAATTCCTCTGTAATTTCTACGTGGCTATAGTCCCTCGCTCATTTCGAATCTTGCCTTTGTTTGTTCTCTGCTTCATCTTAATTAGGCTTGCAAATGTTTCTGCTTTATTGGTTTTTTCAAAGGAACCAATTTCAAGGTTTATTTATCTTGCCTCTTTTTCTGTTTCATTATTTCAACCTTTATCTCTATTAATTCCCTCTTCTTGGTTTACTTGGTTACTTTTTCTAACTTAATATGATGAGCATTTTGTTCCTTTAATAGTTTTGTCTTTTTTCTTTAAAAATTAAGACATTTAAAGCTCTAGCTTTTGAAGAGTTCGGCTGTGCTGGGTCTTCTGATTTTGTCTGGGTTTCTTTTAAATTTCTTCTCTAATTCCAGGTTTTCTAAAAACGTGTCCTTTTAATTTCCAAGGAATTAAGATTTTAAAACTCACCCTTTCATTATTTACTTCCAATTTCATTGGATTATAATCGAAGAATATGGTCAGAAATATTTAAGGCTTCATTCATGGCCAAGTTCATATTTTAATCATACACATTATAAGAGACATGCCTCGGACTCATCTTCATAGAAAAGAAACAGCATGCGGCCAGACCGTTACTCAATTTCCCCAGAGCAATCAGGATGTGGGGGTAGGAAGAGGTGTGAGACCTGTGCACGTGGCTGACAGCACATTTTCCAGGAAGATTCCCCTAAACCAGTGATCGGCAAACTGCGGCTCGCGAGCCACATGCGTCTCAAGAGCCGCAGTTTGCCGCTCTGTTGACTAATAAGTTTGCCGACCACTGACCTAAACTCTCGATTCCAATAATTACAGCCTGTTGTTCCTTGTGATGAAGCCCCTATCCCAGTGGTCCACAAACTCATTAGTCAACCGAGCAGCAAACCGCGGCTCGCGAGCCACAGTTTGCCAACCACTGCCCTAAACAAAGGGAGGTGGAAACAGCTAGAAAGGTCTCAGCCCAGTGTTTCAAAAGGCCCAATGGGAGACAGGAAGACCCAGGCGACGTGTTAGGAAACAAGTGACCAGAGAGTACTCAGCCAATGAGGAACCAGAGGAGGGAGTAAATAAATAGGCTATGTTCCCTGTCCCATGTGTGTGCCGTACAATGGACACCTGCTCTCAAGAGTGTTACTAAAAGTCTCATTTTCGCCATGCTTCTGTGTCCCAGTCCGTCATTTGAAATTCGGACAGGGGAGCCATTTCTCACAATACT
The DNA here is from genome assembly GCA_026230045.1 of Corynorhinus townsendii. Classification (NCBI taxonomy): domain Eukaryota; kingdom Metazoa; phylum Chordata; class Mammalia; order Chiroptera; family Vespertilionidae; genus Corynorhinus; species Corynorhinus townsendii. The sequence continues at coordinate 2,121,444 of JAPDVU010000011.1, read as the reverse complement.
CACGTGCATTTTCTTGGCCTTTCTTTCAAAGCAACATTCTAGGACCACTGGACTGAGCAACAAAGATTCATAACTATTAGTACAATCACATTTTTCCCCCATATCTCAAGGAAGAGCCCTAAGGTTATCTTTTTCATCAGAAAGTAGACTCGGCACTTGGCCCTATCCTATATAATAAAAGGCTAATATGCAAATTGTCCCTCCAGGAGTTTGACCACTTGCTATGACATGCGCTGACCACCAGGGGGCGGCACAGAATGAAGGAAGGCCCAAGCCAGCAGCCGGAAGGCCCTGGTCAGCCCTGATTGCCGGCCAGGCCTAGGGACCCTACCCGTGCACGAATTTCATGCACTGGGCCTCTAGTGTATTATGAAACACCTTGGCCAAGGTCAGCAGGTGAGCCCTAGGACCAGGTGGGAGTATTCATATACTCTGCTATTGGGCACTTCAATTCCTCTCTCCTCAAATTGGCTCTCACCTTGTCAGTTGAATATATTCCATCTGTGCCGTGGTTCTCAATTGCACACACCAATGGGAAGCTATATGACTTGATGTGTTATGCATTATAGGTGTTTCGTTAGGATTATCCTTTAAAATGCAGGAGAAAGGCACACTCCAGGGTGCACATTAAACCGTTCATCTCTTTAAAACAATCAGAGCGAAATGTTTTTACCAATATTCCCACATCTCATTGACTTACAGGGGAGCAAATGCCCGCTCTCCCAAACCACTTTTCATATTTCTCAAAAACCTGGCTTATTAACAATTTCCTCTTCCCACCAGTCTCACATTTCACCTCGTTTCCTCACCTTTGGAAACTCTGTCTCGGGTACCCTGGCAGGGATCCCGACTTCACTCCCAGAGATGACTTCTGGGGATTGTTTACTTAATGCCACCCACCCAGTCACGCTCGTGACACAAACGTTTGCCTGCAGTGGGCTGTCAGGAGTGAGTGTCTCTGTATGATTTCTACGCTTTGCATTGTATGTTGGAGAGGGAAGAAATCAATGAAGCTAGTCACTGCTGCCCTTGCTCCACCTTCAGGTATTAGAATTATTATCCTCATTATTGCTGAGACAGTTGAGTCTGCAATTGGACAAACTCTCCTCCTTTAAAGAGCAAGATGCCTCAAGGACGAAGGAGGCCATGCAACTTCTTTTCTACCGCCCGGCAATGGCTAAAGGACATTCACCACGGCTCATTTCAGCTCAGACATCAAAGTGCTACAGAAGCGACCCTGTGGTGCTCGCCTGCCTGGAGGTCTCCACAGTGTGTTCCCAGACACAGGGCCCAAGCGCATGTTGGCCTGAACAAAGGGCGCTGTGAGACACAATTAAGCTAAACAAACAAAAAAGATTAAGAATGACAAGGCCCTCCTGTCAAATGTGTCCCTGCCATGGCCCTATTGGGGCCGCTGTGCGCCTTTGCCCGGTGGGGAAGCTGCGCACAAATGGGGCAGCTGGATGGAGCGGATGCAAGAACATGTCCTCCGGGGCCAGCATCTGACTGTGGTTTCCGGCCCACGGCCTAGCCCTACCGCCACCCGTGATCCTTTCCTAGCGCCCTCCCGATGTCACTAAGATCTTCATTCAAAGACCAAATTTAAAGGTGAACCATGAATGGGTCATGTTCTGAATAACACCCTGTGGGTCCAGACTTAGACCATGCCTGATGACTCGGCAACAATTACCCGCTGCAGAGGTCCAAAGGGCGGCGGCAGGGGGGCGCTGACCGCCCCTCCCACGAGCAAACGCAAAAAAACGCGCGTGGACAGGTAGCCATTCCTCCCGCGGGACCACCGAGCACTCAATGAACAGCCTCTGACAACAAACACGAGGGAGAGCCGGACAGAGAAGCCTGGGAACCGGGAGCCCTCGGGGGCGTTGGGGAGTCCCCACCAGAGGAGCGGGCGCGCACCCCAAGGTCCCCACCCTTCACCTCCGCGGGGCGCGGCAGGGTGAGGGGCTCGGCCTACCTGCCCGTCCCCGCAGGCTCAGAGCTGCACGCGGGCCTCGGCCTCGGCACACAGGGAGCGGGGGCAGCGGGGCGCACACCGGGCCCACCTGCGGCTCCAGGCAGAACAGCGGCTCCTGCACGCGAGGCGCCAAAAGTGCCCGCTTTTAGGTCAGAAGTGCCTGCGTGTAGAACAAAAGTGCCCGTGTGCGCGCCGGAAGTATGTGCTTCTGCGACGGAAGTAATGCGCGTGCACCGGAAGTTCCCGCATTGGGGTGAAAAGTGCCGGCTTGCGTGCAGGAAGGGCCTGCCTGTGTGCTGGTAGTGCCCGCTTGTGGGTCAAAAGTGCCCATTTGTGCATTGGACATGCCTGTATGTGAAATGGAAGTGCCTGCTTGTGCGCCAGAAGTGCCTGCTTGTGCGCCGGAAGTGCCTGCCTTGGGATCGGAAGTGCCTGCTTGTGCGCCGGAAGTGCCTGCTTTGGGATCGGAAGTGCCTGCCTGGGTAATGCAAGCAACTGCTGGTGCTCAGACGCCGGAAGGTCCTGCCGGCTCCACGCGGCTCTCTAAACGACCCGGCACAAGGAGCCTGCACAGAGGCCGCTTGGACAGAGGCCCACTTTCGGTACAACACACGGGAGAGACAGCAGAGCCAAGACGGGGAGCCCCAGGCGCCCTCCCGGGCCTGCGGTAAGTATCCAGGATGGACGGGCTGTGCGCACCATGGTTATGACCCTCTCCGCCTCCCCAGGGCAGCACCCTGCCTGGGGCTCTCACCCGCCTGCAAGGTCTCTACACCGTGTTTCCAGACACATCGCCCAAGCTCATTTTGGCCTGAACGAGGGGAGCAGGGAGGATCAACAGGATATTACCAAATGCACTTGTATTTCCACCTGGAGCTGCTCCGGCTCAGTAGCCCAGTCCCCAGACACCTTAGCCACCCCCTCAGCTCCTACAACCATCCTGCACACAACGAATTAATCCCAACCCTTCTTAAACGATTTCACAATGTTGAAGGGGTAGAAATGCTTCCAAACTCCTTTTATGAATACAGTATTACCCTGATACCAAAACCAGATAAAGGCATTACAAAAAAAAAGAAAATTACCAGTCAATGTATTTGATGGACATCGATGCAAAAATTCTCAACAAAAGGTTAGCAAGCCAATTAAATAATACAGTGAAAAGATTATACACCATACATCCATATGTTTCTGTTACTAAGCAGCTATTACAAAGCTACAATCATCAAAACAGCATGGTACTGGCGTAAAATCAGATATATAGCTCAATGGAACAGAATAGAGAACCCAGAAAGAAATCCTCACTTACATGGTCAATTAACCTACAGCAAAGGAGGCTTATATATATAATGGGGTACAGACAGTCTCTTCAATAAGGGATGTTGGCAAAACTAGACCACTTTCTTACACCATAAACAAAAATAAACTCAAAATGGATTAAAGACTTAAGTGTTAAGCCTGAAACCATAAAACTCCCAGAAGAAAACATAGACGGTGAATTCTTTGACATCGATCTTAGCAATATCTTTTTGGATATGTCCCTTTGGGCAAGGGAAACAAAAGGAAAACTAAACAAATGGGACTACATTGAACTAAAAACTTTGTGCACAGCAAAGAAAGCCGCCAATCAAACAAAAAGACAACTTGCCGATGGTAAGAGGTATTTGCAAGTTATATATCCAATAAGGAGTTAATACCCAAAATATATAAAGAACTCATTAATCTTAGCACCAAAAAAAGCCCCGAACAATCCAATTTGCAAATGGGCAGAAGCCTTGAAGAGACATTTCTCCAAAGAGGACCCACAGCTGGCCAGCAGACATGTGAAAAGATGTCCACCATCACTAATCATCAGGGAAATGCAAATTACAACCACAATGAGATGTCACTTCACACCTGTCAGAATGGCTATTACCCATAAATCAACAAATAACACGTGCTAGCAAGGCTGTGGAGAAAAGGGAACCCTCGTGCACTTTTGGTGGGAATGCAAATTGATGCAGCCGTTGTGAAAAACAGTGTGGAGGCTCCTCAGAAAATTAAAAATAGAACTGCCATTTGCTTCAGCAATCCCACTTCTGGGTACTTACCTGGAGAAAACAAAAACAATGATTCTGAAAGATACACTATGTGCCCCTCTATTCATCGGAGCATTACTACTAATAGCTAAGATTTCAAAGCAACCTAGATGCCCATCAATAAATAAGAAATGTGTGGTATATATAAAAATGGAACATTATTCAGCAATAAACAAGAATGACATCTTTGCAACAACATGGATGGACTTAAAGGGGGATTATGCTAAGTACAGAAACAAATACCCTCTAATTTTGCCTACATGTGGAATGTGACAGCAAGAACAAAAACACCACAAATGAATAAACAAAACAGAAACAGACCCATAGATACGGAGAATAAGCTGATGGTCACCAAAGAGGAGGGGGTGGAGCTGAGAGGGGAGAAAATAATTACCGTCTGGACCACACCTCGGCAGTATTGATCCTACACGCCACTCTTCCCAGGTGTGTCTATCTTGTAACGTGAGTGTGATTTCCCAAAGGATAGCATCACATGTCCTAGGGTTTTCTGCAAACTTCCTAAGAAAATGGAAGTTTCAGAAAATAACTGCTTTCCACATTCTTGCTAGTTCTGAGAGTTCAAAATGGAGCTTAAATGGCAAGAGAAAGTAGAAGAAGAAAGCCAGCATTTGAAAGAGACCACGTGAGCCACCGACTCAGTCCTCTCCCTTCTCCGACAAATTAAGGCGGTGTTCAATCACTCAGCCGCAGGCAGCCTTGCAGAAGAGAAAATTATTCTGCATGTAGCTAGCTCCCTGTCACAGGATGAAGGCCAGATTTCTGAAAACTCCCCCTAGCCTTCGTAGCAGACTTGAATTTGCCAAGAAGGGAACAAAACCAGCAACATAATCCCAATGGAAGGCCATCTGTGGCTTTTGAGGAAGGCAGGTGGCTGCATATGTTAAAGAAGCAGCCCCAAGTTTAACAGGATTCGGTTTGAGAAGCCAGATTTACTTCAGCCTCACTTCTAGGTAAACAGAATATTGAGGACATTTCTTCTTACTTCGAAAAGTGGGGCCACCGGGACATGTATGTGGACTTTTGTTCCAGGCATGACAAGGGACAGAGAAGCCACCTCCCCTGCAGTTACTGCCACCAAGGAGCTAACGCGGTGGTTGCGGAGACAAGAGGGACATACCTGAGAACGAGGGCGTGTAGATCAATGGAGCTAAGTAAGAGGTGGGGCTCAGGTGGAGCCGGGACCAGAGGTGCCAGAGTCAGCAGGCAGCAGTCACTGTGATGGAGCAGGTCAGGGGACCAGAGGTACCAGAGTCAGCAGACAGCAGTCACTGTGATGGAGCAGGTCAGGGGACCAGAGGTACCAGAGTCAGCAGACAGCAGTCACTGTGATGGAGCAGGTCAGGGGACCAGAGATACCAGAGTCAGCAGGCAGCAGTCACTGTGATGGAGCAGGTCAGGGGCCAGAGGTACCAGAGTCAGCAGGCAGCAGTCACTGTGATGGAGCAGGTCAGGGGCCAGAGGTACCAGAGTCAGCAGGCAGCAGTCACTGATGGAGCAGGTCAGGGGCCAGAGGTACCAGAGTCAGCAGACAGCAGTCACTGTGATGGAGCAGGTCAGGGGACCAGAGGTACCAGAGTCAGCAGACAGCAGTCACTGATGGAGCAGGTCAGAGGACCAGAGGTACCAGAGTCAGCAGACAGCAGTCACTGTGATGGAGCAGGTCAGGGGCCAGAGGTACCAGAGTCAGCAGGCAGCAGTCACTGTGATGGAGCAGGTCAGGGGCCAGAGGTACCAGAGTCAGCAGGCAGCAGTCACTGTGATGGAGCAGGTCAGGGGCCAGAGTTACCAGAGTCAGCAGGCAGCAGTCACTGTGATGGAGCAGGTCAGGGGCCAGAGGTACCAGAGTCAGCAGGCAGCAGTCACTGTGATGGAGCAGGTCAGGGGCCAGAGGTACCAGAGTCGGCAGGCAGCAGTCACTGTATGGAGCAGGTCAGGGGCCAGAGGTACCAGAGTCAGCAGACAGCAGTCACTGTGATGGAGCAGGTCAGGGGCCAGAGGTACCAGAGTCAGCAGGCAGCAGTCACTGTGATGGAGCAGGTCAGGGGCCAGAGGTACCAGAGTCAGCAGGCAGCAGTCACTGATGGAGCAGGTCAGGGGCCAGAGATACCAGAGTCAGCAGACAGCAGTCACTGATGGAGCAGGTCAGGGGCCAGATGTACCAGAGTCAGCAGATAGCAGTCACTGATGGAGCAGGTCAGGGGCCAGAGGTACCAGAGTCAGCAGACAGCAGTCACTGATGGAGCAGGTCAGGGGCCAGAGGTACCAGAGTCAGCAGACAGCAGTCACTGTGATGGAGCAGGTCAGGGGCCAGAGATACCAGAGTCAGCAGACAGCAGTCACTGATGGAGCAGGTCAGGGGCCAGAGGTACCAGAGTCAGCAGACAGCAGTCACTGATGGAGCAGGTCAGGGGCCAGAGGTACCAGAGTCAGCAGACAGCAGTCACTGTGATGGAGCAGGTCAGGGGCCAGAGGTACCAGAGTCAGCAGACAGCAGTCACTGTGATGGAGCAGGTCAGGGGCCAGAGATAGCAGAGTCAGCAGACAGCAGTCACTGTGATGGAGCAGGTCAGGGGCCAGAGGTACCAGAGTCAGCAGACAGCAGTCACTGTGATGGAGCAGGTCAGGGGCCAGAGGTACCAGAGTCAGCAGGCAGCAGTCACTGTGATGGAGCAGGTCAGGGGCCAGAGGTACCAGAGTCAGCAGGCAGCAGTCACTGATGGAGCAGGTCAGGGGCCAGAGATACCAGAGTCAGCAGACAGCAGTCACTGATGGAGCAGGTCAGGGGCCAGATGTACCAGAGTCAGCAGATAGCAGTCACTGATGGAGCAGGTCAGGGGCCAGAGGTACCAGAGTCAGCAGACAGCAGTCACTGATGGAGCAGGTCAGGGGCCAGAGGTACCAGAGTCAGCAGACAGCAGTCACTGTGATGGAGCAGGTCAGGGGCCAGAGATACCAGAGTCAGCAGACAGCAGTCACTGATGGAGCAGGTCAGGGGCCAGAGGTACCAGAGTCAGCAGACAGCAGTCACTGATGGAGCAGGTCAGGGGCCAGAGATAGCAGAGTCAGCAGACAGCAGTCACTGTGATGGAGCAGGTCAGGGGCCAGAGGTACCAGAGTCAGCAGACAGCAGTCACTGTGATGGAGCAGGTCAGGGGCCAGAGGTACCAGAGTCAGCAGGCAGCAGTCACTGTGATGGAGCAGGTCAGGGGCCAGAGGTACCAGAGTCAGCAGGCAGCAGTCACTGTGATGGAGCAGGTCAGGGGCCAGAGGTACCAGAGTCAGCAGGCAGCAGTCACTGATGGAGCAGGTCAGGGGCCAGAGATACCAGAGTCAGCAGACAGCAGTCACTGATGGAGCAGGTCAGGGGCCAGATGTACCAGAGTCAGCAGATAGCAGTCACTGATGGAGCAGGTCAGGGGCCAGAGGTACCAGAGTCAGCAGACAGCAGTCACTGATGGAGCAGGTCAGGGGCCAGAGGTACCAGAGTCAGCAGACAGCAGTCACTGTGATGGAGCAGGTCAGGGGCCAGAGATACCAGAGTCAGCAGACAGCAGTCACTGATGGAGCAGGTCAGGGGCCAGAGGTACCAGAGTCAGCAGACAGCAGTCACTGATGGAGCAGGTCAGGGGCCAGAGATAGCAGAGTCAGCAGACAGCAGTCACTGTGATGGAGCAGGTCAGGGGCCAGAGGTACCAGAGTCAGCAGACAGCAGTCACTGTGATGGAGCAGGTCAGGGGCCAGAGGTACCAGAGTCAGCAGGCAGCAGTCACTGTGATGGAGCAGGTCAGGGGCCAGAGGTACCAGAGTCAGCAGGCAGCAGTCACTGATGGAGCAGGTCAGGGGCCAGAGATACCAGAGTCAGCAGACAGCAGTCACTGATGGAGCAGGTCAGGGGCCAGATGTACCAGAGTCAGCAGATAGCAGTCACTGATGGAGCAGGTCAGGGGCCAGAGGTACCAGAGTCAGCAGACAGCAGTCACTGATGGAGCAGGTCAGGGGCCAGAGGTACCAGAGTCAGCAGACAGCAGTCACTGTGATGGAGCAGGTCAGGGGCCAGAGATACCAGAGTCAGCAGACAGCAGTCACTGATGGAGCAGGTCAGGGGCCAGAGATACCAGAGTCAGCAGACAGCAGTCACTGATCAAGCAGGTCAGGGGCCAGAGGTACCAGAGTCAGCAGACAGCAGTCACTGATGGAGCAGGTCAGGGGCCAGAGGTACCAGAGTCAGCAAACAGCAGTCACTGATGGAGCAGGTCAGGGGCCAGAGGTACCAGAGTCAGCAAACAGCAGTCACTGATGGAGCAGGTCAGGGGCCAGAGGTACCAGAGTCAGCAAACAGCAGTCACTGATCGAGCAGGTCAGGGGCCAGATGTACCAGAGTCAGCAGACAGCAGTCACTGTGATGGAGCAGGTCAGGGGCCAGAGGTACCAGAGTCAGCAGACAGCAGTCACTGTGATGGAGCAGGTCAGGGGCCAGAGGTACCAGAGTCAGCAGACAGCAGTCACTGATCGAGCAGGTCAGGGGCCAGAGGTACCAGAGTCAGCAGACAGCAGTCACTGTGATGGAGCAGGTCAGGGGCCAGAGGTACCAGAGTCAGCAGACAGCAGTCACTGATGGAGCAGGTCAGGGGCCAGAGGTACCAGAGTCAGCAGACAGCAGTCACTGTGATGGAGCAGGTCAGGGGCCAGAGGTACCAGAGTCAGCAGACAGCAGTCACTGTGATGGAGCAGGTCAGGGGCCAGAGGTACCAGAGTCAGCAGACAGCAGTCACTGTGATGGAGCAGGTCAGGGGCCAGAGGTACCAGAGTCAGCAGGCAGCAGTCACTGATGGAGCAGGTCAGGGGCCAGAGGTACCAGAGTCAGCAGGCAGCAGTCACTGATGGAGCAGGTCAGGGGCCAGAGGTACCAGAGTCAGCAGACAGCAGTCACTGATCAAGCAGGTCAGGGGCCAAGGGAGAAATTAAGTAGCCTTCAGGAGCTCAAGGACCCTCTTTACCTACCAGAGGCCCGATGCGTGAAATTTGTGCGGGGGCTTGGCCCTCGCAGCCCTTGCTTCATCCAGAAGGTCATTCAGAAGGATGTCCGGAAGGTCGTTCGGCTGTCCGGTCTAATGAGCATGTTATGCTTTTATTGTTATAGATTGTGTGTTGAGGTATAATTGACATTAAGATGCATGTATTTAAGGTGCGCAACATAATGTTTTGATATACATTGTGAGATGATCACCACACTCAATCTAATTAACATCCATCACTTCACATAATTACCATTCGTGTGTGTGTGTGTGTGTGTGTGTATGTGGTGAGAACGCTAAAGATCTACCTGCTTCGCAAATTTCAAGTATCAGATACAGTGTGGTTCACTGCGGCCACCGTGCTGTTCGCCAGATCTCACTCATCTGGCACAGAGACTGTACCCCTCAAGCAGCACTGCCACTCCCCAGCTCCCTTCCCCAGCCCCTGGCAACCACCGCTTGACTCTCTGCTGCTATGAGTTTGACTGGATTCTACATATAAGCGAGATCATGCAGATTTTGAGTTTGTCTGGCTCATTTCACCCAGCATAATGTCCTCCAGTTTCGCCCATGCTGTTGTAAATGACAAGATTTCCTTCTCTGTTAAGGGTGAATAATATGCCAGTGTGTGTGTGTGTGTACATGTGATATATCTATAATAATGATCTATAATAATAAAAGCATAATATGCAAATCTACCAAGTGGCTGAAAATCAGAACAACCTTCCGGAAGTAGCCGGGGCTACGAGGGTGGCCGAGGCAGCTTCACCTCTGCCCGTTCCCCCGGGTGCACAGCGGTGCCTTGGTGCTTAGAGTCTCTGTTGAAAGCCTGGGGCGTCCTCCTTCGCTTTGGTGTCTCCTCCGGGTTTCTCGGGGCTGGTTTCCAGAGGCCTGAGAACTCACGCGGCGTGATCGGAGGGTCCACGTGCGGGAATGCCGACAGCTCGGGGCCACGTGAGCACGTTTCAGGCGGGGAGGGCCGTACCGGTGGAGGGGGGTTGGGGACTGCAGTCAGGCTCGGCAGTCTCTGCTGGAAGAAGCCAGAGAGACTTACTTTAATAACCGGCAGGTGAAACTGCCTCCGTAAGCCGGCCTGTGCTGTGAAGATGATGGGGTTGCATTTGTGTGTGAAAACTAGTGAGGTCTCTGAATGGTCACCCCTTAATCTCACTCCTCGTGGGGTGCGTCTTAATGAATCCCGTCCACCGGCTCCCTGGCAGTACAGGAAATGCGCCCTGCACGGAATTAAATGATCTCCGGATACATTTTAAATCCGCCTGGTTTCCTCCCGCCCGCGCAGCTATCCCCTCTCATCATGCCGTTTGTTCCTCGTTGAGTGTTTACTCCCACCACGGCGTTAGTCAGAGCGCAACTGGGGAAAGAAGAAGGAAAATATCCTGAAAATCCAGCCTATTCCTAGCTGAGATGTAAATTACTCTCAGAGTACTCGGCATTTTGGAAAATGTGCTACAATTGTATTGAAAAACCAAATGTGCAAAGATCAAGTTTCCCTTAATTTTTGCCAAGAAAGGCTCAGAAGCCGTGGGGGGCGAGGTGATTGTACGAGGGGTGGGCGGCTGGGTGGAAGCAAGGGCCCTTGTATCCTGGCGAGCGTCCTGCTTGCCGATAGCAGCCCCCAGGAAGCTTTCTGAGGACTGCTGCTCAGAGGAACTTACCCAGCAGGCTTGCTGTGTGTCCCTGGCTCCCGCGTCTGGGTCGCTCTGGTCTCGCTGTAACACTCGGGCCGTTGCTTTCTGTGGGAGCTCACCTGCCCCGGGTGTCCCGCCCAAGCTGAGGCGAAGCAGTGACCTCTTCCAGCGATCTCTCCCGAGACGCAGCGTTACCCGAGTAGGATGACAGGGATGCTTCCCTGAGACAAATACAGCATTGTGTGCGCGTGTGTGCATGTGTGAGCGAGGAGACATACCCACAACATACTTTTAACGAGTATTCAGTAAACAGGATTATCTAAACCAATGGCCAACGGACGCATGAAAAGATGCTCAACATCGCTAACCATCAGGGAAATGCAAATGAAAACCACCATGAGATACCACTTCACACTTGACGGGATGGATGCCTGCCAACAGAAAGACAAGGCGACAAGCGGCGGCGAGAACAGGAAGAGAAATGAGCCCTTGCGCACAGGCGGTGGGAATGAAGATCAGTGCAGCCATCATGGGCAACAGCACGGAGGCGGCACCCCAAATTTACATCAGCCCGCCCAAATCCAGCGGCTCCGCCCGGAGGGCACAGACGCCTGGGAGTGTGGACTCTGGAAGATGACCAACTCGGGTCTGAATCCCAATTTACCACTTCGTGACCTTGACAAAGCTACTGAGTCCCTTGCCCCCACACAGCCCCGGGCCTTGATGGAGACACCCCCTCTACCTTAGCACATGGCAGGGAGGACGGATGAAGTCATGGTGCGTGCCAGCACTTAGCAGGGCTCCTGACGCGCAGTCTCAGTCAGTGCCGACTCTCATTCCGCTGTTATTTCCCTCGGTTCCCTCTCCTTTCGTGTCCTTGCTGGCGTAGCTTGAGAGCTTGAGCTAAACCAGCTCCCAACAGCTGGATGTGAGAAGCAGTTGGAGATCATCTGCAGGATGGTGTGAAAGCAGTAATTAAATGGGGATTACCACCCAAACCAGCCAGGCCGGAGGGACAGGGTAGGAGGAAGGAGCAGAGCTGTGGTAACGCTGGGGCTGGCGGCAGAGGGGTATGGAACCAGAGGACCTGGGAGCCCTCCCCTACGGCTCTCCCTTTGAGTAAGACTCTGTTCTTCGCACTGCACCCTTCACCAGGATAAACCGTACACAGGGTGTGCTGTCAGAGACCCCGGTTCGCTCTGCTGACTCCCGGGCAGCCAGCTGCAGATCTGGGTGCACGGCAGAGAGGGGGTTGGATTCTGTGGCATCGGCTCCCGCCCCCTGAGAAAGCCAGTGAGGGGCCCAGGCCGCAGGCCCTTCCTCAGGCAGCGCTTCCTGCATTAAAGGGGCAGGAGTGAGCAGGACAGTACGCAGCCCCTGCTTCTTCCTGGGCGTCCTGCAGCGAAGTGAGCAAACACAGATAAATCAGGATCGAGTTAAAGTGACGTCTCCACTTGCTCAAGGCTAGCCAGACCACAGGGAAACAGAAAGGAGGTGAGAGCCAGCTGGGAGGGAGGAAAAGCACGTATGCACGCGGGCACCGCGCGGGCATGAAATCAGTGTGACTCACCCACAGCGTGGAGGTGACCGGCCAGCCGGACCCAAAAGACCCAGCAGAGCTGGAACAGGAGCGAGGAACCTGCCCTCTGGTGCCACCCAGAGCGGGGGAGGGTGGGGGGAGGGCACAGGCAAGAGCTGGCCACGCTCCACCAGGTGGGGCCTTTCCCACTGTGCTGATGGCCATAAAACGACAGCAGAGGCCTGGCCCGTGGGGCCCAGTGGGTGAGCACTGACCTGTGAACCAGGAGGTCACCTTTCGATTCCGGGTCAGGGCACAGGCCCGGGTTGCAGGCTTACTCCCTAGGATGGGGCGTGCAAGAGGCGGCGGATCCATGATTCTCTCATTGTTGATATTTCGATTTCTCTCTCCCTTCATCTTCGAAATCAATAAAAATATATATATTTTTTAAAAGATAGCAGAGGGTCTCATCGTGAAAGCAAGACCACAAGAGACCGAGGAAAACAGCCACGGTGCCCTGTGCTTGCCCCCTGCTCTCCCCAAACCGTGGTGCCAGTCCGGCGCCCTGACGCCAGTGCCTGCCTACACGTGCGGCCTCCCTGTCAGCCAGCTGCGGAGCTCACGGGTTCGTTCATCTTCACCCGCCTGCTGGGGCGGGGGGCGCTCGGCTGCCTCAGCAACGCTAGGAGGCGGATTCGCGCGGGGCCTTTACAGAAAGGGCGCTGTCTGTGCTCTCGCCTCCAGGGAGCCACGCAGAGGAACCGCTAGACCCGGGACTGGGAATGGGAGACACGGTCATCTCACGTCTTCCTTCCTCATTTCACAAGGGAGCCCACTGTGGCCTGGGAGGCTCGCTGACTTCCATGGGCCCCCCACGCCACGATCGGGGGGACGGGTGAGAATCGGGGCAGCTGTAGAGGAATCAACTTGGGAAGTGACACGCGGCGGCGTACGTGAATTAATGGGACCCTCCCCTGTGACGGCATGAAAAATAGGACGGATGTTCTCACCGAGTCCAGGTCCTTCGCCCGCCTGAGGGTCCACAAACACAGAAAAACAAAACAAAAATTAAACAGCGAAGGCAGCGAGCGAGCCCGGTTTGCAGAAGCAGGAGGCCTGGGCTGGGCGGCTCTGAGATGGCGGGTGGCGCGCCAGATGGGGGGGCGGGGGGCATGGCGTTTCCGCAGTTGGGCCTCCGGCAGAGAAGCAGGAGCTGCCCGTGAGCGCACGTGCCCCTTCCCCTGGTCCACAGCCCGCCCAGCCACTCGGGCTTCCGTCTGTCCTGCCAGCAGGGCTCTCGCTCCTGCCTGGGCCCTGGGTTGGCATCCCCTCCGCCAGGACTGCTCTCTCACGTCTCCAAAGGCCGGGTCCTGCCTCCTTGGGCTCAGAGGGCCGCGCTCACAGACGCCTTCCGACTCCCGTAAGTAAGCGAGCCCGGCCCCGCCCGGCCCCGGAGCGCCGCCCTGGGTTTGTTTCCGCGCCATCACGCTCCGTTTCTCCGTCTGGGCTTGTTTGTGGTTCCCCGCGTACTTGAGGGTGGAGACCTCAGCTTTCTGTTCGCCACGAGGTCCCTGGCGCCTAGAACGGTGCTCCAGCCGTATTTTGGAAGGAATAAATGAATTTGTTCCCAGATCCACATCTAGAAATAAATGTTTTTAAATCGCAGCCATCAGGCAAGTGCACGTGGCGATGTGTCCGTCTCGCGATGCTTTACGGAGAATCCCGTGCGCGTCCCAAGCAGAGCCAGCCCCCCGGCCCCCGTGCTCCCCGCAGAAGACAGCATGATTCCTGGGAAGTCACTTCAGACCCAAACCCAGAGGTTCCAGTTCCCACTCCCCACACCACTGACTTCCACTCCTGGGCATTGTTACCCACAGGTGCGTCCCGGGTCAACCCCATTCATGTCTCACCTAAGCCACAAGGGGCGTCGGTTGGAAAACCTTTAAAATAACGTCTCCCACGGCCAGTCATGTCAAAGCCAGGGGCCGGCTGCTGCGAGGAGAGCGCCTGTGAGGAAAGGAGAGCCCGGGATGGGATCTCCTGAGTCCGCTCCCTGCCCGCCCCACCCCCTTCCTGCATCAGACGCTGTCCTGCCGCACCCCAGGGGTGCCAACAAGGCAGCCCCTCACTTGGGATGCCAGCGGGTGTCTCCTGGAGCACACTCTGTTGCGTCTTGAGTCAGTGATCCAGAAGGAAAGCAGAACGAGGCGGGGCCCATGGGGCCAAACTCTCCGATGGTCTGGCTCCCCTTAGCGCGCGTCTCAAATCATCGCCCGTCAGTGCTTTGTAGGAAGACGGGCGTGCGGTCAGCCCTCCCTCGGGCTCCCTCCGTGGCTGGCTGTCCTCCGGCCCCTGTGGGCCGCCCCGGCCGCAAGGCCACCGATCGGTGCACAATGTCAGCGCCTGTGCTCGGTCAGCGGGCAGCGCGTCCCCAGGAGCTGCCGGCAGGGGCCCTCGGGATGGAGCTGGGCGCTGACCTCAGTAGGAGGGCCACCGGCTCGATCACCGGGGACAGAACCCGGCCAGCCCCAGGGGCCGGTGGGCTCACACCTCTCAGTTCAGGGGCACTGCTTGCCCTTGCAGGTGACACAGGTCTAAGGGCATCACACAAAATGCATTGAAGTCACCAGAGTGGGACAGAGGGAAGCCCACCTCTCTCCCGAGTCTGAGGGGGGAGCAAAGCATTTAGCAGGGCCGGTGCACTCAACCAGCAGCCCAGTCACGGCTCACCCTCTTCACCACCCGGCCAAGCGCAGGCGCCGTGCAGGGCGCCATGGTGAGCGCCCCGCTGGGCACCAGGCCTCGGGGTGAGCCACAGGGACAGTGCCCTGCCTCCCCCACAGCCTGCACTCCGGGCCGGGCTGTCTTTTCTTTCCCGAAGGACCACGTTGGGATGGAATTCACGCCAGACAAGTCACTGGCTTTTCACCTCTTCACGCAGGTGTTCAGCCTTCCCCGCAGTCAACGTGGGGACATGCCCATCACCTCACAGGTGGCGCGGGGACACCAGGGTCCAGCCACAATGGGGCCAGTCCTCTCCGTCCTTGGAAGCAGGAAGCAGAGGCATGAGGAGCTCTCTGATCTTGGGCTGCAAGAAGGCTCCCTGCAAGGCGACGTGGGCGCGGAGAGCTGGAGAGGGAGTGGGAGAGAGTGGGCGGAGGCGGCAGAGGAAGCAGGGCCGCGGCTTCGTGGTGAATCTGAGGAACGGGGGGGGGGGGGGGGGGAGGGGGAGGGGATTTGGATTTTATTTCAGGACAGTTGCTTTCTTAAAAAATAAAAAAAAAGTTTCAAGTCTCCCATCACCCCATGCGCAGATTTTCATAAAGATCCATCTCCAGCGGATGCTGGGCTGGGGGGCGGGGAGGCCGAGTGAAGCAGGAGGGCGGTCAGAGGCCCAGCTGCGGGGTGCGGGGGCCTGCATCGGGGTGTGGGCCGTGGAAGTGAGAGCTGGGAGTTGAGTCAGGATTTGTTGGGACCTGAACCTTGGTCACTGATTGACGGTGGGAGGGATGAATCCCAAATACGATGCAGGGAAACCGGAAGAAAACCAACATTTTAGGAGTTGAGAGCGAGGTCATTTCCAAGTTCAACAATTTTTAAAAGACTGTATTTTTACTGATTTCAGAGAAGAAGGGAGAGGGAGAGAGAGAGAGAGAAACACTGATCGGCTGCCTCCTGCCCAGCCCCTACTGGGGATCCAGCCCACAACCCGGGCATGTGCCCTCGACCGGAATTGAACCCAGGAACCTTCAGTTCACGGCCGAGGCTCTATCCAACGAGCCACACCGGCTAGGGCCCAGGTTCAACTACTGAGAATACTGGCAGTGAAGTGGGTCTCAGCTGAGCCGTCACACAGGTGGTTGACGGTGAGTCTGGCGTAGAGGTGAGGCCTGGACCGAGGCCACCGACACAGGAGTCACTGTGCAGCAGGTTACAGCCCCGGGAGGACGGCGGCCGCCGCGGAGAGCAGCTGCCCGTCCTGCCCGTGACCTGAGCACTCACGGAGCCTCGGGTGCCCTCTCGGCAGAGTTCAGGGGCGGCGGCCAGAGTGCCAGGCGGGGGTGAGGCCGGCGGGCACCGGCACGGCTCTAGGGGGAGGGGCACCACCCAGAGCAGGGCTCAGGGTCCGCGGGTAAATGGGGGTGGTGGCGGGAGAGGGCTCCAGCAGTGACGAATGTCGTGAGTCATGATGCTGGGTGCACGGCGCCCGTAGGGGAGCTCGGGTGGAAGGCCCATTCTGTCCCTGTTCCGATCCGACGGGCACGTATGAGGGAGGCCCGTATGAGAGACCTAGGGGAGCGCGGTTTCCTGTGAAGCAAGGGTGCCCTGCAGCCTGGGTCCCCTCTTAGCTACAGAAGCTGAGGCAAGTCTCAGCAGCATCAGGTGTGTGAGCCAGACAGTGCCAGCTACACGCCTGCCGAGGAGATGGGGCCCTGGGCGCAGAGCGGCAGGCGTCATGCTGGGTCACCCTCGTCTACACCAGGAAATGAACGCGCTGCCCGCCCCGCATTGCGAGCACCTCCCGCTGCTGACTCGGGATCCTGGCTGTGTCCGCCTCTGCTCCACAGAAGCTGAAAAATCGCTTGTTATTCATTTGCGTAAAAGCTTCCAGCGCCAGAATGTGACTACAAAGCTATTTTTGCAAAGCAAATTGGAATCCTCAGCTCCTGCTTGCGAACGATACGCCATTCATCAGCGGTCCTAAGCGTGGAGCTGAGGATGTTTGCCTCCCATCGTCCAGGGGCGATGAACACGGAGGCGCCTAGTGAGTCTCTCAGCTCTCTGCACAGCCATCTGTAAAACCGCCCACACAGCCCGTCCCCTTCCCGGTTCCAGGCAAGCGGACAATTCCACCTCCCTTTGGGGAACCCCCATTCGTGGTCAGTATTTATTACCCACTCTTTTCTGTCCGTCAACAAGCATTTCCTCGGCTTCTGTGCACGCGTGGCGCCCTAGTGGGCAGTGAGTGGAGACTCCCATCTTACTGAGCTTCAGAGGGGCCGGGCCTCAGAGGCGTGCGTTCCATCTGAAGGCGGTGGTGGCCTCACGCAAGAGCCACGACAATGGAGAGCGTGTCCTATGCTTGGATGGCACTGTCCTCAGGCATTCCACGACAGACTAGTGGGAGGAGGGGACGGGGATGGAGCGACAGCACAGGAGAGAAGGGGAGGAGGTACATTTCAGGTAAGAGGACCATACCTGCGTCTGGGTGTTTTTCTTCGTGAGTTCTTTTTATTTTGTTAAAGATACGTGTTCCTCTATTTATTTAAATATATTCTTATTGATTCCAGAGAGGCAGGGAGAGGGAGAGAGAGAAACATCAGTGATGAGGGAGAATCATGGATCGGTGCCTCCTGCAGGCCCCACACTGGGCTCAGGCCCGAAACCAGGGCCTGTGCAAAACCAAGTTGGAGTTCTCAGCTTTTTGCTTTTGAATGACTAAAGCCATTCCGGACTGGGAATCAAACCACTGACTTCTGGGCTCCTGGGCTGGCGCTCAACCACTGGCCTGGCCGTGTGCCTGTTTGGAAGACCACGCACAGCCTAGACTGGCTCAGAAAGGCAGACCACAGGGAGGCGTTGGAGGTTCGCATACAAGATGAAGGAGGCTGTGGGGGAGCAGGTAACTAGACTTGACTCCTGCCGCGGACAAAAGATGTGCAAGTGAATGCTATACCGACCCCGGGAAGCAATGGCAGCGTGAGCCTCTGAGGTGGGAAACGCGCTCGGGAGTCAGGAGTTAGGAATACCAGCGGAGCGAACACCCTTTGTCCCTTAACGTGTGTCAGTCAGAAACAACACCAACAAGTAAAACCAGAAAAACAGTCTCCAAATGCGATCTCTTCCATCGAGGGCAGATTAGTGATTTCACAAAGCAGAGACGCACTGCCCTCTTGGTTGTGTTTTGTTTTGTTTTGTTTTGAGGATAAGAAAGTGGGCGGAAAAGGGTGGACTCAAAGCACGTCATTTCGGCCTGGGTTCACCCTGCCCCTCTGCAGCCCAGAGTCAAGGTGAGGCTGGCCAGGAGGAAGACCTGAGCTGGGCTTCCGTCACGAGTAACCTCTCCACCCGACGCCATCGAACCCGACAAGCTGCGGGCGCGCGTGCATCCAAGGCCTCGCGCCCCCTCAGGTCAGAAACAAACGCTTCCCTACGTACCAGCCCTGTGAACCTGCCTCCGGGCGGCTGGCTCGGCAGGTGCTGAACCCGAACTGCCCTTCCACCTGCCGGGCAGCTCCCTGCACCGAGAGCACAAGTCGGGGGACCCCACGCCCACCCTCCTGTACCTCTCCACACACGGCACGTGCGGTGTGGGCACGGACCGAGTGACTGGCGTTACGGAGTCCCTCCCTTCTCATTGACTTGGGGAGAAGCTCGTGGGTACCCGTGTGCTGTTCATAAGACACCCCCATATCACCGAGGGCCAGGGCTGTTGAATGAGCTTGGGCTACGGGAACCTGACGTCCTTGCAAGAAAACAAATCCATGACATTTAAATGTTTACTCTACACTCTGCTGTTATCCGTTTGCTTAAGGAAATGTGGTAGGTGCCCGAAGGGTGTGATGGGAGGTACCAGTGATTCGCTCCCACGCCCTCTCCAGGTTTATTAAGTAAAAATGGTCAGGAGTCGGTGTGGGGAACATGAGAACAAAGACTGCGCCCAGATAAAACCATTCATTCAGAACTAAAATTCAGTCATATTTAATTTCATTTTCACTAATACAAACTAGGCTAACCACCCACACTTCCCAATGATCTCACACACGCCCTCTCTTTAGTGAGAACTCGAAGAACATGTTGCATCGGGCATGATCAGTGTTTGCAATACCACTATTCAAGTACCACACGCTTGACCAGATTAGCACTGTATCTCAGTCCAACCGCGACCGCTGGGACACATCCAAGACCTTCGTCACGCTTCCGAGGTGGACACTGCGGCGCAGCTGTGTGCTACCATGTTACCGACACTGCAGCTTCTGAGCGCCACCCGTCAGCTGGCCGCACGCCTGACGATGCGTGTGAACCCCGGCAGGCGTGACGCGCCCCTGAAAGGTGCCGCTCCGGCTGCTTCCGTCCCGGCGCCGCGCGGCACACGCACTTCAGTGGCGGCAAGTGCGGAAGCGATGACTACTTCTGATGAGCTAACCGATCGCAGAGCATGCAGCGGGGAACCTGCCGTCGTCGACTGTTCCGACCGTTCGGTCAAGGTCACGACTAGTTGGCGTGATCACCGGACGTGTTGCGCTTGCCTGGCAGCATGTCCCGCCATTCGCGTGCCGGCGGCGGCAGCAAGAGGCCCAGTCCCTGTGGGAGGCGGGCCGCGCCGCCCCGGCGGGGTCCGTGCCCTCGGCAGTGGCCGCCAGGACTCCGCGTCCAGGCAGAACGTAACCCGCTCCTCGAACGCGTGTCTCCCGGGGCCCCCGCCGCGCCTCCTCACTAGCTGACCAGACACGGGTCGTCGGCGCCGGGCTTGACCTCGCCGGCCAGCAGCAGGTTCATCACCACCTTGGTCAGGTAGCTGCAGGTCCCGCGCCGGCCCAGCGGGGGCGTGTTGTAGAAGGCAGTCATGTCGCCCTGGGAAGGAAGCGCAGGTGCGTTGGACTTTCTGGTTGGTAGAGTGGACAGGGCCCGTGGCGTAGCTCAGTGGTTGCGTGTGGACTTACGTACCAGGAGGTCCTAAGTGCCCTGACCGGGTTGTGGGCCTGTGGGTCCCCAGGAGGCAGCCGATCCATGACTCTCGTCACTGATGTTTCTCTCCCCCTCCCCCTCCCTCTCTGACGGGTAAAATGAGTGCCAGCCCCGGGAAGACCGTTCTCAGGATTTCCTGCTGGAAAACGAGCTTCCAGCGCTCCCCTTTCCCGGTCCCGAGGCGTCTCCTCAGCGAACAAAACAAAAGACGGACCTTTTCCGCTCCTCCTCTCTGCGGACAGTGCGTGTTTACTTAGGGCCTCCTGACAGCTGGACACAGACTGTGACACAGAGAGCCTGGGGGGCGCACACGGCCCGCACCCCTCCCGGGGGGAGTCCTCAGCCTCGGGGGCCCGGGCTCCTCTCGGCGAGGCACCCGTGAACTGCTCCTCCATCCGGGAAATTCACCTCTTCCCAGGCTTCTTCCTGCAGAACTTCATGGCTGAACTGACTCACAACTAACAAAGGCCCTTAAATCCTCAGCTAAGTCAGAGCTCCTGCCCCTCCCCCCCGAGTTCCCCGTGGTGCCATCTGGGAATCTGCCAGCTACACGGTAAGAGAGTGGGGATCGCCTGAAGACCTGGGGCATGAAAAGCATCTCCGGAAAGCTATTTTCTCCACTCACCTGATCTTCAGCGCCCTGGAGCTGACCCTGGTCTTTCTGGAATTCCTGAAACGCTTCCCTCACCAGACTGTCCAGGTCGACTTTGTCCTGAAACTCGAGCTCGGGGTTCCTTTCCAGGACCACGGACACGACCATCAGCAGCTGGAGAGACGACATTGAGGCCAGGTGAGCGGCCGGAGGTGGCGCAGGCTGGCGGGTCACCCCTTCCCGGCCAGGGCGGCCCGCGGCCCCCAGTGCGCCCCGTCCAGCGATGGGCTTAGGTTCGTTGCGGCTGGAACCTTCCGAACCGTGCGCAGCAGCCGCCTGCGCGGTACTGGGAACGACACTTCCTGTCTGAACCGTGCTGAGATGTTCAGTCGTTAAGTAAAGCTAGAGACTCGGAGAATGACTGTCCCCACCCTGTCTACAGGAGTGCCCAAACCCCCCCTCTACCCCCCCGGCCCCACCCCCGTGTCCGAGCTCGCCTGGCCACTGGGCAGTAATCCTTGTCGGCCAGACACCAACACCACGTCTGCGGGAGGCTCCCAGGGGACGTGGGGGGCAACAAAGCCAGAGGCAGCGGGTGAGTCCGTGGAGACTGTGGACGGAGGCTCACGATCACGTGACTCAGAGCCCAGCACCCAATGAGTATAAATCTGTGACCCCACAGCAGTTTCTCCGGGGACTGTCATGTTGTGAAAAATGCACTCAAGCCTGGCCGGTGTGGCTGAGAGGCTGAGCATTGACCTATGAACCAGGAGGTCAGGGTTCAATTCCCAGTCAGGGCACAGGCCCGGGTTGTGGGCTCCATCCCCAGTAGGAGGCGTGCAGGAGGCAGCCGATCCGTGATTCTCTCCCATCACTGATGTTTCCCCCTCTCTCCCCCTCTCCCTTCCTCTCTGAAATCAGTAAAAAGATATTTAAAAACAGAAAAGGTGCTCGCTCTCTCTAGGGTGCACTTGCTGGTGAGGGTGAGTGCGCGCTGACAAAGCGGGACGTCCCTCCTGCCCAAGGACGTGGGACGTGGGAACTGTTCGTATGCCTCAGCTCGGGTCAGAGGTCAGGACCCAGTGCGGGGAGGGGGTTGGGGCCAGGCAGGGGAAGCTC
Source organism: Corynorhinus townsendii (assembly GCA_026230045.1). Lineage (NCBI taxonomy): Eukaryota > Metazoa > Chordata > Mammalia > Chiroptera > Vespertilionidae > Corynorhinus > Corynorhinus townsendii. The sequence goes on along the minus strand of JAPDVU010000011.1, from coordinate 2,099,787 downwards.
TGGTCCCTGGCCCGTCTCTCTGACCGGCTTTCAGGGAGGAAGCGGACAGCGCCCGTCAGCAGCCCGCGCCCGGCCACGCACCTCCACGACGATCTGCCTGTACTTGGGCTGGTCGATGTTGCCCAGCGTGTCTTCCACCAGGAGCGAGAAGTTCATCTCGTACATGGTCATGTCCGACAGCGTGGGTTGCTGGAACGGAGAGCCCAGCGTCACCGCCACACCGGAGGGGGGGCGGGGGCGGCCTGGCTCCACCGTTGGAGCTCCACTCGCTCCCCGAGAATCCCGTTCGGTCCCTACAAGCCCGAGTGCCTTCCAGCTCGAGGCCGGATCTCATGTCGAACTGCTCAACCCGCCGGCGCGGAGAGCCAGCCTCCCGTTTCCAGTCACCCTCGCCGCCACAGCCACGTGTTTAGGGGTAGGGGCCAGACTAGGCACCGCGTGGGCACACGGGGGACAGTCAGGAAGCGGGACGGCGCGGGGTGCCCGCTGCGGGGAGAGAGCAGGCCGGGCGCTCTGCGCAGCCACGGGCTGTGCCGCACGCGGAACGCAGCCACGGGCCTCAGCGAAGGGAATGCGCGGCCGCCGCCTGCCAGTCCCTCGCTATGGAGCTTCCCTGTGGCGGTCCTGTCTGAACCGGCGGCGCAAAAATGCACCAAATAAGCAAGGACAGCGCCGTGCGCGGGGAAGGCAGGCAAACACAGAAACAAGCAAAACGGAAGTGCTGTCTCTGCCCTTCACATGTCACCTAAAGCAGGAGGACGGCCCGTGTGCCACGCACCTTTCACAGCCAGCAGAGCAGGAAGTGAGCTGCACCTGGGCATGGCGGAAGAGGCTGAGCGTGGGCTCCGCGAGCGGGCAGGAGCCGCCAGCATCCCCGCAGGCAGACGTGGCGAGTCACACTTCCCTGCTTACTCCCGCCAACTCCCCTCAGCCTCACCACTATGCGCATCCACTCACTCCCCAAGGGGGGGCCAGTGGGAACCCCCTTCAGTGGAGCCGCAGCAGCACTGTCCTGCCTGTGCAATGCCCACCCTGCATCCCGTGTGGTCGGTGCTGCGTCCCGTCTGCAGCGCAGCCCCACATCCACTACTGCTCCCTTCCCTAAGCCTGCTTACAGGGGGCGTGGGGGGGCGGGGGCAGCGCGTGCGAGGGGGATAAGAGCAAAGAGGTCTCCCTGTCGCACTGCACGTCCTTTTCCACCTGGATCACTTCCCTTGTCGGCTTCGGTGCCCCTCCCACCGGAAGGGCGCCTGGCTCTCCCGAGGGCCCATGTGCTGGGAGGTCGTCCTTCTCAGCTTCACTCTTTACCCCTGCTCCAGGGGCTCCAGGGGCTCCAGGGGAGCGTGCCTGGACCCTGGACGTGCGGCGTGCCGAGGGCACCACGCCCAGCTCAGGCCCCTTCAAAGCCCCCCGCCGACGGCCACGCGGCGTACCTGCGGCAGGTGCTTCCCCGCGACAACGATGCCGTTGGGCGTGCGCTCCAGGATCTGCCACACGCGGTCGTAGAACCCGGCGGGCGTTCTGTTCAGACACCCGTTGATCTGACGCCTGTTCAGCCACGATCTGCAACCAGAGGGGAAGGCCTCGGAGCCAGCTGCCAGCGCACCCCGGCAGGAAGCCCGGCTGGCTTCCAGCGCGCACCAGCCCTCCGAGAGGAAGCCGGGACCGCCCGCGATGCAGACCCGGCCCGTGTTAGGGGGTACTCAATATTTCAGAGGGGGAGGCGCTCGCCGGAGAGGAGAAACCCCGACTTAATCTCTCCCTGCCATTAAATGACCAACACCCAAAGCAGCTTCATTTAAACACACAGGAGCAGCTGAAGTCATCGTGCGAGAGCCTTTTCGGTCCTAAAAACGTTCGATTCAGGGCAACCCAGGAGTGTTCGCTTTGCCCTTACTCCGCCCTCCGCGCAGGCCAAGTCTCTGGACGGGTTCAGCCTGCGGAGGTGAGCCGTCTACTCGGGGCGGAGAGCAGGCCGCACGCTCCACAGCGTCACCACACCGAGCCCGCGCGCCCACGCGTGGGGAGGAGCTGGGCGCGCTGCCAAGGTTCGGGAAGGGAGTGAGGGCTGGAAGCAGTGCTGTGTTCTGCACGGAATAATGAAAGTGAAGGAGCGCTCGCGCACGACACCTGGAAAGTGTCCAGTTCAAGTCAGTGTTAAATGACGGCTGGAGACAGTTATCTTTGACTCGCGTCTCTCTGCGCTGTCCCTGCGGCCGGCTGTGGCACCTTCCTCCCGACACCTATCAAACGTGAGTTACTGTGGACCAGAGGGGCCTCCTTACCGTCCGTTCTGCTGCGGCTGGAGGATGTCCATGAGGAGCTGTTTGACGGCGCTGGGCGACAGCTGGTACAGGTCCACGGCGTTCTGGTCGCCGGCCCGGATCTGCAGCTCGTACTCCATGGCGTGGATGATCCACCTGACACGTAACGGGCAAGAGCAGACCCATCACCCGGACTGCAGTCGCCTGGGCTTCTGGCGGCGGCGCCCGCTCAGCACCGCCCTCCCAGGGGCGCAGACAAGGCCACGCAACTCCTGAGCCCAGCGACCTGCTCCCATCAGGGCTACGTGACGGCATCTGACCGCTGAACACGCCGCTGTGCTGGCGGACGAGGTGAGGCAGCGAACGTGGAAACCGGGTTAGAACTCGGGATCTAGCCACGTGAGATCCCATCCACCGGGCACGACAGACCACCACGTGAACAGCTGTCACACTATCCTTTTTTTTTTAAATGTGCTTTTATTGATTTCAGAGAGGAAGGGAGAGAGAGAGAAACATCAATGATGAGAGAATCACCCATCGGCTGCCTCCTGCACGCCCCACACTGGGGGTGGAGCCCACAACCCGGGCCTGTGCCCTGACGGGAATCGAACCCTGACCTCCTGGTTCACAGGTTGACGCTCAACCCCTGAGCCACCTGGCCGGGGCTGAGGAGCTTTTCATAAGTATGTTTATAGTTTTATCTCATTTTGTTCCTTGACCGTATTCTGAGGAAAGAACTGAGATAAACTAGCTTTGCAAACCACAGAAAAGTCTGGAAAGAACATGGCGCCCGCAGGAAGCAGCGCTGCACACACCATTAGGGAGAGGCAGGGAACGAGCTTCGCCAGCAGGTCCTGTGCGTCCCCCTCCTCCCGCTCCCGGCAAGCACTGAGCCGCAGAGAGCCGCTGAGCAGCTAAGCACGGCCCTCGCTCTCACTCTCACCAGGCGCTGTCTCCCAAGGGGAGGGGAGGGGAGGAGAGGGGAGGGGAGGGGAGGGGAGGGGAGGGAAGGGGAGGGGAGGGGAGGGAAGGGGAGGGGAGGGGAGGGAAGGGGAGGGGAGCCACGCCCAGAGAGCCTCCACCACCCGGGGGGTTTCCAGTGGTGCGGTTCCTATGGATACGCGTCCCAGAAAGCCAGCCCCACGCTATCGCAGGTGCGGAGAGGAAAGCATGGGTGGGAATGACCCCAGGGTCAAGTCCTTCTTTCTGCCACGCTGGTTTCAGAGCAATGTGGTGCGTCCTCTGGGGCGGCGCTAGCTCTCGGGGGGGAAGGGACGGTCAAAAGACTGTTATCCTCCCCAGCCCGCCCGGGACATCGACCAGGCGCACGGCCCTTCCTGTCCAAAGACCCAGGGATACGCTCGGCTCGCTGCCAAGCAGCTGGGAAAGCGGCAGGTGCGCTCGGCTGACCACATCAGCCTCCTAGGATCGGGCCTGCTGGGGGGACAAGGTCTCCTGGGCACGCGGAGGGTGGGAGGGGACCCGCTCCTGGACGGGCCTGGGCTGGGCCTTTCCTCCCAAACACGCTCCCGGGAGGCCAGGCAGCACGTGCGTGCATCGGCAAGCTCCTTTCCAACGGGCCAGTCAAGCAGGGGACGCCGCGTGCATGGAATCGGACAGCACTCTAAACCAGGAAGGCTGACCCTTTCTGAAACGGGAAAATGCCATCAGAATGCACTGATTCGCCCAGAGGCGTGGCTCGGCGGCTGAGCGTCGACCTATGAACCAGGAGGTCAGGGTTCGATTCCTGGTCGGGGCACAGGCCCGGGTTGGATGTTCACCCCGCAGTGGGGGGCGTGCAGGAGGCAGCCGGTCCATGATCCTCTCTCATCACTGATGTTTCTCCCTCTCCCTGCCTCTCTGACATCAATAAAACTATTTTTTAAAAGAATGATGCACTGATTCATAACAAGAAACAACTTTTCATAGCCGTTCTGAAGCTATTTTGAGACGCTAAGAAGATTTCGCCCAGGTTGCTATTGAGTGAATGGGCGACGGCACGCCCCACACCAATCATCCCAGAGGGGCGGCAGGCTGCGGAGGGGAGGGAGCCTGGTCCAGACGGGCACAGGAGGGTGGTCTCCCTCCTTGTCTCACATCTCTCAAGCTAATGACCTCAGAGCTGTGTCCTCCCCTGCCCCCGGGATGCACACGCAGTGTCACAGTCTGCCCCCGTGTGATCCCAGAGGCAGCGGGCAGCGGGAGAGGGGCCGTGCCGGCCGTCACTGTGCGGAGGGGGTGCAGGCAGATGAGCGGAGATGACACAGGCGGATAGCACGCATCCTCGGGGCTCTCCCCGGCAGCTGCTGACAGGCCCGGCGCCCAGAGCTGGATCGCAGGTCTTTACAGTAATGGGCCTGTCAGCAGCTTGATTGACCTCAACGTAAAAGCCGCGCGCGAATCAATACACGCCAGCGCATCAAATCACTATCCGACCAGCCCCCGTCCGCGGGCGGGCTGACTGCTGCCTGGGCCTGGTGGAGCCACGCTGGGGGAACCGCCCCGCAGGCCTGACCTCGGGGAGGGGAGGCGGCGATGGAGGCCGCGGGGCCACGCGGGTGCGACTCACCCCACGCGGATCTTGAGCATGCCGCTGAACAGCTCGGGGCTGTTGGCGATGGCCCAGCCCACGTGGATGACCAGCTCCTGCTGGAGGGCCGCCTCCCGCTCGTCGTGGGCGTTGCACTTGTAGATGATGTCCTTGATCACCCGCGGGGACAGCGGGTTGGAGATCACCTCCTCCTCATGCCCGAAGGCGCCCAGCGTGACCTAGGAGAGACGGAGCTCATCGGCCACCTCCCAGCGGCCCACGCGGCCAGAGAGGCCCGGGCCGGGGCGGGCGGCTGCACTCGCGCGCGGCGGGGCGGGTGGGGTGGCTGCTCCTGCCTTGACGGTAATGGCTTTGAAAGCGTGATTCCCACCGGGGCCCCGGGTGCAGTCTGGACTGAAAGCGGAGGGCAGGGGGGGTCCCAGCTCATGGGAGGAGGGGAGGGCTGAGGGCAGGAGGAACATAAACAGCTATTAAGATGGAACTACTCTGAAGGGCTGGGGCACCAGCCAGTCCCCGAAGAAACCAGAGCACACTGAGCGGCGCCTTCCTGCAATCTACACACTGAGCACGTGAGGGATGTCCTTCCCTTCTCTTCCGGTTTCCCTGGGACTTTTCAACAACACGCCGCCTTTTCACGGGTAACGGGAGGTCACCCCGTGAGTTCTAAATACTGGCTGCTCTCTCACCTGCAGAGGGGAGTGCGTGGGGCAGCCCACAGAGAGAACAAAAAGGCACAGAGGGTGGTGATGAACACTCAGAGCAGGAAGTGCTGTTGAGCATGGGGCCTGTCTGCAGGGGTGAGGAGAGAGCAGGGCATGGGGCCATGTCTGCAGGGGCGAGGGGAGAGCACAGCAGGGCCCTGTGTCTGCAGGGGTGAGGGGAGAGCAGGGCATGGGGCTGTGTGTCTGCAGGGGTGAGGGGAGAGCAGAGCAGGGGCCCTGTCTCTGCAGGAATGAGGGGAGAGCACAACAGGGGTGAGGGGTGAGCAGAGCAGGGGCCCTGTGTCTGCAGGAGTGAGGGGAGAGCACAATAGGGGTGAGGGGTGAGGCGTGAGCACAGCAGGGGCCCTGTGTCTGCAGGGGTGAGGGGAGAGCAGAGCAGGGGCCCTAGGTCTGCAGGGGTGAGGGGAGAGCAGAGCAGGGGCCCTAGGTCTGCAGGGGTGAGGGGAGAGCAGAGCAGGGGCCCTCTGTCTGCAGGGGTGAGGGGAGAGCACAATAGGGGTGAGGGGTGAGGTGTGAGCACAGCAGGGGCCCTGTGTCTGCAGGAATGAGGGGAGAGCACAACAGGGGTGAGGGGAGAGCACAGCAGGGGCCCTGTGTCTGCAGGAGTGAGGGGAGAGCACAATAGGGGTGAGGGGTGAGGCGTGAGCACAGCAGGGGCCCTGTGTCTGCAGGGGTGAGGGGAGAGCAGAGCAGGGGCCCTGTGTCTGCAGGGGTGAGGGGAGACGGCAGAACATGGGGCCTTTTGCCCCAGTTTCGTGGTGGGTGGAAACTGAGAACTTGTGGTTTGCTGCATTGCGAGTGGCACCGACCGGTGAGTCTGGGTGCGATGCGTTTACGAAGATGCCAGCGAGTGAAGAAAACACCCAGAAGGCACATGGGGCCTCCAGAGGCAATGGCGACTGAACCCCAATTCATGCCAGCGCCCTCAAAGGTCTCCAGAGCCTTCCCTGACGTGGCGGAATTAACGCTCGTCCCAGGTGAGGACAGGGGCCTGGGCCCAGGCAGAAGCTTCCCGCCTGTGCTCCCTCCACAGCGCGCGGCGGGCGCCACCGGGCTGGCCGGAGCGGCACTGCGGCGAGGAGGGCGTGGGCGCTCCCCGACCGTGTCTGTGTGCCCGCCAGGGGCATGGAAGTGCCACCTCTCAGCAATGTGGAGAAAGCAGAAACAACCACATGAGAAAAGTGCTTTGGCTTCTAAGCATTTTCTCCCTGCTGTCACCTTTTTCTCAACTGACGTTACGGAGCGAGAAAGGAAGAGGGAGAGAGGGGATCATGGGCGTGAGAGAGAAACACGGGTCAGCTGCCTCCCGGGCGCGCCCTGACTGGGGATCAAACCCACACCCCGGGCGCGTGCCCTGACCAGGACCCGGATGCACAGCTTTTTCGGTGTCTGAGACGAGGCTCAACCCACTGAGCCGCCGTCCAGGCCGCGGCCCTCCTTGCTGTTCTGTCACAGGCGGAATAACTAACTGCTCTCGCGCCTGGCGCCGGCATCGGGATGGAATCGCATCCGTTACGATGAGCTGCGCCCCGCGTGCGAGCGGCCGGCCGATTTCGTTGAGGAGTTCAAGCCCTTCCTAACTTCAAAGCTCGCTGGGGCCCCGGGTGAACTTCCAGGAAAGGGCCAGAAGGCACAATGCTCCCCCAGAAGAGAAAGAAGGCAAACAGGCCGGCAGAGCCAAGGGCACGGCCAGAAGCTGAGCAGCCCCCCCACTCCCAGGCACACCCCAGCTCCACGCAGCCACGGCACCAGTGCCCACTTGCGCCGGCCCAGGCGGGCACACGGACCGTGCACAGCCATGCGAGCCACGGTGAGAGCCACGCGTCAGTGCACTGCGGCCCGGAGCAGCTTGTGAGGGTCACAGGCCCGCCAGGAGGACCCAGGGCAGATCTAAGCAGAGCTGGCGGGGGAGGGGAGAGGGCACCCAGAGGGAACAGGGTCTGGGAGTCTGTACCCCGAGGGGAGAGAGTCTCACTCGAGGGGAGGGGAGAGGCCTGCGCGGTGCACCTGTCTTTCCCACCTGTCCTGACCTGCGCCATCACTGCCTCCAGCAGGTCCCCTATGTCCTGTGGTGGCGTCTCCCCTGACCTCGGGGCAGCAGGAGCAGAGAAGTGACTGCCCCTCTGAGGCTAGGTGCTGGGGAAGGTCCCTCTGTGGACGCACCCGAGATTCTAACAATGCAGCTACAAAGGCCTAGGACCCGAGGGCGCCAGATTTCAAAGCAAGGGTCCCCCCAGGGCCCTGCGAGGTGACGGGGGAGTCTGAGGGTGGACACTTACCTGCTTGCCCTGTACTAACACATTAGTAATGGACGGGGCCAGGCTGTCCACTACTTTACTTAAAAGGCTTGCTGCGTGGCGCACCACCGACCTGGGGGCAAGAAGAGAGCAGGCCAGAGGTTCAGAAAGCTGGTGACGAGTGTCGGGGCCCCGCGAGGGGGACGCAGACATATGCACAACCAGGGCCGCACCCGTGGCCTGCGGGGACACTGCGCCCATGACCCTGGGCCCAGCCGCTGGCTGTCCCAGACGCAGGACTGACCCTGCAGGACCAGGGAGGGTCCCCCGTCCTCGCCTCGGCCACAGCATCATCGGTGCCGTTATCAGCTTAACCAGGAGGAGAGGGAGCCTGACAGGCCTCTGAGGGGGCGGGGCCAGAGAAGTGACCCCTGGGGTGGGAGCCCTGACTGCAAGGAAAGGTTGGTGCCTAACGCTGTCCGTCATCTGCTCCTGGTACCAACCACATCCAACCGTGTGTCCTTCGGGGCCTCGGACCGGAATGCCTGGCTTACGGGACTCGCTGAGTACTGGGTTTAGGAAGTGTTACAAGGAAATACCAGCATTTTCCTTAGCTGAAGCCAGGATGTGGGAGGGAAGACTTCACACCGTTATTTTTACATTTCTGCAAAAGTCTTAGCCTTCGGAGAACAGATTGTTTTTAAAGCACAGCCCATGCAATGCCTGCGATGTTTTCCTCTCCCTCCAAAGTGAAAATCCGTGTGGAACTTTTGGATGAAAAAAAGTAAAATACAGGTTTAAAACCGTTTCCCTGAAGTTCAGGATACTGGTGAAAGCTGACCTATAAAAAGCAGGCCCCTTCCGTCACCTCAGTACGGATGGAAGCGTCAAAGGGAAGGCAGTAACCAGTGAGTTAGTGCGACAGACGCCCCCCACGTTGAGAAAAGCTGTCACCCACACACGCGGCCAGCAGGTGGGTTCAACCGTCGGATGCAAGGAAGGCCACACGCCTCAGGCAGCCGGGCCCGCACGCTGTGTGCGTTACCTGTCTCCCGAGGACCAGTAAGGTGGTAACGTGCGGGGCTATGGAGGAGGAAAACTTCCGGGTAAACGCAGCCCCGGAGCGAACCGCCAACCTGGGTGTGTCAGCGCGAAGCCGTAAGAGGGAAAATACAGTAAATACAAGGTGCGGAGCTTGTTCCTTTCAACATAACAGCACCGGCTGCTGGCCCATGGCCTATCTGCGATGCCAGTGGGACGTTTGCCTACCAGGCAAGGGAAGGGCCGGCTGCTTGGCCAAAGGAAGATCCTGGGCCTCCCAGGACCCCCGCGGGCCGTGAGGCAGCGCCTCTGAGCTCGCACGCCGCACATGCTGCGGGTCTCCGGGGAGAAGCGGGGCCCACCCGCAGGTCACCGCACTATTGCTGCCGGGTTGGAACGGTGTGTGTGTTAGAACCAGAGAGCTGGAAGGCTGCCAAGGGCTGGTTTATCAATACTCTGGTCTCAGGGGCTCGATACCTGAGGCTCACTCAGGTGAAGGGCGTTTCTTACTTATCTTGAGACGTTTCCCCCCAAATCAGAAAATAATGGGTCACGTAAAAATATATATATATATATATGTGTGTACTCTTCCTTTCAAAACGTTAGCTTCTGCCAGTAACGCTGTTAGAATTGCTTCAAATGCAGAGAGCCATGCGTGTAGGCAAACTGCCCTGCTGTGAATTTAAACTGTTTTATTTCGACTTACCTCATTTTTGTTTCAACCCCTGGGAAGAGCCTACCGCTGCAGAACGCATTAGTCATTTTTCACCCTGGGGCCCGCTCCGTCTAAGTGGTGGGCGAACTGCCTGCTGCGGGTGTGCCTGCTGCTGCCGCCGCCGAACTGAGCCCGGCTCTCCCGCCGCGGCCTCCCGGCACACGGCCGGGCCCCAGGAGGGGCGAGGTCCAGCACACGCCACCCCGTGGACAAGCCCGGGTGCCGCTCCCGGGGAGTCTCTACCCCAGACGCTGTGACTCTCGGGGGGGCCAGGGTGCAGCGGAGTGCGGGCAGCCACGAGCTGCCCGCAGAGTGGGGAGTGGGAGTTGGGGGAAGAGCATCTTTGAGACCGGTCCGTCACCTTCAGGCCCCTGAGTGCGACAACACACGGAACACACACACAGACAAGGACACGCGTACGAACCAGAGCTTCTTGCTGCCGGCTTTCCTATAGACCCTCTCGATGTGATCGGAAACGGTACCTGGGCATCGGGGGAGAGAGCCTTTGTTGAGAAGAGGTTTTCGTTCAATGCGTCACACTTATCCTCCGCTTCGGAGCCACTCGGATTTCCGTTTTGTTTGGTTCCACGGGAACTGGTACGTCCGCACCCGTCGTGTCCTGCACCGCCTGACACATGTGCTGTGCAGCCCAAACACACAGCGTGGCCTGCCCTTGCTGCTAGCTGTCTGAGCAGATGCTTTAGTGAGTACTGTATTTCTCCATTTTTCCTTAATTAATATGCAACCTCTAAGTTTGTAACACATAAAAATGTTATTTTAATTCACTGCTGAAAATAAAACACAGACCACAGCCCATTGAGCAAATGCTGTAGACTCTGCATATATTGGATGTCCTCCCAAAACGTATACATGTAGTTTTTTGATAGCTCAATTGATATTGTTTCTTTTCAGATTTAACCCGTTGGAAGGACTAATTATTCAAAGTGTGGACACATTTTGGGGGGACACCCTGTATATGATTCCTCACTTCCTTGTTCAGCAAAACTATGGAGGCGCACGCGCTGCTGCTCACACGCCACGCCACGCCACGCCACGCCCCACGCTCTCTGGCGCCAGTCCCCATGCGGTCGGCCTCATGTCTGCTTTGTCAGTGAATTAGCCAGGTGAGGAGGCAGAGCACCAAAGGGACGGGGTAAAGAGGGGGGTCATCAATTCCCCCTGAACTCACCGCTCTAGCTCTCTCCTAATTGGCTACAATCACATTCGGGTTCTATACGTGCTCGTGATCGTAAACCACGTCATAAGGTCTCACAGGTTTAAACCATCTAAGCATCTAAGTGAAGGATGAGTATTACTCCCAAGTTTACAAAAATGGCTTAAAAACGTATTCCCTCAGCATTTTCCTGATAAACTGTTTACATAAATATTGTTCTGTTTGAAGGCACTGTGAAAATAACCGCTCTGGAGCTCAGGTTCCTAACGAAATCCTGTTTTAAAGTGCAATTTCAGTGAATGTCCTCAACATACTTGGGATTCTGCTTACACTTACAGTCTCAATACTAGTTAGAAATGAGGGATTCTGTTTGAAATCCGCCTAAAGTTCTTCTGCCTTTAATTAGTTAGGAAAATTATAAAGCATTCACTTCGCATGTATAATGCTCAAGGTTAGCTCTTAGCTACAAAAATGCAAAAACTAACCGCCTTATGTGAGTAAGCGATGATGTTTAGTTCACTACCAAAACCGTCAATCTTATTAATTACACGGATGTTTAAAATTCTGACTCAGTTTCCAGTCCCAACCAAAGCAATATGTCCCAGCTGGGCCAAAGCGTTGAGTAGCTGGACAGCACCCACGTGAGATGCATCCTGCTTTGTTCTCATTGGAAAATGCGCGAGGCAGACCAGGATGGAGAACTCGGAGGCTCCTGAGAGCTGGGACTCAGCTCACAAATGTGGGCTCAGGGTAACGGGCTCCCCGTGAACGCAGAGCGGCGGACACCACCGAAGTGGCGTGTCTCTGTTCGTCTTTAGAGCACAACCCTACCCCGTGCCGGTTCCGCCCACGTGGCTGCTGCGGGCCGCGGGGCGGCTGGTTTTTATAGCTACAGTCACTCAGTGTTATTCTTGGAAACAGACAGAAAATAAAACTGGAAACAGACACTGTCCGGGAGCAACTGAGCTACGAGTCACAGCAGAGCCCCGGCTCCAACGCCGTGCAGACGATCAGAGAAACCCCGCGTCCCTGCGCCACGAGGGGCTCCCGCCTCCCACCGTCGGGCCAGGTGGCATGCATGAACGTTGCCCACGTAAATGGTGAAAAGAGTTCAAGGAAATAACGTGAGTCTGAGCGGCCCGCGGCTGGGAACGCCCCTGACACGCCCCTACCTTCCTTTGTGATGAAGGTGGGGCCTTCCCTCTTGAGCAGGATGCCCAGCAGGATGGTCTGGCTGGCCAGGCCGCTGCAGTCCTGGGAACACAGATCACTGGGGTGACCACGGGGGCTACGGGCCTCACTCCGGGCCCCCGGGAAGGGCCCGCCTCACCTCCAGCTTCTGCAGAATGTCCTGGGTGGGTCTGGCCCTCCACTCGGCGAGGCTGACATCGGGCTGCGGTTCCAGCTCCGTGGCCTGGGAGGCGCTGCTCTGCCGTTTGACTTTTGAATGCTTGGGGAGCTCTAGTTCCTCGAAACTCTTGAATTCCGGAGGCCTAGAACCAACAGAGAATGTTTCCGACGGCTTCCACTTGCACGGTGATGCGGGAGCACACCAGGACCCCCGGGACTCACTCCTCCGTGTCGCTGATGCGCAGGAAGTCCAGCTGCTCCACCACCGCTCCCGATATCAGCGTCTGGAGGGGTGGGAAGGCGGGCAGCGGGCGAGTTCATCAGGCCCAGCTCTGTGGCCTGGGCACACGCCTCACTGTCCCCCCATGTCATTTTCCAAATGGGTCTACCCAACATTATAGGCAGCCCTGAAGCCGTTTCTTATGTGGGCGTTCTAAAATCAGACGGGTTTGCACATGCCGCGCGCACACACACACACACACACACACACACCCCGAAACAGAGCCCAGACACTGAGCTACGGCCCACGAGTCAGAGTGAATAAGGACAGCAACACGACACCAACTGTACTGCTCCCTGCTCTCTGAGCTGTGGTCGTTCTCAAGCTGAGATAAAATTCGTTGCCTATTAAAATGCTAAAAAATAATCTGAAATCCAAGAAAACACGAAACGCTGAAATTGTCTGGGCAGAGAGCCTGTGAATCGCTGGGTGCAGCTCCTGGTGGACAGCACACAGACGGGAGGGCTCAGCCTCACTGGGTGAGGGGAAGGCGCCGGAGGCCTGTGGCCGGGGAGAGCGGGAGGAGGGAGCCGTCTGGGGCCAACAGGAACTTAGGAGAGGAACTCTTAGGGTCCAGGGGCGGTGGAGGTGGCCTGGACCACAGTGTCGGGGCTGGAGAGGAAGGACGGCTAGGTTCTGACAGGATCTGAGAGGAGAGGAAACCGGTTTGGTACTGGATGGTAACGTGGGTGGAAGGAAAGAGTCAAGAATTCATTTATTCTCAAAGCTGATAACTAACACTGAAAACATAAGAAAATTAATTTTGATTTACTGTTTTCTAGTTCTGTTAGCGTGGCCCCCTCCTGTGTTAACAGCCCATAAAGGAAAGGTTTAACGGGAGTCCCTAGGCAAGTAGGCTGGGGAGCCACTGCAAGCAGCGACGGGGCGGGTCGGGGGGACAGGATGCCAGCGGGCACAGGGGACGGCGGGAATCAAGCCCGGAGACCAGTGCCCTCCACAGCACGCCCGTGGAGAAACGCCGCTGCTCCCCCACTGCCCTAACTGTCGGAACTCAGTGATGTGCGAGCTCAGCTTTCGTCCGAAAGGAGACGGCCCGCTGGTGCGGGAGGGACACAGCCGCACCGCGCCGCGCTACCTGCAGGCGGTCCACGTGCACTTTCACCCCTCCGACCACGCCCTTCTTAAAGGCCGCCAGCATATCCAGCACGGGGTTGAACCGGCTGCCCCTGGAAGCACAAGCAGAGAAGCAAAACGCGCATGTGAACGGCAGAGGGAGAAAAGGACCGTCTCCTACCGAGCGCCCTTCTCATGTGCCCGCGCCCTGCCAGCCCGAGGGCACCGAGGGCACAGGAGGCCCGCGTCCTGGCCGTCCTCGCGCCCACCCACCTGATGTTGTCTTCGCGGACGAGCACGAGGAAGAGGGGCCGCCCGTGCATCTTCCAGTACTGCCGGATGAACTGCAGCGCGTTCTGTGGAGACGGGGCGGGTCGGGTGGCGCCCGGGCGAGCTGGGCGCTTCGCCACGGGCGGCAAGGAGCCGGCAAAGGCCTCCATTCCCAGGTCACTCCCCTTCAACCTGGGCTGAGCAGCAGCCAGGGCAGAAGCCAGCACCTACACGCACACAGCAGGGCACACCCAGGCTCCCGGAAACCGCCCTGACTTCACCCTTAGTTCTGGAGGGTAACCAGGCACACGGACTAGGGGTGCTTTCTCTGTGTGGCCTGACAAACACAGGTCAAGGACGGCCCGGGGAGGAGGCAGGCTCATGCTCACCCTGCACGTGTGAGCATGTGAGACGGGCGGTGTGGAGCCGGGACTGAACCCAGGCGGACCTTCCGCGATGGGAAGGTTCTCCTCCACTCAGTGCCTACGTGCCCACCCCCCTCAGGGCCGTGCACACGCTCAGTCGGCGGCGCTCTGCGCTGCACGCACACACCAGCGCATCTGGCCCCACAGCAGCTCGCTTCTCCCCCATCGCGATGAGAAAACAGAGAGGCGAGGAGTGAGTGACTGGGAAATGGCGGGGCCCACGTTCTACAAGGGCCGCCTGGCTCCAGACGCCACGACGGTCCCCGGCGGAAACGGGGAAGGGAGGAGGTTTAACTAGCGGGGCTACGAGCTCGTTGAGGTCCCCCTTGACATTCTTCGTAAGAAATTACTTCTGGCTCAGCCTTTGTTCTAGCTCAGCCAGAGGACCGGTGTCCAAGCAGCCACACAGCTTATGCAGAGCAGGCCCGCTGGCGCCCAGGCCACGGCGTCTCCTGCAGCCAGCACCGGGCTCCCCCTTCGGGCAGCCGTGTGACGGCTCGGGGACCAGGACCTGGGAGGAAACCAGCCGGCACAGCCGTGCCCCGTGGGGGAGAGCTCTCGGCTACCTGTATGTCATCGATCAGCAGCAGGACGTCCTGGGACATGTAGAAGTCACTCAGGTCGAAGATGATGGGGTAGCACACCACCGTCTTCCCCAGAATGCGGTAAATCTGCAGGGAGACGCCCAAAATAAACACAGAGCCGGCCCGAGGCAAAGGCACCATCGCCGAGTCCTGAAGAGATGACCACTAACCGCCAATTCTCGGTAGGCAAGTAACAGACGCGTAAAAAACACGTAGTGTGGAGGCATCTGAAAGCCCCTTGACCGGCTCCGTGTGTGAATAAACACGTGACTGTCCCTCCGCCACGACAGAGAGCCTCTGTCTACGCTCAGAAGTAACGGAGTGGGGTGCTCATTCCCGCCCGGAAGACCCCTGTGATGTCCCACAAATCCATAAGGAGATGGGCTGCTAAAAATCACGACTCAGGCCCCACCGGTGTGGCTCGGGGGTTGAGCATCGACCTATGACCCAGGAGGTCAGGGTTCCATTCCCGGTCAGGGCACAGGCCCGGGTTGCGGGCTCGCTCCCCAGTGGGGGGCGTGCAGGAGGCAGCCGGTCCATGGTTCTCTCTCATCACTACGTTTCTCTCTCTCTCACCCTCTCCCTTCCTCTCTGAAATCAATGAAAATATAACTTAAAATAGAAGCAGAGAAGCAAAACGCGCATGTGAACGGCAGAATGAGACACGCCGTGCCTGTGGTGCTGCGACTGTCCCCCCCACTCCCTTCCCCGCACCTTGGACGTGCCGAGGCAGCCAACGGGCCTGTCCGGCCGCCCCGAGAGCCCCAGCTTCTCGTTGACGCCCAGGTGGAAGTAGGCCTGTAAGACACACGTGTTACCAGAGTCCGGCGAGGAGCGTGCTCTTCCTCTCCTGCCCCTGCCCCACCCCCGCCCTTTCCTGCTCCTTCTGTTCTCTCTCCGGAGAAAACGCGGCGGGAGACCTTGCTCCACGGACGTGCAGGCACACAAGCCGGCCAGCGGCGGCCACGGGGACGCTGGGCCCTGAGATGTGAGAGCCAGCCGGTCAGAGTCAGCTTCCCTGGCTCGGCCGAAGCACAGGCCAGCACGAGACAAAGGCCCGGGCCGACAACGTCCGCTGGGTAACATAAAGCACAGGCCACCGGCGTCCTCCGTGGGCACCTCTCACCGAAGTGGGCGTGTCTCACGCCTTTTTCTGATAAAATTCTATTTTAAAGTTGAAGCCAAACGCTCCAGCTAAAGGGCCCCGCTGACCCTCCCAACCCCTTGGGCATCTCTGGTGCCTGTTAAAGGGGCAGGATTCATCCCGTGGCCCTAAAGCAGCAGCAGCAGCAGGACAGCTCCCGGAAGCGCAGGATGCGCACACACCGCACGCCTCAGCCTGCAGACGCCGACATGGATGGGTTGGCAGGTATCATCTGTGCACTGCCCGTGCGCTCCTCTACCTCTCAGTGCTGAGGTGACTGCGGGAACGGGAAGCTGGGACGGGGCCTGCGGGAGTCGGGAAAAGGGGACTCCCAGGGCGACGGGGGGGGGGGGGGGGGGGGGGGAGCCAGCACCCACCTTCACCAGCTCCTGCTGCGCCCAGATCTGAATGGGCTCCACCTGCTGGGGCGTCTGCGTCTGGATCCCGTACGTGTTGAGGAAAACCTGGAGGCTGCGGACCAGGCAGGGAGAGGAGGGCTTGGGGACAGCAGGGAGCAGCGCGGAAACCCAAGGGCGAGGAGGCCTGGCTCGGAGCAGCCGTCTCTGTCCGCGGAGCGGTGCACCGTCTGCCCCGGGACCCAGGGGTCCTCACAGAACAGCAGATGGGAGCTCTGGGGAGGGCCCACGGGGGGCCGGGGGCAGGCACAGCATTGGGGGGGGTCCCCCTAATCTGTGTGCTCACGTTTCAACACTGCACCCCAGACAGCACTGTGCCAGTCACAGGGGTGAACACTCACGTCACTGACACTGGAGAGAAGGTGGCCCTGCACTTAAAGGGCCATGCACGACGTCCTTAACCCAGCCGAGGGGCCCATGCCACCAGCCTCGCTATCGGGAGGGAAAGCAACCGGCCCCGCTCCACCCCCCAACCCCCCCTCCCCCGCGCACGCACCCCTCCACGCTCCCTACCGCTGGCTTTCCGCGATGAGCGCGACGTGGACCACCAGGTCGTTCTCCAGGGGGCCCTGCCACACAGAAAGGGGGCGCGGCTGTGGGCGTCGGCGGCGTTAACGTCTCCAGGTTCACCGAGAGGACGGCACGAGCTGGCCTGCGTGGCTGGCCCTCCTGCTCCCGCTGCCCACTGGTCCCCCCGATGCGCAGACAGCCGAGGAACAGGAGGGAGCCATCAAGCTCACCGCCCGGGAGGTGAGCCGTCGGGGCTCTTCGGAACGAAGCCTGGGACGGAGAGCCACTTTCCACCACTTACCTCTGAGGAGAAGAGGGGGAGCTACCGATGAGAACCCCTGTGTGTGGTCTCCATGAGAAAACGACTGGGAGGGAAGTTACTCGTTTGACCCCGTAACCGCACACATGGCCGCTCCCGGTCCCGTTAGGCAGCTTTCCTCTGGCACCTGATGCACCAGAACAGCTGTGCTCCACGGTGTGGCTCCCACGTAGGGGAGGACTGCCCGGCTGACGACACTTGGCACTGGTCCCGGTACAAGCTGCGGGCTCACGGCTCTCCTCAGAGCCAGGAGTAGCCGTGTGTGCGGTTACGGTGTCAAACGAGTAACTGGGCACGCGCTTCAGTTTTGGGTGACGGAGCCTGGCTCTGGCGCATTGGGTGCACTGGATGCACTGGATGCGCTGGATGCACTGGATGCACGGGCCTCCGTGACACACAGGGAGCATGCAGAAGCTCCAGGAATCCCAGCATCCGGCAGTTCGGAGGACCCCGGGCACAGACCATGTCTTCACAGTGACGAGCCCCCACTCCCGCAGCGCGCTGTCCGCGGCCCGCCCCGCCAGGACTGCCTCTGCGGTGCTGCGGGTGCCGCTGGGCTGTGCATGGCACGGAAGGCCAGGAGCACGGAACAGGCGCGTCAGCAGCGGAACCCGCGTGGCCAACGGCCCGAGCCCCAGGATCGCAGGGAATGCCGCTTCGGGCAGACTCACACGTGCTTAAATGAACATGTGACGTAACCCTACAAAAACAGGTATGTGTTTCACATGCTATCAACTCTATTTCCTTTTCTTTTAATCCTCACCCGGGATAGTTTTCCATGGATTTTAAGAGAGAGTGGGAGAGAGAGGGAAAGACAGAGAGAAACATCGACGTGAGGGAAGCACATTGATTGGTTGCCTCCTGCAGACGCCCCAACCAAGGCCCCGGTGGGGAGGAGCCCGCAACCAAGGTACGTGCCCTTGACCGGAATCGAAACAAGGACCCTCCGGTCCACAGGCTGACACTCTATCCACTGAGCCAAACCGGCTAGGGCTATAAATTCTGTTTCTATTTGATAAAAACCTTAACAGTTCATGTTACTCCAAAGGGTGAGACAATAAATGAATTACTCAGAGGCCCATCGAGATTTCTAACGAGAAATCAAAACGTTGAGCCTCATTTCTCTCGGGTGAAACCTCGTATTTGCTGCATCAGAAGGAGGGGTGAGCTCCGACGGGCGGTCACTGAGTCTGCGGGAGTGAGGGCTCCTACCTCAGGGGCGAGGCGTGCGTGGGCTGGAAGGCAGCCCCGGGGCCGTCCCAGGAGGGCACTGCAGCTCCCGGCCAGCGACCTGGTTTCCTCTGGACTCGCGGGCCTGCTGAGGCCCTGTTCTCCCCCTCTGCCTGGCAGACCGGGCACCAGCTCTGCCGTGCCCACGCCCACGGCACCCCGTGAGCATCCGGCTGGGGGGCTACCGGGGCTGAAGGACTCTCACTGTAAAAAGCCAGCAGCTCAGCAAGCTCCCATCCACAGACCTTCTACCTAATGAGCGCAGGCCTCCGAGCCCCCCCGCCCACCGGGGGCCCTTCGCCCACTTTCCACCCCCGGAAGGAACTCAGCGCCCCAGAGCTGGGCACTAGGTAAATATGTACGCGGTTTACCAGTCATACCGGCTTCCCTCCGGGCTCTGGAGCTTGGAAGACAAGCTCTGATGGTTAAAAAGCACCCCCTCCGGCCTGCCTTTCCTCCAGGACCGCAGAGCGGCGCAGTCCGCCCTGACTGGCCTATGAAACGCCCTTGGCGGGCTCAGAGCGGGGGCGCCGCGAAAAAGAGGACCGGGAACCGAGTGGCCTCGGGGTGTTCCAGCACACGTGACCTGCTCCACCACGAGAATTAAACCGTAAACGTAAACTACTGCTTCCCTCGCCCAGAATACTCACAGTCCTCTCACAAGACAATCGACACTCCCTGGGAGTCTCCCGGGACCTCAGGAGGGGCCCCCACAGCCCCGGCTCCCCTTAGGAGGGCCGCCCTGGGACTGGCATCGCTGACGGAGAGGTTTTCTTCAGAGACTCAGACCTCTCAGCGCCGTTAACGGACCCAAAACGAGCAGAAAGGAAGCCCGGCAAGCGGCCCCCGTTTATGAGCAGGTGTGGCGTTTCCTCGGAGGAAGGTGCCGGCGTGCGGTGGGCTCCGGGGGCGCGGGGCGGGCGTGGAGGCCTGAGGCATCTGGTCCAACGACAGCAGCCGCCGTGCCCCCTGTGCCCCTCGGCGCCGCACCACAGCCTGGCGTCCTGCCTTCCCCCCACGCTCCAGCCCGGGCCGTGGGAGGCCGTGCCCCCGTGAGCCCCGTCCCCGCCCTCAGCGGCTGTTGGAACGGCGCCTCGAAGAAGCTCGGGGCCACCGGAATGGTGCCATCCGTAAGCCGTCGTCTTGGCCTTCCGGGTTAGCGTTCCTCGGTTCTGGGTAGTTCTGACCCGGCCTGTCCTTCCTGCTGGCTCTGGGTAAACACTGATTGACAGGAGGCTCTTCTCCCCTCAAGACAGAGACACGCCCAACAAGCACCCCTATGGCTATGGGAGGGGGGGCCGGGGGAGAGGCAGGCTCCCGGAGGCGTGCTTGGCGCCCTGACTGTCCTTCTGTCTTATCGTGACAACCACGGGACCTCTGCTCAGTGCTCACGCTCGCCCCGTGCGGGCAGGGAAAGCTGGCTCTTCGCCCAGGCAAATGCCTCCTCTCTTCGCCCAGCTAATGAAGTGCAGAGTGTGTGTTTTCAATCCTTTAAGCAGAAGTTGTCTCAAATTGGTTCAGCTATTTGAGGGCATTGGAACGAAGTGAACCACATAAAGCGGAGCCTCGTGCAAAATGTCCTCCAGTCGCCTGAGAGGCGTAAGCCTCTAAAAGCTGTGAGCAGCTCTGAGACCAGAACAGCGGAGGGACGCAGGGTAAGTCCGTGTTGTGGCAGCCGCCGAGGAACCGACTGCATGGAGAGGCTGGCCCCCTCGGATGGCGGCAACTCACCTAGTGAGCCCGGTCTCCGCCACCGAGTGCCTGTCACTCCCCGCAGCCTGGCTCCGGGCACTGGCCTGCCATCGCTCCGAGGGGACCCGTAACCAGGTCCCGGGAGCCCGCGACGGCAGTGCCTGATTTACAAGTCACACCCAGACACAGTGACAGGTGCGCCAGCTGCACGCAGCGGCGGGGGGAGCCCTGGCCCAGGCTGCGCCGTGGCGGGCCCTGCAGGTCTGCGGACCAGGCCCTGAGTGTGTGTGTGTGTGTGAGTGTGTGTGTGTGAGTGTGTGTATATATGTGTGAGTGTGTGTGTGTGTGAGTGTGTGTGTATGTGTATATGTGTGTGTGTATGTGTGTGTGTGTGAGAGTGTGTGTGTGTGTGTGTGTGAGTGTGTGTGTGTGTGTGTGTGAGTGTGTGTGTGTGTGTATGTGTGAGTGTGTGTGTGTGTGTATGTGTATATGTATGTGTGTGTATGTGTGTGTGTGTGAGAGTGTGTGTGTGTGTGCGTGCACGCGCGCCTACATGCATGTTTTTTAAACTAAAAGGAGCAGTGCTGCCCAGGCGGTCTGGCTCAGTGGTTACAGTGTGGGCCAAAGAACCGAAGGGTCGTGGGTTTCATTCCCGGTCAAGGGCAGGGAACTCAGTTGCAGGTTTAATCCCCTACCTCCTTCCAGGTGCAGGCGGGAGGCGACAATCACTATGTTTCTCTCTCTTCCTCTCTTCCCCTCTCTCCCTCGCTCTCTCTCTCTCCTTTTCTCTCTCCCCTCCTCTTCCCCCCTCCCCCCCCCCCCGCCTCTCCCTTCCCTCCTACTCTCTCTAGGGAAAGAGAAGTCCATGGAAAGACAATGAAGGGGCATGTACACTGTGTGAGCCCAACTTCTGTGAGAGCGACCTTGCTGCTCTAGGAAACAGCGTCCACTGGCTGAGCCCGGCCACGCAGACCCGCTCCCGTCCCTCAGGCGTCTCACAGTCCACAGCATCTCATCTCAACAGCCCTCGTTACTGGTGTCGCTTACCACTCGAGGGTTTGCTAAGTTAACGCTCAGTCTTGCTGATGCTGCAAACATTCATTTTGTGGATACAACATGGTCTGAATCCACAGAATAACTGCAGAATGTAAACCTCCTCCGCCCAGCAGGAGAGCAAGCAGCGGAACTGACCATCAGCCCCCCATTCACCCTGCATCTTCTCAAACCCTCGGGACACCTTTGAGGTAATCCTGTGAACAGGGCATTTATGGGAAGACATCTCGTTGACACCTCTGGCTCACACTTCCGCCTTCACAGGCAGCCCTGGACCCCAAGTCATATTTAAAATTAAAGTATAGTCCCCCGGCCCGTGTGGCTCGGTCAGCTGACGGTTGTCCTGTGCACCCAAAGGCTGCTGGTTCAATTCCCGGTCCAGGCATGTACAGAAGGCAACCGATGGATGTGTCTCTCTCACACGGATGTTTCTCTCTCTCTCCCCCCTACCCTCCCTCCCTCCCTTCCTCTCTTCCTCTCTCTGAGCATCTCCTAGGGTGAGGATTTAAAAAATAAAGTAAATAAGTCAATCAAATTAAAGTACAGCTGACATACAAACACGTAAATCCTAACTGCCTGGAAGAGGGAGAAGCCTTGCCTCGGAAGAAGCAATAAAAACCGCATTTGGAATGAACTTTCTCCGTCGGTTAAGCTTCCAATGTCTCTGCACGAGTCGAGCTAGGAAACAGGCGGCCCCCTTACCTGGTTGGAAAACCGCATGCTCACGTTTCGCTGGCTCTGTAGCGGCACGTAGCGCTGGATGGGATCGATGTCTTTAGGACTGATCAACTCGTCCGCTGGGGAAGAAGGAGAGGGCGTTACCCAGAATGCACCTGCACAACCCCACCCCAGCGAAACCTGACCGGCATTCACAGAACACTCTACCAACCGAGGGAGTCTCCGTGCTTTTAAATTAGATAAAACTACGACATCAAAACATCAAGTAACAAACAAACAAAAAATGAGGTGAATTGGATTTGGTCACATTATAATCTCTGTTTCTCAAAGGACACCATCAAGAAAGTCACAGTGACAGCCCACAAAAAAGGAGCAAATGTTTGCACGCCATATATCTGGTAGGGACTTGTACCTCGAATACATAAAGAATTCTTACAACTCAGTAATAAAACGTCAAACAACCCAATTTAAAAATGGCCACCGTAGCTATAGTTATCTTAGTGTTTTGCTCAGACATGTGAAAGTTAATTGAATAACATAAATAAAGACCCTATTTCTTTTTTTTTAATATATTTTATTGATTTTTTTTTTTTACAGAGAGGAAGGGAGAGGGATAGAGAGTTAGAAACATCGATGAGAGAGAAACATTGATCAGCTGCCTCCTACACACACCCTACTGGGGATGTGCCCGCAACCAAGGTTCATGCCCTTGACTGGAATCGAACCCGGGACCTTTGAGTCAGCAGGCCGACGCTCTATCCACCAAGCCACACCAGTCAGGGCTTTTTATTTTTTAATATATTTTTATTGATTTCAGAGACTAAGGGAGAGGGAGAGAGACACAGAAACAACAATGATGATAGAGAATCATTGCTCAGCTGCCTCCTGCACGCCCCCTATTGGGACCCTAACCCGCAATCCAGACATATCCCTGACTAGGAATCGGACCACCTGGTTCATAGGTCGATGCTCAACCCCTGAGCCACGGTGGTCAGGCTAGACCCATCCTTAAAGTGGGCATGCCCTGTGTTCTCTTACTGCAGGTCAGCTCTGGCCCCACCCTTAAAGGGGGCGTGCCCTGTGTTCTCTTACTGCAGGTCAGCTATGACCCCACCCTTAAAGGGGGCGTGCCCTGTGTTCTCTTTTACTGCAGGTCAGCTCTGACCCCACCCTTAAAGTGGGCGTGCCCTGTGTTCTCTTACTGCAGGTCAGCTATGACCCCACCCTTAAAGGGGGCGTGCCCTGTGTTCTCTTACTGCAGGTCAGCTCTGGCCCCACCCTTAAAGGGGGCGTGTCCTGTGTTCTCTTACTGCAGGTCAGCTCTGGCCCCACCCTTAAAGGGGGCGTGCCCTGTGTTCTCTTACTGCAGGTCAGCTCTGGCCCCACCCTTAAAGGGGGCGTGCCCTGTGTTCTCTTACTGCAGGTCAGCTCTGAAAACGTGCTCCTCTCTCTTCATCTTCAGTTCTGTGGCAATCGTGCACAAACAAAGGCCCGCTGGCTTCCTGTCTAGATTCGCCGTGAGTGACGCCTACTTATACAGGCTTCCTCCTCCTTTCCTGAGCCGGCTGAGTACCGCTCCTAGGCAGTGGCAGTTCTGGAACGGGGCGGGTCTGCCACAGAGACGCGTGCACGTGTCTTGCAGCTGGGGGAGCGTTTCTCAGGGGATCTCTAAGCTGGGCAACGCCCAGGCACGTGGCAGCGCTGCCCTCTGCACAGATCGCCACGGCGTTCCAGGCACGTGGGCAGAGGTCTTCAGTAGCGAGCGTGATACTAATAACAGAGGAACGAGGGAAGGAAGGAGCAGCGGCGGCCACGCAACCAGTCATTCATCCTCACAACACCCTCATCTTTGCGCAGGCGACGAAACGGCGGCACCGCGTGCGTGGCCAAGCAGCTCGCATGCACGCTGGTGAGCGGCGAGCTCAGCTTCACCAGCAGGCTCTCCCGGGCCCTGAACCCCTGGGAACCTTGCCCTTTAAGAACAATGACTTTCTCTACACCGTGAGTGGCGAAGACGCCGGGAGGAGGCCGTACGCAGATAAATCAGACCTACTAGGTGGTAGCTTCCTGCCCAGGCCAGGGAGCCCGTGCCAGAACATTCTCTCGCGTGCTTTTGTGTACTTTTGCAAAATTTAAGTGGAACCAATACAGGCTTCATTACGGCAAATAGCGACCTGTCGTTTCAACGTGTTAATAGCGGTTTAGCTCACGAGGCAGGGTTGATTGGCGCACTGATATTCTAAATAGCAGCGAGTTATTTCCCGGCCTCATTTGTCTGATCACTGGGATGTGGAATACTCCCACGACCATCAGCGTTTTACATAATCAGTGTTTCACCGCCAGCCACGGAAACGCAGCTCCGTCTCCTCCTTTTGTTAGCTATAAGGGGCGACAGGTAAAATAAGACGCTGTGCCCTTGGCAAGCATGGGTGCTAGTCCACCAACACGGACGCGAATAGAGCAGGCGGCCGAGGCCTTGGAAAGCGCCATTCCCCGGCGTGTTTTTCCCTCGCGCTCTGTGCTGCACCTGCGGGCCGGCTTGCTGCTCACGCGCATCCCTCCAGGCGCTCGCCTCCGCCGCACGCCCCTCCCGCCCGGCACGGGGCAGGCACGCAGGAGACTCGATGAACAACAGGACAAACGGCGCGGAGCAGGTTACTTGCTGTCATCCTCCCTCGCTCTCCTGGCCGCAGCGGTAATGTGGCTAAGACCTTAAAGGTCAAGCAGTAGTTTTGTTTCTCGCTGCACCGGTTTCCGTCCTTCGGGAAGCACAGCCGAGCCCCGGCTGTGCCAGCTCCGTGGCACCCTGGCACCGTTCCCTGGGGCGAGGGACCAGCCTGGAAGGGCACACCCGAGCCAGCACAGGGCCTGAGGCGGGAAGGACCAGGGCGGGCAGGTGGCCGTAGGTCCCACACAGGGCCACCCTCAGGCAGCCAAGCGTCTCCACAAATACAGTAGCCGCTTTCAACCCTCAGCGGGTGGGAGAGCCATTCCTGTTTGCCTTTTAATGCACAGAACGTGTATGAATAGACCCTGAGTTTATCCATCATTGTTGCGGGTACAAAGATGAAGAGTCACTTTTGTTTCTTTAACTAAATGACAATTTAAAAAACGTTTTCACAGAGCCTGGATGGTGTCGGTCAGGGGCTGAGCATCGACCTATGAACCAGGAGGTCACAGTTTGATTCCTGGTCAGGGCACGTGTCCGGGTGGCACGCTCGATCCCCCATGGGGGGCGTGCAGCAGGCAGCCGATCAATGATTCCTCTCATCATTGAGCTTTCTCTCTCTCTCTCCCTCTCCCTTCCTCTCTGACATCAATAAGAATACATACTTTTTTAAAAAGGTAAACAAACCAGGAAAATGCCGGAGAGGGTTAGTACACCTATTATATAAGACACTATGCAGGCAGACAGAGGAAAAAAACATAAAGCCAGGGTTAAATGGGCAGAGCGAATTAACGAGACATTTTACAGAGGACAGAGAAATGACGTAGAAATACGTTTTTTAATAACCAGCACGTAAATGAAACAGGATACCAAGTCACATCTTACTAAGTGAGCAAGTATTTCTGTTTAATGAGCATATTTAATGTCACAGAGGCTCCGGGTGGCACGCTCACCCTGAGGCCCTGACCCAACCATAAAGTCCTGTGGTCATGGCTGTGTGGCCTGGGGGCCGGGGGGAGGGGCCTGGGGGGCGGAGTTGGGGGGAGGGGCCTGAGCGCTTCTGAGCCTCAGGGATGACACCTGGGACTGTTTCTATGAGAGAAGGGCCTTTGCGATAACCAATCCCTTTTGGCGAGAGGCTTGTTAAGCTCTGGCCCCAGACGGCCATCACAGGAGACCGGAATGCACTATGGTCTCTAAAGCGCACCTGCGCTCCCATGGCCTCTGCTAGAGCCCTGCGCCACGCCGAAGGAGCCCCTGACAACGGGAGCGGGACCCACGCCCGTGTGACGCCCGCCCAGACACTGCCCATCGGCACGCAGTGAAAGGCACATTCAGATGCCTGTGCACACGGAGAAGCTCCCCAGACCTCCGCACCGCACCAACACCGAGACAGCATAGGGAAACGGCGGGAAGACACGCCCGTGTACGGGCTTGGAAACCAGGGGACCCGCCCAGCGGTCCCCACTCACTCAGCAGCTTTGCGATGATGTACAGGGCCTGTCCCCAGAGGAACAGCTTCCCGTCCCGGCCACAGTTGCTAGGAAACCGCTTCTGGCTGCCGGCGTTTCTCTTTTCATGCTCCACGAAGTCGGCCGGCACGTAATAGTACTTGGGGACGACGGGGTGGCCTATGGGTGTGAGAGTGGGTATTTCAAATACAGCACCCCAGAGTCCCCCACCGCCCAGCTGCCTGCAAGAAGCTGCAATGATTAGGAAGCAGAGAGAGAGACGAGAGTTGTGCAGGAGGTAACGGGTCCGAGGGGCTCCAGGAAACCGGATGTGGGGGCTCCTTTCAGAAACTGCCGGGGAAACACTTGAGAACCCTAATTTGACGCGCAGGTTACGCTTCCGCCGACACTCCCTGTCGCGCCTGTCAGTGAATCACAGCACGATGCCGGTGTTGGCAGGCGGCGAGGAAGCGTGTCAGAGGGTCGGTCGGTCGGGGAAGCTCACGCGTGGGAAATGGTTCGGGAGGGTCATAACCCGGGGCCCCGGCTGAGAGCAGAGAAATCCCCATGTCCAATGTGGGCCCAGCATCTCCGAGCCGCACCTCTGAAGAGAGAGCACCCCCTCCCCTGCTCCCGCGTGGTGAGGACGCTCCTCGGTGGAAACGCCACGTGACTGTGGAAAGACGGGTCTGTGGGTGCTACACGGGGAGGACGGCATTCTGCATCCTTGCATGTCAGCCCGTGGGGAACTTCGTCTCCTAACAAAATGGCACAGGTTTCCCTAAACCTCCGTCCTCCCGCGACAGCAGGACTGCCGTGTGTCCGACCCCCACACGAAGGTCAGTTATGTGCTGGCCCCGCCGGCCGGGCCAGAACTCCTCCTTTGAAATCCTTGGAGAATGAGTTTCGTGCTCACACCGAAGACTCAGTTCCGCTCTTTCCGGGGCCCTGCCGGCCTCTACCTGGAACCAGCACGCTGCTCAGAGCACGGGGCCTGCGGATCATTTCTAAGACATGAAGCCCATCCTCAGAGGGCGGCATCTTAGCGGACATCCGACATGACGCGAGGAAGGCGCTAGAGGTGACTCCCAGGAGGAGGCCAGAGCGCACCTGGCCAATGGCAGCGCCGCGGCCGGCCGGGCGGGCCTCCCATGGCCCTCTGCAGGCGGACTCCCTCAGAACCCCGGTTCCCGGGCCCTGATGTAGATCAGTCACTTCCGCCCTGGCTGGGGGCTCGGTGGTGAGGGCGCCCCCCACAGAATGAGGGGGCGCAGGCTCGCTTCCCCCTCAAGGGCAGGTACCTCGGTTTCAGGTTCCATCCCCAGCCCGGTTGGGGGTTGGGGGGGGTGTGGGAGGCAACCAATCAATGTATCTCTCACATCGATGCTTCTCCCCGCCCCCCCTTCACTCTCTCTACAGACCAATGGGAAAACAGCCTCTGGTGAGGATTAAAAAGCAGTCCTTCCTGTCACACCAGCACAGAGTAAAGGAGCTGAGCTGCAGCAGGTGGCAGAGGAGGAGTCACTGCACCACGACCACCTAACCCCCATCCTGGCCGTGCCAAATGAACGCCTTTCGTGAGACACATTTGTGATGACAAATGAATGGGTTATTCTTCCCAGTTCACTCAAGGCCCCCTCATTTCTTTCCGTTTGACAGCGATTGCTCTAAGGGGCATCACTGCCCGTTTGGAAGGAGCCTCCGGGAGCTCTTGGGGAGCGCGCCTGCACCAGCAGCAGCCTACCTTCCGTGGTCCGGAGAAGCACGGGCGCCAGCAGGTCCTGGTACTCCTTCACCTGCGCGGCGTGGCCTCTGAAAACCCCTGCAGTGGAGAACACAGCGCAGCGCCGCTCAGCGAGCGCCCGGGGACCCCCGCAGAGAGCCTGCGGCCCACCTAGGACTACTTTGGTAATTATGTAGGTAAACAGTAAACATAAAGTTTTTAAAAAGGTAATGAGAACGTGTGTGACATTTTCCCAGGAAATCAATTTTAGAAGGTCACGTTAGTATTTAGAATTGAATATTAATTGAAATTTCTTGATTCTCAGTCTGAACGTTATATTCGGTGCCACAGATTATAGTATTCATGGTTTCTACGCATGCAACTTTCTTCTTTATAAATATGAAAATAGCGCTGTATCATTTTAAAAATAATTCAGCCTGGCCAGCGTGGCTCAGGGGTTGAGCGTCGACCTAGGAACCAGGAGGTCACAGTTCGATTCCCGGTCAGGGCACAGGCCCGGGTGGCGGGCTCAGCCCCCAGTGTGGGGATGATTTACGTCTCTCTCTCCCTCTCCCTTCCTCTCTGAAACCAATAAGAATGTATTTTCAAAAACAATAAAACAATTCACAGTGTGGTCCTAATTCTCTAAGCGGTTTAACATTCCGTCGGGAAGCAGCAGAGCGGAACGTGCCGAGGTGCGTCTGCGCGGCAGGAAGCGGTGGCATCTCGCCCCTGCTCCTCCCTAAACAGCCCGCCCGCCGCCCGCCCGGCCGCAGGGAGCGCTCACTCACCGTCAATGATCATGTACAGGAAAAATATGGGGAATTCACATTCGATGCCATCAAACAGCTAGAACATAAAATGTCGACAATTTCATGAACAATTAGCTGGGACAATCACCGTGTTGGGGCAATATGTCCATCACCGTTACAGTGGGATAGACAAAAGGAGTGACTTATTGTATCACAAAGGGGGGCTGACGGGAGCAGCAGCTTCGCTGTTGCTTTTTAAATTCTCTGAACTCATTCCCGAGCTCAGGTGCTTCATCATCGCTCAGTGTGCCTTCGCTCCGTAAGCGTTCACGGAGGACTGAGCGCTGCCCGTGCCCGGCAGCAGCTGGATGAGGGCTGAGGACACAGACAGCGCGCTCCCTCGCGGGCCCAGACGTCCGTCCACAAAACCCCCGAGTCTGCCAGGGTCAGAGAAGGGTTTGGAGAAGGGGCTCACGTGATGCCTGGCAGGTCTCTGCAGCGAGGGAGCGAGGGCGCCTCCCCAGCACCGGCTGCCTGTGCCAGCGGCCCCGCGGGGATTTAACTTCCTCCTCAACACAGCGGAGCATGTGCCATGCGAGGAGGCTCACTGTCTCGCCCACTGGTAAGCGCCGCGCCGGATGCAAGCCCAGGCGGCACCCCCGACCCGTTGGCACCGGAGGCGGCATTCTCGGGTACCTTGATCTCAGCCGGCTTGTAGTAGCGTCTGTTGGGGTCCTCCAGGGACGTCCGATACCCGTCTCTCAGGAAACGCTTGAAGCCGTATTTCCCTTTCAGCTTCCTAACCACTTTGTCGAGGGTCTGGCTGAACAGAGCGTCATCATCCAGCGCGAAGGCAGGGTAGCTGATGCAGGGGAGCAGGGCGGCGTCCGTGTTCTGGGGAACGAGAAGAGGGGGCGGTGGGCCTGCAGCAACATGATCGACAGCCCCCCCGAGACCCAGGGAGTCGGGAGTCGGCAGGCACCCGGCGCCAATGGGACGGCGGCGCCCCCGGGACTGGACGGCTACGCGGCCTGGGGCAGTGGGCCTCAGCGGAGACAAATCTTCTCAAGGCTCAACAGTGAGCTCAGGCGCGAAGGTCTTATTTAAGGCAGTGTGTGAAAATGTAACACCGTTAATTAGTCCTTACAACTTAGTTTGTCACAATGATTGGTTTATAATCGCGAAAAAGAAAACAATCTAAATGCCCAACCAATGGGAGAGTAGGGCAGCAGCCGTTAAAATGTATCCTGTGGAAACGATGTTTTTTAACATGGAAGCATGTCTGTTCGCAGGACTCCGTTACGGAGCATTATGAAGAATACCTTCAGTTCTGTAAAGTGAAAATATCGCATACGTACGTGGACCACGTGGAAACCCACAAACATGAGTGTGTCGCCTACGGTGAAAGTGTGGGGGTGCAGTAATGAGATGATGATATTTGCATGTGTGGGCTTTACTTTTCTTTTGTCAACATTTTGTGCTGCTTCTTCTATACCACGGATGTTTTTAAATAATTAATCTCACTTGGGGCATTTTCTAAAAACAGAGCCACAAGTAACTCCCAGGAAACTCTGCGAAAGTCTCCTCTCGGCATAGGAGAGTTAACAGAGGTGACATAATCAATGACGCCCGATTCACGGGACAGGTGCTCACGTGAGATCGCGATTCCCGGGGTAGCAGGGAGCACAGGGTCTGCCTGTTGCGATTATGAGCATCGAGATCCACAAATATGACCGACCACGAGCAGCCCTGGAACGAGAGAAGCGGGGACTCCTACAACGCTGGGCATCTGAACTGTAAAGACATTTCACCCCAAACAACAGCACTGGGTGCATGTGAGCGTGGCCTCACAGAAGATTTCCGTTTTCTTTCCAACACAATCAGGTCTGCTCAAGTATCCTGCAATACACATTTTACCTTTGTAATCCTAACGAATGCTATTTTTCTATTTCCCTATTTCTCCTTAACTTTCTTATAAGTCAAAATATATTGGTAACTAATCATTTAAAGATATTCAGTCTAATAAAATGCAAATATCAGTTAGCCTGTGACTAGAGAAACCAATAGGACTTACCATTTATGCTTAGGCTGACCATAAGGGAAGTTCATTGCCCTATCATGCAAGTCTGCCTTGAGTTGAAATTTTAAAGACACAATCTAAGTAGGCTAATTTATAAGTAATGAAGTGAAATGGTAGATTTGGCGATTCTGGCTGTTACTTGATGAATATAAACAGGCACCTTCTATTTTCTGGCCAAAAAATAAATGGCCTATTTGTCCAGGCCTCTCCCTCCTGCGGCCTCTAAGAAAGAGTGCAGGGGAAGCAGTCTCTACTCTCAGCACATTTCAGCACCGAGGCAGAGGCCGGTCAGCGGTGTGGTTTGCTGTCCTCCCAAACACAGACCAGCTTGCCTGCCTGCTGTGGCTCAGTTGGCTGGGCATCGTTCTGAGCACCAAAAGGTTGCCGGTTCGATTCCCAGGCAGTCAGGGCACCTGCCTGGGTTGTGGGCTCCCGCCCTCCCCAGTAGGGGGCGTGCAGGCGGCAGTCAATCAGTGTTTCGTCCTCAAATGGATGCTTCTTGCTCTCTCGCCCTCTCCCTTTCTCTCTTAAAATCTTTAAAAAATAAATAAATAAAGCAGGCCGTGCTCTAGGCATATGGCCCAGATTTACAGGAGGATAACAATCACCCAAGGCCGTAGGCAGCTTTTCGCATTCAGAAGCGACTTTTTAAAAACATCACCGAGGAGGACGTACACATGGAGGTAATTATCACCTGCTTTAGAGGATCAGACACATTCGCTTCAGGCTGCAGCGTTCACAGGGAGGGAGGCTGTGTGCCTTGCTTTGAACGCTCTGCATAACGTGAGCAATCTCCCCTCACCCCGTTCAGACGGGGCCTCGGCGAGGTGGGCATGGCCACTTCTCCCGTCAAGACAGGAGAGGGAAGGAATGCTTTCTGAGGACGTGCCATCCGGAGTGTCTGTGAGCCCTGGGCAATTTTCATCTCCCACCCCCTCAGTCACCACAACTCTGCCACGGCACCTGCCTCCACCCACCGGCACCTGCCTCCACCCACCGAGCGTAGTGAAGACCGGCAGCTACACGGGCCTCCCTCGCGGTTCGGAGGGTGCTCTAGTGCACGCACCGCCTCCCTCCCCAGGACTCCCTCCCGGGATCCTCACCGGGAGTTCCTGCCTTTGACCCTTCACCGGTTTTGCCCTCCCCCACCCCTGGCCACACCAATCAGTTCCCGACCTTGTGCTGCTGCTGGTTTTGTTTACATCCACACATCAGGGAGGTCACACAGTCTTTGTCTTTTGTGTCTGACGGACCTCAGGTACCACAATGCCCTGGAGGTATGCATACCCATGCCGTTGGAGATGTTGAGACTATTCCGCACGGCTGAAGCCTATTCTATCGCCCATGCGTCTCCCCGTGCGTCCACCGGGCCCGGCTGTTCCCACCCTTCCTGGCTGTTGTAACAAGGCTCGATGCCATTACTGACGCCATACCGCCCTCCGGTCCCTCCTTCCTACCTACCTCCTATTTCTCTGTCTCTCTCTCTCTCTCTCTCACGCGCACACGGGCACACAGACACACGCGCACGCACATACACAGGCGCACGCGCAGACATGCATACACATGCGCACGCGCACATATACACACATGCACGCACACGCGCATACACATAGACGTACACGTGTACGTGCACACACAGGCACACACGCGCACATGCATACACACGCGCACGCACATACATGCACAAACACATACACACGCACATACAGGGGGGGTGAAAAGGAAATAGAATGATTGAAAGCTACGTGAGTGCTGGGCTGCTCAGGAGGAGAGGAGTGCTGGCAGGAGCCAAGGACCCGGTCGGAGGCCCCGAGAACCCCCGGGACTCCCCCGGGGAGAGGTGCAGCATTAATACTCGTGATTTTCCACAGGCTCTCACACCCCACATCCCACGCGAGAGGACGAGTGTGAGCAGTGGGTGACTCGGGGCTGCCATGTGAGCGCCCAGAATGCGTGCTGCGCCCCTTTCCCAGTCCTCTCCTGTCGGCCTCCCTCTTCATCCTTCCCATCACACCAGTCCACCCCCCACCCCCAGAGGAAGCGGGGGAAGGGAAGAGGTGACCGTAGGGAGGGGGAGACCGCTGGGGACCACTAGGAGCTTCCTTACACTCCACGCTTGGGGTCCATAGTGCTGTCATTGCCACGACAGAAACCGCCACATTCTGCACCTCCGTTTAACTCCCTCCACTGCCCCTGTACTGACCTAGCACTCTAATAGCTTGGGGTTCGTCGCACTATCAGCCGGGAGCCTCCTTTGCCCGTCCGTCTTAGAAATCTTTACAAACACTGCTCAAGCAAATGAGCCGCCTTCTGGATCCAGAGAAAGACGCGACACGCTCACATTGCATTCCTGCCCATCAGCAGCTTGACCCCTGGCTGCGTGATTCCGTGCAGGAACTGGTGAATGACCGCATGAGCACGCAAGGCAACCCTGGGGCTTTCCCTTCTGTCCCAAAGAAAATGAGATTTAGAGCTATTCACAGCCAGGTGGGGGTTAGCTCGGACCCCAACTTGCAATGCTGTGGCTGTACACGTTACGCGTTCCCTCCCGAGAGCCGCACGCTGATGTCCATCACATAGAAACCAATGTGAGCGCTGGCGTGGAAAACGCACAGCATACGATGCCAGAAGGGCTTTAAATGTGAAAGCTCATCAGCGGACTGGAGGGAAGAGTTACTGAACAAAGATGAGGAGAATTCCGCCCAGCCGGTGTGGCTCAGTGGGTGAGCATCGACCCCTGAACAGAGAGAGGTCGCCAGTTCAATTCCCAGTCAGGTGCATGCAGGGGACAACCGACCAATGTTTCTCTCACATCAGTGTTTCTATCTCTCCCTCTCCTTCCCTCTCTCTCTCTCTAAAGTCAGTAAAAAATACATAGTTGTTAAAAAGGTAATGAGGAACCCTGCACTACAAGATTTGTAAAATCAAGCAATGTTCTTTAGCTAGGAAACGAAAATTAACGGGCAAGTCACAGGGCAGCCTGTCCGGCCGTGCGACACAGATTTCAGACACGCTGTGATACTGAGGAACGACTGGCTAATGGCTGGCCAAACTCATTAAACAGGTAATTAAAAACATAATCGCCGTTCGTTGCTGCTGCTGTGCTTTTTTACCTGATTGCCGAAGAGGTTGAATCCATTAATTGCTTCTAGAGCTGCTTTTGCTAAGCCAACCGAGCTGAAAGGGAAAAGGAACACTTTATAACTCTGGCGCATCTGGCCACAAAACGGGAACCATCATCTGATGAATATTCACAAGCAAGTTTCCTTGTTAACACCTATAGCAACTTCCGGAAGAAGAGGAACGTCTGGGAGACTTCGGAGCGGCATGTCGCCGTTTTAATTTTTCTGTTTGAGAGCTGGTGCCCTTTGGGGGGATGTTTCTGAGTTCCCCTCGACGTGGACAACTGGCCAGAGGACGGACGCGAGCAGCTCTGACTTGGGCATCCCTGACAGTCACTGGCGCAGGAGGGAAGGGTGAGCTCGGAGGTGGCCGCTGGGATGGGCGGGGCGGTCACCACCAGGCCGGGCGCCGTCAGTTCAGAACAACACCAAAGGGCTGTCCTGACGTCAAGCGGAGCCTGAAAAAGACCTCTCAAGCCACACGCCCAGACCAGAGGGCGTGGCCTGCGGCAACCCAGCCAAGGCCTGGGCCCGGGCGCTGACGGACAGGCAGCGCTCCGTGTCCACAGAACGACCGATCGGCATGCCCCTCGCTTGTCGCCATCGTCTTCTCTTTGCGATACAATGTGCGCTCCTCTGCCGCGTACAGTTGTGCTCAAAAACGGGAAGACACGGATTTCATTAAAAATAGGGCGCTGCCATCTCATAAATAGCAACCTTTAAGCATTTTAGACTTCATACCCAGTTTATTTTACTTACTGCAACTTTTTTCTGAAAACAACTGTGTACGCCATGAGTACTAAATAAAATTAATGACCTGTCATCGCTTCAGCCCGTCTCTGAGGCAGAGGAACAAAGCGGGCCGGAGCAGCAGCCTGGTGGGGAGCCGGGCAGCAAAGCCAGTCCTCCCTCCCCCTCCCCCTCCCCCCCCCCCCCGTCCTCCCTGGGAGAGGCCAGCCCAGGGCAGAAAGCCCTGCAGGTGCTTGAGCCCACTCTACATTCGAGAACGCGTTCTGAGCGATCCGTGTCGCTGTGAGCCACGTTTTCCATGGCGTGTTTACGCTACGTCTCTCCAGTAAGCCTTCTGTGCATCACAGGATGGTGAATAGAGGGGAAACGTGAACTACGTGGACGGGGAGTGGGGCACACCACCTTCTCTAAGCCGCTGGCTAAGTGCAACGGAAAGTCCCGGGCATCCCAGACAAGGAGGCCAAGCCCGGGCAGCGGGAAGGCCCTTCTGCCCGGTGTCTTCCCGCCCGGAGGTGGAGCGGCACTAGCGCACAGTGCCAGCAGGTGCCCCAAAGCCCCTCTCCAGCCAAGCGGCCCGGAAAAGGGCAGCCTCGCAGGACAGCGACCCTCAGGCAGGAGCGTCTCAGAAAACCCGCGGCTGAGTGGACCCCGGGCTTCCACGCCGAGTCTGCACCAGGGACTGCACCCACCCAGCCTCGCGGCGATGCGGTTCATTTGCAACAACGGATGACCCGGCAAGAACCTGAGCCGGGCCCCGGACAAGGGGGCCGGCGGCTCGCCTCGCCGCGCAGGCAGCCAGGGAAGCCACCAGCAGCCGCACGGGCTCGCGGCTCTGGGCCCCAGGACCAGGAGAGCCCCGGCTGTGTATTCCGGCGGCTCGTGCAGAGACTCCATCGTCAGCTCCCGGGCTCGCCTGGGAGCGTGTCCCTGGGATCGAGGAGTCCCCCGTGCCCCCAGCGCACAGCTTTCACACGCGTGGAGCTGAGTAACACCAGAACCCTTGCCAGCAGCGGGAGGGGCGCGGGTAGTAAGACCGCGTGAATGACAACGTATCGGAAGGCAGGGCCTGAGAAAGACTGCGCTGGAGGAGACACGCACGCCGGAGCCCCGCGCTGCCTTTGCGGGGCAGCCAGCCAGCCAGGGGGTGGGTTTGGCGGCTGCCTCCTACTTAAAGCATTGCGAGGAACGAGCACCACGCCCCAACTAGAGGAACTGTTCAGTTCCTTCCACTTTATCTTTTCCCCAATGCAACTGGTTCAATAATTGGACTTAATGGAAATGTACAAATATGCTGATTTATTATCCATTGAATAGTGAAGTCTCTGGCGACAGCGAGCCGTTTAAAAAATAAAGCACACTCCTAATGTGCTTTTTAATGGCAGATACAACGCATACCGCGGTTAGAGTGGAAAATGTGTACTAGCGCGGGGCCTTCTGGGAAAGTGACTCTCCTGTTGGCTGTGGGATTAGTAACATTGGGTGGCCGGTACCGACAGAGCTTACACCGCTGTGACCTTTGCCCTGTGTGACGTGGCCGTTCGTTTAAGAGGCCCACAAAACGGGAGACTGCTTGGCAGCGGGTCGGTAATAAAGTGACCTGCTGGGTAGGCAAGCTTTCGGACCTCACGGACCACCAGTGGTGACCGCTGGGACAGATCAACCCTTTTCTAAAACGGTGATGGGTTTCGCCAGGTGATTTACACGCACGCATACGCGCACACACACACACACACACACACACACACACACCGGGCCATCCAAAAAGTGAGCTGGCCAGTGCGGGAACTGAATTCCCAGCCTCCGGGCACCGGCGCCTGCTGCCCCACCTCCTGAGGGAGAGGGCTGTGGTCCCAGTGGACGGTCACGGACGATTCCGACAAAACCACGTCACACGGCCCTGGCCAGTGTGGCTCAGTGGATAGAACACTGACACATGGACTGAAGGGTCCTGGGTTCGATTCCAGTCAAGGGCACGTACCTTGGTTGCAGGTTCCCCGGCCCTGGTTGGGGTGCGTGCAGGAGGCAACCAAATCGATGGGTCACTCTCACATCGATGTTTCTCTCTGTCTCTCCCTCCCCGTTCCCCTCTCTCTACAAACCAATGGGAAAGTATCCTCGGCTGAGGATGAGCAAACAAGCCCCCGTGTGGCGTGACGTGGAAGAGATGGACGGCTGCCTCTGCTGTAGCTCGAGGGCTGGAGCAGCAGCGATGAACTGACACTGAGCAGGCACTTTGGGCACGAGCGCTGTGTGCGGCGGCGCGGCCCGAGAGCAGCGCAGGCGGGCAGAGCGCTGGGGAGGGGCGCCTCGCCAGGTCCGTGATGGTGAACGCAAAATCCCCTCCGCTCCTCAACTGCACTGTTCCCTTCGAATCTGACTGGTAACCTGGAGCGCTGAGAACGCGATCCGGATGATGGCTAAAATGCCGCATTATCTTCCTTTTGTTCACTTGTCGGACTTGGTCCAACGTCTGCAGGAACTGTCCTCCCGCTGGCGTCAGTTACGACAATATTCTGAAACACGCATGTGCACTTGTATGCTAGTGTTTACCGAGGCCAGGTGTTCAAATGCTCCATATGTGCACACGTCTATGCACACATACACACATACATACCAGCATATACACATACATGCTACACACACACACACCTGTTAACATATCTGTATGTTTGTGTGACCGTTACAACTTACCTAGTCGAAACTATCATTGCCTGCATTTTACAGCGGGGAAACTGAGGCAGGAGAGACTTTACACAGCGAGCAATCTGGAGCCGGTCTGACGTTGACTGAACATCGTATCGGCTTAATTTTTCCCGTGATCGGTCCTTCCCTCCAAAAGGCGCGAGCGGCACAGCCTCTTACCCCGTTTCCCAGCCTGCGTCCCCGCTCCACGCACGTCTCCGTGATCTAAGCTGCCTGCAGCTCCTACCCTGCACGTTCGCAGATCCTCCCGTGTGCGGGACCAGGACGCACTGAGCTCCACTTCTTGTCAAAGCTGAACTCCTGGGCATCCACTTAGAACGTCTGAAAGGCGCAACGAACCACTGAAGCTACTTCCCTCACCCCAAGGAGCAGGGGGAACGCATACACTGTTAACCGCAGTCGGCAGCCGCTGCGGCTGGCTCAGACCCACACAGCACCGCTCCGGGCTGCTCACACCTCTTCCAGAAAACAGCCACCGACCGCTACTCCGGATGCGAGAGGTCTGGACCTACCAGCGAGGGTGAAACGCGGCCCTGTGGGCAGAGGGGAACGCCACGCAGCGCATGCACGCTGGGGTTCGGCAGTTCCGTGGACTTGACTCTCAAAGAGCATCACTGCCCTGCCGAGAGGAGGGCAGGCCGGGGGCCAGCCAGCTCCAGCCGGAGGCTGGGGGATGCCGCTCCTCCCGCAGCTGCTGGGCAGGGGAGCCGACTCTTTAACTTTAGTTTTAAGTGAATTTTATCTGCACCACATGTAGGAAGAAAGCAGGTGAGCATTAACACAGAAGCCACAGCTCCGATCCAATACTCTGATTTTGATTCATATTCAAACTCACACATTTAAGTGAATAAAGACCACTCAGGAATCAGCAACTTACCTCGAATGCAGCTCTGTGCTGCCGTTGTTATATTTGCTTCCTCTTTCCCAGACACCGAAGTCAGGCACCCGGTAAACTCTTTCTACACAAAACACAAGGTTTTGGATAAAAGAGACCTGAAAGGAAAGAAACGAAACGTGAGGACCCGTGCAGCAGCAGATGCTCAGACGCTGACAGGAGCAGTCACGCCCACTGAAACGCAGCCTCTCTGACAAGCTGAGCTTCGCGTGACGATCACATCGCTGCGGGCGCTGACTGTGGTCTGCCTGGTCGCTCTAGCCTCAGGCCTCCGTGAGGAGCTAATGTTACAGCACCCGGGAAAAGAGGTGACGTCTGTCAGAGCCCCCACATTCCTCAGGGACGGGTTCCCGCCGCTCGGGAGGAGCTGTGCTCCACTGCGTGTACCATCTCAGCAGTAACTGTGCTCCCACTGCGTGTACCATCTCAGCAGTAAGAGCCTGTGCTCCCACTGCGTGTACCATCTCAGCAGTAACTGTGCTCCCACTGTGTGTACCATCTCAGTAGTAAGAGCCTGTGCTCCCACTGCGTGTACCATCTCAGTAGTAAGAGCCTGTGCTCCCACTGTGTGTACCATCTCAGCAGTAAAGAGCCTGTGTCTGGCTGGGCTCAGCTGAAAGAGGGTCACAGTGTGTCTGTGTGTGTGCCCAGCATTACCGCCCATGAAAGAAACACTCCTCAACTCTGGGCAGAAATTCAGTTCAGATTTCCAAGAAGAATAAGAGTATGGTATCTATCTTTTGAAAAACATCAAGAACCCTACTGAGAGGCCCTGCAGATGAAAATAATACCACATGATAAAAGTATCTCTCTACTTTTAAAAGGATAGGGTCACAAAAAGGAATGATGTAAAAAAAACAAATAATAACAGAGAAAACCTGAAAATGCTATTTTACTTGCTGTTACTAAAATATCCTGAAAGCTTCTATTTCAGATCGCCTTAAACAGAGCCTTCATAGGAGTACAATTTTGTAACTTGCTATATGCTTGTTCATTTTCAAAGTGCTGTGCATGGAAAACATAGGCTTTGTGATCCAATATCCCAAATCCAGTCCCTGATGATATGAAATGAGGAATAATCCATTTTTTTATTAAACAAAAAATGAGTTTTAAGAAGTAAGATAAAAGAGATCCTTGGAGATGAAATTCAGTGCTAGAGAATATGAGGAGCCCAGCTGGTGTGGCTCAGTGGTTGAGCATCGACCTATGAACCCAGAGGTCATGGTTCAATTCCTGGTCGGGGCACAGGCCCAGGTTGCAGACCCGATCCCCCGTGTGGGGCGCGCAGGAGGCAGCCGATGGCGATTCTCTGGTCCCTGATGTCTCTCTCTCTCCCTCTCCCTTCCTCTCTGAACCAATAAACACGTGTTTTAAGAAGAGCTGGAGGGTGCGTACCTCGTCGGTGTTGTAGATGATCTGCAGCCCCGAGGAGATCATCTCCACCAGGTAGAGGAGGTAGAGGGACACGGCGTTGATCTGGAACACACAGCACCGGGGAGGGTTACAGGAAACAACAGAAATGCTGTCACCAAGTTAAATGTCAAAACCACAGGGCCAGTCCCCCGCCCTCGTGTGGCTCTGCAAACGATGTCCTTCCTGCCGTGAACTGAAGGAGCTGTGGGTTTAGCCCGAGGAAACCCCGGCTTCGCAGAGCAAACGCCAACAGCCAAGTCCTCTGGCGGGTTAACACCTGGCCAGGGAAGCAGGAGCAGGTGTTTACAGAGCCGTGTTTGCAGACTCCTTTTCAAACCGGGGGCTAAAACACGCCTGCGCTGGGATAGTTTTGCCCCAAAGGCAGCTTTGTCACATCAACCATCTCCAAAGCATGCGCGTCCGGTGCAACGCCGCCGGCCACCGTCAGCAGAGAGCACGGAGCTCACGGCAGCATCCGCAGCACGTGCTCATCTCACGCGGCGGTGTAGCAGAGCCTTTAGAAGCTACGTGCGAACAGATGGTTTTATAAGCCAACGAGTTTCCTCCTTTCGGTTTATGAG
The DNA here is from genome assembly GCA_026230045.1 of Corynorhinus townsendii. Classification (NCBI taxonomy): domain Eukaryota; kingdom Metazoa; phylum Chordata; class Mammalia; order Chiroptera; family Vespertilionidae; genus Corynorhinus; species Corynorhinus townsendii. The sequence continues at coordinate 2,059,920 of JAPDVU010000011.1, read as the reverse complement.
TCTGTTAAAGACAGGCGGGAGCAGCGGGGCCTCAGCCAGATGCGGGCGGGCCACACAGAAAGACACCGGATTCGGGGCTTAAGGACTTTAGATGGGCGGGGCTTCTCCGCCACCTGTCTCCGAGCACACGGAGCAAAGGGCTTCACCCCGCTGCCGGGCCCCAAATACTTATTCCAGCGCTGACACTGGCACGGCAGAATGGGCTTCAGAGAGGTCTCGTCCCCACGGACGACCACTTAGGGCTCCACCTCCAGGAGCCCTCTGCTCTGACTTTTGGGGTGCTTCTGGTGAGAAATGGTCAGAAGTGACAGATGGCAAAGGGACTGCCAAGTAGCTGGTTACCAGCACTTAGTGAACACCTACTGTGTGCCCGGCACTGTGCTTCACCTCCGGGATACAAAAATCTATGAGCTGCAAACGTCTTGCAAACCTGTTTCAAATCGGAACCACCCGTCTAAGCAAGCGGTGCCTAGGACTAGTCCTGTGACCGCCCTAGGAGAAGGCTGGGCAACGGCACACGCACACACTGCTGGGTCCCACGGACGTCCCGGTCGCCAATCAGTACAGGGGCTTGTGCCGTCTGGAAACGGGGACCCCGCCCTGTGTGTGGAGGCGTCCCACGAAAGCAAGACATTTCTGGTGGTGAGGAAGAGAGGAACTCTCAGAAGAAGGTCGGCTTACGTTAGCACCGAATAATGGGCGACACGGAGCCTGCCTGGCAGCCTGAAGGACCGAAAGAGGAGCAGGAAGGAAACGCGCTCAGGACGGGCAGTGTGTACAGTATCCGAGCCCCGGGGCCAGGCGTCCGGAGGTCCCACTGAGAGCAGCGGGAAACGTGAGAGCAGAATGGGCAACCCTGCAGCGTGTGCCCAGCCCCGGGGCAGACGTTCACACGTTACAGAGACAAAGCTTAGAGACCCAGAGCCTCTGGAGCGTCCTTCTGGTGGGATGCCTTCGCTGTACGGGACACTGGCATGTTAAAAGTGAGCCGCTGTGGAACAGGAACTTCGGGTCGGCTGCCACGGCCCTGTCCACGGTCTTTACTCCCTGGTTCCCAGTGTGAAACTCTCTCCAGTTTGGTGACAAGTACAAGCTTTCGTCACAGAAAAGAAACTGGAAGATTTGCCCGGCTGACGTGGCTCAGCGGGTGAGCGTCGACCTATGAACCGGCAGGTCACGGTTCTATTCCTGGTCGGGGCACGTGCCCAGGTTGGGGCTGGACCCCCGGTGGGGGGCGGGAGGGCAGGAGGCAGCCGATCCATGAATCTCCCTCATCATCGCTGTTTCTGTCTCTCTCCCTCCCCCTCCTCTCGGAAATCTGTGAAAACATAGGAAAAGGGCTTTTGAAAAACCGTGTGCTGCTCCTTTGGAGGGCCCTAACATCTAGCCTTTTTGCTTGTGGACCAAGAAGTCAGCCAGATTCGATATTCGGCCACCGTAGCTCAGCCCCGGCGGCTCCCAGCCATCCCTATCATGGCTGCCACCCTTCGACCTTGAACATTCAAGAAGTCACCCGGGAAACACGGCGAAGCCTCGGGCCTTGTCTGCGGGGAGGGCCGACAGGGCGGGCCCGTGGGTCTGCTCACCTGCAGGTGCCCGTACTCCTCGTAGGAGAGGACCTCGTCCCCGGTGCGCACGTTGAACACTGAGTGAAGGCAGGTTGTCGGGCGCGGGTCCTGCTTGAACTGCTGGACCTGGAACGAAATGCAGCGTGCACACGATGCTGGCCGTCCGTGCTCGGGCCAAGCTACAGACCCCAGGTTACTTCTCGCGCAAGGTTTGGCTGAGGAAAGCTACCGCCTGCAGGTAGAGGGCGGGACAAGGCAGAGACGTTGCTTTTTCTGAAGCAACAGAACGGGCAGAACCGTTACTGCTGCCCGAAGGGTGTCACCGGCTGTGGACACGTGATGGGATTTACAGGCCCAGCGACGCGGTGTAGCAGGGAGCGCGCCGGTGTCACGCCGCCGGCTTCTGAAGGCCCTGCGTCTCAGTTAGAGTCGAGCAGCGGCGTCCCCTGCGGGCAGGGCTGCCGCTTACATGACACGCGGTGACAGCGCGCTGCGGGCCACGTGCCCATTCAGCGAGCGCCCCAACGGAAAGGCTGCTTCCTTCTCCGAGGGCGCGAACGCAGCCCCGGCTCCCGTCCGCGGGGCTCCTTCCCTCCCACCCGCTCCCCTTTCCGAGACGACAGCTCCAGGGAACGCGGGCCATACCTTCCCTTGTTCGTTGGACACCCACTCTAACGTTTCAGAGCACAAGTCAACACTAAGTGCTCCCACGGGCCCACTCCAAAGACAACCAAGTCCGTGCCCTCGTCTGCGGCCGATTCAAGGCAACGTGGCAAACACCGACTGCAGCCAACTGAATGCCACGGCCGGGGCTGGTCCCCGGAAGCACCCGCTGGACACGAGCGGAGGATGGACGGGATGGCACGTGGCTCAGTGGAAAAGCAACGGGGATCTCTCTCTGAAAAGCTGTGAGAGAGGCCGGGCCGGCGTGGCTCAGTCGTCTGAGCATCGACCGAGGAACCAGGAGGTCAGGGTTCGATTCCCGGTCAGGGCACAGGACCGGCTGTGGGCTCCATCCCCAGTGGGGGGCGTGCAGGAGGCAGCTGATCCCTGATGCTCTCTCATCGCTGATGTTTCTCTCTCTCTCTCTCTCTCTCCCTGTCTCTTCCTCTCTGACATCAATAAAAACATACTTTAAAAAAAAAACAACATTATTCAGACCGTAACTGCTGACGGCGGTCTGGGACTACACAGGTAGACGTCCGTGTGGTCACTGCTTCCACACACCAGGATTATCATCTCAAACATCGCTCTGGGAGCATAGAACAAAACCTGGCTAAGTGAAAACAAAACCCATCTTGCCTACTAGATAAGGATCGAGCGAAGGAGATGGCCTGATCCGTGCAGTAAGGTGGCTGCTGCAGCTGCCAGGCAGCGTCTGTCATGTCTCCGCGACACACAGCACCGGCAGGAGAGTTTACATTCAATCACTGCGTCGGGGGAGAGGCAACCGCCAACCGATCCAAGATGCTCAAATGGAAAATTCCGTGCCTACACTTTCCGTCCGAAAGCCGCTAAGAGACAAGTAATTTAACATTTCAGAAAAGAAAAAAAAACAAGGCCCAAACGCTATGAGCTTCGGAAGGTAATGGGGTGAATTGCATGTGAATTACTGACAAAAAGCACTCTTGAAAGCAGTCAAAATCAAGGAGACATTAGTTCCTGCTTTACGATGTCTGACATCTGGCAAGTGAAAGGAAGGAATGATTAACACAAAATGTGCTAGACTAAGCAAATCGAGAGCCTGAGCCCGTTTCGCTCAGTGGTTAGAGTGTCGGCCCGCGGACCAAAGCACAGCAGATGGGATTCCCAGTCAAGGGCACGCACCTCGGTCGCAGGCTTGATCCCTGGCCCAGGTCAGGGTGCGTGTGGGAGGCAACCAATCGATGTCTCTCTCTCACATCGATGTCCTCTCTCTCTCTCTCTTTTCCCCCCTTCCCTCTCTTGCATTCTCTCTAAAAATCAATGGGAAAATACCCTCAGGTGATGATGAATGTTTTCTCTGTTTCTATTTTATTTGGCTTTTCTGAAAACGTAAGTCATTGTCAATAAGCAGTTTCTCATTTAGGAGAAAGTAACAGCACTGCGTCCTCCATTCTCAACGTGTAGCCTTAAAACATGCAGGCAGGCCGGAACACCCACCTCACAAGGCAATCCTGAGAGGATAGACTTTGGGAAGCTTTAATGGTTTCTCGTGAATTGGAAATTGGTAGCGTTTTGAGCAAATGAATGTTTAAGTCGATAAAGACAGCAGTGTGCAAGCCTAGTGCAAGGCAAATCCCCGCCCCCACCTGCAGACTGAGCGACTGGAAGCATCTGAAGGCCTCTCCTTAGCGAGCAGGAGCAGGAGCAGGAGCAGGAGCAGGAACAGGAGCAGGAGCAGGAACAGGAGCAGGAGCAGGAGCAGGAACAGGAACAGGAGTAGGAGCAGGAGCAGGAGCAGGAGCAGGAGCAGGAGCAGGAGCAGGAGCAGGAACAGGAGTAGGAGCAGGAGCAGGAGCAGGAACAGGAGCAGGAGCAGGAGCAGGAGCAGGAGCAGGAACAGGAGCAGGAGCAGGAGCAGGAGCAGGAGCAGGAGCAGGAGCAGCAGCAGGAGCAGGAGCAGGAGCAGGAGCAGGAACAGGAGTAGCAGCAGGAGCAGGAGCAGGAACAGGAGCAGGAACAGGAGTAGCAGCAGGAGCAGGAGCGAGTCGGTGAGAGGGGAGGCGTGCGAACGCTGAGAGGGAAAATGCCTGGCGTCAGCAGGTGAGCACTGAGACGTGCGAGACGGTAATAGAGGACGTCAGCTTGCTCTCCCTTCTGCAAATCCAGGATGACCCCTCATCCGCTCAAATCCACGCTAAGGTAACAATGTCACCCTTGGGTGGTGCTTTTAGAAGTTATGTCGGGAAGCGTGTCTTACGATGAGAAATCCGTGGAAGTAGAAAGCCTTTGACTTCCTACACCATGGTTTCACTGAAGAAGACAGAGAAGGCAAGCCGTCCGGGCAAAACACACAAATGAGCACTACGCACAGGCTTCCTTCAGTTTTAAAGAAAGGCCCAAGGACACAGCTCACGTTTTCCAATACAGTGGCATTCCCCACCGCCGCGGCCCGTGAGGGTCAGTGAGCCCCAGGAGGACACGGAGCTAAGGGAGGCAGCGCCCGGGGCGCAGGGCCCAGGTTCAGGCTCCCTGAGTCAGCCCCGCCCGGTAGCCAGGGCGACAGGAACGCCCTCCAGCCCTGCTCTGACAGGTGTGGAAGAAGAGGGACCACAGAGGGAAATGCTTAAAAGCGTTAAATCCTGTGCGCTGTGGTGCGCCGACACCTAATCCCAAGGTCATCGCACAGATGCACAACGCACTGACTTTCATGGCCAACCACACACACACAAGGCAAACTGCCGAAGTCACACTCGAGCTGCACTCGCAAGACGCCGTCACCGAGGAGGCGGGTGGTGAGGGCCAAGTGCTTAGGAAGGGGCATTAAGAGCTGACGACAGGCCACAGAGCAAAGCTTGCCAGTGCAGCATTTCCCTCTGGTCAACAGTGCTCACTGAGCCCCATCTGCTCTCAAGGAGACCTGCTCCGTGAGGGGGCCGTTGAATCCGCAGACGATAGGCCCCCGGGAAATGGTAACGCTGTGCACTTCACACACCTCCGAGTGACTGCTTCAGTTCTCTACGGCCCACGCTGCGACTCACGCACGCCAGCCTGACACAGCCGCGCTCCAGGCCTGGAAGAACCTTCACCCTCGTGACCTGCAGAGTCGCGTCTCGGCAGACAAACAACAGGTGTGTCACGTGTCCCTATTACCAGCCTGAGACTAGATGTACTTCTGCGAGTGACGTGCTCTTGTTGCCACATTTTGACGGCAGAATATAGATGGTTTTCTTCTGAAGTTTTAACTTCAGGTACAGATCTTAAAAAGAAAAGGCACCATCCCATTTCTTACCAGGTCCAGCATAAATTCAAACAATACAACATGCACATCATAAAAACATACAATCGGTTGCAAACCCAAGATGGCCCGTGTAATCACCCGTGTGCATCTCTGCAATGAGCCCCGCATCTGGGGTGGCCTTGGGGGACACATGACACACTCACACACACTTATCACATTAGGACCCGGGACACAGGCAGACAGGCAAGTAGGGGAACACCTCATTATGTGCGTGCAGTGCTTTGCCGTTTACAAAGCTTACTGTGTATATTACTCCTTTAATTTCCACAATGACCCTGCACAGTTTGCTGTTTTCATTTTTAAATATATCTTTATTGATTTCAGAGAGGAAGGGAGAGGGGGAGAGAGAGAGAAACATCAATGATGAGAGAGAATCATGGGTCAGCTGCCTCCTGCACACCCCCTAGAGCCCGCAACCTGGGCATGTGCCCTGACTAGGAATTGAACCGTGACCTCCTGGTCCACAGGCCGGCACTCAACCACTGAGCCACACCAGCTGGGCCGGTTTGCTGCTTTCTAAGTGTGTGATTCCTGTCTTCTTTACAGGTAAATGAAGTGTTATCTTTTTAAATGAAGTTGACTTTAGCCAGAGCAATCACATGTGCGAAGGGAATTTTTAAAAAATATGTGTTTTTATTGATTTCAGATAGAAGAAGGGAGAGGGAGAGAGAGAGAGAAACATCCGTGATGAGAGAAAATCACTGATCAGCTGCCTCCTGCACGCCCCCTCCTGGGGATCGAGCCTGCAACCCGAGCATGTGCCCTGACCAGGAATTGAACCGCGGCCTCTCGGTTCATGAGCCGATGCTCACCCCGAGCCACGCAGGCCGGGCCCCAAAGGAATTTTCATGAGGGTTTCGCAAGTACTATACTATCGGGTAGAAGATGGATACTGTGGGCTCCTGAGAAACTCCTTATCAAGCAAACACCAGATGCAAAATGCAAACAGACTGAAGCCTAAATAGCAGCTCCCAGCCACCTGTCGCGAGGGTTTCTTCGATGACGGTACTTTGGGGCCGTGGCGGGGCAGGCAGGGACTGTGCCTGGCCCTCGGAGAGTGCCCCCTCCTCAGGAGAGGCTGCTGTGGGTTCATCACCCGTGGGGTGCCGAGGCCCAGCCCGGCCGGCGCCTCACCTTATCGGCCTGCCGCATGTAGCAGTAGAGGATCCCTCGCATGCACTTCACAGCCGAGTGCTCCAGCTCGTGGGTCCGCCCCCCGTCGTCGTCGATGCGCCTGGGCGGGAGAGATAGCTCAGGGAGGAAATTGGAAACGGATTTGGGAAGGGAGCAGAGCTTCCGATAATTACGTATTTAACTATCCGGCTAATCCCAGGTTCTGGCGGCATCTACTAATTCTCTGACAGTGAAGCTCCATTTTCCCAGTAGATGCAGAAAGGCTGCCAAAAATATATATATATAAAAACCCCATGATGAAACGTATGCAGATTTCTCCTCCTTTTAAGGACGGAAGGCAATGGCTTTAAAAATAGCAGACAATGTTTTCCACCCGGACTTGGCTCAAATTTTAAGCGGTATTTCTATATTGGAAAAATCTGCCAAGAGGTATTTTTAAAACCCACTGTTACAGGGTAGAGGCAATTTTTAATATTGATCCCTTCAGGTTATGCAATGGCCACTTGATTTCTGAGCTCTCCATACAACTCCATCTCTCTCTCTCTCTCTCTCTCTACATATCTACTAGAGGCCCAGTGCACAAAATTCATTCATGGGGGCAGGGAGGTCCCTCAGCCCAGCCTGCACCCTCTCCAATCTGGGACCCCTCGGGGGATGTCCGACTGCCGGTTTAGGCCCGATCCCTAAACCGGCAGTCAGACATCCCTTTCATAATCCGGGACTGCTGGCTCCTAACCACTTGCCTGCCTACTGGCTTGATTGCTGCCTAACCACTCCCCTGCCGGCCTGATGGCCCCCAACTGCCCTCCCCAGGCGGCCTCATGGCCCCCAACTACCCTTCCCTGTAGGCCTGATCTCCCCTAACTGCCTTTGCCTCGGCCCCCGCCACCATGGCTTTGTCTGGAAAGAAGTTGGATGGTAGGAAGATGTCCAGTCTCCCAATCTAATTAGCATATTACCCTTTTATAAGTGTGTTTGTGTGTGTATGTATATATATACATACACACACACACACACACACGTTTCATGCTAGTACTATACCGTTTTGACTATTATTTTATGTTTTGATTTTGATTTGCATTTCAGTATTGACATCAGGGAGCCTGATCCCGCCCTCTTTGTCCTTTCTCAAAGGTCCCTTGGCTATCTGGGATCTTCTGCAGTTCTGGATGCATCCGAGGACGCGTGCTCAGTCTGAGAAGCAGCCATTGGTTTCTAACGGGGCTGCACGCATCTGCACATCGCTGGAGGCACCAGGACAGCTGAACACCAGCAGTCCTTCCAGCCCGTGAGCAGGAGGCGGAGGCTGGGCTCTGGCACAGCAGCACGTGGCCTTGACTGACCCTCCCCGCATCTGTGTCTTCGTCAAGTCCCTTCCTGCGGCAGTTCCTTCCGCCGACACCTCTGCTGATGTGCCGACCCAGAGGCGAGAAATGACGCTCGTGAAACACTAAAACCGTCTCGTGTGAACCCTCCCGGGGCGGGAAAGCGCAGTGAGCCCGCGCAGAGCCAGGGACGGCGTCCCGGCTGAACGCCCTCTCCCTCGAGAGGGGCAGCGCACGCCGCCGCTCACCTGTACGCGAGGGCCACGGCCCAGGCGGCCGCGGCGCAGTACAGGCTGTCCTGGACCTTGGCGTGCTGGTCCCCGCCGCAGGTCTTCGTGGGGAAGAGGCCGGTGGTGGGACTCTGGTACAGCAGCACCGTGGCCTTGACTGCAAGGGGGCAGGAGAGCGTGAGCGGCCCCGCCCCGCTCCCGGGCCGCCCCGCCCCGCCCACTCCTGACGGTTCTGTTGTTTGTAAACTGAGCTGTAGCCTAAAACTCCTGATGATGTGGAACGGCGCCACGCTAAATCACCGCAGCCAATCCCTTTAGCTAGCTATGACCACAAAGAAAATGAAGGGCGACCTAAAAATACATACCAGAACCCTGACCAAAGGAAGTCGAATTAAGGTATTATGTAGTTGAAGCAAACAAGCAAAAACCCGTAGTGTAGGGGAGACAAACACATCAATTGTTACAGTATCTGCCCTTCATATGGCACCTGAAGTAAACTGACACCAAACACAGAGGCATTCCGACTCAGTTCTGAGCGACAAAGCGGGAACTTCCCCCCACCCACACACATAAATACACATATGCACACATACACGTGTACATACACATGCGCACACATGTACATACATACACATATATACACACACACACAGAAAACAAGACTTTCCAGGCGGATACCAGCGAAAACAAAGCCACAGCAGGATAGGGACCCGACGTGAGTACCAGCGGCCCGAGGTCACATCTGTATCTCGAATTAGAGACGGTTGCGTGAGGCTCAGGGCTGCCCGGGAGCCAGGCATAATGAATGAGCAGCGAGCATGTGCACAAACCGGGCAAGTGCCCTCGGGAAAGCCTCTGGAATGTTCTGGAAGGCTGAAGGGGCACCCGGGACCCCGGTGACAGCGCTACCATTATTCCAGGGACGGATGTGACCGCTGGCTCCTTCTGCAGCCCCGGCACCCCATGCCGCCGGCACGGAGCGGCCCCAGCGCCGCCGCCCGACATCCCGGCGAGGGGGCATCACGCGTGACGTCCAGGGTATCACGGAGGAGAGCAAGAGCTGGCCCCGAAGGCACGTGCCCGCCACTCACCGATTCTGTAGTAACGATCCAGCTTCTCCCACAGACTTTCATGATCGGGCTGCAGAAGGTGGATGCTCTTCAGAGGTTCGTACACGGAGCCTGCAGGGAGAGCAGCCCCGTCACCTTCGGTGCTGTTCACCCCCCACACCAAGCAACTCCAGAAGACGACGAGGACGCGCTACCTAGCAATCGCATTTCGCGCTGCGGGTGGGCGCGTACCTCACTTCGGTTCGGGTTTTGGGTGGAGAAGGGAGAGAAGAAAGCTCGCCTGTAGCAAGTCCGAGGGTCTGACTGTGGGAAGATACCCTCCCCCACTCCCCGCCGCCATCCACAACTCAAACAGCCCCCATGCTCAGGGCCCGTCCCTCACGCAACCGTCTCAGTGCCGCCTGAGAAACACGCCTGCTCACTTGCCCGGAGACCCACGCTGCCGCCAAACTGGGCTCAGGCCGCACCGGGCCGTCTCCCGCCAGCCGCTCACACCCACCACGCCCCGGAGGGCAGGGCACGCCGACACGTTCCGAAGCATCGCCCACCAGGAGCTCTGACGCCGGCCCCCGGGCACGTGATACTCTGGCCGTGCTGTGCGGACTGGACTGTCAGGGAGACGGCTTCTACTTGAGCCGGGGAACTGCTCCTCCGTGCGAGCAGGGCACGCGGCTCAGACGCTGCGGGGTTCTCCGTGACCAGGACAATTTGCCCCGACATCGTTGACCAGCGCGCACTCCCAGCGGCTGAAGGACAGGAAAGCACCGGAACCTCGGCCACGGACTACGGAACGCCTCCGATTCCTGCTCAAAGCGCTCGGAAAGCACCAACTCAGGGTCACGAGTCCGCCTCCGGACGCGGGGAGCGCGAGCCGGTCTGACGCCGGCACAAGAACAAATCTGTGACCGGCCCGGTTTCTGCTTAGAAAGGCGGGGGACAGCCCCCGGTTACACAGAGAGCCACCCCAACTTCCTGCGACGCTTCCGTTACGCAAGCAAACAGCTCTTCCCATTGAGGCACTGGGTGCACTGGGAATTAGCCTCCTACACTGATTTTAAAGTAAGAAGTCGAGTCCGTACATTTTTAGAAGATCAACTTGGCCCCTCCTTTTTTTTTTTTTTTTTTTTAGTCACGAAATATTGACTAGAAAGATCCATGTACCCTAAATTCTAAGCAGAGAGCATCCCAAATTATGGGGTTCAAATAGGCCATTTCCTCTGGAAATAACTGCAATTTCATTTCCCAAACAGCACTGACACTATAGTGTGTGGTAACGTGGCCTGTGGCCCGCATACGTTTTCTCACATGTAACAATGTTATGTAGATCTCACACCTACCACGGCCGTGTGATGTTTACCATGGCCTCCACACAGCCAGCTTTTGTGTGGCTGCATAAAGGCCTCGCAAAACCCCCACGCCGGGGCAGCGCCCCCTGACCTGGATGCGGGATCTCAGGGAGCCCCCGGGACTGCGTACTGGCGCCAAGTTCAAACGTAAAGCACACGGCACACTTCCGTCTTCCTGCGGGTCTTGGGTTCTAGCAGAAAAATACACAAAACTCATGGAAGTAGTGTCTTAGCCCGAGGGCAGAAGCGGCCAGTGTCCCCATCTGCAGTTTACAAACCATCCTCTCACACCGGGGCCGCGCGCTGGAGGTCAGCGGTTTGGAGGGTGCGCGTTCAGGGTCACCGGCCCTCGCTGATGGTGAGCAGCCGGTTGCGCAGACAGAGGCCGTGCAAAGGGCCGTGGCTTTCCGGGAACGACGCTAAGAAGCCTGAGCCCACAGCTGTGCAGGCTGGGAGGGGCGGAGGCCGACAGAGCAACAGGACGCGTCAGGGCAGCAGAGAACGGCCAGGCCCCCGGGGCTGACGGCCGCGCCGCGAGCTAACGGGACGGTGCAGGATGGGCAGAGCCTGCCCTGGGGAGGGGCACGGCGCACAGCTCCGCGAGCTTGCAGGCTCCCTGCCCGCACTCACATGTGCTCGCGGACAGGGTGGGAGGGCAGGCAGGTGCGGACCAGTAGGCACGGGACAGCCAAGAGCCGGCCTTGTCTGCGAACACACAAATCGCAGGCAGACCACGCCTCTGGTGTATCGGGATAGTATCAGGACACCAATTTTTCAGCTGCGGAGATTGCAAGGGCGCCCAGAGTACAGGACCCACGTGTTTATCATCTGTAGGTGACACAACGTATTTCCCAGCGACTCTGAAACTGAAACCGCGCCGCCGCCTTCAGGTGACAGCGAAGTAACGTCAGAGAACAGGGCATCGCACACCTTCCTTTCCTCCTGCGCTGACTGGCACTAGAAGGGCGCTGCCAGCAAAGGGACAAGGGACCGTACATCCTCGGCCTGCGTCTCTAACGCGGGTCTGAGGAAGCGGCCGGCAAACCTTTACTGACTCAAACCGGGGGTCGGCGTGGCAGAGGTCCCTGCCCCGCCCTCCGCAGCCGGCAGCGCTGTGTGACGCCTAAGGACAGCTCTCCCTTATCACAGAGCGTGTTGCTCTCACTGTTTGCTCCCTGTGTGGCAGGGCCTGGATCTAGAACGGAGCAGGCGGCAGGAAATGTTTGGTGGGAAGGAGGGAAATGAAGGCGAGAAGCCGACAGAAACGTGGCTTAGGAAACTCTGATGACCGGGTGACAGCTGCATCCTCACAGGCGACCCACCCGCACCCTGGGGGTCTACGGTCAGGGGCCACCGGCAGACGCCCACCGTCAGCCAAGCTGAGAAAGGCATCTCCTGGCTACATGGCGCCCGGATCACCTAAGAGGTCCGAATACACTAAGCATGACTCAGCACTTTGAGCATCTCCAAGATCGCCAATCTCTCCTTGCAAAGCGAAGAAACAAAGTGTAAACCATGATTTCCTTTACTGTCCAGGTGGTCCATGCACAGGAACTGAAACATTAAGGAATAGATGTGCCCCCCAGGGGGGGAACAAATAAACGGTGACACCCCCATTCAATGAAATGCCTTAAAACAGGAAAGGGATGAAGTAGATCTGTTGTAATACCAGGAAAGACCAAAAAAATATAGTGGGAAAAAGTAATGTCAGAGAACAAGGCATAGAGTATGATGCTATGGGTTGCAAACTAAGCAACAATGACTGCATGTGTGATTTTACAAATGCATATGAACATGCAGATAAACAAAGTACTTTAAAAAGTCCGGGACACACACCGAACGGGTAAAAAAGGATTGCCACCAGGATAGTGGCTTTTACTCTACATGTTTCTGATGGTCTAAAGCTTACGTAATAGGGTATTCATTGATATGCCAAAGCAATATCTTCACTGACACTGCTCCTAGGGCAATGGAAACGAAAGAGAAAATAAAAAAACGGGACTACATCGAAATAAAAAGCTTTTGCACAGCAAAGGAGACCATCAACAAAACAACAAGAAAGCCCACTGCGTGGGAGAACATATTTGCCAATGTTATCTCCGATAAGGGTTTAATCTCCAACATTTATGGGAACTCATACAGCTTAACAAAAGGAAGATAAACAACCCACTCAAAAAATGGGCGACGGACCTAAACAGACACTTTTCAAAAGAAGACAGAAGGCAGGCCAAGAGACATGAAAAAAACATGCTCACAGTCACTAATTATCCGAGAGATGCAAATCAAAACGACAAGGCGGTGCCATCTCACACCTGTCAGAATGGCTATCATCAACAAATCAACAAAGACAAGTGCTGGCGAGGATGCGGAGAAAAAGGAACCCTCGTGCACTGCTGGTGGGAATGCAGACTGTGCAGCCGCTGTGGAGAACAGTATGGAGCTTCCTCAAAAACTAAAAATGGAACTCCCATTTGGCCCAGTGAGCCCACTTCTAGGAATCTATCCCGAGAAACCAGAAACACCAATCAGAAAGGATATATGCACCCCTGTGTTTATAGCAGCACAAGTCACCATAGCTAAGATTTGGAAACAGCCTAGTGCCCATCAGCAGGTGAGTGGATTAGAAAACTATGGTACATCTACATAATGGAATACTTCGCTGCTGTAAGAAGGAAGGAACTCCTACCATTTGCCACAGCATGCATGGGCCTGGAGAGCATTATGCTAAGTGAAATAAGCCAGTCAGTGAGTGAAAGAAAAATACCACATGATCTCACTCATTTACGGATACTAAAGAACATTATAAACTGATGGAAAAAAGATAGATACAGAGGCAGAGAAGCATCGAACAGACTGTCAAACGACAGCGGGAAGGCTGGGGAGGGTTGGGGGGCAGGGGGAGGTAAGAGATCAACCGAAGGACCTGTGTGCATGCATATAAGCATAAACAATGGATGCAAGACACTGGGAGGGGGGTGAGAGCATGTGCCGGGGGCAGAGGAGGCTGGGGGAAGGTCAATGGGGGAAAAAAGGAGACATATGTACTACTGCGTGTGACACTTCAAACAATAAAAACAGGAAGAGAAGAGGGTACCCACTGGCTACTTGGATAGCCTTCTCGCCTCCGAAGGGACATTCTGAATGCCTCCTCCTCACTGCACAAGACACTTCCGCACACAGGCCCACTTCATCCTCCTGGCGAAGCCCAGGTCGGCATCACGCTGGGGCACAGGCCGGGTGCTGACGGAGTCTGCCTGGCACCCGGGGCTCCGATCCCGGCACGTGGGACCTCCCGCAAACGTCGGGTTGAGAGGAGCTGAGAGCCCGCAGTGCTCGCGTTCACTTCCTGCCTTAGACAGCAGGCTGCTCCCGAGTCGCGTGCCTATTGCATGTACACACGTGTGTACCTTTACTCAGTGAGCCCCCGTTTCTCGTCACAGGTCATCCCAACCCCCATTTTTATTTTGTATTTTTTTCTTTATTGATTAAGGTATTACATATGTGTCCTTACCTCCCCATTGCCCCCCCACCCCCACTCATGCCCTCACCCCCGCCCCCCCCAAGCCCCAACTTCTTAAGCCCGTGTTTCTCCATGGCCGGTTGGGTAAGAACCGCGTTTTAAATGGCAAAGGGCAAATAGGAAGAACACGACTTTATAAAAATAAAGTAAAATTGGCCTTTTCAACTTATCCAACTGAGACGGGAGACGGCCACTCCACGGTCCCGTTTCATTTCTAGTGAAAACGCACTGAGCCCTCGCCGTGGCCTTCAGAGAGGAGGCGGCTATACGTCCTGCTTAAGGGGCGCCCTCCTGAGTCACGGGGCGCCCTCCTGAGCCCCAGGCACTCAGCCCGCTTCCGCGCCCCCTTTCCCACGTGGGGGCCAGGGGAGCGCCTTGCCACAGCACGGTGGCCGGGCGGCCCGAGCTGCAGCCCAACAACTCCCCTCTCTCCCGGAAGTGTGGGACCCCGCTCTGTCGAAAACAGACCCAGAAATGGCACCGGCTCTCACATTTCCTCAACGGCGGCTGTGCCAGCCTCTGCGACAGCCCCAATGCCGGCGGCGTGTGGCGCGCGGTGGGCCCTCGGTAAGTGTGCAGAGAGCAAACGGGACCGACACCCTCTGGGGCCTGCGACCTGCCGAACGCTGTGCAGGTTCGGCCGCAGGGGTAGCGAAACAACGTGAAGTGAAACACGGCTCGCTCCTCAGTGACCTAAGCCGCGGCCGTAAAGGAGTTAAACTTGTTCTGTTCTTCTCGGAGGTCCCCTCCCGTCCTGTTCTCCCCCTCCTCACACAGGGCGGTCCGAATGAAACCATGGGAGGCTGTGACTTTACGGCCCGGTCCCTGGGATAAAGGCAGCGAGCCTGCCTCAGACGGGGTCACGCTATGAAGGACAGCGCTAATCTGAACAGACCGGGCTTCTCGACGGGAGCCCGGGGCTGCCGCACACTCACACCACAAGGGGGACGTTTACCTCCCAAGCGCCTGAGCTGAACGACAGGGCCCTGGATTAGAGCGATTGCAGCACCTGGAGGGGGGGAACACCACCCCACACCATTCCCCGTCTTCACAAGAACTGCCGCATTGTCCTGTGGCGTCTGCTACTGCAGCTGTAAGAGCACGCGACACCAGGCCGCCTGCTGCGTATACGTCATTCCACCCGGGCCCCACGGAAATCGCCCGTCCAGCCCTCAGCATTCTGAGGAAGGGAATCACGCCGTCTCCGTGTGCCACGTATGCCGGCACGAAGCCGGGTCGGTGTTTCCTGCCGTGGCAAAGTTCGGCAGTGCGTTTAACAGGAATGGTCTTCCCGCTCATCAGAAACTGCCCCGTGACACTTTGTGCGTAGGCACGACGCGGGCTTGAGCGGTAAGAAGAAAAAATTACAATAAACTATGAATCGGTCCGGTCAGACGGCCGCAGGGATAAAAACATTCACAACCAGGGAAAGACGAGGAGGCTTCTGTGCCGTCTCCGGCACGGACTCTGCAGGTAATGAACGGGAGCGGGTCCTTCCCATCAAAACGCAGCCGCGAGCAGGTGCCTGGCCAGGTGGGCCGGGCCCACCCCCACCCACACTGGCGACCCCTCCGGGGCTGCGCAGGTCCCGTGCCCACCCACCGCCTTCTGTGAAGACCCGCCCACGCTGGAGCCGTTCGCTGACCCCACGGGTACGGAACCCAGGTCACTCCCTTTCCACTTCGCGGTGAGTGAGACCCAACCCGGGCCCGCAGCGGCTCTCCTTGCCCCGCCCGCAGCCCCAGCGTGCAGAGACCTCCCGGGGGGGGCAGCCCCAGTGTGCAGAGACCTCCCGGGGGGGGGGCAGCCCCAGCGTGCAGAGACCTCCCGGGGGGGGCAGCCCCAGCGTGCAGAGACCTCCTGGGGGGGGGGCAGCCCCAGTGTGCAGAGACCTCCCGGGGGGGCGGACCCAGCATGCAGAGACCTCCCGGGGGGGCGGACCCAGCATGCAGAGACCTCCCGGGGGGGCGGACCCAGCATGCAGAGACCTCCCGGGGGGGCAGCCCCAGCGTGCAGAGACCTCCCGGGGGGGGCGGACCCAGCGTGCAGAGACCTCCCGGGGGGGCGGACCCCAGCGTGCAGAGACCTCCCGGGGCGGCGGACCCAGCGTGCAGAGACCTCCTGGGGGGGGGGGGCGGACCCAGTGTGCAGAGACCTCCCGGGGGGCGAGTGTCTGACACAGGAGCTTTGGCAAGAACCTGGGCTGTGCAAACAGACAGGCCTGGCTACCACCGCGCCACATCACTTCACACGGGGGGCCCACACGACCCGCTGCCCAGTAAGAAGGGGAAAGGATCAGGCAGCACAGAGCTCTGGAAAGTTCCCTCCGTACCCGGACGGCACTGATTCTTTCTGGTGTGACTCATGCGTTCATTCAACCGGAAGTCCCCAGCACCAGGCCCCGTATCTGGGGCTCCTGGTGCAGAGCTACAACCCAGTCACTCTCGCACCTGAAGAGGTTCGCGACCCAGAAAGGAACGGATCTGTGCTCCTCTAACAGGATCTGTGCTCCTCTAACAGCGACGCGGCGGGCGTGGCAGCTAAACGAAGCTGCGGGAAGCGCCGGGGACCGGACTGGCGGAGCGATGCACTGGGAGCTGGGCGGCAGGGGAGGGCTCGTGGGAAGGTAAGGAGAGGGAGAGACGGCTGGAGCAGGACAGAAGATGAGGGGAGTGCACCAGCTCACAGAGAGGGGCCCTGAACACAGAGGCCCCGGGATGAGGGCGCAGGAGCCAGAGCACAGGGTGGCATCTGGGAGCTGCACGCAGACAGCGGCACCGCACGGAGCACGTGGCGGGGGAGGCTGGACACGGCTCCGTAGGCCGACAGCGCAGGATGCCGGACAGCGCGGCCCAGGTCTGCCCTCTACCCTTTATTTTATACATATATATATGTATATATATATTTTATTGATTTCAGAGAGGAAGGGAGAGGGAGAGAGAGATAGAAGCATCAATGATGAGAGAGAATCGTGGATCGGCTGCCTCCTGCACGCCCCACACTGGGGATGGAGCCCGCAACCTGGCCTGTGCCCTGACCGGGAATCAAAGAAACCTGAGGCCCTTCCGACGCTCTATCCGCTGAGCCACACAAGCCAGGGCTGCCCTCTACCCTTCCGATGATGGAGAGGCGCTGGGGAGGTTGAGGGAAAGGCATCACGTGACCCAACCTTCAGAAAGTGGAGGGCGGCAGGGAAGAGGTCAGCCCGGGCACCTGTGGGGTCCTCTGTGGACACTCATCCCCGGGCCTCGGGTTGAGTAGGCATGGCAACCTCGCCTTGGGCGCTGTGCCAGGCACCGAGCGGTCAGTCTGATTCCCGGTCAGGCCGCGTGCCCAGGGCTCCCTCCCCAGTAAGGCGTGTGCAGGAGGCAGCTGATCGATGGTTCGCTCTCTCCCTCTCCCTTCTTCTCTCTCTTTCTCAAAATCAATTTTTAAAAAAAGTGTTTTTTGAAAAGACAGTGACAGCAGGGCTGCAGAGAGGACTACCTGAAACGGTAGAAGAAACACGACGGAGAAAAGGCTCACATTCGGCGCAGGTCTTGGGTAGCAACGCCAACGTGGCGCAGTGTGACGCCGCAGGAGAGAATCCAAGGACCACATCTAATCCTCAGATGGTTTTTACTCCTTTAAATGATAATAATTAGCTCTCCATCCTGCCAGGGTTTTTTATCCTGGTGGTTATTGAACAAATGATAATTATCGAAGCTACAAGCCTATTGAGGATCGGGATTAAGTGGGTATAACAAATTAATTGAGCATCGCCGTGTATTTCCATGTGAACAAGGATCTTTGAACTGATAGAAACAGCAGATAACAATTCACAGAAAGAGCCCACGCAGTAAAGCTAATCACCCTCAGAAACACGTAAATGAAGAAAACAGCTCTCATTCTGCATACCTCTGTTTTAAAGACGTTTAGCAGAAACGCCCCCGTTACCGGCAGACCGTTTAAAGATGTGTAAGACAAACATGGCGTAGAGGTCTGAGATCAGCTCGCTTAGACGAGCCATATTTAAAAGGGCCTCAATTTGAATGGAAAAAATGCCCATCAGAGCGGAGAGAAAACCCATGGAAATGATTAACACCCTCTGCCAATGCCCAGCAGGATACCACATGCAGCTGCTATGGAAGATTCCTGAAAGTCACTGTTAAATAAACAGGCTTGGAAGTGTGAAAGCCTGAAACGGCACCCAGGGGGCAGGCCCTCCCCCCGCCCCCGCCCCCGCCGCCTGCAGCCCGAGCAGGGCCTCCTCCAGGCTGCTCCCCGCGGTCCCCACGTTCCCGCGCACAGCCCCGTAACCCACCCGCAGCACCTCACGGTCAGCCCTGTCCCTCGGCCCTCCCAGCCCTCTGTGCCAACCACTCCATCCCCAAGGTCCTCTCCTAGAGCCCCACCCTAAGGTCTCCTGTGACTCCCGCTTCCTCCTTCAGCTCAAACGCCCCTTCCAGAGAGGCCTTCACCCAAGCCCCCCCTCCCCCCGCCCATCCCTGCAGGAGACGGGAGCTGATGGCTGGTGGTCAGCAAGGGCGGGACAGGCCAGGCACGGAGACGCTGCCTTCCGAGCTAGCTGTGTCTCAGCATGACACGTTTTATCAAGCAGACGGCTGCTTAGCGGGCAGACACCAAAACAAGGAGAGAAATAAGAGCTCGGGTTTGGTTCGGGTAAGTCCCACTTTGGAATACACACCAGCAACACGGAACAAGACAGGTGTTTTCAGGAAAGGTAAGAACATACTTAAAGTGTACTGGCCAGCTCCTCAACATCAAGTGTTTTACATACACAGCATCTTATTTAGTCCTCGCAACAGTATCTTCGGGGGTGTTATTATCTTTCTTTTCACAGACAGGGAAACCAAGTCTCAAAGATGTAAAGTCTCATCACAGCACTGTGCACCTGGCACTAATATAACATCGTATGTCAACTGTAATGGAAAATTTTAAAAAATTAATACGAGAAGAAAGGAAGGAAGGGAGGGAGGGAGGGGGAGGGAAGGAGGAAGGAAAGAAGGAAAGAAAGAAGGGAGGGAGGGGTGGGAAATAGGGAGGGAGGGAGGGAGGGAGGGAAGAAGGGAGGGGGAGGGAAATAGGAAGGAAAGGAAAGGAGGGAGGGAGGGAGGGAGGGAGACAGGGAGGGAGGGAGGGATGCAGGGAGGGAGGCAGGGAGGGAGGGAGGGAGGGAGGGAGAGGGAAATAGGAAGGGAGGAAAGGAGGGAGGGAGGGAAGAAGGGAGAGGGAGGGAAATAGGAAGGAAAGGAGGGAGGGAAATAGGAAGGAAAGGAGGGAGGGAAATAGGAAGGGAGGAAAGGAGAGAGGGAGGGAAGAAGGGAGAGGGAGGGAAATAGGAAGGAAAGGAGGGAGGGAAATAGGAAGGGAGGAAAGGAGGGAGGGAGGGAGGGAAGAAGGGAGAGGGAGGGAAATAGGGAGGAAAGGAGGGAGGGAAATAGGAAGGGAGGAAAGGAGGGAGGGAGGGAGGGAAGCTGGACATTCAGACCTTCCTCTGCGTTTAAGCGGTTGAACAAGAGCAGTCAGAGTCAGCCACAGCGCAGACTGGCACATTAGCAGTCCGAGCACCGACACAAGCACCACACAGAAGTGCAGGACACACACCACATTCAAGAAAGAGCAGAAACGGACAAAACCGCAGACCGTTCCCGGAGGGACAGAGAGGGTTAAACTACATAAAACGATCTAGGTGCATCGGAAAGGGATTTTCCAGAAGCAAGGCCCTGGCTTTCTCTGGGCCAGGAAGAGCTCCGCCCTGGGCCCGGGCTTTGAAATGGCCGTTAAATGACGCCACAGAACACCCGCCTACAACGACGACCTCCAAGGAGCTACCGTCGGGGAAACGGCATTTCTAAGCGAGCCGACAGCCTGCACTGCACACCCCGGAGCGTTGGGTTTTCACAGACGGCAGCTTTCCGTCTGTCTTTAGCGTCATCGCTACGCGTCGGGTAGAGGTGCCTCGGCAAAGCACACGCATCGCAAGTCAAGGCCGAGCAATCGGTCTCTGAAGCGGCTGATGGCGGCGACGCGGGTCCGGTTCTATGCTGCTCTGGCCGCGTTCTATTTCAGGGTAACGGCGCGGTGCCGGGAAAGCCTCCGGGGTGCGCCTTCCAGCGCTGCGCAATGTCACAGCCGTTGGGAGGTGTGCCAACGTCC
Organism: Corynorhinus townsendii; assembly: GCA_026230045.1. NCBI lineage: Eukaryota > Metazoa > Chordata > Mammalia > Chiroptera > Vespertilionidae > Corynorhinus > Corynorhinus townsendii. The sequence continues at coordinate 2,039,625 of JAPDVU010000011.1, read as the reverse complement.
AGGGCTGCCGAGGCAGGAAGGCTTATCTCATCGTTAGCGTTCTATGTCCCCGTAACTGCCAGCTGCGAACTCCCCGGGCTCCCACCGGCCTGCCAACTGGGAAACAGCCTGGTGCTTAAAGGAAAGAAAACCAGCCCAAAGGTGTATACACACACATGCCCTCTGGTTCTCTCAGTTCAAAGACTAAGTCAGAAGTCCGACACTGGCAATGTTGTGTCCATTTAGCGGATGACCACTGAAGGCAAGATTTGTTTTCCTTCCTCAATGGAGAAGCTTTTTTAATCTCCCGGGAATGAGTCTTCCCTGGGCTATTTCTTATTTCTCCCCCCCCACCCCACCCCACCCCACCCCCCGCCGCGAGATTTGTCTGCTCCATCGAGCCAAACCAGGATTTGAAATATAAAGGGAAATAAATGGTTACGGAGAAAACAGAACGCTCACGGTCACTTTTTGGCTGGCTCATCTCACATTCACCTGTTAATGGGTCCTGAGGATGAGACATTCTTCTTACACATATTTTATCTCGGAGAGGAAGGGAGAGAGAGAAACATCCATGATGAGAGAGAATCATGGACCGGCTGCCTCCTGCACGCCCCACTCTGGGGATCCAGCCTAAAACCTGGGCATGTGCCACAACGGGGAATCGAACCACGACCTCCTGGTCCATAGGTCAATGCTCAACCCCGGAGCCACACCAGCCAGGCGAGGCGTGGCCATTCTGCTTAAGGTGCCTAAGGGACAGAGCAGACTCTTGCCGCAGGCTTCTCCCAGCGTGGCCAAGATGGTGCCCAGCCCACAGAAAAAGCCTGACTCCAGCCTTCACTTCCGCGTCAAGGCCACTTAACTGGCCGCCTCCCAAGGCCTGGGTTCCAAACGGGCCCTTCCTGGATGCGCGACCCTCCTCCGACCTGTTCAATACCCGGGGCCCCCTGGGAGGTGCAGCTCCACAGCCCCATCCAGTTGGCAGGGGGTCTCACCACGACGACCGCCTAAGAGCCACTGTGCCCGCCTCGCCCCAGCCCTTCTTCCAAACGCACCGCGTGGCTCTGAAACCTAGGTCTCAGGACCTGGGCCAGCTGCTGCCTCTCGGCACCCATGAGCTTCCCCTTCCTGGCTGTGGAAATGTGTGAGCATGCCCACTTGCACCGCGAGCTGATGCTGAGTAAAGGATGGGGACGCTGACCGAAAATTCCTAACTCTGGCAAACTCATTTCCATGACGCAGGAAGACAAAAGTCATTTAAGAAGCGTCTTATGTACCCGTGTGACAACGGCGGCTCCACCGTCACTTCCCACGCCCGCACGACCCCCGCAGGCCGGGCCACATTCAACATACAGCGCACACCGCAGCCTCGCCTAACCGGAGCAGGACCCCGGCGTGCGGGCGTGGGCCCGCCAGAGGGCACACAAAGGCGATCATATGGTGACATCAAACTTCAGAAACAAAGGTGAGTAAAACTACCCCCGGGGGGGGGGGGGGGGGCGGGCGGGGGGTCTCCACACTTACCAGACCTTAAGAAGGCTCGGGGAGACGAGGCGACAGCGTCGGGTGGGCTGGCCATGTCAAATGGTTGCCTCTGACCGACCGACCATAAGCGTCACAGGCTAAACTACAGCAATGTTCACAACTGGGTAGTGGAGGTTAGAAGCGATCAAGGTTAGAGTCATTGAAAGCAGCGTGAGCAGGTATTGACACGTGATGACGTGTGCAATGAAGGCGATCAATCAACGTTCGTTACCATTTTCGTTTCTTTTTACGATTTGAAAAAGGGCCTGGCGCTCCGGTTGCCTGTGTGGATTAGGCAAGGAATACGTAATATCCACTTATCACGCATCACGTGACTAGGCGACTATGTAACAATGCTCAGAACTCCGCAGCGACCTCTCCATCCGGGCCAGGGGAGTCCGAGCTGCAGACAAAGCTCAGGTCCTGCATTCTTCTAAAAGCAACAGGAACCCGGGCGGGTTGTTTTTAACGACACGGGACGTCAAGGATTTCCTCAAGAAGAAGCGTTCGAGTCTTGTGCTACTTCAGAGTTAGCAGAAGACGCTGAAACCCCAACCAACTGGGAGCAAGGACTCCACGTGGCACCTCTTCCACCGCTACCGTGCAAGCAAGAGGGCAGGCAACGTTTGGACCATGCACTGAGCGTGTTTTGCACATGAAACGGAACGGATGTGGCTGCATTCAACAGGGTTAAATGAAACTGGGATTTTCCTCTCAGTTAAGAAAGAGAAGGTAGGTCTTCAGAGCTTACTGTTATGACATGCATTTCAGAGGAAATAAAGATGAGAAGAAAAATCAACCCTCCATGCTTATTAAAGGCAAAGAGAAATGGTTTTAAAACATGCTGAGGGCAGAGCTCAGCTCCCTGCCAAAAAACTCAGTGACGCTCTGTGACCGGAGAGCATCCATCCAATGTAACAAGAGACAACTAAGAATTTCACAAGCGGCAAGAACTCAGCATCACGGTAACATAGTAGCAGAGGAAAAAGAATTCTGAATGTCAATGCAAACTGCAGAGTTCGCTTGCCTTTGTTCTTCCATTAGCAACACTGACATATTAGCATCTCCCGACTCTGACATATAGTGCCACCAGTCCTTCCAAAGGAAAGGTGGGGGGGAGCGGCCCTCTCAGTCCTGCTTACAGGCACACTTTCCGCTCAGGGCGTCCAGCCCTGGCTCCCAGCTGCAGGGTCGTGACTGTGCAATTTGAAGGAGTCAGCTCGGGACACTTGAACTGTTGGGGCTGCCTGCAAGGCCTCGGGTGGGAGCACCCCTGGGGCCCCTCGCCTGGGGAAGGCACCCGCTTCCTTAGGAGCCCTAACTGTGCTCCCCGGAACCCTCTTCGTGGCCTGAGCCCTGTCCCCCAACATTTTTGCCGCGAAGATTCCTGGCTGGGGCTCAGGATTTGGGGAGGAATGCAAAAGGGATATGAAATGAGGCAGCCAGCAAATATGAGATAAGGCAGGAAGCAGATATGAGATAAGGCAGCGAGCGGATTCCAGTCACGTGGGGGGGGGGGGTGTGCAGCCACCCGGCTTTGGGGAGGGACCCACATAAGGACTTTCCTTAGCAAGAACGTGGTCGCCGCCTGATGTCTAAGGAGGAAGCCTGGAGTGAAGTCGGTGTCACCACCTACTTTTGGGGGGCACATGGGGGTATTGTTAAAGCACCCCCTCATTTCTAGGGGAGAGACCTCGGGCAGACGACCGGGCCGCCGACTGCTTTCTGAGGGGCCCAAGGCGGGCACAGGCTCACGCCAGGACCCCGATGCCCCCCGCCCCAGGCGCTCGGGGGAGGGGGCGCCCCGGCCCGCAAACCTGAGCGCTTGGCCCGGGCTCTCTGCTCCAGGACCGTCCGGCTCACTTCGGTCATCAGCCCCGCCGCCCCCGCCATCGCGCTGGGGAGGCCGTCCTGCCCGCCACCCCCGGGCTGCCTGTCAACTCGCCGGCAGGCCCCGCCCCCGCGCGCGACACTGTCGCGAAGACGCCGGCCGGAAGTGAGCGCGCGGGCTGCGTCCTGCTCAGTGCCCTGGCCTCCCGACTGTCAGAGGGCAGGCCGCGGGGCGAGGGCGTCGGGCAGGGGGCGGCGGCGGGTCCGGACGGGTGGCTGAGCGCTTCGGCCGGGGCGGCGGCGCGGTGCTTTACGGCTGCCGTCAAGCGCGGCGGCGGCTGCAGGCGGGCGGGGCCGAGGGAGGCCATGGCGGCGGCGGGCCGGCTGCCGGGCCTCTGGGCGCTGCTGGCGCCGCTGCTCTGTGCGCTCGCGCGGCTGGGGGTCGGGCCGGCTCCGGCGGGGGCGCTGCACAACGTCACGGCCGAGCTCTTCGGGGCCGAGGCCTGGGGCACCGTGGCGGCCTTCGGTGACCTCAACTCCGACAAGCAGACGGACCTCTTCGTGCTGCGAGAAAGTCAGTGCTCGCCCGCCCCTCGGCCGCGCCCCCGTGTCCTCCCGGGGTCCCCCTCACCCCTTGCCCGAGGGCTGGCCCCCTGTGTCGCCTGGGCCCTCTACCCCAGCCCAGACTCTCTCCCTTTACCCCCAGCATCCCTGACAGCTTGCCCGTCCCTCCATCTCCCCGCCACCCTCCCAGGTCCTGGCCGGGTCCCCCACATTGTGATCTAACCCACAGCCCTGCAGACACCCCTGAAGAAGCCGACCCACCCTCCTCCTCCCGTGGGATCCCCGCCTTCTGAGTCCTTCCTGGTCCCCATGAGTGTGTACCTGCACTCCTCCCAAGGCCCCCATTCCTTTCTGCTTTCCTCCCTCCCTCTTCCTTCCCCTGCAAACTGGGAAAGGTGCATCCTGACATCTCTTCTCAGGGGGTTCTCCCCGCCTCCCTGTGGCCCTCATTCACCGGCCCCTCCCTTTATGGGAAGCTGCTGGGCCCTCCAGCGCCCTAAACTCTCCACAGCTCTCAGAAGCATTTTGCATGGAGGGCTGCTAACCCCCTTGGGAAAGGGTTGCCCACCTGCCAGTTCACCCCCCTCCTGAGCCTTCGGGCCTGTTGTGTGCGTGGGTCACGCTCCTAGCCTTCCGTGCCATTGCTTTCTTTGCCAACCTGAGGTTCTTGGGAGCTCCTTGCTCTCACCCTCACTAAGCAGACATTTTTGTAAATCTCGATGCTGACCGTGGGCCTTACGGGGTCGTGGCATTCTCGAGAACCCACAGGGCCAGGTACTGTTTAAGGTCAAGGCCAGGAAGATAGGAGCGAAGGGCTTATACAGAGCTTGACGGACCGGCTTCCAGCCCAGATTTCGATTTCTTGGGGCCCCTGCCAGGCCCAGGGCCTCCTGCGGACCTGGATACGTCCCCTGTCTTTGTAGGACCCCCCGTATGTTGCAGAAAGGGTGCACGCTCCCACACCTGTAGCTACTCCATCCCAACTGGGCACAGTCTCTTCTTACAACGTTCAAAGTGGCTCAGGTCTGAGTCCATCATGTCCGTTCCAGTGGGTGCTCATTGAGTTCCAAGGTTGCCTCAACCTGGAGAAGGGTCCGTGGGAGCCCCGAAGAGGAGGGTCTGGGAGGATTCGGCTTGTTCGGCTTCAACACGTACCCGTGTTCTTATTGGAGCCGTGGAGTCCCCGTGTCCTTCCTGGGACGCGTCCGATGGACTCCACAGCCGTGTCCACCCTTCCTCTGAACCCTGGATGGGTGACGGACCACGAGGGACCTCCGTTCCACCGGACTCAGGGGCTAACCTGGAAAGGGCGGTGACCTGGAGCCAAACAAAAGCTTCCTTGTTGGGGAAAGTGCCCACAGGAAGAGGCCTGTGAACACTCGCTGGAAGTCTTGCCAGGGAACCTCATTTTCACAGCCTCTCTTCGCTCCTTTTAGGAAATGACCTAATCGTCTTCCTGGCAGACCAGAACGCACCCTATTTTAAACCCAAAGTAAAGATTTCCTTGAAGTAAGTCCACGTGTTTGCTTCTGTGAAACGGGCATCCGTGCCATCAGGGATAGGCAGTGGTTGGTGGGGTTGTCTTTGCATTCAATGGCACCCACCTGGGACGTCGCCACAGAACCACTCGTTATGAGGTCTGAGTCGGAAGTCGTTTGTTGGGAAAAATAGTGACTGCAGCAAAGGTGACGAATGATTCGCTTTGAAAAGAAGGAAGAGTTGGGGGGTCCAGGTCCGTTCCTGCTGTCACCTGTCATTACCTTGCCATCTAACCTGCTTTCCCGCACGTGTTGGGATGGCCTGCCCCTCAGCCTGAGGTTCCTGGGAGCAGCTCATTCACAGGCTTCTCAGGTCACTGTGTTTGGGAGGGGGAAGGGGGAGGTCGGGGGAGGGAGTCTTTTGCACTGGAGAAAAGATCAGTGACCTCTGTTCTCATTTTCTCTTTTTTAAATATATTTTTATTGACTTCAGAGAGGAAAGGAGCGGGAGAGAGAGAGAGAAACATCAGTGAATGGAGAGAATCATTGATCGGCTGCCTCCTGCACGCCCCACACAAGGGATGGAGCCCGCAACCCGGGCCTGTGCCCTGACCGGGAATCGAATCAGTGGCCTCTTGGTTCTTGCCTCGATGCTCCACCGCTGAGCCACACCAGCTGGGCATGGTCTTGTTTCTGAAAACCGCTCTGCATCCATCCTGAAATCTTGTGTAGCCCAAAGGGGCCCGCGCACGTGAGGGATGATGAGATGTGAGAGGAGAATGGAATGAGCCGGTTCTGTGGAGCTGTCACGTTGGCATTGGGAACACTGGGGCGGTAGGACGGCAGAGGTGTGCTTTTCCCTCAGAACCCGCCGGGTAGCTCACGCGCCTGTTTCTCGCAGGAACCACAGCGCACTGATCACAGGTGTGGCGCCGGGGGATTACGACGGAGACTCGCAGATGGACGTCCTGCTGACGTACCTCCCCAAAAATCATGTCGACGGTGGATTAGGCGCTGTCATCTTCTGGGGGAAAAATCAAACCTTAGGTGAATTTGTCTTAGGACTTTTTCCTACTTACCATTCGATAGGAAAGGGTGTTCTTGTGTAGCAAGAATTGTGTTCTGAAGTCGGATTTTTTTTTTAATTGCAGTTCTTGAGTGTCAGTGATTGTTTGTAAAAAAAAGTCCATTTTCTGATTTTTCATTCTCAACCTAGACCTGTTCTGAGGTCAGTTCCAGAAAACAAAATCCAGTCTCAATAGCTTAAGGAAGAGAGATTTATCAGAGGGTTTTAATGGCTGAAGAGCACCCTGTAGGTTGAACTTTCTGGAACAATCCCCAAAGCCTTCAGGAAGGTGACCATTTGCACAGCACCTGCCAGGACGCCACTGTGCCCGCCCACTGTGATTCTGCCCCGCAAACTGGGTGCCCTGCACCCGCCTCCTGAGACTCAGAGTTCAGCGATCAGACCCGAGGAGACGTGCGGGCCCACCGCGTCCCCGCACGCCTGCCTTCCGGAACTCCCAGCGCACCCAGGGGGCTAGGCTCCTGCTCACCCCCGCGCCTCGGAGCCTGGTGCCCGGCTGGCTGAGACGTGCTGCCCAGGGAAGCGCCGGGCGGGCGGAGCCGGGTTGAGAGTCAGGCCGTAGCCCCTCCCATCGGAGAGCCAGTTCATCCTGGCGAAGCGGGCAGCTCTGCTCCTGGAGGGCGCTGTGGTGTGTCCTGTCACATGGGGATGAGGACAGGACTGTCCTGCTTCAGATGCCGGCTGTCAGCGCGGCGCGGACCTGAAGGAGGAGGCCCGTGGGGTGGGTCGAGGCAAGCGCAAGTGGAAGTTAGGGTCAGGCCGGTCGTCACTGTGGCGCGAACTCGCCCGCTGGTTTGTCCTTACAAACCGGCTGTCGGTTTGGTTCTGTTCAGAGTGTCTCCGTAATGGTGAGAGTTGGGCTTCGTTAGAGATGAATCTTGCAAATAACTGAAAGGCTGTCTTTTTCCTAAGGCTCGATATAAAAAGTAATACAGCGCCTGTACGTTACGTGTTTGCTTTCTTTACAGATCCTAATAACATGACCATGCTCAATAGGACTTTCCAAGATGAACCCCTGATTATGGAGTAAGTATGCGTTTGCTTCCCTTTGAGTCATTTTAAACTTACAAACATAACATAAAATTTTTCACATAAAAAACTACTTTACTGCCCGGCCAGTGTGGCTCAGCAGTTGAGCATCGACCGATGAACCAGGAGGTCACGGTTTGATTCCCTGTCAGGGCACAGGCCTAGGTTGTGGGCTGGACCCCCAGTAGGGGGCGTGTAGGAGGCAGCCAATCCATGATTCTCTTTCATCGATGTTTCTATCTCTCTTTCCCTCTCCTTCTTCTCCAAAATCCATCAATATATATATATTTTTTTTTTAAAAAAACTACTTTGCTAAGTAGTATTGACACTAAATTCATTCTCCCTTTAAAGCTGACAGGGGCCTGGACTCGGTGATAGGATATTTATTGGCCATGATGAAGGAAAGAGGAAAACGAAATTCAGTATTTTTGAAAGGAAAGGACATTAGTGTTTTCTTTCTGTGTCAGTCGTTTTGATTGTGTCCGTTACGGATCCAGGGTGATTCCGGCCATGTCATTAATCGGAGAATTAAGAGAACTGCTTTTGGGTAAAACTGTTACTACGTCATGGACGGATATCCAGGGTACAGGGTTTTCTCCAGCGACTTGCACGGGTTTTTATATTTAGGAGAAACTTGTGTCCTTTTTTACCGCTCTTCCTTAGTGTGATCACTTACTTCCTCAATATAGACTCAGACAGGGATAAACTTAATACAGATTCAGGGTTTTCGGTAACGCGGTAGAGATCATTCGGGGGACAAGCAGCATATGGCCACTCTGTCCTTCCATCGTTATTAAAGTCACAGTCAATATCAGTAGGTCAGTGGCCAGCAGAGCTCTGTAAGGTCATGGACTCATCTCCTTACGGCGCTCGGCTCGATTTCTTCCATTGCCACGTCTTTTTGTTGCTATCGCAACCTTCGGCGGCCCCTTTGGACACTGATACGAGCCGGTTATTTCTCCCGAGTCCATCCGACCGAACAGGTTGGATCACAGGTTGGATCACGTCCTGCCGTCAGCGGCGTCTCCGTCTCCCTCGGGGACGGGCGAGATCAGCAGCCCCGGGGGTTCGAGCACAGGTTTAGTCCTGCTCACCCTCCCCCCCGCGTGGGTCATGGTGGGCTCTGCTCTGGGCCGCCACCCAGAAACCCCGGCCCTCGGGGCCCGGCCCTGTGTGCGGCTGGCCCCTGAATCACGTGTTCTCCTCGCGGCCACGGCAGGAGGGCTGAGCGTGTGGTTACCACGGCTAAACCCTTTGCCTGGCGGTGACCCTGTCCCTTCTGCGGACGCTTCCTGGACTACAGCAGATGCTGTGAGCATCGCGATGTCCCCCACACCTCCCGGGTCGCTTGCCTTCTAAAGCCACGGCAGAGAACTGGGTAACATCGCTGCCTCGTTTTCTTTTCAGCTTCAATGGTGATTTAATTCCTGATGTGTTTGGCGTCACGCGTGAAGCCAGCCAGCCGCAGATTCTGTTAGGAGGGTGAGTACATGGCATGATTAGTACCATGTAATTCAGTGTCGGTGTTAGCCCTACGGGGACTGTGTGTCTGTGAGCCGATGGCATGAGCCACGGGGGAACCCCTTGGTCGGAAAGACGTGGGAAGGGCGTCCAGTCCGAGTGAGCGCTCCCGGGCGTCTGGGCTGGGTCTGCACGTGCGCTCTGTGGAGAGCAGCCCGTCTCCCCCGCCCTCTGGGCACTGGAGACCAGGCTCCCCGGGGCGTGTAGATGCTGTGTCATTGGATGTTCTGGATGGAGCCTTGATTCTCCACCGGGTCGCTAGCTCCCAGGCTCAGTGATGCACTTCCTGCCTTTTCCTTTTATTTGTTCAGTGAGAGGCCTGTCAGAGTAAACAGTCCCTCCCTCCGCCCTGGGGGCTCTTCCGGCTTCACTTTCTCCCTGACCCATGGTGTGTGAGGACTCCTCCCATCCTAGCAGCTGTCCTCCGGAGAAACCCTCTGGAGCCTTGCAATTCTAAGATCTTTTTTTTTTTAATATATTTTTATTGATTTCAGAGAGGAAGGGAGAAGGACAGAGGGATAGAAACATCCATGATGAGAGAGAATCATGGATCAGCTGCCTCCTGCACACCCCACACTGGGGATCAAGCCAGCAACGTGGGCCTGTGCCCTGACCGGGAATCAAACCATGACCTCCTGGTTCCTAGGTCAATGCTTAACCACCGAGCCGCGCAGGCCGGGCCAATTCTGAGATCTTCATCGCAGTCCCTCTAGGCTTAAAATAGAGTTGTCCTAATGCAGACTTCACAACAAGGCATTTTTCACTAGCCTAATTTCTTTTCACTTGGCTAATTTCTTTTGTATCCGATAACAAAACCGCTAAGGGGGCTTTCGTTCTGGAGCACAGAGTCCAGTGTCTCCCCTTGCCTTCCAGCACACACAGACACTTCCCTGGACCCCTCTGCCTGCCCCGGGGCTTGGGAATCAATGGCGGCTCCCGTGTGCTGTGGAGAAGCCGTGCATTTCTGTGGTTCGGGTTTGAGATGTGATTCACAGGCACACAGATGAGTCAGTTGTTAAAATGCAAGGTATGCTGAAGAGAAGCTCTCACACTTCCTGCCGCCCTTTCCAAAGCGCTGCAGTGAAGAACGTGGGTGTCTGGCTGCTACTCACAGTGACCTTTGAAAGACTGACTGAATCCTGAACCAGAAACCTGTGCACCCCCCCAGACTTGGAAAAGCGCCTGGGAGAACCCGGGTTACAGGCCGGCGGGGGAGGTCCTGCTTTGCCTCCGTGGCCCGGGGCTGCGTGTGCGTGGGGGGCTGGGGGCTGCCCGGGCCGCTCCTGCCACAGCCAGCGAGGCCTGCGAGTTTGCCTGGGGCTGGGACTGCGCAGGAACCCGACCCGTAGCTTCATAGTTTCGTGGCCTTTCTCCTCGGCCCACAGGAGCGTGTGACAGTCGCGTAGCTTATTTCCTGGTGAATTCTATATTAGACTTTGCTTCTCTGATGATTCTTGGAAAACGATGGCTTGTAAAACTGGTTCTGGCCCTGGCTGGTTCGTCTGATCGGTGAGAGCAGGCTTCGTTGCCTGTCGAGGGCACGCACCTGATGGCAGGTTTGCTCCCGGCCCTAGTCGGAGTATGTGGAGGAAGCAAGCAATCGAGGTTTCTCTCTCTTTCTCTCCCCCTCCTACCTCCCTTCCGCTCTCTCTCTAGAAAGTAGTGGGAGGGGGGAGACGAGGGGGGTACCCTCAGGTGACAATTAAAAAAAGGTAATAATTGTCCATCCCTCCTACTGGCTTCATTATTTTCATGTTGCCTGCTTTCGGTAACCTGCCTACACTCCGGAGTGGTCCTTGGCTCGGCCGTTTTTGTAACATTCCTTGAGCTGCATATTCACACTTGTGTGAACTGGAGAGACGCGGTCAGACCCCTTCAGAGAAGCGCTCCGTGTGGAGGCGGTGAGGCGGTGAGCTCGGCCTGGCTCTGCGGCCTGGGCGCAGGGCAGGCGTTCTCCCTGCGCTGAGCCCGCAGCTCCGGCGCAGCTCTGCCGTTCTCTCTTTGCTTTTATTACGGGCAACTCGAAACGTGTGCGCAGGGGCAGAGAACAGAGGCGTGAATGTGTGTAAACGCACCTGTCATCCAGCCGCCGTCACTAACCCCCGAGCAGTCCTCTCTCATTCACGTCCAGCTCCCTCCCCAGGCACGTTTGGTCTATACACGTGTCAGTCTGTACGTCTAAAAAATAAGGATTTTTAAAGATACATCATTACAGTATGTCACACCTAACAAAATAAGAACGACTTCTTAGTATTATATTCCCAGGGAGGTTTTAATAGGACATGTGAACAGGATTTCACCTGTTTTCTTAGCACCTAGTCAGTGAGGGCGAAGAGTGCGTGTAGACTGCTGATCCTGTCTCGCTCAGTGGTGTCATAGGACGCATGAGCCAATCCATGTTAAAGCTCCACTCGGCTCTCGCATACGCGCATTTCCAGTACAGTTTTACCTCTGGTTTAGTACGCGATCACGCTGTATCATGCGTGTTCTTACCAATTGCACACGTAGTTAAAATAACCTCGGAGGCTTTTTGAAGCAATTGGATACATAAGCAAAACCACTTAGACACCCATTTCAATTTACATACCAACTTGCAGACTGCATTTCTTCGGAGACATGGGATCGAGTGATCGCTAAAAGGACTTCAGATATAGAAACTTCTCCATCAGGATGAAGTTCTGTGAGGACGTGGGCTGGAGGCCTAACTTCAAGGAATAGGGGCGGTTACAGTTAAAGAGGAGCGCGCCATGTTTGTGTGTGGCTGGTGGTCCCCATGGCAACTCAGCATGGTCGTTCTCTTCCATTGGATGCATTTTTAAGAGTAATCGTTTTTTAAAATCTCAACAATTCTAATAGATTGGAAGATTTCCTCTGTTGTAGCTATCTAGGCTGATGAAAATATTTAGGTTGCATTTCTTAGAAATGAATTTAAATCTGTGTTCAAGGGCACACAGATTTTCAAAATTCTTTTAGAGCTTTTCTGAGCAGAAATGTGTGAGGGCCGGGGGGCTCAAGCACGAGGCCGCCATGGCCAGGGTGGCTCAGTGGGTAGAGCATCCGCCCCTGGACTTACGGGTCACGGGTTCGATTCTGGTCCAGGGCACGCACCTCGGTTGCAAGCTCAAATCCCAGCCCTGTCCAGGGCATGTGTGGGAGGCAACCAATTGATGTGTCTCTCTCACATCCATGTTCCTCTCCCTCTCTCCACCCTCCCTCCCAGCTCTCTCTAAAAATCAATGAAAAATATCCTCAGGTGAGGATATTAAAGAAAAAAAAAAAAAGAACGAGGCAGCTTGGAGAAGCATGCCAGACCCATCTTTATGCCAGACCCATCTCCTGGGCGGTGCCTGTGCTGGGCTCCCTTGAATAATGATATTCGGCACAGGCTGGTCGGGGGAAAGTGGGTGGCCTAGCAGTCACTTCAAAGAGCAGTTACCATAGGCAACTAGAAGCTACCGTTGACATTAATTACATTTAAATTGATTCTTTGGTAACTGCTATTCTTGGAGAGTGAGGGCGATGATGCCCACAAATCAGAACACCTTGACATGATTCTGCTTCCCGCGGGGGGGGAAAGCTAATAACTGGAATTTTCTACAGAGGTCAAGAAATGTCAACCAATAGACTCGACCTGGCTCAGAACTGCCCACTTTCTCATCGCCGCTGTCCCTTCCTTGGTAATCAGAACAGTTTGCACTTGCGACCTTGGCCTTCAGATGGAGTTGAGCACGGATGAGGTGATAGCTTAATGAGCACAGTTGCTTGAGAACTACGGTGTCTGCTCTTAGGAAAAACTATGAGTGCAAAGAGCCACATTGAAGGCAGAAGGAAAAATGAATTCTATTTCGAACGATAAAATCTCAAACCGTTTGATTCGGATAAACAGCTGTCTGTGTATTCCACTCTCGGCCATCCGCAAGTGCAGCGCCCCTTCGGGACACATCAGCGCGGCGCATGGGCACGGCCCGCATGTGAGGGCCCGGTGACCGTCTGTAAGAGGTGTCCGTGGGAAACAGCAGAGGCCAGGCAGCAGTCTCAGCGTTAAGCCTGTGACGAGCTGCCGCGTTCCTTTGAAATGCTCAGGGAGCGAGGTCACAGCTCATGCTCTGTTAGGAGTTTCTAGCGCAAAGGTCTGCTCGCCAGGGGCTGTCAGACCATGCTGATGTTTCCAGAGAAGCTGGAAATCCAGGTTTTTAGGTGAAATCTGACGTTTTACTTAATTTCTAGCAATGAATTCAGAAGTTTTAAGCAACGTGAGGCTCAAATAAAACATCATCCTACTGGATATGGCCCACCCCTTCTTTATTTCTCTTGCTTTATCGCTGTTCTCGATGCTTCGTTGGAAATGCACATTTTTGTCAAACAGCTCCCAGGATAGATATCACCAGTTATTTGAAGTTTTCCAAAATTCTAGTTGTAGCTTACTGTAAAGCAAACCCGTAGAAAATTCCCTAGGCAATGAGATCAATAACTGTGCTGATAGTAATTAATCACAGACCCGTGACTAGCCTCATTAAGCTCAACTTCATAAAAGCCTGTTTTTAACTCAGTTTGGCCTCTAATTACAAATCGGTTGCAAACACCAGGAAGCGCTTCTGAAATGACTTTGGGTTGAACTTGTCATAGAATCTCTAGCCTGAATCTGATTATTTTTGTTAGTAATTAAAAATACCCGAATGCTTCGCGTTTAAAGGACCAAGGAATGCATGGCCTATATTAAAAAGACATTCACCAGCCAGTATTCAATTGCACTTAATTGAAATTATTTTAAGCATCTCTAACCGTGTGTAGTCTGAACGAACACAGCATGAATGCTTGGCATTGAATTACCTTACAACAAATGCTAAATACAGTTTCTCAGTTTATAAATTTCATCGTAACCTTATATCAGAGGGGTTTGGTTAAAATAATAAAATCGGGCAGTACGGGTAGCGCTGGGTTTTGTTATGCCGCCATGTTTAGCTCACAGCCGAGGCCCGATGTGTGCTTACAAGAGTGTATACGGAGGTCATTGGGAAGGAGTTCCTCTTGACAGAAAAATCACGCCCCGTGAACGCATGTTCTTTTTCCCAGGCTCCAACTGCCAAGAACAGATTAGCAATTGTTTCTCTCCACTTTCCAGACATCAGAACTGAATTCACAGGCAGTTGGATGGATACTGTGTGGACGATGAAGCTGGACTTAATGAGCCTTAAATTGCTCTTCAGAGAGGACGTGTCTATACTGCCATAAGGGGCTGGAACATAATGGGGGGGAGCAAGTTCCAACCAGAAGTAGAGAGTGGGAGGTGCTGCTGAAGGCTCGGACTCGGGGCTGGGGACCGGGGCGCCTGGAGGGGCTGACGCCCGCGAAGAGAAGGCTCCTCCGGTGACCGCGGCACCAGCCACAGCGCTGTGCTGTTCGCGGAGAGCAGTGCCACGGGAAGGGGTCGGAGAGGAGCGAAGGCCTTCGCAGGCGGCTGGTTTGCGTGGGGCCTGGCGGGCCGGGAATGCCTGCCGATGAGGAACTGGGCGGGGAGGGGTGCTTTCACGTAAGCTGGCTCACCCTTCAGTTCTGCGGGTAGAGGCCTCGGTGTGGCAGTGCGGGGTCCCGTGGGAGTCTGTGTCTGAGCTTCGAGGGCCTGCCGACCTGCTGTCCACAGGCGGCACGCCACCTGGGGCTCCTGGCTTTTGAGGATGGCCATCCGTGGCTTGAAGTGGTTGCTCGCTGGTTTGATGTGCATTTCCTTGGTGACGGGTGATGCTAAGCAGCTTTTGTTGTGCTGGGCAGCATTTGTATATCTTCTTAGGAGAAATGGCTAGGCCAGGCCATTTTTAACGTAGGCTGTTTGTCTCTCTGATGGTGAGCTGTGAAAGTTGTTTATGTAGTCTGGGTACCAGGACCTTATCAGAGATGAGATGTCTTATGATGTACAAAAGTTTTTAGTTCTGATTAATCCAGTTCATCTATTTTTTCTTTTATTGCTTGTTATGTTGGTGTCATACCTAAGAATCCACTTCCAAATCTAAGGTCTTGAAGATATATCACTGTTTTTTTAAGAGTTTTCTAGTTTTAGCTCTTGGATCCATTTTGAGTTAATTTTTGTTATATGGTTTGAGGTAGAGTCTTAAATTCATTCTTCTGCATGGCTCAAACTTTAAAATTAATATTCATAAAAGATAACCATTACTACAGTCTAGGAAAAAAACGTAACATTTAATCACTTTTTGTTGTATTTAGAAAAGATCTATAAATATCTATAAATATAAGAGCTAAAACTATGAAACTCGCAACAGAAAGCATAGCAGTAAAAGTTCATGACCTTGGCTTTGGAAATGAATTCCTATACATGACACCAAAAGGACAAACGAAAAAAGAAATAGACGTTGGCAAGTGATGCATTGGGGGAAGACCTAGTATTCAGTCTTCATAAGGAACTCTCACAACTCACACCTAAAGCAACAGATGACCCAGTTTTCAAACAGGCAACGGATTTGAGTCGGCATTTCTCCAAAGAAGATAGCAAATGGCCAGTGAGCACCGGACAGTTATAATAAGACAAGTGGACAGTAGGAAGTGTTGACGGAGAAATGGAGATACTGGAACCCTCCTCCACTGCGAGTGAGACTGTAAGATGGGGAAGCTTAGGGCGTGTGAAACAGCTAAATAAAAAGAAATGAAATGTTTACACAGCTGCATGCACCGATTTTTCGTTTGTTTTAAAACAATGCTCCTTCGATGTTTGCCTTAAGACACTCTTTGTGCTGCTGTGTTTTTTTTTAGGAACTTATCATGGCACCCGGCATTGACCACTAAAAGTAAAATGCGGACTCCACACTCTCATGCGTTCATCGACCTGACGGGAGATTTCACAGCAGGTGAGCCGCCCGTCCGTGTCAACTACGTCTTCTGAACGGCCGGAGTGTTGAGGGACCTGTTTCCTCTGTTCTCAGCGAGCACTTCCTTTCGAGTTGCGTGTTAAGCTGTTGACTAACGGAGGCAGGTCAGTGATGCTGGACACCTGGGAGGAGCCAGGCTGTGGTGAAGGGCCACTGCTGTTTGGGGGCTGCATCGAAATGTAGCTTTCCCACCAGGAGCAGCTCAGGGTCCCGTGCAAAGCTTAGCGACTGTGGCTGTGGGGACTTTAAGCAGATGTAGAGAATAAGGGATACTTTTTTAAGAATTCTGTCCATTTTTCTAAAAAATACAAATTAAGCCATTTCAACCCTTCAGATCTCCTAAGGCTATCGTGCAGATCCCTTCTAAACGCATTCGGTGTGCACCGACTCACAGTCTGTTGTAAATAATAGCTGATCGTTATCGGCCAAGATGAAGAGGCCTGTGTGCTACGGCCAGTGTGTTTCTGGTGTTACCCCTCGGCTCTCCGCCAGGGACGCGGCCCCAGGGAGACAGCGGGCTGGGAGCCGCTGCTTGTGCGCAGCCTGTACCCTCTCTGATCCTCACACGTGTTTATTCCCGAGCACGTCTGGTGTGGCAGCATCGCCCTCGCCCAGTTCATAACTGTTAGCACCTGTCATCCGCATCTGGGCTTAACCTCCCTCCCTCGCTCCCCAAAGAGCCCACCAAGCATTGCGTCTGATCGTCGCTATTCTTTCTGACATTGAGAGCATGGGCACTAACAGCAGACGCACATGAGGCCGGCGTGACCCACGGGCAGAGCCTGCCCGCCTCACATCAGGGCTCACGAGGCTGCTGCTGCATGTGGCCTCAACCCTTGAACGCCTCGCTGCAGCGGCAGGTGCGCTGAGACGTGCCTGGCTGCGCGAGGCGGAGGGAGCCCTGCAGAGCTGCTGGCCCGGGGGGCGCGGTCCTTGTCTGATGGAAGCGGCTGTCTACTGAGGTGTGTCTCTTAGAGCGTTTTTTCTTCAAGAAGGAAAGTAAAACGTGGGCCTCTGTGAAAATTCACTTAAAGGTATGGCTCCCTTCCCCTCATTGTCACTGAATCTGTTATCTATTAATAGGGGTGCCAGTTAGCGCCTGCACCCCAGCAGCACCTCGTGCACGCTGAGCAGCTGTCAGGAGCCTCCATCCCTGACCTGGGGCAGAGGGGACACTTAGCAGAGCTGATGCGCGGGCCCTTCCTTCCCGTCCTGGGTCTCGCCCGCAGGCCTGCACATGGTGTGCAGAGCGCCCCCTCTCTGATGTGCTCACTGACCCGGGGTCTGGTGGGCAGGCTGTCCCGGGCGTGGGCAGGGCTCTCGGGGGGGCCCGGGGCTGCATCGGGCACACGGGAAGGAGCAGCAGCAGCAGCTTCGCGATTAGCATTCTGAGCGGAGGCCCGCCCGCCAGTGGGAGAAGTCTCTGCCTCGGGAAGGAGCTGAGTTATTTGGGGGCGTGATTGCCTCGGTGACCTTGCTTGGTGTCTAATTTATTTCCAGGGACAGGAGCACAGGAGGCAGCCCGAATCAAGTTAATATTTTCTTCTTAGAAACAGATTGCCTTGGTTAGACTCGGGCTCTTACACGTGACCGGCTTTAGAATCCCGGCTAACGGAAGTGAGCCCCGAACGCAGAGCCGCCGAAACACGCAGCGGCAGGTCAGATTCTCTCCCTCAGGGGGTGCGGGTGGTGGGAGAGGTCAAGGCCACGAGCTTCATGCCTGTCCCCACGCTGGGGAGTAGCTTCCCAGGAAGTATTTAGATGCGGTATTAACGCGGCCCTTTCCTCTGCCGGGCTCTGCTTCTCCTCGTTCCTCCGCACGTTCCTCCGCGCGTAAATAGACGCAGGGATGCGGCGAGAAGGCGTGAAGGGCTGCCTGTTTCTCTGTCTGTAGTAGCTGGGCGTGTGGACGCTGTGGACAGCGGGGCAGCCCACTGTGTGCTACTGTGACGGGTCCCGCCCGGGCCTGGCTGTGACTGAGGAGGCGCGAGCAGCATTGGAGAGAGCCACGCTTCCGAGTGCTCGGACCCTGAACACTGTTGGCGAAGCTCCCGTCACACACACCACCCGCCTCAAAGGAGTCGTGTGACTTCTGTGCTCGGGGCCCTCCCTCGGGGTCCCTGCATCCTCTAGATGGGCTGCCATCCGGAGCCGGCGCCCGTGGGGATCGGCCTCGCTCTGGCTCTCAGCGCCGGGTCCCACTGGAACCCCGCCTGCCAGGGACTGACCTCGGCCTTTCCCCACGGGGCTCCGGGCTCCTCGCTGCCTGCCTGGGCCTCTGCTGTCCCTTTGCCTCCGTCTCAGCGTGCCTCGGTGACATTCCAAACCGGGTACCTTTCTGGCGTGGGGAACCCTCATGCTTTAATCCCCCTCCCCCCATCCTCCACTTCTTCCACTCGCTGCAGTCTCTTGCAAATGCACTTAACCTCTGGGCTTGACTCCCTCTCAGACACTGATGCTGGGACACCCAGCGCCTGCAGGGGGAACGCATCGTAATCAAGAGCTGGGAGGCCCCTGCTCAGCCTCTCGTTCCTCAGCAGGCCTCCCTCCTGCCTCCTGGGCCCTGGGCGTGGTCTTCCTCCTGTGGGTTTGAAATTGGAGTCTCCCTCTCATCCTGACGGCTGTCAGGTGCTCTGTCTCCCTCCCTCCCTCCCTCCCCCCCCCCCCGTCCTGCCCACCCTCTCTCCTCCCCCACCCCGCTGCTGGCTCCTCAGAGAAGGAAGCAGCACTGCCTGCTGTTAGCAGTGGCTTTTGAGCGAATGAGTCTGTCATTTTAAAGAACTCACTTTGCACGTCTCCTGCCTGCCTGGGACTTCCATTTCCTCGGCGCCAGCAGCCACCTGCCCTTTCTGTTTGTTGGCAAAGTGTTTGCTCCGAGTAGCTCCAGAGGCGAACGCGGACCTCCCGTCCCCTCCCCCCGAAATGTGCTTAAGAAACGGGAAGGACACTCGGTGTTTCTGCCACTGTCACGTGCACCGAAGGGAGGACATGGTGGGTGTGCATGTGTCCTCAGACACCGAGCGCGTTGGGCGGACCTGGCCCCGAGGCTGTGCGACGTGGAAGCAGGTGTGTCCAGGCTCTGACCGCGCACGCCTGCTGCTGGGGACGGATGTGCTTCCAGCCTGACCCCGGGCGTGGCGCCTGACCATGGACTCGCAGGGACGCGGCTTTCTGCCCCAGTGGGAGGGAGTGTTTGAAGCAGCATTTCTGACATGGATGTTCTTATAATAGAACTCTAGAAGAGAAACTTCATTTTTAAACAGCCTTTGGTTTCCTTGAATTCGGAGCTCCTACCGACTGTAACAATGAAAAGAGGGTGTTTCACTTCTAGTACGTGGGGTCCCCCTGTCCTAACAGGCCCCAAGCAGGGATTGTTCACGCCTGCCCTCTTCAGCGCGGAGTGGCAGCGCTGAGCGGACCGGTGGCCTTGGCCGGTTTCTGAAGGTTTGGACTGTAACGTAGACTTTAATGTAGCCCTTTGCCTGGGCGCTCCCCGAGCCAGAAAGCGTGCCCCGCTCTGTCTCCCCTCGGCCTGGCTGTCTGGGGACCCGGGAAACCCCATGGGACGTCAGGAGACTCTGATAAGCTAACCGAGCCTCCGGGGCTCCTCTGTCCGTCCCCCTCTTCCCTTGTATGGGGGATCTACTTGCTGCGGCGTCTCAGGCCCTGGCCTGACCTTCCTGAGTTTTGGAGGGGGGTGCTCGGGTTCTCCTGTAAGGCCCTCCGGCACGCAAAGGAAAGGCTAGCCCTCTCCTCGGGGCACGAACCGCCTCCGCTCGGCCATAAACAGGGCTGTGCTCTTCCGGGCGCCATCTGCTCGCCCAGGGCAGAGGGCACAGGGCGGGGGCGGCCGTGGGGATGATTAGTCACCGTCAGGCCTGCTGCCGTCACCACACGGTCTGCTCTCCGCGCCGTTGACGGTGCCTGTGGAGCTGGCGTGAGTTTACGGCATTGCAGGCAGCTGTTTGGGAAGGAGCTGCGCTGCGCCGCACGGGCACTGCGTTCTCACGGTGCGCGCCGCTGTGCCCGCTTGGCGCCAGCAGAAACAAGTCCGCACGTGGAGTGTAGGCACCACCTCCCTCCTCTTCCAGATCCCCAGGAGCATGCCTCTCAGAGCTGCTCTGAACTCAGGTTTTGTATAGTTTGGACGGGTCTGGGAGCAAATGTTTTAAATGCCAAGGGTACCTAGTGTAGATATTACACTGGTCAGGTGAGCTTCCCCTAATGACTGTTTTCGTGAATTACAGGCTGAATTACAAGCCTTGTTTTAATAACTTGCTTCAACTTGGAGTTTCTGAATGACCTGGCCATTTGGCTTTAACTTAGGCCGTATCTGAGGAGGTTCAGGCACCCTATTGGCCGCATCAGCATTTCACTGACGTCAGTGTCATAACCCCTAAACGACGCACTCACCCCTGAGCTGTCAGCGCAGACGTCACCTCGGGAAGCCCGCCCCCAGGCAGGGTGCTCTGTCCCTCCGCCCTCAGACAGTCACGATCCGCAGGGCCCGGCCCGTGGCCTGGCTCCCGCCTCAGCCTCCAGGGGCAGCGAGTCCCTAGAGCCAGGGGCCCCCCCCCGTTCGTGTTTCTCGGAACCCGAGCGCCAGGCACTCGGGGTGCGTAAGAGACGCTGAGTGAGGGCGGAGAGGGCAGGAGAGAGGGCAGGGCGAAGGCCTTTGGTCCAACCTCACCCTCGTGTGGCGAGGACACGGCGCCCAGAGCGCCTGCCTCGCCGCGCCTTTTCCCAGGGCCGGGGTTCAGGACAGCTCAGTGTGTGACCGCGGCCCTGCTCTGGACGCCGCAGAAAGAGCCCCTTCCAGGGTGTCCCGGTGGCCGGTAGGACCCTCAGACGGGCGCCGCATCAGGCCGCTGTCCGGGCCGCAGGGAGCGCCTCTCTGCCCAGAAAGGACGCAGACCGGCTCGAGGGAGGACAGCGCGCAAAGCAAGGGTGCCAGGCCGGGGGGCGGGGGGGGGGGCTGCCTGCCTGCCGCTAGAGGTGACTCCTGGGCTACAGCGAGTTCGCCATGGAATGACTCTGCCCCTGCCTCGCTGGCCTGCCTCCGACTTAGAGCGGGAGGCCGCGGAGCTCTGCCCTGCGCTGTGCCTGGCAGCTCTCTGATGCCATCATCAGAAGGCGGCACGGCTGCTCCCAGGCCGGGCCTTTGTCAGCTCGCCTGAGCGAGCCACTTAAAGCACTCCCGCCGCACTGGCTCTCAGTGCTAGCCGCTGTGCTGGTGAGCAGCACGGGTTTCTTCTCTCACCCAGCCGCTCGTCGCAGCCCATCGTGCGGTAAAGATTAAGAATTCTGTTGCCCGACGTGTCCGGCTCCGTGGTTGAACATTAACCCAGGACCCAGGAGGTCAGGGTTCGGTTCCCGGTCACGGCACAGGCCCGGGTTGCGGGCTCGATCCCCAGTAGGGGACGTGCAGGAGGCAGCCAGTCCATGATTCTCTCATCACTGATGCTTCTATCTCTCTCTCCCTCTCCCGTCCTCTCTGAAATCAATAAAAGATTTTTCTTAAAAAAAAGAAAAAGATTAATTCTGGGGAGCGCTGTTATAGTCAGTGCCGTGGAGGGGAGCGGGGGCCTCTGATTCAGTGTCAGCAGCAGCCTCCTCCGCCCAGGCCGGGGCTGCCACTCGCAGAGCCCTGCCCGCTAGCCGAGCTGTGACAGGCCCAGCCCGACGCCTCTGCACTGAGCAGCACTGGACGCAGGCGGGACGCGGCCTTTGAGGAACGTGCTTTTCAGCCACGCGGTTCCCGAAAGGACGGGTGACTTGGGGCTGGCTGTCAGTGCATTTCCCGCAGCTGAGCGAGCCCCTCCATTTCTAAGGGCGTGGGTGGGTGTCACAGCAGCCGCTCCAGCTACACTGAGTGCGTGCCCTCTCGTTTCACTGTGAGTCTTTTTTTTTCCCCCCAGAGAGGAAGGGAGAGGGAGAGGGAGATAGAAACATCGATAAGGAGAGAGAATCATGGACCGGCTGCCTCCTGTACGCCCCACACTGGGGATCGAGCCCACAACCCGGGCCTGTGCCGTGACCGGGAATCGAACCATGACCTCCTGGTTCCTAGGTCAACATTCAACCCCTGAGCCCCGCCGGCCGGGCTGTGTGAGTTACTCTCAACCACAAGGGGGGCTGAGCCCCTGACTGCGTTGTTGACTAGGAGATTTTCTAGCTCTTCTTCTATTCTCATTCCGAGGCACAACTCTTCCTATCGAGTTGTTAATAATTCATTGTCTCTATTTTTATTTCTGCACATAATGAATCATTTATTCTCTCTAACCTCCGCACGTAATTGAATAGTGAAATGAATGTTTAAAATCAATTTTACAAGGTACTTCCAATCCCTTATCTCACTTCACTGGTCTTCAAAGTCTTAATAAATGGCCGGTGAGGCCACGAAGACACCATCAGCAAAGACTTTGTTACAATTCCTCCATTTTCTAAACGTGAATGAAACGACTGGAAGCTCTTAGCATCTTTTATGCAAACATTTTGAGACGAGTGCCGCATGTACAGAAAAATGCAGTGTTTTCCCAGGACCGGGGACGGGCTGCTGGGCGTGCCCGCCGCTGTTCCTGCGTGGCCGGTGGGTAACAGCCCCAGGAAGCTCAGGGCTGGTATGGCCATGAGCCTGGGTGCCTGCGGCAAAGACGCCGCCTCCGCATGTCTCCTCACGTGGGTCCGAGCTGCAGCGGTGTCACGCCACCAGCTTCAGCAGTCACCTGGGCCACGTTAAGGAATCGCACCGTCGCCCCTATCCGGGTTCCGTTTCTTCCAGACAGCTCGGCGCTTGCATTGAGGCGGCGCCGTGACCTCAGGCATGTCTGGGGCTGGTGATCCCCGTCACTCTCTTATGCTGATGACCCGCATTTTCAGATTACGGGATAACATAAAAACGTCACGGCTTTTCAGTGTTCTCAGCGGTCGTGCAGTCGGTAAAAATAATGCTCATTTTAACGAAATGCTGTAACAGAAGACCTTTCTTCTCCCAAGACTTCCCATCAGAAGATGCAATCAAGTGACTACTTTTAAGCAGTCCAGGCAAATTTGCAATATATACAGCATTTCATAATCCAGCCGCTGTGTGAGTGCCTGCTGTTTCCAAGCACAGAGGAAGCAGAGGAGGTAAAACGCAATTCGGCGTGACCCTCCCCTGCGGGAGCTCGGGAGAGACCGACAGGAGACCAGGCTATCATGGGGCACCGTGATGGCCACAGCGAGGGAGAGCTGGGCCCGGGGGGAGGAGGGGCCTCGGGAGCGGTGGGGCCGGCTGTCCCAGCTGAGTTTGCCCACAGCGCACCAGGTGCTGGGTGCCACCGAGAGGAGGTTCCTGGGAGGGGGTGCAGGGAGTGAGCGGGACACAGGTGGGCCGGCTTCACCGCCGTGAGGAGGCGACCCCACACCCGGAGACGGGAGAGAGCTCAGATGTGTGCTTCGTGCTGGTCATGCTGCCGCCGGTGTGGGCGGGCCTGGGAGGGGAGGCGGTGGCTGCGGTGCCATCGCGCAGGCCTCAGACTGTGTTGGGGACCCTCCTGGGCGAGCGTGGAGGCGCACACTCTGGGGAGCGTACGCTTTGACCGAGCAAAGGACTGTCTTCGTAATAGACCACCTTCTGTCCAGGGCAAAGCCTCCTGGGCGTGGTGACACGCAGGCGGAGATGGCGGGTGCGCGACGGAAGGATGGGTTTTCATAAAAAATTACATGAATACATACGCAATCTTTTATGAAAACACAAAATGTGAATGACGTTTTTCTATACCTATTTCCTTTAAAATAGGTCTTCCCGTCACTCTGCACCATTTCCATCTTTAAAGCTCGAAAGAATGTCGTTTTATGTCGCTGGGAGTCAGCTCCCCCGTCTAACACACACACGCACACACGCACACGCACACGCACACGCACACGCACGCCCGCGATCACTGACACAGCGGCCAGCGCAGACACACGGGCTGCTGCCCGCTCCCCGGACCTCCCACGGACAGGGTGTCTGGTCGCTGCCAGCCTGTTGTTTTGTAAATTTCACCAAAGTCGTCGTACTTCTCAGTAAAGCACCTCTCTCTAGGAAGCGTGTGTGGAGATAATTTCCCCGCTCAGAATTTGAAATACAACTTGTTCATTTAACATGAGTGCTGGAGCCTTGGGATTCCGTGAGACTTTGGTTTGAATAATACGGGGGCTGGAACCTGAGTGGGATATACAGGTTCTTGCTGCTTTTAGGGGGAGACAGCAAACGGGGATTGCGACCAGAATGTCTTTTCTTGAAACAAAGTTTACCTCGGAACAAAAGACAGACAGACAACATGCTCCCGAGCACATGGGGAGGTGTGATGGGCTTTACTGAGCGACTCGTGAACTGGCCGCACACCTCCCAGCAACCAGGAGGGACCCCTGGGGAGTGGGAGGGTGCTGTGGGAAGAAGGCGGGCCAGGGAGATGTTCTCAGAGGAGAGGGGGTTGCTTGGGGCCTGGGCCCTTCTCTCTGGGGTAGGGAAGGGGTGTTCCGTGGATGGTCTGATTGCAGCGGAGGGGAGAGGCCCTGGCTGGCGCTGAGGGCTGTCAGAGGACTCCTCCCCACGCTCCCTCTCCTAACACCTCCTTCAGGCCGCAGCCCGGCTCCCTGCTGCTTCCTTTGCTGGGATCGGGCTCCTTACAATCTCGCGTAATGCAGTGTCAGCAGCTGAATGAATGACCGGTTTATGTAGCCCGCGTCTTCCTGTTTTCAAGCATACACATCGGTAACAAAGCTTACAGCGCGGTTCTTTTTCTTCTAGATTTATTCCTCACGACATTGTCTGCCACTGGCACCTCGCAGTTTGAGATCTGGGAAAATCTGGTAAGAAATCTTTTTTTGAAGCATTTTTAAACGATGGCTTTCAGTAAAAGCAGTTTCAGAAATGAAGTGAAAGGAATCACTTGGTCGGTTGGTTACAACAATAAATAGAACGAGGTGAGGAGTCTTTGGCTGGGCTACTGCGTGCAGGTGGCCGAGCATCGCGAAGGAGATGCTCCACTCAGCATTAGCTCCTGCATCAGCACCCGCCCCTGCATCAGCACCCGCTCCTGCATCAGCACCCACCCCTGCATCAGCACCCGCCCCTGCATCAGCACCCGCCCCTGCATCAGCACCTGCACCTGCACCACCACCTCCACCTCCACCTGTACCACCACCTGCACCTCCACCTGCACCACCACCTCCACCTCCACCTCCACCACCACCTGCACCTCCACCTGCCCCACCACCTGCACCTCCACCTCCACCTGCACCACCACCTGCACCTCCACCTCCACCTGTACCACCACCTGCACCTCCACCTCCACCTGCACCACCACCTGCACCACCACCTGCACCTCCACCTGCACCTCCACCTGCACCTCCACCTGTACCTCCACCTGCACCACCACCTGCACCTCCACCTGCACCTCCACCTCCACCTGCACCACCACCTGCACCTCCACCTGCACCTCCACCTCCACCTGCACCTGCAACTCCACCTCCACCTCCACCTGCACCTCTACCTCCACTTCCTCCACCTCCCACCACCCACCTCCCCCACCTCCTCCCACCTCCCACCTCCTCCACCTCCTCCACCTCCACCTCCACCTCCTCCACCTTCCACCTCCACCTCCTCCACCTCCTCCACCTCCACCTCCACCTCCTCCTCCACCTCCACCTCCTCCACCTCCTCCACCTCCTCCACCTCCTCCTCCACCTCCACCTCCTCCACCTCCTCCACCTTCCACCTCCTCCACCTCCTCCACCTCCACCTCCTCCTCCTCCACCTCCACCTCCTCCACCTCCATCTCCTCCACCTCCACCTCCTCCACCTCCTCCACCTCCACCTCCACCTCCTCCACCTCCTCCACCTCCACCTCCACCTCCTCCACCTCCTCCACCTTCCACCTCCTCCACCTCCTCCACCTTCCACCTCCTCCACCTCCACCTCCTCCACCTCCTCCACCTCCTCCACCTCCACCTCCTCCACCTCCATCTCCTCCACCTCCTCCACCTCCATCTCCTCCACCTCCTCCACCTCCTCCACCTCCACCTCCTCCTCCTCCACCTCCTCCACCTCCACCTCCTCCACCTCCACCTTCCACCTCCTCCACCTCCTCCACCTCCACCTCCACCTCCTCCTCCTCCACCTCCTCCACCTCCTCCACCTCCACCTCCTCCACCTCCTCCACCTTCCACCTCCTCCACCTCCACCTCCTCCACCTCCACCTCCTCCACCTCCACCTCCTCCACCTCACACCTCCTCCACCTTCCACCTCCACGAAGAATCAATACAGTTCTCACCTCATTTTAGTATTTTTTTCCTGATTGTCTCCAACAGAATCTTTCCCCTTGAAATCTGTAAAGCACAGTGTCTTTGCTACTGTCTGTCCCACTGATAGGTCACCTTCAGAAATTCTCATTTCCTGATTGAGACCAGTGGTCGCCAGCCGGTGGTCCGTGAGGTCCGAAAGGTTGGCGACGGCTGATTTAGACCGTATCTCGCACCTGCACGTAGCCTTGGAGCAATTACAGCTCTGAGCGTTTCCCAAGCCCCCGTGTCCGTGACGGAGAGGGCGCCCGGCATGTCTGGAATTAGGGTGGCGATGCCGTCGAGGAGGTCACACTGGGACCGACACAGGAAAGCCGTCCCGCCGCACGGCTTCGTCCCCTCGCAGCGCTTCCCGGTGTTGACTGTGGGAGCGGGAGGGGCACGGGGATGATGGCTGTGCAGGACAGCAAAAGCCGCGCCGCTCATCTGCTTTCTTAAAGTGCTTGCTTTCGCGCCTGACCAGTGGATTGCACAGTCTCACCCAAACGTCTGCCTCTCACAGGATGGAAACTTCTCCAGCAGGACTGTGTCTGAGAAACCTCCCAGGATGGTGGCGGTGGGACAGTCGGCGTTTGCGGACTTCGGTAAGGTGGCTTCCGTCCTTCCCTTTCGCCCCCACACGCTGCCCTGGTCGCATCGCTTCCCCGGGTCAGCAAGCAGCCTCCCTCAGAGCCCCGTGTGCCGCCGCCATGGCTCTTCCCGCGCTGTGCGCGCGGCGGTCAGACCTTCGTGCGGCGGCAGCAGTGCGCCCACACGTGTGCTTAGGGACAGTGAACCCAGGTGCCTCTCTGTAGGGAAGGCTCCTGAATGTCCAGGTTATGGAACCAAAATGACGGAGGGACCCGCCCGCCTCTGCGACGTGAACACTGGAGCGTTTTCTCCGCAGCCCGTGCCAGGAAAGCAGCGCCTGTTAGGGATTCCCGCGGGGGCGTGAGTCTCCCCCTTCCACAGCTTCTGTCCCGCAAACCGAGCTGACATTGGCTGGGGACAC
This sequence comes from Corynorhinus townsendii, assembly GCA_026230045.1. NCBI lineage: Eukaryota > Metazoa > Chordata > Mammalia > Chiroptera > Vespertilionidae > Corynorhinus > Corynorhinus townsendii. Next base: position 2,012,414 of record JAPDVU010000011.1, on the reverse strand, counting down.
GCAAACACATGCTCTCTCCTGCGCCCTCGGGGCTGCAGCTGGAAGGACTGGCGGTGGGGTGGGGGGAGGGGGGGCGTGTCTAGCTTCCTCCTGAGAGGTGGCAGCTCTCCATTCTGCCAGCCACACCTCAGCCTGATACTCGGGGTGCAGGCGGCATGCCACCCCACCCAGAGGCCTGTCTCCCCGTCATCAAGCGAGGGTGACAGTGACGGGCACCTCACAAGGTTGGCACATCGTGGGAGCACAGGGCATTGCTATCTTCCCGTTGGCCTTGCCTGGTTCTGTCAGATGGCTGAATCGGCACTTCCCTGTCACAGCGACAAGTCCCTGTCACAGCAGGAAGTCGGAGGGTGTCGGGTGGAAACGTGGCCCTGACCTCCGTGGTGGGCTGGGACAGTGTCAGCACAGTGCAGCACACCTGGGTCTCGAGCACACGCCTGGCGCCTCGTGCGGTCTCCACTGCAAGCGGTCAGGGATGGATGCATGAGGCTGTGACGTGTGGTGACCGATGGGCTGCGTCGGCGACAGCCCCCCGCACCCCCAGGGCCAGTCTGAGGGCCAGTGCTCTTCTCAGGCCTCCAGCCCGCCCTCACCCCTGGCTCCGTGGACAGAGCGTGGGCCTGCGGGCTACAGGGCCTCGGGTTCAGTTCCAGTCAAGGGCGTGGGCCTCCCTGGGTTGTAGGCTCCATTCCGGTCCCTGGTCGGGCGCACATGGCGCTTTCACATCGATGTTTCTCTCTGTCTCTCCCCCTCTCTGCACTCTAAAAACCAATGGGAAGATATCCTCGGGTGGGGATTAACAGCAACAACAAAACTGCGCTAACTACAAACAGACATTTCTATGTTGGCATTTTTAAAACGTGCAAAATATAGGGTACAGTCAGTGAAGAAACAATATTTCTCCCCTGTTTTTAACAACTAGGCGGCATGTGAATAAACATATGCTAGGTTGCATATGAATTAACATATCAGTAAACTTTAGATAAATATTCCACATCGTCTACTTCAAAGTCCTGTCCAGCTGGTGTGGCTCAGTGGTTGAGCATCGACCTAGGAACCAGGAGGTCATGGTTCGATTCCCGGTCAGGGCACAGGCCCGGGTTGGGGGCTTGATCCCCAGTGCGGGGCGTGCAGGAGGCAACCGGTCCCTGATTCTCTCTCATCACTGATGTTTCTGTGTCTCCTTCTCCCTTCCTCTCTGACATCAACAATATTTTACAAAAAAAAAAAGTCCTTGTATTCTTAGTTGGTTTTAGAAAAAAACAAGGCTGCTAATGAGTCCAAAAAAGCAGATGGCATTGAGTAAGTCTGCGAGTATTAATATATACAGACTATGCGTTTTCCTGTACGTTAAGTAAGCCTATGAATATTAATATACACAAAGGATGGCTTTTCCTATGCATTTGAGTAAGTCTGTGAACCGAATCCTGCCCTTCATCCGCCGCCCTCCCACTTCCTGGGGATGACTGACAGGCAGGAAGTCAGCATGACTCCAGACATTCGCCATTCATTTGGTGTAAAAACGGGGGGGGGGGGGGGGGGGGAGAAAGCGCCTGCTGGAATAAAGGCTGTAGCTCACAGGAGGAATCCGTTCCAAAAAGGAGTCTAGGAACCGAAGCTTTCCACAGCTCTGGTGGAGTTTCAGCTCCTCACATAAAACCCTGAAAGGTCTCTTTCACTCTTCAATGGGGCTCTTCCGGTGCGTCCGAAGCGAGGCGGGCGCTGCTTTCTCAGCAGGCCGTTCACGCGCTGTCCGAGCCCTCGGTGCTCCCTGCCCTGCCCATCCGTAGTTCAGCGGCTTTGTTTAACGTTAACCTCCCCCCGGAAGGGTGTGTCATCACCAGTGGCGCCGAGCCTGAGGATCGTACGCAGTTAACCCAGGAAATTCAATGAAAACGTCCATTTTCCTGTAAGTGAGAGGCACCTGCTGAGGTCCGCTGCCACTGCCAGGTCCACCCGCTCCGCCTCAAACGCCTCTCTCCCTCCTGGATGCCTTCCTGGAGCCTCGACAGGCTCACCGCCGTCTGTCTCTCAGAATGCCAGCCCCGCCAGGGAGGGCATTTCCTCACGGTAACCCTCGCACCGCCACCGGCGCAGGCCCTGTGTCAGCCCGGGGGAACGGAACACGAGACGGTGGCCATGGGTCAGTGATGAGAGCAACGCCGAGTCAGGCCCTGGACCTAGGAGCCAGGGGACCACTCCCTGGTGAGGGCGTCAAAATCGCCCCCCCCCCATCAGGCTCCAGGGCAGTAGATGGGGGAGCCCTGGGGGCCGCCCCAGGGTCCTCAGTACCCCGTCTCCAGAGGTCTTTGCAGACGATGGGCCGCGCGTGAAAAACGCAGCAGCCGGAAGTGACATCTGGTTTGCCCTCCTTGGCTCTTTCATTGATGGAAATGATCTTTAGAGCTTTGTGACCACTGAGGTCCCTGCTGTCTGGGCGACACCCAAACGTGCGTGTAACACAAACCGTGTGTAGACACATGTAAAGTATGCCTGATCATGGGTTACCGCCGACACGCTTCCTTTCTCCCGGGGCGGCGGTGCTGATTACAGAAGTGAGTCCAAAGCCCCCTTTTCTTAAATGGGCGGTTTTAACGTTAGACCCTGAAATGGGGCCCCTTTTCGCACGTCGGGTAAATAGCCCAGAAAGGTGAGCAGTTAGAAGCGAAACAGCCCGGGTGACGGAGCCAGGCCCCGCGGAGTGTTAATGGAACCACTTTTATCGGTTCCGCCAGCTTGCTCGGTGTGCTGGGGGGCGGCGGGGGGGGGGGGACAGGAGCGTGACCTGCCCCAGGAGCACGCGTGTTGGGGCTGCTGGTGGACTCTTGGCGCTTCTTTCGCAGATGGCGACGGGCACATGGATCACTTGCTCCCGGGCTGTGAGGATCACGGCTGCCAGAGAAGCGCCATCTACCTGGCGAGATCCGGGACAGAGCAGGTACATCCCCTTCGCGGAAGAACGTAGGTGGGGGCAGGCCTTGAAAAGCGGTCTTCGGAGGGTAGGGAAGGTAATCGGAAGAAAACGAGCAGAGAGAAACGGGAAATGACCGCCTTCCTCACTTAATGAGATGCCTTCCCATCTATTCTTTGTCGGTTTATCGAGGGGACCGTGCTGCTGTAATCACTGCAGGTGAAGAAAGCCTGTGCTTGCTCCTGTAATTAAATGATCTGTTAGCATTTTATACTGGGGCGGGGCCGCGGGGGAAGGTGAGCGCCCTGTAACTCTGACCTGGGGTAATGAAGCGCTTCGTATCTACTTGCCGCTAATGTGGTTTCTGTCTGTGACGTCGAGATCTGTGTCATCTCCCGCCGACTCTTCCCTTAGCCGCTAGGTGAACAGTTGAGGACCCGATAGTCACGGCCAAGGACTAACGCGGCAACCGTGGGTCTGCCATTGAGAACTTCTCCCTGTGGACAGCGCCTGGCAGGAAACCAGTAATAGGCTAGAACTAATCCGTTTGCCTTTCTGTTGGAGGTAAAAAGGATAGAATAACCCGTTGACTTTTACAGCCCTTAGAAGTACAAACGCCACCTTTTATACGGAGACACGAAGGAGAACAAGTCTTCACAGACAGCAGCGTGGTGATGGCCCAGGGGCGGGGGAGGGGAACAGGTGAAGGGGATAAAGGGCGATGGGAGGAAGCTTGACTTGGGAGGTGACCACGAAACACAATATACGGATGGTGTGTCGTGGAGCTGGACATCGGAAACCCGTCTGATTCTGTAACCATTGTCATCCCAATAAATCTAATAGCACTCTGGACACATTCAGCTATTACAGGCGTGTTACTACCCTGAACTTCCTTCAAGTTTGAATCACTGAAAACAGTAGGTGACACACACCTCATGTCGATTCATGGGTGTAAGTAAACCTCGTGATGGGCCCGTCTTTGGGGCAGGCCCCGCACGCACGTCTGCTCACAGCCGGCCCTCTGGGAAGAGGGATGTCCCGTGCTTTGGTGACTGCTAGGACGTCACGTTAATGAAGAAACGTTTTGCTTCTCAGGCCCTCATGCATTTACCTTCCCAGGAATGCTTTATCCTCGTTAATAAACTGTCAGCCTCCCGAAATTTGTGATAAGTTGGCACTTTATGAAGTTTCCAATCTTCCAAAGCAAAAACCAATTTTTTTTTTCAGTCCAGTGAAACATGAAAACACTTTGATGATATTTAGTACTTTTCACTTTATGAGAGATTGAAAAAGTGACTAAAGATACAAGTTTGTTTTAAGGGCCTTGTTTTCTGTCAATGTGTCTTTAAGCTTCTTTCTTCTCCCATGGCAAATTATGCTGCTTCAGATAGCATAGAGGCTGGCCGGTCGCCCTGGGCGGTGAGTCCTTTTCAAGGAGCCGCTTCCACTGTAGTTCACCTGCTCATCAGAGAAAACCCCGCAGGTGTGCTTGGCCGCCTGCCCTTCGGAGCCGGCTGCGCCTGCTTCTGTCGCGGTGTCTCCAGCTTCCCTGCCGGCGTCCCTGCTCTTAGCTCGCTATGGGCACACCTGCACTTTTAACAGCATCTTCCCCGCTTCAGATTCACAGTGTGCATTAGGCTGCACAAAGGAAAAATTGGGGCACTCGGAAAAGCAAGGGATTTCCAAAAGCTGACTTTAAAACCAGCCTGTTCTCTCTGTTCTGTTTGTTCATTAATTCAGAAATAAGGGACTCATTTGACATGGGAGTTTCCGGGCTTCTAGTGAGACAGCTCATCTCCGGGACAGGCCGAGCTCGTCCGGGTGGTGGTTTGGTTCTGGAGTGACGGCCAAGGTCACGGCCATGTGTCAGAGGCCCGGCAGGGAACGAGGTTGTCCAGAAAGAGCTTTGTCCTGTTCTGACTGCCCCCCTAACCTGGTCCTCCTGAAAGGACATCAGTGACATTACAGTTTGCTCTAATTTTTGACACTATTTATTTAAGGTTATGTTTCCAGTCAACACAGGTTTTAAAATGGGCAGTTCAGCCCTGTAATTAGTAATGTCATTTTAGTCCTAAGATTCGGAAATTCTGTGAAATCCTTCTAAGGCTGTATGTGCCCGTTCAGGGAAAGATGACTAGTGATAAATTATAAAGAGAGCTTCCTCCCAGAGTCGCAGTTCACCAGAGTTTAGTGCCCTCCCCCGTTGTAGAGAGAACTTAAGCAAGGTGATGTTTATCTTGAGGACTTGGAGTGGATTACTTGTTTGCAGATGGTGACTTCTTTTCTTTTCTTTTTCTTTCTTTAAATATATTTTATTGATTTTTTACAGAGAGGAAGGGAGAGGGATAGAGAGTTAGAGACATCGACGAGAGAGAAACATCGATCAGCTGCCTCCTGCACACCCCCCACTGGGGATGTGCCCGCAACCAAAGCACATGCCCCTGACCGGAATCGAACCCGGGACCCTTCAGTCCCCAGGCCGACGCTCTATCCACTGAGCCACACTGGCCAGGGCGGTGACTTTCTGTTCTAAGATGACTGTGGCGCAGCCTCATCTCTCTCTCCCGTTCACAGTGGGTCCCAGTCCTCCGGGACTTCAGCAACAAGGGCACACTCTGGGGCTTCGTGCCGTTCGAGCAAGAGCAGCACCCGATGGACATACCGATTCCAATCACCCTTCACATTGGCGACTACAACATGGACGGCTACCCGGACGCCCTGGCCATCCTGAGGAACACATCTGGCAGGTACGGGGATTGAATCAGGGGAAACATTTGTAAAATACCACGTGAGACTTTGTCACTAAATAGCACCCAACTGTGGTACAGTCCTTAAATAACAAGACCAGCGTGGGTCCTATTTACGTAGTCCCTGGGCCTCTTCTAGTGGCTTAGAACACCCTTCCGCCTGGCCGGCGTGGCTCAGGGGTTGCAGATCAACCTGTGAACCAGGAGGTCGCAGTTCCATTCCCGGTCAGGGCACAGGCCCAGGTGGCAGGCTCCATCCCCAGTAGGCGGTGTACAGGAGGCAGCCAGTCGGTGATTCTCTCTCATCATAGATGTTTTTCTCTCTCTCCCTCTCCCTTCCTCTCTGAAATCAAGTATTTTTTTAAAAAGAAAAAAAAAGAACACTGGTTCTTTTTCACAGATTTCTTTTCTGTAGAACAAAAGTGGACATCTAATGTAAAGGAAAAAACTTCTTTTTTATTCAATGAAGTCCAGAACCAGGCAGCTTCCCAGGTGAGTTTTACCGAACATTCCAAGAAGAATTCATCCCCATCCTGTTCAAAGTAATTTAAAAATTGAAGCGAGGGGAAGTTTTCAGACTCACCCTACAAGACCCACATCACCCTGATACCAAAACCAGAGAAAGACATGACCAAAAACGGAAATTACCCGCCAGTCTCCTATGTGAACATAGATACAAAAATGCCCCAAACAAATTCAGCAATACATAAAAAATCATATACCCTGCTCAACTGAGATTTATTCCAGGAATGCAAGGACGGCTTAATACCCACCAGTCAAGCAGCATACTATATCACATACACTGAATGCAGGAGAAAAGTCATATGCTCATCTCAGTACCCGCAGGAAAACCATTTGAAAAAATTCAACATCCATTTCGTATAAAACCTCTCAGTGAAGTGGGCCTAGAAGGGACATGCCTACACACAGTAAAGGCCACAAGCCCACTGCTAACACTACACTCGGTGATGAAAAGCTGGGAGCTTTTTCTAAGATCAGGGACAGGACACGGGTGCCCGCTCTCACCACCCTTATGCAACGTAGCATTAGAAGTCCTACCACAGTAATCACAGAAAAGGACTTACCTGCTCGCAGTTTTGTTTAGGCCCACGATCGGCATTTCAGACGTGGTGTCCTTTGAAATACAGAACCAGCAGTGAGGAAACGTAAGGGAGAGGCCTGGGATTCTCAGCGTCCCAGAAAATACATCTGTGACTCATTCTGAACCCTTTCAAGAGGTGGGCAACCAGTGTCCCCCTCACGGAGCAGAAGGGCAGGCTGACACGTGCTCAGGCGCATCGGGAAATGTGGCGCGTGATTTGTGAGCACGAAACTGTTCCTGTCACAGTGCCGTGGTCAGAGGCCTTAGAAACGACTTCCCTCCCTCGCGAGTGGGTGAAGGTTTGAACCAAGAAGACCCCCAGTGACATGGCTTTTCAGGAGCCACGGCCTCCTCCCAGTGAGGGGGCGGGGGGGCCTGGGGCCTGGGCTCACCTCCCGGCGCCTTGCGGCTGCGGGCTGAATTCCGGCGGAGCGGTTTCAGTCCCTCTGAACTGTATGCTTCGCTTTTTACCTCGCGTGCCCTACCATGGGAGCTCGGCTTGTTAGTGACGTTTGCTGTAAGTTTCCATGATCGCGGCTGTGCCATGACGGGGCAGTTTCCAAGACCTCTCTCTCACCGCCCGGCAGGGTGGAAGAACTTCGGATGACGAGCAGGAATCCTAACTTGGGGCCACTCGAGGCCAGGCAAGGCCTGACCAGGAGGAAGTTGTCCGCTTCCTAGAAGCTCTAATTCATTATTTTCATCCGCTTTTTCTCTGCTAGTTAATTACCTACGTGTTTTGTCCTCTGCTTAAGAAAGGGCTTAATAGGTGATTCTGTATCCATTCCTGGTTTCATCTCCTTCCAGTGCATTTTCATTGCCGGGATAATGCCCTCTCCTTGGGTGAGCAATTGTCGTACCTCAGCAGGTTGTCAACCTTTCCCCAAGAAGATAGCATTGGAGCGCAAAGGTGGTTAGTGCTCCGCCTCACGGGTATTCAAGCACGCAGAATTCCTTCCCTTTCCTGAAATAGTGAGCACTTTGCCGAAACTGGTTTGAGACTATGGTGTAAACACGAGCGATGGCTGGTGACAGGACAAATGCACTCCCTGTTTGAATTTCATGGCCCTCCCCACCTGTGAGTGACTGACCGACGTTTGCCTAACAGTGACACATGCGGATGTCTCGTTGCCCAGAGCAGTCATCTGGGGAGAACAGCCTCTCCTCCCTGATGGTGACAACACCAGCAATGCTCTAAGATCGCCTGGGCGCAGAGTGTCTGTAACTCAAAATAAAACATCACCAGGGAAGGTGTCGTAGTCGGCTGACGTTCACACGTTCTCCGATGTTGAGGGACACGGTTTCCCGTCACTGTGCGAGGTGGCTCTCTCCTGACTCTGCGTTGTCCCTGTGGGCATGAAGAAGAAATCGTCCCTGTCTCCCGAGACCTTCCGGAGGCCCGCCGCTGGGGCTCCTCTGCGTTTCCCCCCTGCTGTTCCGTGCTCATTTACGACCGGCCGTCTTACCTTCTGGGTGACGACCTCCAGCCCTTCACCGCAGCCCTTGTCTTCCGTGCGCGTGGGCGCCCGCCGGCTGCTCGCACTCGCCTTGTCCAAGCCCCCACGTAACCGTAGCCCCCTCCCCTTCAACTCCGGCGCTGCCTCGGGAAGCCCGTTCCCCACAAAGACGTCGCCCCGCCCCCGTCGCTGAGCTGAGAAGAGTCGAGTTGCCTCCCCCACGAGCAGGTGCGGGCCGCCTCCCTGGTCAGGTACTCCCTCCTCACCCGGATCATTCCAGCGGCTCCCAGTGACCCTTCCCACCCGACACCCTTCCCACCCGATACCCGCCCATCTCCTCGGGATGCAGGACCGTCCCCAGCAATGGTCTCCCTCGCCTTGGCCTTCAGAGCCTTCCCATTCTCCGCTCCTCCCCCCAGTGTTTGTAGAAATGCTGTACATGCCAGTCTCCCAACCCCAAAAGGCATTTCTGCGACTCTGGACTGTGCCTCTACTTTACCCCCCAGTCCACCCCCACCTGCCGGTCCGGCCCCGCCCACTCGCCACCCTCATCCAGCCCCTGGGTCAGCTGGCAGGTGCAGGGCCCCTTCTCAGCCTCCCGGCGACCAGGCTCCTGCCGACACTTGGCAGCGGGCAACTTGCTCCCGACTCCCGGGTCCCTCCGTAGCCTCCCCGGCTTTGCTTGAACCCCGTCTTCTGAGAACGCCTTTGCGCTGCGGCTGTGTTCAGTGTCAGTGTCCCTGAGGGTTCCATTCTCAGCCTTTGGCTCTCGCTCTGCATGTTCTTTCTCTACTTCGGCTACTCGCCCTGTAAGCGTATGGCTCCCCGTGTCTGTGCCTCACGCCTGTGTGTGCGGCCGCCCGGTGGACCTTCCCCGGACACCCCATCGCACCGAACCTGAGGGCATCCTCTCCCCAAACCCCGTCTCAGCTGTGCCGTCACGCCCAGCCACTTGGAGGGAAACGGGCAGCCCCGCACGTCCCCACCCCTGTCCCTCCTCTCCCTCCCTCTTACCCGTCCCGGCGCTGCGGCTGCGGTGTTACAGTGAGAAAGGGCAGGTGCACACTCCCTAACCCCACTGCGCCTTCTGCCAGCCGCTTCATCGCGGTGCCCTGTCGCGACTTCTCACTCTGCACGTCTGAGTAGCCTGTTTGTGCCACTCACCAGCTAACCGATACAGTGCATGCCGGCTCATTTAACAGAATAAAAGCCGCGAGTATTGTCACACCGAGAAAGAACTCGTAGTGGCCACCAAATAGGCCAATAGAAGGAAACCTTCGAATAAAGATCAATTAAAAGGTGCCCCAATGTGTCCAGCCACTTACTGGACGGGCCGGCCGGCCTTCGGCCTCGCGTCCTGTGCGTGTTGCCTTTCGATTGGCCGTGCTCTGCCGGCCGCGCCCCCTCCACGCGGGAAACACTGGCTGGTCCCCGGGCCTGGGTGGTAGGGATCTGCCGGGGGCAGATGTGCTGCTTGGCCCGGAGCGCAAGCACCCGCCTCTGAGTAGCAGCGGGGACCTCGTGGGCATTTCTGTTGTCGGGGATCCGCGTCACAGAGGCATCTCGGTGGTGGCTGGCCCTCCCCGTCTAAGACTTACTTTGTTACAGTAGCTGAGCGGAGGGGTCTGCACTTCCTCTGGCTGGGAGCAGGGGTTTCAGAGCAGCACTTTTTAAGAATGGTTTTGTTTTCAGAGATCTCCTAATGGACTTATGTTCCTTCGTTACTCGTCTTCCTTGTGTGTGTGGAAGAGGTGCCTGTCTTACGGGCACAGGAGCCTGGCCTGTGCCTGCGGGGCGGGGGCGGGGAGTTCGGAGGAGGAGCGTGGAGGACGGTCAGACGCGGGGCTGGCTGGGGACGAATGACTGAGGCGGACTCCCCGGCTCCAAGCAGCCAGAGAGGAAGTCACCCACGCCGGTGACCCCTCAGCGACCTGTCGTAGTGACAAAGGGCAGGTGTGCGCAGCGCGTTAACCTGGCATGGCCCGGCGTGGGCAGCGCGGTGAGAACCCGGGCCGGTGCCTTTGAGGGAGAGGGGACCCCCCCCCACTCGGAGCGGCTTTGGTCTTGTGTGTCCACGGAGTTCACTTCCTAGAGCTTGAGGCGCCCGTGGCGCCAGGTGCTTCTGACATCCCCTCCTGCTCCTGCTGTCGGCGAGACCGGCGTGCGGTCACTCCTCTCATCCTCCCCGCGTTCCTCGGGGCCTTCTCTCATCGTGAGGCTTTCTGACGGCCGTTCTGGCTGAAGTTTTATCCGTTTTTACATTACTCTTCGCAAAGAACCAGCTCCCGTTCGGTTGGTCTTCTGTCTGGTTTTCCTGTTTCCTGCCTCAGTGCGCTCCGCTGCGCTGTCTGGCTTCTGCTCGTTCAGGTTCTGCTTGCTGCTCTCCTTCCAGTTTCCTAAGGAAGAAACGGAGTCCCGGATTCGGGGCCTTCCTGCTTTGGCAGTGAGTGTGCGGGGCGGAGAATTTCCCTCTGAGCCTGCCTCAGTGCTCGCCGCCTCCTGCGCTCCTGCCCGGTTGGCGGTGTTTCGTCTCATTCCCAAATCTTTGGAACTTCCCATCTCTCCCTCTCACTGGCTTTTCCCGTTTCCCGCGGTATAACGGACGTGACACCGTGTGAGTCAGTCGCACGATGTCGTGAGTCCCACAGCTGCATGTGATGGCATGCTTACTACGTTGAGGTCAGTTGGCCTTCTCCAGCGCACAGTCACCGTCGTCTTGTTTCTGTTGTTACGGTGAGAGCCTTGAAGACCCGCTCTGCACTGACAGCAGGAGGAAGGCGGGGGGCGGGAGGGGAGGGAGGGGGATGGGGGGAAGGGGCCACATGTAATCCTGTCCACAGTAAAGGTTAAAAAACAAAGACGCTCCGCTCTGGTGGCGATTCCCAGTGCACAGCACAGAGCTGTGAGCTCCCGCCCGCGTGACGCGCGCGCGTGCGTGTCCTGACGCCCGTCCTCCCTTTGCAGCGGCCGGCAGGCCTTTTTGCTGGAGAACGTGCCCTGTAACGACGCGAGCTGCGAGGGCGCGCACCGCATGTTCCGCGTGTACTGGGAGCTGACGGACCTGGGTCAGATCCGGGAGGCCACGGTCGCCACCTTCTTCGACATTTACGAAGACGTGAGTCCACGCGGGGCTGGGGTCTGCGCGCTCTCCCGCTCTCTCCTTGCCCCCGTTTGACCAGGAATAGATGAGGCCCTGAAAGCAAATGCATTCGCTCAGGAAAGCCCCCCGGAGGCTAAACGCAGGGGACACGTTTACGACCTCCCCCCTCCCCCCCGGCCGAGCAGCGCAGGGAAACGTGGGCACACCCCAGAGGGGAGCCCTGCGCCGGGCAGGGGCGTGGGCACCGCAGACGGGAGCGCCGCCCGCAGGAACCAGCCCCGGCACCGGCCCAGGGCAGGAGTGGCTCGGGCTCCTCGCGGTGTGAGCCACGGCGCACCTGTGCCCGGTGCTGCGCGCCGGCCTTCAGCTGCCGGTGAACGCGGGAAAGGCGCGCAGGGCCCTGCTCCCTCCTCGCTGCGGGAGCCGGTCCCCCGCTCAGGAGAGTCACGTGTCTGATACAATGCGGTGAACTCCAGCGCTGGTCACAGGAAGCCGTGAAACACCCTCTTGTTTGAGAGGGGCAACGCCCCGGCCGGGCGTGCGTGTCTCCTACCCCGCTTCTGCTCTTGTTTGTTTTTACAAACGGCTGATCCTCAGTCTTAGAATTACCCAGGCCCTTGTCTGTCTCTCTGCCACCAGACCCCGTGTCATTTCACCTTTATTAGCAGTTCTCGAGCATACAAGTAACTGGCGAAAAGGTGCCAGGGAATTGCCTACAAATCAATGTTTAATTCCTCTACAGAAAAGACACCCTAAATGAAATTTAAATGAATGACATTTAAAGTTGCCTTTGACTCTGGGAAATAAATTTGCTATGGAAGAATCAAATAATTAACATCCTTACTGTGAAAAGGGCTTCTGTAAACCGATGGCGGTCACCAAAAATTCCCTCTCGAGAACAAGGGCATCGTCATTTACAGGAGAAGCACGGGCGGCTAACGTGGGAAAGCCGGTCACTGGTCAACCTCATGGCTGGCGGCAGGGACACTTCTGGGCGCCCTCTTTCCTCCGGGAGGGTTAGCAAGGCTTCCCCTTCGCAGGGAATGGGACAGGAGTGGCGCCAGGCAGGCAGTCCTCCGCCCGGGTGTGGCCGTGACGCGGGGTCCCTGTCACGGGCCTTCCCGGTCGGTCACACACGTCAGCCTGGGAGTGAACCTAGCCAAGCGCTGTCCTCGGGGATCTGAATTAGCAGCGTCTCTCACTGTCCTTGGGGCTCCTACTCGGGGCTTATACCTTGTTCATGTGTCTGTGTTGGAACATGGGGTGAAGGAGGGTTACGTTCACGTGAGCAACGCGCCCTGCGTGCCCAGCCCTTGTCCGTGCGGCCGTGGTTCGCGCTCACCGCGTCCGTTTGCTCTCCCAGGGCATCCTGGACATCGTGGTGCTCAGTAAAGGGCGCGCCCAGAGCGACGTGGCCATCCACGCGCTGAAGAACAACTTTGAAGCCGATGCCTACTTTGTGAAAGTCATCGGTGAGTGCCGGGTTGACGCTTTCTCATTCGCATCCACGTGAGCTCCTACTGTGACCTCTTGTTTCCAACCAAACCACTTCACAGGCCCTCCCTCCCCTTCCTGTTGGCGATGCCTTCTCGCTCCCTGTCCCCGCACGTGGTCGCTCCCTGTCCCCGCACGTAGTCACTCACTGTCCCCGCACGTAGTCACTCCCTGTCCCCGCACGTAGTCACTCCCTGTCCCCGCACGTGGTCACTCACTGTCCCCGCACGTGGTCACTCCCTGTCCCCGCCCGTGGTCGCTCCCTGTCCCCGCACGTGGTCGCTCCCTGTCCCCGCACGTGGTCGCTCCCTGTCCCCGCACGTGGTCGCTCCCTGTCCCCGCACGTGGTCGCTCCCTGTCCCCGCACGTGGTCGCTCCCTGTCCCCGCCCGTGGTCGCTCCCTGTCCCCGCCCGTGGTCGCTCCCTGTCCCCGCCCGTGGTCGCTCCCTGTCCCCGCACGTGGTCGCTCCCTGTCCCCGCACGTGGTCGCTCCCTGTCCCCGCACGTGGTCGCTCCCTGTCCCCGCACGTGGTCGCTCCCTGTCCCCGCACGTGGTCGCTCCCTGTCCCCGCACGTGGTCGCTCCCTGTCCCCGCACGTGGTCGCTCCCTGTCCCCGCACGTGGTCGCTCCCTGTCCCCGCACGTGGTCGCTCCCTGTCCCCGCACGTGGTCGCTCCCTGTCCCCGCACGTGGTCGCTCCCTGTCCCCGCACGTGGTCGCTCCCTGTCCCCGCACGTGGTCACTCACTGTCCCCGCACGTGGTCACTCCCTGTCCCCGCACGTGGTCACTCCCTGTCCCCGCACGTAGTCACTCCCTGTCCCCGCACGTAGTCGCCCTGTCCCCGCACGTGGTCGCTCCCTGTCCCCGCACGTGGTCGCTCTGTCCCCGCACGTGGTCGCTCTGTCCCCGCACGCGGTCGCTCCCTGTCCCCGCACGCGGTCGCTCCCTGTCCCCGCACGCGGTCGCTCCCTGTCCCCGCACGCGGTCGCTCCCTGTCCCCGCACGTAGTCACTCATTGTCCCCGCACGTAGTCACTCATTGTCCCCGCACGTGGTCGCTCCCTGTCCCCGTACGTAGTCACTCATTGTCCCCGTACGTAGTCGCTCACTGTCCCCGCTGCCTGCTCCTGCCCACAGAGCCGTCCCCTCCCGACAGCCTGGCCGGCCCGCAACCCCGCACGGCTCCGTCAGCGTCTGCCTGTGTTTGTGCCCCTCAAAGTGATTGTAAATGTTCCTGTTGTTTGGTTTGGTCTCCCCGTGGGTGTTTTAGGTCCCCTGGGACTTCCTCCATAGACAGGCACGTGGTTTGTAAAGAGGGCCGGTTCAGTCTGTCTTCCAGGGCTCTGCCTTTTCCCGTTCTTGCTCTCGCTGGAACGCCCATCGCTGTGCTGATGGCTGGTGAGAGCGGACTTTCTTGCCTTGTGTCTGATCTCAGGGGCAAGCCGTTCGTCTCCACCGTTGAGCATGATGAGCTGTGGGTTCCGTAGGCGCTCTGTGTTGTGTGGGAAACCTCCCGTTTCTGGTTTGCTGAGAGTTTTATCATGAATTGGTGTTAGAAGGTAACTGTCTCTGTATTATTGCTGTCATCACAGTTGATACCAAGACAGCCATCAGTCCATTTGTTAATGAAATGACATGTATTCCATATGAATATTACCGTTTTGAAATGGTCCTAATTCGCTAAACACGGAAAAGCCACAGAAATATGAGTATTAGGAGACGTGAGAAATGAAAATGACAGAGCGTGTAATTTTGCTTTCTGAGAATTTCCTAGTGAATGCACTCTTATTTGAATGAGCTAGGATGGCTCCATCTCCATCACCCATGTGGCCACAGGAAGCTCACATGAGTCTACGCTTACTGTCCATGTGACTGTCCCCTCTGCCATTTCGAAGGGGGTATTATTTGGCTATTTGAGACCTAAAAAATTTTTGTTTGTTTGTTTTGGGTGTTTTTGTCTTAATCCTCACCCGAGGATATGTTTCCCATTGATTTTTAGGGAGAGCGGGAGAGAGAGGGAAAGACAGAGAGAAACAGCTCTGTCAGAGCAACACATCGATTGGTTGCCTCCTGCACGTGACCAGGGCCCGGGCCGGGGAGGAGCCTGCCACCAAGGTACGTGCCCTTGACAGGAATTGAACCCAGGACCCTTTGGTCCGCAGGCCGACGCTCTGTCCACCGAGCCAAACTGGCTAGGGCTAAAATAAATGTTTTAAACGTGCTGTATATTTGGTATGCTTATCTTGGGTGGAGGGGATCTGTGGTGGGAAATGGGGGACATCTAATACTTTTAGCAAAAAGATAAATTTAAAAACAACAAATAAAAAAACTGAGTCCTAGTCCAGTTAGGTGGTGGTTCTCCCTGAAGCAGAGCAGACACGAGGGCCGCAGTGGCCGACACCGTGGCCACACCGTGGCCGCTCAGAGAGGACCACCTCCTTCAGGGAGCAACCAGGCAGCCACGTTCTTGCACGGGAACGCAGGCCTGAGGTTCCCCTGCGGGGGCCCGGGAGCAGGAAGTGGCCCGTGGATGTGGTCGGCCACGTGCTGTTGACAGTTGAAGCTGGCTGGCGTGTCCGTAGGCTTCCTTATACTGTTCTAGGGTGTGTGCTTGAAAACTTGCGTGTAAACAGTGTAGAAACCTCAGAGTCTCCTGAGGCCGTGGCCCATGACTTCCTACCCCACGTCTGAGGGTACCCGGGCCGGGCCGCCACCCAAGGATCCGAGGTTCCGTTCCTAAGAAGCGCTCGCAGTATTCTGCGTATAATACTTAACAAAAGTAAAGTATTATACGCAGAATATTAATAATGCTCAAGCACTGCTCTCATTCCTCCTTGAATCCTGTAAAAACCAAGGAATGCATGTTCGGTAACATGTGTAATTTGTATCTACAACATACTGAAATCTTACCACTTTTGGTCATACAATATGAAACTTCACATTTGACAGAGGAAGTCTTATAAAAAACAAAAATAGATACAGGATACAAGCCAATTATTAGCTTGTTCTATACAAAAATGAAAAGAGAGCCCATTATGTAATTTTGAATAAATACTAGGTGTACCAGTTAATAATAGCAGATTTTGTAATCAAACAAAACACGATAATTTCAAGAGAAACATCCAAAGTGCTTTATTCAAAGTCATGTCCATCGCTGGCTACACATTTCCCCCATCTTGAGGTAATTTATGGATACCGGCCCAATAGAACTGTTCTTGTTTTGAGGCAAACCACTCAGAGACCCAATTTTCCACTTCTTCGTATGTTTTCAAGTGCTGCTTAGAAAGTGCGTGTACCATCGATGGAACAAGTGGTGATCTGAAGGAGCAAGGTCTGGTGAATACAGCGGGTGGATTAATGCTTCCCAGGCAAGATCTTTTCACGTGTCTTTAACTGGTTTTGAAGTGTGTGATAGTGCGTCATCATGAAGCAAAATTACTTTGCCACGTTTTCTGGCCCATTCTGGTCGTTTCACGATCAAAGCGTGGTTCAAATTGATTATGTGTTGTCGGTAGCGATCAGTATTAACGGTTTCACCTGGTTTTAGAAGCTCATAATGCACCACACCTTCCTGATCCCACCAAACACAGAGCAGTGTCTTCTCTCCGAAGCGATTTGGCCTTGCAGTTGATGTTGACGGTTGACCCAGATCAACCCATGATTTTGTGCGTTTGGGATTCTCAAAATAAATCCACTTTTCATCGCCAGTCACAATTCAATGCAAAAAAGACTTTCTTTTGTGCCGTTGAAGCAACATTTACTGATGACTTTTCGGTTTTCCATTTGTCTGTCGTTAAGTTGATATGGCACCCATTTTCCTTCCTTTAAAATCTTTCCCATTGCTTATAAACTACCAGAAATTGTTTGCTGAGCAACATTTAACCTTTCTGCAAGTTGTTTTTGAGTTTGACATGCATCTTCATCCAATAATGCTTGTAATTGTTGGTCTTCAAACTTTTTCGGTTGACCTGAACATTCTTTGTCTTTCACATCGAAATCATCACTTTTAAAGCATTTAAACCAGCGTTCACAAGTATCTTGAGATGGAGCATGTTCACCATAAGCTTCCCAAAATATACGATAACTTTTTCTTCAAAATAAAGTAATGAATTAAAACTTCCTGCAAATGCTCTTTTTTTGGCACAAAATTCGACATTTTTAAGCATAAAAATATCTATGATGTTAACACTTTTAGCAAATTTGACATGAAGTTTTGAAGCTTGCTGTCAGTACAACAAAATTGCATACATATCAAATCGCATCTATATCAACATGGGTGTGACTCCATCGAGTGAAGAAAATCCGCATCATTAACCGGTGCACCTGGTATGCCCAAGCGTGCTGAACGAGACACAGCACCCCGTACAGAGAACACAGCCATCCCGCGGTCCCTGTCCCTCCCGCCTGCGCTGAAGCAGGAGCACGTGTCTTCCAGGCGAGTCGGTGTCCAGTGGCCACGTGGCCCCTCAGAGCTCCGAGAGCTTTGTGCCTGGAGTGGCGTGCTGGCCCCTTTGGCTCCTCTGCTGACGGGGGGCCGCCGCCCTTGCTCGCAGTCTTCCGGAGAGGACGACGGAAGAGCAGCGGCGACAAGTCCGCGCGAGAGTCCGCCACGCCCAGCACATCGGAGAGAAGCTTGCGGAGAAGACGCGTCGTCACCCTCCCGGAGGTGGTCCCGCTGTCCCTGCCACGCCTTCAGATAAACCCAGAGCACTGGTGATGAGTGTCCCCTGGTCACCGCCACTCCACTTTGCAGGAGCCTGGCTCCTCTGGCACCTCCCGGGGTGGGACAGGCAGCCTGTGCCCTCTGTGTCTGGCTTATTTCACAGCATAACGTCCTCAGGGTCCCCATGGGTGGCCCACGGCCGGACTTCTTCCCGGTGCGGGCGGAGCCCTGTGGGGGGCGTGTTCGGGTGCTTCTGCCCTGGGACGCTGAGTGGCACGCACCTCGCTGGTTTGGTGCCAGCTGCCCTCGCTGCGAACGAAGCCGCTCACCTCCTCATGAACTCGTCTGTCTCCTCCTCCTCCTCCTCTTTGGAGCGATGCCTGTTCAGCTCTTTTGCTCATTTTTAAATGGATTGTCTTTTCAGTACTGAAATGTAGGAGTTCTTGGTATTATTTGGGCCATTGCCAAATGTAATTTTTATGTTACACGTTGTGGTCTCACTTCATTTTCCTCCAAGGAGCCCATTCTCCGGGACCGTTTATTGAATGACCCATCTTTTCCTGCCGTCATGAGTATTTACTGGGCAGCCACACTGGCGCAGGCCCTGAGATGACGAGGAAATGATGCAGGGCCTACCTGCTAGTCAGAAACGGACGGCGAGCAAATCGTTACTACTCAGCAAAATGATGGTTTCAGTGAAGGTGTGTGGAAATCTCTTTGGGACAAATGGAAAGAAATACTAACGTCTGCCTAGAGCTGAGGGAAGATGAACAAAAAACAAACAAAAGAACCCTTGAGGATAAAACAGGGAGAACCAGTCACTGTCCGGAATAAGCAGCTTAACCATTGAAAACCGTGTTGCAAGTAGAAAACTTGACTTCGCTCTTCCCTGAAGCTGTATGTAATGTAAACATGAAGTTACATGCATGCCTTCAGCGTGAATGCGCAGCTCTCTTCTCGCGTGACGAAACGATCACGCTCACGTCTTAGTGCCTTTGTACTTCAGTTGGAACAGTCGTCATGTTATAGTCACAGAATAAAGAGAAGAGCCCGTCTTCCTGTGGACCTGTGTGAACTGGCACATTCGTAACTGTGACCGAGATAATGCATGCGTGCTGAGCAGAACTGTCAGCTCTCTCCAACTCATGGCACACGGGTGTGTCCTGGCACACGTCTGCTTTGTCACACGGCATCGCCGCGCCTGCGGCAGCAGCAGCACAGCTGTGTGTCACACTCAGGTTGCTTCGGTAAAGACTGTTCACATATTCTCGCCTCCTCTTTTTGGGTGATTATAGAATAAATGTGTCCTTATTTTTGTATATTTGTCGTACGGTGGACTCATCAATTATTTCATAGTTATGTATTCTACAGCAGTTCTCAAACGTGCCCAAAATCTGTGACCAGAGACTTTGACTATATAAATGGGAAAAGTCTAGTTTGAGACATAAAGTCCTAAATGTTCTATTTGTTTTTCTCAGCAGGCATTTTAATTGGTTTGCATTTGATACTTTTGTCAGATTCCAATTCATCCTTGAAACGGAGCTAACCAGTTGGAAAATAAAGCCCACAGTAGCTATAGCTGGATGTAACCAGAATTGCCTCACCTAGGTATTAGCTTCCGGATTGCTTCGCAAAGGCTTTTGAAATACTGGTATAAAGTGAACAACAAAAATTTAATTTACGCAGATCTAAAGAAATGAATTGGTTTCTGCCTGTGATGATCAACCAAAAGAGCATATTAACAGATTTTAGGTGAAACAGTAAGAGTTCTCTTTAAATATAAGCTTACATTTTTATCAGTGACTAGAGGCCTGATGCACAAGATTTGTGCACAGGGGCAGGGGGGGGCGGGTCCCTCAGCCCGGCCTGCACCCTCGCGCAGTCTGGGACCTCTCAGGGGATGTCCGCCTGCCGGCTTAGGCCGTCAGACATCCCTCTCGCCGTCCAGGGCTCTCGCAGTCTGGGACCCCTTGCTTCTACTGTCCGCCTGCAGTGGAGGCAGGAGAGGCTCCCACCCCCACCGCTGCGCTCGCCAGTCATGAGCCCAGCTTTTGGCTGACTGAGCGGCGCTCCCCCTGTGGGAGCGCACTGACGGCCAGGGGGCAGCTCCTGCGTTGAGTGTCTGCCCCCTGGTGGTCAGTGTGTGTCATAGCAACCGGTCGTTCTGCTGTTGGGTCAATTTGCATATTATGCTTTTATTATATAAGATAATAAGTAGCCTTTTCTTTATTTCTCC
This sequence comes from Corynorhinus townsendii, assembly GCA_026230045.1. Taxonomy (NCBI): domain Eukaryota; kingdom Metazoa; phylum Chordata; class Mammalia; order Chiroptera; family Vespertilionidae; genus Corynorhinus; species Corynorhinus townsendii. Next base: position 1,992,704 of record JAPDVU010000011.1, on the reverse strand, counting down.
ACAGTTCTTAGTGGCCTCTGTTCTAATGACTGTCCTCGTAAGATAACAGTAAGTAAACTCTCAGCTGTCTATGTTTCTGAGAAATTCTTTGCGTGATAAATAGATACACACAAAATAATTATAGGTTGCAATCAAGGCAGTGCTCTTTAGGAGTGACTACAGTACCCTTACGTGCTCCAGAAGAGCTTGCTGGGAAGGAGGCACCTTTCCTAGGAGACTTGTCCCCTCAAGGTCCTCTCGTTCAGAACGCCTTCTCTGATATCCTTGGGAAATGGCCACCCGCCATGATTCCTGGGCCTCCTGCTGCCCGTTAGGCTTGTACAACACCTGATCAGACTTACCTGCTCTCTTCACTGCCTCCCACACCAGACTGTACTCCCTGAGGGCGAACAGAAGTCATCATCTTTGTGTACTTGGTACACAACCCAGGGTCAAGCTTATGAATTTTTTAATGGAATTTTTTGTGCAGTCTTAATATTGACTTGCTGTCTCATGGAATTTTTCAGTGAAATAACAAAATGTGAAAATAATTAGGCTTCGTTTTTTAAATTGCCTGTTCATGGAAATTGTAGTTAGAATGTTGCATTATATTTGAAAGCATGTGTGAATGTGTGTATTGGTATATCCCTGCCAGGGTTCTCAGTAACCCTTGTTTTGTAAGGGATTAGCCCCCATTTAAAGGTGAGGCAGCCAAGGCCGGGAAATGCAGTTGTCCAAAGCCACAGAGCTATCAGCCGGGGCTGGCACGCAGAGCTGGGCATTCTGTTACAGCCTCACGCCTCCACCCCAGTAAGGCGCTGCATTACCAACACCTAGCCTATGGCGAGGCCCTCCCACTGCTGAGACACGTGGAAACAGACCTGACCCAGAGATTCCATCAAGGCCCAGCCTCAGAGTGACCCCCCTGAGCGAGTGAGGAAAGCAGGCTCCAAGAGGAGGCGTTGGCCCTGACGGGTGGGGAACGGAAGCGAGGATGGTCCTTCAGCAACAGCTGCCATGAGGCAGAGGGGCCGGGCCTCCGTGCTCCTTGTCGCCAGCGCTGCACGCAGGCGCCCCGGCGCGGGGTGTAACTCCTGCAGGCCAGGCCCTCTGAGAGCCGCGTGTAGGTAGGAGCCCAGCTGCCCAGCCGTGCGCACCAGCAGCTGGAGGAGTCTCAGTGCTCGTCCTGGAGGGAGTCCGGGCACTGCGCTGCTGCGTCTCCTGTGAGTGCACTCTGACGACCACACGGTTTTCTAGCCTCTCACTCTTGCTGCTCTAACTGTACCTGTTCAGCTTGAAGGCATTAGTCTCTCGACCTGCCTCAGCCCCCTCTTGTCTCTACCTCCCTCCTTACTCAGCGTCCGTACATCAGCCATCATCTCTGCCACTAACCTTAAAACACTCTCCTGCTGTCCCTGCCGGCCGAGTGACAGCCTTGTGTTAGTCAAAACCTGTGCTCCCGGGGGCTCCTGAAGGCAAATACACAGCCCTCATGTCGGCCCCACCACTGACCCACAATCTCCCCCCTCGAGCGAGTCTTCGTGTTGTGTCCTAGTCTCACCTGGACTCCTGGGCATCATCTCTCTGCTCTTCTTCTCTGGAGGCCCTCAGGGTTTTCTCTTTGACTGTCTGCTGGTTGAATACGATAATCCTGGGTATAGGTGTGCAGGTGTTTGTCGTCTTTGGTGTTCTCTAAGCTTCCTGAATCTGTGGTTTTTCATGTGTGTCACTAAGGTGCGGGAAATTTCATGTCATCATTTCAAATAATAGGGCCTTTTCAGGTCCTTTTTCTGGAAACAGGGATGCACCTATGTGTGGCCTACTAGATTCCCAGGAATGTCAGAGCTTCTCACAGCTCCCCTTTGAAGATCTCATTTGCCTTTTTCCTTTTAAGAGTTGGTCAACCTCACATGAGGTCAAACTGATAGGACAGCCTCAGGCAGTCTCAGTGTAAACAATTGCTGAAGATTGTTTTTAACCAACAGACCCACTTGGTAGGGCTGTTCACACAGAGCAAGCTCCGGACTGGGGGAATGCAGACATGCTGAGGGCGGGGCTTTTTCGGGGGCTGCCAGACTTCAAAGAGTGACAGCCCTCGGGGAGAGCTGCTCAGGATGCTGACCGTATATGATAGACAGTATTAGCACCTAGACGTCCAACAAGGTGGCTCACCCACTTCCCAAGGCTTACCTTCCTTTTTCATTGCAGCCCTTCGGAGTGAATCAGCCTGGCCCTTACATCAGGTACACAACCGTGGATGCAAATGGATATCCGAAAAACGGTTCGGGTAAGACCGGGTGCCAGGCTCACCGCGCACAGGAACACCTGTAGTCAGCCTATTGGCAAAGTGAACTGGTGGCAAAAATGAGCACGCTTTCACACCCTTCACCACTCTTCACCTTTCTATTACACTTGGTCTTTCGGTAGACTTCCATCAGTGGATCACAGAAGGTCCTCATGACAAATACCTTACTTCTGCACATTTCCCGATTGTGATGAAGCCAAATTGTTATCCGATTTTTCGGTTGAAGTAACAGAGATTGAGAGAAATTACTTGAGTTCTTTTGATCCAATTGTGAAGTGGTAAATTAGTTAACAAAGCTCCTCTCAGAAGAAATAAAAATTAGGAATCCAATCTGCAACCTAAAGTAATCCTAGTTTTTTCCTAGTGGAATAGAAGCTAGAGTATTACATAGAGCTAGTTTTGATATATGATCATAAAGAAAAACTCTCACTATACTTTTGAAGCAATAATAAAGAGAAATGCCATTAAGACAAAAGAGAAAGAAGACTAAGCCAAGGATGTGTGCTTCTGACAGATGCTGGCAGCCTGCGATGGGGTTTGATCGCAGTAAACACACTGTGATCGCTCCAGTTCTCTAAATAAGAAAAGGAACCGTAACATGTTAATGCTTCTCTGAGACGCTAGCGGCCTAGCCATGAAGAAGCATAAGCAGAGTTGCTTTTATTCTCCATTTTTATGGACCCAGAAATATGGAAGCGCTCACTACGGCCCTTCTTGTATATGACGGCCTCACAGAAGTACACCCCAGTGAGTCTCCTTTTTAGCTAATTGTACGCGTTTAAACTCTTGTCATGCTACTGCCTCAGCACACAAACGTCCCGTAAGATAAAAGCTTTCAAAATTCAAGGAGAAATTGGCCAACAGTTATAATCAAATACTTTAATAGGCGATGCTGGTCAGGAAACGTAAGTGAGGATATAGACGTTTTGAACAAATCGCTTCTTCACGTTTTAATTCCGATACTCGTTAACCCAGAACGTGCAGGACTCGCCGGGTTCTCCTTCTTCGCTGAGCGAACATTATTCAGGCATATTTTTTGTGTCAAAAACATAAATCGGTAACAAAAGAAAATGGAAAGAGCGATAATGCCCTCTGGAATGCCCATGACATGGTTTCTCTCTGAAAAAATGAATTTTTGCAAGAATTGTTCCCTTACCTTAATCTCACATCAACTAAAGGTCTGACAGGAAGCGCACGTCCACAGGGCGGGGGGCGGGGGGTGGGGACTAACCTAGTGATGGTGCTGGCTTTCTCACTGAAAGGAGAGAAAGGGGGGAGGGACGGAGGGAAGATACAGAAAGCAGCAACTGAGACCTCCTTTCGGTCTGATTACAAAAACCGAGCGACTGAGTGAACGGATGACTTACAGAACACACAGAAAGGATGAGAAACGGGAAGAAAGTTTGCAGCTCATTCAGCTGCTCAGCAATTAGGAATCCCATCTGCACAGATGCAGTGAGTCCAACATACTCTGAAAAACTTGTTAGAACAAAGGATTTTGCCTCATGAAATTCTATTCCTGTTTTTAAGTTCATCATTTTAATTTTTGATGAGAGCATTGTGTCCAAAGGTGTCTTTTCTTTTTTTTTTTGATAAATGTAGCCGGACAGCTCAGCCAGTCGGCACATCTCGCTCTCCAGCTGCCGTACAGTGTGCTTGGTCTAGGTCGCAGTGCCAATTTCCTGGATCATCTTTATGTCGGGATTCCCCGTCCCTCTGGAGAGAAGGTGCGTGCAAATACATTGTGTTTACAATTAACCCATATTCTAATGTTCACTGCTCAAACATTTGAATTCAGACTCTTGAGTTGAATTGGATTGAACTGAACGGCAATGATTCAAATAGAGAGCTGAGACAATCCTGGCAGTGGCCTGGCGGGAGCGCGTCCTAATGGGAGCTGGAGTTCCCGCCTCCTCTCCATAGGCCTCGCCCTCCCCCCCCCTCTCCCCGCCCTCCCCCCCTCTCCCCGCCCTCCCCCCTTCCCCGCCCTCCCCCGCCCTCCCCTTCCCCGCCCTCCCCGCTCTCCCTCCCCCCCTCCGCTCTCCCCGCCCCCCGCCCTCCTCGCCCTCCCCCGCTCTCCTCGCCCTCCCCCGCTCTCCCCGCCCTCCTCCGCCCTCCCCCCTCCTCGCCCTCCCCCACTCTCCCCCTCCCCCCGCTCTCCCCGCCCTCCCCCCGCTCTCCTCGCCGTCTCCCCCACTCTCCTCGCCGTCTCCCCCAGAGTCTCACGTGCTTGTCAGACCCCTCCGCTCTGAGCTCCCAGCGGCCCGTCCGCAGCGCCGGAAGCAGTGGCTGCCGCGTAAATAACAGTATTGTTGAAGGCCCGCCCCCGGGAGGCGGAAACGCGGTCCGCCCCGGGAGATGGCACACGTCGTGCCCCGGCGCCAGGAGCCCTGCCCGGGCGCCACGTATGTGGACGCGGCTGCCCGTGCCCGGGGCCCCGCGGAGCCGAGAGCACTGGTCCGCTCCGTCAGGAGGCGGGTGTGCAGGGGACTAGCGCTGAGCCTGCCTCCTCCCTGCAGGCGGTGCGGAAGCAGGAGTGGACTGCCATCATCCCCAACTCGCAGCTGATCGTCATTCCTTACCCCCACGACGTGCCCCGCAGGTAAGCCGCCTGAGCTGGGCCCCGGCCCCCGTCTGCGCCGCCGCCCTGCTGCGCTCCCCGGAGGCGGGCCGGCACTGCCCCGCCCGACGCCCCGCGCTCCCGGCGGACGAAGTAAACCTCATCCGAAAACCCAGGTTAACCGGGAGGGGTGCTACACGTCCCACCTGGGCAGGGCGGCCCTCCGTGCACCAGCTGTGAAGCCGCATGTCAGCGTGCTGGGTTGTCTCGTAAGCACCCACCGCCTCACTCCCGAGCTTCTGGAAACTCTCACAGCTGTCCTCCGCAGCCTCCACACGTTCCATGTTTCTCCGGTTCTTTCTGGAGAAATGTCCCTCCCAGACTTAGGGACACGACAAAAGCCACGTTGATTTCACTGGGAGGTGTATTTGGAGACTGACTCACTGGAGACTGACTGGTGGGTCAGTAAGTTGCGATTAGCCCCAAGTCAGTCATCAGAACCATCTGACCTTTACTCAACTTCCGAAGTGGAAGTATGCCCATTAGCTCTTTTGGGGAGGACAGAAGTGCTTTGTGTGGAACCCCCAGTGTACCTGCTTCAGGCTTCCCGGGGTGCAGGTGCTGGCTGTGTGGGCGCCGCAGGAAAGACCTGCTTCTGTTTACGCTGACGCTGCCTGTTGCCACCGACGCAGAGCCACTCACTCGGGTGCTTCTGAAAGGGGTCTCCCGTCCACATGACACAGGGCCGGCCCAGGGCCCCCACAAGCCGTCCCCGCACCCACCTGGTCTTAGTTGCCCGTAGTACATCTGCGAGCGGAGGCCCTAGGAAAGATGATCAGGAAATCTTACCTTAAGGAGCCCTGTGGCTCCCAGCATAGAGTTCAGGGTGTCGAATTAGAAGGCAAGCAGGATGTGGAAGCAGCGTCTAACCTTCCCCCAAGAACCCTTGACAAGCGTACCTCAGAGCACTGTCCGCAGGCCCAGGGGAAACGTCACAGCACTCATCCGAAACCGCCCGACTCCAGGTCGCTGACGAAACCCGCCCCTCGGGGCCCGCGACAGTCAGTCCCGCCCCAGCGCTGCGGCTTCTGTTCGTTGGCGACATGGACAGGCGGGGAATGACCCCAATGAGTGGATCGCTCGTTCGCAAGCTTGCTCTTGGGTCTCAGTAGAATTGTACCTTTAAGCTAAAACGGTCATTTTGTCTCTTCTGTTGTCCCCGGCAGCTGGAGTGCCAAGCTGTACCTCACGCCGAGTAACATCGTCCTGCTGACGGCCATCGCGCTCATCGGTGTCTGCATCTTCATCCTGGCCATCATCGGCCTCCTGCACTGGCAGGAGAAGGTCCGTGCGCGCGAACGCTGGTTCAGTGACGTGCTGCTCTTTAAAGCACCGCGTTTTCAGCCTTCCTGCAGGAGGAAGGTTTCCCGGTCTTTCCCGCTCTGTCCATGACGCCTCTTGTTGGCGTGGCTAATCCTCACCCGGACTTCTTTCCCTTTGGCTTTAGAGAGAGCGGGAGGGAGGGGGAGAGACAGAGAGAGAAGCATCCATGTGAGAGAGACAGACATCGATTGGTTGCCTCCTGCACGTGCCCCCACCAGGTTCAGGGATCGAACCTGCAGCCCGGGTACGTGCCCTTGACCAGGAATCAAACCCTCGACCCTTTCGGTGCTTGGACCAATGCTCTAACCACTGGGCAACGCTGGCCGGAGCCATACTGTCACCTCATTGATACTTGCTTTTATTCCCTTACGGTGCTACGCCTCAGCCGGTCACACGGGTCACAGGAGACGGCTTACCTAAAATGCTGGTGCTGTGCCGTAGTGGTAGGGTGATCGTCCCAAGTAACCAGGTACATGGGGGATTTAACTGGAAACGGCTTCCTAACGGCCTGAAAAAATGATCATCATTTTTGATGAGTGTTCATGATTTCCGGGGAGAGCCGCAGAGGCCTTCTGCGGGAGTGACACCTCTCGAGCACTCTCTCCCTCTCTCCCCCTCCCCCCCTCCCCCCCTCTCCCCCTCCCCCCCTCTCCCCTCCCCCCTCTCCCCCTCTCCCCCTCTCCCCCTCTCCCCTCCCCCCTCTCTCCCTCTCCCCCTCTCCCCCTCTCTCCCTCTCTGTCCCTGAGAAGAACGGAGCCCACTGAGGCTCACAGCGGGCCCCAGCTCTGGGGGCGAGGAGCTGAAGTGGCCCGTCTTCCTTCTGTCCAGTATTCTCTGCGCTGAACTGATTTCTGCGCTTCACCCTGAATAGTGAAAAGCAAAACTCCAAATATGGAGGTTTCCGTACGGTGCCAATGAGGAGACCGGGCGGCCACACAGTTCTTGGCGGTTTAGATGCACACTGAAAAGGCTGGTTTCCACGTGCACACGAATGTAAAGTACCTAACTAGCAGGTCGCAGCGGTGTTTCCCCAAAAAGGGCCCCTTCGTGTCCCGAAGGTATTTCTTTTTTGCACCCGCCCTCGGTATTGCCGTGCCCGCCACACACTACTAAATGTTCACTCACACCACCACCCGCTACCTCTAACTCAGGAAAGGAGCACACGTTCCCTGTCTGGTAAGTGTTCATGGCTTCTCTCTTCAAACATACCGCTCCTTTCACATGAGAAATGCGGTAACGGAGCTACACAGACGGCTCATTCTCAGACCAACCTAAGGGGCGAGACCAGGGTGGCCTTCAAATTGGGTCCCATCGTGGTCCGAAACCCCCCGAGCTCGGCACCTGCACTGAGGCAGTCACTCCCTTAGCTTCTCGGGATCTGATGGCGGGCGACACACTGGGTTCCCACGCTCTGCCGCCTGGCGCAGTGAGGGTCACGCACAAACGTGTGTGCTGCCTCCCGCCCACCGCACCCACCCGGCTGCTCCTTCCTGCCCTTCCTAACGGCACCCATCGGGCTCCCTTCTTTCCACACGCGCCCGCCAGCTTCATCCAAAGTCATCTCCCTCTCAGGACATTGGCAGCATTTTTCACTTTGAAATAGATACGTTTTTACTGACTTCAGAGAGGAAGGGAGCGGGAGAGGGAGAGAAACATCGACGATGAGAGAGAATCACCCATCAGCTGCCCCCCACTGGGGATCGAGCCCACAGCCTGGGCCTGTGCCCTGGACTGGAATTGAACCCTGACCTCCTGGTTCATGGTCGATCATCAACCACCAGGCACTTTTTTCACTTTTTATTCTGAAATATTCAGTGTTTGGCTTTTTTCTTTCTAGGCTTTTAAGTTCCTGGAGAGCAAAATACAAAATCGAGGGTCTTTTTAATCCCTCAAAGTACCAAGCACAGTGCTTTGCTGGGAACAGAGTCAGCATCTGGGGAATCAACAGGGTCACCCCAGAATAATGAACGCACTTTAATATGTTAATTTGGATGCGCTGGTACCATCCGGCGGGTAGGAGTGGAGAAAGGTAACCGCTGGTGCCGTCCCTACAGAATCTCACGTTGACTCCTGCTTCCATATAAGTAACACGCAATGAAAAGGAAGCACTTGGGGAACAGCTCTGGTTGGCTATTGGTCCGTGTAGATCATCACTTACCAAATCACTCCTGTCCGCTTTGAAAGCCGTGCGTAGACTGTTCCAGAAGCACACCTGTGTCCGTTCACTGCTGAGGGCTTTTCTAGACCGACCGCTGTATCCCGGAACCGAGCCGTTCGGTGACCCTCCTGCCGTTTACCAACGAGCCTGCTGTCTCTTTCAGAAAGCGGACGACAGAGAAAAGCGGCAGGAGGCGCACCGGTTTCACTTCGACGCCATGTGACCTGCCCGGCGCTGGACGCTGACGGACGGCGCTCGCTGGATTCACGAAATGCTGGGGTGGCTCGGCCGGCAGAGGGGGACGGAACACTGTTTCTGGGCGACGCGTCCTTTGTGGTTTGGGGAAGTGCCGAGGCCGGTGTGGGAGGCGCCGGTCCTCTGGAGCTCTGGCAGCCTGCAGGGTCTTGGCATTGCGCTGAGCGTTCTATTCCTTCGTGGGCAGTGCATGCACTCGGTGTCGTGTTTATAACCGTAGTAGAATGATGGTGACGGGGAAGCCTGTAAATAAACTATTTAAATGAGCAGGTGTCTCTGTTCCGCTTGACTTGGTCTCCGTCCTCACCCCAATGACAAACAGCGCGGTGGCTGGGAATCCGGCTCTGGAGTCACGCGGGACAGACCCGCCTGAACCCTGGCCCCACGCTTGCAGGCGGTGGGAACGTGGCGATGCTTAGCCCCGGGAGCCCGTCTCCTTGGTCGTCAGTGGGGCGGGCGCTGCGGCTCGGGGCCACGGGGGCGCTGACGGAACGGGGCATGACGGGAGCTCAGCGCCCAGCACAGCACGAGCGGTCACGGTCATCCTGCGTCAGGTACTCCCCTGAGACGGCCACACTGACATCGAATGCTCCCACACTTACCAGTCACGGCCCTACCATTGTCGTTCCCGGCATCAGGAAAGCACATCTGGAAGCTAAGTTCTCGGCAGCTCCCTTAGAGGATGTGTTTGCTCATACTAACCACAAATATGGCAGCGCCCCCCCCCCCCCCCCGCCCCGCCACCACGGGCCCTGAAACCCCCGCTGCGGGCACACCCGGAGGCCACGGCCACAGTCGCGTTTCCTTCTCCGGCGCCTGCGGGAGCCGAGGTTCCCCCCCCCACCCCCCACCATGTCTGTGCGAACTTCCTGGGCTTCACCTCGCCGGGAGTTCCCACCGGCTCAGATCCGAGCGTGGGGGGCTCGCGGAGCAGCCGCAGGGTTGTCTGCTGGGCAACGGACATGCGGCGGCTCTAGAACCGAAAGTCCCTGAAAACACCCACGTTTGCTCCTCGTGGTGGTTTCTCACCGGTGTGCCGAGAATGTCTGTGCCCTCACCGCGTGTCTCAGCGCGTTAGCCTGTCTTCCTAGGGAACACCCCGCCGGAGGCCCCGCCGGGCGTGCCGGTGCGTCTGTAACTCACGGCTCTGGAGCTGGGCGGCTGCAGGACGGTGAGGGCTAAATCGCTTTGCTGGGCCGTTAGCTCGCCAGCCGTTGACCTGCCCTTTATATGTCTCCGTCTCCCCGCCAGAAGCCGCGGTGCCTCTTCGAAAGCGGGATTCCCAGACCAGCGCCCACGCCCGGGCCTCGGAATGAAGTCACAGCTTTTCCACGCTTCCCTCCCCTTCCCACTCTCGCTGCGGAGAGGCGGGCCCCATTCCGTGTGGAGAGACCGAGACCCGCACCCTCGCTCACGGAGCATCCCACGCACCTGGGCAGAGCACCCCACAGGCAGGCAGAGCACCCCACAGGCAGGGAGAGCACCCCACAGGCAGGGAGAGCACCCCACAGGCAGGGAGAGCACCCCACAGGCAGGGAGAGCACCCCACAGGCAGGGAGAGCACCGCACAGGCAGGGAGAGCACCCCACAGGCAGGCAGAGCACCCCACAGGCAGGGCCTCCCGGCGCAGAGGACCGCAGGTGGCCGCCCAGGTAGCCTCACGCAGGGAAAGCCCATCGCCGCGTGCTGCGAGACACCGGCCGCGCAAGGCCACTCAATTCCATCGAGAACCTTCCGTTTACGCGAGGGTCCAGGGGATTCTGACAGTCATTGCAAGAGAACGAGTTTTAGTCCATGTTTTAAAAAATCACTTTTCTTGTGTCCTTCATAAGTCCTCCAAGAAAGAACACGGCCAGTAAATGGAAACGCTCACACACAGCCAGAGCTACTCGAAAAGGAAGCTCGGAGACCCGCCTTGCGGCCTTGCCGGTGCCTTCTCGCTGGAGGCCTCAACGAGCCGACAGTGAGTTTAGGATGAGCTCCCCCATCTCCCAACCTGTCCCAAGCCAGGTTCAGAAGGCTGGGCCTTGCCCAGCCGGCGTGGCTCAGTGACTGAGCATCAATCTATGACCCAGGAGGTCAGGGTTCAATTCCCGTCAGGGCACATGCCTGGATTGTGGGCTCCATCCCAGTGAGGGGGGGGGAGGGGTGCGTACAGAAGGCAGCCGATGAATGATTCTCTCTCATCATTGATGTTTCTCTCTCTCTCTCTCTCTCTCCCTTCCTCTCTGAAATCAATAAAAATATTTTTTTAATAAGAAGGCAGGGCCTTTATGCTCCCACACTTACCAATCATTGGTGACAGGCTGCCCCAAGAGCCCCTATCAAGAAAAAAAAAATGGAACATTTTATATGCCATTTGGGACATTCAAACTCAGTTTGAATATCTGAGAGCAACATTTATAGTTTCAAATTTAAAAGTATTCCTACCCTATGCCCTAGCCGGTTTGGGTCAGTGGATAGAGCATAGGCCTGGGGACTGAAGGGTCCCGGGTTCCATTTTGGTCAAGGGCATATGCCCGGTTGTGGGCTCGATCCCCAGTAGGGGGCCTGCAGGAGGCAGCCGATCCATGATTCTCTCTCATCATTGATGTTTCTCTCTCTCCCTCTCCTTTCCTCTCTGATATCAATAAAAAAAATATTTAAAAACAAGTAAAATTACTCCTACCTAGAGTTTCCACCGATTTGAGATGGAATTGAAATAAACAAGCCAAGAGTGTATCTAGTTAGGGCTGGTGATGGTCCTTTCAGAACCCTTGGGCATGAATAAGCAAACATGCGTTACCTAGGACTGTCTGTGCCGGGACAGAACACTCAGCCATCGATCAGAATGGACTACTTTGTGTTCCTTACCTACATCATCAAAAGATAAAGCTCCCTTTCCTGTAACACAGAACCCTCAGTCACTGCCTCAAGTGCCGTATTTCCTTAAAGGAAAGTAAGCGTCCAGTTCAGCCATGACTCACAGAGTGTGTAAATTATTAGCAGGATGGTTGTGACATGCCATTCTGCTTGCAATATGTGTCTTACTAGATCTGTGCCTACAAAAAAGGGGGGGGGGGCGGGCCGCGGGACACAAACAACCGATGTCAGAAAGGAGCAAGGAGAGAACTGCAGATAATGGACCCACCAAAGCAAAATGCACCACAGCTCCGCTGGGCCCACTGTAAAGCTCCTCGGAGGAACATGAACAGACCTTCAAGAAATGCACAGGCATACCATGTTCATGGAAAGCACAGCTAAACATGGTGACGGCGTCCAATCTCTCAGTAGCCCGGTGGCTTTTTGTTGATGTCGCTGAACTTGATAAGCTATTTCGAAAGCGGACATGGGGAACACAGAGGGCCAAGGGCAGCCGAGACGCTCTTGAAAAAGAACAAGAAGTTGCTGTCAGAGATGAGAATTTAAGATAAAATTAGGAGAATGAAGACAGAGTCGTGTCAGTGAAGAGAGGGACGGCCCAAAGACCTCATCGTGGAACGCAAACGTATAAGCTCGTAGTGTTTGGACGTAAATAACTTCATGACCCTCAGACAGGGAATGGCGTTTTATTTAAGTCACAGCACAATCGACAAAGGAAGTGTTTGATCTATTGGAGTGCATTTACACGGGTGCGCAACCTGACTGTGAAGGAAGTTTTGAATGGTGACGTCACTGAGATACCACCAAGCATCTGCCAGGCTGACAAGTGGTGGTAACGGCTGACAATAACCAAGTGTTGGTATGGAGGTGGAGCAAGAGGAATCTTACCCACCCTGAAGTGGGGCTTCAGAAAGCAGTGATTGCGCTTCCTTTTGCTTGGTGAAGGTGACGCTCGGTACATGGCAATTCCACACCAACAGAAATCCTTGCACATGTACACCAGGGTATAGATGTGCCATCAACCCTTGGTATCGTGGGGGATTGGTGCTAACCCCCTCACCCCCAGATACCAAAACACATGGATGCTCAAGTCCCTTATATAAAACTAGAGGCCCGGTGCACAAAATTTGTGCGAGGGGCGGGGTGTCCCTCAGCCCAGCCTGCACCCTCTCCAATCTGGGACCCCTCGAGGGATGTCCGACTGCCCATTTGGGCCCGATCCCAAACGGGCAGTCGGACATCCCTCTCACAATCCAGGACTGCTGGCTCCCATCTGCTCACTTGCCTGCCTTCCTGATTGCCCCTAACCACTTCTGCCTGCCAGCCTGATCACCCCTAACCATTCCCTTGCCAGCCTGATTGATGCCTGACTGCTCCCCTGCCAGCCTGTTTTCCCCCAACTGCCCTTCCCTGCAGGCCTGGTCACCCCTAACTGCCCTCCTCTGTAGGCCTGGTCACCCCTAACTGCCCTCCCCAGCAGGCTTGACTGCCCCCAACTGCCCTCCCTTGCAGGCCTGGTTTCTCCCAACTGCCCTCCCCTGCTGGCCATCTTGTGTCCACATGGGGGTAGGATCTTTGACCACATGGGGGCAGCCATCTTGTGTTGGAGTGATGGCCAATCTGCATATTACTCTTTTATTAGATAGGATAGTGTAGTATTTGCACACAACCTGTGTACCTTAAGTCATCTCTAGGTTACTTGTCAGACCTAAAACTACATCAACAGCTGTCATCCTGTGATGTGTAGGGAATGACCAGGAAAAGCTGTACGTGGGCAGTACGGACCCAACCATCGTACGCCCAAAGACAGAGTTTAAGTCAGCAAAAGCATAACGTTTTCCCCAAGTATTTCCGATCCACAGTTGGTTGAATCCGAGGATGCCACACCTGTGGAGAGCCGGCTGCAAACTCTGCAGCAGCGTGCCTCACGGCCAACAGCTACGGGCCGCCGAAATGCCCATCTCGGGGATTGTTACGTAGTGACATACTGTGCAGCTGTGACATATAACGACGTCCAGCTCCACAGAACGGCACCCGTTCACCCCATAAAGTTAAGTGAAAAGGCAAGACACGTGAGAATACACGCAGCACGACACTATTCATATCAAGTTCAAAACGGGGACAGCGAGCCCAACCGGCGTGGCTCCGGGGGTGAGCATCCACCCAGGCACCAGGAGGTCACCGTGTGATTCCCGGTCAGGGCACGTGCCCAGGGTGGGGGCTTGATCCCCAGTAGGGGGCGTGCAGGAGGCAGCCCATCAATGACTCTCTCTTATCATTGATTCTTCTCTCTCCCCCTCTCCCTTCCTCTCTCTGAAATCAATAAAATTGTATTTTTTTTTTAAAACAGGGACAACTGAACTACAGTAGCTACACACGTACTTTCACCGGTGTGGGAAGTGACCCGCATAGTCAACCCACTTCGTCTGGTGTTAACCATGCATTTATGGGTGGGAAGCGCCAAAGGGAAGAACTTTGCACATTAACATGATGGTTTCATGTTGTACGATGAACCAGCATGCATTGCGGCTGCGAGGAAACAGGTGTAAGCATCCGACAATCAACGGTGCGCGCAGGAAGGACGGGCAGGCCTCTGTGAGGAGCCGCAGGGCCCAGCCCCGTGCCAGGAAGAGCGGCAGGAGGCCCGGAGCCCGGCCCCGGGGCGCTGGCGGGTAGCGGGGAACAGACGGGCGCTCCTGGGAGGTCTTCCGGGAGAAGGCAACTGGATCCAGAACCCCAGCTGAGAGGCATGCGCACGCCTGCCTCTCGCCTCGGGAGCATATGGCCTCTCCGCAGTCTCGGCCACAGCCTGCGCTTCCCCGCGTCCCTGCAAACTCCTCCAGACGCTTCCCCTCGCACAGTCCACACGGAAGACGGTGTCCTCCGGGGAGCCGCAGTGACCCCGCCAGCCCCCCCTCAGGGGCTGCTCCCCAGCCAACCCCCTCCTCTGGTGACCCTCGACCCCATGACCCAGCCAACCCCACCTCGGGGGCTGCTCCCCAGCCAGAGAAGTGTGAGTGTCCCACATTGGGCTGCCAGTTGGGAGTGTCCCCCCTCCCCCACGTGGTTCAAGGTTCAGGTTCAGGTTCAGGGTTCGGGCTCTGGAGGAGGCCGCACACAAATGAAAGAGACTAGGAAATACTAATCTGGAAATACTGGGGGCCAGGCGGGAGCCCAACTCAAAGGGAAGGACTCCAGCCCGCTCTGGCCTTGCTATCCCTTTGATTAAGACTATGGGATACACCCATAGCCTTTAGGCAGGCAATGCCAATCCTAGCCAATCAGCAAGGATTTACATAAAACGAAAAGGTGGAGGTTGCTTTAGCTACCATTGTCTCAGCTAAACAGTGGGTGGTTGGCTCTGACCTTTCAGAGCTTCAAGGCTGACCAGCCTTCCGGGTTCCCTGTCCACACCTCCCTGCTGGTGAAGGCAATGGGCGGCTTCCGAGAGAGAAGAGCCCGCTGAGGTTCCTTCACGGTGGCATCAGCAGTAAGGGCTGCGAGGCTGAATGAAAACCCTGTGTGTGCGCCTGTTATTGACTATGGTGAGCCCGGCCGCGGGGCTCAGGGGCTGAGCGTCAACCTAGGAACCAGGAGGTCAGGGTTCGATTCCCGGTCAGGGCACAGGTCCCCGTTGCAGGCTCCATCCCCAGGAGGGGGCGTGCAGGAGGCAGCCGGTCCATGATTCTCTCTCCTCACGGATGTTTCTCCCTCCCTCTCCCTTCCTCTCTGAAATCAACAAACACATATTTTTTAAAAATAAATTGCCCCGGTCGCTCTCATCTCTCCTGGTGTAGCCTGAACGCGCTGCCACTGAACCTTCCCCTGTGAAAACCTACGCCTCTGGCCTCCGCAATGGAGAGCAGACTCGGCGGCCTGTCGTCCCACCGCCAAGCCCACCTGCGCCCGCTGGCCCCACTGCCTCCAAGCACAACACTCGCCCAGCCGGACGCTCCCCTCCTCCCCTCTTCCCCTCTCCACTCGCCACCCCCAGCCCTCCCCCTCTGAGCGTGTCGCCCCCTCCACGGATGACATCACACACACCTTCTCCCTCCCCTCGGCGACGGTGCATGTAGACCCTGCCATGTTGCAGAAGCGAGACGGCGCCTTCCTCCCAGGTCCTGCTGTCCACCCTCGCCTGCGCCCGGAGGTCTCTCTCCGTGCGTGCTGGTCTCCCGGGGGCCCTTGGTTGCGTTTGTGGAAGGGGCTCCCGAGCGTTCCATTCACTGGGTGGCTCTTGCGTGCCACCTCGGTGTGACGGCGCGTGATGGGTGTGCGCCCCCACGTGCACTGGGATGCCTCTGTGTGCGCAGCCACGGGCTCGAGACCTTGGCGCTCGCCGGGGTCGAGCACGTGCTCACTAGCAGACCCTGCAGACTCTCAGTCCCTTTGCCTCTCGGAGGGATGGAAGGAGAGAGCGCTCTTGACAACCTGGGAGGTTTCTTTCAGGTGCCTGACATGGTCCCTAATGATACCTGGCCGGACCAATGCTGCTGGAGGTCCTACTGTGTGTCAGGTGCTGTCCATTGGGGCAGGGTGCTCCCAGCAGCGATCACTGCTTCCGGAACGTGGGGAACACTCAGTAAGTGCTGAGCGCATGTGCGAGCCTCCCCGCCTGCAGCAACTTTATAGATTTTTTAAAATATTTTTTTATTGATTTCAGGGAGGGAGGGAGAGGGAGAGACAGCAATGATGAGGGAGTCACTGATGGGCTGCCTCCTGCACGCCCCCCCCCCCCCGGGGGCTGAGCCAGCAACCCGGGCCTGGGCCCTGACCTCCCGGTTCCTAGGTCGATGTCGATGCTCGCTGGCGGGCCGAGCAGCTTATAAGTGGAAGGGGGGGGGAGGGGGAGGGAGACGGGGGAAGAACAAATGAACAAGCAGGTGATCAAGTTACTATGGAGCAGATGCGGCCGGGTCCTTCACACCGAACACTACGCAGCAGCTGCAGGCTTTTATCAGCGGAGTCAAGCGGCCCAAGAGCCTGGCTCCCTGGGAGGAGGGCAGGTCTGGGGACAGGTGTCCGGGTTCCCAACCCTCCCCCCTCCGCCCCCCTCCCTCGCCGCGTGGCTCTGGACAAAGCCCCTCTGGGCCTCCGGTCCCCCACCCTCTCCGGCACCTACCGCGGCGCGCCGGAGGGTTAACGCTCAAACGCAAGTGCTTGGTCCGGTGCCTGGCAACCGAGGAGGCGGTCAGTCCGCGCTGGAGACCGTTACCGCGGGTCAGGCCAACCCACCCGGCGCTCAAGGGCGGTCCCGCGTCAGGGCCTGGGCCCCAGCAGGTGGGGAAGCGGGGCTGGGCTGGGCCGCTTTGACCTTGAACTGAGGTCCCAGGAGGCCGAGGAGTCGATGCCGCTCTCCAGGGCGCCGGCCTCCCGCGGCGGCGGTTCCAGCCCCTCCCGAGCGAGACGGCGACCCCGAGACCCCACGACCCCGAGACCCCTCCCATCGGCCCGCTCGGCGACCACGGGTCGGAGGCGCCGCCCTCCAGGGGCGATTGGCCGCGAGGGCGAGGGGCGCGGGCGGGGCAGGGCGGGGAGGGGCGGGACATGCGCGCGGGCGGCGGCCGGCACGCGGCGCTCGCGCTCCCCGCTTAAATGAGCCGGGCTCCCCGCGCCCGCCGCCACTGGAGCGGGGCCCGCTCGGGCGCTGTCCCTCACGCCCGCGCCGCTCGGCTCCGGGCCGGTCGATGGGACGGGGCGCCGGGAGGCCGGAGGCGGCACCCGTCGGGAGGCTGGGGCCGGCGGGGGGGCGCGGGGATGGCCCGCCGCGGGACCTGAGCGCAGCCCGCGGGGAGGCCGCCTGGTGGCCGCGATGGGCTCGGAGCGGGGCCGCCTACCAGCCGGGCCGTGAGCGCCGCCGCCTCGCCGCCGCCCGGCCCCTCGCGCAGCCGAGCCGCCGGGAACATGGCCCTGAAGCAGCTCGGCTCGATCCTCAAAGGTAAGCGCGGGGGCTGCGGGCACGGCGCCCCCTGCGGGCCGAGGCCGGGCTCCGTCCCTCCGGCGCCCGCGCGCCTTTGTCTGCGGGCGCCGCGCGGGGCTCCTGGTGCTCCCGGCCGGGGGACGGGGGACGGGGGACCCGCGGCACCGAGCGGCGGGCATCGCTCGCTCCGCAAAGTTGTGGGGTTCGCGTCAGTGCGGCGCAGGCCGGGCTTCCCCGACCTGTCAAGACCCAGTCGGCGCACGCGAACGGGGACGGCCGGTCTCCACGACCCGCGGGGGGCGGACGGCCTGCGCGCCCGGCCGGGTCCCACCTGCAGCGGCCGGAGGCTGCGGCACCACTGCGGCCCCGCCACCCGCTCGGCCCCGCGCCGCCCGGACCGGGGCTCCGCCTGCCGCCGCGGCCGCGCTCCGCTGGGTCGGGGGCCGGAACCCCGCGGCCGGCCGCTCCGCCTCCGGGCTGGGGGCGTCTTCCGTTCAGACGCGTGTGCAGAGGCCGCCGAGACCGCGATACAAAGTTGCTGGTGAAACTCGCACCGGATAAAGCCTCTGTCCGGTCCTCACGGAGCACAGCCGCGGGCGCAGGCTTCCCCCGGTGCCCGGGTGCCCGCTGAACAGCTCGGTATTCGCAACATTGTGAAATGTTCTCCCTCTCTCTCTCCCTCTCTCTCCCTCTCTCTCCCTCTCTCTCCCTCCCTCTCTCCCTCTCTCTCTCTCTCCCCCTCTCTCTCCCCCCTCTCTCTCCCTCTCTCTCTCTCTCTCTCTCTCTCTCTCTCTCTCTCTCTCTCTCTCTCTCTCTCTCCCTCTCTCCCTCTCTCTCCCCCCCTCTCTCTCTCTGTCTCACCGGGAAGGAGTGCAGAGTGGCATGTATCCGTGTCAGGTAGCGCTCGCCACAGGACCTTGGAATCAGCGCGGTGACAAACGGCGGGGTGCTTTCCCTCCTCCACACCCACACTTTCCCTCCTTCGTTTTATTAGCAAATTCAGCGTGACCTCGCGGTCCAGTCTGCACTGGACACGCGTTCTGCCCCAGCTCCCCCGGAACTCCCCGCTGAGGGCTCAGTGACTGACTGTGTACTGCGGTGTCCAGTGGGGACCTGCTGGCCAGAGCCTATTGCTCAGTCACCCCACGAGTGCCTGGCGGCTCCCTCATTCTGTTAGAATTCCTGGCATGGATTCCTCGTTTCTCCCGTCCGTCCCGCCTCAGCCCCATCGCCGAGGCTCGGACTTGAAGGTTGTGTTCTGCTCGTTTCAAACGACAACATTGCGGAGCGGGGTTTCCGGGGGTGCTCGCTCCCCGGCGTCCCCATCGCGGCGGGTCTGCCTCCTCGGGACAGTCCGTGCGCGGGGCCCCGGAGCAGCCCCTGGATTTGTGGCACAGCGTCGCCGGCAGAACTTGCAGAGACCGGGCTGGAGAGGACAGGATCGCCCGGGCTCCGGGCGGGTGGAGGGAAGGGGCCGCCTGCGCCTCGCGCGTGGGTGCGCACCGCCCCCTCCGGCCGGCGCGTGGCTCTGCTGCGCCTTTTCAGGAAAGAATTCCGCGCGGATGGCGACCGGGAAAGCTCCAGTGAACACAACGTAGTATCCGGCTCTCCTCCTGCTACCGGCACCCAGCCCGCCCGCTTCCCCACGCTCGGCCTCGGCGGTGGCGGCTGCAGGCCCCCCCTGGCCCGAGAGCAGGCTATTTTTAGGTCTCCTACAGTGGATGCGTCTGCCACTGTCAAGATGGGGGTGCAGAGAGCTGCCTGGGAAGATTCCGGAGGTTTTAGTAAGTGGATTCTGAGAAGGCACTCTGCTGACACTGAGAAGCAAGAGTAAAATGCGTGTGCATCAGGTTAGGTGGCTATGCACCCGAGCAAGGGGGTGTACATTAGGGTAAATGCGTACACAGGAGAATAAAATGTATGTGTAGCCATCGAAGAAGACTGATACAAAGTTGCTTCGGAAACCGGGACAGAATTAAGCCCTATTTCCGGTCCTCGGAGGAGAACAGACCACTGGGAAGGCGCCCCTTGCCCCCGCACCTGACTTTTTAAACCCAAGTGCATGTGTTTCCTGTGCAAAAATCGGTCTTTTACGTTGAAAAATTAAAGAGATGGGCGTTTTTCCAGCGCTGCCATTCATTCTGTTACAACGTGGAGCGCTGGAACGCGTCCCGCCGTCTTTTTGCTTGGAAACGAAGGTTTTGTTTTTCTCTTTCTAAAATACCACGTGCAGAAGGGGAGAGAGGACCTTGGCAGCCTCCTGCGAGGGGATCGCTCCAGCGAGCCAGGTCCTCAGGGGAAGCAGTTATGGACGTTTGCGTCCTTACAGACACCGCCCACTCAGAGCCTCGCTGGGAAGGTTGGGGGCCGTTTCTGCTACAGCAAGTGGGCCCTTCGGAGTGGGCTTGTCGGTGGAAGGTCACGTCTGTGAGACGCCACGGATGCTTGGCGATCACTCCGGGCTTATAACATTGGACTTTCCGTTGGTCAGGGAGAAGCACTCTCGTCGCATGAGCTGTTGGATCGGGATCAGAGCTCACCGCTTCACAGTCCCCGCTCCTTCTGCACGCTGGCTGCGGAGGTCCATCGGCCTTCGTTACGGTTCAGTCTGTAAACGGTGTGATGAAACGGAAACATCCCTCTCGCGCTGTATTTGAAAAGAAATCTCATGTGAGACTGTGACAAATACCGACTCCTGTCCTTTATTCTTAAGCCTCCCATCTAAGAAAGCAAACAATACAGACACGAGTGCCGTCCTGAAGAGCTGTATCTTTCTCTTTAATTTATTGGGGTGACATTGTCTAATACAATTGTATCGGTTTCAGGGGTGCCGTCTGTCATAACGTCATCTGTGCATTGCATGTTCCCCGCCCCAAGTCAAGTCTCCCTCCATCGCTCTTTACCCCCCTTTTACTTCCTTTTCCCTCCCCCACCCCCTTTCCCTCTGCCGATCAGCGTACCGTTGTCTGTCTGTGAGTTTTGTTTGATGGGGTGCCGGGGGGAGGTTCTGCTTTGCTTACTCCGTTCTCCTTTCTCACCCAGCCCCGAAACCTCCCCGGCACTGACAGCTGTCAGCCTGCTCTCTGTACCTGTGCGTCTGTTTCTGTGTTGGCTGTTAGCTCATTCTGTTCGTTAGCTTCCGCGGGAGTGAGAGCATATGGAACTTGTCTCTGGCCGGCTGGCTTATTTCACGCGCATAATGCTCTGCAGGTCCTTACACGCCGTTGCAACGGGTAGTAAAATTCCCTTCTTTTTTATGGCCGCGTCGTATTCCTTCTGTAACTGTTCCACAGCTTTTTTATCCCCTCATCTACGGACGGGCACTTGGGCTGCCTCCAGACCTTGGCTGTTGTAAATAACGCTGCGAGGAACACAGGGGGTCTATTCTTTCCAATCAGCGTCGCGGGTATCTGCGGGGATAGTCCCAGCCGTGGCCTCGCTGGGTCACAGGCAGTTCCGTTTTTAATTTGTTGAGGAAACTCCATGCTGTTCTCCTCCGTGGCTGCACCGGTCTGCCTCCCACCAGCAGTGCACGCGGGTTCCCTCTTCTCCGCAGCCTCGCCAGCGCTTGTCGTTGGTTGATTTACCGATGATCGCCACTCCGCAGGTGAGAGGTGACACCTCACTGTGGCTTACATCTCCATTTCGCTGATGATTCGTCTCACTGAGCATCTTTTCTTAGTCTCTTGGCCATCTGTGGGTCCTCTGTGGAGAACTGCCTGTTCAGGCCCTTTGCCCGTCTTTAACTGGGTTGTTGGGTTTTGGGGGGGTTTGGTGTTGAGCTGTATAAGTTCCGTATCCACTGTGGACATTAAACCTTTATCAGGTGTGTCATGGGCGGGTGTGTTCTCCCATGCAGGGGCTTGTCTTTCCGTTTTGTTGATGGTTCCCTTTGCTGTGCGAAAGCTTTTTAGTTTGATGTGGTCCCGCTTGTTTATTCTTCCTTCTGTCTCCCTGGCCCGAGGAGATGTATCAGGAAAAATTACATATATATATATATATATATATATATATATATATAGCTACGAGAAATTTTACTGCCTGTATTTTCTTCTAGGATTTTTGTGGTTTCGAGTCTGATACTTAAGTCTGATCTATTCTGAGTTTATTCTTGTGTCCAATTATCACAGCACCGTTGACTGAATAGACCACCGCCACCCCGTTGTGTGTTCTTGCCTCCTTTGTCGAATATCGGTTTGGGCACGAAGGCGGGGACTTCCTTCTGGGCTCTCCGTTCTGTCCCATCGAGCTGCCGTGGCCGTGCCCGCACCAGGCCGTTCGATGTCAGGTAGCGCGAGGCCTCCAGCCGTGTTCTTGTGTCTCAAGCTGGCTGTGGCTCTTCGGGGTCCCCTGCGGCTCCCGGTCCGCTGGGGGAGTATTTGTTCTGGGTCTGCAAAACGCGCCCTCGGCGTCCTGAGAGGAATTGAATTGCGGGGGCTCCATCGATGGCTGTGGGCCGTGTGCACAGTCGGGGTGATGTCCAGCCTTCCTGCCCGTAAGCACAGTGTGTGCTGTCACTCAGCTGTGTCTTCTTCCGTTTCTTGTTGTTTTTGTCTGGTTTGGCGTGTGTGTGTGTGTGTGTGCGCGCGTGCGTGTGCGCTTCTTATGCAACTGTAAATGGGATTGTTTTCTTAGTTTCCCCTTCTCATAGGTCAGTTTTGATGTATAAACATGCAGCTGAGCCGGCCGGCGTGGCTCAGTGGTTGAGTGTGGGCATGTGCCCCAGTTACAGGTCCACCCCCAATCGGGGGCGTGCAGGAGGCAGCCGATCAAAGGTTCTCTCTCCTCATCGATGTTTCTCTCTCTCTCCTTCTCCCTCTCCCTCCCTCTCTCTGAAAACCAATTAAGACATATTTTTTAAAAGTTAATAAAGAAAAGGCTCTTCACAACGTGAAGTAACTCATTATTGTTGGTTGAGTCTCGGACACGGTCAGCGTGGGGAGGGAAAAAAAGAGCTTCATTTTCTCACACGCCAGCCTTGGTCACACGGACCCGGCTTCGCAGGGCCACAGAACGTCTTGAATTGGTTTCTGGGAGACTGCTGCCCCCTTCCTTCCGTCTTTATTCCGAAGGCCCCCTAACGTCCAGTCCTCTCCTTGAGGGTTCGCTGGCCGATTCGTTGCAGAGCTCGCCATAAAGCGTGGAGATGGGCTACAGTGCATAGGGGAATGATTGGGGTCAGCCACGTTTGTTGTAAAAAGAGGGGGAAAAGTATGTGTGCTTTTAACGCGTCATAAAGTAAAACGTGCTTCCCAGGCCGTGCGTCCCCAGGGCTCGGATACTCGAGTACATTGTCGATGATCGTTGTGCTTGGGTTGTCTTCAGTGTCAAGTAGCTCGTCAGAACATCACATGTAGCCCTTAAAAATCCGGAGCCCCACAAAGCATAACTCCGGGTCTGCACGGACACCCCCACAGGGACTGTCATATCCGGACAGAGTCTTGGGCCGAGGCCCGTGTTGAAACATGTGCGGTGCCTTCACCGCATGTATTTACGTAAGAAAATCCAATGGTAAAAGTTACTGGCCGACACAACAAAGCGAAAGGAAAATAGTAAAGGGAATGTGAAGAAAAGGCTGCTCTTTAAACTTCTCGTGGGGCCCAGATGGTGACAGCGCTGTGTCCATCAACAGCAGATTGCCACCGGGCCGCTGTGGCTCCGTGGCTGAACATAGACCTAGGAACCAGGAGGTGGCCGTTAATTCCCGGTCAGGGCACAGGCCCGGGTGGCGGGCTCGATCCCCAGGAGGGGGCCTGCAGGGGGCAGCCGGTCCATGATTCTCTCTCATCACGGATGTTTCTCTCCCTGTCTCCCTCTCCCTTCCTCTCTGAAACCAATAAAAATGTATTTAATAAAATATTTTTTATTTAAAAAAGCTTTTATTGATTTCGGAGAGGAAGGGAGAGAAACACCCAGGATGAGAGAGAATCATGGGTCGGCTGCCTCCTGCACGCCCCACACGGGGATCAAGCCCGCAACCCGGGCCTGTGCCCTGACCGGGAATCAAGCCGTGACCTCCTGGTTCCTAGGTCGATGCTCAGCCGCGGAGCCACGCCAACTAGGCTTAATAATAAAAAAATTTTTTTAATTTTTAAATCGAGAGCAAATGTCAGGGTTCGGTTCCTCTTTCATCGGCTGATCTTCCTCATGCTCGGAGCGAAGCGTCACGTGGGCCGACTTTGTAATGCGTCTCCTCTGTCCCCCTCCAGTGTTGCTGATCACGGTGCTGGTGGTGGAGGGGATCGCCGTGGCCCAGAAGCCCCCCGGTAAGGTGCTCAGGGGCCTGCTCCCACGCGCAGATGGCGGGGCTCACCGGGAAGGATTGCCGCCCGCGGGGCCCGCTCCCGTCCTCCCTCTGGGTGTGCCCGTGACCGCGGGCTTCCCGGCAAGCGTCCGCCTGGGTGTCAGGGGCTGAGCCGCCGGCAGCCAGCGTCCATTGTCGGCGCCAAGCGCTGCCCCGGGGAACCGTACACCCGGGCGTGCCCAGCAGCCTGGCTCGCTCCGGATCTGGCCCGGACGTTAGGTGGGGCTTTATCACTAAGCGGAAGTCAGCGTCCTTTTCCCCACGTGACACGTTTCCGTCCGTGTGTCACCCGGGGGCCCAGGGCCGCCGCGTGCCCGGAGGTGAGCGCGTGGCCCGTGCCCTGCCACCCGGTCCCACCACTCCGGGGTCCTTGTGCCAGTTCCTGCCTGTCCCTAAAGGACAGCTTTCTGTGGCTTCTCCGTCCGGCCAGCGTTAGGGACCGGGGATGGCTCCCACGTGGGCGGTGGGGATGCAGCTCTCCCGGCCCCGCCCCGCCGCCCCTGGCCGGGTACCTGTCCCTTCACCTCCGATCAGACCCCCCTTTCCCCACGGCCGCGCCCTCATTCTGGCGACGGCCGTGCTCAGACTTACATTAGGCCAGTAGGCGAGCATTTTCAACGTGAAAATTCCCCCTTCCGTTTCAGAAATTCTTCCCGGCCTCTGTGCCCGCTTCCTCTAGAGCAGGGGTGGGGAACGTCCGGCCCGCGGGCCCAGGAGGCCCAAGAAATCCTTTGGCCCGGCCCTGTGGGGCCTAGGGCTGCGTTCCTGGGAGGTTTGACCACATGGCAGGCTAACGTCTAAGCTGATCGCACCTTAGGGCCGCGAATGAGGCTGTAAAGACCACGTGGCCCCGGGCTCGCTGCCTTTTCCTGGGGAGGGGGGCGGGGGTGCTGCCTGGAAAGGTGTGGCGGTGGGCGGCAGTGGGCGGCTGTGGGCGGCGGTGGGCGGCGGTGGGCGGCGGTGGGCGGCAGTGGGCGGCGGTGGGGAGGGAGGAGGAGGCTGCCCCCTTGCTGGGACTGCTGCTCTGACCTCTGTCCCCGTCAGATGGACAGAACATTGGGGTCAAGCACGTGGCAGGCACCCAGTGCGGCATCTGGGTCCGAACCAGCAATGGAGGCCACTTTGCTTCACCGAGTTACCCGGACCCGTACCCGCCCAACAAGGAGTGCATCTACGTTCTGGAAGGTATTTGCCCGATTTCTGTCTTTTTATTCGGTGCCTTTTTACTTTTCTTTTCTCCTCATCCGAGGACTTTTTCCATTGACTGATTGATTGATTGACTTTATTTATTTATTTATTTTTAGTTTTTTTAAATATATTTTTATTGCCCTGACCAGTTTGGCTCAGTGGATAGAGTGTCGGCCTGCAGACTAAAAGGTCCCGGGTTCGATTCCAGTCAAGGGCATGTACCTTGGTTGCAGGCACATCCCCAGTGGGGGGTGTGCAGGAGGCAGCTGATCCATGTTTCTCTCCCATCCATGTTTTTCTCTATCCCTCTCCCTTCCTCTCTGTAAAAAATCAATAAAATGTATTAAAATATATACACACACACACACACATATATATATATATATATTGATTTTAGAGAGGAAGGGAGAGGGATAGAGAGAGAGAAACATCAATGATGAGAGAGCATCACGGATCGGCCGCCTCCTGCACGCCACACGCTGGGGATGGAGCCCACAACCGGGACCTGTGCTCTTGACTGGAATTGAACCCGGGACCCTCCAGTCCACAGGCCGGGGCTCTATCCACCGAGCCACACCGGCCAGGGCCTTTTTACTTTGCTGGAGAAGCTAAATCCATGGGCTAAAAGGGCCTGTTGAAACCAGCTGGAACGAAGCTCAGCACGTATCTGAGCTGAACCCCAGGCCCGTACGCATGTCTCTGCACACGGAGCTCATGCCCGAGACAGCAGCTGCAGAGACACGGGAGTCTGACTCCCCGAGGCCTCCCGCCGCGCCGCGCCGCCCACGTGGCCGAGAACGCCCTCCGGGGGGACGCGCGCGCGCGCTCACCAGGCTCCCTGCCAGGTCCTGCCCGCGGCTCCGCGGCCGGGCATCGCCCGCCATTCTGTCCTGGTGCCTTGCAGTCATGAACCGGGCGCCCGCTTCCCGGCTCTCGTTTTTACTGCGACTCCGGTTTCAGTCGCGGCCCATTCCCGCGTTCCCAACGGCGCAAACTCGCACTTGCTATGAAGTTTGTGAGGGACGTTCTCCTTTGGACCCTCGGCTGCGAGGGGCACCTGTCCCACCTGGGCGAGGGCAGTCCTTCCCTCCCTCCCTCTGTCCCCCCCCCCCCCCCCCCCCCCCCGCGGCCCTGACTGCTCTCTCTCTCTGTCTCTCTCTCTCTCTGTGTGTCTCCCTCTCTCTCTCTCTCTCTCTCTCTCTCTCTCTGTGTCTCCCTCTCTGTGTCTCTCTGTCTCTCTCTCCTCTCTCTGTGTGTCTCTCTCTCTCTCTCTCTCTCTCTCTCTCTCTCTCTGTGTCTCTCTCTCTCTCTGTGTCTCTCTCTCTCTCTCTTCTCCTCCTCTCTCTCTCTCCTCTCTCTCTCTCTCTCTGTCTCTCTCTCTCTCTCTCTCTCTCTCTGTGTCTCTCTCTCTCTCTCTCTCTCTGTGTCTCCCTCTCTCTCTCTCTGTCTCCCCCCCCCCCGCCCTGCGCGGCCCTGACTGCTCTCTCTCTGTGTCTCTCTCTCTCTGTGTCTCTCTCTCTCTCTCTCCCTCTCTCTCTCTCTCTCTCTCTCTCTCTGTGTGTCTCTCTCTCTGTGTCTCTCTCTCTCTCTCTCTCTCTCTCTGTGTGTCTCCCTCTCTCTCTCTGTGTCTCTCTCTCTCTCTCTGTGTCTCCCTCTCTCTCTCTGTCTCTCTCTCTGTCTCTCTCTCTCTCTCCTCTCTCTCTCTCTCTCTGTGTCTCTCTCTCTCTCTCTCTCTCTGTGTCTCCCTCCTCTCTCTCTCTGTCTCCCCCCCCCCGCCCTGCGCGGCCCTGACTGCTCTCTCTCCGCCAGCTGCGCCACGTCAGAGGATCGAGCTGACCTTCGACGAACACTTCTACATCGAGCCCTCGTTCGAATGTCGCTTTGACCACCTGGAGGTTCGCGACGGGCCCTTCGGCTTCTCTCCGCTCATGGACCGGTTCTGCGGCGTGAAGAGCCCCCCGCTGATCCGATCCACGGGCGCTTCATGTGGATCAAGTTTAGTTCCGACGAGGAACTCGAGGGAATGGGATTCCGAGCCAAGTACTCGTTTATCCCAGGTAAGGAGACGGGCTCCCCCCCCCCCCCCCGCCCCCGCCGTCGGCTGGAACCGAGCTCGCTTAGTCGGGACTGCAGAGCCCTGTCCGCTGCGCGTGTGCACCAGCCCCGAGGGGAACGCGAGGACGCAGGTTACCCTCTGTCTGCGGAGAGCCACCGACTGGCACGGTGACCGCAACGCGGAGCGGCGAGTGTGCGGCCTCGTGCTTTCAGGTGTCTGTGCAGAAATCTGTCACTTGGGAAACATTAAGCCCACCCGTGTGGCTCTGGTTGCGTGTCACAAAGCTAGAGTTCGACTCCCGGTCAGGGCACAGGCCTGGGTTGCAGGCTCGGTCCCCAGTGTGGGGTGTGCAGGAGGCAGCCGATCCATGATTCTCTCTCAGCGTTGATGCTTCTATCTCTCTCCCTCTCTGAAATCAATAAAAATATATGTTTTTTAAATCTATACATTATTAACTTAAAAACATTGATGCTGTCAGTGAATATGGGCATAAATAACAGTGGTCTCTAGTCCACACCAGCTTTCTCGCACTGTTACTAAACGTAGAGCGTCTGTTACCACATGTAGCATGTTACTAAATGTAGAGCGTCTGTTACCACATGTAGCATCTGTTACTAAGTGTAGCATCTGTTACTAAATGTAGCAGCTGTTACTAAATGTAGCAGCTGTTACTAAATGTAGAGCATCTGTTATCACATGTAGCATCTGTTACTAAATGTAGCATCTGTTAGGAAATGTAGCAGCCGTTACTAAATGTAGCATCTGTTACTAAATGTAGCATCTGTTACTAAATGTAGCATCTGTTACTAAATGTAGCATCTGTTAGGAAATGTAGCAGCCGTTACTAAATGTAGCATCTGTTACTAAATGTAGCATCTGTTACTAAATGTAGTATCTGTTACTAAATGTAGCAGCTGTTAGGAAATGTAGCAGCTGTTACACAGCAGCCGTTACTAAATGTAGCATCCGCCATAGTAAGTGACTACACGGTCTCAAACTGCCACTGACGCTCTCCTCTTTTCCGTTGCAGACCCAGACTTTACTTACCTCGGAGGTATTTTAAACCCCATCCCAGGTTTAGTATGCTCCCTCTTTTTCCTCCTGGCGCTCCTGACCCGCCTTCGTCCCGGTTGAACGTGCTCCTCTCTCCCTTCCAGACTGCCAGTTCGAGCTCTCGGGGGCCGACGGCGTCGTGCGGTCCAGCCAGGTGGAGCAGGAGGAGAAGACGAAGCCCGGCCAGGCGGTGGACTGCATCTGGACCATCAGAGCCACCCCGAGGGCCAAGGTACCGCTGTGGCGAGGCACGCCGGGGGAGGGGGGGCGTGAGGGCGAGTCCCGTAATGTTCTGTTTAGGTTCGTGCAGGTACTTACTGATTACATAAAGCGGCGTTCTCACTTCATTTTGGTGCCCTTACGAGGTGCCAGCTAAGACCTCAGCGTTGCTGACGTTAAGTAAGCTGCAGTGTCCGTTTCGGGGATCGCACACACGTGCAGTAAGATTCCTGTTCTGTGAGCCTTAAAATCTGTGGGTTCCTAATTCAAGGGTGCAGGTACGGATGAGGTGGTTGGAGCGTCATCCCGCACCCCAAAGGGTTGGGGGGTCCGTTCTCGGTCAGGGCACATACCTAACTTTACTGGTTTAATCCCCATTTGGGGTGCATATGGGAGGCAACTGATCGATGGTTCTCTCTCACATCCCTGGGTGTGTGTCTCTCTCCCTCCCTTCCTCTCTCTCTCATGTTAGAGATCCTCAGGTGAGGGTTTTTTTAAAAAAGGTATTTAAGTTTTGTGAGGAAAAATGGATCACACGAAGTCAAAGTGTCCTGTCAAAGGTCTCGGGGTTGGTCAACGCCAAACCCCAACGCGGCAAACCTCCTGCCCCCGTTCCCCCCCTCCCCCGCCCCCGCTAGTCACTGACTTTTCCCGGGAAGTTGCGCGGGGAAGGCGGTTTTCAGTAACTGGCAGATGGAGGTTGGTGGCCCGCTCCTGCTTTCCGCTTCTAGGAGTTTCAACAGTTAAACGTACATTTGATGTGCGTTTATGCTAAAAGAGAAAAGAGAGAGCGAGGCATCGACTTCTTGTTCCACCGGTCACCCCCTCGTGGGTAGAGTCCTGTCTGTGCCCTCAGCCTTGGCGATGTCGGGGCGACGCCCGAAGCGCCGCGCCGCCCGGCCGGGGCGCACGGACCTCGTAAAAGCCGAGTGTCCCGTTGTGTGCCCGCCACAGATCTACCTGCGGTTCCTGGATTACCAGATGGAGCACTCCAACGAGTGCAAGAGGAACTTCGTCGCCGTCTACGACGGGAGCAGCGCCATCGAGAACCTCAGGGCCAAGTTCTGCAGCACGGTGGCCAACGACGTGATGCTCAAGACCGGGGTGGGCGTGATCCGCATGTGGGCGGACGAGGGCAGCCGGCTCAGCAGGTTCAGGATGCTCTTCACCTCCTTCGTGGAGCGTAAGTGAGCGGCCCCTCTCGAGTGAGATCGCTGACATTCTTTCCATCCGTTCACAAGGCAGTCCGTGAGCGGCTCCTTGCTTTTTTCTTTCTTTTTTTTTAAAAAAAGATATTCTTATTGATTTCAGAGGGGAAGAGAGAGAGAAACACCAATGATGGGAGAGAATCGTGGATCGGCTGCCTCCTGCATGCCCCCCACTGGGGATGGAGCCCGCAACCCGGGCCTGTGCCCTGACCGGGAATCGAACCCCAACCTCCTGGGTCATAGGTCACCGCTCAACCACTGAGCCACGCGGCTGGGCGTTGAGCGTCTCCTTTGGATGAAGACGGCAACTCACAGGAGGCAGACATGACTGGGCCTTAGTCCCTCTTCTCCAGGAACGGAGTGCCGCGGGTGAAACAGCCATGTTGATGCATGGGTGCTGCCTGCCTTAGGAGGCAGTAAGCGCACGGCGGGAGAGCAGCGAGGGGAGACTCCTCTTGAGATTTTCAAAATTAAAAAGAATGATCGGGCCCGGCCGGCGTGGCTCAGGGGTTGAGCGGTGACCGATGACCCAGGAGGTCAGGGTTCGATCCCCGGTCAGGGCACAGGCCCCGGTTGCGGGCTCCATCCCCAGTGGGGGGCGTGCGGGAGGCAGCCATCCGTGATTCTCTCTCCTCACTGCCGGTTCTGTTTCTCCCTTCATCTCTGAAATGAATAAGAAGACATTTTTTAAAAAAAACAACCACCAACCACCTGCTCTCCTTACGCACCGGGTTCACCGTTCACTCCCGGGACAACGTAAGGGCTGGCCGAGCGGCTCCCCGCGCCCGGTAAACGTGCGCTCACGGAGCAGGTCTGCCGGGAGCCTGCCGGTCGGACGCGCCTTTCCAGCTCCTGGCGTGAGGCTCCCGCCTCCTTCCCGTGGCCACGCAATGCGCCTGGAATCCGTTGGGGTTCAGTTGTGGCCGCTGGTGTTCCGTTTGTTCTCATTTGGGACCAAGAGGAATGCCCACTGTTCCCGCCTCGCCGCCCCGCCGCGCCCGCCGCCTCCCTTCCCACTCGCTGGAGCTGTTCTAGTGTCTTCTCTCTCTACACTAACGATTTCTCCACTCGAACCGATACCGTAGGGAGGCAGGCAAAGGGCCTCTGCCAGCCAAACCCTTACCCGACCACAGCTACACACTCCGCGCCGCGCCCTGTCCCGGGTCCGCGCTCGCCCACGGACGGGCGGGGCGTTCCCCTCCCACACACGGCGTGTGGGGGCGAAGCATCCCCTAAGTCTGTATAAAACCACAGTTCCAGCCTGGCCTGCTCAATGGTTAGAGCCTCAGCCTACAGACTGGAAGGTCCCGGGTTCGATTCCAGACAAGGGCACGTGCTCGGGTTGCGGGCTCAGTCCCCAGTAGGGGGCGTGCGGGAGGCAGCCGAGCAATGATTCTCTGGCATCATTGATGTTTCTGTCTTTGCCTCCCTCTCTCTTCCTCTCTGAAAAAAACTTTTTAAGGTACACATTTGGGGTACTCACAGGCTCAATGCACCAGATCTTAAAATTCTACAAAAAGGAAAAAAAGTGAGGCTGAGCCCTGGCCAGTGTGGCTCAGTGGGTAGAGTGTGGGCCCGTGGACTGAAGGGTCCAGTCAAGGGCATGTGCCTCGGTTGTAGGCTCAGTCCCGGGCCCTGGTCAGGGCGTGTGCAGGAGGCAGTCAATTGCTGATGTCTCGTCGATGTTTCCATCTCGCCCTTCCTCGTTTTAAAATCCAATAAAAACACAGTCTTTTCAAAAGACACAAACAAAAAAAAACAGTTTGACCCTGGCCAGTGCGGCTCAGTGGATAGAGCGTCAGCCTGCGGACCTAAGGGTCCCAGGTTCGATTCCAGTCGAAGTCACGGACCTCGGTTGCCGACTCCTCCCCGGCCCAGGCCCTCCCCGGCAGGGCGCATGCAAGAGGCGACCAGTCACTGTGTTTCTCTCACCCATGTTTCTCTCTGTCTTCCACTCTCTAAAAGTCAATGGGAAAATGCCCTCGGGTGGGGATTAACACAAAGTAACATGAAGTGTGCACGTGGTCACGGGGAGCGCCGGCCTCCCCCGCCTTCCTGGCGCTGTGGCACAGAGGGACAGAGGGTGCTCCTGGGAGGGCGCCGCGGTAACGGCCACTTCCGGCTGCCGGCGCGGTGCGGGGGGTGAGCTGGCGCCCTCCGGACTCGGCCCTCCCCGCAGCAGCGTCCCTCTCCCCGCAGCTCCCTGCACGGGCAGCACCTTCTTCTGCCACAGCAACATGTGCATCAACCACTCGCTCGTCTGCAACGGCGTCCAGAACTGCGCGTACCCGTGGGACGAGAACCACTGCCGGGGTGAGTCCCGGGCCAAGGCCCCTGCCCCGGGGGAAGGGAGGCCGTCGCCGTTCATTAAATCTGTGTTTATTGCTTTTTTGGGGGGGCGGGGAGCGATGGATCCGCTGCCTCCTGCACGCCCCCCACTGGGGATGGAGCCCACAGCCCGGCCTGCGCCCTGACCGGGGATCGAACCCTGACCTCCTGGGTCCTGGGTCCACGCTCACCCCCGGAGCCCCGCCGGTGCCCGGGCCCCTTCCCGGCTGAAGGCCGCACGTCTCTCTCCCGCAGAGAGGAAGCGGGCCGGCCTCTTCGAGCAGATCACCAGGACCCACGGCACCATCATCGGCGTGGCGTCGGGCGTGGTGCTGGTGCTGCTGGTGGTGTCGGTGCTGGTGCAGGTGAAGCAGCCGCGCAAGAAGGTGCTGGCGTGCAAGGCCGCCCTCCACAAGCCGGGCTTCCAGGACGCCTTCGACCCGCCGCACTACGAGCTCTTCTCGCTGCGGGACAAGGAGCTGGCGGCCGACCTGGGCGACCTGGGCGACGAGCTGGACGGCTACCGGCCGCTGCGCCGCGCCTCCTCCGCCTCGCGCTGCGTGCACGAGCACCACTGCGGGGCGCAGGCCAAGGCGGGCCGGGCCCCCCTGGCGGCCGCCGCCGAGCTGCCCTTCCGCCACGACTTCGCCCCGCCGCAGCCCATGAAGACCTTCAACAGCACCTTCCCCCGGAGCAGCTACACCTTCCAGCCGGCGCGCGAGGGCCCCGAGGCGGCGCGGGAGGACCGCGTGACGGAGGAGATCCCCTGCGAGATCTACGTGCGCGGCCGCGACGACGCGGCCCAGGCGTCCATCTCCATCGACTTCTAACCCCCGCCCGCCTCCCCGCCGCCGGACCCCCCTCGCCAGGAACCCCCCTCGCCAGGGACCCCCCTCGCCAGGGACCCCCCTCGCCAGGGACCCCCCCCTCGCCAGGGACCCCCCTCGCCAGGGACCCCCCCCTCGCCAGGGACCCCCCTCGCCAGGAACCCCCCTCGCCAGGGACCCCCCTCGCCAGGGACCCCCCCCTCGCCAGGGACCCCCCTCGCCAGGGACCCCCCCCTCGCCAGGGACCCTCCTCGCCAGGGACCCCCCCTCGCCAGGGACCCTCCTCGCCAGGGACCCCCTCCTCGCCAGGGACCCCCCTCGCCAGGGACCCTCCTCGCCAGGGACCCCCCCTCGCCAGGGACCCTCCTCGCCAGGGACCCCCCTCGCCAGGGACCCCTCCTCGCCAGGGACCCCTCCTCGCCAGGGACATGCGAACGCAGCCCCCAGCGCCTCCACGTCTCCAACCCTTTCCTCTTCTCCAAGCGACCAAGACTTGCACCTCCCGGCCACCTGTCCTAACGGTGACTTTTTTAAAATATATTTTTATTGATCTCAGAGAGGGAGGGAGAGGGAGAGGGAGGCATCAAGGACGAGAAAGAATCCCCCCACTGGGGATCGAGCTAGCAACCCCCGCGTGTGCCCTGCCCGGGAGTCCCACCGCGACCTCCTGGCTCGGGGGTGGACGCTCAGCCACGGAGCCACACCGGCCCGGTGGCAGTCTGCTGTTGACGGACACAGCTCTGACCGGATCTTGGTCCCACAGGAAGTTTAAAGAGAGGACTTTTCTTCACATTCCTTTTTGTTTTTCCTTTCGATTTACTGTGTAGGCCCGTAACCTTTACCATTTCGTCTTCTTACGTAAATACATGCGGTGAAGGTACCGCTCATACTTCAACACGGGCCTCGGCCCAAGACTCTGTCCGGAGATGACAGTCCCTGTGGCGAGGGTCAGTGCCGACGCGGAGTTATGCTTCATCCATCTGCTCCCTCCTGGCAATGTCCCTGCCGCGGCCTTCTAAGTCCGGGATCCTCCGTCCTCGTTTGCCGTGAGAAGCAGGGGGAGGGGTGCCATTTGTCGCCTGTAAGTCGTGCTGTATCTCCGTTCTATTACCGTCCAACATTTCACGATTCCGGGGCCTACGTCCTGTTGCCGGTTATGACGAAAATCTTGAAAACGTCTAGAAATCCTGTGAAATGTCCCCCAGTTGGGCTCCCGTTCCGTGACAGCCCGTGGGCACGGAGCCGCTTCCTTCCACGTCGGCGCGGCCTGGACTGCCATTGCCAGTGTTTCCCTGCGCCCGAAGCGCCCGCGTTATTTTTACGAAGAGACCGCGTCGCTCCCTCTCACTGGTTCCTCCGCCGGCACACGGTAACCAGGGCTGAACGAGCGTCCAAGGAAAACGAAGACCCTGGAAGCCTTCGGACCGCGTCGTCCTTGGGACAAGGCCTTTTCCTGGTTCTTACCCAGAATGACAATCCACCCGCTTCTCTTAAATGCACCTGTGGCCCGGTGGGTTTTTATTTTAGGGTTCCGGGAGCAATCGTTCACAAACACGATACGGGAACTCGTCGTGTCCGTTCAGGCCGGGGATATTATGCGATCCTGTCCAGCTTTATGATGTCGAGCTTAGAGACTTGGGGCCAGATTCCTGTCGCCGCTCACACTCCCATACGGAGGGCTCCGGGGCCAGGTGCCCCCTGAGTCCCCGTGAAGACCTCGGTCGTCGTACACACGCTTTTGGTTTCCTTTCGTCATTGCGTTCGGTTTATGATAAAACTTCTCCCTGGGTGATATTTATCATTCTAAGTCACTCCCCAAAGTGTCTCGCATTGAGGTTTGGGGCCGTAGATGTGCATAGAAAGGCACCACGTACTGAATCGTAACTAACACGGACGTGCCATTCGAACACGGTAACGTCTCATTCCCTATGGGGTGGGGGGCGGGGCGGGGGGGGCCTCGTAGTAAATTCTCAACGAAATGAGAAACGGAAGCTTCGCTGGGTTTTGTTCGTTCTTTTAAGGACCCTACCTATGCTTTCTCAGAGCTGTGATCTTAAATGGTAGCTACGGAAAACGCCTTCACGTCTCGTGGCGCCTGTTTGGAGCGTGTGATACGTAGAAGGCAGGAACCTGCCCCAGGGATGCACTCCGGACGGAGCTGAGCTCGGTCCTTGTCTTACAAAGACGGCTCGGGCCCGGCCACTGGGGCTCGGCTGGTTGGCGCGTCGTCCCAAAGGTGGCGGGTTTGACTCCTCACCGGGGCACACACCCAGGTTGCAGCATCCTTCCCCAGGTGGGCAGGTTCCGGAGGCAGCTGATGGGTGTTTCCCTCTCTCTCTCTCTCTCTCTCTCTCTCTCTCTCTCCATCCCTCCCCCTCTCTCCCTTCCTCTCTCTAAAAGCAGTTTTTTTAAAAAATGCAGCTTGGGAAAGTAAGAAGACCTGGTGAACATAGTACTCCGTGAACGAGGGAACCGGAGCCAGACCGGACGGCTAGGTTCCTTCCATCACGGGGTCGAATGCGCCTTCCCGCCGGCCACTTCGCAGCCCGCGTGTGGACAGCACGGGGACGGCTCCGTGTGGGAAACGCTGGCCCCGGTCCTGACGGCGCTGAAAGGAAGAGCTGCGTTTTCTGTGTGAGATTCCCGCCCGTGATCAGCGTCTGCGCGGCAGTGGCACGTACAGGGCGCTGGCCCTCTTACTCGTGCCATGTGTGTCCTTCTCGAGGGCAGGCGGGGCCCGGAAGGTACCGTCCGTTACGAGCACAGCGACCGTTCGTTCAACAGCGCAGCCCGGACGGCAGACTGGCTTCTAGGTTGTCCGGCCGCTGGGGCCCCTGAAACCATGTTTGTGTTAAACAACGAAAACCCAACACCTGTAGAGACTGGTTTTCTCGCTGCTGCTGCTGCTTCTTCCTCCTTTTTTTAAATTTACCTTTATGGTTGAAAGTATGACAGAGGTCCCCAGGCTGACGACCTTCTCATCCAAAGAAAGGGGCTGCCTGTCCAGGATGGTATTTCCTCAGATTTCAAAAAAGCATCGTCGCCCGGGGCGGCGTGGCGGCCTGGGGACTCCGGCTTGTCTTCAGGGACAGAACTGGAGAGCAGGTGACTGACCGCTAAGCCGGCTTGAGATTCTCCCCGCCCCCCAGCACCCCCTTGTTCGTTGAACTACAGACAGGTTTTTTTTATATATATATTTTTTATTGATTTCAGGAAGGAAGGGAAAGGGAGAGAGAGAAACATCAATGAGGAGAGAATCATGGATTGGCTGCCTCCTGCCCGTCCCCCACAGGGGACCATGCCCACAGCCCAGGCCTGTGCCCTGACCGGGAATTGAACCGGTGACCTCTTGGTTCATAGGTCCAATGCTTGACCACTGAGCCAAGCCAGCTGGACGAGACAGATTTTTTTTTTAATTTCTTTATTGATGAAGGTCTCACATATTTGTCCTCATCCCCCCATTCCCATCCCAAACCTCTCCCCCCACATGCCCCCACCCCCCTGTTGTCCATGACCATTGGTTAGGCTTATATTATAGCATGCATACAAGTCCTTTGGTTGATTTCTCCCCCTTGCCCCCACCCTCCCCTACCTTCCCTCTGAGGTCTGACAGTCTGATCGATGCTTCCCTGTCTCCGGGTCTGTTTTTGTTCATCAGTTTATGTTGTTCATTATTTCCCCCAGATGAGTGAGATCATGTGATACTAGAAATACCCTTATAAGAACCGAAAATGGGACAAGCAATAATGGTTATGCTGGGAGGCAAATGAATCAGGCTGTCGTGAGTTTCTTTCTGGGCCAACAGTTCTTTTGAGTCCCAGTTTCAATGTCAGACAGTTCCTTATGCGTACATGTCAGCAATGGTATTTCAGTTCTGGATGGTGGACAAATGGTGGCAATGCAGGTCTGACCCTCTCTGGTTTGGTCCTGGGCAACCTGCCGCGACGCACAGCTGCTGACTGCCAGTGTGGCAAGGCATCATCAGCGTCTTCCATCTCTGGACTGTTTCTCTTCTGTCCTCATGGCTGGAGCAGTCCTGTCAATTCCTCTCTGTTGCAGGAATCCACATGGTCTTGGAGTTGTTTTCTGAGACAGATTTTTAAAAATAATTCTTTATTGTTGAAAGTATTACATATGTCCCCTTCCTCCCCCATTGACCCTCTCCAGCGGCCCCGGCCCTCCCCGCCCCCGCCATCTGGCCGTGGGCCGTGCATACACGCATAGGAGGCTCTTGGTCCCTGCCCTCCCCAGCCGTCCCTCCGAGCCCCGCACTCTGTTCCGTGCCTCCATGGAGAGACAGGATCCGACGTCACGCGCTTCTTAGCCACCTGGCAGTCCGCGAGGGGGGAGGGGACAGATGGGGCCAGTTAAGGCTTCTTACAGCACAAGGCGAAGCGCTGCAGGTGGAGTCTCATCGGTGAGAAGACGTTAGAGATTCTTCACTGAAGTCAAAGCCATATACGTTACTGTGGGAGCCGGAAGGCAGCCACCTGGGGGTTACCGGCCCTTCGCGGCAGCCACCTGGCGGTGCCCTCACGTCTTCCCTCGGGACGCGTGGACCCCACATCGCAGGCGACGGCCATCCCGACACCCCGTGTGGGCGCAGCGCGAGGGGCCTCTTGTGGGAACGTCAGCCTAGCGGGTCAACAGGAAGCAGAGGCTCCCCCGTTTCCCGTCCCGAAAGGCTCCGTTGGCGTGTCACCAGCTCGGCGGCGGGTCTGTCCTGGGTCCCACGGTTACGGCAGTGAGGGGGCCTCCGCGTCTGCTGAGCAGGGGCCTCCCGTCTTGGGGTGAGTCAGGGAGGAGCGGGAGAGGACCAGCCCCGGGTGAGGGAGTCCCCGTCGCAGGAAGGACGGGCGCTCGCCAGATGGTGTCTGCCGGCTTCGTGTTCCTGTACTTCAAGTGTTCAACGCAATACGCCTTGGATCCTACGCAGGAGACCCGGTCGGAAGGCACCTGGAGTTCTCGGGGTTTTTTTTAAGACTGCAGAAAGGGGGTGTGGTCCAACTTCATTCATGAGAAAACGGACGGCAGAGAAGAGAAGCGAGCGCGCGCCTCGGAGCGCGTCCGGGCTCCCGCGGTGCGCTCTGGCGTCCCCGGCTCTCCGTTCTGAGCCGGGCGGGTGGGCACCGCATCCCGTGGTCCCGGAAGCTGGGCCGCCATCCCACCTGTAAATGTGATGACTCTCGTAACCGTTTGTTTCCGTCAAAGCATCGCGTGTTACTCTCTGGTCTCTACCTGTGTTAGCTGTGTCATCCCACACCTTGGTTGCCATCGTTTCTTGGCAAGACAATTACTGTGAATTCTCAATAAACAGTGTTTGTTAACAGTGTGTAGGCTTGACCGAAAGCTTCCGTGTTTTGCTTTTGTGATTTTTAAAAAAATACATTTTGTAGATTTTTTACAGAGCGGAAGGGAGAGAGAGTTAGAAACATCGATGAGAGAGAAACATCTATCAGCTGCCTCCTGCACACCCCCTACTGGGGATGTGCCTGCAACCCAGGGACATGCCCTTGACCGGAATCAAACCCAGGACCCTTCAGTCCGCAGGCCGACGCTCTATCCACTGAGCAACACCGGCCAGGGCGACTGTGATTTTTTTAATCACCCGAGGATATGTTTCCATTGGTTTGTGTGTTTTTTAAGAGAGAGAGAGGGAAAGACATCGATTGGTTGCCTCCTGCATGAGCCCCGACCGGGGTGGCTCAGTGGATAGAGCGTCCGCCTGTGGACTGAAGGGTCCCGGGTTCGATTCCAGTCAAGGACACATGCCTGGGTCGCAGGCACGATCCCAGTGTGAGGCGTGCAGGAGGCAGCCAATCCATGATTCTCATCGTTGGTGTCTGTCTCCCTTCTCTGAACTCAGTAAAATGTATGTGTACTAGTTCATACATATTCTTTTAAAGCGTCCACTGAGGAGAGGAAGCAGAGGAAGGCAAGAGCCCCGCCCCCGAGACTTAGAATCCTACAGACACGGGTCACGCGGCAAAGGAAGAGGAAGAAGACAGTGAGCACCGGTCTGTCTGCAAAAGGTTGCAGAGCAATTGGACCTGGTGTGACTTCGGATGAAGGCAGAGCTCTCTCCCAGCGAGTTCCCGCCGTCCGCGGTGCCAGACAGGCCTGGCGCCCACGGGCCCCTGAGCCCGCCCCGTCCTTACCGAAACATTCGAGGAGCTGGGGCTGCGGGAAGGACCAGCTCCATCCTCCCAGCCGCCACTGGCTCAGCGAACTGGGTGGCGTAGCTCAGAAGCGTCTCAAATTCTGCACCAGAACAGCCGTGTGGATCGGGGAGGGGGTTCCTGCTGTCCCCGAAGCGGTTTCTCCCTCTCGGTGTAAGGTCTCCCGAGGCCATTCCGCTCAGGAACCGCGCACAAGTAGCAGACCGGGCGCTTGCTGCTGGGGCCCGCCTGTACTCGGGGCAAGCCCCTGCCTTCCACACAGCCACTGGCAACCTCACCTCCTCAGGCGTTCATTTGGTTTTTAATCTATGTTTGTTGACTTCAGAGAGGGGGAGAGAGAGAGAGAGAGAGAAACATCAATGATGAGCAAGAAGCATGGAACGCTGCCTCCCGCACGCCCCACCCGGGATGGAGCCCGCAACCCAGCATGTGCCCCGACCGGGAATCGAACCCTGACCTCCTGGGTCACAGGTTGGCGCTCAAGCACTGAGCCAGGCCGGCCCGGGCCTCCGTGGTTAATTTTCAACATCAAAGAAAGACGAGCTGTGGCCGGAGGCTCCTGCGATGGTGCCCTGTCCCTGCCGCCGCCTCCTCACCATCCTGGGTCCGGCCCTGCCCCCTGGACCTAGTGACCTGCGTCTAATGAGTGGGAGTAAGCCAGCATGTCCCGTCACCTCCCGGGGGGGCGGGTGACGAAGGCCCCGCTGCCGTCCGGCCTGCCCGCTGGTCCCCACGCTTTCCTGCGGAGGGGAACCAACCACGGGGTCTGAGACCCCAGAATCACTGGTCGGCTGCCTCCTGCACACCCCGCAGGACGGCCCCGGGCGACGGGACGCGGACGTTCCCAGCCAGCGGGCAGCGTGGCCCGCCGGACGGACTGGCGTTTCCTTTCCCTCCTAACTTGCATTTCGGAACGCTTCCCAGCCGCGGTGAGCTGAAGGAATGGAAGGAGCATCCGTAAACAGCTCACCTAGAGCCACACACCGCGCCCTTTTGCAGGTTTATTTTGCCTGCCGCCCGCGCACGTGGATCGCCGTTGACATCGGACGGAGCCGGGGCGCTCTGCCCGCGGACACACGGCTCCGTGGAGAGGCGCGCGGGGACCCAGCAACAATGTGGCCTGGTTACGTGCCCTCGCTGTCCTTCACAGGTGCTGCCGCAGCAGGGGCGCACGCAGGGGCGCACGCGTGGAGGTGGGGGCGCGTCTACCCCTGGGAACCGGGAAGGGGAGTGGGAGCCGTGGTCCGGTCCCGGCCTTGCCGCTGCTGGGAGTCCTCCCGGGGCGCCGCTGGCCGCCAGCCCGCGTCTGCCTCGCGCTTCCTCTCACGGCCGTCCCGTCGCAGCGAGCGATGCCAAGCAGACGTCCTCAAAGCAATCACCTGCAGAGAACGGCCCTGAGAGTCTAGTAAGGCAGAGCCCCTCGGCCCGGGGCAGGCGGCTCAGTTGGTTAGCGCGTCATCCCAATAAACCAAGGTTCCGGGTTCGACCCCCGGTCAGGCACATACAACTAATGAATGCGTAAATGAGTGGACTAACAAATCGATGTTTCTCTCTCTCTCTCTCTCTCCCTTTCTCAAAGCAATACATTTTTAAATTATAAATTTCAGAGAGATGAGAGGGAGAGGGAGAGGGAGAGGGAGAGAGACAGAAACTTCAATAATGAGAACCATTGATCAGCTGCCTCCTGCACCCCTCTCCTGGGGATCCAACCCACAATCCGGGACCAGGAATGGAAACATGACCTCAAGCTGATGCCAGAGACTCCATTAGGCGAAGCCGGAGCCGCTCGCGACGGTCTCCCTCTGGCTGCGGGCGATGATCAGTTCCCCAGGGCGGCGTGAGGGAGAGGGGAGGCGCCTGGGTGCTCCCTGTCCCGCACACCCTCCATCCTGAGAGGCATGGAGTCCGGACTGAAATAGGGCTGTGGCCCGGCTGGCAGGGCTCAGGGGTTGAGCTTTGACCTATGAACCAGGAGGGCACAGTTTGAGTCCCAGGTGGCGGGCTCCATCCCCAGGGCGGGGCGTGCAGGAGGCAGCCAGTCCATGCTGCTCTCTCATCACCGATGTTTCTGTCTCTCCCTTGCTCTCTGACATCAATAAAAATATGTGTTTGTTTTTAAAACAGGGCAGGGGAAGAGGTTTGCCTGCCAGGCCCACCAACGGCCCACGAGACTGCTGTCAAAGGCCCAGGGAGGAGGAGGTCAGCCGGGCTCGCATCCCAGTGCCACCCAGGGGACCTGGTGGGGGGCCACTGTGGCCCCACTAGGACGTCCCCTCCCGGCGGGAGGAACTGCAGGCTGGGTTACCTGGGGGATAATGAATAAACAAACCCTCCCACCTGGAAATGACAACGTCAAAGCCCCAGGGTCTCCAGAGAGTTTAACAAGGGGCTAGGGCAGTCCTTGCTCCCCTGACTTCCAGGCAGACCCCCTCACCCTCCAGGA
This sequence comes from Corynorhinus townsendii, assembly GCA_026230045.1. Taxonomy (NCBI): domain Eukaryota; kingdom Metazoa; phylum Chordata; class Mammalia; order Chiroptera; family Vespertilionidae; genus Corynorhinus; species Corynorhinus townsendii. The sequence continues at coordinate 1,951,477 of JAPDVU010000011.1, read as the reverse complement.
CGAGGGGTGCCCGGGTGTCTCTCCTCTTTGACTTGGTTTTGGAGCAAAGAGAAAGGGGACCTCTCTCCGGCCCTCCTGACTCTCCCTCGGGCCCCCCCCCCCCCCATGGAGAAAGACCATCCCACAGGCCCGCCCGCCCCCTGGCGGCCAGTTGGGGACCAGTTGCGTTGATTTCCACTCAAAACCCTTCCCGCCCGGCCCAGGAAGGGGCTGCTCAGGAGGCTGTGACTCTTTCTTAATTGTTTTTCTTAATTGATTTCAGAGAGGAAGGGAGAGGGAGAGAGAAATAGAAACATCCATGATGAGAGAGAATCGCTGATTGGCTGTCTCCTGCACGTCCCTACCAGGGATCGAGCCCACAACCCAGGCCTGTGCCCTGACCGGAACGGAACCCAGGACCCTTCCGCCCGCAGGCTGATGCTCTATCCACTGAACCACACCGGCCAGGGTTCTCCTCATTAATGTTTCAGTAAAATATCAGTAAAAATACATTTTTAAATATTTTAAAGGGCCCATTAGTAATGGTTTACGGTCATCCCGCCGTGCGCCTCTTCCTTTGGCCGAAAGGAGTGTGAAGCGTGAAGCTGCGGGAGGTGCCAGCGCCAGCGCCGCTTGGAAACCTCCTCGCCTTGGGAAGCGGTTTGGAATGTCCCTTTCCACATCCCAGAGGACCCACCGAGACTCCGAGGCCTTGGAGTCCCGACCGGCATCAGGAGGGCAGCCAGAGGCAGCAGGCCGGCCGGGGAGTGGGCAGCCTGGCAGACACAGCCCCCAGGAATTCAATTACCAGGGGACACCGGGGAACCCCAAGTCTCAGCTTTTCCACCTCCTGCTGACAGCAAGGTACTAGCACTAACGGGCCTGCCATCCCGCTTCCCGCCCAGGGTGCGCTCCCTCCCCGCAGGGTGACAGGACGGCCAGCACTGCCCTCCCCGCAGGGTGACAGGACGGCCAGCACTGCCCTCCCCGCAGGGTGACAGGACGGCCAGCACTGCCCTCCCGCTGGCTGGCGCACACCTGGGCCAGTCCTGGCTGTTAGGGCTGGGGCTCCTCCACCCTGAGACTCGGCCCTCGACGATCACCTGCAGAGAACGGCCCTGAGAGTCTAGTAAGGCAGAGCCCCTCGGCTCGGGGCAGGCGGCTCAGTTGGTTAGCGCATCATCCCAATAAACCAAGGTTCCGGGTTCGACCCCCGGTCAGGCACATACAACTAATGAATGCGTAAATGAGTGGACTAACAAATCGATGTTTCTCTCTGTCTCTCTCTCTCTCTTCCTTTCTCAAAGCAATACATTTTTAAATTGATTTCAGAGAGATGAGAGAGAGGGAGAGGGAGAGAGACAGAAACTTCAATAATGAGAACCATTGATCAGCTGCCTCCTGCACCCCTCTCCTGGGGATCCAACCCACAATCCGGGACCAGGAATGGAAACATGACCTCCTAGCCCTGGCCAGTGTGGCTCAGTGGTTAGAGCGTCGGCCTGCGGACTGAAAGGTCCCAGGTTCGATTCCGGTCAAGGGCACAGGCCCAGACTGTGGGCTCGATGATCCATGGGGGGGGGGGGGGGAGGGGGCATGCAGGAGGCAGCTGATCAATGGTTCTCATTATTGATGTTTCTCTCCCTTTCTCTCTGAAATCAATAAAAATATATTTAAAAATATAAAAATAAAGTTTAAAAAACATGATCTCCTGGTTCGTGGGTAGATGATGCTCAGCCACTGAGCACACCGGCCAGGCTCAAAGCAATACATTCTTTAAATATGCTTTTGTTGCCCTGGCCGGTGTGGCTCAGTGGCTAGAGCATCGGCCTGCGGACTGGAGGGTCCCAGGTTCAATTCCGGTCAAGGGCATGTACCTGGGTTGCGGGCACAGCCCCAGTAAGGAGTGTGCAGGAGGCAGCTGATCGATGTTTCTCTCTCATCGATGTTTCTAACTCTCTATCCCTCTCTGTAAAAAATCAATAAGATATATATTTTTTTTAAATGTGCTTTTGTTGATGTCAGAGAGGGAGAGGGAGAGAGAGAGAAACATCCATGGTGAGAGAGAATCATGGATCAGCTGCCTCCTGCACACCCCCCACGGGGAAGAGAGCCCGCAACCCGGGCATCAAACCGTGACCTCCTGGTTCATAGGTCGTCGCTCAACCACTGAGCCACACCGGCCGGGCGAAGCCATACATTTTTTTTAAATAAATCTTTATTGTTGAAAGGGCGACATATACCCCCTTCCTTCCCCCCATTGCCCTCTCCCTGCGATACATTTTTTAAATGTTTTTAAAAATAGAACCTCTCTACCTGTGACTTCACCGAACAGCTGGGTGACACACGTGATCACGGAGTGAAGGGCCCGATGTGTCATTTCCCACGATGACGAGAGCACTTCCAGCTGCGGCCCTCCCTCTCCACCGCCGGCTCCTCTCCCCCTCCCCCACCCGGAGAGGAGAGGCTCCGCGGCCCTCCTGGTGCCCACAGAAAAGCGGGGAGATCCCGCCCAGCAAGGCCTGGAGCCAGGCCACAGCCGGGCAACGTCCACCCCCGCCGGGGCCCGAGCCCGGGCAGCCTCCACCGTCCCCAGGGCGCGGGGGGGAGGGGGCGTTCCCTCAGCAGCCAGCACGGCGGGTGCCACGTGCTCCCTGGAGCACAAGAGGAAGCAACTGCTGGCTGCGCAGCCAGGGCTGGGCCTGGCAGGTCCGATGCCTCGCCCCGCGTCGCCCCGCGTCTGTGCTGGAAGCGTGGCTGGGCTGTGACGGCAGGAAGGACGCGTCTCCCCGCGGCTGTCTCCACGGCGCTCGCTCTGAGTGGACGGTGACATGGGCACGAAGGGCTGAGTCGGCGGGCGCCCACCGCCAGCGGGTACGCTGCCGGGACAGGGTCCAGCGCTCCGGCCCTCGCTGCCTCCAGCTGGGAACGCACCGCGCCCGAAGCCCCGGAAACCCAGGGCCGCCTGTGCGCAGGAAAACCCCGAAACACTAACTGGAGGCGAGGCCGAAAGGCAATCTCCGGTGGTTTTATGTATTGCCTTTTTCAATCCTCACCCGAGGATATTTTTCCATCGATTTTCAGAAAGAGGGAGAGACAGAGAGAAACATCGATGTGAGAGAAACACGTCAGTGCCCTGACCAGGGCCCCGGGCCAGGGAGGAGGCTGCCACCGAGGTACATGCCCTAGACCAGAATCGAACCCGGGACCGGAATCGAACCCGGGACCGGAATGGAACCTGGGACCCTTTGGTCCTCAGGCCGATGCTCTAGCCACCAGAGCTTAGGTCATTTTATTTTTTTAAACATATTTTATTCATTTTTTACAGAGAGGAAGGGAGAGGGAGAGTGAGTTAGAAACATCGATGAGAGAGAAACATCGATCAGCTGCCTCCTGCACGCCCCCCACTGGGGATGTGCCCGCAACCCAGGTACATACCCTTGACCGGAATCAAACCCGGGACCCTTCAGTCTGCAGGCCGATGTGCTATCCACTAAGCAACACCAGCCAGGGCTGGGCTTAGGTGATTTGAGACTGTCCTTCTCCCTCTTTCCCTGCTTGGGGCGGGGCTGGGGGAGTGGGCTGCGGGGGGTGGGTGTCAGGGGTCAGCCTGACATTGGGGTTTCAGACCACCTGCTGTCTGTTTCCTTCCCACTAAGGCCAGGGCAGGGCGCTGGTCACTGAGCCCAGGAGGGGGGACGGCTCCCGCCTTCCCCCAGAGAGAAGGGGAGCCTTGGGGGGCAGGGGCACCTGACTCGGCGAGGGGGCAGCCTCTACGCTGGTGAACTGTGGCCGGTGCTGACCCGTGGCCTGGCCCCACCCTGGACGGGGCTTCCTGGCCTCCCAGAGCCTCTGCCCCCTCGGGGCTGTCCCATCCACATGGAGCCGGACAACTCTGAGCCTGGGAGCCAACTCCCGCTGCTCTCGGGGATGAGTCACGCTCAGCACATCCACCCAGACTCCCCTGCGTCCCTCTCAGGGCGCCCTGTCCCAAGGGGGGACCCTCTGACCCTCCCATGCGCCAGCCGGAAGCCTACCCGTCCCCTGTGTCTCCCAGGACACACCCCTTGCCCTCGGCCCTCCAGCGGGTGCCGCTGGTGCCCAGCTCATCCCCACACCTGCTGGCAGCTGCTCAGGGGCACAGGGACACACCCCCGGCCAGGGTCTGCATGAAGCGGCGCCTTCTGGGCGGGGCAGGCGCTCGGACTCTCCGGGGGCAGCCTGTGCGGGCAGCGCCCCCCTCGCCGCGGGATGTGGGGTGCGTGTTTTACTCCGTTTCACCGTTTCCTGCAGGGTCACGCCCAAGGGCGGGACGAGCTTCCTGGGCCGCAGCCTGCGAGCTGCGGGGCGCCGGCGCCCAAGGGGCCGAGCGAGGTGAGGAGAGGACCGAGGCCAGCACCTCGAAATCCTAGTAATCTGGGAGCACAGGCCCGCAGCGCGGCCTCGTGGGCAGGACGAGTGCCCCTGATGGAGGCTGGACAGCTCCCCGGGCCCTTTGGCCCAGGTGAGGGCACAGCAAGAAGACGACTGTCCATGAGCCAGGAAGAGGGCTCTCACCAAACACCAAATCAGTGGTGAGCGTTGACCTATGACCCAGGAGGTCAAGGTTCAATTCCCAGTCAAAGGCACAGGCCCGGGTGGCGGGCTCCATCCCCAGTGCGGGGCGTGCAGGAGGCAGCCGGTCCCTGATTCTCTCTCATCACCGATGTTTCTCTCTCTCTTCCTTCCGCTCTGAAGTCAATAAAAACAGAGTGGTTACAATGTTCAGAAATAAAGAAGGGCGATCAAAGGACTCAGGAAATGCCGGCAGGAGCTGAGAGCTGTGGCGCTGGCCCTCGGGTCCCCACGGAAACGGTGGCTGTCCCATCAGGAGGGCCATTCATTCATGATGCTCCCTGGTCTGCCAGTGCACTCATCGGTCCGGGGACAGATGTGTTTTTGTAAATGTTTTTATTGATTTTTAGAGAGGAAGGGGGAGGGAGAGGGAGATAGAATCATGGGTCAGCTCCTGCACGCCCCACACGGAGCCCGCAACCCGGGCCTGGGCCCTGACCGGGAATCGAACCCTGACCTCCTGGTTCACAGGTCGATGCTCAGCCCTGAGCCACGCCGGCCGGCCCGCGGCTCGCGTTGGGTTTGCTGAAAGGAATGTTCAGAAGGGGCCGCCGTGAACGCCAGTCATTTTAGCGGACTTCATCTCTCACGGAGACCCGACTCCCGGCGAGCATCTTACCGCGGCGGATGCCCTAGAGGAGAAGAGGGCTTCACAGCCACGGCCAGCGGTCCTGCGAATGTCTTCTGAGTACCTTTCCGGCGGACCCGAGCAGCTGGTGTCTGTCCTGGGGAAAATCTGCCGGCCCAGCGCACAGCTAAACCGCCCGAGAGGAACGTCTCCATTACATTGACCTAGAAACCGTAACGCAAAGCTACTGTCCCTGCTGCCATGTCGCGGTATTGTCCCCTGAATCACAGGGAGAGCTCACGACTTCGTGCTCAGGTGGTGAGTGCTGATGCTGCTGGCTGCGGGCTTTCTTTCTTTTTCTTTATTGACTTCAGGGAGGAAGGGAGAGAGAGAGAAACATCCATGATGAGAGAGAATCCTTGATCGGCTGCCTCCGACACGCCTGACCGGGAATTGAACCTTGACCTCCTGGTTCATAGGTCGATGCGCCACGCCGGCTGGGCCGGCTGTTGGCTTCCTATAGTCCCCTGGGCGCTGTTTAATGTTGGGGAACTTAAAATGAATGCCCTCTGCGCTACAGAAAAACGTACATTTTTCTCCTGGTTAAAGCAATCGTCTTCAAAATTAAACCATCAAAAATAAATTCAGAACGTGACTCAGCCTTGTAGAATGGCCCTGAAGAATTCGGTCCTATTTCCTCATGGTTGGGAAGTAAAGAGTAATTTCTAAGGCATTTTCATTTCTGGCATAGATACATATCTTCCTGAGCAGATAACGAGTCAACTGCCCATCAAGAAAGAACTGATTCAATGAATCACGATGTGTGTTGCTCTATTTCAATAAAACTTTTACAGAGAGAGAGAAAAGAATGAGGAAAACCTATGTACTAATGCGAATTTTCAGGATTTATTAGATGACCAGAGCAGTACATAGGGTATCCTCCTTTTTCTATTAACCAAAAGTGGAGATAAGAATATACATGTGGGGCCCGGCCAGCGTGGCTCAGGGGTTGAGCGCTGACCTATGAACCAGGAGGTCACAGTTGGATTCCCACTCAGAGCACATGCCCGGGTTGTGGGCTCCATCCCCAGTAAGGGGTGTGCAGGAGGCAGCCGGTCTCTCACCATGGATGTTTCTATCTCTCTCTCCCTCTCCCTTCCTCTCTGAAATCCATAAAAACATATATAAATTTGTATTTGCATGACTTGCATAGAAAAAGAAAAGGGTAATAAAGAAATATGGGCAACGGAGTGAGGGAGAGAGGATGGGGGTGGAAGCAGGTTTCTTTGTATCATTTCTAAGTAGGTGAGACTTTTGAGTAGCATAAACGTGTTAGTGAACATATTTTTCATCTCAGTTTCCTTGTAAGATGTCCATAGGTCTCACAAACGCTCCAGGGGAGACTGGGACAACCGTGAATAACAAGCTGCCGGTGAGAGTCCCTCGGTGACATTTTTCTACGGCAGATTAAGCCACGTGCCTTTTCCCCTTTTTCATTGAGGAACCTGGTCGGTCCTGCCCGGCCGGTGTGGCTCAGTGGTTGAGCATCAACCCGTGAATCAGGAGGTCACGGTTCCATTCCCGGCGAGGGCACGTGGGGGGACGCGCCAGAGGCAGCCGGCCGACGTGTCTCTCTCCCCAGCCCTCTCCCTTTCTCTCTCTCCCCAAATCAATAAAAAACGTATTTTTTAAAGTTCGGCGAGATTAAAGGCAGGAAGCAAAGCGCCTCTCTGGCCCACCTGAGCCACGCACACGGGGCTGGCTGGCGTGACGGACCACAGGGGTCTGTGTTGTTCGTGGTGAGCAGTAGCCACGTCCTTGACACTATATCATCGTTCATCCACTCCCTCCCCGGTCCTTCCCCCTCCTCCCACCTCGCCCCTGCAGTTGCACAAGTACGTAGAGCGGCTGCAGGAAGCGGGCAGGAAGCTGACGTCCCTCCAGCCTGCCGCTTGCAGCCCCTGGCCTGCGGAGAGCAGCCCGCGGGGGCACGGTGACTCAGCACGCGCCTGAGCCACGCAGCGAGGCGAAGCGCTGGCCCCCTTCACGGCCTGAGCTAAAGCTGGCCCTCCCATCCAGGAGCTCCCTGCAAAACGCCCAGCGGGTGGCTGCGGTGCGGCAGGGCTCCCACGGACACGGGTGTGACTCCGCGTGTGGGGACGGGGAGCGGGCGTGTGTCACGGGGGTGCATGGAACTGTTCTGCAATCACTTGTTGACCTTAGTGGTCGGCAAACTCACCAGTCCACAGAGCCAACTACCAACAGGACAACGACTGACATGTCTTTGGAGAGCCACGTTTTTTAAACGTAAACTTCTCCTAACGCCGCTTCTTCAACATAGACTCGCCCAGGCCGTGGTCTTTTGTGGAAGAGCCACCCTCCAGGGGCCAAAGAGCCGCGTGTGGCTCGCGAGCTGCGGTTTGCCGGCCACAGGGCTAGCAGAAGCCAAACATGAACCACCAGAGGGCCTTTCCCTTGAGAAAAAAAAGAAAAAGAAGAAAACTGAAACAAATGAGAAGAGTCCAGCTCCTCTGGACTCTTTAGAGCAGAAAGAAAATTAGATAAACGATGTGGCCCGGACCGGTGTGGCTCGGTGGATGGAGCGTCGGCCTGCGGACTGAAGGGTCCCGGGTTCGATTCCGGTCAAGGCCATGTACCTGGCTTGTGGGCACATCCCCAGTAGGAGGTGTGCAGGAGGCAGCGGATCGATGTTTCTCTCTCATCGATGTTTCTGACTCTCTGTCCCTCTCCCTCTCCCTTTCTCTCTGTGAAAAATCAATAAACTATATTCAAATAAATAAAAAGAAAGAAAAAACACCAAAAAAAACTTAAAAACAACAACGGGAAGGCCACTGAAAGCCAACGCGTGGGAGAGGGTTTGAGGACCTGGCGGCGGAGGACACGGTCACTGCCGAGCGCGGAGACCTGGAGCGGGGAGACCATGAAAAGGGACGGGGGGAGGCGGTCCCCAGCCCACAGAGGGAACCCCACTGGGGCAGCCAGGGGCTGAAAGGGATAAAGACAGTGAGCAGAGATGTGGGGACAGCCCGTAGGCAAATGGACCAAACCTGACATTGCTGGTTATTTGTTTTCGCTCGGCTCCAAGGGCCCGTCTGGGTCATTCCAACCCTCGAAACAAGCCAACCGTCTCCAGGCTGTGAAATCCCGCTTGACGCAGGAGGAACCCGCCTGGGAAACGCCGCTTGCTCGCAGCCAAACGGCGGAGCCAGGCCCGCCACCCACGCCCTCGGACTCCACCGCCGCTTCATACCGCCTCTTGGGAACGGCTCAGAACGTGAAAAGGAAGTGGGGAAGCGGAAATGATGGAGGCCTCCCCTGGGTTCAGAGCCAGACCTTGTGGGGGCGCAGATTTTCCCCTGAGAAACCTGCAGCCTGTTCGTGGAGCTCAGACTCACACCCAAATCCCACGGAAACCCCACATCAGACCTGCCTCCAGCAGGCCCAGCCCAGCCGAGGGCCCTGGGGCCTCCGCGGGGACTGCCTGCCCCCAGGCTGTGGGATCCAGGAAGAGCCACGTCTTTATAGGATTTGTGGGAGAGGGAGGAGGTAGGTGGAAGGCGTGTCCGGGTTTCCAGGGACACGTTTGCAAATCCCTTGGCGTGCACTCCAGGCCCTCCACAACTAGGTCTTGAAAATGTGTGTGTGTGTTTTTTTGTTTGTTTAATAGGTTATTCTTCTTGATCTGAGAGAGACAGGAAGGGAGAGGGGAAGAGAAACATTCATGTGAGAAAGGAAGTAACATTGGTGAGCCACCTCCTGCCTCCTGCACCTGGGCATGTGCCCTTGACCTGGAATCAAACCTGCGACCTCTCCGTGCGGGGGAGAACGCCCAACCGCCTGGGCCGCCCCGGCAACGGCCACGGCCACGGCCACACCAGGTCTTGAGAATGCCAAGGAAGAGAGTATCCGGAGATGCGGATGCTGGGTCCTTACTAACCACCGGGGTGGGCTCCGAAGGATATATGCACCCCTATTTGTCTGTGCTCATAAATATGGCTTATCCTTTGTAACACGTCGTTTTTTCAAATTTCATTTTCCTTTATCTTATTTTTAAATCATTTTTTCATTTTAATTTCTTTATTGATTGAGGTATTACATATTTCTCCTCATCCCCCCTTTGCCCTCCTAACCCCCCTTCCACTCATGTCCCCACCCCCCTGTTGTCTGTGACCATTGGTTAGGCTCACATGCATGCATACAAGTCCTTTGGTGGATCTCTCCCCCTTACCCCCACCCTCCCCTGCCTTCCCTCTGAGGTTTGACAGTCTAATCGATGCTTCCCTGTCTCAAGATCTGTTTTTGTTCATCATTTTATGTTGTTCATTATTTCCCATAGGTGAGTGAGATCATGTGATATTTATCTTTCTCTGCCTGGCTTATTTCACTTAGCGTAATGCTCTCCAGGTCCATCCATGCTGTTGCAAATGGTAGGAGTTCCTTCCTTTTTACCGCAGCGTAGTATTCCATTGTGGAGATGGACCACAGTTTTCTAATCCACTCATCTGCCGATGGGCACTTAGGCTGTTTCCAAATCTTAGCTATGGTGACTTGTGCTGCTATGAACACAGGGGTGCATATGTCCTTTCTGATTGGTGTTTCTGGTGTTTGGGATATATTCCTAGAAGTGGGATCACTGGGTCAAATGGGAATTCCATCCTTTCTTTTGTAAGGCGTTTGTCTACCACCTTAAAACGTGGTAGGAGCACAGCAAAACATCTTCTGATGCCAACTGTGTGCCCAGCCAGGCTGCCTCCTGCCACCAAGACCTCCCGTGTTAGACTGAAACACAAGATCCCCACGGTTTGGACCTCGAGGCCACAATCCGTGGACAGGAAAGAGGGAACAGTTGTGAAAAACCTACTGTTGGACTAAGGATTCCTTAAGTGTGATGCCACCTTGCAAAGTCATCTTTTATTATTATTATTGATCTCCAGAGATAGAAACAGCAATGATGCGAGGGAATCATGGATCGGCTGCCTCCTGCACGCCCCCCACTGGGGATCCAGCCCGCAAACCGGGCACGTGTCCTGGCTGGGAATCGAACCCGGGACCCTGAAGTCCGCAGACCGCTGCTCTATCCACTGAGCCAAGGCGGCCAGGGCCACGGCGGCCTGAGATGAGCACGTACGTGTTTAGGAAACAGAGTGCTAGGAAATAAGTGGTTTCCCTTAAAACGCTGGAGGTTAGGAAATGGGGGTGACATGTGACTGCGGTGCTCTCGGGGGTAACCTGCTACTTCTGGCGAACGTTTGGACAGGCCCGGAAGTGAAACACGCGAGACGCGCACCCCCAGGGGCCGTTTTCACCGTCAGCCCCGAGGGAGCCAGCCCCAGGGCAGCCGGCATCTGGGACGGAGGCTCCCAGCGCCCGGCTCGATGCTGACCGCCGGGCCGGCTCCGTGACCGCCCCTAGCAGGGAGCCCAGGTGGTGGGAGCGCCGCGAAGGGCGCCCCCGGAGGCCGCGCGGGACCCGGACACGGAGGAGGCAAGCGCACGCGCGCTGCGTTACCACCCCGACCCCAGCGGCCGCCGGCGCAGGGGACGGCTGCGCGCGGTGACGTCACGGCGCGCCGTGCGCCGGGTCAAAGTGCAGCCCCGCCCCCGCTTCCCCCTCGCTGTCTCCTCGGCCTGCGCCGCCGCTCCGCACCTCCGTCCGCTCCGCCGCCTTCCTACCCGAGCGCCGCCCGGCCGGCCACCATGGCGAACGTGGTCGACACGAAGCTGTACGACATCCTGGGCGTGCCCCCCGGCGCCAGCGAGAACGAGCTGAAGAAGGTACCGGGAGCGGCCGGCGGCGGGGGTGGGGGCGCGGGCCTGCGCGGCGGCGGGGAGGCCAGGCCGCGCTCCCGGGCGGCCTGCGAGCCGGCGCCGGGCCCAGGCCAGGGGGCGGCGCGGCGAGACCGGCCAGCCGCGGGCCGCGCGCTTCGGCCTCGCCTGACCTTGGCCGCCGGCCCCGCCCGCCCGCAGCTGCAGCAAACACAACCCACCGCTGCGCGCACGCCGGGCGCTTCCTTCCTCCCTCCCTCCCGCGGCGGGCGCCGGGGTCACCAGCCTGGAAAAACAGGTTGGACCGAGGCTCCCGGCCCCGGGAGGGACGTCCACGGCGCGGGCCGCCGCGTCGGGCGGGGCCCCGGACCCAGCGGGAGGGAGGGTCGCGGCCGCCGGCCGGTGCGGCGAAGCAGGTGGGCTGTCTCCTGGGGGCCGCGGCCGCTCCGCCCTTCCTCCCTCCCTCCCTCCTTCCCTTCCTCCCTTCCGCGTGGACTCGCGCGGCGGGGGCTGTGTCTGGGCTCATGGTCCGGGCAGGTAACCTGGCTGGTTCTGCACCCGCTTCGGGAGGCAGCGTGGGTCCCAGCCAAACACCTGAGTGTCCGCCGACTAAAAATAAATGGGAGGCCTCATTATCGCGCCGCGCAGGGCCGCGAGGCTGACAGCGCAGGATTGCACAGCACCCGAGGCGTCTGATGACACCCCGCGGCATCTCCACGGGGCCCGGAGGCTCCGCACCCGCGAGCGGAGAAAACCCGAATCTGCCCCTTAGGCGGCGGGACGGGGACTGTTGGGAGGCAAAGGGACTTCCTGTTAGCTTACCGGAAATGCCGGCCCATTATGTAATTCATGGGCCTGTGAAGGCAGACTTGGGTGCAGGGGAGCCCAGCCACCTCCATCTAGTGTGCACCTTCCCGTAGACCCCAGGCTAGTCCCCTGATGAAAATAAAACACGACGCGGAGCTCCTCTTGGCTTGCCCGGATGTTACAACTGGAGGATCCATCCTGAGCAGGAACTCGCACCTTGGCTTGGTTTTTAGTGACAGTGTCTTGCAGTTTGTAACGCTTTACAAACACTTCTTACCTTCTTGACCCGGTTACTGGCCATCAAAGACTTCGGGCAGCAGTGACGATAAGGAGTGTTTCAATGTTTTGGGGGTTTTTTTTTCCTGTGGCATTGTTTGCTTCTGGCTTCGATATAACCTCTCTTCAAGCCTAACTGCTGTCTGCGTTACTATATTAAACCGGTGCGTAAACAGCGTAAGATGGAAAGCAAAGCGGCAGTGATTCCAGTGATTGAATACAAGCTCTTTTTGAAAGGTTATGATGCTTCTCAGAAAAGTGGTTAAGCTAGCACTCGCACATCTTTAAACTGGTCTTTGTACATAACCCTCCCTTTTTTTGTTTGTTTTTCACCCCTTATTGAAGGCGTACAGAAAATTAGCCAAGGAATACCACCCTGATAAGAATCCAAATGCTGGTGACAAAGTAAGTAATTTGAGACTTTTCCCCCAAGGTTTCAGTCTTAAACTTAAGTTGCCCTCCTTGTAAAAGGAATGTAAGAAAAGTCCATTTATGCCCGTGAGCCCAGTTTTTATATTCGGGGTATTTTGGTTTTGTGACAGGAATACTAACATTCTGGGCAGTGGTAGGTGATAAGTAGGACCAGGATCAAACCAAAGGCAGCTTGTACCTTCCAGAGTTAAGTGGACTCTGGATTCCTGTAGCCTTTCTCCACTCTTCTGTTTAAAAATCTGATTGTTTTCCTTTTTCTTGATAGTTCAAAGAAATAAGTTTTGCGTATGAAGTACTATCAAACCCTGAGAAACGCGAGTTATATGACCGATACGGAGAACAAGGCCTTCGGGAAGGCAGCGGCGGAGGCGGTGGCATGGACGATATCTTCTCTCACATTTTCGGTGGGGGACTGTTTGGCTTCATGGGCAATCAGAGTAGAAGTCGAAATGGCAGAAGAAGAGGAGAAGATATGATGCATCCACTCAAGTGAATATCTCTTTTTCCTTTAAAAAAAAACAACAGTGCTTTCCTTCCAATAGTAATAGTAGAAGAGAACAGGTATCAGAAAGTGTTTTATCTTTCATCAGAAAGCAAACTCGTCCGCGAGCCCCACTGTTCCCATTGGGTGACAAGTCGAATTTGGAAACCTGGGTGTGTGCGCTTTGCTACAAATCTCAGAGGTGGTTGGTGGTGGCACGAGTGGGAGCTGGCTTTGTTAATGTGCTCCCCAGGCACAGTGTATGGTGGGCATTTCCCAAGATGGCGGCTCTCCTCTTTGAAGTATTTCAACCTCCAAGTCACTTTTTATTAAAAACATTCTAGCGGAGTGCCTGCCTGCCTGGTTTGTTTGCGGGGTGTAGTCACTCATTACTTGATTACTTGATCCTCAGTGAGAACGCTCCGAAATTGGTTTCCATGGAGCTTGCTGGCTTTAAGCCTGGCGTTAACCTGCCAACATATGAATGGGTCTGACCTTGATCTTCGACTGTGAGCTCATGAACCTGCTACAATTTGAAACGAGCTTTTTTACTTGGTAAAATTTGTGAGGCCTTGGGTCCTGTCAGCTTTTCAAACTAATAATGATTTTACAAGCAAATGCCAGGGACTGAATTTCCCGCATTTAAAATATTTCATATTATCTATTCATTTGAATAGGTTAGAGGAAGTAAAATATAACCTGTTACATTATTTGACTCTCGTTCTTAAATTTGTACGTTGAAAGAATTTGTCCGCAGAAATGTTATTTGGATATTATTCCAAGAGTGACACTTGTGCCGTATTGGTTAGGGGTTGGTGATTCCCCCCAGATTTTCCTTTGACAAAGAAGTGGCGTGAGGCCTGGCCAGTGTGGCTCAGTGGTTGAACATCAACCTGTACACCAGGAGGTCAGGGTTTGACTCCCAGCCAGGGAGCCGGCTCGGCTTACGGCTCGATCCCCCGTGTGGGGCATGTAGGAGGCAGCCCATCCAAGGTTCTTTCTCATCACCATTTCCCTTCCGCTCCCTTCCTCTGAAATCAGTGAAAACATTTAAAAAAAGAAAAGAAAGAAGCGGTCTGAGAAGTAAGTGAAACCAGGAGTGCTCGATTTCACGGTTCTTCGTGTCTACTTTAAACTTTGTTTCCCGTGTGCGGGCCACGCAGCCTTACTCCCTGCTGCGTTCTTTCCGCGTTACCGGACGATTCCCTGTTCACGACGGCACCTCGTGTCGGGTGGCTTGGTGCTGCCGCCTCGGCGTTCAGTCGCCCCCCCTTTCCCTGGGAGGTTGCCAGTGTCTCCTGTGATCGCGGTGCTGCTCCTTGGCAGAGAGTCCCAGGCAGGCGGCCGTGTTTGAGCCCCGTTTCCTGGTAGAAACTGGCCGGTTTAGTCCCGCCGGCGAAGAGTCCCAGCTCCGCAGACCGTTGCCCACATTTTCCCGTTCTTGGCCACGGTGGTTGAAACGAGGACTTCCCGCCTCTTGGTGTGGCTGTGTGCTGACTGCCATGTGACAGGCACGGAGAAGCCCTCCCGGTTTGCTTTCTGTCAGGGATTTGGCTCACGGTTCCTGTGAAAAGTAAAAGGCGGGTACACCAGGGCTTTGTCCGGGGCGACGCTGTGGACGTGGCATTGCTGCGGTGCTGGCAGTGTTCGGCCACCGGTGTTTCATTCTCATACTGCCTGGGACATGTCAAGTCTTAGCTTCAGATGGCAATTTTGAGAAAGTTTGAGCACCGCAAAAGACTATATTCTATGCAGCATACTTCCAACTATTTTTTTGTTCTTTTATTTTTATTTTTTAAATATCTTTATTGATTTTAAGAGAAGAAGGGAGAGAGAGGGAGACATCACTGATCAGAATCATTGATCAGCTGCCTCCTGCACGCCCCCCACTGGGGATCGAGCCCCCAACCCAGGCATATGCCCTTGACCGGAATCAAACCTGGGCCCCTTCAGTCCGCAGGCCGACGCTCTATCCACTGAGCCAAACCAGCTAGGGCTAAGTCATATATTTTTAATAGACTTTTTAACTCCACCCTTTTTCTGTCTTAGAACTCTGAACATTTGGTAAAAGTTGATGCAGTTTTGCTTAGAATTCGCTGGGTTCTTAGAGCTTTAAGACTTGTGGGCTCTCTGTTAAAGACCTGTTCCTCTCCTCCTCTCTGTCACACGGTAGATAAGGCCACTTTTTTTTCCCTTTCTTTTTTGAGACATGCACTCCAAGTGCCACCCTCAAGTTATAATAGGACTTTGTAGCCTTTCTGAATTGTCCTTGGAGGGTGCGGAGGCTTGTAGTGGAGTGAGGACAGACGTAGCCTCGCCGTGCCCGGTCTGTCCTGGAAAGGGGGTTCCCGCCCGAGGCCAGGGGAAGGTTGTGCATTGAGTTTGCAGTTATCAGCTTTATCAGAAAATGCAAGAGCACGCGGCTGGCCGGACTCTGGTGCTGGCTTTGGCACGTCTGTACTGTCCAGGCCCATAAGACCTTTCCGATAAGTCAGGCCTCCAAATAAAACCTCCGTTGGTGGCTTCGTGAAAGATGTCCTTTAATTCTTTGTTTGAGAAGACCGTAGTGAAATCTGCTGTTTCGGCTGACGCTTATGTCTGTATTTAAGAGAACTGGGCAACCTTTGATTGAACCCCATTCTTTTCTCCCCAGAGTGTCTTTAGAAGATCTGTATAACGGCAAGACCACCAAACTACAGCTTAGCAAGAACGTGCTCTGCAGTGCGTGCAGTGGGTAAGTGTGTCCTGGTTTATGGCGTCCCTCTCATCGGTGCTCCGTGGCACCCTGCGTGTCTGCCAGGTAAACGTTGTTCTTGGTTTAAACCTCACTACCCAACACAGAACATTTCCTGGTCCCTCTGAAAGTCAGTGTAGCCAGTCGTTGCGGGGCTGAAGATGAACAGCACAGTCCTACCTGTCTTGCTCCGTGGCAGACATCTGATGGTGCCTTTGCTTGCTTTAGCCAAGGTGGAAAGTCGGGGGCTGTTCAGAAGTGCAGTGCCTGCCGGGGCCGCGGCGTCCGCATCATGATCCGGCAGCTGGCCCCGGGGATGGTGCAGCAGATGCAGTCCGTGTGCTCCGACTGCAACGGAGAAGGTGCGTGCTGGGCCCCGCCTCCAGGCCGGGGTGGGCGCGGAAACGGGGAGGCGCGCAGTTTGTCTTCTCAGCGTGGTTGTCTCTCCCTGTTGAATAATGAAAGGCCACGGAGAGTTCTGGAAGGAAAATGTGAAAAGAATTACTCCATCAGGCCTAGGCCCAGTGAACCAGGCACCATAAGTTTGTACCGTTCAGTGAAACGTTCCTCTCTTCTAGTAGCAACAAGATGGACAAGAGGTCTTGTCCCTTCAGGTTTGTGAGGCGATGTGATAGGGGGAAGCGGCCAGCGTTTAGGTAACTGGTCCGAGAAGCGGAGGCTTACTGTGAGACAACACGGAAGCCCTGGCGTGTCTGCCTTCCGGGCGGACACGACTTCCAGTCGGGCCTGCGGCCTTAGAGCGGTGCCGGCCCAGAGGATTTTTACGCGACGGCCGGAATGCTCTGCGTGTGCAGCGTCCAGAGCAGTAACCACCAGCTTCCTGTGGCTACTGGGTTCTTAAGATGTGACTGAGGGCGGCGTCTTTAAGCTCACAACCGTGGCTGGGCGTGGCTCTCAGAGAGGCTGGCGCGGGTTCAGAGCATCCTTTCCCGATGCTCCTGGGAGGGACGCGGTCACGGGGAAGCTGCCTGTTACCTTCCCCTGCGAGAGGCTCGGTGCGCTTCCCCTTCCCAGTGGCTGGCGGGCCGCTGTCGAGAAGCCACAGGTGGCAGACCTGCCCGGGTGCTGTTGCCACTGGAGGAACTGGTACTTTGCAGAACATGCTATGCAGAGTGTCCTAGAAACAGACTCGGAGGTTATTGATTATACGTGTCCTCTAAGCATTAAAGGGCCAGTCGGCCGTTAGAAATGGACACTTTTCTCACCATCTATGTACAACTTCCACTTTACTTCATCAGACACTAATCCAATGTGTCGGGTGCGTGGGGAGGAAGGGAAGCTGCGCGTCCTGAAAGCGGTGTGGGGGGCTCGGGTCACTAAATGCAGCGCCTCGCAGGGTCCCGCAGGTGTCCTTTACCGTGAACTACAGGAGGGAGACCCATAGCAGGGCGCCGTGCAGCTTGGTCTGTGAAGTAAATGGAGCTCGCTGCCAGCTGCACAGTGTAATGATGAGCCGTGGGGACACTTAGTTTTTATTTGGGTTGTAGACGCATGGCACTGAACACAGAAATGACGCGTTTATGGAGTCCAGCACCTGACACCCCTTTTTAATATATATTTTTATTGATCTCAGAGGGGAAAGGAGTGGGAGGGAGAGAGAAACATCCATGATGAGAGAGAAGCATGGATCGGCTACCTCTTGCACGCCCCCTAGTGGGGATGGAGCCCGCCACCGGGGCATGTGCCCTTGACTGAAATCGAACCAGGGACCCTTTAGTCCTCAGGCTGACGCTCTATCCACTGAGCCACACCAGCCAGGGCACCTGACACCCTGTCTGTTCCCGCCCTCGGCTCTGTTTTCACTCCAGGAAGAGAGTCTGGACCAGGAAGGGCTTGGGCACATTATGCTCGGAAATGGCAAGGCCGGGGTAGCTCGGCCCTTGGAACCAGCAGTGAGGTGTGAGCTTTTGAGATTAAGAATGATTCTTTGAACAGAACGCTGGGTGGCCGTGTAAGGAGCTCAGAAAACGTATTTAATGAATAAAGGTCTTAGCGAGACCTACCTGGCTGGCGAGGGCAGCCGCGCCATCTCACTGGGAGCTGGAATGGCCTCTCTTCCCAGGAGAGGTCATTAACGAGAAGGACCGCTGTAAAAAGTGCGAAGGGAAGAAGGTGATTAAAGAAGTCAAGATTCTCGAGGTCCACGTGGACAAGGGCATGAAGCACGGCCAGAGGATCACGTTCGCGGGGGAAGCAGACCAGGCCCCCGGCGTGGAGCCGGGCGACATCGTGCTCCTGCTGCAAGAGAAGGAGCATGAGGTAACGGCCTTGGTGTTCGCTTTATTCCGGGTGGGTGTGGCGTGCAGGGTGCGGGGCGGGTGTGCGTGGCTTTCCTGGAGCGGCGCTGTGCACCGTGGAGTGCCCAGTCCGGCTGAGGTGGGGGCTGGCCCGGGTAGCCGGCAGGAGCCAGGGGTGGCCCCGCCTTGGTGTTGACCAGCACTGTAATGCGTCGCCTGGTGGTCTCCGTCCCCAGCTTCTGTGTCTGAAAGCGAGGGCCCGGGCCAGAGGCGGAAGGCAGCGCCCTTTCCCTGCACGGCCCGTGGGGGTGCGGGTGGGGCAGGGCAAGGCTCAGTCCTCGGCGCTGCTCTGTTGACTTGTTTTACACACTGGTGCCCGGGTGAGATCCTCTCGAAAGGAAAGGCTCTGCAGTTGAACAGTTTTTGTTTGAAGTTTCGATGGGAGAGTATTGTATGTTACGTACGAGGCAGAATGAGCTGGTCCAACAGTGGTCCGTGTGGTACTTGGGCTGTGCCATCGCGCCTGTACGCGAGTGCTGTGCGGCGCACGGTAGACCGTTATTCATGAAGAAGAGATCGAGCTGCTTGTGCAACAGCCCTTTAGAAATCACCCAGATTCTTTTTAAAAATCAATGTTTTTTAACAGATTTCAGCGAGGGAGAGGGAAGAAGGATAGAAACATCAGTGATGAGAGAATCTCTGATCCGCTGCCTCCTGCACGCCCGCACTGGGGCTGGAGTGCGAAACCCGGGACTGAACTGTTCCTAGGTTGGTGCTCACCACTGAGCCGCAGTGGCCGGCCCCCAATGCTTGGCTGTGGAGCCATGTGACAGGGCTCTGGCTTTGTCCTTGGTCACAGTGACTCGGTTCACAGGTCAACCACCTTCTTAGTTCACACTAAGTTTTCTCCCACTTGATGGTGACTTCTGTCAATAAAGGTTTTAAATCACATCACGAACCCAGTGGAGGGTGAAGCCGCAGTGCGGTGCAGGTTCGGGAACGGGACTGGGTCCCTTCCCCGCTGGGCGAGTTGCTGCCCAGCCTTTCTCGGGGGTGTCAGTCAGGCTTCTAGCCCCGGCGAAGTGCAGATTGCTCTCTACATCTCGGCCCTTTGGCGACATTGCCAAGCTCACAAAAAGCGAGGGTCTCTCAGGTTGCCGGAAGACGGTAATTTCTAGAGTTCCGCCTTAGGGTCTCGTAGGTGGGAGTATTTGCAGCTCTTGTACGGAACTCTGTTCATTGGCACTGCGTTCAGCCTTGCCCTCCATGCACAGCACCATGCAGGGCATTAGAGGCGCAGAGCTGGAAAGACGGCAAGGAGTCGAGATGGTCAGAGTCAGCTTGGGCACAGAGCAAGCCGGGTGGTAAGATGGTGCCGCTGTGCATGGTGCTCCCGTGACCCATCACGGGGCCTGGGGGGCAGTTATGTGGTGTCGGCGTGCCACCGCGCAAGGGTGGCGAGGAAGGAGGGGAGTAGGAATGGTGGTTTGGTGTTCTGGCATGTCGGCCTGACACAAGACCTTGTCCCCCCAAGTTCAGCCTTTACTGTGGCTGTATAATTCAATGGGGGTTTAAAGTGGAGGTCAGTGGACGTGGAGATAAAGGGCTTCCGTCAGTGGTGACCCCCGCGTACCGGCATTGGCCTCCCTGGGCTTGGCTCAGCTGGACACAAAGCCGGTGCTCCCTCAGGCGGTCGTCGGGCCCAGGGAGGCGATGCCTAAGCTGCCTCCCTGGTGGGGCCGCGGGGAGGCGTCTGAAGAAGTCCCCGCGGCTCGTGGGCAGCTGTGCAGTGCAGGGCTTTCCACACCCCGGCGGTCCCAGCGGCGGGCCAGCGGGAGACGGCAAAGGCCAGCGTGGGAGCTCATCTGGGCAGGGCAGGGCGGGTCCTCCTTGGTTTTGTGACCGTAAACTTGAGCCCAAGATGAGATTTGGGCAATTGTTTTTGTTTTTGATGTTTTATTGATGTCAGAGAGGAAGGGGGAGGGACGGGGAGAGAGAAACATCCACGATGAGAGAGAATCATGGACGGACCGCCTCCTGCACACCCCGCACTGGGGATGGAGCCCGCATCCCGGGCTGTGCCCTGACCGGGAATCGAACCTCGATCTCCTGGTTCCTAGGTCGACGCTCACCACTGAGCCACGCCGGCCGCGCTGGGCAATTGTTTAATTTCTACCACGGAAACATTCCGAACCTTCTGGAGAAACCCTGACTAGTTTGAACTAGTTCATGAAAAATCTTGTACTTTGTTTTTCTCTTGTGTTTTTCACTCCCAACTCTTGTGCTGACATAAGTAACGGTGAGGCCGTGAGGTGCGGGGGCGCTGTGTCTGAAGCAGTATGTAAATCCCGAGGAAAGCACTTGCTGCTGGAGCGCTGCATGTCGTGTGTGTGTGTGTGTGTGTGTGTGTGTGTGTGTGTGTGTGTGTGTGTTCGTGTGTGTGTGCGCGCGCGCACACCTGCGCGCTGGTGATCTGGCTGCCAAGGGCCTTTGCACAAAGGACCGTAGGCTCTGGTGATGCTGGCCCTCCTCTGTGTTGGTTTTTCAGATGTGATTGTCATTTTAAGTGGTTTGCTGTCTCGTTTTTGGTAGTTTCTTCATTAATCCTGTTTTTCAAAAATTTCCTGATTCTTGCTTGAGTATTCTCTGAATTTTAGCATCAAATTGGCTAGCCTAACCACCCCACCACCACCCCAAGAAAGCCAAAAACCTCTGAGACCGTTTTTTATTGGAATCACATCAAAGTGAGCCCTGCTATACCCAAGAGCGGCGTCCTTGTCCTTCTTGTCCCTCGTAGCACAGCTGCTCTCTTTAAAGAGGTGAGCCCGGGGGCTGCTGTGGCTCACTGGGACTCCGAGAAAAGGGGGCCTCGAAAGCCGGTGCAGGGGTGAGCCTAGCACGCGCTGCCGCTGCCCACTGGCTCAGGCTCGGAGCGGAGAAAGGAGGGAGAGCGCGCCGACGTAACTTAACTGCTGACGGGTGTCGCTCAGAACGGTCCGTCCCGGCTCGGCTGCGGGCCCTGGGCGCTGGTCAGGAGGAGGGTGAGGTCGGCTTCCCTTCGTAGGCAGATTGGGAGGAGGATTTGGGGCAGGCTGTCTTTCAGGTTCCTCTCTTCTCGGACTGTCCAGCGTTCTTTGGAAGAGAGACTAGTATTGAAAAAACTCTAGGCGACCTTTTGCTGCAGTTAATTTTGTTAAATTAAATTGAAAAGTGAAGCACCTATTTGTGAACTCTCGTACGGAAAGCTGCAAGGCAGGCATGTGTGCAGGTGGACGGGCTTTCCTGCCGCTGGAGCTCGGAGACATTCTTGATGTTGATGGAGTGACCTTTGCACTCGTTGCTGAATCCACGGGTTTGTTGTTGATTTGCGTTCCTCTAAACAGGTTTGGAGTTTTAGGTGAGAGGAAACTTGTTCATACATGTGTGACGTGACGCATGGTATTAAGTGCCTTCATTGGCTGAACATTGCTGGTGGAATAGCTTATGTTGAACTTGGCCCTCCCTTGCCCTTGTTTGGATCATGTCTGGGGGGAGCACTCCGGGGGCGAACCTGCTCACAGAATCCCGCTGGGCCCTCCGCACCCTTAGCTCGGAGCCGGGCCAGGAGAGGGGCGGGCAGGGCTCGGAGCCGGGCCAGGAGAGGGGCGGGCAGGACTCGGAGCCGGGCCAGGAGAGGGGCGTGCAGGGCTGGCCTGCTCGTTTCTGCGGCCTCAGCTGTGACTTAGGTTTGAGCCATTGCTTCCCAATTCCAGGGCTTGCCTGGTAGGCGTTGCTGGCATGGTACTTGAGAAACGGCTAGGCCTTCCTGCATAAATAAATGTAGGGGTTGGGGACGGGGCTTTGCGCTGGATGGTAAAAGGGAAGTTCTGAAGTCGCTTCGCGGCAGAGCACAGCAGCGTGGCTCCGTCCCAAGATGTGTGCGCGCTCTCCCGCAGGTGTTCCAGCGGGACGGCAACGACCTGCACATGACGTACAAGATCGGCCTCGTGGAGGCCCTCTGCGGCTTCCGGTTCACGTTCAAGCACCTCGATGCCCGCCAGATCGTGGTGACGTACCCGCCCGGCAAGGTCATCGAGCCGGGTGAGTCCCCCCAGGCGGCGCCCCGTGCTCCGGGAACGCCTGCTTTAACAACAGCGGGGTCTCTTGAAAAGAACATGACTGCGCACTCTGCTTCTCGGATAGAGTTCTCACACTGCCCCACGGCTTGCTCTAATGATAGGGTGCGTCCGGGTGGTTCGAGGGGAAGGAATGCCGCAGTATCGTAACCCCTTCGAGAAAGGCGACCTGTACATCAAGTTCGACGTGCAGTTTCCGGAGAACAACTGGGTCAGCCCCGACAAGCTCTCTGTAAGTGCCCGGCTTCAGAACGCGGGCTGCCTTCCAGGCCGGTCCCGGTTGCGTTCCTTTGTCACCTTCCGTTGGTTTGCGGTGCCGAGATAGGTCACCAGGTACAAGTGCTGCCTAAGTGTGTGATCAGTGGCTGTCGGTTGTTACTGAAATGAGGACTGCTGCTGTCCGTGTCCATGGGAGGGGGGAGGGGGTGGGTTCCCTGCCTGAAGGAGGCACCCCAGCCCAGCCGGCTGGCTCTTGGTGCAGGAAGGCGTGTCCGCGTGCCCCGTGTTTCAGAGGGGCAGGCCGGGCTTGTTTCCTAAGCAGCAGAGGTCGCACAGAAGGTGCCTACAGGCGTGGCCTGCGGCCTCAGCTTCTCTGCCGGGCAGCGCTGCCCACTTGAGAGGAGCCCGCCCCTGGGGCGGTGTGTGGGCGGGGTTCCTGCAGACGCTGGCAGCGACCTTTTTTGTTTGTTTCCTTTTAACGAAGGAGCTAGAAGACCTGCTGCCCTCCCGACCGGAAGTCCCAAACATCATCGGGGACACAGAGGAGGTGGAGCTTCAGGAATTCGACAGCACTCGGGGCTCGGGCGGCGGGCAGCGGCGCGAGGCCTACAACGACAGCTCCGACGAGGAGAGCAGCAGCCACCACGGCCCCGGCGTGCAGTGTGCCCACCAGTGAGCCGCCGGCGCCGGCGGTTCCTCCGCGTGCCCGGCGGTCTGCAGCGGCCCAGCAGAGGGTCTGTCGATCCGAATGAACTGATGGATATTCCTGGTCTGTGTGTAACTTTAAAGTTGGTATAGTATCTACAGAGTGTATAATTTAACTAACCACAGAGCTCTGCATCTTCGTCTGACTGGTCTGTGCGAGGAGAGCACTCGAGGAGGCGGGACTGACACGGGCCCAGGCCGCCTGGTCTGTGCGCGGCTTCTGTCAGTTCCGTGTAGATTTTTGTTCCATGTTCGCGCCTCGAAGCCCACGTTGTACAGTCTGTGTCCAGTGTGTCCTGGAGCTTGTGTTTGGCTGCACCTGCATCATCAGCTGCTACAACAGAATAAAGAGTTTCCGAGCCTGCGTCTCGCGTAGGTGCATGGGCGTGGGCTTGGCACGTGGGGCTTGGCGCTGCCGGGGAACAGTGGGAATGACATCAGCGGTGGTTGTCATGTTGTGGGTTTTCCTCTCTTTCTTGTTTTTTATCATCTTGTGAAAGGTTTCGAAACTCGGTAATAAAAAGCAGTTGGTGTAAGTTATTTTTGTGTCACATTTTTAGGAGGAAGAACACATTTTTTAAAACTGATTTTAGAGAGAGGAAGGGAGAGAGAAACATCGATGTGAGAGAGAGAGACGTTGATGGATTGCCTTCCATGCCAGCCCTGACGGGGTGGAACCCACAACCTGGTACGTGCCCTCACCAGGCACTGCAGCCGCCACCCTCCGGTGCAGGAAACGATGCTCTGAGTGGCACTGGCCGGGGCAGCAGGAAGAGCATGTTTTGAACTGTCAAAGGGGCCCCTGAACTGGAGAACGTGTTCTTAGTTCTGGCTCTCGCGCAGCCCTTAAGCCTGGCCTGACGCAGGCGCTCAGGCGCACGCCCATTTGGCCATTTGACACCACGAGTGGAAGTTTGCGATGTGGGTAGAAACAGGCTTCATTGGCTTCCGTGGATGCTTCGCAGAATCCAGGACCCCGAGCTACACCCTCCGCAGTTGGGGCCTGCACATTGGGGCGGCATGGCCTCTGTACCCCACCACCGCCCCTCTTTAAAGGCAAGGGATCTGCAAATCGGTATCAGAGCATGTCTGTGTAGAACCCGTGTTCATTAGACGCTAAGTTAAAGATTCTGTCCTCCTCGGCTGAGTATCTGAGCAGGGGAGGGGGTTGGTGAGAGGGAGGATGGGCCTCGCTGCTGTTTCGTGGAAAAGCAGGCCCGGGCGGGGCTGAGACCCGTCGGGCCAAACCGCCGTGTGAAGGGCGTTGCGTGGCTCTTCCCACCTTTCTCAGTGGGACCTTCCCCTTCCCAGGACACTCTTGAGTTTGAAGGAGGAGAGCCCTCCGCTGTCACTTCACGTGGGTGAGAGAACAGAGGAGGGAAACGGGAAGGGAAGTTTTTCACGGGCTGACACCCCTGACCTAAATCGGACGCGCGCAGTCTGTCCTGGGTCCGCCCGAACCTGAAGGGGCAGCAAGGTGCCCTGGCGTTTGTCCCCGCGCGGGGTTTCGGGCACTGTCCTCTCCACTCCACCTCCGTTGTGCACACACAATTTTGCAGCCGGCCTGGCGAGACAGCGGCACGGTAGTTCTGTATCCGAGTCCCTTCCCCACGCACCACCCGAAGCGTAAGGAATGCGGTGGCAGTGTGCGGTTTCGCCTTTCCAATAAAGGGTTATGAACTGGTTCAGTGTGTCTTTCTGTGCAGGTGTCTGACCGAACCACACGGAAGCGGGGGACAGGCCGCGCTCGGATCTGTTCGGTCCCGCGGTCTTGGTGCGCGTTGCAGAGCCGTCCAGAGGAGAGGCCTTCGGGCGTCCCCTGCACAGTGAACCCCCGTCAGAAGTAATACCGCGTATACCGTTCAAGAGGCCTTTAAAGGGGGGCGCCTCGGGGCGGGGGGCTTAGTACATTCAGAACTTGGCAGCCTTCACCACTCTCCCTCTCCAGAACATTCCACCTCGAAAAGGAGCCCGTTAGCATTCGCGCTCTGGTCCCTTCCTCTGGCGCAGTCGCTCATCTGGTGTTTGTGTCTCAGGCTTGGCCAACTTTGGACTGTGGGTATAAATGGGATTCTTTCTTTTTCAGTCCTCATCGAAGAGCATGTTTTCCGTTAACCTTTAGAGGGAGGGAGGGAGGAGAGGGACACTGATGTGATCGCCTTCCCCACGCCCCAACGGGCCGGGGGTCCAGCCTGCGACCCATCAGTCCACAGGCTGACGCTCTGACCACAGTGAAACCGGCCAGGGCTCCCATGGGATTCTAACCTACTCTGTTCAGGGCTCCTCCCTGACGGCGCGCAGTTCGGACTGTCTCCTGCCGGTCACACTCCTGGCACAGGCACGCGCACGCCTGCTCACCGCTCGTCGCCGGTGGACACAAAGTTTCCCATTGGGATCGTGCTGTGAACACTGACAGTTTTGTGTGGGCGTCTGTCCAGCTCTGGGTAGATGCCGAGGAGGGAAGTGACCGGCTCCCCCGATAACTGTCTAATCCTTTGCCGAACTTTGGAAAAGGGCCGCCCCATCGGACCATCCTGCCAGCGGCGGCAGAGAGAATTCCTTTTCCCCAGCTGCCCGCGTGGGCCGCCTTAGGACAGCCTTCCCGGTGCGGGAGGGGTTGAGACCTGCATCCACCTAGTGACGAATGACACGCGTCTTGGCATGTGCTCACTGGCCATGTGTGTACCTTGGGAGCAGCGCGTCACTCGGGCTGTCTCCGCGTCGCCTCCCCCTGCTGCAGGTGCCATGTTACGTCGTGTCTTCCCTGCGCCCTCAGGCCGTGCAGGGTGACCTAGACAAGGCTGAGGACGACTGTCGGGTATGGCGTGGAATGCTCCTGCTCCTGTCCACGTGGGAGTGGCTTCTAACCGCCCCACCTGCCAGACTGAGCACAGCTGTTTCAGTGAAACGTCGAGAAACCTTGCCGGGCACCTGCCAGTCATTCCTTTAGTTCAGGTCCAGTGAGAGGATTGGTGGCCCCACCACGTGGGGAACAACCGTGGACTGGAGTACAGTGCGGAGTATCGGCTCTTACACCTTTGTAAATGTTACTGTTACTAGTGGTTAGTCCTCACGCTAGGCTATGTTTCCTCTTGGTTTTTCCCGAGGATGGAAGCGGGAGGGCGAAAGACACATGGATTCAACCACCCCAACTGGGGCCGGGGGTCGAGCCTGCAACCCAGGTACATGCCCTTGACCAGAACAACCCACAACCCTTCCGTCTGCAGGCCAACACTATCCACTGAGCCACACTGGCCAGGGCTGTATATATTTCCTAATTCTCATCACCATCCTTGTCATATGTTTTTTTATATATATTTTTTTTATTGGTTTCAGAGGAAGGGAGAGAGAGAGAAGCATCCATGATGAGAGAGAATCATTGATTGGCTGCCTCCTGCACGTCCCCCCCCGGGGATCGAGCCCACAACCCAGGCCTGTGCCCTTGGCCAGAATCGAGCCTGGAACCCTTAAGTCCACAGGCCGACGCTCTGTCCACCGAGCCACACCGGCCAGCGCAGCCTCTGTTTGAGTTGCAAGTATTTCTCCCAGTCTCTGGGTTGCCTTTCTTAAAGGTCTTAAAGCACAAATGTTTTTAAGTTTTTGAGAACGTCTAATTTACCCGTTTTATTTCTTCAGCTCCTTGTGCTCTCGGCATCACGTAAAGCATTTTACCCAAACGCTGTGGCCGGGGCCGCCCCTGCTCACTGGAGTAGCTTTCCGTTGGTGGTGCTTCCTGGGAGCACAGCCCTGTCCCCGGGGAGTGGCTGGGCCCTGCAGCCCCGTCTGCTGACGCCACAGGAAGCCCTGTTCGACAACTACCCATCAGGCTCGGGTTCTGTCCCAAGTGCTGATCACACCCACCCCGTGTCTGTGAGACGGCCATGCCACTGTGACCGCCCGCACGCGGCAGGAGGAAGTGCCACCTCCACCTCCACAGCCGTCGCTACGAGGAGTGGCTGGCCCGGCGGCTGAGTGCTCCGTGCTCCCGTGTTGCCTCCCCGCCCTGCCAGCACCCGGCTCACAGGCAAGTATGCTATGTGGTAAGAAGGCTTCCAGAGATGCCACAGGCCAGGAAGTGATGGAGAAAGGGTCCCAGGTCAAGTCCAACCCCAAGGCCCACACGCTTCGAGGACGTGCCACACGACCCATCAGCAGCCCCAGGAGAGCTCGGTGGCCTGGTGTCCGTCAGCCATCCTTGAACCCGTCGCCGGGGTCAGGCTCACCGGGCCTGGATCCCACGCCCAACCATTCTCACCTCAGTGCCTGTGTGTCCATGAAGAGCGAGCATGTCAAACTCAAAGGCTAACAGGCCAAGTGAACGAGGTATGCGGCCCGTGGTCCGAGAGTTTGACATGCTTGATGCAGAGGGACCTTGCTTTGGGAGGAGACACATCTTAGGTGTGTGAGACATCCATTGTCAGCATGGGGGGAGCAGGGAGTGGGGCCTCTCCTTTTCCACTGCCATCTTTCTATATACGCTGAGTGGCAGATTATGATGATCTCTGAATGCATAATAATCTGGCCACTCAGTGTGTGTGTGTGTGTGTGTGTGTGTGTGTGTGTGTGTGTGTGTGGTGTGTGTATACTAGTGACGCAGTGCACAAAATTCGTGCACATGAAAAGGGGATTAATTAGAGGAAATAATTTAATATTGCTATTTGCCCTTTCTCTATAATAGAAGTGTTAGAGATGAAAGAAAATTAGTAAAATGTATATGAAAACCTTCCTCCTATCAGAGTCTGGGTCTCGCCGCGGGACCCAGAGTCAAGTCCCCGCCCACCCACATGCACTTCAAAATTGCATGAGACCCAGATCCGCCGCCTCCCCCACACCCCATTGGGCTAGATCCAGACCCAGCCAGTCCCACCCTTGTCAAGCCCTGCTGGGTAGGGGGCGTAGCCTCAGGTCCCCTGGCCCTGAGCCAGGATGGGGGGCATGGCCTGAGGTCCTCCAGCCCAGACTGGGGTGGGGGCCATGCCTTGAGGTCCCCTGTCAAGCCCTGCCAGGTGGGAGGACACAGCCTGATTGCTCGTTAAGGCTCCTTATGGGAACTTGGCCTCAGCTGTGGGTGCACCCATCTTTGTGACGGAGTAATGGTCAATTAGCATATTCTCTCTTTATTAGGTAGGATTAGAGGCCCGGTGCATGAATTTGTGTATGGGTGGGGTCGGCCAGCCTGGCCAGGGGGAGGGGACATGGCGGTTGGCTGGCCTGCCTGCTAGTCAAACTCCTGGTCGAGGGGACAATTTGCATATTAGCCTTTTATTATATAGGATATACACTGAGTGGCCAGATTATTATCAGAGATCATAATAATCTGGCCACTCAGTGTGTGTGTGTGTATATATATATATATACACACATGTAATATTTTATATATATATACATATATATGTAATATTTTTTAACTATTTCAGAGAGGAAGGGAGAGAAAAACATCAATGATGAGAGAGGACCATTGATCGGCTGCCTCCTGCATACCCCCCACTGGGGGTGGAACCCGCAACCTGGGCCTGTGCCCTGACTGGGAATTGAACCGTGACCTCCTGGTTCATGGGTCCACCCTCAACCACTGAGCCACGCCGGCCAGGCTCCACTGCCATCTCTGAGCAGCAGCAATGTTGGGAAGCTTTCCCCAGAGCCCCCTTCCTGAC
Organism: Corynorhinus townsendii; assembly: GCA_026230045.1. Lineage (NCBI taxonomy): Eukaryota > Metazoa > Chordata > Mammalia > Chiroptera > Vespertilionidae > Corynorhinus > Corynorhinus townsendii. The sequence goes on along the minus strand of JAPDVU010000011.1, from coordinate 1,922,849 downwards.
AAATGTGGAGCAGCAGCGGGCCTGAGGCCACCTCTGGGGCAAGTCAGCTATTCAGTATCTCCCTTTCCTTCCCTGCGCCTAGGGCTGGAGTCACACAGAGCTCTCCAGGCCAGTCACGGCCAAAATAACCACCAGGCTTCGTGCAAAGCGAGAACGTACCAGGAAGAATGGCTTGACCGCGAAAACCTGCCCAGCCAGTAACGCAGCCAGTAAGGCCGACGTTAGTGGGTTCTCCCGACGGCACCCGTGTGCGTGTCTACCCTCCCCCACCCACCGCAGTGCAGTCTGGCCTCACATAATCGGCATCGTGCATACCTAGTCAGCCCACACTGCCCGCCTTAGCAAGAGGCATGGGTGACAGGCAGCGCTTAGGACCTGTGTGTCCAGGTCTCGTGACAAAGCTGAACCACCACGGTGCAGATGGGCGCGGCTGCCGAGTTAGAGGGCGTGTGCTTGCTTTTCAAGGAAACCCTGCCACGCCCTGGCCAGGTGGCTCATGGGTTAGGGCATCACACCGATACACCAAGGTCACAGGTTCAATCCCCGGTCAGGGCCACAGGAATCAGGTGAGTGTGTAAATAAGGGGAACTTCAGTCAATGCTTCTTTCCCTCTTCCGTCCTCTCTCTCAACCAATAAGAGGAAAGAAGATTAAAGTAAATGAATACATTGCTGCTGCTGGGGGTCCCGTTGGTGCTTAACCATGTTTTTCATCTGGAAGCTCCCTTCCTCGTAGGGATAGGAGGGCTGTGCACCAGATGGACACGAGGATGTTTGCGGGGAGAGGGACGGTGACCCGGACATCCCCCGTTACATCTCATCGTATCCCTCCAATGCCCGCTGCGTAGCTGTTAAAGAACAATGTTGTGAAGTGCTTCATGGCATGCTACACCGCAGAACATGCCTCCGTGTGCTGCTGCTTTTAAGACACACGCCTCCCTCGCGGTGCCCAGAGCGGGCACGCCGCGTCGAAAATAATGACGTCCTCTGCGTTCGAGGCTTGCGGTGGTTTAAATGTTTTTATGACGGAAACATACACAAAAGTCGGATAACAGAGCGAACGTCCATACGCCCGTGGCCGCGGCACTCGGGGAGATGCCCACGTGCCACACACACGTGGCAGAGCGAGGGTTTCCGCTGGAGCGTGAAACCTAAACAAGGACCGTGGAGCCCGGGGACCGTTTTTGACACCAAGTGTTTTATTTTGAAACTCCCAGCAGAGCTCTCATCCTCAGTGCCTTCTCGGGAGCCGCCTGTGAGAACCCAGACTGGAACCGGGGGGGGGGGGGGGGGCGGGGGGGGCAGACAGGCCTGCCACCCCGCCGCACACCCACGCCTGGGGACGCGCAGCCGCCCCCTGGGCCTCCCACTGGCGGGTCTAAATGGACAGAATCCCTCGCGGGGGTGGATTTACAGAGTGGCCCCAAGTGGCCACTGTCTCCCTCCAGTGGTGCCCAAACCAGACACCAGGATGGAAGCTGCGGGAGACGAGATCTCGCGTGCCCGGCGCTCCCACCGCGCCCCTCGCTGGGTCTGCGGTCACCCCATGTAAACATGGCAAGGACTTCAGGGTCATTTAGCATCCGAAGAGAGAAATATTAAAAAAACTGCTGCACTTGTTAAGACTACAAATACCAGCCCACCCTCCGCCCGTGAAAAAAGCAGTCGTTACAAAAATATAAAAAGTAGGGTCGCCTCTGCTCTGCAACCGTACCCCTGCCAGCCGCTCACCGCTGCGGGGCGCATCGCGCTCACGGGCTCACGGACCACGCCAGAGCCCGGCGCCGCGTCCCAGCCTTAAGGGAGGCAGCAGGCCCAGGTAGTGCTCCTCGAGGCGGTGGCTGCCTTTTCCTTGGGGACTGTGACGCCGGCGAGGGGGCCGTTGGGAGTTGGCCGGCGCATCCCCTGCCTGGAAACTGGAGCCCGGGAGGCTGCTTTCCAAGCTCACTGCTTCTCAGTCCAGCTCCTGCCTTTCTGCCTTGGGACTTGCTGGGTCCCCAGACTCCTGTGCTGGCCTTGGGCTCCCTAACTGCCCGCTGGGAAGGCGGGGGGCACACCTGCTCCCACTCTCTGGAGGGTGGGTAGGGCCCTGGCCAGGTGTGCTAAGCCACCAGGGAAGCTGCGGCGAGGGGGGGATGCCCACCCCCAGCCTGGGCAGGTGCAGGTGCTGCGGGAGCCCTGCCTGTCTGGGAGGGCAGCCAGCAGCAGGTGTGGAGGCAAAACACTGCACGAAGTGAAACATGTTTATGCACTTCCGACCGACCGCACGTGTATGTGTGTGCCGCCAGGCGTGTTGGCCAGTTCATGGGCAAGAAATGGGCCAAACGCAGTTTGCAAGGACTCGGCGGACACTGTGGAGACTGGGTGACTGTCTAGTCCTGGAGGAGGCCCCTGGGGCTTTGGGGCCCCGTCAGTGTCTCGCGGTTCCTGCTCTCGCCAGCAGAGGGCGGTGTATGTCAAGGCTCAACCGAGCCCTGGGCAAGAACCATTGCTGGGGAAGAGCAAGATGGATCCCCTTGCCACCAGGCAGACGCCTCACACACCACTGGCCCAGGTGTCAGCCAACCCGTCACCCCCAAAGCCTCGTGGGTGCACGGAGTCCTTGCTACCTGGTAGCCTGGTCCCCTGGCTCACACCCCCTCGTCCCCTGCAGGACACGAGGGAAACAGGACCCACCACCATGGCCTGCATCCCTGCCACCCATGCTCCGCCTGCACTGAGATGCGCTGTCTGCCTCCGGCCAGAAGGGGGCGCCCCGAGCCTGCAGTGGACTCGGGGGGAGGAGGGGGCCCCCGCTGGGAGGCTGGGTTCTGCACCAAAGGTTTTATTTCACACATCATGTGGCGGTCGGGGATGTCCAGTCCTCTCCGGGGTGAAGCCCTGCATTTCCAGCCTCTTGTTCCTCAGAGCAGCCTCTGACCCAGCCCGCGTGTGCTTCTCACCCCGACCAGCCCCAGGAGCGGTGGTGGCGGCGGCGGCGGCAGCAGCAGGTCCAGACAGCGCCCCCCACAGGCGGGCCACGTCCCCTCGACTTTGGTTGCATCAAAAAACAAGAAGAAAAACAGTTTCTGGGACATCCCCATTCAGGTTGGCTGGGAGAGACGTGCTCCCCACATCAAGGCACAAAGAAGGAGGCTCCTGGGGCAGGACGGCGAGGAAAGCGGCCGGTGGCCTGGCGGGCCTGAGGCAGGTCGCCGGGAGGGGCGCAGTGGGGGGCGTCGGGCCCGGGGCCTCAGGCGAACTCCCCGAGGAACTGGATGTGGAAGTCCTTCACCCTCTGCAGCACCGTCTTCAGCTTCTCCACGGGCGGGAGGATGGTCATCCTGGGGAGAGAGCAGGTCAGCCTGGCCGGGAGCCGCCCGCAGAGGGCACAGGGCAGAGGGCAGAGGCGCGAACCCTGCGGCTCGGGCCCCCCACCTGCCGTCGGGGGCACGAGGAGGAGCGGGCCAGCTGCCCTGTCCACAGCCACGGCTCCAGCCCCGACAGCAGCCGCTCGCACAGCACCCGGCTCCTGTCGAACCCCTCTCCCCCCATTCACAGGCTGTTTTTATTTTTCAAACTTTTAAAAAAAGTTTTTATATTTTTATTGATTTCACAGAGAAGCATCCGTGATGAGAGAGAATCATGGACCACAGCTGCTTCCTGCACGCCCCACACTGGGGATGGAGCCCGCAACCCAGGCACGTGCCCTGACCGGGAATCGAACCCTGGCCTCCTGGTCCACCGGTCAACCCTCAGCCACTGAGCCACGCCGGCCGGGCGCATACATGGTTCACCCAAGTGACACATGCAAACAAAAGCCACAGCCAGGGCAGCATTAGGCCCAGCAGCCCGGCCATCATGGCAGGCGGTCTGCAGACACGGACGACGCACAGACCTCCCGGAGCGGACTCCCATGTCCTACAGACTCAGGCTCCCGCTGGAGGGGCCTCCATCTCCCCGCACGGTCTCGTCCAGGGAGAACCCCGAGGACTCCCACGTCCTCCAGCCCCGAAGGCAGGCAGCTCTCTGGGTGAGCCTTGCTCGAGGGGGAATGGCCAGCCATCACGTGTGTCCACGGGGGCACGCTGCCCACGACCCTGGCCGGGTGGAGACTGGGCCCAGGTGCTACCTGAGCTCATGACGGCTCTTTTTTAGCGTCTGCCCAGGGACATCTGAGGGCCCTGCGCGGAGCAGGAGCTGTCCCGGACGAGTCTGGCCTCTGGGGAACCCTGGGGACGGGAGGGGCTCCTGCTCGCTCAGCCCAAGGGCCCATCACGCGGGGCCGCTGGGAACTTGGTGTTCGGATGCGGGACCTCCACGGGCCTGTGGGACAGCGGACGGCACCGCTGAGCCCCGAAGCCAGATGCGGCAGTCGTGGGGTGAACGGGGACTCGAGTCAGCGACCAGCGGGAGCTTCCCAGGTGGCAGGTGATGGATGGAGTAAGTGAGGGGGGGGTGGCCCAGGAGTGACCCGGGCACGGGGCATGGGGCTCTGCAGGACAGCGGGTGGGGGGGGGGGGGCAGGTAACCCAGGGCGGCCGGGCTGCACGCGTCTCAGACCCTGCTGGGCGCTCCGGAGCCCAGGTTCCCAAGACAAGAGGGTGGTACCTGAAGTGGTAGGTGCCTTCCCGCTGCCCGAAGCCGCTGCCGGGAACCACGCAGATGCCCGTCTCCTCCAGCAGCTTCATGCAGTAGAACATGTCGGGGGCCATGTTGTGGGCCTGCGGGGACAGGCCGCCTCGGTTCACACGGCTTTGCACAACCACGCCACCAACAACTCCGCCAACAGAACCGGAGGTTCCTTCCTGCGGCCGGGCCCCCCCTCCCTCCCTCCAAGGGCCCCGGGACCCGCCAGACGCTGGGTGCTGCTGTGGCCGGTGCGGGGAGCAAGGCCTGGGGGAGGCTGGGGGTGGATAGACTTGATCCTCAAAGTAGGGTCTGTGGCGCCGCCCGAGAAACTGTTAGAAGCGGATCTTGGACCCTCCAGGCTTCCTGAACCCCAAGTTCGCGGAGGGAAGCTCTGGGGCTGATGGCCGGGGAGAGGGGGCGAGAGAGGGCCCTGCCTCAGGTCCCAGCACCCACAGGGCCCAGATCAGCACGCCGCCAGCCAGCACAGCAAGCAGGGGCTGGGCCTCGGGGGTCGCCTTCAGCCCAAGGGCCCACGGAGCGCAGAGCCCAGGCGAGGAGCAGCCCCAGCCCCACAGTCCCGGGAGCCGGAGAGGGCCCGCCGGCGCCCACCTGAGCTGCCTCCACGGCTCGGGGCGGGAGGAAGATCCGGGGGAAGGCGTACATGGCCCCCTGCAGGGGGTTGCAGCGGATTCCCGGGACCTGGTTGAACAGGTCTTCCGTCAGCTTCGCTTTCTTGGCCAGATTGCTCAGCACGGACTCCTTCTCCTGACGGGACAGGGAGCGGGTCAGCACCGAGGTCACCGCGTGGCTGCCACCACCGGAAGCGGCCCTTCGGCGCCAGGACCGGGCGGACGGCCGGACGGGAGGGCGAGCCTGCGAGCGTGAGTCCCGCCAGGTGTTGTCACTTGCTATCGAAAGGGTCTGAATGGCCCGGCCGGCGTGGCTCAGTGGTTCGATTCCCGGTCAGGGCACGGGCCCGGGTTGCGGGCTTGATCCCCAGTGCAGGGCGTGCAGGAGGCAGCCGGTCCGTGATTCTCTCTCATCACGGATGTTTCTGTGCTGTTTCTGTCTCTCTCCCTCTCCCTTCCTCTCTGAAATCAGTGAAAACATGTATCTTTAAAAAGGGTCTGAATGGACCACTTTAAGCGCTGAGGCCAGAGGCAGGCCATGGTCCTCTCTGGGTGCCCCTCCGTGGGGCCCACAGGGAAGGTAGAGGAAAGAGGTGTCCACATTCACCCCAACACTCGCCCCGCCGCACCCTCAGACTTCGCCTCCTGTGGTGCTCCCGCGCCCAGAGGAACCACGCGTGCCCCCCGAGAACATGCCCTGGGCACTGGGCCCTGGCTGGGGGCGGGGGTGGCGACGGGCCCCGGGCCTCACCCTGATGAACTGCTCAAAGGACTCCTCCCCGGGCCCCGGGGGGTTCACCACGATGTCCATGGCGGCCTGCCCTGACACGGGTGGGCACAGGCGGACCGAGAGCAGTTTCACCAGCTGGCCTTTGATCTCGGGGTGCAGGTTGATCACCTCCATGTAGCCTCCCCGGTAGCCGCACCTGCAGGGAGGAGGGGCAGGAGACGCACTGAGAGCCATCCGCCAGCCGGAAGCTTCCGGGGCCGTCCCCACGCCTGACAGAGCGGCGGGCCTGCCGAGCTCCTACCCGGGGAGCGTGATGGGAAGGGACATGTGCACACGCGTGTCTGCTTACATGGAGCAAGCGCACGCTCTCTCCTCTCTCCCCAAGGTGGGGGCGCTGGGGCAGCAGCCTCAGAACCAGAGAAGGACCCACAGGCCAGGAGGGCAGGCCGGCCCCCCAGTTGCCCTTGAGTGACCTTGTGGCCGCAGCCTGCCCTGGACATCCCCCGCCTTGGACTGTTATGTCACGGACACATGCTTTCATCTTGGTTGAGCTGCTGTATTTTGGGGCCTCTTTGTTACAGCAGCTGAGCCTGAACCCCAACTGATACGCTAGCCTCGTTCCAGAGGGGCCCGATTCAGGCCTGGCACCCCTGCACAGGGGAAAGGTCCTTCCCGGGGCACCGGTGTGGACGTTCGCTGGGTGTTTTGCTGCCTGAAAACAGCGTCAGCCACGGGAGCGCAGCGCTGAGAGCAAGGGAGGGAGGGAGGCAGCGCACAGCCCTGCGGACAACCCCCAGCCGGGCAGCTCTCCCCGGGCTCATGCTGACGGGGAGCAGGTTCTGTGACTCAGCGCCGAGCGGAGCCAGGCTCACACAGGGTCGAATCCTATGCAGACAAGCTGAGATGTGCTTTCAGAATGAGACCTGCCCCCTCAGGGCATCTTCTGGGCCCGCCCCCGCCCCCCCCCCCACCCCCCGCTCGGGACTGACTGACAAATGCAGACTAAAGACCAAATGCAGGCACTGAGGCAGGAACCGGCCCCCTTCCTCGCTGCACCCGCACCCTCAACCTCGGGCAGGGCATGACGACACCCCGCCAAACGCTCTCAATCCCTGGCAGACGGCTTCCTGCCTGACCCCTGGACTGGGCTCCCCATGCAAGCACACAGGCCCGGCACCCCAGCAAGGCTCCCTTCCGCCTGCCCTCAGGCCCGGCCTGGCTGCGGACGCACCCGTACCAGGCTGGCCCCGCACCAGGCTGGCCCCGACCAGGCTCCCGGGGGCGTGCGGCCCGTCTGGCGTCCCAGAGCAGCAGAGGCCGTGGTTAGGGAGGCCCTCGCTGCGGGGGCTTGACGGGGGCGGGGGGGGGGGGGGCGAGGCGGGGGACACCTACTCGCCCATGTAGCCCTTGGAGGTGGAGTGGAAGGAGGCGAGCTCCACGTTGCTGGAGTACTCGGGCCCCAGCTCCGAGAGCACCTTCTTGAAGGAGTGGAACCGGCAGTCGGCGGAGTACACGTTGTCCTGGTACACCTGCGGACAGGGGCTCGGCTCGGCTGCTTCCGGGACCAGCCGCACGGCCGGAACCTTCCCGAAGGAGGAGGCCTCGGCCGGACGCAGACGCGTCCTCCCACACGAGCCCCCACCCGGTCTCCAGACCTCCTTCCCACTTCGTGTGACCAGCGACGAGACAGAAGACCCCCCCCCCCGCCCCCCGGCCCGGGCAGGGGCACCTGGGAGCACGAGGCTGCTTCCTTCCAAGGTCAGTGACACGAGCAGTTCCCGGCCTGTCCCGCCTCACACCTGCCCGGCTGGACCTGCACGGCCTCTGTCCCTGTCCACTCCACGTGCACCCCCCAGACCACCGCCCCCCCCCACCAGACCACCACCCCCCCCAGACCACCGCCCCCCCAGACCACCACCCCCCCCAGACCACCCCCCCCAGACCACCGCCCCCCCAGACCACCCGCCCCCCAGACCACCCCCCCAGACCACCCGCCCCCCCCAGACCACCCCCCAGACCACCGCCCCCCCAGACCACCGCCCCCCCAGACCACCCCCCCAGACCACCGCCCCCCCAGACCACCCGCCCCCCCAGACCACCCGCCCCCCAGACCACCCCCCCAGACCACCCGCCCCCCCAGACCACCACCACCCCCAGACCACCGCCCCCCCAGACCACCACCCCCCCACCAGACCACCCGTCCCCCACTAGACCAGTAGTCGGCAAACTGCGGCTCACGAGCCACATGCGGCTCTTTGACCCCTTGAGTGTGGCTCTTCCACAAAATACCACGGCCTGGGCGAGTCTATTTTGAAGAAGTGGCGTTAGAAGAAGTTTAAGTTTAAAAAATTTCTCAAAAGAAATTTCAGTTGTTGTCCTGTTGAGGTTTGGCTCTGTTGACCAAGGAGTTTGCCGACCACTGCACCAGACCAGCCGTCCCCCACAGACCAGCCGTCCCCCACTAAACCGTGGACAGGAGCAGCTCCCATGCCTGTTGGTTCTCTCCTGTCCTTGTGGCCGCCGCACCCCGCGGCACGCCCCCCAGCACCCACTCTCCTGCTTGAGAAAGGGCCCAATTTGCCACGGGGAACACCTTCCCTGCTCTACCTTCCCTGCTTTCGCTCTGCAGGTTTGGGGGGCAGGGCCTGCTCACTTTGCAGCCTGCCACCCCCGCCCACAGGGAGCGGTTCAGCAGTGGGGGTGCCCGCCGCCCCAGGGCGTGCAGTCCTGAGGCCTGTGCTGGAACCGCCGGGAAGAAATGGCTTTCCAGGCGGGACGTTAGGGGGCCTGCGTGCGGGGCCCACAGGCCGGGACGGAACGGGAGAGACTCCAGTTTGAGACGCGCTTTGAGCCCCGGGACCCGCCCCACACCTGTGCGTCCAAAGCCTTCTTTCCTCTTCTTAAGGGGTTGGCGTTAGAGTTCTGGGGTCTATAAACCGAGAGTCTAAACCGGCGTAGGGATGGCGCAGGTCACAGTCTCAGAGGTGGACCCCCCAAAACACCCAAGCAGCTCGGTCAGGCCTGGATGCGCCCCCAGAAGAGCGAGACCCCCCGCCCGCCGCGGGGCAGCTGCTGCTCGTACCTCGTCCGCCAGGAGGAAGAGCTCCTCCTCCCAGGCGAAGTGGATCACGTCTTCTATGCACTTCCTGCTCTGCACTTGGCCTGGGCACCGACAAACCGAATGCAGGTCGTTAGAGTGTCCCCAGGTAAGAACCCCCCCCCCCCCCAGGGACGCGGGCGTCACCCCTGCTCCCTGTGACCGCGAGGGCCCGCCTTCTCCCGTGCTGTGCCTGATGGGGTGTAACACACAGATACACACGGAGTGGCCGGATGATGATGATCTCTGAACGCACCATCATCTGGCCGCTCCGTGTCTATCCCATAGAATAAAAGGCTCATATGCAAATGGTCCCCTTGACTGGGAGTTCGACCAGCAGGCAGGCCGGCCAACCACCCATGTCCCCTCCCCCTGGCCAGGCTGGCCGGACCCCACCCATGCACGAATTCATGCACCGGGCCTCTAATATATTTATATATATACTGAGTGGCCAGATTATTATGCGGTCAGAGATCATCATAATCTGGCCCCTCAGTGTATATGCACATACATTACTTGTATATGCATATGTATCTGATGCAAAGCAGTACATCGAGTATGTTACCCTTTGGTCACAAATGAAAATACCTGTACTCTTGTCTATGCAAGAACAACCATGTCTGACAAAGTAGAACGGAACAGCTGGTATCTGGCCTTGAACTGCCTAAGCGATGAAGCAGCTCCTCGGCTTGGGACCAACCAGTGTCCCGCCAAGCAAGGCCGACCAGGCTACCTTGAAGCAAGCCCAGGGTTCTGGGATTTGGGGGGAGGTGGGAGGTGGGAAGGGCAGCACCCCTGGAGCTCCAGGTGGGTTTCTAGCTGCCATGCCCCATCTCCCAGCAGTTTCACCCACTCAGACCCCAGTGTGCACAGGGGGCCCTGCCCACTCATGACGTTACTCCTGTAAGACCTGCGCATGGTAGCATGCGCTCCCACCACCAGAGACGGTCATTTCTTCCCAGGCAGCCGGGTGGATGGCTGTCCACACCCGCCCGGAAGTCACGGCCCCTCTCACCTCCACAGGGAGGCAGGGACTCCCTGGGATGAGGGACTCGCTGCTCCGGGGGAGGGACCAGCAGCCTGGCTGGGAGCTTGTTGGAAATGCAAATTAGCCCAGCCCAGCCAATCACAGCAGAGCGTCCGGGAGTGGGGGCCAGTGGCTGGTTTCCTTGAGCCAGCTGCTCAGAATACTGATGCCCCCAGAACTCTGGGGTGCGGCCTGGCCTGGCATTTCTAAGAAGCTCCCTTTGTGATTCTAAGGTACAGCCAGGATGGAGGAGCTGCTCCAGCCGCCCGGCCAGAGCATTCAGCCCCACTCCCGGAGCCAGTGCACACACACACCAGGACAGCCAGCGGCCCGGTGGCGGGCCTCCAGGGTTCCAGTGGCCCGTGCAGCGGACGTCCCCAAGCGGCAGGTTCCACAGCGTCCTGGGCCCTGACCCAACCCCTCTCTGCCCAGGCCCCGTTCTCAGCACCCGGGCGGCATCCTAATCACACCAGGGCCTGCGGAGCCAGCAGCCCAGAGAGCCCAAAACGGGCGGGACTGTGCTTTCTGCTTTTTAAGAAAAATATGCAAAATTAGGAGTGATTTTCAGCTTGTGGAAACAGTTTCTGCTTTTGTTTTTATGTGGCATTTCCTGTTAAGGCCTCCAAGAAACACAAAACACACCCCCCTCAGTGTTTTCCAGAAAAACAGCCCGAGGCCCACGATGAATGGGAGCCTCGAGGAGGAACTGCAGATACAAGAACAGGAGAAAAACTGGTCTGAGCAATCGCACAGCCCTGCCCAGGAGAAGGCCAGCCCTGCCCAGGAGAAGGCCACAGCCCTGCCCAGAAGGCCACAGCCCTGCCCAGAAGGCCACAGCCCTGCCCAGGAGAAGGCCACGGCCCTGCCCAGGAGAAGGCCATGGCCCTGCCCAGGAGAAGGCCACGGCCCTGCCCAGGAGAAGGCCACGGCAGCGGCAAAGAGGACTTCGCATCATTCCTTAACTCTTCAGCGCCCAGATGCGGGCACACCAGCCCTTGCCCCGCCCCCGGCACCGGCGAAGAAGGAGGAGCGGCCACACCTGTGGGGTTCCCGGGGTTGATGATGCACAGCACCTTGGGGTCGCAGTGCTCCTTGGCCTCCCGCACGGCCCGCCGCAGCTCCTGCACGTTCAGGGCCCAGCAGTTCTCCTCGTCCAGGTAGTAGTTCACCTGCACGGCGCCGAGCTCGGAGATGACCGCCGAGTAGAGGGGGTACTGGGGGATCGGGATCATCACCCCCGTCCTCGACTTGCCGCCCCCCGAAACCAGGATCTTCAGGATCGTCTGCAACGGAGACAAATCGCCATCGTCCAGGCCCCCCCCCCCCCCCGCGGCTGACAGCAGGTGAGCCAGAGGCCCCAAGCCCGGCCTCGCCCCGCCTCGCCCCGCCTCTCCCCGCCTCTCCCCACCTCACCCCGCCTCTCCCCGCCTCGCCCCGCCTCGCCCCGCCTCTCCCCGCCTCTCCCCGGCCTCTCCCCGCCTCTCCCCGCCTCTCCCCGCCTCTCCCCAGCCTCACCCCGCCTCTCCCCGCCTCTCCCCAGCCTCTCCCCAGCCTCTCCCCAGCCTCTCCCCACCTCACCCCGGCCTCTACCCAGCCTCTCCCCAGCCTCTCCCCAGCCTCTCCCCGGCCTCTCCCCGCCTCTCCCCGCCTCTCCCCAGCCTCTCCCCGCCTCTACCCAGCCTCTCCCCAGCCTCTCCCCAGCCTCTCCCCACCTCACCCCGGCCTCTCCCCGGCCTCTCCCCGCCTCTCCCCAGCCTCTCCCCAGCCTCTCCCCACCTCACCCCGGCGTCTACCCAGCCTCTCCCCAGCCTCTCCCCACCTCACCCCGGCCTCTCCCCGCCTCTCCCCGCCTCTCCCCGCCTCTCCCCAGCCTCTCCCCGCCTCTACCCAGCCTCTCCCCAGCCTCTCCCCACCTCACCCCGGCCTCTCCCCGCCTCTCCCCGGCCTCTCCCCGCCTCTCCCCAGCCTCTCCCCAGCCTCTCCCCAGCCTCTCCCCAGCCTCTCCCCGCCTCACCCCGCCTCTCCCCAGCCTCTCCCCAGCCTCTCCCCGCCTCTACCCAGCCTCTACCCAGCCTCTCCCTGCCTCACCCCGGCCTCTCCCCAGCCTCTCCCCAGCCTCTCCCAGCCTCTCCCCACCTCTCCCCAGCCTCTCCCCGCCTCTCCCCGGCCTCTCCCCGCCTCTCCCCGCCTCTCCCCGGCCTCTCCCTGCCTCACCCCAGCCTCGCCCCGGCCTCGCCCTGGCCTCTCCCTGCCTCACCCCGGCCTCTCCCCACCTCACCCCAGCCTCGCCCTGGCCTCTCCCCACCTCTCCCCACCTCACCCCGGCCTCTCCCCGGCCTCTCCCCGCCTCACCCCCGCCTCGCCCCGGCCTCACCCCGCCTCGCCCCAGCCTCTCCCCGGCCTCGCCCCAGCCTCACCCCAGCTCTCCCCGCCTCACCCCGCCTCGGCCTCGCCCCGGCCTCACCCCAGCCTCTCCCCAGCCTTGCCTCAGCCTCACCCCGGCCCAGCCTCCAGTGCAACCCTGGGGGGAGGGGGGGTGCCTCACTTCCTGGGCCTCACTGTCACCTGTAAAATGGGGTCTGCCGTAAGAAGAAGCAAAATCAAATGCTTTCACGTTCCCAGCACCGTGCCGGCAGAGGAGGCACACGGTGCGAGCCGAGTCAGAGAAAGGGCCGTGTCGCCAGGAACGTGGGCTCCCCGAGGGCCTAGGGCGCCTCCCCCACGGCAGCTCCGGAAGACGGAACAAGGTAAGGCCCGCAGCTCCCGGGGTGGCGGACACAGCAGGGACCGCGGGGCCCCACTCCCTCCCAGGCCTGCCTCCCGGACAGGACGCTCATGCACTTGCCCCTAACATGCAAGGCTGCCCTTCGTGGGGCCAACCACCAGCCCCTCCCACGTACAGTAATGCCGTCGCTCGCGCCGGTGGTCAGGTAGATGTTGTCGGGGTCCGCAGGCACGCCACCGTCCCGCCGGGTGATGTAGGCGGCCACGTCCTCCCGGATGCAATTAACGCCCTGGCTGGCGCTGTAAGAGCCTGTGAGACACCCAGCGACACGGTAACCAGGGCCAGTCGGCCATCTCCCAGCACACAGCTAACAGAGGGGGAGGGTTTGGGGGGGCTCAGCGGGGCCCGACTCCCACTGCTCTGAGCTCTGGGATCATGGTGAGCTGTGGAACCACCTACCTAGGCCTCATCCACCCACCCTCTCATGCATCCACCACCCACTGACCTGCCCACCCACCCTCTGTTCTCCCAGCCACCCACGCAGCCACCCAATATTCGCTGAAACCTTGGCTTCTAACAGTGAGATGGTGCCCATACCTGGGTCACCTGCCCCCTGGGACTTAGACGCAGCCCGTGACCATTATCAGTCATGACAGCTGGGATGGCTTTTTAAAAATATATATTTGTATTCATTTCAGAGAGGAAGGGAGAGGGAGAAGCATCCATGATGACAGGGAATCACTGATGGCTGCCTCCTGCACGCCCCACACTGGGGACTGAGCCCACAACCCAGGCCTGTGCCCTGACCGGGAATCGAACCCGTGACCTCCTGGTTCATAGGTCAATGCTCAACCACGGAGCCACGCCGGCCCGGCTGGGATTGCTGTTTTAATCACCAGCGCCTACCATGGTCCACCAAACTAGACAAATGTGCCACCCACAATGCACCGCCTGCCCACCCAGGGGTCCGCAGCCCTGACCAAAACCAAGCCCAGACCATGGGGGATTCTAACCCATTTAGGGTTAGAATCGGGGCCACCATCTACATGTAGTGCAGGGACAGGCAAAGCCAGTTTCCAATGCCGGGCATCAGCAGCACAGTGGTGACTGCTCGGGCTTAGGGTGTCGACTGTGAAGCGGCAGAAGGTAGCCATCTTCCTGCCCCCGGCTCACCCGCCCCCCCGGAATTCCCAGGCCCTCGCCCACCAGCCGCCCCGGCTCCTGCAGACCTTCTGGCCTTTGCCTTTAGATCTCATCACGCTCCAACCCACACGGAGCCCCCAAAGCTCACATCTAGTCCCTGCCGGGTCTGCCCTGGAGCCACGGCCTCCCCAGCCTCTGTCCTGCCTCTAACTCCTCCCTGGCTTCACTTTGTGCAGGGGAGCCCGGGCCGCTCCCACGCGGGCTGATGAGAGTCCTGGTGGGCGGGGATCACGGCCCGCATCTCCCGTGCATCTCAGCCAGAGCACCTGCCCCTGCTGGGCCGGGCCCACACCCCACACCCCACACCCCAAGGGGCCACCTCTCAGGACCAGCCAGGAAGGGAAGCATAAAGGGACAGAGTCCAGGGGGAGCGGAGGGGCGGGCAGATGACAGAGAGGCCGAGGGTGGCTGAGCCCCTGCGGGGTGAGCGCGAGCATCCCTGCCCCACTTTCCGGAACATTCGGGCGTGTGCCCTCAAAAAGCTCTAAGAGCAACTGTGTGTCCCCCCACCATCCCCTGCCCCGGGGTCTACAGAGGGAAGCCGATCCCCAGCACAGGCAGGCGCTGGGCAAGGAATGGGGCAAAAATAAACAGAAAAACCAGCAGGAGATGGGAACAAAGAGCAGAGGGCTGGAGTCCCATCTCCGCAGGGAAGGGAGAGAGAATGTCATTTTCATATCACAGGGGCCTGGCTCTGGGGAGGAGGCTGGGCAGGGCTGGGCCTGGCTCTGGGGAGGAGGCAGGGCTGGGCTGGGCAGGGCCAGGCTCCCAGCAGAGAGGCCCGTAGGCCAGGCGATGGGGCAGGGGCGGACACTGTTGGAACCATGGAAGCTGCCAAAGGGGGTCCGAGGCCTGTGGCAGCGCTATCCTCCCCCAAGGACGGGCCGCCAGCCCCCAGGCCATGCCAGACGAGCCGGGAGCACTGAGCCTCCACCCGCCTCCTGTGGCTGAGGCCAGGCCCTGGTGAAACCGTCGGCTGACGGAGGGCTATGTCCACGCGGGCTCCAAGGCCAACCCCAAACCCAGCCTCCCCTCCACCACAGATGGCATGTGCTGGTGGGACCACCCACTGTCTTCCCGATCAGAAAGCGTAAACAGGAGCCCAGCCCGGAAGCTGGTGAGCCAAGGGCCAGAGCGATGCACCCATTGTTTAGTCGAGACAATGGTGGTCAAGCAATTTCCTGACCGAAGAGCCGCAGAGTAAATCTGTACTAATATTTACTGACCTTTCAGACTGCCTGTCACCGGAACTGCCTGCCGGACTAAGGGCTCGATGTGCATCCAACATTGAACAAAAGGCTGGCAGGCCTGGCACCAGCGAAGTCCTCCCCTTGTGTGGGACTCTCCGCCTGGCCCCCAACTTCCAAATTATTATTTCCTGTCTTGTCATTTGCCCACGGCCCTTCTCCAGATCCCGAACCCTGAACCCCACGGGATGTGCCTGTTCACAATGTACCCCATCGGCCCGCAAACAGGAGGCTCACAGCCGGAGGCTCACAGCGGACAAGAGGACCCAGCCACCCGCCACGCTCACTCCCGCGCACACCTATCGGCCAGAACACTCGTTCCCGGCCCCTCCGCCCTCCGGGACCGGCAGGCGGGCCTCACCCAGGCTGTTCCCGCCGCAGGCCTGCAGGATGCGCCGGGCTCGCTTCTTGGCATCTTCCGGGAAGCTGGGGCTGTCCAGCAGGTTTGGGTAGGTGCACAGTGCCATTACCTGGGGGGACAGAGGCGCGGGCTAGGCTCCTGCACCCCCCGCCCCAGAACGCCAGGAGGGGCACGAACAACCTCGGGCAGGACAACTCTGAGGCCCGTGGGCCCCGGGGGAGGGGTGCTGGGTGATGGGAGGAGCCCAGGGACAGGAGGCTGCCGCTCAGCCCCCAGCCCCGACGCTGCCAGACAGGCCAGCGGCTCATGCACCCCTGGCCACAAGAACCAGGGGTTTCCTGGGCAGGAGGCCAGGACTGAGGGGGCAGCACAGACCCCTCCCGACGCCCAGGCTGAGCCCCCATCCCTGGCCCGGGTCACCCCCCTCCTCACCATCACCCCGTTCCTGGCCAGAACAGAAGACCAGCTCAGCTTTCTGTCTCTGGAACAGAAACCCACCCTCACCTCACAAATGAAGAGGATGAAGCCGGGACGTGTTTGCCAAAGTAAACCCAGCTCTGGGGCAGGCCCCAGCGGGAGCTGAGGAGCCATGTCAGGTGCGCGGAGGGGGTTGCACGGCTCTGACCGGCTGGGTGACTTGGAGCCTGGCTTCTCTTCCTTTGCACGGGGGCGGGG
This sequence comes from Corynorhinus townsendii, assembly GCA_026230045.1. Taxonomy (NCBI): domain Eukaryota; kingdom Metazoa; phylum Chordata; class Mammalia; order Chiroptera; family Vespertilionidae; genus Corynorhinus; species Corynorhinus townsendii. The sequence continues at coordinate 1,906,546 of JAPDVU010000011.1, read as the reverse complement.
GTGGGGCGCGGCGGGAGTGACCCGGCCTACCCCTCCCGGGGCCCTGCGGGGAGCAGGGGGGCTGGAGGGGCCAGCACAGGTGGGAGAGGCCGGGCCTCCACGGGCCCTGGCAGGCCGGGGTTTGGAAATGCCAGCCCCCCCAAAAGGCTGAGGAAGCAGGAGCCTATGCTGCTGGAGCCCCACCCTCTAAACTCCCTGCTTCCTGGGCAACCAGGACCCCCGACCTCCCAGCCTCCACCTCCCGGGGGAGCCAGCCGGTTTGGTCTGATCCATTTCCCTGTCCTGGCCCAGCTGATGTGCACCGACCGGCAGCCTCCTGTGAGTTCCCTGCAGGCCGAGCCCGTGGTCCCCATCCCCCACCCAGAGAGCAGGGCAGGGGAAGGGGAACCGGGCTATCCAGCCCCCCCGCCTGCCCCACCTGGACCAGGAGCCACACGAGGAACACGTCTTGCTCCCAAACGGGCTCCGATTCCTTGTGGGAAAATCCAGCCCCAGCTGGTCTCCGGCCTCTGTCTGGGAGACCCTGTGGCTTCTCCCCTCTCCCACCCATCCCACTGCTCTGGCCCATGCAGCGTCTCTGTGGCTGACGCTTAAGCCTGCCTCCTGGAACCCCAGGCTCTGGGCTGGGCCAGGGGCCAGGCCTCCACAGCCATCATGCCATCGAGGCCAGCAGCCCTCCCAGGCAGGGCAGGCTGAGCTTGCCAAAGCCACCTGGAGCCAGCACTCACCTGGGAAGCCTCGCTACCCCCCAATGCCCGCACCAGCCAAGCCCCAAACTCAGCAACCAGGACCCAGCTGAGGCAGAGCCTCCCTGGACCTGGTCCACCGGGGAAACCCCCCCCACCCCCCATGGGCTTGGGAATTTCAGACAACTTTGCACGGGGCGGGGGCTGAGGGAGACAGCGGGCGCTGGAGGGGCCGCTACTTCACGGGCACCCCCGTGGGATTCTGGTGCCCGCCTCGTCCTGAGGGGCTGGCCAGGCAGGGAGGGAGGCAGAGGTGAGAGGAGACGGCCGGCCCTCCCCGTGGCCTCGGCCTCCAAGGGCGCGCTCACCTGGCGGAGGAAGGTGATTGGCTGCTGGCCCATGGCCTGGGCGTCCCCAATGTTGGCACGGATGACCTCGGTGAATGGCTTTTTGATGCCCTGAGCAGACAGAAGGCGACAGCTGGTTAAAGAGCCTCTCGGACGCCGGATTCCCGAGGCCGAATGACGGTCCCACGGGCCGTAACCAGCAGCCCTTTCCCAGCCTCACCAGCTGTCGGGCACAGTGCCAAGCCGGGGACCCGCCGGTCCCACTGACCCGTCACCACCAGCCCGTGAGGAAGAAGGAGCATTCGTCTCACTTTACGATGTGGACGCGGCTTCGAAGGCCTCAGACACGTCCCCGAGGCCACAGAAACGCACACACAGCGCTGGGGCCCGCAGCCAGAGCCACGGCATTCTTCTTACCCACGCGCTCCGCCATCCCCGCCCTCCTCCCCAAAAGGCCACAAGGCCCAGCCTGTTCCGCCAGGGCCCCCGGGGGGCAGCTGCAGGCCACAGAGCGGGCGGCCTCAGAGCCGCGTCTGAATGTGGGTCCTGGGCACCCGCGGCGGAGGGAGGCCCAGGTCACGGGGAGAGGCCCCCACAGCCCCCACTCCCGCCCCCGGGGCAGCTCCGCCTGGACAGCCCAGTAACCGGGACTGCGGACGCCCTCCCACCCCTCCCGGAAGACCCGTCGGCAGGGAGCGCTCAGGGTCATTCCCTGCAACCTTGGCCTTGCAGGGTGAAGAACGTGGGCTGATTTCACGTTAGGAACACAAACAACAGCGGGAAGACAAGACCGGCTGAGGAGCAAAATCAGGGCCAGAGCACAGAAAACAGATCCCAGGGAGCGGAGGCGCCCGCCAGCCCTCAGGGGTTGGGCATCGAACTGTGAACCAGGGGGTGGAGGTTCGCTTCCCGGGATCAGGGCCGCGGCACAGGCCGGGGTTGCGGGCTCGATTCCCAGTGGGGGGCGTGCAGGAGGCAGGCAATCCACGATTCTCTCTCATCATGGATGTCTCTCTCTCTCTCTCTCCCCCTCTCCCTTCCTCTCTGACATTAATAAAAATATATACAGCCCTAACCCGTTTGTCTCAGTGGATAGAGCGTCGGCCCTCGGACTGAAGGGTCCCGGGTTCGATTCCGGTCAAGGGCATGGACCTGGGTTGTGGGCACATCCCCAGTGGGGGGTGTGCAGGAGGCAGCTGATCGATGTTTCTCTCTCATCGATGTTTCTGACTCTCTATCTCTCTCCCTTCCTCTCTGTAAAAAATCAATAAGATATATTTTTTAAAAATAATAAATAAAAAAATAAAAATATATATTAAAAAGAGAGAGAGAGAGAGCACGAAGGAATCAGAGACCCCGGTGAGGACACCACTGGGGGTGACAAGAGCACGGGGTCTGGACGGAGGGCAGCGGGGATCTGGGACCGTGGGGGTGCACCCAGCTGCCTGACTGCAGGCTCAGCCTGGAAGAGTGAGAAGCAGCAACAGGTTCGAGGCCCTCCCGGGGCAGCTGCAAAGATCATCTGAGACCAACAGGGTGAAGTGCCGTCGTCATCTTACAAAGCTGCCAGGAGCGAGGTCGCCAGGCGCCGGTGCGGGGAGAAGGCCGTGGGGCCAGGCGGCGGCAGTGCCCAGGGGTGACCGGGTGGGAGGCCGGAGGCACCCTCAATACCCCTGCTGAAGGCAGGAGGCGGCCACTTTAGCACTGGCCTCTCCCCGCTTTCTCACACCGTGTGAACAAAAGCAGCTTGAGGGAACTTTCCCTTTAAAAAAAACCTTTTTTTAATTGATTTCAGAGGGAAAGGGAGAGGGAGAGGGAAACGTCTATGATGAGAACCATGGCCCGGCTGCCTCCTGCACGCCCCACACCGGGGATGGAGCCCGCAACCCGGGCCTGTGCCCTGACCGGGAATCCAGCCCTGACCTCCTGGGTCCTAGGTCCACACTCAACCGCTGAGCCACGCCGGCCGGGCAGAGCTCTCCCTTTTATAATCAGTAATACACACCTTCCGCAAAGACCAGTGGGCTTACCGGTGAAAGCAGCTGCCGGCCAGGTGTTCCCGACCCCCCTTCCCACCCCTCAGCCCCTCCCCCATAGGAATTCTCCAGGGGCTTCTGGAGGCCTGGGGGGGCGTGAGGAGGGCACCCCAGAAATGACCTTCGCAAGCAGGGCCTGACACGTGTCCAAAAGCCATGTTTCTGCGGGGGAAGAGGCCTCTTCTTCCCCTGGTGCCCTCTGCCCAGTCCTGGGGGCTGGCCAACACGGAAAGCTGCCCCGGGGGCATGGAGAAGGAGGCAGCGTCCCAAAGGCCAGCGGGGCGGGGTGCTGCCCGCTGCTCCGGGACTGGGCCACGGGTGAGAGGAGGCGCCCAGAGACAGGCAGCAGGCGGGCGTGTGGCCTCAGGGCTCATCTGGCAGGCGCAGGAGGGAGCCAAGAAGGCTAGGGACAGGAGTGGCCCAGGCCACAGTGCAAAGGGGCGGGCCTGACACCCCCCCCCCCCCGGGCGCAGGCCTGGGCTCCTGGCACGGCCTCCTCTGTCAGCACTGCATCACCCAGCCCCCCAGGCTCAGCCCCCTGAACGCAGGTGACCCCCATGGCGTGGGCACAGCCCATTCTTCCGTAGGGAGTCACGTTCTGGGCCGGGAACCCGCACAGCTGAGGGCGCTCCGCCAGCCCGTGCAGGGGAGAATAATGCCTGGAGCCTGCCCTGCACGGCTCAGCCAGTCACGGGTCTGGGAACACGGAGCACCTCCTTTCTCGGGCCCGGGGACTATGATGGATGAGCGGGGGTGGGAGCCAGCCTGCCCAGCCAAGGGCTGCCACACAGGACACTGCCCACACCGCCTCATCCAGGCCTGGCAGGCACACCAAGGCCACCAGGCCTCAGCCTCGCCCCTGGGGCCTGCCAGGCCAGCAGGTGGCATTCCTTCCCCTTGAGCCCACCTGTCACCCACCTGCACCCACCCTGCCCGCTGCCTGGCTGTGGGCTCTCAGGTGAGTTCTACCCACGGGGCTCCCTTCTCACCCCTCGACCTGAGCAGAGATGGGGAGCAGGCTGCCTGCGGCTTGCACGGTGTCGGTTAAGAGGTATCAGGGGCCTTCTGTGAGTCCTACAAATTTCTTTCTTTTCTTTCTTTTTTGTTAATCCTCACCTGAGTGCATTTTCCCGTTGGCTTTTAGAGAGGGTGGAAGAGAGGGAGGGAGGCAGAGAGAAACACTGATGTGAGAGAGACACATCAATTCGTTGCCTCCCACATGGGCCCCAACTGGGACCGGGGATTGAGCCTGGAATTGAACCCAGGACCCTTCAGTCCACAGGACAAAGCTCTATTCACTGAGCCAAACCGGCCAGGACTTAATTTCTTTCTTTTAAAGCAGCCACCTACTGGAAAGGAAATGACTCTTCGATTTCACCACCTGTGCCTGCCCCGCCCCTTCCAGTTTTGGTTCCCAGCGGCTGCAGGCACAGCCGGGGCCTCCGAGGTTACCTGCTCACACCCCCATGTTGGCAGCAGTGACTGCTCTTCCCTCTAGCTAGGGAAGTTCTGCCCCAGCTGCGGACATAACAACCCCTCCACCCCCTTCAATCCAAAGCAGGAAGGACAGGAAGGCAAGGGCCCGAGGAGGCTGAGGAGGGACTGACAGATCTTCAAACTCCGCTGCCTGCAGCTCTTTTAAAGTGCTGCTCCCAGTGGCCACGGACCGGAGACGCTGATGGGCCCTTCCCTCGGAGGTACCGTCAGGAGGAAGGAAAAACAGCCCCACACAGACGGGGCAGGAGGAGAATGCTCCCTTTCACATGCATGGCACTGCCCTCGGCCCTCGGCCCTCCTGAGCATTCTCCACGCCCATCACAGACGCGGGAAGGACGGGGCTCGCCAGGGGAGCCACCCTAAAGCCAAACACGGAGCCACGTGGCCAGCCAAAAAGCCGTTACTGTTTGCAGAGCACCTGAGACGGAGGTGGTGTAAAGGCCTGGGTAGACAAAGCCGTTGAGGCTCACCCCAAGCCACCCTCCTCCCGACGCATCCCTGCCCGTCCCGTCTAGAACCGAGCGGGACCACTTATAACCAGTCCAGTTTTCATCACTGCAGTGACACCGAGCTGGAGAAGCCAGAGCTGGGCCAAGCCAAACCAAAAAGGAAAACGCGGGGAATCCAGGGCTCTCCGAGGGGTGACGCTGAAGCCAGACTGTCTCCGGAATGAGGGGTTGGGGGCGGGGCGGGGGGGCTGTGCTCGCCTGGCCGGGCTCTCTCACCAGCACCAACAGCCAGGCACCCGGGACCCAACAAAGGAGAAGGGAGGAGCCAGCGAGGGCACTAGAAAGACAAAAAGGTGGACAAAAAGAACGGCTCAATTCACGCAGAGGTAGGGCATGGGGTGGGGGACGTCTGTCCCAGAAATCATAGCGTGTGTCTGGCTCGAGTGACCAAGAAATGTGTTCACCTGCGACCATCGCGACATACCCCCCCTCCCCCCGGAAACCCTTCCTGCTCCCGCACCTTCACACCCAAACCGGGCGCCTTAAAAGCCTGAGCCCAGCACACACGTGTCTCAGCCACCTTTCCCGTCTCATCCGTCTCATCTCCCTCTGCCCAGCAACTCTCCAAACAGCACCACCTGCTCCCCAAGTGCCCAGACCACCCCACCTCCTCCAGGCTTTGCTCACAGCCCCCTCTCACAGCTCCTCTGTCTGCTGAGAAGTCCCTCCCACCCACCCTTAAAGGTCCGGGGGCGGGGCTCAGGCCCCGAGAACAGAGCAGCCAGCAGTCCGGAGGCAAAGGCAGAGTCCCTCCCTGCCAGTCCTCGTCCTCGGCACTTCCTTCCAGGAGCCTACACCCAGGCTGGTACTTAGCAAAATGCAGAGATAACCCCTGACCGCCAGCCAGCTCTGGAAGCAGAGACATCAGGTCTCAGCCAGGTATCAGCCAGGGGTAGGGCAGCCTTAACCTGCGTGCCCCGCCCGGCCCACCTTGGGGGGGGCCAGAAATCAGCCCCAGCCAGCCTAGGAGCCAGCTTCAAACTTGGCCCTGCAGGGAGCCAGAGGGAGTCGCTGACGCTGGCTGGTCCAGCTCACGGTTTTGAGTCAGCAGAACTGGGTGTCCCAAGCGAGGTGTCTGCAGGCCAAGAGTTCATCCAGCCCCCAAGGCCCCGTGGGGATGGGGACCCGGTGTCAGGGCCCCGTCACGGCCGCCTGCCTCGGGGCAGTAAGTGATCCGGTGCCTCTGAGAGCAAGATCCAGGAACTCCCCACCCCCATTCCGGATCAGAACTACCTTGTTCAACTCCCTCAAACTCTTTTCCTACAAACCCTGGCGCGTTTACCCTGTGACATGCCCCCTCCCCACGCCACTTCACGAAGCCCACCCAGGAATGAAGTCCTACAGGGGCACCCTCACGCCCGTGCCAGCCACCTGGTTGTTCGGGGGGCAGAAAATCACTCCTGGGTGTGTGGTCACTTGACACTCAGCTATGAACTAAGCCAAGATCCCAGCCAGCTGGCCACCAAGACGAAAAAAGTCCCTACCAAGGCCCGCAGGCCCATCTCCGACTACCCGACAACGCACTGGGGGGCGGCTGTGTCCTCAGACAGAGAACAAACTGTGGCTGCAGATCAAGGTCCCACAGGGGACCCCTCCCGCCCCTGCTCTTGCCAGGGACTCACGAGGGCAGGACCCGAAAGGTCTCAGACACGGCGAGGGCAGGCGTGGGGCACAAGCCCTCTCCTCCTCCCTAGCGATCGCCTTCCCCCACCACCACCCAGCAGCCCATCCGGCCCGCCACTGCGCTTTCTCCAAAGGACTCCTCAGGCTCTGCACTCTGACTGCTCCGCCACTGCTTGCTGTCTCTCTGTCCCCGCCCCGCTAAGGATCTGGATTCCAGGCGAGGAAGACAGCCCCCACCCCCCGCCCCGACGTGCAGCGCCAGGCACGACGCGGCTCAACGAGGGACCCGCACCCGAGGGCCTGACTGTGCCGAGTGCGGGGCACTGGTGGATGAAGGGGTGGGAGGAGGGCGTTGTCTTGCTCAAGTCAAGCCTGGTCGAAAGCAGAAGCTGCCGCGGGGGGAGGAAGGGAGTCGGGCGCGCGGACCCCGGCGGAGAACAGCTGCTCTGCGCCCCCATCGCGCCCCCCATCCCCGCGCCCGCGCTCACCCTCTGCAGCTCCAGCTCGATCTCGCCCGCCTTGAGCACGATGGGTCCCCGCACCGCGTACTCCACCGCCTTCACCTGCGGGTTCATTGACTCGAGCGTCAGGATGCGCTCGCGCCGGCTCCGCTCGGGCCGCACTTGGAGCACAGCTGGGGCCTCGGCGGCCGCGCTGCTCCGACAACGGCGCCAGGGGCCCGGGGTCCCGGGGCAGCAGCCCCGCCGGACCAACGCCGCCGCTCGCTGCATCGCGCACCCGCACAGAGAAACCTTGGCACAAAACAAAAAAGAGAAAAACACGTCGCTCACAGCCCAAGGCGGGTACCCAGGTTCCTGCCCCCAAGCCCGGCCAAGCGATCGCCAGCCAGGCTCGAGGACCGTGAGCCCATCCCCCGGCGATCGGACCCTCCACGCGCCACTGCGGAGCCAAAGCGCTGCACAATCGGGGACCGCAAAGGCTGTGCCCAGTGCATGCCTGCAACGTGCCTGTCGCCGCCCGGCCACCCCTCGCCGGCCCCGCTAGCGCGCCAGTCCCCAGCTGCTCTCAGGCTCCGGCGTCCGCTCCCGCATCCCAGCGCCTGGCGTCCGCACTGCCAGGTCCCCTGCGCTCGCACACCCACAGCCCGCGAGTCCGCCCCGGGCTTCCCGCTGGCCGCTGGGTTTTGTAGTTCCTCAGGGTATTTCTGGAGCATGTGTGGAGGGCTGGCGGAACTACAAGTCCCATAGTGCCCCGCGCTGGTCTGGCTGATGGGGGCGGGGCGGAGGCAGGCGCTGGAGTCTGGCTGAATCCCGGGCTGAGCGGGCGGGAGTCGGGGTCTGGCTCAGCCCCCGTGGGGGCCTAGCAGGGGCTCCGCAGGTCTCAAACTTCTGTGAATGTAAAGCTGTTTGCAGATTCTCCCTGGAGGTGCGTCTCCCCCAAACCCCCACCCCCTTCAAGGACGCCCGCTGAAAGCGGGGTTTCATCATCCAGGTGGCAGCGGCTGGCGGGAAGTGGTGGGCAGGAGTTTGGGACTGGACTGCCACTCTTACCCCTTCTGAACGTGGAGTTCCTTGTTGGCAAAACGGAATGTGCCCACAGCCTGTAAGGGTGGGTGGGAGGATGGGAGGTTCCGCACCTGGCATGGCACGTGGTCGGGCTTCTCCTGGCCCTTCCGTCCCAGCTCTCCCCCACCTCCATGCCCCCTTCTTATCTCCTTCCAAGCATCGGACATGATCTTGCTCAGATACTTTTTTCTGGTTTACGGTCCTCCTCCATGGAAGCTCCAGAATGGCTGGGGCAGCGCGTTTCCTGGTATGACCGCCCCTCTAAGGGTTCCCAGCACGTAGTAGCCGCTCTAAATGTTGGCTGAGGAATGAATGCTTAACACCGGATGGATTATTTTTACGTTGACTTCAGAGAGGAAGGGAGAGAGAGAGAGAGAAACATCAATGATGAGACTCATTGATCCATTGATCGGCTGCCTCCTGCACGCTCCACACTGGGGATCTGAGCGAGCCCACAGCCCGGGCATGTGCCCTGATCCGGAATCAAACCGTGACCTCCTGGTTCATAGGTGGATACTCAACCACTGAGCCACGCGGGTAGCCATGGGCTACCCGCCCACAGGTAAAAGCTCCCTGGCTCACCCGGGGCCCATGCAGAGCAGGAGACACCAGGTCTGAGACACCAGGTCCCACAGTGAGGGGGTGGGAGAACTCGCTCACCTACCCGAGCCTCAGCTTCTCTACGGGCAAGTAGATTGCATAAGTGACCTTCAGGCCCTTTTCCCTCTGGAAATTCTGGGCCTACACCAGCTCCTTCCCAGCCTCTGCCTCACAGGCCAGCCTCCAGGGGACTCCCCGGGGAGCTTAGCTTTTCTAAGAACTCCCTGTCTTCCACGTCATGTTCTCACCCGCTCTGCGCACTTAGGGAGATGCACATCCAGACACTCCCATCTGTTCCCCCCCCCCCCGCGCCCCCTCCACCCCAAAACACACGTAACCTTGACCTGCAGATGAGCAAAGCATAGGCCCTCACTGCCCACCCGAGGGTCAGTGCACTTCCTGCTGCTCTACCCCCATCCGAAGGGACAAGGGAGCTGGACGGCTGGGCGGGCTTAGAGGGTGAGTACACATTCATTTGCACGACCGGGCACACCCACGCGCAGCACACAGCCCATGACCGCGGCTCCCACGTCATCACTGCAGGAAACAAGTGCGTGTCCCCATGATGTCCTTGTGAGAAGAGCGCTCCCTTGCCTTCTTGTGAGCCGCACGTGCCAATCTGCCAAGCACGTCTGGCCTCTCCCTGCGTTTGCGCCTGGTAGGCCTCAGGGAGGAAGAAAAGGCAGGCGTCATCCCCCTCGTACAGGCGCGGCTCAACGAGGTTGATGGGCTTGTTTGGGTGGCATTTAAGTGCAGAGCAGGGAGCGGGGTTGCTGGCCCAGGGCTGCGGCCCCGGCGTACAAGGACCAGGCTCCCGGGTTCGGACATTTGAGTGGCCTGTTGGAACGCACTGCGCCCTTAAAGGCTTGGAGGTGGTAGCTGTGGTGATGGGTGGGGTAACTGTGCTCTCTGTCCCGTTTTTGCCCTCCAGAGCAGGTAGGGGTGGGGCAGAAGGAAGCTCCTAAATACATGTATTTTTTAATATATTTTTGTTGATTTCAGAGAGGGAGGGAGGGAGAGAGACAGAGAGCGAGAAAGAGAAACAGCAAAGGTGGAATCATGGACCGGCTGCCTCCGGCACGCCTCTCCCTGGGGTTTGAGCCGGCAACCCGGGCCTGTGCCCCGACTTGAATCAAACCGTGACCTCCTGGTTCAGAGGTCAGCGCTCAACCACTGAGCCACGTCGGCCTGGTGAGGCTCCTAAGTAGGAGAGATGCCACTGATTGCAAGGACCCTGTGTGTCCCCCCTGAGAATGGAAGGAGAGCTTCAGACACACGGCCAGCTCCCGAGGCTCCTGCAGCTCGGAGCGGCCCGTGTTCGCAGGATTGCGCACTGCGCTCCGTAACACATTCTCACGGGCTAAGTTTTGGGACTGCGGTGAGTCACGAAGACGGCCCCTCCCTGCACAGAGGGTTACAGATGCACAGATACCAACTAGATCATCGCACCCGTGAGCATGTCATTCCTGTGATAACTGCTGGGAGGAGGGGAACCGAGTTGTATGGCAGCTCAGAGCCCAGAGTCTGAGCGAAGGTTTCCCTTAGCAAGTGTCCGTGGTGAGGCTGCCCCGAGGCCTGGCAGGTGACTGGGCAGCAGCAAGTCAGGGGAGAGCTTGCCTCCATCCAGGGTGGTGCAGTCGGTATTCGGCCTCCACCAGCAGTGCCACCTCCCCTACACGGGGCCACCTCCCCTGCTGGAGCCACCTCCCCTGCACAGGGCCACCTCACCTGCACAGGGCCACCTTGCCTGAGGTCGCCATCATGCCCAAGCTGGAGAAGTCTGCTCAGTGCTGAGCAAGACTTGGGACTTGCCCTAGCCAGTTTGCTCAGTGGCTAGAGCGTCAGCCTGTGGACTCAAGAGTCCCGTGTTCAATTCCCGTCAAGGGCACATACCTCTACTGCTACCAATCAATGTGTTTCCTCTCTGTTTCTTCCCTCCCCTCCCCTCTCTAAAAATCAATGGAAAAATATCCTCCAGTGAGGATTTAAAAATAAGTAATAAAAATAAAACTCACCTGCTTCTAAAAAAAAAAAAAATGGACTCAGGACCTGTTAGCGTAGTCTTTGCCCCAGGGCTTCCCGGAGGGCTGGCCGGGCTGGGGCAGGCCCGCCTCAGCTTCTGTCCCGGCCCCATCCTGCTTCCTCCCACCTCCTCTCATGGGACTGGTTCCCCACACCAGCTCCTTGAACCCCATGTTCCATCTCGCTCAGTGGTGAGGTGGACAGCACCCAGGCCAGGGAGCGCTGAAGGCCTGGGGTGTGAGGAGCTCCGGGAAGGTGGAGGGTGCCTGCGGGGCAGACGGAAGGAGGGGGCAGGTCAGAGGTGGCCGGTGTTGGGACAGGCAGGTTGGGTCCTGAAGGTCAGAATTTTGGTCTTGCCCTGGCCAGGTTGCTCAGTGGTTGGAGGATCTTCGTCCATACACCAAGAGGTGGCGGGTTCGAATCCCAGCTTGTGGGTTCAATCTCCGTCAGGGTGCGTGCGGGAGGCGACCAACCGATGCTTCTCTCTCACATCCATGTTTCTCTCTCCCCCCACTTCCTCTCTGCCTAAAACCAATACGAACATCACCTTGGTGTCTTCCCAGACTGTTAGGGAAGGGAAGAGCCGGGAGCGCTCAGGAAGTGAAGTCGTATTTGTTCCCGTGGCCGGGCCGGCCCATGGCCTGCGCCTGAGCCACCAGCAGGCAGGGTGGGAGAAGGTGGGTCCCAGGAAGCCAGCGACGCCTTTTTGAATTCCATGCCAGGCGCCCGCTCGGCTTCCTAGAACGGGTCCTCTGCGGGCTCCCGGCTCCCTAAAAAGGAGCGCTCACCCCCATCTAAGGCCATGCAGTTGCACGACTTGCCATTCCACCCTCGCTGTTTTAAAGTTCCTTCTTAATGATGTGAATAATTGACGAACGTGCTCCTTTCTAAGAGCTGCACATAGGTAAGGCCAAAGTCCTCCCTGGCCACCAGCTCTCCTGGCCATTTTGTGGCCTGGCTGGCTTTGCCCTGTCTCCCACTGCCTTCTGGCTCGTGATCCCCTTCCCTGCTGAGAGAGCGCTTCAGGCCCCCTGCACGGTAAGCAGCGTGGGCCCTGGCTGGTGGGTTGGTTGAGCGTAGTCCTGGGCACAGAGAGGTCGCTGGGTCAGTCCCTGGCCCTGACAATCCACATGCCCGGGTTTCCGGATCGATCCCCAATAGGGGGCGTGCAGGAGGCAGCTGAACAACGTCCCCCACCCCGCCACCTCTCAAAAATCAATCAATACAAAATGAAATGGCTGGCAGCTTCCTCAGAATCTCTGGATGAAGAGGAAGGAGGGAGTCAGGCACAGTGAACAGAGAGGGGCCGTGAGGAGGGATCGCTCAGCCTGGCTCAGCAGGCACCCCTCCTGCAGGCGAGGCAGCAGAGTGGCTCGGGGCCATGTGACCTTCGTTCCAAGGCTGGCTTTACTACCTAAGGGCTGCATGACGAGGCACCCAACCTCTTCGCGTTATGGGTCGGGACTGGCCCTGAGCGGGCCTGTGGGCTCTCGGCTTCACGCAGGAAAGCATTCACAGCACGCGTCTCGGTGGCTTTGAGGGAACCGTGAAAGCTGGGACAGTGAGACAGGAGGGCTTGGCAGAGAAGAGGCGACAGGAGGGCCTGGGTGGGGCGGCCTTTGCTCCCTGGGAAGTCAGAGGAGAGGGGGCCTTGGAGAACGTTCAGGGGTGAGCCCAGGATGAGCTGCCGCTGCCCATTGCTCCCCTGGTTGCAAGGCTCACCTCTCTTTTTTTTTTTAAATATATTTTTATTGATTTCAGAGAGAAAGGGAAAGGGAGAGAGAGAGAAACATCGATGATGAGAGAGAATCATCGATTGGCTGCTTCCTACACGCAACCCTACGGGGGATGGAGCCCGCAGCCCGGGCATGTGCCCTTGACCGGAATTGAACCCAGGACCTTCCAGTCCGAAGGCCAATGCTCTATCCACTGAGCCACACCAGCCAGGGCAAGGCTCACCTCTCTTGCTGGTGGGAATCGTAGGGGAGGTCTCAGGTGGGGTGGGGGGGGCGGGGTTCAGCAGAATTTTCCAGGTGTGCCCTTTCGGGGTTGTGAGCTCCGCTGACTGGTTGGCGCCAGGGCCGGGGTCATTGGCCACGGCCGCTGGTCCTGGCCTTGCCCACCTGGCTTTGCTGCTGTTCTGGGCCTGGAGCTGAAATCCAGCTGTTACCTCCAGGGAGGTGACCTTCTGTGTCCGTAGTAAATTGCTTGGCCAGTTTGTCCTGGGCCTCAGTTTCCCCATTCCACTTCCCAAGGCAGCTTCCTAGCTTGTTACTATCCTGCCTCCGCTTCCTCACCTGAAAAGTGGGGGATGGCAGCACCCCCCCCATAAGGTTGTTATGACAACAAATTGATTAAATGTGCACAAAACACAGCGCCTGGTGTGGGACAGGCCTAGGTGCGTCTCTCTCGTTATTGAAAGGGGTAGGTCCTGAGCAGAGTCTATAGTCAGCGAATCGAATAAAGGGCTGCTTTTAAAAAAAAAAGACTAATAATTGTATTCATTTCAGAGAGAAACATCCATGATGAGAGAGAATCATGGACCAGCTGCCTCCTGCACATCCCACCGTGGGGATGGAGCCCGAAACCCGGGCCTGTGCCCTGACCGGGAATCGAACCGTGACCTCCTGGGTCCTGGGTGGTGCTCACCGGCTGAGCCCTGTGGGCCAGGCCAAATGAAGGGCTGCTTTGCTTGTGGCTGTGAGTCAGCTCCTTAGCTCATCCCTTGTCACATGGAGTGAGAGGCGCCCCCAGGCCTGGGCATCACGCGCCAGGGATGTGGCTCCCGGGGCGGAGACAAGGTCTCTGGGCTGAGGCCATCCCTGCTGAGCGGCATGAGGGACCACCATCCATAGTGAGATGTGATGCACAGACCCCGTCCTAGAACTTTAGCCTCTGATTCAGGGTTTCCCCGCCAGCCTGTGACGCACCCCGATTTCTTTACGAACCATTTATAGGCCTCTCCACTGCCAGGCCTCCCGTGAGCCAGGGGCCAGGGGAGGGGAGGTGGGGAGAGACCGGGATTGAACTTTCTGTGTAAGGCGGAGCGCTGTCTTCAAGAATCCCAGGTCGCAAGCCGGGTGACTCACGGGAGCCTGAAGAACAGGAGCCGCCTGTGTGCCCGGCCTTCTCTCTGAACCCCCGAAGGCTGAATCTCCGCTGCCTCGTCTCGGCCTGGCAGCCAAGGCCCCCGCCAGCCTCTCTGAGTCCCAGCCGCAGCGCCGGGCAGCCAGTGGCACGTGGAGCCGGCACATTTTCTTCTGCACAGACATGGCCACATAAGCCTGCCCGTTTTAAAGTCCTTTCCTTCGCCCTGTATTTCTTTTGTGCGCTTCGGAGTCGGCGTGGGCTCCCAATGAGGCCTACCCCTGGCTGGCTTCATTCTATGGCGCCCGGCTACAGAATGTGGGGAGCTGAGTTGGGGAGTCAGTTGGGAGGCGTATGTCCCAATATGCCCAGGCTGTGGGTTCCGTCCCCAGCCAGGGCACAGACGGGACTCAACCAATGATGAGAGGAACATCAATCATTGATCAGCTGCCTCCTGCACGCCCCACTCTGGGGATCGAGCCACTACCTAGCCATGTGCCCTGACCGGGAATCCAACCCTCACCTCCTGGTTCCGAGGTCCACACCCAACCACTGAGCCACGCCAGCCAGGCTCTTTCTTTTAAAGAAAGGCATTGGCTTCACCAAACGCCCCCGTTCCTGCATGGAGACCCCTGTTCTGGAGGGCTGACGCTGAGGGACTCAGCGTCAGGCCTCCCCTCCCCCGCCCCGCTCCCCGGAACACACAGGCTGCGCTGCATTCCCCAGCTTTCCACCGTTGTCTGTGAGGGCCGCCGCCTCCTCCTCCTCCTCCTCCTCCTCTCCTTCACCTGGCTGCTGTCTTTTCACTGCTGGGAACGTGGGCCAACGTCACGTCCTCAGGGAAGCTCTCCTGGCTACCTGGACTCAGCTGTTTCTCCCCGGGCTTCCGGAGACGCCGTTCTCCAGAAAGCACTGCAGCTGGCCCGTGATTGTGGCCGCGCCGCCTGTCCCCCCAGAGCGGGCGCCAGGCGGGGCCCTATCTGCTTGGACTCACCGCCCCGAGCCTAACGGGTGTGTGGCAAAGGGCTGAGAGGACATGTGCTTACTGAGCACCTACTATGTACGGACGCGTCGCCGTCCGAGGCTTACCCCTGGGCCTGCGTGTCCTCACGCAGATCTTGTCTCTTGGCAGATTATCTTCCAGAGCAGCTGATGCTCAGCCTTTTCCATCTCGTGGCACAGAAATGAATTTCTAAAACCCTGCGGCCCTCCAGAAATGTATTGTATGGTTGCCAATCTAGCAACAACAAGAGGCACAATTTTAATTTATTCACACCGGCGGCTATTATCGTGTTGGTGGCTGTCATTTTTTATTTCATTCTATTTATTTATTGAAAAATATATTTTATTGATTTTTTACAGAGAGGAAGGGAGAGGGATAGAGAGGTAGAAACATCGATGAGAGAGAAACATCCATCAGCTGCCTCCTGCACACTCCCTCCTGGGAATGTGCCCGCAACCCAGGTACATGCCCTTGACCGGAATCGAACCTGAGACCCGCCCCCCCGAGTCCACAGGCCGACACTCTAACCACTGAGCAACACCAGTCAGGGCTATTTATTTATTTTTTGTTGTCATTTTTTAATTTGACAACCCAAGAAGGAAAGAGGTCAGTGCCCCTGGCCAAAGAGTCAGGTATTGCATGTTTAAAACTTCCTGTGCGACACCATTTAATGATCACACACGTTACTCTGCAATCTTTTTTGCTTTTTTTTTAATATACATTTTTACTGATGTCAGAGAGGAAAGGAGAGGGGAGAGAGAGAAACACCAATGATGAGAGAGCATCATGGAGCGGCCGCCTCCTGCACGCCCCGCACCGGGGATGGGGCCCGGAACCCGGATGTGCCCTGACTGGGAATTGACCTGTGACCTCCTGGTTCCTAGGTCAAAGCTCAACCACCGAGGCCCGGCTCCAGGCTTGCTGTGCGATCTTGAACTGAGCCAGGCTTTGGAGAAGAGGCTGTCCGGGGACGGGGGCGGAGGCCCGGCGGCCGGGGGAGCAGCGCTGTTCCCTGGTAGCGCGAGGCCACGCAGACCCGGGGTAAGGCCGAGACCGAAATCTCCTCCGCACGCAGAGCGCAGGGCAGACGCCGCCACAGCCTGGCCCCCGGCCGGTAATTAATAGGGTCTATTAAGGGAAACTTGCCTCTGAGGCATGTCTTGGGCAGGAACAAGATGAAATGGATCCCCACGCACTTGGCAGGGGCCTAAGAAGTCTATGGGGTAAAGGGCGGGGGAGTCGTCGCGGGACGAGTACGTGCGTGCCACCAGGTGTGGGCAGTCCCCTCGCGTGCCGGACCTGGTCAGGACAGCAACCGGTTCCAAGAGCCAGCACCCAGCTGGCCGCGGGAGGCGAGGGAGGGGTGCTGATTCATGTCAGAGTGAATGTCAGCCAGGAGCGGGCCGCCTGTGAGCGGGGCTTCCAGAAAGCAACCTCTGCCCCAGCCCGGGCCAGCTCCTGGGCCAGAGGGCAGCTGAGTCACGGCACAGCCTCTCCTCCCAGGCCGTCCGCCCGGAAGTCCCGCTGGGTGTGCTTCAGGCGGGAGAGCGGGCAGGACAGGGAGCATCTGCTGACTTGGCTCGCCCTGGGTCCCTTCTTCAGGTGACAGGGCCCTGGTGATGTTTCTCGGGGAGCCAAGCCTCCCTCGTTCTCATCCTGACCTCTGCCTCCATCTAGCCAAATTGGATAAGCCATCTCCAGGACTCCTCCCCTGGTCAGTCTAGGCATGAATTTGGACCCAAGTCAAGTCTGGGAGTCTTTTTTTTTTAATACATTTTATTGACTTCCCACAGAGAGGAAGGGAGAAGGACAGAGAGCTAGAAACATCGATGAGAGAGAAACATCCATCAGCTGCCTCCTGCACACCCCCCACTGGGGATGTGCACACAACCAAGGTACATGCCCTTGACCAGAACTGAACCCGGGACCCTTCAGTCTGCAGGCCGACGCTCCATCCACTGAGCCAAACCGGCCAGGGGAAGTCTGGGAGTCTTGAAGAAAGACTCCCAGGACTATGAAGCAAGACGTAGATCTCGTTCATAACTTGGGAGTTTGTGCTCAAGAGAGGAAGGGAGAAGATAGATGGAGACAGATAGATGCCTCATGATTTCCCTCCAGCACCTGGATCCAGCCATGCCTGAAACCCGTATGGATATAATTGTGTCTAAATTTACATACTACATATGGCCCTTAAAGCTATTGACTAAAAAAATTCTCCCATCTTTCTATTTGGCTTAAGCTCACTGTCCCAGGGCTTTGGTTACTTACAACTAAAAGTGCCTTTGTCCAGACAATGATTTTACCTCCTGTCACTCACTTGCTAAATCCAAAGGCAGTGAGGACACCAGTTAAAGCCAGTGTGAGCCTTCTCCTTCCAGAGAGTACACCTGTGCCATTCTCTTCCCCTGTCTTCCCCCACAGGCACGTATCCCCAACCTCTAAGGGACCCCATGAGACTTGCAACTAGGGGAGCAGTGGGCAGCAGCAGCTTGTCCCAGGCTTACCCCCGAATCTGTCTCCAAAGTCCCCTATTCGCTGACTTCCCAGTGAGCTAAGGCAGCCCAGCCTGGGCTCTCCAGTTGCTTCCTGCTGTCACTGCCTAAGTATATTTTTGCTGTGGTCAATACATTCTTGCTTGCTTTTCTACCAAAAAAAAAAAAAAAAGCCATGTGGAAGTCGGTCATTTAGCAAGGGGGAGGGGCAGCCCGACACACCCATAGTTCCCGCACCAGGAGGGTTCCTCTTAAGCCTCAGACTCTGCAGCCTCTTCCCCAGGGACCCAGGCCCTTGGGTGTGCAAGGGTGTCTAGCAACAGACACCCCGAGGGCGGGCCAGTACAGGGAGGTACACACAGGAGCATTCGGGGCCCTGGCAGGCAGGGAGGCCCCGGGCCCCAGGATCCGTGTGGAGGAATTGGTGGGGGGCGGGGGGGAGAGGGGGGACTGTCCTGATTTGGGAGTGGGGACCTGGCAGGAGAGCTGGCTTTGCTGGACTGTGAAACCTGAACCGCAGGGCCAGGCAGGCTGGGACTGGGAATGGCTTCTGTGAGCCAGGGCACCGCTGCCGTGTCACGCCTGCCATCTAGTGCCAGCTGTCACCTTCTGCAAGTTGTTTGTGGCTGCTCCCAGCGGGAAGGCCTTCTGAGGAGGGCCTGTCAGAGGGAGGAAGCCACAGCCTCTGCCTTCACAGCAGGAAAAACCTCAACATCAGACTTTCTATATCATCCCTCCTTTATTATTATTTTTTAAAAAATACTTTTATTGATGTCAGAGAGGAAGGGAGAGGGAGAGAGAGAGAGAAACATCAATGATGAGAATCATGGATCAGCTGCCTCCCGAACGCCCCCTACGGGGGGTCAAGCCCGCAATCTGGGCAGGTGCCCTGACCGGGAATGAACCAAGATTGGCTGAGCTTCCTGCTGCTCTTCCCCTCTTCTCCCACCAAAAATGTACGCGTTTTACTGTTCTGACCGTTCAAATGATGGGAGGGGAGGCGGGGCTGCTACACTCAGGGCTCGGTCCCTGAGGAAGCCCCTGTCCTAATTACGGGGAGATCAAAGAGTGGCTTTGAATAGGCACCCTGGCTCACCGAGAACAGAATACCAGCGATTAGAGACGCCCTGCCTGGTCTCATTGCTTATTGGGAGCCTGGCACCCGCCCCGCAGCGGCTGCGGGGAAAGGTCCCGCGTGAAGTCAGAACCTGCTAGCACCCGAGGCGGGCGGAGAGCCCGTCCTGCTCTTTCTTTCCTTTTGTCTGACCTCTCTGATCCTGCTCCGCTTTCTCAGCGTCTGTCACTTTCCTTGGAGGGCCCTCCCCAGCATGCCCTGACAGAATTAGCCACTGCTTCCTGTGGGTACCTGTGGTGGCCAGCAGCCAGGGCGACGCCCGGGACCCCTGCTTCCCAGGATACGCGCCCCGATTTAGTCCCTTCTCCGCGGAACGAAGCTGACCTGGGTGAGCGCTAGGACAGCGCAGAGGTGAAGTCAGGCCATCCGAGACGCTGCGGATTCTTTCTTGCTTCCTCTTGGACCACTGTTCTGTGGAAGGCCCGCTGCCATGTCATAAGGCCACTCGAGCCGCTGCGGAGAGGCCCCGTGGGGAGGAGCTGAGGCCTCCCGCCAGCAGCCGGGGTGGTGGTTTGGAAAGATGCCCCCAGATTCTTCAAGACACCTCCCTTCAGGAGGTGGGCCTCCATTCCCTCCTTCTCCAGTGTGGAGTGGCCTTGTTGATTCACTACAATCGTGAAGAGCATCATTAGCACCCAAAATTATTATCACCCGTGGCAGGTCCACCGAGCTCAGTGACTCACCGTACATTCCTAACTGGGCAGGTGATGTGGGTGGTCCTGACCCAGGCCTATAGCTCCCTTAGCAAGGGGCAGTCTTTACAGAAAACACTGCCGGTGTGGCTCAGTGGATAGAGCGTCGGCCTGCGGACTCAAGGGTCCCAGGTTTGATTCCGGTCAAGGGCATGTACCTAGGTTGCGGGCACATTCCCCAGTAGGGGGTGTGCAGGAGGCGGCTGATCGATATTTCTCTCTCATCGATGTTTCTAACTCTCTAACCCTCTCCCTTCCTCTCTGTGAAGAATCAATAAAATAAAAATAAAATAAGGAAACACTGCCCAGGGGGTGTGTGTGTGTGTGTGTGTGTGTGTGTGTTTAATTTGCTGATTTTAGAGAGAAAGGGAAGGAGAGAGAGAGAGAGAGAAATGTGATTTGTTGTTCCACTTACTCATGCATTCACTGGTGGATTGCCCTCGGTGCCTGACCAGGGATTGAACCCCCACCTTGGCCTCTCTGGACAAGGCTCTGACCCACTGAGCGACTTGGCCAGGGCTCCCTGGCCATTGTTCTCGTGCGCCTCGGATAACCCACGTCTGAAATGTCCAAGTCATTTTCTTTCCCAGACGCCTCGAAGGCACAGCCCCGGGCACTAGGGCACAAGACCACCAGAGCGCGAGAGCACAGAACCCTCGCTGTTACCTTGCTCCCCTCATCACCCCGTCTCCAGGCGCCATAAATGTTCACTATGAATCATCCTGTCCCACCCATGGCAAAGGCGTGTGCGTTTCTCCATGTCTGATGCAGTCCTGAAGATTCCCCCCTTGGTTTTCTCCCGCCTCCTTAATCTACCACCCATGGAGGCCATGTATCTCCTTTACGTTTTCTCTTCTGATTCAAAATGCGAAACTGTCATTCTCTGGAGCGTTTTCTCAGTCTCCTGAGATCTTACTTCCGGGCATGTTCTCAAAAACGTGGCTCCGATAAACTCTCCTATTTTTAGAGAGAGAGAGAGAGAGAGAGAGTGGAAGAGAGAGGAGACGGCAGAGAAAGATCCATGTGAGAGAAACACATCGATTGGTTGCCTCCTGCACACAGTCCCAACCAGGGTCCGACCAGGGCAGAGCCTGCAAATGTGGTACGTGCCCTTGATGGGAATCAAACCCAGGACCCTTTGGTCCACAGGCCAACACCCTATTACTGAGCCAAACTGGCGAGGGCTCCAATAAATTCTTTTTTTCCTTCTTATATCCAGTCTTTAATAATTTTTCCTGTGTTTTTATTTTATTGTTTTAAGTATTACAAATAGTAGTACATATGTCTTTTTTTTTATCCCCATTGACCTCCCCCCTCCAATAAATTCTTATTAAACTTTTCCCCACAGATGACAATGAGAACTTAGAAATAGTTTAGACATAAATTTTCCTCTGAGAGTAATGCTTTTATTAATCCAACCTAGGTTAGATAAACGACCAGTGAAGGAACAATCTCGTTTGGAACATTGAAAGCGCCACATATTTATACACATTGTGTTTATTCAAAATGTGCTTACAGGCACTTAATGTGCAGAACAGAACTACCGCCCAGACCGTGTCTTGTTTACAATAGAACAGCCAGTTACCAGCGTAACAGCCATTGTCTGTCATCAACGCTGACGGGCCAATTTTCTCTGAGCAAAGTGTACAGTTTCTTAAATTATGTTCTCTCTTATGTTTGTTCCTGTTTATGGAAATGTGATTTCATGTCGACTTCCATATTTTAAAAAATGAACTTGCACTTGTATATATGTTTTTCGCGTCATTTTATGAGGAGTTGATTCTTAGTTTAGTAGCTCTGACTAATGGATCAAAAAGCAGGTGTTTCATGGCGGAACTGGCCCCACAGTGGGCCTTAGGCAATTATTTATTAAGTCCGTGGTCGGCAAACTGCGGCTCGCGAGCCACATGCGGCTCTTTGGCTCCTTGAGTGTGGCTCTTCCACAAAATACCACGGCCCGGGCGAGTCTGTTTTGAAGAAGTGGCATTAGAAGAAGTTTAAGTTTAAACAATTTGGCTCTCCAAAGAAATTTCAATCCTTGTGCTGTTGATATTTGGCTCTGTTGACTAATAATTAAGTAAAGGGATGCATTTTCAATTCCAGACCCTGGGTGCAGGGCGTCAATCAGGTGTCTCCTACAAAGCACACGCCTTTCCCATGGGTGGTACAGGATAATTCATAGTTAACATTTATGGCACCTGGAGACGGGGTGATGAGGGGAGCAAGATAACAGTGAGGGTTAGTCCTGATTAGACTTGCTAACAGTTGCTGAAGGTAACTAAACGCCAGGACCTGTGATGGACGACTTACCTCCCACCCCACTTCACACTCCCGTTTTCCCTCCCGGGGGAGGCGTGCCCAGCACCTAGCTGCATCCTGTGCACTCACTGGTGGAGCCCGACGCCCGTCACCAGGTCCCGCCCTAGCCACGCCCCCACGTCGTTGCAGAACCTAGAGAAGACGTGGTCATTGTCTCGCTGGAGGGTCCGCCCTTCGCGTGGGTTGGTGGGAGCGCGGTCCCATGAGCCAGCGCACGCTGCACCCGCCCCGCCCCCTCGCACGTCGGGCCCCGCCCCTAGCACGCAGGCCCCGCCCAACCTCGCGCATGCGCGCGCGCATCCAGCAGTGCCTCAGTCGGGGCAGCGGGACCGGGAGGGCGGAGGTCTGGCTGCTGATGTGCGAAGGAGGAGCCCGAGTCGCCGCCGCCGCCGCCGCCGCCGCCGCCGCCGCCGGAGAGGACCATGTCTGCGAGTCGAGCCAAGAAAATGAAGATGGCCACCAAGTCGTGCCCAGAGTGCGACCTACAGGTGAGCGGCGGGCCGGCGGGCGAGGGTCAGTCCTACGGGCAAGGGTTCCTCCTGCGGCCGGCGGCGCGGAAGGGGGCGTGGGCTTGTCCCCGGTCGCCCGGCGGTTCCGGTGACAGCGGCGGATCTGTGCCCGTCAGCCCCTGTGTCCTGTGGCCGCCTGGAGGGTGGCTTTGTTCCATTCAGACCCGGGACCCGACTGTCCCCGCCGCGCCCTTGGGTCCTAGGATGCTCAGCGCTCCAGGGCTTTCTCCCACGGCGGAGGGAGACAACGGTGCTCGCTGTGGCAAGAGCGACTGTGGCTGGGAAGTTTCTAGTTTTTAGCTCACCAGCAAGGCCGGGCTTCCCAGGTTTTGCAGGGAATGGCATGATTACGCTGTGGTTAGGGAAGCCACAGCTAGGGCCTGTCACCAGCTGAGATGCGGCAGGGGTCCTGGGTGCCATCCCGTCTCCTAGTAACACAGATGACATTCCACCGTTGTAGGGCTGGCGGGGCCAGAGTGCTAGGGGAAGGGTAACCAACGCCCCTTCTTCGGTTCTTTGGAGAAGTCCTGTTAATATTTTTGTTTTTAATGTTATTTATTTTAAAATATATATACTTTATTGATTTTTTTACAGAGAGGAAGGGAGAGGGATAGAGAGTCAGAAACATCGATGAGAGAGAAACATGGATCAGCTGCCTCCTGCACACTCCCCACTGGGGATGTGCCCGCAACCAAGGTACATGCCCTTGACCGGAATCGAACCCGGGACCCTTAAGTCCGCAGGCCGACGCTCTATCCACTGAGCCAAACCGGTTAGGGCTTAATGTGTTTTTAAAAATATTTTTATTGATTTCAGATTGGAAGGGAGAGGGGGAGAGAGAGAGAAAAACAGAGTATGATGTCAGTTGTGGGTTTTTCATAAGTTCATTTTATCATGTTGAGGAAGGTCCCTTCTGTTCTCACTGTTCAATGTTTTATAGTGAAAGGGGAAAGGCATTGCCATCACCCAGGAAATGCCAAGGGATTTAGGAACTTTGTGTCAGGAATTGGGATCAGAGACCGCCTATTGGACAGAAGATGCTCCTAGTACTCCTATGAGATTGCAAGGCTTGTAGGAGCTGCCAGGAACCAGGGGCAGAAATGTATATACTAGAGGCCCAGTGCACCACATTTGTGCACTGCGGGGGGTAGAGGGGGATTCCCAGCCCATCCTGTGCCCTCTCGCAGTTGACCACCAGGGGGCAGCTCCTGCTTTGAGCATCTGCCCTCTGGTGGTCAGTGTGCATCATAGCGACCCATCTTCCCGCCTTTTGGTCGATTTGCATATTAGCCGTTTATTATACAGGATGTGTGTGTGTGTGTGTGTGTGTGTGTGTGTGCATTTCTATTGCCCCACAGTGGTGTTTCTTTTTATTTTTTTCTTTCCACTTGTTAGTGTCTGGCCCTCTTCCCTTTCCTGTTCCGACTTTTAGACTAATTTTCAGTTCTGTTTTATCATCAGTAATCAGTTTGTGTCCAAGTCTTATTCTTTTCTTCCTTTGAAATGTTTATTAAATGTATATTTTAAAAATATATACATTCCGCCTGCCAGCATAGTAGAGCAGGCCAATAGCTCTCATCCTGGGATTCTGTAATAATTTCCTAAACCAGTTCCTTTCTTCTAGACCAATCCATTTTGTAACTGTTCTGACACTGACACTTTAGGACGTTATTTTTGCCCTTCACATTCAGCATTATCAGACATTTGCTATATTCCTGGATCTGTAGAGGACGAGGAGGGTAGATGTGATTTTTTTGTTGTTGTTAACCCTCACCCGAGGATATTTTTCCATTGAGTTTTAGAGAGAGTGGAAAGGAGAGGAGAGACAGAGAGAGAGAGAAACATCCCTGTGAGAGAGACACATCAAGTGGTTGCTTCCTGCACGGGCCCCTACCAGGGCTGGAGCCTGCAACCGAAGTATGTGCCCTTGACCAGAACTGAACCTGGGACCCTTCAGTCCACAGGCCAGTGCGCTATCCACTGAGCCAAACTGGCTAGGGCTAGATGTGATTCTTATCTCAATGCCTATGAGGAGGTAGAATTTAAATGTAAATGTGATTTCTTCTTTCAAGTTACTTACTGTTTAGTTGAAGAGACCGTAGAAACACTTGAGAAGTCTAATAAATAGTAAGACGTAATCTATGTTCTCTCTTTCTTTCCCCCTCCAGGTTCCTGTTGCGTGTAAATCTTGTCCCTGTGGTTATATATTTATTAATAGGAAACTCCTGAAAGTAAAACAGTCAGATAAGTCATCACCTTTTACAGGTAATTGCAAGTTTACCATCTTTTCAGCTTTTATGGTTTTTGTTACATAGATTAAAAGTTAATTTTTGTTAATTAAATATTTTTTTCTGCTGCTGACGTTATCATATTAAAAGTCTATGAGCCCTGGCTCGTGTAGCTCAATTGAGCATCGTCCCATGTACTTTGTGGTCGCCGGTTATATTCCCAGTCAGGGCAGCCAATCAGTGTTTCTCTCTCCCTTTCCCCTCTCCTTTTTTAAATTTTTATTTTTTTAATATGTTTTATTGATTTTTACAGAGAGGAAGGGAGAGGGAGAGAGAGTTAGAAACATCGATGAGAGAGAAACATCGGTCAGCTGCCTCCTGCATGCCCCCTACTGGGGATGTGCCCGCAACCAAGGTACATGCCCTTGACCGGAATCGAACCCGGGACCCTTTAGTCTGTAGGCTGACACTCTGTCCACCGAGCCAAACGGGCTAAGGCAGAGTGTCTTATTTTAACTTGCCTGAAAATGTCTGTTTTAGATTGTTCTATTATCTGTATGCAGTTCTGAGGTATGAATTCTATTCCTGTGTGCCCTCACCACAGTGGCTTTGAGGTTCCCTGCCCCCCTTATGCATTTGGGAAAACCTTTTGCTTTTGGATTTAGCTCTGTAGTAAAACACGTTTTGTCTTTGATTGTATCTTAACAGCATGTTTGTTTGAAGTAGAAGAGCTGGCTTCTTGCATTCATTAAATCTATGTCGACAGGAAACCTTTCTCCTCAATTTCTATGCCATTTAGAAACAATAGGGTAAATTGCTTTCAGTATATTCAGAACTAAAATAAAGCTACTAATTTCCTAATACCTTATAGTTGCAAGATATTTTTGGCTTTTGGTAATAATATATTATGGCTGAGGTCACATTTTTTTCTGCTCTTGTAATAGAAGATTAATTATGGACTTATTGGAAATAGTGTAACTTAGAATTTAAGCAAGGGCACGTCACCGTCTTGGAAGGCAGAAAAGTCGCTGTGAAGGGATGTGTGTTGATAAGGGGCTGTAATTAAAGCCGTTGAAAGAGAAATCTTCCTCCTTACTGCCCCACGTTTCCCCCAAAAATTGTCCATAATTGAATTGTGCTGAATTTCTCTTCCTTTTTAAAAACAGCCTTCGGTGGTTTAGGACAGGTTACAAAAATGGATTGGTCTAGAAGAAAGGAACTGGTTTAGGAAATTATTACAGTTACAAAATGGATTGGTCTAGAAGAAAGGAACTGGTTTAGGAAATTATTACAGAATCCCAGGATGAGAGCTATTGGTTGTGTTTTACTGGGCAGTGGACTAGAGAGCCATTTAAAACACGTCAAAGGTGCGACTGCTGGGGTGCGGTGCAAACTTAGGCAAACGGTTCTTTCACGTCCCTAAAGTGTATTATTTTTACTCGTCTACACCAAAATTAAGTATGAAGCCAAGAGCAGGGAGGTAGGCTGAAAGAAGATAAAGAGGCCGTGAAGTAGCAGTCATTCAGATCATCTGAGACAGGGAAGGGGAGACCTAAAAACAGTCAGGAAGCATAAGGAACAGGTGTTTACAACCCATCACGGGAAGGGGTTTTCCCAAGCAGCCAATCGATCGGAGATCTTAATTTGATAGCACTGGAAAGATGGAGGGCGTGGAGTTATTTGATAGCACTGGAAAGATGGAGGGCGTGGAGTTATCTGATAGCACTGGAAAGATGGAGGACGTGGAGTTATTTGATAGCACTGGAAAGATGGAGGACGTGGAGTTATTTGATAGCACTGGAAAGATGGAGGACGTGGAGTTATCTGATAGCACTGGAAAGATGGAGGGCGTGGAGTTATTTGATAGCACTGGAAAGATGGAGGACGTGGAGTTATTTGATAGCACTGGAAAGATGGAGGACGTGGAGTTATTTGATAGCACTGGAAAGATGGAGGACGTGGAGTTATCTGATAGCACTGGAAAGATGGAGGACGTGGAGTTAATTTGATAGCACTGGAAAGATGGAGGACGTGGAGTTATCTGATAGCACTGGAAAGATGGAGGACGTGGAGTTATCTGATAGCACTGGAAAGATGGAGGACGTGGAGTTATTTGATAGCACTGGAAAGATGGAGGGCGTGGAGTTATTTGATAGCACTGGAAAGATGGAGGGCGTGGAGTTATTTGATAGCACTGGAAAGATGGAGGACGTGGAGTTAATTTGATAGCACTGGAAAGATGGAGGGTGTGGAGTTATCTGATAGCACTGGAAAGATGGAGGACGTGGAGTTATCTGATAGCACTGGAAAGATGGAGGACGTGGAGTTATTTGATAGCACTGGAAAGATGGAGGGCGTGGAGTTATTTGATAGCACTGGAAAGATGGAGGGCGTGGAGTTATTTGATAGCACTGGAAAGATGGAGGACGTGGAGTTAATTTGATAGCACTGGAAAGATGGAGGACGTGGAGTTATTTGATAGCACTGGAAAGATGGAGGGCGTGGAGTTAATTTGATAGCACTGGAAAGATGGAGGGCGTGGAGTTATTTGATAGCACTGGAAAGATGGAGGATGTGGAGTTAATTTGATAGCACTGGACGTGGAGTTATTTGATAGCACTGGAAAGATGGAGGGCGTGGAGTTATCTGATAGCACTGGAAAGATGGAGGGCGTGGAGTTATTTGATAGCACTGGAAAGATGGAGGGCGTGGAGTTAATTTGATAGCGCTGGAAAGATGGAGGGTGTGGAGTTATCTGATAGCACTGGAAAGATGGAGGACGTGGAGTTATTTGATAGCACTGGAAAGATGGAGGACGTGGAGTTATCTGATAGCACTGGAAAGATGGAGGACGTGGAGTTATTTGATAGCACTGGAAAGATGGAGGGCGTGGAGTTAATTTGATAGCACTGGAAAGATGGAGGGCGTGGAGTTATTTGATAGCACTGGAAAGATGGAGGATGTGGAGTTAATTTGATAGCACTGGACGTGGAGTTATTTGATAGCACTGGAAAGATGGAGGACGTGGAGTTATTTGATAGCACTGGAAAGATGGAGGGTGTGGAGTTATTTGATAGCACTGGAAAGATGGAGGACGTGGAGTTATTTGATAGCACTGGAAAGATGGAGGGCGTGGAGTTAATTTGATAGCACTGGAAAGATGGAGGGCGTGGAGTTATTTGATAGCACTGGAAAGATGGAGGATGTGGAGTTAATTTGATAGCACTGGAAAGATGGAGGACGTGGAGTTATTTGATAGCACTGGAAAGATGGAGGGTGTGGAGTTATTTGATAGCACTGGAAAGATGGAGGGCGTGGAGTTATTTGATAGCACTGGAAAGATGGAGGACGTGGAGTTATTTGATAGCGCTGGAAAGATGGAGGGTGTGGAGTTATTTGATAGCACTGGAAAGATGGAGGGCGTGGAGTTATCTGATAGCACTGGAAAGATGGAGGACGTGGAGTTATTTGATAGCACTGGAAAGATGGAGGGCGTGGAGTTATCTGATAGCACTGGAAAGATGGAGGGCGTGGAGTTATTTGATAGCACTGGAAAGATGGAGGGTGTGGAGTTATTTGATAGCACTGGAAAGATGGAGGACGTGGAGTTATTTGATAGCACTGGAAAGATGGAGGGCGTGGAGTTAATTTGATAGCACTGGAAAGATGGAGGGCGTGGAGTTATTTGATAGCACTGGAAAGATGGAGGACGTGGAGTTATTTGATAGCACTGGAAAGATGGAGGGCGTGGAGTTATCTGATAGCACTGGAAAGATGGAGGGCGTGGAGTTATTTGATAGCACTGGAAAGATGGAGGGCGTGGAGTTAATTTGATAGCGCTGGAAAGATGGAGGGTGTGGAGTTATCTGATAGCACTGGAAAGATGGAGGACGTGGAGTTATTTGATAGCACTGGAAAGATGGAGGACGTGGAGTTATCTGATAGCACTGGAAAGATGGAGGACGTGGAGTTATTTGATAGCACTGGACGTGGAGTTAATTTGATAGCACTGGAAAGATGGAGGGCGTGGAGTTAATTTGATAGCACTGGAAAGATGGAGGACGTGGAGTTAATTTGATAGCACTGGAAAGATGGAGGACGTGGAGTTATTTGATAGCACTGGAAAGATGGAGGACGTGGAGTTATTTGATAGCACTGGAAAGATGGAGGACGTGGAGTTATCTGATAGCACTGGAAAGATGGAGGGCGTGGAGTTATTTGATAGCACTGGAAAGATGGAGGGCGTGGAGTTATTTGATAGCACTGGAAAGATGGAGGACGTGGAGTTAATTTGATAGCACTGGAAAGATGGAGGGCGTGGAGTTATCTGATAGCACTGGAAAGATGGAGGACGTGGAGTTATTTGATAGCACTGGAAAGATGGAGGGCGTGGAGTTAATTTGATAGCACTGGACGTGGAGTTATCTGATAGCGCTGGAAAGATGGAGGGCGTGGAGTTATTTGATAGCACTGGAAAGATGGAGGACGTGGAGTTAATTTGATAGCACTGGAAAGATGGAGGGCGTGGAGTTATCTGATAGCACTGGAAAGATGGAGGACGTGGAGTTATCTGATAGCACTGGAAAGATGGAGGGCGTGGAGTTATCTGATAGCACTGGAAAGATGGAGGGCGTGGAGTTAATTTGATAGCACTGGAAAGATGGAGGGCGTGGAGTTATTTGATAGCACTGGAAAGATGGAGGATGTGGAGTTAATTTGATAGCACTGGACGTGGAGTTATTTGATAGCACTGGAAAGATGGAGGACGTGGAGTTATTTGATAGCACTGGAAAGATGGAGGGTGTGGAGTTATTTGATAGCACTGGAAAGATGGAGGGCGTGGAGTTATTTGATAGCACTGGAAAGATGGAGGACGTGGAGTTATTTGATAGCACTGGAAAGATGGAGGGTGTGGAGTTATTTGATAGCACTGGAAAGATGGAGGGCGTGGAGTTATCTGATAGCACTGGAAAGATGGAGGACGTGGAGTTATTTGATAGCACTGGAAAGATGGAGGGCGTGGAGTTATTTGATAGCACTGGAAAGATGGAGGACGTGGAGTTATTTGATAGCACTGGAAAGATGGAGGGCGTGGAGTTATCTGATAGCACTGGAAAGATGGAGGGCGTGGAGTTATTTGATAGCACTGGAAAGATGGAGGGCGTGGAGTTAATTTGATAGCGCTGGAAAGATGGAGGGTGTGGAGTTATCTGATAGCACTGGAAAGATGGAGGACGTGGAGTTATTTGATAGCACTGGAAAGATGGAGGACGTGGAGTTATCTGATAGCACTGGAAAGATGGAGGACGTGGAGTTATTTGATAGCACTGGAAAGATGGAGGACGTGGAGTTATCTGATAGCACTGGAAAGATGGAGGACGTGGAGTTATTTGATAGCACTGGACGTGGAGTTAATTTGATAGCACTGGAAAGATGGAGGGCGTGGAGTTAATTTGATAGCACTGGAAAGATGGAGGACGTGGAGTTAATTTGATAGCACTGGAAAGATGGAGGACGTGGAGTTATTTGATAGCACTGGAAAGATGGAGGACGTGGAGTTATTTGATAGCACTGGAAAGATGGAGGACGTGGAGTTATCTGATAGCACTGGAAAGATGGAGGGCGTGGAGTTATTTGATAGCACTGGAAAGATGGAGGGCGTGGAGTTATTTGATAGCACTGGAAAGATGGAGGACGTGGAGTTAATTTGATAGCACTGGAAAGATGGAGGGCGTGGAGTTATCTGATAGCACTGGAAAGATGGAGGACCTGGAGTTATTTGATAGCACTGGAAAGATGGAGGGCGTGGAGTTAATTTGATAGCACTGGACGTGGAGTTATCTGATAGCGCTGGAAAGATGGAGGGCGTGGAGTTATTTGATAGCACTGGAAAGATGGAGGACGTGGAGTTAATTTGATAGCACTGGAAAGATGGAGGGCGTGGAGTTATCTGATAGCACTGGAAAGATGGAGGACGTGGAGTTATCTGATAGCACTGGAAAGATGGAGGGCGTGGAGTTATCTGATAGCACTGGAAAGATGGAGGGCGTGGAGTTAATTTGATAGCACTGGAAAGATGGAGGGCGTGGAGTTATCTGATAGCACTGGAAAGATGGAGGGTGTGGAGTTATTTGATAGCACTGGAAAGATGGAGGGCGTGGAGTTATTTGATAGCACTGGAAAGATGGAGGGCGTGGAGTTATTTGATAGCACTGGAAAGATGGAGGGCGTGGAGTTATTTGATAGCACTGGAAAGATGGAGGGCGTGGAGTTATTTGATAGCACTGGAAAGATGGAGGGTGTGGAGTTATTTGATAGCACTGGAAAGATGGAGGGTGTGGAGTTATTTGATAGCACTGGAAAGATGGAGGGCGTGGAGTTATCTGATAGCACTGGAAAGATGGAGGACGTGGAGTTATCTGATAGCACTGGAAAGATGGAGGGCGTGGAGTTATTTGATAGCACTGGAAAGATGGAGGGCGTGGAGTTAATTTGATAGCACTGGAAAGATGGAGGACGTGGAGTTATTTGATAGCACTGGAAAGATGGAGGGCGTGGAGTTATTTGATAGCACTGGAAAGATGGAGGACGTGGAGTTAATTTGATAGCACTGGAAAGATGGAGGGCGTGGAGTTAATTTGATAGCGCTGGAAAGATGGAGGACGTGGAGTTATCTGATAGCACTGGAAAGATGGAGGGCGTGGAGTTATTTGATAGCACTGGAAAGATGGAGGGCGTGGAGTTATTTGATAGCACTGGAAAGATGGAGGGCGTGGAGTTAATTTGATAGCACTGGAAAGATGGAGGACGTGGAGTTATCTGATAGCACTGGAAAGATGGAGGGCGTGGAGTTATCTGATAGCACTGGAAAGATGGAGGGTGTGGAGTTATCTGATAGCACTGGAAAGATGGAGGGCGTGGAGTTATCTGATAGCACTGGAAAGATGGAGGACGTGGAGTTATCTGATAGCACTGGAAAGATGGAGGGCGTGTAGTTATCTGATAGCACTGGAAAGATGGAGGGCGTGGAGTTATTTGATAGCACTGGAAAGATGGAGGGCGTGGAGTTATCTGATAGCACTGGAAAGATGGAGGGCGTGGAGTTATTTGATAGCACTGGAAAGATGGAGGGCGTGGAGTTATCTGATAGCACTGGAAAGATGGAGGACGTGGAGTTAATTTGATAGCACTGGAAAGATGGAGGGCGTGGAGTTATTTGATAGCACTGGAAAGATGGAGGGTGTGGAGTTATTTGATAGCACTGGAAAGATGGAGGGTGTGGAGTTATTTGATAGCACTGAACGTGGAGTTAATTTGATAGCACTGGAAAGATGGAGGGTGTGGAGTTATTTGATAGCACTGGAAAGATGGAGGGTGTGGAGTTATCTGATAGCACTGGAAAGATGGAGGGTGTGGAGTTATCTGATAGCGCTGGAAAGATGGAGGGCGTGGAGTTATCTGATAGCACTGGAAAGATGGAGGGCGTGGAGTAATTTGATAGCACTGGAAAGATGGAGGGTGTGGAGTTATTTGATAGCACTGGAAAGATGGAGGGCGTGGAGTTATTTGATAGCACTGGAAAGATGGAGGGCGTGGAGTTATTTGATAGCACTGGAAAGATGGAGGGCGTGGAGTTATCTGATAGCACTGGAAAGATGGAGGGCGTGGAGTTATCTGATAGCGCTGGAAAGATGGAGGGCGTGGAGTTATCTGATAGCACTGGAAAGATGGAGGGCGTGGAGTTATTTGATAGCACTGGAAAGATGGAGGGCGTGGAGTTAATTTGATAGCACTGGAAAGATGGAGGGCGTGGAGTTAATTTGATAGCACTGGAAAGATGGAGGACGTGGAGTTAATTTGATAGCACTGGACGTGGAGTTAATTTGATAGCACTGGAAAGATGGAGGACGTGGAGTTATTTGATAGCACTGGAAAGATGGAGGACGTGGAGTTAATTTGATAGCACTGGAAAGATGGAGGGCGTGGAGTTAATTTGATAGCACTGGAAAGATGGAGGACGTGGAGTTAATTTGATAGCACTGGACGTGGAGTTATTTGATAGCACTGGAAAGATGGAGGGCGTGGAGTTATTTGATAGCACTGGAAAGATGGAGGGCGTGGAGTTATTTGATAGCACTGGAAAGATGGAGGGCGTGGAGTTAATTTGATAGCACTGGAAAGATGGAGGACGTGGAGTTAATTTGATAGCACTGGAAAGATGGAGGGTGTGGAGTTAATCTGATAGCACTGGAAAGATGGAGGGCGTGGAGTTAATTTGATAGCACTGGAAAGATGGAGGACGTGGAGTTATTTGATAGCGCTGGAAAGATGGAGGGCGTGGAGTTGATTTGATAGCACTGGAAAGATGGAGGGCGTGGAGTTAATTTGATAGCACTGGAAAGATGGAGGGCGTGGAGTTATTTGATAGCACTGGAAAGATGGAGGACGTGGAGTTATCTGATAGCACTGGAAAGATGGAGGACGTGGAGTTATTTGATAGCACTGGAAAGATGGAGGGCGTGGAGTTAATTTGATAGCACTGGAAAGATGGAGGGCGTGGAGTTATTTGATAGCACTGGAAAGATGGAGGGCGTGGAGTTATTTGATAGCACTGGAAAGATGGAGGGCGTGGAGTTATTTGATAGCACTGGAAAGATGGAGGGTGTGGAGTTATTTGATAGCACTGGAAAGATGGAGGGCGTGGAGTTATTTGATAGCACTGGAAAGATGGAGGGCGTGGAGTTATCTGATAGCACTGGAAAGATGGAGGACGTGGAGTTAATTTGATAGCACTGGAAAGATGGAGGGCGTGGAGTTATTTGATAGCACTGGAAAGATGGAGGGTGTGGAGTTATTTGATAGCACTGAACGTGGAGTTAATTTGATAGCACTGGAAAGATGGAGGGTGTGGAGTTATTTGATAGCACTGGAAAGATGGAGGGTGTGGAGTTATCTGATAGCAATGGAAAGATGGAGGGTGTGGAGTTATCTGATAGCGCTGGAAAGATGGAGGGCGTGGAGTTATCTGATAGCACTGGAAAGATGGAGGGCGTGGAGTAATTTGATAGCACTGGAAAGATGGAGGGTGTGGAGTTATTTGATAGCACTGGAAAGATGGAGGGCGTGGAGTTATTTGATAGCACTGGAAAGATGGAGGGCGTGGAGTTATTTGATAGCACTGGAAAGATGGAGGGCGTGGAGTTATCTGATAGCACTGGAAAGATGGAGGGCGTGGAGTAATTTGATAGCACTGGAAAGATGGAGGGTGTGGAGTTATTTGATAGCACTGGAAAGATGGAGGGCGTGGAGTAATTTGATAGCACTGGAAAGATGGAGGGTGTGGAGTTATTTGATAGCACTGGAAAGATGGAGGGCGTGGAGTTATTTGATAGCACTGGAAAGATGGAGGGCGTGGAGTTATTTGATAGCACTGGAAAGATGGAGGGTGTGGAGTTATCTGATAGCACTGGAAAGATGGAGGGCGTGGAGTAATTTGATAGCACTGGAAAGATGGAGGGTGTGGAGTTATTTGATAGCACTGGAAAGATGGAGGGCGTGGAGTTATTTGATAGCACTGGAAAGATGGAGGGCGTGGAGTTATTTGATAGCACTGGAAAGATGGAGGGCGTGGAGTTATCTGATAGCACTGGAAAGATGGAGGGCGTGGAGTAATTTGATAGCACTGGAAAGATGGAGGGTGTGGAGTTATTTGATAGCACTGGAAAGATGGAGGGCGTGGAGTTATTTGATAGCACTGGAAAGATGGAGGGCGTGGAGTTATTTGATAGCACTGGAAAGATGGAGGGCGTGGAGTTATCTGATAGCACTGGAAAGATGGAGGACGTGGAGTTAATTTGATAGCACTGGAAAGATGGAGGGCGTGGAGTTATTTGATAGCACTGGAAAGATGGAGGGTGTGGAGTTATTTGATAGCACTGGAAAGATGGAGGGTGTGGAGTTATTTGATAGCACTGAACGTGGAGTTAATTTGATAGCACTGGAAAGATGGAGGGTGTGGAGTTATTTGATAGCACTGGAAAGATGGAGGGTGTGGAGTTATCTGATAGCACTGGAAAGATGGAGGGTGTGGAGTTATCTGATAGCGCTGGAAAGATGGAGGGCGTGGAGTTATCTGATAGCACTGGAAAGATGGAAGGCGTGGAGTAATTTGATAGCACTGGAAAGATGGAGGGTGTGGAGTTATTTGATAGCACTGGAAAGATGGAGGGCGTGGAGTTATTTGATAGCACTGGAAAGATGGAGGGCGTGGAGTTATTTGATAGCACTGGAAAGATGGAGGGCGTGGAGTTATCTGATAGCACTGGAAAGATGGAGGGCGTGGAGTTATCTGATAGCGCTGGAAAGATGGAGGGCGTGGAGTTATCTGATAGCACTGGAAAGATGGAGGGCGTGGAGTTATTTGATAGCACTGGAAAGATGGAGGGCGTGGAGTTAATTTGATAGCACTGGAAAGATGGAGGGCGTGGAGTTAATTTGATAGCACTGGACGTGGAGTTAATTTGATAGCACTGGAAAGATGGAGGACGTGGAGTTATCTGATAGCACTGGAAAGATGGAGGACGTGGAGTTAATTTGATAGCACTGGAAAGATGGAGGGCGTGGAGTTAATTTGATAGCACTGGAAAGATGGAGGACGTGGAGTTATCTGATAGCACTGGAAAGATGGAGGACGTGGAGTTAATTTGATAGCACTGGACGTGGAGTTATTTGATAGCACTGGAAAGATGGAGGGCGTGGAGTTATTTGATAGCACTGGAAAGATGGAGGGTGTGGAGTTATCTGATAGCACTGGAAAGATGGAGGGCGTGGAGTTATTTGATAGCACTGGAAAGATGGAGGGCGTGGAGTTATTTGATAGCACTGGAAAGATGGAGGGCGTGGAGTTAATTTGATAGCACTGGAAAGATGGAGGGCGTGGAGTTATTTGATAGCACTGGAAAGATGGAGGGCGTGGAGTTATTTGATAGCACTGGAAAGATGGAGGGCGTGGAGTTATTTGATAGCACTGGAAAGATGGAGGGCGTGGAGTTATCTGATAGCACTGGAAAGATGGAGGGCGTGGAGTTATCTGATAGCGCTGGAAAGATGGAGGGCGTGGAGTTATCTGATAGCACTGGAAAGATGGAGGGCGTGGAGTTATTTGATAGCACTGGAAAGATGGAGGGCGTGGAGTTAATTTGATAGCACTGGAAAGATGGAGGGCGTGGAGTTAATTTGATAGCACTGGACGTGGAGTTAATTTGATAGCACTGGAAAGATGGAGGACGTGGAGTTATCTGATAGCACTGGAAAGATGGAGGACGTGGAGTTAATTTGATAGCACTGGAAAGATGGAGGGCGTGGAGTTAATTTGATAGCACTGGAAAGATGGAGGACGTGGAGTTATCTGATAGCACTGGAAAGATGGAGGACGTGGAGTTAATTTGATAGCACTGGACGTGGAGTTATTTGATAGCACTGGAAAGATGGAGGGCGTGGAGTTATTTGATAGCACTGGAAAGATGGAGGGTGTGGAGTTATCTGATAGCACTGGAAAGATGGAGGGCGTGGAGTTATTTGATAGCACTGGAAAGATGGAGGGCGTGGAGTTATTTGATAGCACTGGAAAGATGGAGGGCGTGGAGTTAATTTGATAGCACTGGAAAGATGGAGGACGTGGAGTTAATTTGATAGCACTGGAAAGATGGAGGGCGTGGAGTTATTTGATAGCACTGGACGTGGAGTTATCTGATAGCGCTGGAAAGATGGAGGGCGTGGAGTTAATTTGATAGCACTGGAAAGATGGAGGACGTGGAGTTATTTGATAGCGCTGGAAAGATGGAGGGCGTGGAGTTGATTTGATAGCACTGGAAAGATGGAGGGCATGGAGTTATTTGATAGCACTGGAAAGATGGAGGGTGTGGAGTTATTTGATAGCACTGGAAAGATGGAGGGCGTGGAGTTATCTGATAGCACTGGAAAGATGGAGGGCGTGGAGTTATCTGATAGCACTGGAAAGATGGAGGGCGTGGAGTTAATTTGATAGCACTGGAAAGATGGAGGGCGTGGAGTTATCTGATAGCACTGGAAAGATGGAGGGCGTGGAGTTAATTTGATAGCACTGGAAAGATGGAGGGCGTGGAGTTATCTGATAGCACTGGAAAGATGGAGGGCGTGGAGTTAATTTGATAGCACTGGAAAGATGGAGGGCGTGGAGTTATCTGATAGCACTGGAAAGATGGAGGGCGTGGAGTTAATTTGATAGCACTGGAAAGATGGAGGGCGTGGAGTTATCTGATAGCACTGGAAAGATGGAGGGCGTGGAGTTAATTTGATAGCACTGGAAAGATGGAGGGCGTGGAGTTATCTGATAGCACTGGAAAGATGGAGGACGTGGAGTTATTTGATAGCACTGGAAAGATGGAGGGCGTGGAGTTAATTTGATAGCACTGGAAAGATGGAGGGCGTGGAGTTATCTGATAGCACTGGAAAGATGGAGGGCGTGGAGTTATTTGATAGCACTGGAAAGATGGAGGGCGTGGAGTTAATTTGATAGCACTGGAAAGATGGAGGGCGTGGAGTTATTTGATAGCACTGGAAAGATGGAGGGCGTGGAGTTAATTTGATAGCACTGGAAAGATGGAGGGCGTGGAGTTATTTGATAGCACTGGAAAGATGGAGGGCGTGGAGTTATTTGATAGCACTGGAAAGATGGAGGGCGTGGAGTTATTTGATAGCACTGGAAAGATGGAGGACGTGGAGTTATTTGATAGCACTGGAAAGATGGAGGGCGTGGAGTTAATTTGATAGCACTGGAAAGATGGAGGGCGTGGAGTTATTTGATAGCACTGGAAAGATGGAGGACGTGGAGTTATTTGATAGCACTGGAAAGATGGAGGGCGTGGAGTTAATTTGATAGCACTGGAAAGATGGAGGACGTGGAGTTAATTTGATAGCACTGGAAAGATGGAGGGCGTGGAGTTAATTTGATAGCGCTGGAAAGATGGAGGGCGTGGAGTTAATTTGATAGCGCTGGAAAGATGGAGGGCGTGGAGTTCCTGCATCTCAAAGCACAACTCATACATTTTTATAAAATATATATTTTACTGATTTCGGAGAGGAAGGGGGAGGGAGAGAGAGAGAGAAACATCAATGATGTGAGCGAATCATTGATTGGCCGCCTTCCACACGCCCCCCACTGGGGATTGAGCCCGAAACCCAGGCATGTGCCCCGTTGGTCGGAATTGAACTCCAGACCCTTCAGTCCGCAGGCCGACGCTCTATCCACTGAGCCAAACCAGCTAGGGCAGCACAACTCATATTTTAGTTCAAAATAATTTTTTCTTTTTATTAAAAAATATATTTTATTGATTTCTTTTTTTTAATATATTTTTATTGATTTCAGAGAGGAAGTGAGAGGGAGAGAGAGAGAAACATCAGTGATGAGAGAGAATCATCGATCAGCTGCCTCCTGCATGTCCCCTATGGGGGATTGAGCCCGCAACCCAGGTACATGCCCTTGACCAGAATCGAACCTGGGACCCTTCAGCCCGCAGGCCGAAGCTCTATCCACTGAGCCACACCGGTTTGGGCTCAAAGTAATTTTTTCTGTGGTAGACGCTTATGAAATTACTGGCAGTTGGGTTCCTTTGGGAAAACCAAAAGACTTCAACCTAACACCCACCGGATAGAAACTGAGAAACTGACCCAAACACTTACCCTCTGAATGAGATTGCTGCGGCGTGCCGGGCCGCAGCAGAACCGCAGCGAAGTCGGTGTCAGGTCTGCGCACTCGTGTCAGCCAGGGTGCAGGACGATGGCGTGCTCTTCAGTCGCCTTTGATGCTTGAGCTTCTGGTGTTGGTTTTCTCCACAGAAGTGAGCAACGCCATGTCTTTGAAGGATTTGCGGATACTTTTCTTGTACGAGTTTAAACTCGGGCACAGTGCAGCCGCGGCAAGCAGGAACATCATTTCTGTCTTCGGAGAAGGCTCTGTTAACGAGAGGACTATCCGGTGGTGGTTTGAGAAATTCCGTTCTGGGGACCTGAGTCTGAGAAATGAGCCTCGCGGGAGACCCAGGTCGGTCCTCAATGAAGACGAGCTGCGCGCCCTGGTGGAAGCGAACCCCAAGACCGCCATCCGAGGCCTCGCTGCAGACCTCGGCGTCTCTGCCACCACCATTTCTCGACACCTGGCCGCCATAGGGAAGGTGAAAAAGCTGGACAAGTGGGTGACGGCCGTGGATGGGTGAGCGTAAACCGGTGGTGGGAGACACGACCATCCCTTAAGATCTGAAAGAGCAGAGACTTTATGAGGGCGCCGTGGGTGTGGCGGAAAGGAAACCGGAAGTGATCTGGATAATGGTTGGATGTTGGTGAAGTCCCAAACGTGTTAAAGCTGCCGTTCAACCAGAAAGGGACCTGGTGGCAGTGAGTGGTGTGCAAAAGGGTGTTTCAGCACTGCTCGTTGGCCCGAACTCCTTTCACCGTGTTTTTTTAAAAATATATTTTATTGATTTTTATATAGAGAGGAAGGGAGAGGGATAGAGAGTTAGAATCATCGATGAGAGAGAAACATCGATCAGCTGCCTCCTGCACACCTCCCACTGGGGATGTGCCTGCAACCAAGGTACATGCCCTTGACCGGAATCGAACCTGGGACCCTTCAGTCTGCAGGCCGATGCTCTATCCACTGAGCCAAACCGGTCAGGACTGCTTTTACCGTTGTAAAACGAGCTCGCATTGTCACAGCGGAACTCACAGACCCGAATCGCCCTAGAGCACCCGGCGTGGTCTGCAGACGTGGACCTAGCCTTCCCATGACCACAGTTGACCGCAGACGTCACAGAGCGCCATGGGGAGGTAACTGAATCGGGCAAAGGAATTCAGCGCGTCCATCAGACTCGCCTGACCTTTTAAAACAGATCACCCCTTTTTTTGTCATTTGTAACTAAGAAACAGAACATTCTCCATCTGAGAAGCAGGAATTGAGTATCTTTTAACAAGACTGAATTTTATAAATGTAGTATATTCATTCCTCTAACATTTTGGGAAGTTTATCACTTGGAGAAAGCAGCTAATACTATTAGTGCATATTTTGGTTGAATGAAGCTGTTGTTTTTCTAAAGAAATGCAGCATTTGCCTTTTGACCTACAGAAGGCAATCTCACGTGGTTCACCCCGACCACTTCCTAGACCCCGGCAGAGCCCGGGGACAGAAAGGCACTCAGGGACCCAAGCTGCCAGCTGCTCCGAGGACAGGCTTCTTCCGGATGGTGCAGAGCGACCCAGGGGGTGCACATGCGTGCGGAGCAACCCAGGGGGTGCACATGCGTGTGTGTGTGTGTGTGTGTGTGTGTGTGCGCGCGCGCGTGCGTGTGTGTGAAAGACCTTAGGAGTCGGCCGTGCAGAGACGGAGGTGAGGCGTGTTCTGGGAGGTGAGCGGCCTTGTCAAAGGCCCTTGGGTTCTTGGAACTTTTTTTTTTTTCTTAATTGGCCTCCTCTACGCTCCATAACTAAGCAGCCATGTTTTGAGTGTATGATGAAAATACTTGTTGTATTCGTCCATCGATTCTGTCATCTGGGATGTACCTTGTGATTTCTTCTTGAGGTCTGCTGTGTAGGGACTGGTTGTGGGTTTAACGCATCTGTGGACTTAATCACTTCATCCGTTACTCTTGACCCAACCAATCTGCTTAAACTGGTGTGAGCGACACTGGTTTCAGTGGAAGCCAGCCTCTTGTCTGTCTGTCCCAGTTGTTTCCCTGTATTCTCAATGTTCTCACGCGGTCCGTGGTTTCGCTCTTGGAAGTCTTTGAAAGAATCCAGCAGCGGTGATAGTACACTGGATACTGGGAGGCTCTGGAGCTGATGGGCAGCTCATAGGCTGGGCGAGGAATTGGGGCTGCTCAGGGCCCTCAGTCCCCACACTTGAAGCCGAGAGGCAGACGGGCTCACTTCTCCTTCTACAGGTGGAGTTTGTGTTTCTCCTGAATATTCTGACCTTGCAGGCGCTGCCACTGCTCTCCTTTTTGTTTCAGTGGTACGGAGCTGTCCTTCTCCAAGCCGTAGGCTAAGAGTCTTCTCGATCCAGGTGATGTTTGACTTTCAGCTGGGGCTTAGCCAGTTGCTTTTCTTATCAGGCATGGTCGTGCATTGTGGCAGTGTGGGTTGGTGATACGGTGTCCTCGGGACCTGGTTTTGAATAAAGCAGTGAAAGCACGTTCGTAACGCCGGAAGCCGCGCGCAGGAGACGTGCTCCGCGGTGCTTTTGGGCGATAGTACTGCTTTCCTGTGCTTCCCACTCCGAGTCTTCCTTTTCTGGTGTAGGTGGCTTAGAGGGCCCTCTTAACCTTGTAGCGAGATGGCATCTCCTCGGTGGCACCCAGGGGTAGGGTTGCGGTAAAGATCCCGAGCTGGTGCTCTTCCTGCCCCCTCCCTCCTGACAACCCGCGGTGTCTGTCCCACCAGGAACGGACCCACGGTGTCTGTCCCACCAGGAACGCACCCGCGGTGTCTGTCCCACCAGGAACGGACCGCGGTGTCTGTCCCACCAGGAACGCACCCGCGGTGTCTGTCCCACCAGGAACGGACCGCGGTGTCTGTCCCACCAGGAACGCACCCGCGGTGTCTGTCCCACCAGGAACGCACCCGCGGTGTCTGTCCCACCAGGAACGCACCCGCGGTGTCTGTCCCACCAGGAACGGACCGCGGTGTCTGTCCCACCAGGAACGGACCCGCGGTGTCTGTCCCACCAGGAACGGACCCGCGGTGTCTGTCCCACCAGGAACGCACCCGCGGTGTCTGTCCCACCAGGAACGCACCCGCGGTGTCTGTCCCACCAGGAACGCACCCGCGGTGTCTGTCCCACCAGGAACGCAC
The DNA here is from genome assembly GCA_026230045.1 of Corynorhinus townsendii. NCBI lineage: Eukaryota > Metazoa > Chordata > Mammalia > Chiroptera > Vespertilionidae > Corynorhinus > Corynorhinus townsendii. The sequence goes on along the minus strand of JAPDVU010000011.1, from coordinate 1,865,354 downwards.
CCGCGGTGTCTGTCCCACCAGGAACGCACCCGCGGTGTCTGTCCCACTAGGAATAGATCCGCTGTGTCTGTTGCAGACTGCTCAGTGCGAAGGAGGGTGGCCTCTGGAGGTCCTGAGCCTGTGGCTTTCCTGCAGTCGGCGGTCCCTGACCCAGGCACCATTGGTCACGAAGGAGGAAAAGAGCCCCCTTTTGGGACAGAATGAGGCTTCTCCTCCTCCAGTGTCTTTTCTTCGGCGATCGATGGTGCCTGTTGTCATTTTTGCCGTCGGTGGTGACTTGAAAACACAGAGTGTAAGTGAACAGAAGCAACACAGAATGACTACGTTTCCTCCCTGTGGGCCTCATCTCCATGGCGATGGAAAAGTGGGAACTACAGCTTTAAGGTTAGAACTTTAATCGGGGAGCTATATTGGCTTTTCAGGCGAAATGAGAACTTCACAGACGCAGGGACCTGCCTGCCGGGCAGCCCAGTGCGCCATCCCGCGTTCCCAGGGTCGAAGAAAAGCTGTGAAAGGCTTCTTGGTGGGAACGCTGGGTTGAGTGTCAAAGTAAGGGCGTGGAGATGGAGGCTGCTACATCCCCCCTCCCCCATAGCACTCCCGCCTCATTTTTCAAGTTTTCAGGACCAGGTAGCTTGGGTCCTGACTCTAGGAGGGACCAAAACGTGGCTTTGAGGAGGCATTTTGTCCACGTCCATGATACCTGCCATTAAAGAAGCGCCTGCCCAGCCGCTCTAATGGCTCCCGGTGAGATGCACGCCGAGGCCTCTGGAGCAGCCTCCGAGCAGCAGCAGGAAAGGTCCCGAGCAGAGTCAGAGCGTCGTCAGGGCAGCCTGGGGTGGGGTGGTCAGTGCCAACCCACAAAGGGGACATCGGGAACACTTTCAACAATAAAGAAAGCCATTGGGCAAAAAAGGAAAAAAGAATAATAATTAAAAAGAAATAGCGTTAGAAGCCGGTGGAAAATGGACTCTCCAAGCACCCTTTCTCAGCGTGCTGGATTCTTTCTTCTTTCTGTCGGTGCCTCGGCCTCCTTCACGTCCTTTGACCTCAGCTACTTTGCTCGTGGTGTGCTCTCTGTCTGCATGTTTGCCGTTCCTCTTCACCTTGTGAACTCTAGCCATCATGCACTTTTCCTCCAGGAAGTCTTCCCTGGCTGCCCCGCCCCCACCCCAGGTCAGGTCCCCTTGATGGCCTAAGAATCCCAGTATTGTTCCTGCATAATGTGATCGCAGTGGTAATACATTTATTTGTGTGGTAATATGTGTCTGTCTGTCTTTTCTGCTAGATTATAAGATTCACAGCAGCAGGGACTGAGTGTTTGCTCATAAGATCATACCCCCATCAAGGGCACAAGGTCTAGTACAAGCTTGTCAAACTCACAGCCCGCGGGTCACATGCGGCCCACAGGGAATATTTTTGCGGCCTAGCCAATATAACAGTACGTAAGAAATGCTTTAATAGAAATTTTGTAACTTAATTTTTACAATATCCTGTCGTACATAATTATTAATAACGAACTACAACGTTCGCTAATGACTGATGACTATAATCGGGTTGCATCCATTTCCCTTCCTTATGCACCTTACGCACAGGTGCACCATTTCTCCCCAACTAATACTAGCGGCGAATATTTTAACAGCCGATGGCCACGTGATTAGTCTTGTACTGACTTGTTTGGTGTGCTCAACAGGAAATATTTCGCTTTTGGAGCACAAGAAAAATGGATTTATTTGTGTTACGCTTATTAATTTGTGCAGTTATTCAGTGTCTGGTAAGTTAATGTTCAAGAAAAATATTAATTTTTATTAAAATGTTCTATTATTTTGTTAATGATGACTCATTTATTTCAGCCCTTTGTATTTATTTCATGTCTCTATTGAAATAAACCTACGTTCCTATGAAAATTGAAGCTTTTGTATTTTTGCGGCCACATACACTTAAAGCTTGTTTACTTGGCCCGTTAGCCTCTGAGTTTGACATGCTGGGGCTAGTACATAGTAGACACCTATTAATGTTTGTTCAGTGAATGAGTAAATGCGAGGGCCAGGTTCATCCACTCGTAGAAAACCCTTGTCTTGTTACTGTAAGGGATATATTTGACAGCAAGTAATTAAAAAGCAAATGTACAGTCATTTAAAAAGGTAGGTTTTGTTTTCTCTAACTTATGAAAATGTTCAAACATGTTCAAGTATATTTCATATACTTGAATTTTACAGTGATCCTCTGTAGCCTTTTATGAATAAAGCTGTTATGAATATTCTTGCAGAGTCTTTTTGTGGACATATGTTTACATTTCTCTTGGGTAAATATCTAAAATTGGAGAACCTGAATCATAGGCTATGTGTATATTTCATTTTTCTAGACATTTTCCCAACACGATTATACCATTTTATACTCCCTCTCACTAATATTTGATGTTATTAGTCTTTAAAATTTTTTTTAATCCTCACCTCAGGATATTTATTTCCATTGATTTTTTTTTTTTTTTTAAGAGTGAGAGGAAGGGAGGGGAAGAGAGAGAGAGAAACATCATGTGAGAGACACATCCTGGAGGGTGTGGGCTGCATTTTATTTTGAGCTGTTTTCCGCTAGGGATGCAGGCCATAGTGGGGGTGGCTATGCAGCAGCGCTGTTGGGGGCCCAGGCACTTCCTAGCTGTCTGCTCATCCTTCTTAGGGGATTGAGGATAATTCCATGCATGCCTCCTTGGGAGGCAGCCTCTGAGCTGGCTCCGAGTGTTCCCTGCATCCTGCCGTTCCTGTCCTTATGCAATGCCCCGTCCTCCCGTGTGCGCTGGGCTTAGTGACTTGCTTCTACTAGAACTCAGCGTCCGTGATGGGCTGCCATTTTGGAGATTAATTTATGAAGAGCACGTGGCTTGCTTCGGTCTCACGTGTTCTTCCTGGCTCTATCTTCGCTCGCTCATTCAGGGAAGGAGCCAGCTGCCGTGTTGTGAGGCAGCTCAGCGAAGAGCCCTTTGATGGAGGGGGGCACCAATCCGGTGAGTGAGCTTGGAAGTGGACCTCTCCCAGTTGAGCATTCAGATGAGATTGCACAACCACCTGGGTTTCTGACCCACAGGCACGGAGGTAGTATTTTTAAAAAGTATGTTGTTACTGATTGCACAGAGGAAGGGAGCGGGAGGGAGAGAGAAACTTCCATGATGAGAGAGGATCCCGAGTCCTTTTTAAGCCCACCTCCTGCCCAGGGTGACAAAGACCCTGCATAGCTGAACATGGCCGCCCTCTCCGTACCTCTGCCCCGCACGTGGTGTGCCCACACCACCAAACTCCCCTTGCTGACACTGCCCCACCCCACCCCACTCCACCTCACATCCTGAGAGATTCAGCTCTGGAGACAACTCTTTAGAAAGCCTTCGAGGACCACCAACTCCCTCAACAGCGGGTCAGGGGCCTCCTCAGTAGCTGTGTACAAACCCTTATTCCCTTTTTCTTTTTGCGGGGAGGGGGGCTGGAAGCTTAATTTTTTAGCTTGATCTAGTAGAACAGTAAAATAATACAATAGGGCGTGGAATGGAAAGTCTTCCTCCTACCCCCGCCGTGTTCTGTACCTTATTTTTCCAAAATACCTTATTTTTCCAATGCACTATTTTGGGGATCATTTTATTGCTCCATATAGATCTAGCTCATTCTTTGGAGGAGCTGCAATGACATTCTGTTTTATGTTTTTATCTATATTTTATTGATTTTGGAGAGAAACATCAATGATGAGAGAGAATCATTGATTGGCTGCCTCCTGCACGTCCCTTACTGGGAATCGAGCCCGCAACCCATGTGCCCTTGGCCGGAATCGAGCCCGGGACCCTTCAGTCCGCAGGCCGACGCTCTATCCACGGAGCCACAACCAGCGAGGGCTGTTTTGTGCATGTTTTAAATTTGCTCACGTCATTTGTTGGCGCACACCTGGGCTGCTTCTGTTTTGCTCTGACAAGCAGTGCTGTCCAGTGAGTGCAACGTCTTTGCACAAGTGGATTTGGGTGGGGAGTATCTTTTCTTCAGATTCTTAGGGAGAGGATTGCTAGATCAAAAGCCAAGTGGATTTCAACCGCTTTCCTCTCCCCATCAACCACCCAACTCCTCTGGAGTCGAATGTTAGGTCGTCTGCACTAGACGGGTGACTCTGAGGGCAGCACTTCCTAGTCTTCACATTCGTGCGGCACACTGGCCCTCAATAAATACTTGACAACGAAATACTGTATCTCGCGGCGCCGACTCCAGGGCCTGGCATGTAGTAGACTCATCAGATGTCTACAGCTCCTCAAAGATTAGACTTACTAACAGTTATTGAAGTTAACTAAACGCCACAACCGGTGGCGACAGGCCTCCCACCCCCTCCTCACCCTCCCTCTCTCCTTCCTTCCGGGGCGAGGCGTGGCCAGCACCTATTGGTGTTCTGTGCACTCATTGGTCGAGCCAGATGCCCGTCATTGTCAGATCCCGTCCGAGCCACGCCTCCACGCTGTTCTCCTAACCAAGAGAAGGCGTGGCCATAGGGTCTCGCGGGAGGGTCCGCCCGTCAACCTCTGGTGAGAATCCAGAGGCGCTTGAGTGGGTGGGTGGGTGGGTGGGAGCGCGGTCCCTTGTCCCACGGAGCTAGCGCACGCCACGTCGCGCCACGCCCCCCTCGCAGCCGCGCCCCCTCGTACGCGGGCACCGTCCCCTCGCACGCCGCGCCCCACCCCCTCGCACGCCGCGCCCCCTCGCACGCAGGCTCCGCCCAACCTCGCGCACGCGCGCGCGCGCACCGGGCAGCGCCTCAGTCTGGGCAGCGGGGCCGGGCGGGCGGAGGCTGGGCCTCTGAGGTGCGAGGGGAGGAGCCCGAGCCGTCGCCACCGCCGCCGCCGCCGCCGCCGCCGAAGGGGAGCATGTCTGCGAGTCGAGCCAAGAAAGTGAAGATGGCCACCAAATCGTGCCCCGAGTGCGACCAACAGGTGGGCGGCGGGCCGGCGGGCGGGCGGCCGTTGCTGGCGGCGGTTGGCTGTGGAGAGGCCCCGTCGCCGGGTCCCGGCGGCCGAGCGGTGGGCCGGCCTTTGGGCTCGGCGGCCGCGGGGCACCCGGACCGCAGGCTGAGCCCGGGGTGGCCGGGCCGGCGCACACCTGGCGGCGGTGAGACGGCCCTGCGGCGGGCGGCGCGGAAGGGGGCGTGGGCTTGTCCCCGCTATCCCGGCGGCTCGGGTGACAGCGGCGGGTCTGCGCCCTTCAGCCCCTCGTGCCCCGACGGGAACGCGCGGCTGCCCCCTGGAGCCGGCTCCCGGCGCCGGACGCCCCGTCCTGCCCGCAGGGTGGCTTTGTTCCCCTCGCGGGGGAGCGGGCACCCCACCGTCCCCGCCGCGCCCCGGGCGGACGCCCACATGTCACAAAAGGGGCCGCAGTGTCATGGTTTTCTATTTCGGCGAGTTTGGAGATCTTTTTTTTTTTTTTTCCCTTCTAAATATACTTCCTAGATCCGTGACGTGGGTCACGGTGCATTCTTTCTTTACGTTGTTTTACACGACGGACTAACGCCCCCGGGCGGCCCCTCCCTCCTGGCGCCCACGACCCCGCCCGCCCCGGCCTCTCCTCCTGAAAGCTGGGCGTTTCTGCTTCCAGATCTTAAAAATAAAAATGAAAAAGCGTACAGATACATGACTCCGGGCATTTGAAATGACTGCTTTCTGCACAGAACCCCTGGTGGCGGAACTGTAATTTTAAAATCCCCATTTATTGTGTGTGAGTTGGGGCAGCATGCCTCCTCCCCTACCGGCGTAATAGCCGTCCCTCCGCCGCCGCCCCCCCCCCGGTCTAAGGAGCTAAAACTCTCAATTAAAACCAGTCGCGAGGCTCTCGTTTCATGCCAGCATGCGGATCTGGGTGTGTGTGTTTTTTCTTTTCCACCGAGAGAATTTTTTCAAAATGACTGCCTTTCCCCTCCCTCTCCCCCCTTCTATTTATTATTTATTTATCTATCTATCTATTTATTTATTTATTTATTAATGAATGATCGGGAGCGGTTTGAAATGGCTGGAGACTTTTCACAGGCTGACTTGGAGTGCGTTCTCTACGGAGCGGTCTCACACACACACGGATCAGCCCTCGTGACAGAGAAAGTGTGTGTGCGTGTTTTATCCCGTGTCTTTCATGGGCCGTGGTGGAGATTCTGACCCGCCCGCTTATCGATGTCCGGCGTTTGCGTGTGCATTCTAAACACGGTGTAGTCACGGCTTCCAAAGCGAGGAGGCCCACTGCCGTTCTTACCCAGAAACCGACTTCGGTAGATTCTGACAAAACTAGGACTCTGCGATGGAAGTTTCTTTGCAGGGGTTCATTTCGATGTTTCAGGCATTTCCGTCCAGCCCAGTGAAGAGAGCAGGAGTGTAAGGGTGACGTGGTAGGTGTGGTGCATTCCAGGTTTCTGTTGGGTGCAAGTGATTGCAAATCCTGACCTTGTTGTACTTGGCAAGAAGTAACCTTTTGGGGAAAACAACCTGCTTTTGATATCCTGGTGAAAGTCAGAGGAAAGAGTAATAAACTTGTAGGAGTTCTGGAACTGTTCAACAGAAGGTGACAAGCATTTTATTTGGGAAGAGCACATCACTTGGTCGTACACACGATCGCCCCCGCAGCTGCCAGGAAACACCACAGCTGGTGGCTCAGCCAGCGGTTTGCTTCCTCTGGTCCCGAGGCCGTGCCCCAGGTCCGGAGCCCGTGCCCCAGGTCCGGGGGCCGTGCCCCAGGTCCGGAGCCCGTGCCCCAGGTCCGGGGGCCGTGCCCCAGGTCCGGAGCCCGTGCCCCAGGTCCGGAGCCCGTGCCCCAGGTCCGGGGGCCGTGCCCCAGGTCCGGGGGCCGTGCCCCAGGTCTTGGCAGAGAGCTCTCCGGTGTCTCTTATTAGAGCAGCACTCATCTCCTCCTGGGGTGACCTCATCATCTCACCTCCAAACCCACCCAGCTGGGGGGTCGGGCTTCAGTGTATGAATTTGGGATGAGAGGTGGGACACAGTTCAGTCCATAGCAAGCTACTACATAGTTTAAAAATATTAAATGCAGCTTTAGTTTATAAATACAAATGTGAAATTGTTAGCACTGGCCTGTGTGGTCCAGTTGGTCGGCGTGTCATCCCGGTGGGTTCGATTCCGGGTCTGGGAATACACCCAGATTGGGTGCTGGATCTCCTAGGGGTGTGTGTGGGAGGCAGCTGATGACTGTTTCTCACATAGATGTTTCTCTCTCTCTCCCCGCTTCCACTCTAAAAATCAATTGAAAAATTTAAAAAATCTTCAAAATTTGAGGAGATGGCCCCCATTAGATACACACATGTGTGTATAAGTTTAAAAAGAGAGAGCAGCAAAGAAGACAGCCCTAGATTTTTAGTTGCCTTTGAACATCCCTTTTAAATGCCTCCATTTGAAAATATAGTTCTGAAACATCTAAACCACAGTACTTTTCATTTTCCCATCCACTAAACCCACATTACTGTGCATAATACTATTGATGATTCTAGTTACTTTTCTGGTATTTTTGTGTATGTTTCTGTTTTTGCCTTAATTTTTAAAAATAGAACAGCTGTTTGTTTTTTCATTTATAAGAAACTTTATGTGACATATAGCAAACATGCCCACTATAGGTAACTTTCTTTTTTTAAATATATAAGGCAGAGAGAGTTAGAAACATCCATCAGCTGCCTCCTGCACGCCCCCCACTGGGGATGAGCCCGAAACCAAGGTACATGCCCTTGACCAGAATTGAACCTGGGACCCTTCAGTCCGCAGGCCGATGCTCCATCCACTGAGCAAACTGGTCAGGGCTAGGTAACTTGCTTTTAGCAGCAAAGAATGTAAATTAGTTCTCTATAAGGCGGTTATTTTAGAGCTTTTTTAAATCAGTGAAACAATAAAGGAACAGGATTTTGTTTCTTGTAGTTTTTTTTTTAACCTGTTTTACTTGTAAAACATACAAACAACCTAAATACACTTTTCAAGAAATAAATTGAGCTGAAACCAGTTTGGCTCAGTGGATAGAGCGTCAGCCTGCGGACTGAAGGGTCCCAGGTTTGATTCCGGTCAAGGGCATGTACCTGGGTTTCGGGCACATCCCCAGTAGGGGGTGTGCAGGAGGCAACTGATCGATGTTTCTAACTCTATCTCTCTCCCTTCCTCTCTGTAAAAAATCAATAAAATATATTTTTTAAAAAAGAAATAAATTGATACACAGTAAGCCATCAGTAAACAAAATTTTGGATTTTTTTTCTATTTATTTATTTTAAATATCTATTTTCATTGATTTCAGAGAGGAAGGGAGAAAGGGAGGGAGGAAGGGAGAGAGAGAGAGAGAGAGAGAGAGAGAGAAATATGTCAGTGATGAGAGAGAATCATTGATTGATTGATTGGTTGCCTCCTGCACACCACCTCCTGGGGATGGAGCCCACAACCCCAGCATGTGCCCTGACCGGGAATCGAACCGTGACCTCCTGGTTCATAGGCTCAACCAACTGAGCCACATCAGCCAGGTTGGATTTCTTTTTCTATTTTAAATTCCTGGAAGTGTGGCATTAGAACTTTCAATATCTTCGACATTGCAACTGAAATTGGAAGGAATTTTAGGCTGTTTAAAATCCAAATCATACTATAAAGAGGTTAATGAAGTTGTCTGCCCTATTTAATAATTATTTTTATAGGATTTGGGTTTTGGTGGTGTTTGGTTGTGTGTGTGTGGGTGGGTGGGTGGGCGGACTGGGATCGGGGAAAGGAACTTTCCTTTTTGAAAAGGACTTTAGGGTGACTTAGCTCAGGTGCACTGAATGTTTCTTGAGCATAAAACACTTGCATTAAGGGATGAAAATCAGCCTATTAAGTAGTCAGTATTTGTGTATTCTTCATCCCAAAGCCAGATGTGTATTTCTCACCTAACTAGCAATCTTCTCTGCTAATTCCGGATACGGGCTGATACATTTTTTAGTATACAGGACAGAGACTTCACTAGAAATGTATTGACTTTCAGCAGGTAGAAGAAATGCTCGCTGAGGAGCAGGGGTCTCTTAAATAAGAACATCAGGTTTTCTGTGTTTTTTAAAACAATTTATAGTCCCGTGGCTGCCCTTAATGATGTGATTAAGGGTAAGGGAAATGAGTCAGTGCCTTTTAGCTTGGTTTCTATGAAAAGGTGGCATTTTAAAATGACAAACATATCTATTCTGGGCGGATTTTACACTATCAAAAGTGTAATGTTACATTTTCTGTCATGGTTTGAAAGGATCTCATCACATTTTAAATGGAGCAAGCTGTTAGACATACCTGGATTTTTATTATTTTTATAGGATTTAACTGTTATTTTTCTTATATTCAAACTAGGTATCCTTTGTTCAGTATTTTTATGCAAAGAAAAAGAATTCTGCCAAATTTTTTATTTAGCTTAATCAAAGTATATTCTAGAGTATGAGGCATTTCCCACATACACGGATAAAAAGCTTTATGATGTAACTAATCTTTTAACAAGCAGAACAATGGGGAAGTTAATTTATCTTACAAAGGGAATTGCAATTTTCTGATTAATTATTCTGAGTATTTTTTGTTGAGATTAATTTCTGTTTTTTTATTAACATGTCTGGTTTTTTATTAACACGACTCCAAAGATCATTAAGGTTAATTTAGTGAAATGGTTATTGGGGGAAATGTAAAATTTTTTCAATAATTTTCAAGAACATTTGAAATGGAGAAAGGAGCCATTTGTATTTTACGCTTTTAGAAGTAGAAGCATGAAGAGTTAAGTGTTGTCAACTGATGGTTGTTGGCACCAACTGAACACCCATAGGATCCCCAGTTTGGAGGGTGGTGAAGAAAGAGGCTTTATCAGTGCAGACAGCGCGGCCGTGCTACAGCACAGCGTTGCAGCTCAGTTAGGCAGCAGCGCAGCTGTGGGGGCTGGTGGGCCCTCTCTGGCTAGACAGCTCTCTTCTGCCCGGCTCTGGCCGTCCCCCCACTCGGGAGTGGGAGTGGGAGTGGGAGTGGGGAGGCACCCCCGTGTTTCACCTCCGGTGTTCCAGCTCCAGCGGGGAAGCCTGTCGAGTCTTCAACGAAAGGGTGTGGGAGCTGACTTCTGTAAGAAGTCCCTGCCCCGGCCCCTGACTGATTGGTTCGTCCTCATGCAAATGAGGGCTTCAATTTCTCACAGTTTGATTGGTCCCAAAAGCACTGCCTCCTTGGTCAGAATGGGCTACTCCCATTGGTCGGTGAAGATGTTGCTCCCGGCAGCCCAGTTGGAAGCCCAGTTGGAAGCCCAGTTGGAAGCCCAGTTGGTCTGCGCGGCCCCCAGGCAGAAACAGCTGGTAGGCTCCATTTTCTAATCTGAGCCCAGTTAGCCTGGAGCCTGCCGAGTGGGTGCCTTCTTTCCGGAGCCCATCCACACTGTTTCACTCTGCGTCCTCTCGGAGCGGAGACTCTCTGACCCAGACCTCCACTGCCACTTTCTCCTGCATTCTCTTGTGATATAATTTTGCCCTCAAACTGGGTATTGTAAACTGGTGTGTGTGTGTTATTGGTAACTGGCTTCTTACCTTAGCACATAAGAGCCCGAGTCATTTTCAGTTCTTTCTTCCGTTTGGGATGTCTGGCAGAGAGCTACTTTTTCTCCATGTCCATTCTTACTACTGTTTCCGGTTGGGCCCTCATACTCTTATGCTGGGATTGTTTTAATGCCTTCCCGGCCACGTTTCCTTTCCAATTTGTGATTTGTTCTAAGTAAGCTGCTAGTCAGGCTAATCTTTGTTTGTTTGTTTGTTTGTGTCCGGAAAGTAAAACGTAGTCAATTTTTTTCCCCTTAAACCACAAAATAGTCTTCGGTTGTACAGACGTCGCTAGTTACAGTCTTGCCAAGAGGTACCAGCTAGCAAAGTAATCTTTTTTTCCCTTTTAAATATATTTTTAGTGATTTCATAGAGGAAGCGGGAGGGAGAGGGAGAGAGAAACATCAGTGATGAGAGCGAATCATGGATCGGCTGCCTTCTACACGTCCGCTGTCGGGGCCTGAGCCCGAAACCCAGACGTGTGCCCTGACCGGAATCGTACCGTGACTCCTGGTTCATAGGTCGACACTCAACCTCTGAGCCACAGTGGCCTGGCCACACTAATCTTCTAAGACATGTTGCCTTTCTTTCCCACATATTTTTCCTGGCTTTGATTCTGTTATGCTTTTCCGTTGGTCACTTTCATCGGTACATGTTTCTTACTCATTTACCTATCCATGGTGGTGTCAAGCCTTCGGGGAACATGAAGATGTATAGGACACAATACCCATCTCAAATAACTTGTCGTAAGGAGCTGGGGTTTAAATAAATCTGATTCCTACTTTAAGTAATTTATATTCAGTTTAGGAGACTTTGTAAATACCGGGAAGGTTAACAATAGAAAAATAGTAATGATATATATATATATGTTTTTTTCCTGCAGGTTCCTGTTGCATGTAAGTCATGTCCCTGTGGTTACATATTTATTAGCAGAAAACTTTTAAATGCAAAGCACCCAGAGAAATCACCACCTTCAACAGGTAATTGAGAGTTTACCACATTTTTAGATTTGATGTAGAAATTTAAATTTTTTTGTGAATTTGCTATGTACATTTTTGTTGAAGTTAAACATTAAAATCTATTGAAGTGTGTCTGGTTTTTATTAGCTGTTGGAAGTCAGCTTATGACATTAGTTTGCTGTTCCTTCATTTAAATGATAATCCCTTATCGTGCTGATAAACTTGTAACAAACTTTCTGTTTTTGGAGCACGGAGAGCCACTGAAGGATTTTAATGCAAGGGTGTGTACCGATTTGATTTAAAAAATCTAAGGTATAATTGATATTCAACAAGTCACACATATTTAAGTGTTCAGTTTGGTAAGTTTTGTCATATGTTTACACCAATCAGTCACCACAGTCAAGATAATGAACATGTCCTTCATTCCCGAAAGTTTCCTAGTTCCCCTTTGTAGTCTTGCTACGCCCAGCCCCAGATAACTGCTGCTCTGTTTCTGACACTATTCTAGAACTTAATATAAATAGATCATATAATAGGTATTCTTTTTTGTCTGGCTTCTTTCACGGAGCTAGTTTAAGACTCAGCCACGTTGTTGTTTACATCAAGAAAAAGTAATCCTTTCTATTGCTTAGTAGTATTCTTTGCATGGATATGCCACAGTTTGTTTATGTAGTTACTGGTTGGTGGACATTTGGGTTTTTTCCTCTTATCATGCTGATAAAATTTATAACAACTTTCGAGTTTTTTAAACTAGTGACTAGAAAAATATAACTTGATTTTGGTGTGAATGTCATTTTTAGACATATTGATTATTGTTTATAATTTCCTGATTTAGAAGATCTGAAAATAATTTTATTTTACATTCTCATTAACTAGACAAGTTGGATTTATTCAATGGCTATACTTAATAAAAGATGAAATTTTGTTACTTATTCTTTGGTAAAATCAGACTTCATATAGTGATGATCCTCAAATAAGAGTAGGTTGATTACAAATATGTTCTGAGCACCTGCTGTATGCTAGGCACTTTTCAGAGCCTTGGCCATAAATGAATGAATGACTGTCCTATCAAGGCGGCTCGCTGCTGTCATGGAGCTAATGCTCCTGTGAGCAGGAGATAGACAGTGAACAAATCAATGGTGAATATCAGCTTGTGATGTTCTCCAAAAACCGAAAGTTTGTTACAAGTTTATCAGCATAAGTGCCTGGTAGGAGATTCACATAGAGTACTGTGCCAGCGTGTGTCTAGAAGGCTCTTTTTGATGGAATGGTTGGAGAAGGGCTCTCTGAGAAGTGCCATTTAAGGTGAGGCTGCATGGAACAAGGGACTAGTCATGATCAGATCAGGGAGAACATTCTGGACAGATGAAATAGCAGATGCAAACATTCTAAGGCTAGAAAAAGATGGGTGTATTTTAGGAACATGAAGACTAATGGGGTTGCAGTGTGGAGATGAGGCCGGAGGGTTAGGCCGGGGCCAGATTAAGTAGGACTTTGTAAACAGAGTAAGAAGTTTGGATTTAAAATAAAAAAAAGAGCCGTCTTTAACCCTAAAATTGTACTCACTTAAAATGTGAAATCAAAGCAATAAAAGATAATTTTTTGATTTTAAAAATAAATTGTGTTGATGTCAGAGAGGAAGGGAGAGGGAGAGAGAGAAACATCAATGGATGAGAATCGTTAATTAGCTGCCTCCTGCATGCGCCCCACTGGACCTAGAGCCTGCAGCCGGGGCATCTGCCCTGACCGGGAACCAAGTCATGACCTCCTGGTGCATAGGTGACCTCAGCCACAGAGCCGTCCGGCTGGGCGTCGAGACCTTTTTTAATAGAATCCTCTGACTTCTAATAAAGAACCGTTTTAGGCCTTTGCAGAAGACATACTAATTGTGTGCCGTGGGCTCCATCCACAGTGTGGGGAGTGCAGGAGGCAGCCCATCAGTGATGCTCTTATTATTGATGTTTCTGTCTCTCATTCCGTCTCACTTCCTCTCTGAAATCAGTAAAAAGAAACTTTATGTACCTTTTTCTTTTTTTTGACCCATGTGTTTTTATCTCTGGAACAAATTTTGCAGAAATTGTTTCAGACCTGGAAAAGTTTTCATGAGAAACATGTGGCGACGCATTGCCTATCTTGCATGTGGTGAACGCCTTTACTCTGCACTTAGGGTTCCCATTCTGCCGTGGCTTCCAGGCCTTTCCACTGGAACGCTCCGGGGTGCAGCTTGGGGCAGTTTTTACCATATATCTTTCCCACCATTATTCTCCCTTTTCCTCTTGGCAACACTTACTGGATGGATCTAAGGGTCACCATCCACAGCAAACCTGACTGGCCCTGGGGTGGACAGTTTGCCGTCACAGTTAGTGAGGAAAGATGACGTTGGCACCACAGGACTAGGGTTCCGTGACATCATCAAGGACCTAGGTTCTTCTCTTCCTTCCATCTGAGAAGCTGTGGATTTCACCTATGACGAGGTAGCTGTTCTACCCCAGGCATCCTGTAAGCATCCTCAGCAGGAAGAAGAGGGAAGGACAGGGGGCTTGCCAGCCATGCTTATCCCCTTAAAAAATCGTTCTGGAAACCTTACTCATCCACTTATATGTCCTTGGCCAGAACTGAGTTTCATGGCCGCTTCCCATGAGGAGTCTCAGATGTGTATGTTTTAGCTTGCACATGGTCCTAGTGAACAGAGCAGGATTGGTCAAGAGGGGAGACTGAATATTGGGTAGATAATGACAGTATTATCATAGATGAGCAGTATTAGCTTTCTTGGACCTTTCTCATTTCTCTTCACTTACTGTCACATATTCTCTCTTTTTGTCCTCCTGCTTTGTTCCAGGAACTTTAATTGAATTTCCTTTCTAGATCTGTTAATTTGGTCTGCAGACATGCTGTTTTTTTAAAAAATATTTTTATTGATTTTTCACAGAGAGGAAGGGAGAGGAAGAGAGAGTTAGAAACATGGATGAGAGAGAAACAACAATCAGCTGCCTCCTGCACACCTCCCGCTGGGGACGTGCCCGCAACCAAGGGACATGACCTTGACCGGAATGGAATCCGGGACCCTTGTGTCCGCAGGCCGACGCTCTATCCACTGAGACCAAACCAGTTAGGGCCAGACATGCTATTTTTCAGTGTGTCTTTTGCACTTTAATTTTCAGCAGTTCATCTTGTTTTATACTTCCTTGTTTTTGACCAAATCTTATTTTTTCATCTTTTATTGTGGAAAATTCACATAACAAAATTTAGTATTTTGATCACGTTCAGTACACTGTTCAGTGGCAGTAAGCACATTCTTGTCGTGTGCGTAACCATCGTCACCATCCATCTCTAGACCCCTTTTCAGTTTCCCAAACCGACGCCTTGTGCCTGTGGAACAGTAACCCTCATTCCTCCCCGCCCTGGCAGCCACTGCTCTCCTTTTTGTGCCTGTAACTGTGACCCCTGTCATTTCCTGGGAGTGAAATCCTACAGTGTCTGTCCTTTGGTGTCTGGCCCGTCTCAGTCAGCCTGATGTCGTCAGAGTTCATCCATGTGTAGCGTGTTTCCCTCTCCCACAGTAACGTTTAAGCATGTGGGCAGTTGTCTTCCCAGGTATGTGTTAGAGCAAGTTTTGGTTTCTGCTGTTTAGAAATTTTTGTTGTCTTATCAAATCAAACCATTTTGATTTGTTTGGAGTGAGAGGGGTTTCTTGTTATTAATTAAATTACCGTATTGAGTCAAGTTCCGCTGTTGCTATTCCATTTAGGGATCAGCATGTTCTTAGAATGTCAGAAACGACCTCCTCTGTGGCTAAGGTGATGAAAGCTACTTTCCTAGTGTTGTTGTATTTTCTGTTTGTTTTTTATTGGTAACGGTAATATATCATGGCAAGGTCAGTTTCGCTTCTGCATACTTGCCGTATTTCAATAGTGGCCAAAAAGAATGACAACCCCCCCCCCCCCTTTCTAATACGTCACCCTTTTTAGCTTGGAAGCAGAGAGAAGGGGCACTGTGGAATGGTGCAGACTTGTCAGACTTGTAGGGGCTGGACTTAAAGGTGCCAAGTAAAGAAAAGCCTTCTGTTACCAGACTCCTCCCTCATGTGTTCATGGGCCACCTGAGTGCTGCTGAATTTCTTTTTTCCTGTGTGGGTATGAGGGCATAAATGTCATGGTGGTGGTTTAATGAAATTTGCCAGGCAGCAAACGCTAGTGCTTGTAGAAAGAAACGAGGAGACAGGGAGAACGCGGGCAGACAGTTCCTGCTGAGCCCTAAAACACGTGTCGCTTCCATTCGTCCGCACAGAAAACAAGCACGAGGCCAAGAGGAGGCGCACGGAGAGAGCCCGGAGAGAGAAGATGCACCCGACGGGAAACAGGGACTTGGAAAACAGGAAGCGGTCCCGGAGTAACAGCCATTCCGATCAGAGCAGGCGGGGGAGAGGGAGACCGAAAAGCGCGTCTGCCAAAAAGCACGAGGAGGACAGAGGTACGGTGACCCACGCGGCTGGTTCCACGCTCTTGGTCTCCCTAAGACCCGGTTCGGTGAATAGCGGAGGAAGCGCTGCCAGGCGTGGCGCTCGGGCCTCAAACATCCCCTGTTATCGGTTAGTTTGAAAGCATTTCCTTGCCTGGCCAGTATGGCTCAATGGCTGAGCATCAGCCCATGCACTAAGAGGTCTCTGGTTCGATTCCTGGTCAGGGCACAGGCCCAGGTTGCAGGCTCGATCCCCAGTAAGGGGTGTGCAGGAGGCAGCCAGGCGATGTTGATTTTTTCATCGGTGTAATTTTTATTAGAAAACTAAAGGCTTAAATTAGGTAATATTCACCTTGCTATGAATTGATGATAGTAGAGGTCAGAGATAATAATGTGTATGTGACAACCTGTTCAAGTGGTTGTACTTTTATTTTTTTAAAGATAAATCTGGGTTCTGTTAAGACTTATTTAAAACTGCTATACTAATGAGTTTTTAAAATGAACTATTGAAAATGTTTTTCAGTAGAGTTGCTCTTTATAATTCTCTAAAAACCTCTGAAAGTAACTTCATCTTCAGTGAAATGCGTTTCTTAGTTATTTGTGAGTTGTGCTCTGCTTTTTTAGGTATTCAGTCTTAGGTATTCAAATATTGAGCATAAATGTAAATTTCTCCTTTTTTAGACATTGAGAAAATTTTACCTGTTTATCATTTTTCTCTGCTTTTATTTGAATAAAGTAACTGCTGTTAGGGAAAATGACTTCACTGATACAGTTGTCCTTAACTTTTGTAAAGTAAAGGCTTTCTGTTGTATGGCTAAAGGAGTAGCGTTTAGATTGTGTTTGGCTGTCTCCCGTGAAGACTGCCCTTACTCATTAATTCCTTGGGTGATTTTACTGCCTTTTCTCTTTCCTTCTGTTACACTGCTCCCCGGAGAGCTTGCATCATTCCCTCAATTTGAACGTGTTGCTTTAACAGTGGGATGATGAGAAAAATCAGTGCTACACTAGGTAGATACAGTCAACAGGAAGAAAAAAGAGAGGAAAATACTGCTTGGCCCAGAAAACAGGACATTCTTTTCAGCTGAAGTAAAGGGTATAACCAGAGTGGAGGAGGAATGCTTCTGGTGGAGGGGGAGCGGCTGGAGCGGAGTGAAGTCTGGGTTGTGCTAGGACCGTGTACCAGGCTGGGACTTTCCTTTCCTGGCAACTTGGAAGAAGAAGCATCGATTTGGCGATACATTTTTTTCAAGTATTTCTAGTTTATTATAAAAAAGTTTTAAGAAATTATTTCTAGGATAAACTATGGCTTAATCTATTTGCTCCTAATACAAACAGGAAAGTGCTCAAAGCAACTTTTGTAGAATAAACAAATGTTTTAATGTAGACCCAGGGTGGGCTGGATGGTCAGCAAACGTTTTCGGTGAAGAGCCAGATAAATATTTTAGGGTTTGTGGGCCACGCAGTGTCTGTCACGGCGACTCTGCTCCGTCATTGCAGCTGGGAAACAGCCACAGGCACTATGTGAACGCGTGGCAGGGTGTGTGCCAGGTAGACCCTGTGACAGAAGCAGGTGGGGCAGACGGGCCCGAGGCTGCGCGGCGCTAACCTTTGAGGCAGACCAAGTTCTCTAAATATAGAAAGGAAATAGGGTTTTGGAGTGTCTGTATACCTTAGAATAGACTGATAGGCTTCTTGGTGTTAAGTAGCTATTTAATTTAGTTTTTATTGTCTGCTCATGGGGCACTTGAAAAGTTTGAAGCAAGGTTTGCCATTATTTTAGTAAGAACAACCTGACAGTGTTTCTAAAGGCACAATTTGAATTGACTTTCTTGTTTTCAATATTTTGAAAAAGAACAGGAAGAAGAAAGAATAGAAAACGAAAGCTTGGTAGGCATCCAGACAACAACATGTCTATAAAATCATAAAAACAAGTCATTAAACAGAACAAGTTTTGGCTTGTTTAAGATAAGTCTTCATTTTATATGTGGCGAGTATGATTACTTGGGATATTAGTAATGTAGTGACATTTTTGACTAAAATATATTGGGCAATTCTGAATATCTTATTAATGAACATAGAGAATTCCTGTAGACTTCAAGTTAAAGATGGTGGCTTAAATAAACACGTTCAGCTCTGCATCCTCCCCAAAGCCTAGTAAAAGGGTATTTTCAAAAATGGCAAAATCCCGCAAGGACAAGGAATGGGAGAAACAGCAAAATTCTGGAAAATGGTAACTGCTTTAGCACACCTGTGAAACCTAAATTGTAAGCTCCTTAGGCGAAAGCTAAGAAAAAACTGATTTTTTACACAACTGCCTTAAGATGAGGGATTGGCACGTCAGTGATGTCGGGCAGTGTAGAGGTGAAAGTGAGGCTAAAACCAGTGTTGTTTGAAAGACTGGTTTTTAAAATATCCCGTTAAGGCTGTTCCCTCGTCCTCGCCTCTCCCCAAGTTCACCCTTTGAAAAAGGTGGGAGCTACTCAGCTCTTTTGGTCCCACTCCCAAGTATGAGCATATCGCCAAGAATTACCCGGATGTATGGAAGAAAGCATCTGGTGTGAAAGGCTAAGGCCGAATCATCAGGGAAGAAAAAACATTGGAATAAAACAAGTTTTTGCGGAGAAGAAAAAATTAAGGCTGTTATAAATATTCATAGTAAGAGAACATATTGTCATAAAACAAGAACAAGATGATATTTAAACAAAAACTGCCAGTGTCCAAAAAAAGTACCTGGAAAAGGAACTTTAAAATATGAACACACACACACACACACACACACACACACACACACACACATATGAATATGATTTTCAGAAATGAAAAACCATCACCAAAGACTTATAGACAGCATTGAAGAAATACACCAGAGTGTAGAACAATAGGCTGTGAGGTGAAAAAAATAGAATGGGGAAGGTAAGAAGTTTAGAGGACCGGTTTGAGATTAACATCTACAAATAGTTGACATTGCAGAAGAACACAGAGATGGAGGAGAAGGCAGTCATCAGTGGAATAATCTACGACGTTTTCCCACACCTGAAGGACTTGCGTTGCATACTGAAGCGGGCACCAGATTCCCAGGGGATGGTTGAGAGCAGAGTTCTGCCAACGCATGTTATCATAAGTCGTCTCTCTCTGGTTAAAGGGAACCCTCCAATATTCAGGGAAAAAGACAAAAGAATCAAAATGGTGTCAGAACTAACACGGTGGAACAATCTACTGATACGTGAACAGCACCAATGCCTTTCCAGAACTTGTTAAACAACAGAAGCTAGACACAAAACAGTGCGATGTCATTTATAAGAAGTTTAAGAGCAGGCAAAATCACTCTGTGGCGATGGACTCAGAAGTCACTGCTGATGGGGTGGGGAGGGATTGCCGGGAAAGGAGTGTGAGGGGTTTTCGGTGTGGTGATTGTGGTGTGGGTGACGTTGGCATGTGTCCAGTAAAATCCCTCCATTTACACACTTAAGATCTAGTTGTGTATTTCACTGCAGATTTAGCAATAATTTTTTAAAAACTGTAAGAAGGGGTATTGTTTTTTTGTGTTTTTTTTAGCAGTAGCACCAGTTAATGAAAGACAGTTTTTTGCCTTCATAATACTGAGTGGAAATCTACGAGTCTTTAGTCAACCACACTATGAATTAGTGTGAGGGTAGACTAGATGTATTTTGGACCCTCGGTCTCAAAAATTTGCTGCCTATACTCCCTTTCTCAGGACATCCTGCAAGATAGGTGCCATCAGAGTGAAGAAGTGAACCAAACAGTATGCCGGGACATGGACACAAGGTCCGTCCAGCCTGAGAGAGGGATGAGAGAGTCTCCAGCACGATGTTGGGGAGAGATCTCAAGACGTTAATATGCCATCCGTGAGCTCAGAAAGCGACCGTTTCAGATTGGAGCAGAGCAGAAAACCTGCAGAGCTTTATTCACGAAGAAAATTGATATAATACCTGATTATGTCTAAACATTCTGAAAATTTTATACAACTCGGAGAGGGTTTGGTTCAGTTAGTAATGAAAATGAAGCAGATGTAAAAAGAGAATCTTTTCAGGGAAGACAGTGTACGTGTAAAGTGAAATCATTTACATAGTCAGAATATGAATATTGAATAGTAATCTCACCAAAATTGTGATATAACCATAATGAGAAGATGGGAGGGAAGCACGTGGTGGGGGGGAGATGGGAAACAATACAACCCTAATTTCCCACTGTGGAAAGTCAGTCAATGCCTAAAACACACACACACAAAAACAAGCAGTAGCATCATGTAAAAATGTTCTTCACAGACAGAGAGGCAAAACCAAGAGGGAACGGCTGAAAAAGAGTGGGTGCATGTGGAGAGTGGAAATGCGCATGGCGGAGGACTTGGGATGTTGGTAACCAGTCCTGTAAAAATGGTTTGACTTTAAGGTAGATGAATATTTAACTTGGATTAAAGAGCAAAACAGTAACAGCATAAAAACCAGACAAAAGCAGAATCATGGGAGAGCGTGAAAAAATTTGGAAGAATGTACACAAAAATGCTGATTGTGAGTTTAGCTGACTTATGAGCTAGGTGCTTTCTTTTTGTCCTTGTGTATTTAAATTTTTTTCTACCGTGAACTTGGATTGCATTTTTACATAGGAAAGGAAAAATAGAAATAAAAGTTTGTTGTTATATTTGGTAGCAAGGCTAAGGTGAAGAAGTTAATATAGTCACCATTGATTTTCAGGAAGGACTAGCTTTAGGGTGAGAAAATTCATTTTGGTAGCCATTTGGCCCATAGTGGCGAGGAGAAAGAAATATTTGAGATTCTTACAGAAATGATGTGGATATTAGGAGATATATAGAAATATATATGGTTTGTCCAGTTAGTCTTTCGAATGTAGTTCATGACATTTCAATAACTCCTTTGAAATTAAATTTTTTTCAGTTCAGTAGCATAATACTTTGAAATACTTAATGTACATTGTATCATGTGTAATATTGTCATTTAAAGAAATACTTGAAAGCTTTAAAGTTTTAAACAAAAACACTGCATCTACTGCCTTTATAGTAAGCTTTCCCTTTTTCTTTTAACAGAAAAACAGGAAAAGGAAATTGACATCTATGCTAACCTCTCTGATGAAAAGGCTTTTGTGTTTTCAGTCGCCTTGGCAGAAATAAATAGAAAAATTATCAATCAAAGACTTATTCTCTGATGTTTGTCTGCAGAGTGTGTTGACACTTTCTTCGGGATTGCATCAGCACAGTCTCAAACAGCTGTGGACTCTGAGCGTGCTGAGGCGTCAGCAGGGCCGGTGACGGCCTCCCTGTCACTGCACCTGGGCCACGTTTTGGGAGCAAAGCTGTCGGCTGGGACTGTTCTGGGGTCTCCTTGGCTCCCAAGGAGTATTGTCAGTGTTTTGTGTGGGGTATAAGTAAGTGTATCTACAAAAACAAACGGAAAAGGAACAAAGCTGGATGACTGTTGAAGGTGAAAGGGTGGGACGGGAGCAGAAGTATGAAAACGAGGAAAGAAATGCTTGAGGATTTCCAGGTTTGCCACCAGAGATGCAATATTTTAAATACTTTGGGAAAGAATGACTTTTAAAAATAGATATTTCAGATTTTCAGCACTAACGGATTGCATATATACAGTTCATTTACTTTTAACAATTGGCAGTTGGCATTTTATTGAATGGGGAATTAATATAAATGGTAAATTTTGTCTTAAATTGATTTTTTTCTTGGCCTTTATTTTTATGACTTAAGGTATGAGTTATATTTTGGGAGATACTTTCTAGACAGTTTGGAAGTTTGGGTGCTATATTAAGAAAAACATTTAAAGTTATCTGATACTTCAGATATAAACACCTTGTTTTCCTGAATGTAATTTATTTATTGGTTATGAAAAAATACTTTTCTGCTCTCGAGATGGTGCTTGTTAACCTAAACATTAAATATATTTATTACATGCAAAATATTTCATATCCACTTTTAAGCAGTAATGTTTTATCTGAATGGATGTTCATTTAATACATCCTGATAATTATTTAAATTGTTACTTAATCTCACTCTGAAAAAAAAAATAAACCTTAATATTTAAACGAATAGATTATATAATATTACAAGCTTATTGTTCTGGTGGAGTTTGTGAAATATATTTAAATTCTTAATTTCCCAGTGTTAAATGCTAACCATTTATAATTGTTTCATTTTATATTAAATGCTTTTGTAGTTTTGCATATCGACTTAATGATTAACGTATTCAGACTTGACAAGAACGCTCCCTATTTTAACCTACCCCCCTGGGCCGACTGTTTGGAAACCCTGCAGCCTGGTAGGGAAGGCAGGCAGCAGCAGGCTAGCCCCAGCAGCATCCTCAGTTCCATCCTGCATCCCATCTCCAGCAACTCCCCGAAGAAAAGCGGCTGATGGCTTGGTTTTGTTTCTTTCTGTTTAAATGGTAGCCAGCAGAGGGAGCTTAAGAGATACTCTAGCCTGGATGTAGACTTTTCCTAAGAATTCCTTTCCCTTCAGCCCCCATATTTATCTGCAGGTCCTAGTGCAGTTTTCTTGTGTGCATTTTAAAGCCATAATAATAAAGCCCTAGAATAATTCTTATTCCTGAGAATACTAATGTGATTTTTATCTTTGAAACATAAGAAAACGATCTCATTTTGAGAAAAAAATCATAAAAATGGCTATTACCGAAAAATGCCATGACCAGATATATGTCCCCAGAGAAAGCAAGAACAGCTTACTGAGTAGGCATCTCCTTAAAGAATTCCCGATGTCAGAGCCTGTCCCTTTAAGCAGAAAGCCTTGGAGGAGTCACGCTGAACTGTCATTGGATAAGGGCCGCGCCTGGTGACTGGGCTGCAGCCTGCCGCGTAGACAGTAATGTATTTCAGACACTCATGGTGCTACAGCATTGGCTCGTTTGGAAAGTTCTTCGGTGGAGGGACAAACTAGCTTCCCAGAGTGTGATGTAATCTGTTTAACCATTTCTTTCCCTCTCGGTGACTAAGGCCCTAGAAAGGCTTTTCCTTGGGGGCTTGGCCGTGGTCCTGGAGAAAGATGCCAGTGTATTTCAGGGGGTTGGTTATTTCTTCTCTCTGTTAGAGCTGTGAGGACTCTTTTTCTTGGTTCTGAACTGCGAGAATCTGGCAGGATCCTAGGAGCACCCATGACAGTGTGCCTCTGCCCACCAAGACGGCAGCCAGGCGTGTCTCACACGCACTAGTCCCGCCACGCCCAGCATGCGTCAGAAACACGTGGAGGTGCTGTCTGCCCTGGCGCCAGAGGGTTCTGCTCCCGAGGCCTTTCCTGCTCTGCGCTGTGCTGGACCCTCCAGGCCTCAGGGCGGCGGTTTGCCCCCAGCCTCAGCTCCTTGGTAGGTCCCAGAGGAGGCACTGAGTTCCCGTTTCTTTAGCTCTTTCTGATGAGGATGGCAGTGATGACTTCCAATCCCTTCCTGTCAGCTGAAACGGGAAGTCTCATTACAGACGGTCACACCTACAAACTATCCAGTAACAAAACCTAGTTAATATTTAAACGAGAAACAGGCCCCGCCGGCGTGGCTCAGTGGCTGAGCATCGACCTATGAACCAGGAGGTCACGGTTCGATTCCCAGTCCATCGCTGTTCCCACCAGGATTTTTTACATCTGTTACCTTTGCCTTTCTCTAGCTGCTGCATCTGCTCACATCTAGAGCTTTGCGTGTAAGGTCCACGCGCCAGGTGGCAGCTCCCCAGCGACACTTCTACCTGGGTGCTCTGGACCCGAGGTGGGCGAGGGGGACAGGAACGCCTCTGTAGGCCGAGGGCGCCTGAACGCCAGGACGAGGGCGTGAGGGTGGGACCTCGAGCATCGATGCAGAAGCCTTGCTGGATTCTCCACTGTGGAAGTTCAGTGTCTTCCGAGAAGAGCTGCCAGGATGTGTCTTTATTTTTGCTGGAGGGTCAGTGCCAGCTGCCTGTGCTCCCTGGGTGTGGGTGAGGGATGGGGTGGTTAGGTGGGTGGTGGAGCAGAGCAGGTGGGGACAGTTGAGCCACCCCTGCCTGGGCTCCCTCAGCCTGAGGGACAGTCCCCCTCTGCAGCCCTCAGACCTTGCCTGCCTCGCTCGGTGTCCTGTCTCTGCTAACTCTCTCCCATCAGCCTCTGGGCTTCCAGGCCCGCGTCAGTCTCGCCCTGCTTGGCATTCGCTTCCCTGTTCTCCTCCAGCTGGCTTCGCTCCTTTGGGTACTTCTGTGCCTCTCATACAGAGAACGAAGCAGAGAGCACGTTAGTTCATTAATAAAGGTTCAAGAACACACACATTTACTGATAGTTACCCCACAAGTAGCATTTCTAGCAAAAGAACCATACATATTTCCAGTGAGATAAATTTTATTGCTTAAAAAGTATACAAGCAATAATGAAGACGTGCTCCTTATGAAGATGCAAACGCAGGAGCGTGGCCTACTCAGGGAAGTTGCCTTTTCTAATCGGACCAGCTGTCTGTCACCCCCCAAGGCCTCTAACTCTAAGTGGCACCCGCTGAGATGCTTTACAGGGGTCCGGGGTTTCTGCTTGGGTGGGGCGTGTGCTAAGGGCCAATGAAACAGAAAAGCAGTAGATTTTGCCTTTTTAGAAGAAAAGGAAAACGGCAAACTAAAATGTTAACCAGGAGGGGATAGGAAGTCACCAAGGTGACTGGCCAAGTTCAAGCTCACAAAGCAGCACCTCAGAAAGCTGATCCGGCCGGCCGGCGCGGCTCTGTGGTCGAGCGTCTGCCTACGAACCAGGAGGTCACGCTTTGGTTCCCGGTCAGGGCACAGGCCCGGGTCACGGGCTCCGTCCCCAGTGTGGGGCCTGCAGGAGGCAGCCGGTCCATGATTCTCTCTCATCACGGATGTTTCTCTCTTTCCCTCCGCCTTCCTCTCTGACATCAATAAAAACTTATTAAAAAATAGTTGATCCTCTCTAAATGAACGAAGTGGACAGCCCGAAAGCCAGATACATGGGCACAGACGTGTAAGCGTATTAGCAGTTGGCAAGGCTGTCCACCCAGTTCCTAGCGGCGTCACCTCCCGGGGGAGGAGCAGGTGCTAAGGGCTGCTCGCCCCGCGGCTGAGCTGGGGGCCAAGGAGTTGGTTGCCCTTTGACTCGCATCTGTCCACCCGGCTCCCAGAGACGTCATCGCTAAGCTTGTGGGTTGCTCTGGGCTAGTAATGGCGGCGTTAGCTGCGTGGCCTGGAGTGGCTCTTGGCCTAGCTAGCTGACACATGCCACTTAGGGTTTCCAGGCAGCCAGGCTGTCCCCCTCACGCAGGGCTGATGCACTTGTGGCTAAATGCGGTGTAGCCAGGCCCCGGGCCAGCTGCAGGGCAGGAAATAAGAGCCACCTCCATCACCAGGGAGACCACGGCCTGGTGCAGGGTTTAAAACAGCACCAGCCAGAAGCGCAAAGGCAGGTCCGCAGAGAAGGGGAGGCAGCAAGGGCAGAGGGCGGCCGCACAGGCTTTGTCTTGGGCTGTAACTGAGCCCCCCAACGCCCCCGTGCGAGTGGATCTGTATAAGATGGGGGTGATACTTGCACATCTCCCTGGGGACTCGCGAGAGGATTTCTGACGGACCACTGGGATCCATGGATAGAAGGTGGTATGTAAGTGCACATGCTAAACATTCCGCGCGCGTGTGTGTGCACGTGTGTGTGCGTGTGCGTGTGTGTGTGTGTGTGTGTGGTCAGCAGGTGCACGAGGGGCATGTAGACCGGCTGGGAACCCGTTTTAGCGTCTGGTCAGAACCAAACCACGGTGACAGCGCACCCTTTTCCGGGCATGGATCTGCCTTCGGTCCTGTGCAGGTTTGGGGGAGTCGCGCGTGTGGGCCAGGCTGGAGAACTGTTTCCAAACCGACTGCCCTGGTGAGCACCGAGCTGCTGGAAGCAGGGAGCTGCTTTAGGTCATCAGAGAGCGCTGAGGTTGAGGGGCGTCCCCAGATGTTGGCCGACTTTGCTCTAAAAAATTCCCCAGTGAACCCCACCGGGAAGTTTCCGAGCTGCATGTGGAGGCGGGCAGATTTGCTTTGCAGTTGGACGGGGGTGAAGTCTACTTTAAAACCAAGTGCAGAGAGGGGCCCTTCTTTCTGCTCCGAGGCGCCCGAGGTCTGTTCCTTTAAGGCGAAGCAAGCAGTGGGGCTCGGCCGCCCCAAGAAGGTGGTCCGATGTTGTCAGCCGGGGTCCCGACGGAGCCTGGCACCTGCTCTTGGTGCATACAACCTCGGGTACATACTGTCTGGAAAATTCCTGTGGGTCCAGGCAATGGTGACCGTTACAGAAAAACAAACTTGTTAGATAATGCAAGGAGCACACATTTTTAAAAATGGAAATAAGTGTGTAAGTGAAAAACATAGAAGACCGGCCAGTGTAGCTCAGCGGTTGAGCATTGACCCAGGAACCAAAGGGCCACCGGTTCTATTCCCGGTCAGGGCACATGCCCGGCTTGCGGGCTTGATCCTGTGTGTGTGTGTGTGGGGGGGGGGGGGGCGGGTGCAGGTGGCAGCCAATCGATATTTCTCTCTCATCCATGTTTCTCTCTTATCTCTTTCACTTCCTCTCTCAAAAATCAACAAAAAGCATTTAAAAGTAAATAAATGAAACACAGAAAATAAAGATCACCTGCAATTCTCTCGTGCAGACTTAGCCGTCCTGGCATCTGCATATTTTAAACAAAAATGGGGTTCTATTGTGTGCACTTGTGTCTGGACCTGCTTTGGGGGTGAGCTCTTCCCCTGTGGGCCTAGAAAGAATGTCACTGACCCTTGGGGTCTCCGGGCAGCTGTTGTGTGTGTGTGTGGGGGGCGGGGGGGGCCGCTTCTGCTGCGGGCATGGGAGGTGGCGGAATGAGGGCTGGCGCTTGTAAAAGAACTTTCCGAGGTCCTTCTCTCCGATGCCTCCGCCTCCTCAGTGCCCCTGTGTTTTGGCAACAGTGCCCCCCAGGACTGGTAAACACTGGCTGGTTTCCGCTTCGGCGTGGAGGAGGATCCTGGGCCTGCCCCTCCATTTGTACCTGCCGTCAGGTTCACCCCTCCTGTTCTTTTTAAAAATAGGTTTTTATTGATGTCAGAGAGGAAGGGAGAGGGAGAGGGAGAGAGAAACCTCAATGATGAGAGAGAAGCATGGACCACCTGCCTCCTGCACGTCCCCACGCTGGGAATCGAGCCCATAACCTGGGCCTGTGTCAGTGACAGGAATCGAAGCCGGGAACGTTCAGTCCATAGGCCGGCGCTCTATCCACTGAGCCACACCAGCTAGGGCTGCCCCTCCTGTTCTTCATGCCAACAACCTGGTTGAGGCATAACTGATGGGCAGTCCAGGGCACCGACCGCGCAGCTGCTGAGTCCAACACCACAGGGGTGTGCGCACCGCCCGGAGCAGGACATGCCTCCAGCCTCCCGAGGGGACGCTGTGCCCCTCCAGGTCAGTGCCCCGCACCGCAGGCCTCACTTCGTCCTCTCACTCCCACCTCAGGACGTCCTGTAGGGCTGCCGTCCCCCGCTCCTGCTGCTTTGGGCCCGCAGGTCTCGGCCTGGATTTCCCCGTCCTCGCTCTCTCTGGGTCCCGCCTGCTGGACCACTGGGCCTGCAGCGCCCCGGGGCCCGTCTCCGCCGGGTCCATGTGGGGTTTGGCTCCCTGTGTCCTTATACAGCTGCCCTTGCCATGGCTTCCCCACAGCACACCCCCCTCCTTGCAGGCTCAGCTCAAGTCCCACTTCCTCCAGGAAGTCCTCCCTCGTTGCCAAAAGGTTTTCCAATTTCTTCACCTCCCTCCACACCCTGAAGGGGTTGTCACCGTGTGACTGGGTGTCTGCAAAGTGGGGGAGCCCTGGACGCCTCACGGGGATGCCGCTCCTCCTCCTCACTCCCAGTGGCCAGCCTGTCCTGCCGCAGGGCTGCCAACCCTTCCTTCTCTCCTCGCTCTCGCGCCTCTCCCGACCCAGACCCTGCTCCCTTCTGTCTACCCCTTTTCCCCGCTCCTGGCTCTTCACCACCCAGCTCAGCCCCAACCTCTCCCAGACCGCAGGTCCCACCAACCCATTCTTCAGAGGTGACATCAAGACCTCTTGTTTGGCCGGCGTGGCTCAGGGGTTGAGGTCACAGTTCAACTCCCGGTCAGGGCACACACCCGGGTTGTGGGCTCGATCCCTGATAGGAGGCGTGCAGGAGGCAGCCGGTCCGTGATTCTCTCTCATCATTGATGTTTCTCTCTCTCTCCTTCCCTCCTCTCTGAAATCAATAAAAAAAATTCCTGAGACTAGGCTCCCAGGCTGAGTGCAAGCAGCCCCCCTGGGGAAGAGCTTCCTCCCTGCCCCCCACTGTTGCTGGTCAGGCCTCCCCCTGCCCCAGGTCCACCTGCAGCAGCGATTGCCAGATCCCAGCCAGATTCCCAGCGCATCCCCTGGGCCCCACACCAGGCCTCTGGGGTCCGAACTCAGGTCAGCTGGGCCCTCAGGCTCCCCCTCCTCCCCTCCTGCATTCTTCCCCTCCTGGGACCACACGGGGCTCTGTTTCCCAGCTGGACCCTCCGCTTAGCGATGCAGGAAGTAGGCCCTCAGGGAGAGAGACAGCGAAGTAGGCCCTCAGGGAGAGAGACAGCCAGCAGAGCTGATAACAAGTGCCGCTTGGGCGCCTCGGGGCCGGGGGCCGGGTCAGATAAGCGGAAATGCCAGGCTTATCTGAGTTCTAGAGAGATGTCCCTGCCGTCCAGCCCACCTCACTCCGCGCGGGCGGGCAGCCGGGCATCTCCAGGGGAGTAAACAGGGAGTTGGCAGAGTCCACAGCGGCAGGATGAGGACGCTGTGCCCAGCTCCGGCACTGCGCAGCCCGGGCGCCAGGGGCCAGCCGCGGGCGTCAGGTTACACCCACATATTTGCGGTAAGGCAGCCTCTGGCCCGTCTGCTTTGAAGTGGGAGCCGAGGAGCAATTGTCATGGCCAGGGAACTAAGGGAGCCGGCGACAGCTGGTCCCCAGACCGGCGGCCTCCCTCGGGACCACGAGACCCAGCAGGGTCCCGGCGGGGTTGGTCAGCGTGGGCCCTTCCTGAGCCCTGGAGGAGGTCATGTGCAGACAGGCCAGTGGAGCTGCCCTGTGTTATTCGGTCTGGACCCTGCGAGGCTGGCTGGGGCTCTGGTCACCTCTGGGGTCCTTTCCTCCGTTCCCGTGCGCCTCAGCTAATGGGGCCTGCAGGGAAGGTGGCCTGGGAGGCAGTGCCTGTCAGGAAGGTGGCCTGAGCCAGGGCCTGCAGGGAAGGTGGCCTGGGTGGGCAGGTGCCTGCAGGGAAGGTGGCCTGGGTGGGCTGGGCCTGCAGGGAAGGTGGCCTGGGTGGGCAGGTGCCTGCAGGGAAGGTGGCCTGGGTGGGCTGGGCCTGCAGGGAAGGTGGCCTGGGTGGGCTGGGCCTGCA
Organism: Corynorhinus townsendii; assembly: GCA_026230045.1. Lineage (NCBI taxonomy): Eukaryota > Metazoa > Chordata > Mammalia > Chiroptera > Vespertilionidae > Corynorhinus > Corynorhinus townsendii. The sequence goes on along the minus strand of JAPDVU010000011.1, from coordinate 1,835,975 downwards.
GGGAAGGTGGCCTGGACCAGGTGCCTGCAGGGAAGGTGGCCTGGGTGGGCTGGGCCTGCAGGGAAGGTGGCCTGGACCAGGTGCCTGCAGGGAAGGTGGCCTGGGTGGGCTGGGCCTGCAGGGAAGGTGGCCTGGACCAGGTGCCTGCAGGGAAGGTGGCCTGGGTGGGCTGGGCCTGCAGGGAAGGTGGCCTGGACCAGGTGCCGGGGGAGCAGAGTAAGGCTGGGGGAGCAGGGTGGCCTTCTCCCTCCTGCCCCAACCTACACCGAGGTGACTGACACATTGTCTGGCTCTCTGGGGGGGGGGGGGGGGATAGGGGGGGGAGGTGGCCAGTTTTGATCTCTACAGTTGCTTGCTTTCTTTCTTTCTTTTGGATATTTTTATTGATTTCAGAGGGAGAGGAAGAGAGGGAGAAACATCAGTGATGAGTCATTGATCGCTGCCTCCTGCACGCCCACACTGGGGATTGAGCCTGCAGCCCGGGCAAGTGCCCTGACCGGGGATTAAACCCGGGACCCTTCAGTCTGTAGGCCGGCGCTCTATCCACTGAGCCACACCGGCTAGGGACAATAGTTATCTTTGTATGGCATCGTATCACTGTGTAAATGTGACCAATGGAGAAGGTATGCACTTCATTTTCACTCTTTCTCGGAAGCGCTGGGGATTTCTGGGAGTCTCTGGTTCCTTTTGCTCCGCTTTGCCCATTGGCCTGCATCCCTCGGTGGCTGAATGTGAGCCCTTGCTCTGCGCCAAGTACATTCCAGGTCCTCGTAACGCTCCTCACGTAACCGTCCCATCGCCACGCCACGGAGGCATTGTTATTCTCGGGTGCAGCCAGGAAGCCGGGCTCGGAGGCCAAGCGGGCAGCCCCCGGGTCCGCCCCCAACACTGGCAGGGGCAGGAGTGGAGCCCAGACAGTGTGACGCCAGGCACCCTCCACGTTTTACTGCGTGTCTGTAACCCGTTTCCTCCCGAAGGCCTCCCTTTAGCGGGCTCTAAGCCGGGCCTCCGAGCAGCTCCTCCCACAGGGGCCGCACGGTGCCTCCCACCTTTGCACCCATCAAGCCCTTCTTCCCTCTGTGCTTGACCATGGGACGGTGTCTTCAGGGCCCGAAGGGGACATGCTTTCTATTTTATTGGATCCATTTCTTATTTTTTTTTAATATATATATTTTATTGATGTTTTACAGAGAGGAAGGGAGGAGGATAGTTAGAAACATCAATGAGAGAGAAACATCGATCAGCTGCCTCCTGCACGCCCCCCACTGAGGATGTGCCCGCCACCCAGGTACATGCCCTTGACCGGAATCGAGCCTGGGACCCTTGAGTCCGCAGGCCGACACTCTATCCACTGAGCCAAACCGGCTAGGGCGATTTCTTATTTTTTTATATATGTGTTTTAATCCTCACCAAGGATATTTTCCCACCGATTTTTAGAGAGAGTAGAAGGAAAGGGGAGAGACAGAGAGAAACGTCGCTATGAAACACATCGACTGGTTGCTTCCAGCACCCACCCCGACCAGGGCCGGGGAACCTGCAACTGAGGTCCGTGCCCTTGACGAGACGCAAACCCAGGACCCTTCAGTCGGAGGGCCGAGGCTCTATCCACTGAGCCACACCGGCCAGGCCTTAACCTTTGCATCGAACCTGCCCGCCAGCGTCCAGCTGCTGTTAGATGGGAAGTCTGCTGTCAGGCCGACGTCAGTGCTCTGACAGGGGACTTGCCCTCTCATTTCGGGGAGACGGCCGTTACCCCTGTGCTAGAGCTGCATAAAGGCGGTGGGTGAGGCTTGGCTCGGTTGGGGATGATCAGACGGACCCGCAGAGCCAGCACGTCCCTCCTGAAACAGTCCTCTGACCCCCAGGGAGGGTGGGGTCCTCCTCGCCACACCCAGGTGGGGGAGTGGGGGCCGCCGCTCCAGAATGAACCCCTCAGCCTTGTATTTCTGTTTCCCTCTTACTCCACCTGGGGTCTCAGGGAAAGCTGGCTGTCAGCAGACAGGCCAGCGGAGAGTCTCGGGGTTCAGTGGGGGCTGCCCCCGCCCGTGGCACACCGAGGTCAGCCTTGGTTTTCAGGAGTGGATCGGCTGCCCCGTGCTCACCCGGGACCCCAGCTGAGCTCTCCTGGGGTGGCCGAGAGCCTGGGGCACCGTCCCTCTGGTCTCACTCTCTCCCTCTGAGGGCCTGGAAGGAAACAGAGAAGGTGAGCGGCTTCCCAATGGCCTGGGGACTCGCTGGCACCCCCAGCGCCCCCACCTGATGTCGACTTGGGCATTTGCTTTCGTCGGCTTTATGCAATGCCGCTCCGTCCAAGTGCATTGGAAACAAGGGCTGTGAGGCCCAGATGCTTGGAGACCACAGGAAACCGGGCCTCTGGGTCACTAGGGCCTGACCCTAGTCCGTTTCAGGGGAGTCGCTGTCGGGGGAGCAGGCCTCGGTGGCATATGTGCCCCAGAGGGTCCTGGGAGGAACACGACCTGCAGAGAGCACTTGGCGACCTGCAGAGAGCACTTGGCGAGAGCTGTCCGAGGCCATTGAGCCTCACTTCTATTTTTAGATACAAGTGCCGAGTGACGGAGGAGGGCCTGGTGTGGGGACTCACCCCCAGGCAGTGTGACACTGCTGGGGACATCTGCAAAGCAGGAGCAAGCACCAGTGTTACTTTAATCAAATTTTTTTTTTTACTTGAGAGAGGGAGAGGAAGGGAGAGAGAGAGAGAGAAACTCAATGACCAGAGAGAATCACGGATCGGCTGCCTCCTGCACGCTCCACACTAGGGACCGAGCCTGCAACCCGGGCCTGTGCCCTGACCGGGAATCGAACCGTGACCTCCTGGTTCCTAGGTCAATGCTCAACCACTGAGCCTCACCAGCCGGGCCACTGGTTGATGCTTGTGTGTGCCCTCACCTGGGATCGAACCCGCGGCCGCGGTGTATGGGGGCAACGCTCTCACCTGCGGAGCTACCGGCCAGGGCCCCGGTTTTGCGTTGAATCCACAGAAGCTTTGCCTGTTTCATCCAGGCACACGTCAGGGCGGCCTCGCATTCGTCTCCGTCTTGCTTTTCCTTGTGAATTTGTGTGTGGGTGGCAGGCGGGACCCCACGGCCCTGGGATTCCTGAGGCCCCTCTCGGAGGCCTGCGCAAGGGCCCCCTCCTTCTAACCTTCGGTTTCAGCCACACGCGCTCCCGCCTGCCATGGGCAGATGCCTCAGATGTCTGCCCATCAGCACCCTCTCAGGGAGGAATGTTCAGTGCTGCCGTGATGTCAGAGGGGCCCCGGAGAGGGGCCGGGGCCAGACCCGCCTGCCCCTCCCCGCTCCCTCCCGGCAGAGTGGGAGATAAGCGAGGCCTCAAAGAGAGCCCGCAGGTCCCGGCTGCGTGACGGCTGGGGATCGCTGTGCGGGGCACTGGGCACTGGGCACTGGGCACGGCGACGGCCGTTAGCCACCGGAACCATGACCTTCCAGACACCGCCGCCCCAGTGAAGGCCGGGCCCCGCATGCGCCCCCCTGCCCACCCCATCAAGCCCGCGCCAGGATGTCGGGGGCCTCCAAGGAGGGAGTGCAGGCCCGGGGGCTGCCGGCGGCGGGCAGGGCCTGCCTGTCCAGCCTGGACCGGAAGCTGAGCGCGCTCAACGAGAAGATGGACAAGCTCCTGCACTCCCAGGAAGATGTCGCGGAGAAGCTGCAGGGCGTGTGCCAGGGCCTGGACCACCTGGAGCAGGGCCTGCACCGGCTGGAGGCCTCCAGGGCCCCGGGCCCCGCGGGGGCTGGCCCTGCCCCGCCGGGGGACCCTGCCCCGCCAGGGGACGCGCAGGCCGGGTGGCCCGAGGTCCTGGACCTGGTGCGGGCCGTGCGGCAGGACGCGGCCCAGCATGGCGCCCGCCTCGAATCCTTGTTCCGGGTGGTGGCGGCCGTGGACCGGGCCATCGCCCTGGTGGGCGCCGTGTTCCAGAACTCCACGGTGGTGGACTTCATCCTGCAAGGCAGCGTGCCCTGGAGGCGAGGGCGCCTGGCCCCCGGCCCTGCGGAGGTGGGTGACCGCGTCCCTGTCCCGGGTCCAGGCTGGAGGGGCCGCCCAGGGCTGGTGGGGAGGCCGGCCAGGTGGCTACGCTTAGGAGAGCTGAGGCCTTTGTCCCTTCTTCTTTTTTACAATATATTTTATTGAGTTCAGAGAGGCAGGGAGAGGGAGAGAGAGAGAAGCATCAACGATGAGAGAGAACCGTGGATCGGCTGCCCCCTGCACGCCCCACACTGGGGATGGAGCCCGCCACCTGGGCACGTGCCCTGACCCAGAACCAAACTGTGACCTCCCGGTTCATAGGTCGATGCTCAACCACTGAGCCACACCGGCCGGGCCTCTTGTCCCCTCTTGTGCCTCCTGTGTGACCAGTTGATGAGGAAAAGGAGAGCCGGGCGTAAAGGTCATGGGCGGGTTCAGACGGGGAGGGGGAGAGGCAGAGGAACGCACAGGCCCTGAGGGAGGTGGGGCCGCGAAGCTCCCTGGACATGCCTCCCTGGACATGCCTCCCTGGACATGCCTCCCTGGACATGCCGTGACCTCTGTGCTCCTCTGTGTCCCCCGGGGGCGGCCGTGGGGAGCGGCCCATCTACCCGACAGGGCCCCATTCAGAAACCCAGCCCCTCCCTCCCTTCCTGTCCGCAACCTTGTGCCCTGTCCCCAAGTGGGCGAGAGTGCAGCTGCCTCCGGGAGGTGTTGACAGGGACCCAGGGCACACAGCCGGGCAGGCAGCAGCCGGAGCCTGGGGGTGGAGGGTGGCATCTCTGGGAGCCCCACTTCCCAAGGTTGCGTAATCGAGCCTGGGCTAATGGAAGTTTGGCTGGGTTGTGTGTGCGTGGGTGTGCGTGTGTGCATGTGTGTGCGTGTGTGCATGCGCCCGCGCACGGTGTGTACAGGCAACGCTCTGTTTGGGAACAGCAAAAGGACAGCTGCTTAGCAACACTCCGGGGCCTGGAGCCCCGCCTCGGGTCCCTGCTGGTACCCACCAGCCTCTGCTATAGACGAGCTGGCGTCTCGGGAGCTCAGGCCTCCCTTCCTCAGCCCAGCCTGGCCAGACCTGTCCCAGCTGACCCTTCCCCCCGGCTGGCCACTTCCCCCAGCGCCACCTCCACCCCGGCCGCCTCCTGTCGGCACCGACCCGCCAGTGCGGCCCGCAGGGGAGTCTGGCCTGCTCTCGCCACTGATAACCACCCTCAGCTTTATTTTATTTTATTTTATTTTAAAATATGTTTTATGGATTTCAGAGAGGGAGAGAGAGGGAGAGAGAAAGAAATATCAATGATAAGAATCATGGACCGGCTACCTCCTGCATGCCCCACCCTGGGGATCCAGCCCACAACCCGGGCCTGTGCCCTGACCGAGAATCGAACCCTGACCTCCTGGTTCCTAGGTTGATGCTCAACCACGGAGCCAGGCCAGCCAGGGACCAACCTCAGCTTTCAATGAGAATTCATCTAATACGTGCACAGGGCGCAAGCCATCCCTGGGCTGTGGAGAGCAGCCCCCTCCTGCCCCGTCCCCCAGGCCCAGGGCGAGCCCTGCTCCCAAGCAGAGATGCCGGTTTCCTACAACCCTTCCAGAAAGCGCCTGCTATCTAGAAGCATCTTGGGGCGCACACCACCCCCTGGTTTTGTTTTAACGCAGCTGTTACCCGCCTGGTGCTGGCCTCCATCGCTTTTCACTTCACCGATGTGGGGCGTGGCTTCATAGTAACACGCAGAGAGCTCCCCGCGTTGTCCGTAAAGGTGCAGCGGCGGCACCGGTGGGGGGAGTCTCCGTCCGTTGGTGCTGTTCGCTCGGCCACACCGTCGCTGGCTCCCCCTGCCCCTCCTTTCTGGCTGTTGGGAAAACGATGCCGTGGCTGTCCATCCAGGCGTGCGTCTGGCTGTCCATCCAGGCGTGCGTCTGGCTGTCCATCCAGGCGTGCGTCTGGCTGTCGGACGGACGCACTGCCTGGAAGTGGCGATGCTAAGCCAGAGGGTGACTTTGTAGAAACCGCAAAGCCACGCCGACTTCAGAGGCGGTTCTCATGCACGGCTGCCATGACACGGGGGGAGCCCGCTGCTGACGGAGCTCACGGCCCACCTGGTGAACGAAAACGGAGTCACGTTGTGCGTGTGCGTGTGCGCGTGTGCGCGTGCGTGTGCTTTCACATGTTAGTACTAAACGTTTCCAGCATTTATAAAATAGAGGTGAGAATGACCGCAGTGAGCCCCATGACTGGAGGCCGATGGTCCCCACACGCCTGCCTCTTCCTACAGTATTTTGATGCAACTTTGATGTATTGGATTGTTTCTGCTATAAATATTTCAATATTTTTTATCAAAAGAGAAGGATTTTTTTACTTGTTACCAGACCTAAAAAGTAACTTAATACCACCAATGTTCACATCATCAGTGTTCACATTTTCTTGACCGTCTTTTGCTCTTTTAAAAACTATTTTTAAAATTGATGTCAGAGAGGAAGGGAGAGGGAGAGAGACATAGAAACATCAGTGATGAGAGACTCATGGATCGGCTGCCTCCTGCATGCCCCCCACGGGGCATGGAGCCCGTAACCCCGGCATGTGCCCTGACCAGGCATCGAACTGTGACCTCCTGGTTCCTAGGTCAATGCTCCACCACTGAGCCACACCGGCTGGGCTGCTTTTCTTTTTTTTTTAATTAAAAATTTTGTTTTTCAAGTACATCTCACATTCAATATTATCTCATGTTAGATTCAGGTGCAAAGCGTAGTGGGTAGACATTCATGTGACTTACGAATTGGTCCCCCTCACACGCCTGGTGCCCACCTGGCATCCTAGTTATCGCATAGTCACTGCAGCATTGCTGAGTCTGTCCCCTGTGCTGTACTTTGCATCCGTGACTTCTGTGCCTGCACATCTCTACCTCCCAACCCCCTCACCTTCCCACGCAGCCCCCACCCCGTCTCAAGCTCCAAACAAGGCGATTGGTCGTATGCTTCATAAAGCAAGCATTTTTTCTCTAATTCGTAAAGAAATGGGAGCTCTTCATCTGGGAACATGTCCAACAACCGAAAACAGGCAGAACGCTGTATCTCGCTGTGGTCCTCACTTGCATTTCTTTTCTAGGCGCACCTTCGGGGTTTGGGGCCTTTTGCACTGTCCCGTGAGCGGCCCGCTCCGTCCCTCCCCCTTTCCCGCCCAGCCTTTGGCTTCCTCTGATTGTGGATCCGTGAAGTGAGCCGTCCTGTGCGTTGCGGATGCGCAGGCATTTCTGGGCGGGGGAGGGCCGGGAGCCTTCTCTTCCCCGAGTCCTCACGCGTCTCGTCTGCTCGGCTCTGACCGGCCGTCTTCTGTCCTTGTGTGTCACACGCAGCCGGTGGCTACCTGCAGGACCGGGCTGCTCTCCCAGCTGGCGGTCAGCCCCCCGCGGCCACGCCAGGAGGCCTCCACGCCCCTCCGTGCCCTGGGCCAGGGCCGGTCACGCAGGAGGTGCCGGGGGACAGGAGACGGTGTGCGCTGAGACCGGGCCAGCCCGCGAACGCCTCGCTGGCGCTGAAAGTGCCGCAGAACGGAGGCGTTCTGGGGGCCCGATCTGCCTATCTGAGGACAGCACGGGGTAGCATCATCTGTGCGGTTCTCACGTGTTATTTGTTGGTTTGTTTTTAAAATACCTTTTTATTGGTTTCAGAGAGGAAGGGAGAGGGAGAGAGAGAGAGAAAAACATCAGTGATGAGAGAGAACCATGGATCAGCTGCCTCCTGCACGCCCCACCCTGGGGATGGAGCCCGCACCCCAGGCCTGTGCCCTGACCAGAATCGAACCATGACCTCCAGGTTCCTGGGTCGATGCTCACCCACGGAGCCACGCCGGCCGGGCCAGCTGTTAAATTTTAAACTCGGGCGATGACTCCGCCCGGGTCCTACTTGGGCCGCGTGGGGTGTGGGATGCGGGGTGGGGGTGGGGGGGTGGGATGCGGGGCTCAGACAGGTCCAGCTCAGCGGGGGCGGGGCCAAGCCCTGGCGGAGCTGTTCAGAGACGGCAGGCCTCTGGCCCGTGCTGGGCCTCTTCTCCTTTCTCTGCACGCACCGCACAAGGCGGGGGCCAGAGAGCTGAGCCTGAGGACAGAACACATGTGTGCATGTGTGTTTGTGTGTGTGTGTTTGTGTGCGCATTTGTACGTGCATGTGCATGTGTGTGCGCATGTGTTTGTGTGTGCGTGTATGCGCGCACACGTGTTTGTGTACGTGCGCGCGCGTGTGTGCATGTGTGTGTGTGTTTGTGTGTGCGTGCGCGCCTGCCTGCACCAACGACAGAGGGAGGGAGAGGACAACCTGAGCGGCGCGGTCTGCCAAAGGACAGTCTGTCCAAGTCCCTGTCTCCCAGGGGCGGGGGCAGCGGGGGGGGGGGGGCAGGAGGTGCCTCCAGCTCCCCCAGCGACGGGCTGGCAGGACAGTCTTCCGGGTCACAGTGGTGATGCTGGTGGTGACCCTGAGGACAGCGCTAGAGTTTTTAAATCGATGTCAGAGAGGAAGGGAGAGGGAGAGAGAAACATCAAGATGAGAGAGAATCCTGGGTCGGCCGCCTCCTGCACGCCCCACACTGGGGATGGAGCCCGCCACCCGGGCCGGTGCCCTGACCGGGAATCGGACCCGTCACCTCCTGGGTGCTAGGTCGACCACTGAGCCACACCGGGCGGGCACATCGTTTAATTAATTGCTGACCACACTCCAGTGGGGGCTCCTGCGGACTGCGCAGCGTTAAGGCCGCTCGCTGGCGCTGGGCTCCCGGGGTCCTCACAGGCCAGCCTCCTGGGGCCCAGACTGTGCTGTGTCCCAGGCAGGGCCCCACCACCAGGGCGCTGAGCACCTACCCTGGGCTGGGCACCCGCTCAGTGCCCCACAAATGGCCTCACCCCAGCCTCCCCTGAACTGAGCTCTGTGAGTCGCTAATATTCTCCCCATTCTGCAGACGAGGAAAGCGAGGTGCAGGGACGTTAGGGATCTTGGCCGAGGGGTATAGGGGGTGCTCAAGAATCCACGAGTCCATGGCCCTGGCCACACTGCTGTCCCGGAGAAGGGGACCCTGGGGTGCACCCACCCGGCTCCCAGGCAGGCAGAGTCCCTGGTCAAGGCATGCCGGCTGCAAGCACGGGTTCCGCTGACGGAGGGTCCGACCCGAACCAGCACCACCAGCCGTGCGCGGCTGGCCAGAGCTGACATGTTGAATTTAAACTTCCTTTCCATCCCTGCTCTGAGCATTTTGAGGTCCACTCTGTGGAATCCTCTATCAGGGACTGGGCCTGCCCGGACAGGGACTCATGAAGAAGGGTACCTAGGGCCCGGCCGGGTGGCCCAGTGGGTGAGCGTTGACCTAGGAACCAGGAGGTCAGGGTTCCATTCCCGGTCAGGGCACAGGCCCGGGTTGCGGGCTCCATCCCCAGTGCGGGCGGTGCAGGAGGCAGCTGATCCATGAGTCTCTCTCATCATGGCTGTTTCTCTCTCTCTCCCTCTCCCCGCCTCTCTGACATCAATAAAAGTGTACTTTTTCAGAAGAAGGGACTGAGGGTGCTGAAGGTCCTTTCGCCTGAAGTGGCGAGGCAGCCTCCGCCTCCGGGGTGGCTGAGCCGGCGCGTGTGCTCGTGGCTCCAGCATGTGCGTGGCTGGCGCGCAGCGCCTGCCTATGGCCGAGCGATGGTGACGGTGACAGTGTTCCTGGTGGCTCTTTCAGAACCAAGAGCGAGAGGAGGAGGCAGGAGCCAAGCCGCAGCGTGCGCCGAGCAGCCGGGGCGTGCAGGCTGAGCTCCGGGGGCCTCAGGAAGGTGAGTGCCCGGGCAGGTGGGCCTTCGCTGCCTTCGGGTCCCACACCTGCAGCTTCAGACTCACACCTTCATCAGCACCGGGATGCCCGTGACTCCCGAGCACCTGCCAGGGGGCTCCCCCAGTTGTTTATTTTATTTTTAAATAAAAAATAAATACATAAAGAGAAACATCCCTGATGAGAGAGAATCAGGGATCGCCTGCCTCCTGCACGCCCCCCACTGGGGATGGAGCCCGCCACCCGGCCTGTGCCCTGACCGGGAATCGCACCCTGACCTCCTGGTCATAGGTCACCGCTCAGCCACTGAGCCACGCCGGCCGGGCTCCCCAGTTCTTTCCGCCCCTCGCGTGTCCCTGCGAGACGGACAGACGGACAGCCAGTCGCTGTTGTAGTCACCAGGAACGTGCCTCTCTCGTGGCCTGTGCCACCAACTCGATGCTCCGCTCCCTTTTCATGTTGCTTCAGCGTTCTGTGGACTGCTTTCATGAGCTTCCTTCCTTTTATAATTGCGCATGACACTCACATGGCTCCGAAGTCCAGCTGACCAAACGAGGTACAAAGAGAAGCCAAGCTTGTCTGGCCTCCGCCCCCACATGGAACCGTGTCTGCGGAGATGGTGTCTGACCTTTCCCCGGGGTCTGGTCTCTGAAGACCACACTGGAAGTGGTTACACCCACGCACACGCGTGCACTCGCACACGCACACATTCATGCACACATGCACGCACACATACACGCACACACACGTGCACCCACATCTTAGATGAAACAGTCACACTGTACACTTGGCTTCGCTCACCTTCAGGCCCCCGAGCGTCCCCCATAGCTGCGCAGGCAGGTCCCGGTCTTGTCTTGGGGACAGATTCCCAATGGGGTTGCTTTCTCACCCCGTTTCCCTGTAGAGAGCCAGAAGGCTGACCTGCCAGAGGGGTCAGCAGCGAGGCCGCCCCCGGTCGGCGCTTCAGAGATGGGATCTGACATCCCGGACCAGCCAGAGGCCTTGCTGGAGCAGGGAGGCGGGGGCCCCGGCCCCGACCCGGCGCCCCCTGGTCACCTGCTGCAGCCCACAGAGGCAGACGCCACAGCTCCCGGGGTGCCTGGCGAGACCCCCGAGACCAGCCAGGAGGTGGCACCAGGCGCAGGACAAGGGCCATTGTCCAGCGGTCCTGACACTCTGCCCACAGAGGAGGGTGTGACGCTGACCTCAGGCCCCCCTGCCTGGGACACGGCAGCTCACCGTGGCGAGGACACGCATCCAAGGTGAGTGGCGCTGCTGGAGCAGGCGCGGAGGGGTGAGCGAGCTCGGAGGGGGGCGCGGAGGGGTGAGCGAGCTCAGAGGGGGTGTGGAGGGGTGAGCGAGCTCAGAAGGGGGTGCAGAGGGTGAGCAAGTCTTCAGGGTGGGGCTGGCTGGCAGTGGCTGCCCTGTGGAGGCCCCCGGCCAGTCTGACGGGGTGGGACCCGGCCCCGGCATCGAGGTACAGTGGCTGCCCGGCAGCGCCTGAGTCCCCCTGTCCCCTGGGTGGGTGACCACGGGACGCAGTGACTGTGGCCTCCTCGGGGCTGTCTCTCCCCCCCAGGCTCTCGGTCCACGTGCAGGAGACGGACACGCGTGGGCAGCTGCAGGGGACACAAGGGGGCAGCCTCAGGGCCGCGCCCCCTGCGGAGGTCCCTGCAGCTGCCCAGCCCGGGGAGCGGAACCCGCCTGCGCACGGGGGCTGTCCCCAGGCCCCAGGGACCGAGTCGGGAGAACAGGGCCCGGAAGGAACCGGCGCGTGCCCCCCGCTGCCTGCGCGGAGCAGCGACAGGGGAGCAGAGGCCGAGGACAAGCCAGGATGTGCAGTCGGACCCGCCCTGGGACCGAGCGGGGCCGGCGGGGGCTCGGGAGAGGACACTGGGGCCCCGGGCCTGCAGCAGGACACAGGCCCAGGAGCAGGCGACCTGGAGCCCGGGAGGGGCTGCACCTCTGGGGGCCTGGGCGCAGCCGAGGCAGGAAGGACGCCCCCAGGAGCCGAGGCGGGCGGCCTGGTTCTGGGTAAGCCAGGCAGGCGCCCCAATGCGTGGGTTTGGAGCGCCTCCTCCTGGGGGCCTCCCTGCAGCATCCGGGGGGGTGAGGGGGGGATCCTGCGGGTCTGGGGGAGTTGCCTGCTGGGGTTCCGGGGCTGGTGCACAGCCATGAGGAGGGGGTGCCTGGGGGGCTCACAGGCTATTGTCTCCTGAACAGATGACAGCCCGGCCCCGCCGGCCCCGTTCGCGCACCGGCTGGTGAGCCTGAAGGAGGCCGCGGCCGCGGCGGGCTATGCCGTGTGCCCGCACGAAGTGCTGGGCGGGTAGGTGGGCTCTGCGCTGAGGAAGTGTGGATGGCGGGCGGCGGGAGCAGGGGGGCGGGTGGGTCTCGGGCTGGGTGAGGCGCAGTCCGCAGGGAGGGGTGAGGAGCCCCCGGGGTGCAGGGCGGCCTGGGGGTGCAGGGTGAAGCAGTTCTGGCCTAGGTTTTAGTGGGCGTGATGACACGGGTACCCCTGGGTGTGTGTGGAGGAGGGTGAGACCAGAACGCGGGGCGGGGGGGAGCCTCGAAGGCACTCAGCCCGTGTCGTCTGCAGGGGCCGGTTCGGCCAGGTCCACAGGTGCACGGAGAGGGCCACCGGCCTGGCGCTGGCGGCCAAGGTCATCAAAGTGAAGAGCAGCAAGGACCGGGTGAGCGCCCACCCGCCAGGCGGCCCCTGGCCCAGCCCCTCCGCGCTGAGCAGGAAACCCTCGCCTTTCCTGCCTCCTTTGTCCCCCCCCCCGCCGCCCCGCCACCCTCCCCCAATATACTTTTATTGATCTCAGAGAGGAAGGGGGAGAGAGAGAGAGAGAGACATCCACGATGAGAGAGAATCACGGATCGGCCGCCTCCTGCACGCCCCCCACTGGGGATGGAGCCCGCAACCCGGGCCTGTGCCCTGACCAGAGGTTGACGCTCAGCCCCCTGTGGCTGGGCCTGCCTCTTTTCCACGACTCCCACGCCCCAGTTTGCGCCTCACCTGGCACCCTGGGCGACGGGGTCCTCCTGGACTTCCAGCTTTCCTCCTGGGCCTCAGGCCCCCTGTCTGTGAAAGGGGCGGGTCTGATAAAGGCCCCCCCACTGTAAGCACCCGGTGGGGTGGGGAGCGGAGGAGGCCTGTTGGGAAAGCAGGAAGCAGGGTGTGGGGGGGGGCACACGTGTGCCCATGCGTGTGCCCTGGGAGGTGCCGCGGGCCCCTCTTCCTGACCTGATTTTGGGAACTCCCCGCCCTCCGCTCCGCCAGGAGGACGTGAAGAACGAGGTCGCCATCATGAACCAGCTGAGCCACGCGAACCTGATCCAGCTCTACGACGCCTTCGAGGGCAAGCGCAGCTGCACGCTCGTCATGGAGTGGTGCGTGTCTGCGGCGGCGCTGGGCCCCTGCCCCCCCGCCCGGCCTGGGACACCCAGACACGTCCTCACCTCCTCTGCGTGACCTCCAGTCTGGGGCGCGGAGGACAAGGCCGTTTGTCACCAAGCAGCGGCCTGTGGGCCTGACGCGAGCCGCGGTGCGGGTCCGTTGGGCCGGCACAGCTTTCAGTGATTTGGGTTTGGCTGCAAATGGGGAAATTTCACACCAAAGCCTAGGTACACGGCTTTTCTTTTAAACGACGATTTTGGAGACAGCGGGAGGGAAAGGAAAGGAGAGAAACATCGACGTGAGAGACACCGATCAGCTGCCTCCTGCACACTCCTTACTGGGGATGGAGCCCACAACCCCAGCATGTGCCCTGACCGGGAATCGAACCGGCAACCTTTTGGTGCCAGGGACAGTGCCCAACCTGAGCCACACTGGCCGGGCTCTGGCTGTTCTTGCAGATCCGCTGGGCCTGCCCCTCCGGCTGGAAAGGGGGCTGGTTGGCCCATTTGGGGTTCTCGCCTGGAGGCACTAACGGGCTCCTGTAGGCAGATGAGTTTATAGCCGTGGCCTGTGGCATCCGGTGAGAGCCCCATTGTCCACACGGAGGAAACCCCGCTCCACCGTGGCCGCCGCTTCCTTTCACACCTGCACCCTGGGCTGGGGCGGGGCCAGCGCAGAGGTCCCCACGAGACCCCAGATGACAGGGCACCCTCGGGCTCACCCCCTGGGTTGGTGCCGAGGGCAGGCGAGGTCCCTGAGAGCCTCGCTCAGCCCAGTGCCTGCCTCTCCCTTTGCCCTGGCAGCGTGGACGGGGGAGAACTCTTTGACCGGATCACGGATGAGAAGTACCACCTGACTGAACTGGACGTGATCTTGTTCACCAAGCAGATCTGCGAGGGCGTGCACTACCTCCATCAGCACTACATCCTGCACCTGGACCTCAAGGTCAGGTCCACCTGGGCGTGGCAGGTGGCCCCCAGTTCCCACGCCTCTGCTGCTCCCTCGGCTCTGAGAACTTTCACCTGGCTTTCATTCCTGGCTCCTTGCCACTCCTAGTTGTATCATCCATCATCCATCATCCATCCATCCATCATCCATCATCCATCCATCCATCATCCATCATCCATCATCCATCCATCCATCATCCATCATCCATCATCCATCCATCCATCATCCATCATCCATCATCCATCATCCATCCATCCATCATCCATCATCCATCCATCCATCCATCATCCATCATCCATCATCCATCATCCATCCATCCATCATCCATCATCCATCCATCCATCCATCATCCATCATCCATCATCCATCCATCCATCATCCATCATCCATCCATCCATCCATCCATCATCCATTATCCATCATCCATCCATTATCCATCATCCATCCATCCATCATCCATCCATCCATCATCCATTATCCATCATCCATCATCCATCATCCATCCATCCATCATCCATCATCCATCCATCCATCCATCATCCATCATCCATCATCCATCCATCATCCATCATCCATCATCCATCCATCCATCATCCATCCACCCATCATCCATCCATCATCCATTATCCATCCATCCATCCATCCATCATCCATCATCCATCCATTATCCATCATCCATCCATCCATCATCCATCACCCATCCACCCATCCATCATCCATCCATCCATCATCCATCACCCATCCATCCATCCATCATCCATCATTCATCATCCATCATCCATCATCCATCCATCCATCATCCATCATCCATCATCCATCCATCATCTATCCATCCATCCATCCATCATCCATCACCCATCCATCATCCATCATCCATCCATCCATCATCCATCCATCCATCCATCCATCCATCATCCATCCATCTATTCATCCATCCATCCATCATCCATCACCCATCCATCCATTTATCCATCCATCATCCATTATTCATCATCCATCCATCCATCATCCATCATCCATCCATCATCCATCCATCATCCATTATCCATCCATCATCCATCATCCATCCATCATCCATCATCCATCCATCATCCATCCATCCATCCATCATCCATTATCCATCATCCATCCATCCATCATCCATCATTTATCTATCCATCATCCATCCACCCATCCACCCATCTACCCATCTATCATCCATCATCCATCCTTCCCTCCATCATCCATCTATCATCCATCTATTCATCCATCCATCATCCATCTATTCATCTACCCATCTATCCATCATCCATCCACCCATCATCCTTCTTTCCTTCCTTCCTTCCTGTCTTCCTTCTTTCCTTCCTTCCTTCCTTTTTTCCTTCCTTCCCTGTAGGGCTGCCCTGAGCCATTCATTTCCCTGGGAGGCTGGGAAGCTGAGGCCTCTTGACAAGTAAGTGAGGGAGCTGCTGACCTTCTAGCTGATGATTGGCCCTAAGCAGACTTCCCTTTCTCTCCCAGCCGGAGAACATACTGTGTGTCAACCAGACAGGACACCAAATAAAGATCATTGACTTTGGGCTGGCCAGAAGGTAAGGGTGTATGTCGGCACTTAGAACCCATTGGGATTCTTTCTGGCTCTCTTGGGCACGGGTACCCACAACTCAGCCAATGTTTGATTTTTTCATTGTTAAAATTGACACTTTATTTTTTTAGAGCAGTTTTAACATCACAGAAAGATTGAGGGGCAGAAATAGGTTTCCCATAGACCCCCTGCCCCACACATGCAGAGCCTCCCCGGTCACCAACACGATGAACCCACATGACATCAAAGTCACCCAGTCCAGCCACAGAGCACCCAGCACGGAGTTTTTATTCATTTTTAGAGAGAGAGGAAGGGAGAAGGGTAGAGAGAAACATCATCGTTGGCTGCCTCCTGCACGCCCCCCAATGGGGATCGAGCCCGCAACCCAGCCCCACCCAGCCTCCACCCAGCCTCCACCCAGCCCCCACCCAGCCTTCTCTCCTCCCACCTGGCGAAGGCCTAGATAGGGGGCTGTGGTTTCCGGTTCTCCCTGGGGACCCAGGAAAGCCTGACGTTGGGGCCTGGGGAGTGAGGGTTCCCTAGGAAACCCCGTGGCGGGGAGCACGTGGGGTCCGGCAATGCCTGGCTCACACCGGGGACGAGTCCCAGCCTCCGCATCTACCTGAGCCGACTCCCACCCCCTCCCCCCACCCCCTCCCCCGTCCCAGGTACAAGCCACGGGAGAAGCTGAAGGTGAACTTTGGCACGCCCGAGTTCCTGGCCCCCGAAGTCGTCAACTACGAGTTTGTCTCGTTCCCCACGGACATGTGGAGTGTGGGCGTCATCACCTACATGCTGTGAGTGCGGCGATGGGGGAGCGGTGGGGGGGGCCTGTCCCAGCGCGGTGTCCTCAGAGGCAGCAGGAGCTCGGGTGTGAGTCGGCCCCGGGGAGGCGTGTGCAGGGGACACCGGGGGAAGTGGGAGGCAGCAGTGAGCGGGTTATATTCCCCGTGGGCAACGCTTTACTCCCTGAGGAGGCATCTGCCGTGTACATGTCAAACTCAAAGGCTAACACGGGCCACGTCAACGAGGCATGTGGCCTGCGGGCCCAGAGTTTGACATGCTTGACGTACACACTTCCTCAGATGTATTCCATCCAGGGGTTGGAGTGATTATTCAACAACTCTTTTTATTTCTTGTTGTTTTTTTTGTTGTTAATCCTCACCCGAGGATATTTTTCCCCACTGAGTTTTAGAGAGAGTGAGAGGGAGGGAGGGAGGGAGGGAGAGAGAGAAGGAGAAATATCAACGCGAGAGAGACAACATTGATTGGTCCAGACCAGGGCCAAGGCCAGAATCGAACCTGTAACCCAGATACGTCCCCTTGGCCAGGAACGGAACCTGCAGCCCTTCGGTGTGCGGGCTGATGCTCTAACCACTGAGCACACTGGCCAGGGCTATTCACCAGCTTGTACCCCTTATGGCTCGTGGGCTGATCCCAGGGGCCTGGATTCCGGAAACTTCTGGACCCACTGGGTTGAAAGCTCTCCCCCAAGGAAATGCAGGTGGACTGGGCAGGAGTGCAGTGAGGGGTGGGTGGGGCGGGACCCTCGGCCTTTGCTCCCAAAGGCCTGGGGAGTACCTGAACCCCTCTGGCTCAGACACATGCTAAGCTGTTTATTTATTTGTTTTTACTTTTTTTTAAAAAAATAGTTTTTTATTGACTTCAGAGAGGAAGGGGGAGGGAGAGAGAGAAACATCCATGATGAGAATCATTCATCGGCTGCCTCCTGCACGCCCCCTACTGGGGATCGAGCCCACAACCTGGACATGTGCCCTTGACTGGAATCGGACCTGGGACCCTTCAGTCTGCAGGCGGATGCTCTCTCCACTGAGCCACACCGGCTAGCGCTATTTATTCTTTTCAAATACGTTTTTATTCATTTTTAGAGAGAGAGGAAGAGAGAAGGACAGAGAGAGAGAAACATCATCGATTGGCCGCCTCCTGCACGCCCCCCCTGGGGATCGAGCCCGCACCCCAGGCCCAGGCCCTGACCGGGAATCTGACTGGTGACCTCCTGGTTCCTGGGCCAATGTTGAGGCCCTGGGCCTCCGGGCTGGGCATGAGACGTGCTGAGCTGCTTCAGTTAAACCAGCACGCACCCGGTGAGTGGGCGCATAGGGTGGGCCCAGCTGACTCCCCACTTCAGGGTGAGGGACCCGAGCTGAGCTGAGCGCAGGGGTTCGCACACGCGTGTGGCCTCCACGGCCCAGGCCTCCCCTCGTGCCGGAGCGACGGGCTGTGTCCCTGTGGCGCCTCTCGGTGCCAGCTGGTTCTGCGCGAACCTCGCGGCACCGTCTCTGTCCCGTCGCCGCGTGGGCAGACGTGGCCCCCGCCTACCCACGGTCCCCTCTCTCCTGGCAGACTCAGCGGCCTGTCCCCGTTCCTCGGGGAAACCGACGCCGAGACCATGAACTTCATCGTGAACTGCTGCTGGGACTTCGAGGCAGACACCTTCGAGGGGCTGTCGGAGGACGCCAAGGACTTCGTGTCCCGGCTGCTGGTCAAGGAGAAGAGGTACCTTGGTGGCCCGCCGCGCGTGCGGGGCCTCTGACGTGCCGGCACCTGCTGACCGCTGTTTGCTTCCGCAGCTGCAGGATGAGCGCCACCCAGTGCCTGAAACACGCGTGGCTGAGCGACCTGCCCGCCAAGGCGTCCCAGGCCCAGGTGCGCCTCAGGTCCCAGCTCCTGCTGCAGAAGTACCTGGCTCAGCGCAAGTGGAAGGTGCCTTTCCTCTTTTTTAAAAATTTTTATTTTTAATGTTTTTATCGATTTCAGAGAGAAAGGGAGAGAGGCGAGAAGCATCAGTGCTGAGAGAGAACCATTGCTCGCTGCCTCCTGCACGCCCCACGCTAGGGTTGGAGCCCACAGCCTGGGCCTGTGCCCTGACTGGGAGTTGAACCCTGACCTCCTGGTTCATAGGTTGGGGCTCAACCACGGCGCCATGCTGGCCGGGCTCCAGGTCCATACGGATTCAAAATAGAAAGATTGTTTAGCGAAAAAAACAACAACCCTCTTACGTCCAAACGGTTCATTCCGGGAAAGAAATGCCACAGACCCCGATGACTGAGCATAGAAGTGGCGTTGAGTCCGCAGCGCGTGGACACTGGAGGTGACAGAATGAGGCCGGAGCACAGTGCTCAGTGACCACGGCGGCGGAGGCCCCGGATTCCTCCACGTGTCACATGGGGGCGGGGAAGCGCCACCTCAAAGTTCGGTGACTTTGCTGACAACAGAGCTCTTTGGCATCAGGGACGTGAAATCTCTTAGAAACCTCTGTTGTGCAGGAGAGTGGCTTTCCAACAGTTTGATACCAACTCAGATCCTTGTTTACACACACACACACACACACACACACACACACACACACACAGAGCCTGGCTGGCGTGGCTCAGCGGCTGAGCACATCGACCTCAGAACCAGGAGGTCAGGGTTCGATTCCCGGTCAGGGCTCAGGCCCGGGTTGCAGGCTCGATCCCCGGTGGGGGGCGTGCAGGAGGCAGCTGATGAATGATTCTCATCATGGCTGTTTCATCATTCGCTCCCTCTCCCTTCCTCCCTGAGGTCAATAAAAACATCTTTAAAAACAAAACAAAAAACAGACCTAAACAAGAACAGAAAGGAAGCTCGTCAGCCCGGGAAGGAGCGAGCAGTCCTGTACTCACACCCGAAACCAAAGATCACATTTGCTTCCCAGGACGGACGTGCTCCGGGGTTTCCTCTGACATTTGGTTTCACTCGGAAAGTTCTGGCCCGCAGCCTGACTTGATTTCAGGACCCCCCGGTGGGCTCCGTTTTGGGGAGGACACGTGATCTCACTGCCTCCCTGCTCCAGTTGGCCCCCGAAGGTCATGTGACCATGCTACTTTCCGTTCGCCAGAATCCTCTTTGAGGTGATCCCTTTTAAAGACCCCAAGGGCCTCACGTGCGTGAGTCCTTGCATTGTTCTTCCTACGTCAACGAGCCTAAAGATATGCCCTTCCCCCTTTTCTCTCTCTCCCGATCTCCAGAAACATTTCCACGCGGTGACTGCTGCCAACAGGCTGAGGAAGTTTCCCACCTGCCCCTAATCCCGGACCGGACGCCCTGCTCCCTGGGCCCAGCCGGCCGGAGGCCCGCGGTGACCCCAGGAGGGGTAGCTACCCCGGCCTTTGGCTCCGACAGATTCCACGAACGTGGTCAGCGAGGTCCTGGCCGGCGCCGTCCCCGTGGTCAGGACTGTCGGGCTGCCGTAGGAGCCCGCTGGTGTGAAACGCCGCGTCTGCTCGTCGGGGGCACCCGCTTTCGGGGGGCTGTCTGTGGGCGGGAGAGCTACGTGTGCGTGGCGGACGGCCTGCGGAGCACGCTCTGATCAGGGACTCGGTGATCCGCAGATCCCCCCCCCCCCCGCCCCCCGGCGCGGGAAGGCCTGCCGCTCCGGCTCCCCGGGGCTGGGCCACGTAGTACTTGCTGTCCCACCCGCTCTGCGCGCAGCCACGTGACTCAGGGCAGGGTCCTCTAACGTGTTTTGCCTTGCGCTCCCTTTGGAGGATGGAAAGGGGCACCTTGGATAGTCTGAGATTTGGAAATATACTGACCGTCGTGGCCGAAAGAGCACAGGGGTCCCCTGGAAAGCGCTCACATGTTTTTACTGATTTGAGAGAGAGGGGAAGGGAGAGGGAGAGAGAGAGTGACATCAATGGGCCGGCCCTCGCCGGTGTGGCTCAGTGGACTGAAGGGTCCCGGGTTCGATTCCGGTCAAGGGCATGTACCTGGGTTGCGGACACATCCCCAGTGGGGGGGAGTGCAGGAGGCAGCTGATGGATGTTTCTCCCTCATCGATGTTTCTAGCTCTCTATCTCTCTCCCTTCCTCTCTGTGAAAAAATCAATAATATATATTAAAAAAATAATAAAATATAATAATAATAAAAAGAAATGTCAGTCGGCTGCCTCCTGCGTGCCCCCTGCAGGGGACTGAGCCCACAGCCCAGGCAATGCACGTTGACCAGCTGTCGAACCCGGTGACCTCTTGGTTCATGGGTCGATGGTCAATCACGGAGCCACAGGGGCGGGCTTGAATGGGCTTTTAAAGCCTCTACCCACCTCCCCCTCTCCTCTTCTGCCCTGTGCTGACCTCTGCCCCCGCCCTCCTGATGCCTCGGGTACGAAGCGGGGGCCTGGAAACTGGTGCGCGTGTGGGAGAGGAGAACGCAGCCACGTCGCGCTGTGGAGAGGAGCGTTTAAGCGACGTAAGGAACCACGAACAGGAGTGCGCTGTTACTCCAAAGCAAGCACTCCTTTCGCCTTCCTCCCTCCTAACCTGGCTGTGCTGTTCCCACGACCTCTCTCTCGGCTCAGCGGTTTCTGCTGGAGGCATTGCTGTGAGTTGCTAATTAGCCAAGCGAGTGTCACACAGCCGTTGAGGGTTTTTGTCCAGACAGACTTGTTTTCAGCAGAAGACCTGGGCGTAGCGGGGGGAGGGTCACACTCAAGGGGCCTGGTCTGGCCGGGAACTAAGGTTTCTGAGGCCAGCATGTCCAGGCCTGCTGCGTGCTGGCCCGCTGGCCACGGGGTGACCGTGGGAAGAGGAGACCTGCCTCGCATGAGGCAGGAGCAGCGACTTCCCTGGTCCAGGGCTGGATTTTGAAGCAGCAGGGTACCTCTCTGAGAAACCCTGCTGTTTCGAGGGCAGCCTGCAGAGGGCGCTCTAGAGCACGCCTTTTAGTGCTAGGGGGTCCCTGTCCTCCAGCCCCTGGGCCGTCAGCTTCTTGGCGATGCTCCGAATCTTGTCTCCGGAAAGACGCCCTGAGTTCCCTGCATCTACAGCAGCAAAGTCTCCCAGAAATTTAACAGGAGCCACGTCCTTCACGGAGATATTTCTCTCTTTCAGAGGCAAAACCCGGGGAAAGGAGTTTCAGTGATTTATTGAACACAGCACATCAAAAGTGTTACTTGGGTATGCAGTCAACAGGAACATGAGCACTGAGGCCCTTCAGGTTATTTTTTGTCCTATGAAGTCTCCCCAGTCCGCTGTCTGGGTCACACTCACACACATTTCAGTTCCAGGCTGGGTTTGCGTGTAGGTTTCATAGCACTCACTGCGGAAACAGACTCCAGTTGTGTGACATATCTTAAGCACTTCCTCATCATTGAATTAAGTATCCAGTGTGACATTTGGTTAAAATAAAATTAGAAATTTTCTGTAGTTGTATTAGCGAATTTTAAGGGCTTAATAGCCACATGTGGTGAGTGGCTTCTGTATCGGACAGGGCAGAGAGAGAATCATTTCCCTACCAAATTTTATTTTTTCCTCCCATATGCTGTTATTTTAAAAAAATATATTGATTATTGATTTGAGAGAGGGAGAGGGATACAGATAAAAACAGCAATCTGCTGCCTCCTGCACGCCCCCTAGTGGGGAGCAAGCCTGCAGCCCAGGCATGTGCTCTGACCAGGAATCAAATTGGTGACCTCCTGGTTCAGGGGTCGTCGCTCAAACCTCGGAGCCCAGGGGCTGGGCTGCTGTTATTTTTAACCGAGAGAAACAGTTCCTCTCCAGTCCCCTTGAAGCCCACACCAGTGAGAGGGGGTGGATTGTCGCCTCCCTTCCCTGAGCCTTTCCGAAGCTTTAATTTTCCGGGATTGTCTTTAGCTCTCCACGTGGTTGGTGGGTGCTTGGCTGACAGTTTTTTTTAGATCACACCCGTGCCAGTACCAACCGTTTCCAACGGGACTTTTCCATTTGAACGAAGTCACCGGGAACTGCTGGCCGGAGAAACTCGAAGGCACGGAGGAGCCGCTGCACCCAGCGGCCCGGCGAGGGCGCGGGAGATGATCCCCCCACGTGTGATGGAGATGCGCCCAAAGCAAAGTCCTGCCCACCCACCCGTTCACCCTATGATCCCACTTCCGGAAGTGTCTCCCTCAGCAAAACCGGGACCCGTGGGCAGAGATTTATGCAAATCGTTTATGCTAACATTTGCTAGCGGCCCGAGGAAAACCACTCACATGTACCTATGGGTACGGGTTTAGTAACCAAAATTTGCCACGTCCACACAGGGAACGCCCCGCGGCCGTTACATCTGCACAGACGGCCTCCCACAGAGCGTACCTGTGGCCCCATCCCATGGTGGACAGCCGTGCTTGCCCGTGCGTTAGCGCTTTCTAGGGTACGCAGGAAGCCCAACAGCGGGGTGTGGAGCGTGGGCGATGGGGGGAGGGGAACCCCACTTTTTATCATTTCATTTTTTTAAAGAATGAGCACGCATTGCTTTTATTATTAAACATTAGCAACCCCACTGTCAAGTGTGGGCCTTGTTTGGACCCCGATTGGAGCAAATAAAAAGGTATTTTGGAGACATCCGGGGAGATGTGATTCTAAGTTGCGAATCTGACGGTTGAATTTCATTGGGTGAGGCGTGGCGGCCACGAGGCTGGTGATGCTGCGGGCAGGCGACTTCGGGCAGAGGGTGTCCAGTTAAGAGGCGAGTTCTGGGCTGCGTCGGGGTGACGGGTTCGTGGGCGCTTTACACTGTCCTCTTCACGGCTGTAGGTCTTTGAAAACTTCCATGACCCAGTTCTAGATCAGTTAAACCAGGGGAGCCGGTACAGAGCTGAGCGGCCGGGAAGGCTCTACAGCAGGAGCGGACAGATGGAGCTGGGGGGGTGGGGGAGGGGGGAGGGGAGTGTGCGGGGGAGAGGTCGCTGCAGGAAGAATTCCTGCCCTAGGAGGGCATCCGGACAAGGGTGCTCTGAGGCAAATTTAAGACGTGACCTGCGGGGGCCAGATATGGCGGGGATCTCCCTTTTCCGCGTCCAGCACGGAAAGAGAGATGAACGAACCGGTTCTCAGTGGAGGCGGCCAGGGATTGAGAAATAAAAGAAAGAAAGAGACCAGACACGAAGATAGAAACAAAGCTGGGAGCCAGGTGGGACGCCATCCTCTCTGACGGAGAGGCAGGGACCCTGAGTCCACGTAGCAAGTTTATTTTATACCCCACATACCAGGAAGCATCACCAAGACTTAGGGTCAAAGGAGCTTATTTGCATTCTTGAGTAGGCCCGAGCATTCCTGGTGCTGGCCTGGATTTACATATCAAAGCCGGCTCCCGGCCACCTGGACCCAGGTAAAAAGTCAGTACTGATCACACCCCCCACCTTCTTGGGGAGGGTGTCACCGAGATGCGGCTCTGCCAATCGCCTTGGGCTCAGCTGACGACAATTTAAAGAAATGCCCATGTGCCTTCCCAGGCGGCCCTCTACAGTGACCAAGTACCTACTGCGATGCACATCATCAAGATAATTACCACCAGGTACTGAAAATTTATTGATTTCAGAGAAGGGAGAGGGAGAGCTAGAAACATCAATGAAGAGGATCATTTATCTGCCCTGGCCCGATTGGCTCGGGGGATAGTGTCCACCTGTGGACTGAAGGGTCCTGGTTTGGTATCGGTCAAGGGCACGTGCCTGGGTTGTGGGCTCTATCTTGAGAAGGGGGCGTGCCGGAGGCAGCCGATCCATGATTCTCTCTCATCCGTTTTTGTATCTCTCTCTCTCCTTCTCCCTTCCTCTCGGAAATCAGTAATAAACATATTTGAAAAAGAAAAAAACACATTTACCGGCCGCCTCCTGTCCTGGGCATCAAACCCACAACCCGAGGATGGGCCCTGACCAGGAATTGAACCGCGACCTCCTGGTTCATAGGTCGCCGCTCAATCGCTGAGCCACACCACACCAGCCGGATCTCCGGGTCCTGATTTTAGTTAAAATCATGTCTGGTGTGATAACGGAGCGCCCATAGCGACCAACCTGTCTTCATAAAGGCCCTTCCCCTTGTGGTTGGAAGAAAGGGGTACCTAGTAAGGTTATGTTTTCCAGTGTGTGGCGAACAAAGGAAATAAACCTTGGTCCGTTGGGTTTTTCCATGCGGTGGGAACGTGTAGTGCGTTAGGGGCGAGCGCTGTGTTTCTCGACTGTAATATTGACCAACTGCTCCCTCACAGCGGCCCTGCGCTGGAGGCGTCTCGCTCCTCCAAGTGGCGGAGTCAGCCCAGCGTCCCGCCTCCCCAGCTTCTTTCCTGCTGCAGCGGACAGCAAGGGGCCCCCTCGTGATAAAGGCAACGTGAATACACATAAAAGTAGCATTTATTAACTTGGGCTGTACCACAGATTTAGTCAATCCAAGAAACAAGACAAAAACTTAAGTAAAACCTGTAACTCCATCCGGCCTGAACTTTATGGCCAGGAGGGGAGGCCTGGAAGAGAGAAGCGGCTCCGGTTCCCCGTGCCGGGTGAGCCGGTGGGAGCCAAGGCCGTGCTAACCGGGGCCGTGGCTGATCTGGTGCATGTACTGCCCACACCAGGGGCCGGCCTGCTGCCCAGAGCAGCCCAGTGCTGGGGCCGCTGCTGAGGCCCGGCCGGAGGGTCTTTGTCATAAAACGGAAACAGCACCCCGGAGCGCTCGCCCCTTTGTTGGCGCAGGTGCGCGGCGCACGCGGTCGGCACGCGGCACTCACTCCGCCCGCGCCTCCTGTGCTCTGGCAGCATTTTCCAGAATCTTCCTTTTCCACTCTTCATAATCCAGCACTGGGTCCGCACTGCTTGGCGGCTTAGGTGGGCCCTCTTCTACCGTCTCTGTTTCTGCGAGAGAAGATTTCCAACGTGTCTCAGTCTCATGTTTACCGATGACCCAAGAGGAAGGAAGCTTCTGTCATGTGTCCACTAACTGTAGGGACACAGGGAGCGTGACCCTACCTGGAGCGTGACCCGACCTGGAGGATGACCCGACCTGGAGGATGACCCTACCTGGAGGATGACCCTACCTGGAGCGTGACCCTACCTGGAGGATGACCCTACCTGGGATGTGACCCTACCTGGAGGATGACCCTACCTGGGACATGACCCTACCTGGAGGATGACCCTACCTGGAGGATGACCCTACCTGGGACGTGACCCTACCTGGAGCGTGACCCTACCTGGAGGATGACCCTACCTGGAGCGTGACCCTACCTGGGACATGACCCTACCTGGGACGTGACCCTACCTGGAGGATGACCCTACCTGGGACATGACCCTACCTGGAGCGTGACCCTACCTGGAGGATGACCCTACCTGGGATGTGACCCTACCTGGGACGTGACCCTACCTGGAGCGTGACCCTACTTGGAGCGTGATGCTAACTGAATGCAAGTGGAGGCAGCATCCCACACACTGAATTTCTGCTCTTACGTTCCAAGCGTCCCAGATACCTGACGGCAGGTGACAGACGCCACGCATTCACCGTGTGCCTGACAGGCACCGAAGCCGCTCCGCCTCCTTCAACCCTCACGGCAATGCTAGGGAGTGGGGGCCGATACGAACGACCGCCATCGCTTTGAAACGAGGCTCTCAGAAACGAAGGGACGTCCCTAAACCGCAGCCAGGCGGCGGCCAGGCCAGATGGGAGGCCACGCAGTCCCGCGGCAGCTGTGCCCTCGGACTGATGCCCGTTCAGGCGGTCACTGAGCAGCAGGCGCTGGCTGCAGTACCTGTCCGGGGGAGCTGGTGCGCCTTACCCGTTCCCGGAGCTTCATCCGCTGTCTTCTGCTTCTTCCCTGGCGGGGACCCGGAATCTCGAGGCTCTCCTTTAGGAAAAGACAAACGCCATCAGGGTACTTTTCTCCTGTTCTCAGCGTTAGTAGTTGGGCATATTAAAAAACTTTTTTAATGTTTTTATTGATTTCAGAGAGGAAGGAAGTGGGAGAGAGAAACATCAATGATGAGAGAGAATCATGGATTGGCTGCCCCCTCCTGGGGATGCAGCCCGCAAACCAGGCATGTGCCCTGACCGGGAATCGAACCCGTGACCCCCTGGTTCATAGGTCGATGCCCAACCACTGAGCAACACTGGCCAGGTTTGGGCACTCTTTGGATGACAAATAAAAGCCAGATTCCTCGACTGGTCAGCGACCAGGAGCAGGGAGGAGGCAGCGAGCCTGCCTTGGTCTCTTCTCGGCTTCTCGTCAGACGCGCGGCCCCTGCTCACCCAGCTCGAGTGTGCGAGGCCGGCCGCCAACACGCAGCACGTGCATACAGAGGCGGCTCACAGCTGGACTCAGAGAATCACGGGCTTTTCCAAACTTCTTAAGCTACTTTAACTGACAAGAGACTAAAACGGCTTCCTCACTGAAATGTGTCTGGTGCCCCGTAAACACAGAAGTCAGAAGCAGCTGCTTCGCAAGTTTGAAAATCCTGGCCTTTGACCGGCAGGTCTACGTCATCACACGACACGTTCTCGAGCCAGGGAAGTGGTACTCACGGTCCATCTGCTGCCCGATCTTCTCTAACTGTTTACACAGCCGATCAAATATGGCTTTCTTCACGCCCGACGTGGCTACCATTTTGTTTTTATCCACCTTTAGCTTTAAAATCCTACAAAGGAATTCGATAAATTATTGTTCTGCAGAACCATACAGCTGTTTGGTTTAAGGTGTTTTTAAACTATAAATATATATATATATATCTTATCGGTTTCAGACAGGATTTCAAGCCCGCAACCTGGGCATGTGCTCTGGCTGGGAATCGAACCGTGACCTCCTGGTTCGTAGGCTGACGTTCGACCGCTGAGCCCCGCGGGCCGGCCGGGGCGGGCTTTTCGGGGTGTGCACACACTTACCTGCACGCCGTGAGCAGCGCGGCGGTGGTGAACAGCGGCCTGGATAAGTCGAGATCCGCGTGCTGCGTCTGCGGAAGGCTGGACTCGTAGCTGAGGGAGAGCAGTGGGTGCAGAATCCTCGTTAGAAAATAGCACTGCGAGGGGACCGGAGATGCCCACCAGACGGAAAGGCTACTTAAACGTGCGCGATTCGCATTCTGTCACTTTGGCCTCCTCGTGGCTTTTTCGCACCGAGAGGTTCGTGAACGGAACACGGCATCACCCTGCTGTATGGCATCACCCTGCTGTACGGACCGGCATCCGTCTTCAGCCCGGGCCCTCACACCGCATACCTGTGCAGCGTCTGCGCGGCCAGGCTCGCGGCCTCCGTGCAGCTGAACTGGACGGCCAGGTCTCGTATCCCGAGACTGGAGTTCAGGCCCAGCAAACACTCGAAAGACTTGAGACAGCGCTGGTACGTCTTCTTGTTCACACCGGCGAGTTTAGCTACGTAAGCCTACGAAAGGGAAGCACAAACCCTGAGTGCTGCACACGAGGGGGACCGGGTCGGGAGAGCTCGGGGGAGGGGGGGCCTCTCGAGGCGCTCCCCCTCAAACCCTACAGCCAAGCGGCCGAGCGGCCGGAACGGAGCAGATGCACGTACCGCCGCCCATTATTCAACGAAGGTGCTCGCGGGCAATTCACCGGGGCAAGGAGGGGAGTCTGGGGAGGGGAGGGTGGAGGCAGAGGGAGAGGAGAGGGGAACCGGGAGAGGAACCAGCTCTGCCTGGGGGAGTCCTCACAAGGCGGCCATGGAGGTCCAACAGGGGCCGGCCAGCGGGCGTCCCCGTGGAAAGAAACCGCTGCGTGTACACAGCCTGAAGCCACTCCAGAGCCGGGTCTGTTGGGGGAACCGTGGAGCCTGGAGTCTGCTCAAGGGAGGCTGTGAGTCTGATGGCAACGGGAGCTAACCAGCCACGGGGAGCCAACCCACGGGGAGCCAGGGTGTTTTTACTAGGGACGCCACCGGTTAACAAGCGCGTCCTTATGTGACGGCACTGCGCTCGGTGTGTTTCACACAGGATCCGGTTTAAGCCTCGCAACATCCAGTGAGATGGGTATTCTTACCCCCACTTCACGGATGGGGAAACTGGAGGCTCCGGGAGCTAGAAACAGGTGGGGCCGAGATCTGGTCTCAGCCCTGACTCCCCGATGCCCCAGCCTGTGCCCCCAACCCCTGTGACACTGTGACACTGAAGGAAAGACACACCTGAGTTTCAAGGAACGTGCTTAGGAGGACGCTGGCCGCAGCCGGGGAGGTGGCCTTGCGTGAAGAAAGGCGGCGCCAGGGAAATTAGATAAACAAGAGAATGTTGCAAAAAAAAAAAATTTTTTCCCCCCTCCAGCTTGATAAAATGGTTTTAAAGTTCATCTCGGATAGTCAGGAAAATTCTAAAACACCAGAGCTTTGATGGGGTCCGGGACAACCCGAAGGTGAGATCTGCGATAGTTCAGACCCTTCAGGGGGCCCTGCTTACCCTGTCCAAGGGGCAGCTCCGACAGGAGGCCGCCAGGTCCAGGCACATGACGGCGCTGCTGGTCTCAGTGGTGTGCGCAGACAGGCCCCCGCACTTCACGCGGGACAGCCGCAGGTACTCCTCCGCTTTCCTGGGTACACAAGGGCAGCACCACCCCTGAAACTCTCCTCCCGTCCTTTGTCCAAACACCTCGGCAAACAATGCGTGCAGCCTGGCGGGCCTGAGCCTGAGCCTAGCCCCTATGCAAGTTTACGCGGGGCCCGGGGGACACATCCCTCCGGGAGGACGCGGGGCTCCGACTCCAGACATCACTGTGCGCAAGTACGGCTTGCAGGCAAAAGCAAGCTCTCCAATTCCTCCCCAAACGGCCCTTCTTTCTTCCTGACGTTCCCGGAACAAGCATGCACCACCTGGCAGGCCAGACCCCTTCCTCCAGATCTGCGGCTCTCAAACCTGAATACCCAAGGCAGAGGCTGGGTCTCCTCCCCAGCGCGCTGATGGGTGGGCGTGGGGTGGCACCAAGAACCTGATTTTCTAACAAGCGTCAAGATGTCACCGATGCCGCTGGTGCAGGAGCCGCCCCTGGAGAGCCGCTGTTGTGGATGACAACCGAGCTCCAGAGGTCTGGCTCCAGATCCGCCCCCCCACCCTCCGCCTGCCCCGCCCCGTCCGGGTCCGCTGTCCACGCTGTAGCCACTGGCCTCCCGTCTAACCCTGGATCCTGCCGGGCCCTTCCCATCTCAGCGCTTTGGCACAGGCCGCTAGCTCTGCTCGGGCCCCTTCTGTCAGTCGGGTCTCAGCGCACAGGACACCCACCCCCGACCCCGGCCCCGGGCCCCGAGGTGCGGCCGTCACCCTGCTTTCTTTTGCACGTAGTTCCTGCCAACACCAAGACCTCCGTGGGGCCTGTGCCCCGTCGGTCGGCTTCGCCGCTGCAGACAGACCCCCCAAGAAGCACGTGAGGAACGACCGAAGTTCTCCGACTCTCGCCCTCCCCGCTCCCCGCCGCCGCGCACCCCAGGGAGCCAGTAGCTCCCGGGGAAATCCATAGTGGCCCCTGGACACCTCCTCCAGGACGGCTGCCGGCCTAAATCCTGCGGGAAAGGGGCGCGGCTCGCCTGGGGAGGCACCCGGGCCGCTGCGGCGTGCGCCGCCAGATTCACCTCAGCACATCGGGCTCGGAGATGCCCAGGCGCCGCGCTAAACGGGGGATCAGTCCAGACTCCATGGCACCAACGAGAGGACCCGCGCGCACAGCTCGCTGAGACGAAACCCGCGCGCAGACGCCGCGCCCGCCAGTGGCGGCCAGGCCCCACCCTCCTGCTGCACCCGGATTGGTTAGGACGGAACGTGAGACCGCCCCCTCCACCCAACTTGGTCTTCCTTCTGCGCATGCGCATTCGATTGCACGCGCCAAAGCAGACAGACGTGGACGAGCGGCTCCCACTCCTTCCATGCCTCCTTTCTTCACAAACTCCAGAAAGGCCCCCTTTCCCTCTGGCTTTCTTCTTCCTGGCTCCAAGCGAGTCCCCGCCTCTCCACCCCGCCCCGCCCTCTCCCACATCGTGAACAGACTGGCTGGAGCCTCAGTCCGTCAACCCAGTACTTTGGGGCAAGGGCCAATCAAGACGCAAGACTTAGGCTCCTAGAAGCGGACCAATAGAGGGGCCTCCTGCAGGCCCGAGGGCGGGGCTAAAGAGGGCGGGGCTTGGAGGCCTGGCGTCACCTGACCGCGGCTGGCTCGGCGCGCGCAGGCTGCTGAGTGCTGCAGGTTCCGGGGAGTCGCCATGGTGAGTGCCGAGGGGCGGCGGGCCCGAGCGGTCCCCCTTCCCAGCCCCGGCGCTTGCCCATCGCCCTGTAGCGCTGCGGGCGGAGTTGGGGCCCCGCCGCCGGGTCGCGGCTCCGACCAGCCCGGCGTGGCCTGCAGGGTGCGGCACAGGCCGGGGAAGGCCGCAGGCGCGGTGGGCGGCGGCTCCCGGCCGCAGCCGAGGCTCCGAGGCGGGCGCTCCCCGGGGGTGTCTCGGCCTGCGGGCACTGGGGTCCTTGGAGGCCCGCGGCCGCCCCTGAATGCAGCCGGCCACCGCCCGAGTGCTGGGGCTGAGCGTCCGGCTCGGCCGGGGGCGTGCGGAGGGCCTGAGGCATCGGGACCCGCCCAGAGGTGGCTCCCGGCCGGCGTCCCATCTTCGTGCCTGACAGTGTCCGCCGGCCTCACGCCCTCTCTGGTGCAAGAAATACCCACGGGGGGACCGTAACGGTGCCCTGGGCTTTGCCGGCCTCGTCGCCTCCTGAGCGCGGTGCCTTTCAGCGATTTCTAGGGACTCGCTTACGCGAATTTCCTGGAAGGACGCGCGCTCCCTGATAGCTAGGAACGTGCGGT
Organism: Corynorhinus townsendii; assembly: GCA_026230045.1. Lineage (NCBI taxonomy): Eukaryota > Metazoa > Chordata > Mammalia > Chiroptera > Vespertilionidae > Corynorhinus > Corynorhinus townsendii. The sequence continues at coordinate 1,804,734 of JAPDVU010000011.1, read as the reverse complement.
CCTCGGCACCTGGCCGTCTCCCCGGTCTCCCCAGTCACGAAATTCAGGAGCTCCCCTCGCTGGGAGCAGGCATTCTCCCCGCGCCTCGGCGGTGGCGGCGTGGCCGCTGGCCGGTAAACTGGAACTTCCTCAAAATGTGCGCCCTGGTGCCTGGTTCCCACAAAGGCGAGGTGTCACTGGCATTTTATCGGCGTTTCACGGAGTCTGCTCGGCTGAGGGATGTGTGTCTGCGTGTGGGGGCGCCTAGGTCAGTTCTGAGGACCTCACACGCGCTACCTTCCCGCGAGTGAAGAGGGCCGCAAAGCAGGATTCAGTGTGGATGTGATGTTTTGTAATGAAAGCCCTTCATTGAGGCTCTCCTGCCGTACACCCGCTTCCTGTGTCAGGTGAACGGGTTCAGAGCGGGGAGCCAGACCCACAGTCCCGTGCGCGTGGATTTTATTGGGAGAGAAAAGGAGTGCCAGTCTGGTCGCTGTCGCTGTCGCTGTCTCTGACTTGGGCAGGTCACTCGGTCTGCTTTGAGCCTCACTTTTGCATTTGAAAACCAGCGCTGCCTGGCCAGTGTGGCTCAGTGGTTGTTGAGCTGTGACCTGTGAACCAGGAGGTCATGGTTCCATTCTCAGATGGATCCTCAGTCAAGGGCCCATGCCCCGTTGCAGGCTCGATCCCCAGTGCGGGGCGTGTGGGAGGCAGCCGATCCACGATTCTGTCTCGTCCCTGATGTTTCTGTCTCTCCCTTTCCCTTCCTCTCTCTCTCAAATCAATAAAAACATTAAAAGGAAGAAAGACAGAAACAAATGTTGGCCTCTCTGGCTCCTCCCATCCTGGAATTCTAGGATCCAGTTCAGTGCGTCCAGCGCCTTGAATGCCTCGCACATCAGGACTGTGCTCAGCGCTGGAATCGGTCCCTCTGTCGCGGAGCTTAGGGGTCTGGAGGGGAGGACAGGCGGGTGGAGCTGGAGGAGGACAGCCCGAGGATGGAGGGCCGAGGGTGCTGTGCCGGCACCTCAGCGGTGGGTCGCGGGGAGAGGCCTGCCTGGGGAGCTGGGAAGGCCCCCGGAAGTACCGTGTGCGGGCAGGTGATTTCTCCCTCCTGCGTTGCGCCCTCCTCGCCCTGCCCCTGCCCCTCCCCCTGCCCCTGCCCCTGCCCCTGCCCCTGCCCGCCCTCCGTCAGGTGTTCCTTTGTGCCTCACACTCGGAGCAGCTCTGGCATGAACGAGGCGGTGTTCCGTCACCTTGTGAGCGGGCTCTTGCCACTTTGCAGGTGGCTTGGGCTGTGCCGTTAGGGTCCATCTGCAGCCTGTGAGTGGAGAGATTGGCCAGCAGACAGGTGGTGAGGACGTGTGGAGATGAGTGGCTGTGACCACGGGGGTGTAATAGTAACGGTGATGCTTCTGACGTGCTCTTTGCGAAGCGCGTTTCCTTCCTTCTTCGCCGCAGTGACGTGAGTGCTCCCGTTAGCCCCGTTTGATGGGAGAGGAAAGGGAATGGAGGGGAGTTTTGTGATTGCTGAGCTCACAGTGACCCCACTTTCCTCTGCGCCTGTGGACTTGGGAGTGCTGCTGGTTTGGGCCCCGAGCTAAAAGGGGCCTCATCGCCAGTGTTAATTTGATCTTGATTCTGTAGTGCTGCCATTTTCTCTTCAGTCGCTTTTTAAATTAAGGTGAAGTTTACACAACACAAACCTTTTGAAAGTGAGCAGTTCAGTGGCATTTTAGCAGTGTCGTACCGCCCCCACCTCTGTCTAGTCGCCAAACAGCTTGTGGCCCTCCTTCAGCAGTGACTCCCCACTCTCCCTCCCGGTAACCACCTGCGACCTGTTTCGGGGCGATGTGCCTGATCTGGATACTTCACACACCCGGAATCATGCACTATCTGGGCCTTCGTGTCTGGCTTCTTTCACTTAGCACAAGTCTTCTAGGCTCACTCCCAGAGCACGTGTCACACTGCTTTCCTTTTCACGACTGGATAACATTCTGTTGTTTACGTGTGCCGTAAGTTGTTTATCCATTCATCTGCTGATTCTCTAGTAACCTTTCATTGACTAAGTATTCTAAACATTCTAACACCAGCTCGTCCATTCACGCGTTGGACATTTACGAACATCCATTCTGTGTCAGGCAGTGTTGGGTCCCAAGGATGTAAAAATGACCATCGCTTATAATTCAGACGTGACCCAGTTGTGACTGAGGTGTGAACACAGTGTCTGTGCAACCATGGAGAGGGTGGGGGTTAATTCTGCTGGACATGTTGTGAGCAGGCTTTTGCTGATGGCAAAGATTCCCTAGACACACAGGCAGGTTGACAGCCGTGAGTGCGCAAAGCACAGGTGTTATTCTTGTGTTATTAATCACTGTATTATTTTTTATATCAACAACTGGCAGCCACTTCGGCTCCGCCCTGTATTTGGTCCACAGCACTGTGGGTCTGGGTGTGAGGTGATGAGCTAGGGGCTTGAGGAGAGTATCTTGGCTACGACACGCAAGTCCAGGCGGTTTCTTTCTAGCTGTTTAGTCCCTCGTTGCGTATTGCTTAAGGGGGGTCAGTGTTCCATAAACGACTCCCTTGGTCTAAGAATAGGCTACAGTGCCGATGAAAAGTAGTTTAGAGGAAGGTGCTTTCAGAGATTCGGGCAGAACGTGTGCCTTCACCAGCGCGGGGTTGGTTGCCCGGCTGGAGTGGCTCGGGGGTTGGCGTCAGTCCAGGCACCAAGAGGGCACTGTCCACCCCAGGACGGGGCTGCAGGAGGCAGCTACAGATGCTGATGTTTCTCTCTCCCTTCTCTCTCTCTAAAACGTCAGTAAAGAAAAAGAATGGCGTTGTTTGGTAGCTGCGTTTTGGGTGGATTCAGAGTGTATCAGCAGCACCGAGGCAGCGTACACTGGCCCTCACGTTTCTTTGAGGCTCGCCCGTAAGGGGAATGCTCAGCCAGTCCCCGAGAGAGAGTACGCTCTCTGCGCGGTGCCGCCGCCTCCTCAGTGTCGTGCTGACCTCAGGGCCCGGCACAGCCTCTGCGCGGTAGCATCAGGCACCGGCGCTGGGTTTGGGAGGTGAAGCTGTGGGAATAGCCGAGCTGTGAGAAGAGAGTGCGGTAAGACTCACGGAAGCGTTTCTTGCTTTGCAGCCTACAACACAGCAGTCCCCCCAGGACGAGCAGGAGAAGCTGCTGGATGAGGCTGTGCAGGCGGTCAAGGTGCAGTCCTTCCAGATGAAGAGATGCCTGGTAAGCGGGCGGGCGGGCGGGCGGGGCGGTCTGCACACCCACAGGTGCTGTGGCCGGCGGTGGACTGGCGTGCTCTCCACTGAATTATCCCGCTGTCTTCTATCTTGAAGGCTTTTCTTCTGTTCTGAATGTACTTTTTGTAGACACTAACTTAAGAATTATACTTACGCCCTAACCGGTTTGGCTCAGTGGCTAGAGCAATCGGCCTGTGGACTGAAGGGTCCCGGGTTCGATTCCGGTCAAGGGCGTGTACCTTGGTTGCGGGCACATCCCCGGTGGGGAGTGTGCAGGAGGCAGCTGATCGATGTTTCTCTCTCATCGATGTTTCTAACTCTATCCCTCTCCCTTCCTCTCTGTAAAAAATCAATAAAATATATTAAAAAAAAGAGAATTGTATTTACACGTATGTACTTTCAAATTCCAAAAAGAGTTTTAGATAGGGCAGGGGATCACCTGTAGAAAGTGTGGATTCCTGATTAAATGTCAGAAACGGAACCGTACGGGCCGGTTACAAATGGCTGTGATGCTACTGCGGACAGCCATCTCTCACCGCGTCTTACTGTTTCTAACGCTTAGTAGCAGGCTCTTAGCCACTGCTGCCTGGTGTGTGGCTTTTCTTGCAGACGAGTTGGCACAAAAGAGAAGTCTTGGAGTGGGGAGCACGGGTGGGTGCGGAGCTGCTGAGTTCCGTCTCTCTCTGTATGCACCGTGTTTCCGGGTCTAAAAGGACTGTCCTCCGGCTTCTCTGAGGGTCTGGAAGCTGGGGCCGCGCCAGTGCCAGGACGGTGTCCCGCCCACATACGCGGTGAGCTGGCCTCCTGATGGCCGGGGAGCCGGATCTGTGCCTCTGGGCCGCAGTGGCGGGGTTAGGGCTGCAGGTGAGCCGGCCTCCTGATGGCCGGGGAGCCGGATCTGTGCCTCTGGGCCGCAGTGGCGGGGTTAGGACTGCAGGTGAGCCGGCCTCCTGATGGCCGGGGAGCCGGATCTGTGCCTCTGGGCTGCAGTGGCGGGGTTAGGGCTGCAGGTGAGCCGGCCTCCTGATGGCCGGGGAGCCGGATCTGCACCGCTGGGCCGCAGTGGCGGGGTTAGGGCTGCAGGTGAGCAGGACATGTAGGCTTGCTGAGCCTGCACCTGCCGGCCACTCGGCATCGCTTCCTTTCCAGCAGACAGGGCTGGAGCTGTGTGTGGCTAAAGCTGCCCCAGCGCTGTAACAGACACTGGGTGAAGGAGCTCCCTGACCGCGCCCGGGCTTGTTTAAGGCACGCTTCTCATCGCTTCTCTCCTGTCTCCAGGACAAAAACAAGCTCATGGACGCTCTGAAGCACGCGTCCAACATGCTCGGGGAGCTCCGGACCTCCATGCTGTCGCCCAAGAGCTACTACGAACTCTGTATCCTTTCAGTGGGGGAGGGCGCACTGGGCCTTCCCTCCTTCCTGGCCAGGCGCCTTTGTTTCTCCCGGTTTCCTGGCGTCGGTCATCTGAAGACCCCTCTCCAGGCAGAGGTGCTCAGTGACAAGGAGTCCCGTAGCAGAGGCCCTTCAGAGTCTTCACTCCTCCAGTGCTGTTGGCTGTGCCTCAGTTTCCCGAGGGCACGGGGCAGCTGGTTCTTACGTCCCGCCTGCAGGACCCGCACGGGGAGAGGGTTCTGAGATGTGCGTTTCCAACCTGCCAGCAGACTGACAGGCCTCGTTCTGTCTGCTTTGCCCACCAGACAGACAGCTGTTCACCCCGTTTTCCCACAGCTGCCCGCTGGCTGAGCGGCTGCCGCGAGTGCAGGGAGCCGCGAGTGCAGGGAGCCGCTCGGGTGGCCAGCTCTGTTTGAGCCCTTAACCTGCGGAAAGACATGGCCATTTCCGATGAGCTGCACTACTTGGAGGTCTACCTGACGGACGAGTTCGCCAAAGGGCGGAAAGTGGCGGACCTCTACGAGCTGGTGCAGTACGCGGGCAACATCATCCCGCGGCTGTAAGTCCGGGCTCGGGGCCTTGCAGAGGGTAACGGCTTTGTTTCTGGCTAGGTTAGCGAGGCATTTGGGAACTAGGAGGAAACGGACCTATTTTGTTCAATGTCTTGACTACTAGAAAAGTGAATGTGACGATTATTCCTAATACGCGCAAAGGTGATGGGTATAGGTGTGTGTGTGTGTGTGTGTGTGTGTGTGTGTGTAACTTCGGGGTGTCCACGGTTATATTTTCTCTCAATCTATTTGTCACCGTGCAGGAGAAAGCCAGGCCCGGCCTTGTGTGCCGGGGGCGTTGGCATCCAGTGTGTCGGCACGCGTCCTCAGATTCCTGACTGGCCGTGTCATTTCTCCTCGCCGTCCTAGGTACCTGCTGATCACGGTGGGCGTGGTGTACGTCAAGTCTTTCCCTCAGTCCCGGAAGGACATTCTGAAGGACTTGGTGGAGATGTGCCGTGGGGTGCAGCACCCGCTGCGGGGCCTGTTCCTTCGCAACTACCTGCTGCAGTGCACCCGGAACATCCTGCCGGACGACGGCGAGCCCGCCGAGTGAGTGCCTTGCTGTCCTCGGGGCGCGTGCGCGCTCGCTGCAGACACAGACCGTGTGCACAGGGCGCAGGGGCGTGTCTGCTTACGTCGCTGTGACGCGGCGCCTCTGTGTGTCCCGAGATGGGCACGTGCCGCACGACAGGGACACCTGTGCATTACTAGGACCCGCTTTTCTCGTTGGCGGGATGGAGAGCATTTTTCATTCCATCCGGTAGACTTTGAAAAGATGACTGGTGAAATGCGTTCTGTTTTGGGAATTGTGTTTTCAGTGAGACAATGATGCGTGCTTATGTTTTCCGCGAACTATCCCGTTTTCCTGCTGCTCCCTGCATGTCTGTCAGTTTGTACAGTTTATGGGCTGGCCGGCCAAGGACCCTAGAACAGAAGTAGTTTTCATGATCTGTGCACACACATTAGATATTAACGCCCAAGCAGAACAGACACAGGTTTAGCTGCGTAGAGAAGCACGTGAGGCTATTTGCTTTATTATGATTCTGCTCCCAGTTTTGAAGATTAATTAATCGGTAAAAAGGCTTGAAAACTCAGTTCCCCGCCTTAGGAGGTGTGAAAACAGGCAGGAAATACACGATCTCTTCCCTCCCTCGCCAAGCTCACCTTCCAGTTGGAACACAGACTGTCCGGCAGTTCAGGGATTAGTTACTAGTCCGTTAGGTGGGGCGGCTGAGGCCTTCGAACTAATGGAGCTGTCGGAGCAGCAGGTCTGGTTGGTGCGGGGAAGGCGTGGGGAAGTGTTCTGTCCCCTCACACCCGATGTGCTGGGTCCTCTCCCGGCCTGCCCCCTGGAGCGTGTTCCCCTGGAGACTGAAGGCCGAGCTGGGAGGCTGGAAGCCTGTGATGCAGCCCAGGCCTTGGAGGGAGAAGGAGGAGATGCACGAAGGGGAGGCGGCAGTGAGCTTGTCCGTGACGTGGACCCTGTGTGTGACGGTCTCCCCTGTTTCCTTGCAGTGAAGACACGACGGGCGACATCAGTGACTCCATGGACTTTGTGCTCCTCAACTTTGCAGAAATGAACAAGCTGTGGGTGCGAATGCAGCACCAGGGCCACAGCCGGGACAGGGAGAAGCGAGAGCGCGAGAGGCAGGAGCTGCGGATCCTGGTGGGGACCAACCTGGTGCGCCTCAGCCAGCTGGAGGGCGTCAACGTGGAGCGCTACAAGCAGGTGTCTTTTCACGTGTCACCTCTCCTCATGCCCGGCAGTGCCGCCGGAGTCTGGTTTAAACATAGCGATAGTTTTGTTAAATGACATCAAAGACTTAAATCGACCGAAAGACCTGTGTCGAGTTTGTGTTTGTGGAGTGGAAGGTTGAATAGTACCAGTTTCTCTTTTTTGAATTGAGGTGAACTGTATTTTGCTGTGGATTTACTGTAAAGCCACGTAAGATAGCGTGGTTTGGTGAAAGGGATGAACACCTAAGTGTGGAGGAGGATAAAGCAAGGAGCCACAGACGTTTTCTGTGACGCATCGGAGTTAAGTCCTGTTCACCTGCCGCCTGGAACTGCTGTGCCCCCGGGTGCCATGCTGAAGCGGGCACAGACGGGCGGCGGCACCTTACAGGTCAGCGAGGCAGTGACCCCTGGAGTCAGCAATCCGGAATAGACCACAGCCATGTAATCGACGGCCGGTAAAGGCACAGAAGCAGCCTGTACAACAGATGGTTCTGGAATATGGCATCTGTACGCAGACAAAACCCCTGACCTGTGACCCAGCCTCATTCCACACAGAAACTGAAAAATGGGCCAGAGGCCTAAAACTAAAATCTATTAAAGTTTTTAGAAGGAAACACCAAGGAAATCTCTATAACCTTGGATTAGACCGAGGTTTCTTAGGACTGAAAGAGCACAAACCATAAAAGATGAATGAAATGGACTTCATCCCAAATGAGTTTTACTAAATAGAAACACAGGGTTTTTAATAATTCTCTGTAAAATTTAAAATTTTTTTTATTGATTTCAGAGAGGAAGGGAGAGGAGAGAGAGAGAGAGAGAGAGAAACATCAGTGATGAGAGAAAATCATTGATTGGCTGCCTCTTGCCGCTCCTGACTAGGGCTCGAGCCCAAAACCTGGGCCTGTGCCCTGACCAGGAATCTAACCGTGACCTGGTTCGTAGGTCGATGCTCAATCACTGAGCCACGCCGGCCGGGCTATAAAGTTTTAGTCTAGAAACGAAGCAAGGATGAGAAAGTCTAAAACACGATTTTAAGTTAACAGCCCAAGTGTGTTACTGGAGAGGTGGCTTAAGATTCTGAAAAGCATCTTTTAACTCGTACTTCCTCTCTCAGATCGTCTTGACCGGCATTTTGGAGCAAGTCGTGAACTGTCGGGATGCTTTGGCTCAAGAATACCTCATGGAGTGTATTATCCAGGTGAGTCATAGCACTTCATTTCTGCTTTTTTTTTTTAAGATTTAGAAAAAATTATTTATTTTTTAAACATTTAAAAACATTTGTATGGATTTCAGAGAGGAAGGGAGAGGAAGAGAAACAGCAGTGATGAGAGAGAATCATGGAGGGGCTGCCTCCTTTACGCCCCACGCTGGGGATGAGCCCGCAACCCAGGCTGTGCCCTGACCAGAATCGAACCTGGGACCTTTCAGTCCGCAGGCCGACGCTCTGTCCACTGAGCCAAACAGGCCAGGGCCATGTATGTTTTTTTTTAAAAAACTCACTTTATCGTTGATTAATTTTCATTTTTCTAAAAAAACTCTTGACAGAGGAGAAATGAGCTTTGCCGAATAAAGAATTTCTTTCTGCTGCTGCCAACTCGTGGTCTCCGTGTCTTCTCCCCCAGTGTCGGAGAGCGTAACCCCCGTGCCCCAGGTCCCGTTAGTTGCAGCATCATTGTGGGGCGCTGTGCTTAGTGGAGTGGTCTGTCTGGGCTTGTGTTTGGAGAGGCTTTCTGTATTGCAGTTTAGTCCTCGAGATTGAAGGGATCTCTCCCACCAGTACGAACTTGGAATACCGCGAGCAAGTCCAGAAGCTAATGTGAACTGTTTACTGTACCAGGCCAGTGGTCGGCAGACTCATTCGTCCACAGAGCCAAATACCAGCAGCACAACGATGGACGTTTCTTTGGAGAGCCACATTTTTTAAACTTAAACTTCTCCTAACGCCGCTTCTTCACAATAGACTCGCCCAGGCCGTGGTCTTTTGTGGAAGAGCCACACTCCAGGGGCCAAAGAGCCGCAGGTGGCTCGCGAGCCGTGGTTTGCCGACCGCTTACCAGTCAGCTCTGCTTTGGTTTTCAGGTTTTCCCTGATGAGTTCCACCTTCAGACCTTGAACCCTTTTCTCCGGGCCTGCGCGGAGCTACACCAGAACGTGAACGTGAAGAACATCATCATCGCTCTGATCGACAGGTAGGAGCTTCCGGTGCGGAGGGCGAACGTGCTGAGCTCGAGTCACAGTGTGAGGCACTACCTGCGTCATTCCCACCCCCTCGTATCACAGCAGTGCCTTCCATGCAAGCACACGTTCAGTTCTGTAAGCGTCGGCACCCACTAGTGCTCACCTCACTGAGGCATGAAAGAGGGTTCGCGTCTAACTGTGCAGGAAGCATGAGATAACATGTGTAGAAATGTATTTTTATTGGTGTCAGAGAGGAAGGGCGAAGGAGAGAGAGAAACATCAGTGATGAGAGAGAGTCATCGATCAACTGCCTCCTGCACGCCCTGCCCTGGGGAGGGAGCCCGCAACCCGGGCCTGTGCCCTGACCGGGACTCGAACCGTGACCTCCTGGTTCACAGGTCAGTGCTCAACCACTGAGCCACGCCGGCTGGGCTAAAGATTGTTCTTTGTAATCATTCTTTTGAATACTTGTGTCACTTTAATGCATTTCTATCCATATCTGCTTCATTAGGCTTCGAAGAATTTGGCAGAATTGGCCTGTTGAGAACCCATTTCTGTTGGTGTCAAGTTTGGGATGAGTGGGAATGCAGGGAAATAAGGCTTCCCTGGCGAACTGTTGGGTTAGAAGTGATTGAGGAGTGATCGGCTGCATCCCCCGTCCTTGTAAAGCCCTTTCGTTGGAGGAGGAAGACGTCTGTAGGAAGTAGGGAAGGCGTGAGGAGTGACGGATCATCTGGGACCCCGCCCCGCCCCTGAACAAGGCTGTTCTGCCCGCAGGTTAGCGTTGTTTGCTCACCGCGAGGACGGGCCTGGCATCCCCGCAGACATCAAGCTCTTCGACATATTCTCCCAGCAGGTGGCCACCGTGATCCAGGTGGGTCTGGGGCCGGCGTGTCCCGGCTCCCACGGAGCCGCTCCGCCGCCGCCAGCCGGGAGGCCCTTTGTGCCCGTTTGGTTGACTCCTGTGCTTTCTCCACCGCAGTCTCGACAGGACATGCCTTCGGAGGACGTGGTGTCTCTACAAGTCTCCCTCATCAACCTCGCTATGAAGTGCTACCCGGACCGCGTGGACTATGTCGATAAAGTTCTGGAGACAACAGTGGAGATATTTAATAAGCTCAACCTGGAGCAGTAAGTCAGTTACTTTCTCCTGTGGAAGCCTCAGGAGGCACGTTTTGTCCCAGACCTGTTTTCCTTCTCCGTCCTTTCCGAAGGGTCGGCGTCTGTCCTGTGTCAGGCATTTGGTCCAGTGACCCGTTTGGTGCTGATCAGGGCAGGGAGGGGGACTGAGGGCGTGGCTGCGTGCGCTGGCCAGGTGGTGGCTCGCGGAGCGGAAGCAGCCTCCGGGCCGTGTCTCCCGTTCAGGCCCCTCTGTATAACGAACGATTCGTTCTTAGTCCCAGGGACGCTCTTTGTGCCAAGCAGCAGCTCCCTGGGAAGGCTGGGAAAAGTAGGGGCGTGCGTGATGTCAGGTGTGGAAGTTAAGGAGGTTTGCGATCCCCCGTTTTGAGCTTCGATGCCATCAAGGAGAGACTACTCAGAGCGGCCTTAGCGGAGCTCTCCCAGGCCTGTGGCACCCTCTAGTGGCCACTGTGGGCACTTCCGAGCCCTTTGTCTTTCTCTGCGTCCCCTTCCTGTCCCGCCCTCCTCCAGCTGGCCCTCACCTGGTATCACTGTCCACCTCATGCCGTCGCCCTCCTTCCGCCTCCAGGGGTCTCCCTTCGCCTCCAGGGGCTGCACCAGGAGGGCTGCTTTTCTTGTGCCTCTTCCTGGCCACCTCTTCCCTCGGACCTGTGCCATTTTTGTGTGACCCGGAAAGCATTTCACATCCTGAACGATAACACTGATGTCTCTGCATCTCCCCTTACTAAGTGAACTTTAAAGAAAAATTAGGTAAAATGAAGAATTAGAAATCCCGATCTCTAAAATCCTCTAAACTGCCGCTGTCCCTCGGTCTCCCCAGGCTGCTGCCTGACACCCAGCCGCTCGATGCGGAAGTGGGAGTTGGTTTTCCTCCTATTGGGTGGACTTGCTAGTTCGGCCTGGTTTTCTCCCTGCTTACCTTTGACGTGCTCATACAGTACTTACTGCCCACTTCCCTTAGAAATAGCGAATTCCAGGCAGGCATTTTGCCTCCAGCTCCACAGCCTGGTATGACTGAATTGCATTGTTGTCACTAGGCCATTAATAGGTGAATTCAGTGTCAGGACGGGCATCCCGGAAGGAGGGCATTGGCGTAGGGGCGGGTGGCCCCCGGGGCCGGTTCCTTTCTGTGTAAATGGGAAGTGCAGAGGGTCGTGCTCCCAGCGCCGCCTGTGCGGGAGCTGGTCTGCTCAGTAAAGGCCGCCCTGCCTGGCCTGCCTTTTGCAGCATCGCCACCAGCAGTGCCGTCTCCAAGGAGCTCACCAGGCTCCTGAAGATCCCCGTGGACGCCTACAGCAACGTCCTGACCGTCCTGAAGCTGAGGCACTTCCACCCGCTCTTCGAGTACTTCGACTACGAGTCCCGCAAGAGCATGAGCTGCTACGTGCTCAGCAACGTCCTGGACTACAACACGGAGATCGTCTCTCAGGACCAGGTAAGCCAGTGCCACGCCACGCCGTGTGGTTGCAAGTGGCTGCTCGTGTGTTAGTTACGGAAGTGGAGATGCACGAGGAAGAGCCGGAGCAGCTGTGACCTCCCGAAAGGGAGCCCGTGCGGACTGACAGCTGCCGCATGTCTCTGCAGACGAGGCTGGTGTGCCGCCTGCGCATCCTTGCTTCTAGGACGAATTGTATTGTGGGTGCTGATGGGTGACTACCCACTGGAAACCCTTGACAGCGGCGTTTTCCGCCGATGGCTTCACCCGTGGGTCTCTGTCTCACGTGCAGGTGGACTCCATAATGAACCTCGTCTCCACGTTGATCCAGGATCAGCCCGATCAGCCCTCGGAGGACCCTGACCCCGAGGACTTTGCCGATGAGCAGAGCCTCGTGGGCAGGTTCATCCACCTCCTGCGGTCTGAGGACCCCGACCAGCAGTACCTGGTACGAGTTCGCTCTTCCCGCGCCCCGCGCGCCCGGGGAAGCAGGCACAGACGTGGCTCAGGGGCTCATGCAGCCGGGCCGTAGGAGGGTGTGAAAGAATGGCGGCTGAGAAGAGAGGAAGTGGCGTCCGTAGACCTTCCTTTTGAAGAAAGACTTCTTTAGAACCGCAGAAAAGCCGTCTTCCCTTAGTTGGGTGTCTAGGTGTCCATGTTCGTATCCTTTTAACGGTTGCTTTACAGTCTACGCAGCACCCCTGTATTCAAGGTTTGCAAGTGTAGTTGTGCTTGCCGCGTTGCACATGGAATGGAGCCTGTCCTTGGCGCGCTCTGCCAGCAGTGCGCTGCGTGCACGCGCTCAGGGAAACGTGTGCAGGCCCCTCTCTGCCCTGCCGGGGTGGGCCTGCAGCCTCTCTGAGTCCCCGTTTGCGAGATGGGGCTCGTGTGTGTCGGGGGACAGGCCTGCAAGATCAGAGGTGTGCCGTGCCCGCGGCGGGGCTGGCAGCAGTGCGGGGCCCAGCGCTGCCTCTGATTGGCTGATGGCCAGTCCCGGTGCAGAGGAGACTGATGGCTTTGTGGGTTTTTGTCAGATTTTAAACACGGCACGGAAACACTTCGGAGCTGGCGGGAACCAGCGGATCCGCTTCACGCTGCCGCCCCTGGTGTTCGCGGCCTACCAGCTGGCCTTCCGCTACAAGCAAAATTCTAAAGTGGTGGGTGTGCTTCTCGGTATGCCGTGCTCTTTCCCTTCCCGCCCTCGTGTGCAGCCGGTTTATCTCTATGGAAACATCCACCTACACAAGTAGCCCCAGTGTTGGTGGCTCTCGTTCCCCCGCGTCCCGCAGGGATGTTGGCAGATCGGACCCCGGCCGGGGGCTCGGAAACGAGGGCTCAGCCGGGGTAAGTGCGCTCGGAGCTGCCCCGTGTCGGAAGCTCCCTGGTGAGACGCGCCGAGTCCTACACAGCTGCCTGTCTTCAGTCTGAGGGCGGCTGCACTGCCCAGGCTCTGCAGTGGAGCTGCCACACGGGAGGCGGCGCCTGTCTGCTCTGTAAGAGCCCCCATCGGGGCATCTTGGGCTTGGACCCGTTGTGGGTTTTTTGTTTGCTTTTTAATTTTTTCAATTTTTATTTTTAAAATACATTTTTACTAATTTCAGAGAGGGAGGGAGAGAGAGCTAAGAACATCAATGATGAGAGAGAATCATTGATCAGCTGCCTCCTGCACGCCCCCTACTGGGGATTGAGCCCACATCCTGGGCATGAGCCCTCGCCGTGATTGAACCCAGGACCCTTCAGTCCACAGGCTGACGCTTCATCTACTGAGCCACACCAGGTAGGGCTGGACCCATCATTTAGGAGCTGCTGGAAAGTAGAAAGCAGGACCGTATTCAAGGTCCCCATCACGTTACATTTGCCAAGAAGAAAGAAAGACCTTCACACACAGTGTTCTCAGGGGCTATTGCTGGCGATAGACTTAGGGATGGTTTTAATTTTTACAAATCTTTTTTTGTTTATTTTTCTAATTTTGTCCAAATTTGGAATGTGTTGCTTTTCTGATGAGAGAGAACAGATGCCTAGTATTTAAAGAGTGACCAACCACGCTCACCGGACCTGCCGGTGACCAGCCGCCTTCACCGGACCTGCCGGTAAGCAGCCACGGCTTGGTGTTGCAGGATGACAAGTGGGAAAAGAAGTGCCAGAAGATCTTCTCATTCGCTCACCAGACCATCAGCGCGCTGATCAAGGCCGAGCTGGCGGAGCTGCCTCTCCGGCTGTTCCTGCAGGGCGCCCTGGCGGCCGGCGAGATCGGCTTTGAGAACCACGAGACAGTAGCGTATGAGTTCATGTCCCAGGTGAAGACCTGCCCTTCTGTGCTCAGTCGCCTGGGGGGTGCCAGGGCTGCCCCTCCCTTCCCACCGGCTTGGGGCCTCTTAGTCTGTGGCCACAGGGACTGCTTGGAGCGGGAAACCCATCAGTTGTGGGTGCTGGTGAGACTCAGGGTTCCCAAGGGGTCCTGGCAAAACTTCCTTGGAGGAAGTCCTTTGCTCCTTCGGTTGGGGAGACCTGGGTTAAGCAGAAGCTGAGACCGCCTTTCTGCTGCAGCGGGTCCGCCTCCTCACTGCCTCCTGCCTCTCCCGGGCCCGCACATGCGCCTCCGAAGCCTGCGGAAGGCCTCCCGGCGGGTTGTGGTGGGAACTGCTTGGGAAATGCCCACAGGCATGGCTGGTACCGAAAGGCCCCCTGCTCTGCCCGCCAGGCGTTCTCTCTGTACGAGGATGAGATCAGTGACTCCAAAGCCCAGCTGGCGGCCATCACGCTGATCATCGGCACGTTTGAGAGGATGAAGTGCTTCGGCGAGGAGAACCACGAGCCGCTGAGGACGCAGTGCGCGCTCGCCGCCTCCAAGCTCCTGAAGAAGCCGGACCAGGGCCGAGCCGTGAGCACTTGCGCCCATCTCTTCTGGTCCGGCAGGAACACCGACAAAAACGGGGAGGAGGTGAGGCGCGCCCGGGCCCACTGCGGGAGGGAGCGCGGGGGGCGGGCTGTGCCTGGAGGCGAGGCGCAGGAGTGCCAGGAAACCGCGCCTGGAATACTGGTCCTTCAAAGGAACGGAGAGGAAGGCATGATAGGGTTCATCCTGCGGGACGCCTCCGCTTAGAGACTTGTACAGCGAGTGGATGCTGCCGCCTTTAGCAGACACACCGCACCCAGGCCGCCTGCTCAGTGCAGGGGCTGGCTGCCTCCGCAGACCGCGTCTTGCACCCAGTGGCGCCATTTCCCGCGGCACGTGGCCACGCGTGTCTGTCATAGTCGGCTGGTGCTCGCCGTGTGTCAGGCGTGTTCCTGATGGTTACGCTTGGTGGTGTGACCTGTGCTCTTGTACCGCAGCGCTCACTTTATGGTCGTGGTCTGGACCCTAGCCCACCACGTCTCCGAGTATGCTGTATGTCAATACAAAACATAAATATGCAAAACAAGTAACCTGTTTGCTTTAAAATGCAACTGCGTGCTTTAGACAAGGAAGGTTACATTCCTTTTGTCCCTCTAAAACATGAGCGAGGCGCCGTAGAGTGTGTGTGTCCCTGTGGGCTGGACATCGGTGAAACGTGGGTCTCGTTAACCCCCTTCGTCCAGCTGCACGGAGGCAAGCGGGTCATGGAGTGTCTGAAGAAAGCCCTGAAGATCGCGAACCAGTGCATGGACCCCTCGCTGCAGGTGCAGCTCTTCATAGAGATTCTCAACAGATACATCTACTTCTACGAGAAGGAGAACGACGCGGTGAGTGACCTCCGTCCCCCGCTCTCGGGTGGATGCATGCGCAGTGTACCGTCCTGGCGCCGCCGTCTTTGTTGACAAGGCTCAGGGTTGGGAGGGTCCAGCTACTGGTCTCTGAGTCTCCAAAACCCTGCTCTGTCCGTGTGGGCGCGTCTCGTTGGCTTAGGAATGTTTTGTAAAAACAGCACTGCCTGTCTGAAACACGAAGTAACTTACCCAGGAGGCTGACGTGTCATCACGTCCAAGTTTGGAGCGATTCCTGAGGAAGGAACGAGGACTTGGAGTTAAATGCTGCTTTGCTGCTGTTCCTCACTGGTCCAGGAGGCTCTGTGTTGTTAATCCCCCTCTTGATGACCAGCCAGTAGTTGCAGCTTAGGCAGGAGCCTGTTCTTGTTCTCATCTCTCTCTCTTTTCATAATTACTCTGTAATCGGTGAGAGTAACACGAGCTCCTCAAAACGTTTTCATTAACTTACCTGGGCCTCGGCGGTGCGTGCTGGCTCATGAGCTCGTGCACATTGTTTCGTAGGTCACAATTCAGGTTTTGAACCAGCTTATCCAGAAGATCCGAGAAGACCTCCCCAATCTCGAGGCGAGTGAAGAAACGGAGCAGATTAACAAGCATTTCCACAACACGCTGGAGCACCTGCGCCTGCGGCGCGAGTCCCCGGAGTCGGAGGGGCCCATTTACGAAGGCCTCGTCCTGTGACGGGAGCGGCCGCTCCGCCAGCACGGCCAGAGCTGTGGCCCGCAGGCCGCCCTCCCATAGATTGTGCCTTCAGAAAAGCTGAGGTAGGCCTCCCGTCTCTTACCTGTGATGTGTGTGACCCAGCACCTCCGGACACTCACCTTCAAGACCTTAATAAAGTTATTCACTTCATAAGTGTTCAGGTCGACTGATCACCCAAGTGGCATGATTGATTTGCTATTTAAAATGATCGTGATTTGTAAAAAAACAAAAAAAAGTATTTAGAAACCACTCTCGCGACTACTGATGAAGCTCTCCTTCCTCTCTCCCTGTCCTGTTCCGTGTTGGCTGTGTCATTTCCTCATTACTGGGAGCACTAACCCGGCCGGAAGTCTGTCTCTGTTCGCTAGCCAGTGTGAGGTTAATCTAGACGAAAGGAATACTGTGTGTGAAATTCAGGTGAGGCCCTGGATGATAATTTCCCTGAACCTAGAATATGTTAATGCATGTTTGAGGATCGAAAGCACCCTGGTCAAAACCAGAAGCTATTATTTTGCATATTTGGACTCAGCCATCCATTAGGAACCTATGTTGTCCTCTTGACATATTTATCAAAATAATTTTGTTCTAAATAGTATGAAATAGAAAATTTGTGATCTATGTAATTTATGTATAACCTTCAATGTAAATTTAGGGGGAAATGCATCAGACCATTACCACGATTTTTTTTTTTTGCACCAGTGAGAATAAAGTTGCTATTAACAGTCTGGGCTCTTCTTTTCATACTGACTCATACAGAACTAGCAGTTGCCCATGGAGTGGAGGGCTTTTCCTGTGCAAAGACTGCTCAGCCGCTGTCACCAGCAGGCTTCTGCCTCATCACACCTGGCATCCTGGTGGCCTCTGTCATGGCCGGCACAGGCCCTCGGCGGCTGCTGGAGTTCGGCTGGTTTCTGATGCTCGCTGTGCTGGGTTAAATTGGGTGCTACTTACCTTTTTTAATTTTTTTTACCTTTCTTCTTGGTGACTGTTTCCTCATCTGTAGTCCTGGCCTCAGAGGACGGCTTTTGAATCTTGAATGAGGATGCAGGTAGAGCGTGCAGGGAGTGTCCTGTGCACAGTGCTCAAACGCTCACGTCACTGGAGATTATACTTGGCTTTGATGGTAAATGTGGGCAAAACACGCTTCGTGAATTTAACTGGACGTTATTTCCAAATGTGTGCGTCTGTGTAGGTGGTGAAGGAGCGGGTGGAGGGTGATTGTGGTGAAAGGGTGGGCCAGTACACTTCCAGTGGAAGGTGGCCAGCTGAAGCCCCCAGGCACGGCACAAAGAAGGCCAACTCCAGGGTGTTTTCACTGTCAACCCGATGCCTTTTCTGCTTTATCCCACGTCTATGCACGGCTCGTTAGCATTTTGGAAATCATCCCAAATGATGACCCATTTCAACTTCGTCCAAGTTCGGCCCAGTAAACAAAAGGCCGAGAGCTCGGCCGAGAACGGCGGTCCGCCTGGCCAGTAGGGGGCGCCCAGGCGCTGCCCCGGGGCCTGGAGGCGCCTGGAGAGGGTGGGCTCCTGAGGGCTGGGGGCGGGCGCACACGCAAGCTTCCCTTTGATTGGTCCGAGCGCCGCGGTCTGCTGTCCAATCAGGAGTGCTGCGTCATCACGCAGCCGGGCTGGGCGGTGCCCGCGAACATTTGAAATGGCTGACGAGTTGCTGGCAGGTATGGGGCTGGGGCTGGAGACCCTGGAGCCGGGGCCGAAGAGCACGGGCCGGGCGGCCGAGGAGGCGCCGGCGCCCCTGGAGGAAGGTGAGTGCCGCCGCCGCCCGGGAGCCGCCCCCGCGGCAGGCCGTGCCCGCGGACCCTGAGGCGCCTTCCGGACGGCGGGCGGGACGGGGGCCCGGGGAGCGCCCGGCCGGGCGAGCCTGCGAGGATCCCCTGGCCCCGCGCGCGTGCCTGCGTGTCAGCCTCCCGTGTGCGTGTCCCGGCAGCCCGTGGCCGCTGCCCTTCCCGAGCGCGGAGCTGACCCCGGCCACGGCTCAGCCCTGCGGGCAGGTGGCACCCAGCACCCAGGCCCCGCTCGGCCCCCCCTCCCCCTCGGCCATGGCTCACAGCACCGCGGGCAGGTGGCACCCAGCATCCAGGTCCCTGCTCGGCCCCCCCTCCCCCTTGGTCACGGCTCACAGCACCGCGGGCAGGTGGCACCCAGCACCCAGGTCCCTGCTCGGCCCCTCCCTCCCCCTTGGTCACGGCTCACAGCACCGCGGGCAGGTGACACCCAGCACCCAGGCCCCGTTCTGCCCCCCCTCCCCCTCGGCCATGGCTCAAGGCACCGCGGGGCAGGTGGCACCCAGCATCCAGGCCCCGCTCGGCCCCGCCCCCGCCCCTCGGCCATGGCTCACAGGACCGCGGGCAGGTGGCACCCGGTACCCAGGTCCCGCTCGACACCCCTCCCCCTCAGGGAGGTCCCCCCACTATGTACGCCTCACGCTGGAAGCTGGCTCCCGCGCTCGAGCTGACCTTTCCGTGGGGCTGTGATGCGGGGGAGAGCCCGCAGAGGGAGAAAAGGAAGGTGGACCTCACGCCACCACTGCCCGCCTGCCCACCTGCGAAGTCCCCGGCTTTGGCTTCCCCATCTGCACAGCTGCGGGGCCCTCCGAGGGGTGGAGGCGGAGGGAGTCCATGGGGAAAGGGAGTTTCAGAGTGGCGGTGGGGGGCCTGCGGGACTGTGGGGAAGCACTAGCGACACCTCCACCTCCACCCCATCCACAGAGCTCTTCAGTCTGTAAAACTGAACTCTCCTGTGGGTGAAGAAGGGGTTCTGTGCAAAGTAACCTCACGGGGGTGACGGGATCATAAACTCCTCACTGGGCAGGTCACGGTGTGCAGCCATGCTCGGGCATATGGCTGCTTTAGTGAAAGGTCTGTCTGCCTTAAGCCAACCTCTCTGAAATTAAAAAAAAAAAAAATATATATATATATATATACACACACACACACACACATATGTATATGTATACACACACACACACATATACACACTGAGTGGCCAGGTTATTATGACCTCTGAACGCATAATAACCTAGCCACTCAGTGTGTGTGTATATATGTGTGTGTGTGTGTGTGTGTGTATATGTGTGTGTGTGTGTATGTGTGTGTGTATATATGTATGTGTATGTGTGTGTGTGTGTGTGTGTGTGTGTGTGTGTATATATATATATATATATATATATATATTAGAGGCCCGGTGCATGAACTCGTGCATGGGTGGGTTCTGGCCAGCCTGGCCAGGGGGAGGGGACCTGGGCAGTTGGCTGGCCTGCCTGCTGGTCGAGGGGACCATTTGCATATTAGCCTTTTATTCTATAGGATCGACACTGAGTGTCCAGATGATTTTGGGTTCAGAAATCATAATAACCTGGCCACTCCGTGTATGTCTACCTCTCTATCTCTTTATATGAGACCTCGCGTGACCTCCACTCAATTCAGGGGCAGGCGCCTCCTGGGGAACCTCAGAAACAGGCCTGGCTGGGGAGGGGCTCAGGGTCTTGCCGTCTGAAGGAGAACTTGGGGTTTGAGGTGTGTTTCCCTTTAGTGAACCGGGTTCTTCTGCAGCGACGGGGAGAAAGGCGTGTCTGGGCTGTGGGAGCTGAGCCAGGGCGAGAAGGGGAAGCGGCCTGTGAGCCCCGAGGGCCAGGGCCCCTGGCCCGCTGATGTGGGTGGTTCTTCCAGGTTCGTCCCAAGACGGAGACTCGGGCAGCATCTGCAGCCGGGAGGACAGCCCAGGGTCCCGGTTACCCCACTTCGTGCTGCAGGGGAAGACCCATTTCCCGGAAATGTTCCAGACCGGCCACCTCCTGTTCTACGAGCGGTTCAGAGCCTACCAGGACTACATCCTCGGTGAGCCTCGCCCCGGGCTCTCCGCCCCGCACGCTCCGCCTCTCCGCGTCCCAGGCGCTGTCTGTCTGGGGCCCTCCCACAGCCAGTGGCCTAATGGGCCCTTGACCCCCTGGGTATGGTGCGGGCTTGCCTGCGTGCCTGGGTGGCCTTGCCCACCCCCTGCCGGGCGCAGCCTCAGTGCCCGCTGTGTTTCCTCTCTGCAGCCGACTGCAAGGCCTCCGAGGTGAGAGAGTTCACGGCCGAGTTCCTGGAGAAGGTGCTGGAACCGTCTGGGTGGCGGGCCGTCTGGCACACCAACGTGTTCGAGGTGCTGGTGGAGGTAACCTTCATGCCCTCGTCGCGCTCCCGTTCGCCCTGGCTAAGAGCACTTCCCTTCAAGCTGTGAAGGCCAACGCCCGGTTCTTAATGAAAGTTTATGAGCCGATTGGAACTAGCGTGTTTTTCCCATCTAATCGCCCGAGTGTGTGCGTTGGCACATTTAAAGACACCTGACGGGGAGCTGCCAGGGAATCGGGGCGGCCGACCCCCCAGGGTCCTTGGGCAGGGGTCCCTGGATGATAGACCCAGCAAGTGGAGGAGGGGTTTGAGACCGCTTCGGAAAGAAAGCGGCCTCATTATGAAGCCAATGGGGTTTCAGTTAATTTTTTTTTTTTTTTTTTTTGCCTCAGTGACCGCCCACTAAATAGCTCGAGCCAAATAGGCATTTTAGAAACTAGCCTGGTGTTTTGCCTGGCAAATCTGTGGACAGGCGGTTAATCTCGTGATAATGTGTCCCATTGCAGAGAGGAAAAGCAATCTCATTTTTCAACCGACTGGGCCTTTTCCATGGAATGGGCGCTCTAATGACAGCTGTGGAGTCATCTCCGTGCTTGTTACCTGGGCCACAAAACCCTGTTAAACTCAAACGTGAAACCGGGGAGTGTCGGTGCAGCTCCTGCGCACAGGGCCGGCCCAGGCTGCGGGGCGCGGGGCCGGTTTCATTCGGGGTTATGCTAACATCCTTGGTTGCAGCTCAGGCCTGTCAATTAGGTTAAGATCACCTCCCCTCCCCCCTCGTGCCCCACTCCCCCAGTCAGCCATTGCTTTAAAAGAGGACCGTGCCATTCTTCGGCTTAAAGCCTCCCATGCATTTACCAAAGGCCTGGTCTGGCTTTCCGGCTCCCCCCTGCTGGAGAGGATGGAGGCGCCTCGCTCCTGGTCTCCTTGCCCCTCTCTCACCTCGTCTCCTGCTGCTCCCCCCACCCGCTGCCATTTCCTTCCTCTGGTTCCAGCAGGAAACTCGGCCTTTCTGCACCAGCAGCTGCCAAGCTGGTCTCTGCCACAGGCCCTTTGCACCTCCCCACTCTTCAGATGGCCGCTGCCGTCTCACCCTTTCCCTTGCGGCTCCCGGGTGACTTCCACCCCTGCTCGTTAGTCTCTGCCACGTACTTGTCCCCATCTTGTCGGTTTGTTTCCTCCATGACAGTGTAAGCCCATGGGGGTCAGCCAGGCCCGTCTTGTTTATCCTCTGAAGGAGGGAAGCAGGCTCTCCACTCCCATTTTATCTTAAGAACGCCGGCCCCTGGGTAGTGTTGAGAGTGCCTCTGCATTGCGATCTCCGTGTGTTAAGCCCTCGTTTTAACTTTGAGGTCACGGATGTGGACTTCACAGCCCTGAAGGCCCTGGTGCGGCTGACAGACCCCTGCCTGTGCGAGTCGCACGTGGGCACCTTCACCGCGGAGTGCGTGCGGGAGCTCCTGGAGCTGAAGGGAGGGCGGCTGCCCCTGCAGGAGCTGTGGGTGGTGTTCGACAGCTCCGGGGCGTTGGACCAGACAGCGCTGGCCATCGAGCACGTCAGGTGGGTGGTGCCTGGGGAAGCTGCCCTACCCCCTCCCGCCCCAGCCTGGGCCCTGGGCGGTGGTCTGTCCTCGGTGGTCTGTCCTCGTCGCCCAGACTCCGCCCTCAAGCTGAAAGCGGTCGCTGCAGTGTTTAAAACAGTCAGAGGCAGGGGAATCGTTTTTGCATCTTAAAAATGCGAAGAAATGCTTGAAATTCTTTGGAGGTAATTTCAGACTTTCAGAAGAGATGAAAAACGTAGAGAATTCCTGCGCCCCACTCCCCCCTCCTCACAGGTAGTCAGTGCTGGTCCAGGTACAAGGACGTCCTCGCAGAGCCCGCCTGGAGACGCTTGTGTGGCCTGGACCACACGTGCAGGCAGCCAGCCTTTCCTCCCGGGGCGGGGGGGCGGGGCATGGAGCTGTGGGCTCTCCTTAGCTCCACCCTCCAACCCCCCGCCCGGAGCCAGGGCTTGACCTTGAATGGTACTGGTTTCGCTTCAGGTTTTTCTACCAAAACATTTGGCGGAGTTGGGATGAAGAGGAGGAGGACGAGTACGACTACTTTGTCCGCTGTGTGGAGCCTCGACTGAGACTGTGAGTGTCCGCTCGCGACCTTTAACTTCACCTGTGGGTCAACTTGACCTGTGGTCCTACTTGACCTGTGGTCCAACTTGACCCGTGGGTTAACTTGACCTGTGGGTTAACTTCACCTGTGGGTTAATTTGACCCGTGGGTTAACTTGACCGTGGATTAACTTCACTCGTGGGTTAACTTCACCTGTGGGTTAACTTCACCTGTGGGTCAACTTGACCTGTGGTCCTACTTGACCTGTGGTCCAACTTGACCCATGGGTTAACTTGACCTGTGGGTTAACTTCACCTGTGGGTTAACTTGACCTGTGGGTTAACTTCACTCGTGGGTTAACTTCACCTGTGGGTTAACTTGACCTGTGGGTTAACTTCACTCGTGGGTTAACTTCACCTGTGGGTTAACTTGACCTGTGGGTTAACTTGCCCGTGGGTTAACTTCACCTGTAGGTTAATTTGACCTGTGGTCCTACTTGACCTGTGGTCCAACTTGACCTGTGGATTAACTTCACCTGTGGGTTAACTTGACCTGTGGATTAATTTGACCTGTGGGTTAACTTCACCCGTGGGTTAACTTGACCTGTGGGTTAACTTGACCTGTGGGTTAACTTCACCTGTGGGTTAACTTGACCTGTGGGTTAACTTGACGGTGGGTTAACTTGACCTGTGGGTTAACTTGACCGTGGGTTAACTTGACCTGTGGGTTAATTTGACCTGTGGGTTAACTTGACCTGTGGGTTAACTTGACGGTGGGTTAACTTGACCTGTGGGTTAACTTGACGGTGGGTTAACTTGACCTGTGGGTTAACTTGACCGTGGGTTAACTTCACCTGTAGGTTAATTTGACCTGTGGTCCTACTTGACCTGTGGTCCAACTTGACCTGTGGGTTAACTTGACCTGTGGGTTAACTTGACCTGTGGGTTAACTTGCCCGTGGGTTAACTTGACCTGTGGGTTAACTTGACCTGTGGGTTAACTTGCCCGTGGGTTAACTTGACCTGTGGGTTAATTTGACCTGTGTGTTTGTGTGCTCCAGGGGCCCAGACAGAAATAGGCCGGCAGATGTACCGAATTGTCACCATTGGCAATTCTGCGATGAAGCCTGTACGTGCGGAGAAACCTGCTCGCACTGTTCATAGACTGAGTGTAAAGCGGAGCGTTCCAGAACATCTATGTTAACAGCTCAGAGTTTTGCACATCTGAGTAAAACCTGAGCTCATGTGTTAAACACAACCATTTTTGTTAAATTCAAGGACAGTTATCTGAAAAACAGTGAAATTAGCTGAATTATGGAAGACTTTCTTGCTTCTAAAGACGTGGCTTTGCTGTCCGTTCCCACAGTAAGACACCTGCTAGACTTACCTCGGGAAGCTTTGTCGGTTCCTGTCCTCAAATGTCACTTGACATATGGACGAAGACATTAATCGTAGTGAATCAGATTCTTCTTCTAACATATTTTGGGAGGAAAACCCTTTCACACAAAAATAACCCCAATTCACCGCCATTCCGCCCCAATGGCTGTTCTGCACTTGCTGAACGCGGCGCCGTCCACTAGATGGCGCGCTAACCGTCCCTCTCCCTGTGGTGGGCCTTGAACAGGAAATAAATTAGGGCGGGCACTCCCAGGGAAGGAGTGTGGGGATGCCTTCCCCGGGGAGAGGACTTGTTATGCAGGACCCGGCAGCAAGCCCTGCAGTGTGGGCCGCTTGGAGGAGTCGCCTCTGGGTCTACTTCTTCGGTAGTAAGAGACAGTGTGCCGAGTCTGGATCTCGCTCCCTGCGGGGGAGGCCTGTGCCCGGGGGAGGCCTCTGAGCCCTGGCCGAGGGCAGCCCCCGGGGGGTGGGGGAGAGGCCTGTGCCTTGGGGGAGGGCTGTGCCCTGGGGGAGGCCTGTGCCCTGGGGGAGGCCTCTGCGCCCTGGGGGAGGGCAGCACCCATGGGAGGGCTGAGGCGGCTGGCCTCAGTGCCTCAGGCCTGCCATGGTGGGTCAGTGCCACGCCAGCCCTTGGAGAAGCTCGTGTGTTTCCTGGTTCCCGTGGGCCCGCGCGGGGCAGTGCCTGGTTGGGTTGGGGTGCACTGTGATGAGGGTGAACGCACGTGTGCGCACAGGAAGGGATTCACACACGCCTGCGCACAAGGCGCGGGCGCGGGGAGAGGCCGGGGGTGCTTCTAGTTACGGAGGAGACACTGGCTCATGGGGAGGCACTGGAACGTCACGGCAGGCAGACTCTGTACGGAGGTCCCGGGCGAGGGTCGGCAGCGCTCAGCAGGCCCCACTCGGGGTCACCACGGGCAAGGCTCCTCCTCTCTCATCGGAGCCGGCGCCAGGCTGTGGCCCGAGGCGAGTGTCCCTGTGCGAGAAGGAGCCAGCCCACCGCACAGGGCAGGGAAGGCGGGGGACTGGTTTCCTTCCGAGTTTGAGTCTTGAGCTGCCTGAGTTAATAACCGCATCCTGCAGCCAGTGGTTCGGGCTGGTTCTTGTTTGCAGAGTGGATTTGCAGACCAGCTTTGCATGCGTGTGGATTAGCCAAGCAGATGCAATCCTGGTTCTCAAGCTTCACCTCGTTCATTAATCCGAACAGCAGAAAAGGTTATTTTGGCTCCTGTTCTAACGCTGAATGCTCGGGGTAAATTGATGTAAGTTTGCTGAGGGTGTGGCTCTGCTTCCCCTCATCTTTGTAGAGCCAGGCTGAGTGTGAGATGACCCTCCTGCCCCCACAGCCCCGCCTCCTGCCCCCACAGCCCCGCCTCCTGCCCCCACACTCCCCAGGAGCTTTACAAGCACCTGTCACTCCTGGAACCCGGCTTTACTGTCTGGGTGGCCGAGCTCCCCAGCGGTTCTCAGGTGCAGCCAAGGTGGAGAAGCCCGGACCTGAGGCGTCTTCAGGAAAGCACGCTCTTAGCTGGTGAACAGAGCGGCGACAGCAGTCCTGTCCCTCATTTTCAGGGCCATGCGTTTCACATTCCTCAGCTGGATTATGCTTCCATCAGTTAGCTGTTCTCTCGCTTCTAGAAGGACTTCCCTGTACTCGAGGAGGCATAGACACTAGTAATAAACTAAGTGCTGACATGGCTGTCCGACCCGAGGTTATTTGGTGTGACTCTCGTTCAGGGAGCACGGCTGTGTTCTTCGCAGGCCCAGGAGGCCTGTGTTTGCGCTCCTCTGACGGCCTCCCCGGGGGCTGTCTGCGCGGTTCCATTCCAAGTGCTTTGTGTGAGGAAGGGCTGGTGCTGGGCATCACTTTCCATCTTTCATCCTGTGAATGTGGTCGTCCTACCGGTTGTTATGAGACTATTTGCGATACTTCCCTCCCCACCGCCCCCCACCCCCAGACTGCCCTCTGTGACCCATTTATTAAGATTGTGAATCTAATATACCAGAAAATAATGTATTCAGCGGCCCCACTTCCGAGGGACGGGCTCAGCCCTGCCCGCCCCCAGCCCCACGCGGGAAGTGGGCCCTGGGCCTCTGAGTGCGTGGCCAGCTCAGTGGTCGGAGTGCCCGCAGGGAGGGGCTCAGCCTGCTTTTGAACTTGTAGGCACTATGACATCCTGGAGGACCGCGTCCCCTCCGGCCTGGTCGCCGACTACCGCAGCCTGCTGGCGCAGTGCGAGGGCGTCTACAGGAGCTTCCTGAACCTGCGGAGCAGCCTGTCGGCCTGCGGCGCGGACTCGGAGCAGGAGAACGTCTCCATGGTGCAGGGGCTGGAGCTGTACTCGGAGCTGGAGCAGCTCAAGCAGAAGCTGAAGCTCATCGAGAACCCCTTGCTGAGGTGCGGGCCTCACCCCCTCGCCGCGCCCGCTGCCTGGCTTCTTTACTTTTTTAAAAAAATAAATTTTTATTGGTTTCAGAGAGGAAGGGAGCGGGAAAGAGAGAAACATCAATGATGAGAGAGAATCGTGGATCAGCTGCCTCCTGCAGGCCCCACATCGGGGATCGAACCCACAACCTGGGCCTGTGCCCTGACCGGGAATCAAACCCTGACCTCCTGGTTCATTCATTGGTCGATGCTCAACCCCTGAGCCACGCGGGCCGGGCCTCCTGGCTTCTTTCCTACAGGCCGTGCTGCTCACAGCTCCCTGCTTCCTTCCAGGTACGTGTTCGGTTATCAGAAGAATTCCAACATCCAAGCAAAGGGCGCCCGTCCATGTGGCCAGAAGGTCACCCACGTGGTCTCCTCCACCATGGTGACGGGGCTGCTGCAGGCCCTGCTCAGGGACCGGCTGTGCCAGGACCCGGGTGCGGAGGACATGGAGGTCCAGGTGAGGAGGGTTTCTTGCTCGGGTGGCTTCCCCCTGGCCATCAGGTTCCCCTGAGTCTGCAGAGCGACGGGACCAGAGCTGGGGTCCGTGCCGCGGGCGGTGACGGCCCTGCCTTGGTTGGCACTCGGCAGGTGCTCCCTGGCGTACAGTGGCAGCACGGGGTGCTCCGTGTGCGGGGACCCCTTTAGAGTGAAGCGTGGGACCCAGAGACCCTCGGGTCGCACTATGTCCTTGCGGCCTTCTAGTTCCACAGAGACCCGCTGTCGGCCATCAACGCCTGCTATGAAGGCGACCGGGTGATCGTCTGTCCTGGCCGCTACGTGGTGCAGGGCGCCGTCTCCATCGCCGACTCCATCGAGCTGGAAGGTGAGGGGGTGGTCGCGGGACCAGGCTGCGCTCGGCAAGACAGGCTTCGGAACCGGGACACGGCCCTGGGGACGGAGCTCCCGGAGGCAGTGCGGTGTCAGCCCTCCATTTCACACACGAAGGACCCACCCGGTGTCTGCGCGGCGGGGGTGTTCTCTGTGGCATCGTGTGTTGGGGGACACACCGGGGAGCGAAAGGCCACAGCAGACGCTGGCCAGGGCTCTCAGCGGTCGGAGCTCAGCCCAGGAACCAAGGGGTCACGGGCCCAATTTCCAGTCAGGGGCACGCCCGGTTGCAGGGTCGACCCAAGGCACCTCTGTGAGGCAGCCAGTCACCTGTTTCACACCCACGTCCCCCCCCCTCCCTTCCTCTCCCCCCCCAACCCCCCTCTCTCCCTCTCTCTCCCTCTCTCCCTTCCCCTCTCCCTCTCTCCCCCCCCTCCCTCTCTCCCTTCCCCTCTCTCCCTCTCTCTCCCTCTCTCCCTTGCCCTCTCTCTCTCTCCCCCCTCCCTCTCTCCCTTCCCCTCCCTCTCTCCCCCCCCTCCCTCTCTCCCTTCCCCTCTCTCTCTCTCTCTCTCTCTCTGCCCCCTCTTCCCTGCCTTCCACTCTCTAAAAAGATCACTGGGAAAAATGTCCTGGGGTGAGGATTAACAACAAGGAAAGACTACTTTCCAGATTATAGGCGGTGCATGGGCAGGAAATCTGGTTTCTAGAATAAAAAATATCCCAGCAATATATCTTAAGAATACATTTAAAAATGGTATTGTACGTGTTGCTTATTCCATAAATGTTACGGATATATTGGTGCATTAATTAAAAAGTTTAGCTTATTTAAAAAAAATTGACCTCAGAGAGGAAGGAAGAGGGAGAGAGAGAGAAATATCTATGATGAGCGAGAACCACGGATCGGCTGCCTCCTGCACGCCCCCGACTGGGGAACGAAACCCGGCCTGTGCCCCGACCGGGAATCCAACCGTGACCTCCTGGTTGCTAGGGGGATGCCCAGCCCCCGAGCCCCGCCGGCCGGGCCGTGCTCCTGCACGCTCGGGGAGAGGCCTGGCTGCCGGTTGCCGTGCGGCCGTTCACCTGGGTGCTGTGTTTCCATAACGTGCCAGATTTACTGGCTCCTGTCCAGCCCTTTGCCCAGGAGCGCCCAGCCGGCAGTGAAGCCTGGGCCTCAGACAGTCATCCATCACGGTGGGCCTCACAGCCGTTCGCGGGCGTGGATGCGCCCTCTGCCTTCATCTTGTCAGAGCTCCGGATGGGAGAGAGGCCGCTCACTCCCGGTTCCCTGCTCAGCACCCGCCCTCTGTTTAAGTGCGCCGTGTCCCCGCTCCCGAGCCTGCGCGCCGGGGAGGTGTGCGTGAGGAGCTCACCTGCGGCAGGTCCCGCACCGGAGGCTTCGGCGGGCAGAGCAGGGGGAGAGCGCGCCGGACCCCCGCTCTGCCTGGGCTGCAGGAGGTTACCGGGCGGCGGCCAAAGCGCTGCAGGTGGCGTAGGATTCGGACAGTCCGCCTAACCGGCTCATCTCCTCCCGGCGTGCCGAGTCGGTGGTCCATCGCTGGTGTGAGTGTGGAGGACGACGGAGGCTTAGCTGACGCTGACCTGTCGGCAGCCAAACCTGTCACGAGGAGTGCCGAGTGCCCGCCGTGTGCAGGTGCTCAACACGCGTGTGGCAGCGCTGTCCTTGCTGAGAACGTCCGCTTGGGTGATGGTTCTGTACTTACGTGGCTAAGAACACACGTTTATGTCAGAACTCAGCTGGTCTCCCTGTGGCATTCTTTGAATGCTTAAATTTTCCTGATGATAAGCAAAGGCGATTGTGGAAAATGTGCAGACACGTTCAGATTTGCAGAGATCCGACGGTTTTCAGTGGCTAACCAGGTCAGCCTGGTTTTTCCAGTACCCAGACGTCTTCTAGGTCAGTTTGTCAGGTTTTTTATTGTTGTTAATCCTCACCCAAGGGTATTTTTCCATTGCTTTTTAGAGAGAGTGGAAGGGAAGGGAGGGAGGGAGAGGAGAGAGCGAGAGAGAGAGAGAAACATTGACATGAGAGAGACATTGATTGGTTGTCACCCAAACTCGCCCCACCCGGACGGGGAGGAGCCTGCAACCGAGGTACGTGCCCTTGAATTGAACCTGAGGCCCTTCAGGGCCCGGGCCGACACTCCAGCCACGAGGCCCCGCCAGCCAGGGCTGTGGGTCCGATTTTGAGTCGGTCTGTTTAAGAGAGTATTAACCTCAGATAATCTTGAAAGCTGCTCAGGCTTTCTGAATCCTCATGGTGTACAAGAAGAGTCGTAGAGTTGGCAAAAATGGCGTGTCGCGTGCTTTAGAGCCCCTGAGCCCAGCCGTGAGTGCGAGGGCTCGTTATTTTTATGGCAGATTCGTACGTGCTGAGCTGTCTGAGACGGCTACCGGGCGGTGGTTCTGATACGGAGGCGAACTGAGGAGATGTGTTACAAGTTGTGTCTGCTCTGGCTTACACGGGACAGGAATGTGGGGAGAGAGTTCCATTTTATTTCAGTGCAACTGGTGCCTGGTCGCGTCGTTAGGAGGCACTGGAAACCGAGACATCTGACGGCGCCGTCTGTGTTCGGGCGCTTCCCGCACCCCCGCTAGCAGCGCGCTCTTCCTCAGGGTACGGGCTGCCCGATGACATCGTGATAGAAAAGAGAGGCAAGGGGGACACCTTCGTGGACTGCTCGGGCGCGGACGTGAAGATCTCCTGCATGAAGTTTGTCCAGCACGATGCCGTGGAGGGGATCTTAGGTGAGTCGCAGCTCGTGTCCGCTGGGTCCAGCTTTGAAGGCTCCACTTCCCCGCAGGCAGTCCAGGAGCCCCGGGAGCCCCAGGTCAGTGCAGGAGCCCCAAGTCAGTGCAGGAACCCCCGGGAGCCCCAGGTCAGTGCAGGAACCCCCGGGAGCCCCAGGTCAGTGCAGGAACCCCCCCAGGAGCCCCAGGTCAGTGCAGGAGCTCCAGGTCAGTGCAGGAACCCCTGGGAGCCCCAGGTCAGTGCAGGAACCCCAGGTCAGTGCAGGAACCCCCGGGAGCCCCAGGTCAGTGCAGGAACCCCAGGTCAGTGCAGGAACCCCCGGGAGCCCCAGGTCAGTGCAGGAACCCCCGGGAGCCCCAGGTCAGTGCGGGAACCCCCGGGAACCTCAGGTCAGTGCGGGAACCCCCGGGAGCCCCAGGTCAGTGCAGGAACTCCCGGGAGCCCCAGGTCAGTGCAGGAGCCCCAGGTCAGTGCAGGAACCCCAGGTCAGTGCAGGAACCCCAGGTCAGTGCAGGAACCCCAGGTCAGTGCAGGAACCCCCGGGAGCCCCAGGTCAGTGCGGGAACCCCCGGAGCCCCAGGTCAGTGCAGGACCCCCGGAGCCCAGGAGGGTGGTTAGTTACTCACATACGCGGCTTGCGGGGCTACAGAGCCCATTCCATACTGCGCAGTCCCAGCCTGTCCTTGCCCGCTGGCAGTTAAGGGTGAGTTTCTGTGTGACCCTTTTCCTCTAAAACATCCCGAGACCGCCATCTGAGTCCCTCACGTCCAGTGCAGCCTGGATGCCCACGAGCCTTCTTCACGAGCCGCTAGTGTTTGTTTCCTGGGCTCCGCGGCCCCTTTCCTCCTTGAACTGGCCTCCAGCGGGCTCAGGAAAGTGACTGTCAGATACCCCCCCTTTTTTTAAAATAAAAAGCGCTGTTTAGCTCGATGTTGCATTTCTGAGGCCCAGTCGCTCTTGTTTAAGCAGCCGCTTTTAGGTTTAGACAGCGGCTAAAGCAGCCATTGCTTACGCGTTTTGAATTTGTAAACGCGGTAACGAAGTGTGAGCGCAGCTATCGAGCGATACTCAGCCTTCTGGGGCCACCCGGGGCCACTGCTCGCGTTGGCGAGCTCTCCCTGAGCGTGTCGGCTGTCCCCTCCCAGTCATCCACCGGGGCAGGACCACCGTGGAGAACTGCGTGCTGCAGTGCGAGACCACCGGCGTGACCGTGCGCACCTCTGCGGAGCTCATCATGAAGGCCTCGGACCTGTGCGGGGCCAAGGTGCGTGCCCTGCCCTGTCCTGGGGGGCGTGGCTGTAGCGCGGGCCGCGAGGAGGAAGAGTAGCCGCACCCCCGCTCTGGGACACGGCGGGCACCCGAGCACGCTGAGTCAGGAAGAAGGGCCGTGCTGGGGCCGCGTCCCTTCGATGCCGTCCTGCGCTCGGTTAGCTGGTTTCTGGTGGCCGTTCTGTGCCACGCCGAGGGGTTCCTGTGTCTGTTTCCTGAGGGTTTCTGTAGTGAACGCGTTTCCTGCTGGCCGCTGTGCCGTCTGCGTTATCTGATACGGCCCCATGGTGCCGACTGACCGACTGGGTAGAATCGGAAAACGGGTTTGTCCAGAGTGAGAGTGAACAGCAGTGAAGGGCAGACACTTTAGCCAGTGTTGTGCGCGCGCGCGTGCGTGCGTGTGCATGCACGTGCGTGTGTGCGCGTGCGTGTGTGCATGCACGTGTGTGTGCACGCATGTGTGAGCGTGCGTGTGCGTGCATGTGCACGCGTGGTCTCTGAGAGTGAGGAATGAGGGCCGCTTCCTGGCGGTGGAGCAGAGGCGGCGTCACTAGAAACACGTGTTTTCTAGAAAAGCTTTCTCCTTGCACGTCGCCCTCTGTCAGAGGCTGGGAGGTGGTGGCTGTGACCCTTCCCCGTGCCCCGCCGTTCACGAAGGGCTGTCGGTGCCTCCCTTGCGGTCTAGGGGGCTGGTGTGGAGGTCTACCCGGGCAGCACGTGCTTCCTGAGCGACAGCGGGATCCACCACTGCCGGGAGGGCATCCTCATCAAGGTGAGCCCTCCCCCGGGCGTCCCGCAGGCGGGGTCCTGCACCCCGTGGCTCGGTGTCTCCCGTTGGGAGAAGTGGGAACAGTGCGTGGGTTTAGGGGCTGCAGACAGCTGCGGGGCAGGGCTCTCTGAGAGGCGGCGTGCGGCCTGAGGGGCGGGGGCTGCGCGCACCCTTCCTGCTTCAGGTTTGGGATAGGCCGGGACGGCGGTGGTTAGGCAGGCGGCGCTGACCGGGCTCGTGGTTCACACGCGCGTCTTCGTTGTCACAGGACTTCTTAGATGAGCATTACGACCTTCCCAAAATCTCCCTGGTGAACAACATCATACACAACAATGAGGGGTACGGCGTCGTCTTGGTGAAGCCGAGAATCTTCTCTGACCTGCAAGAAAGCGCCCCGGGCGGAGCCGAAGGTACCTGCTAGTGCCTCCCGGGAGCCTCCTGCCCACTCTCTTTCTTGGCAGCAGAGCTGGGCTGACTCAGTGGGACGGGCATGGAGTCCAGGCCCTGAGCCGAAGGCTGCAATTCTCAGTTGTGAGAAGGGTGGAGCTTGGTCTGGTGGGGAGGCCTCGGCTGAGGGTTTTGTAGGTCAGAGTGCAGGGGCATGGCCGAGGGTACTGGAGGTCAGAGTGCAGGGGGCGTGGCCAAGGGTTCTGTAGGTCAGTATGCAGGGGGCATGGCTGAAGGTTCTGTAGGTCAGAGTGCAGGGGGTGTGGCCGAGGGTTCTGTAGGTCAGAGCGCAGGGGGCGTGGCCCAGGGTTCTGTAGGTCAGAGTACAGGGGGCGTGGCTGAGGGTTCTGTAGGTCAGAGTGCAGGGGGTGTGGCCCAGGGTTCTGGAGGTCAGAGTACAGGGGTGTGGCCCAGGGTTCTGTAGGTCAGAGTGCAGGGGGTGTGGCCCAGGGTTCTGTAGGTCAGTATGCAGGGGGCGTGGCTGAGGGTTCTGTAGGTCAGAGTGCAGGGGGTGTGGCCCAGGGTTCTGGAGGTCAGAGTACAGGGGTGTGGCCCAGGGTTCTATAGGTCAGAGTACAGGGGTGTAGCGAAGGTCTCACAAGGCCGCTGTGAGGTGTCAGCTGAGGGCTGTGACCCGAAAGTTCCGGGGGAGGACCTTCTGAGCTGGTTCCTGCTGTTGGCAGAATCCGTTTCCTGCGGGTGTAGGACTGACGCCTCCATTTACTTGTTGGCTGCTGGCTGGGGATCACGCTCAGCCAGTCGCAGGTCCGGCCACACAGCCCCTATCTCGGCAGCAGGGACCTCCCTCCAGCGAATCTCTCTTCGTGCTTCCTTCTCCCGTGGGGCCCGTGGGGTTAGGTCCACACACCCATTTATCTCCTAAGGTCCACTGATTAGTTACCTCAATGGCCCGACCCTCGGGCCCTTTAACAGTTAAATGTCACAGCAGGGGCCAGTATCCGGGAGCCAGCGAGCTCCTGACAGTGTTGAGCGGAGGGCGACGGGGCAGGAGGGGCCGTGGGTGAGGAGGCTCCAGGAGGAAAGAGTCCCCTTGGCCCCCTGTCCGGGCCTCAGGGACCGTGTCTGAGGGCCAGGCCCCAGCTCGCTGGGACTCCGGGCGGTCAGTCTGCCGCCTGCAGTGGCGGAGGCCTCGGCCGTGGCGTGCCTGTTTCAGGGGCGCCTTTGTTTCTCCAGAAAACAAAGCACGTAGAGCGCAGCCGCGGGGGGAGGCCGCTGCAGCCGCGGGCGTGGACCCGGAGGAGCTGATGGAGGGCCCGGCCCGGAAGGGGGCGCTGAGCGCGAGGCCCGGGCCCCCTGGGCAGCTGGAAGGCAACTGCGAGATCGTCAGCGAGCTGGTGGCCGCCTCGGCGCAGAAAGGGCAGCTGAGGAGGAAGCGGCTGAGCGAGCTGGGCATCACGCAGGCGGACGACACCCTCATGTCCCAGGGCATGTTCGTGGCCATCGCCGAGAACCAGTTCAAGTGGAACGGGAAGGGCAGCTTCGGCACGTTCCTCTTCTGACCGCGGCGGGGCTCTGCACACGCACCGGCCCGCGGCACCACCGCTCGCTCCCCGTCTGCTTCACGCGCGCTGGGCTCGCTGGGACCCGGTAGGGGGGACCGTACCTGCAGGTGCACGGATGCTCCCTCTCTATGAAGGCGGTGGCATCGTGTGATCCTGTCCAGATGGGCTCGCACGGTTCTCTGACACTGAGCCTGTCACAGCCCCGGGCGTAAGCGCACTTCTCCCGGCTCTCCCGAGGAGCCAGGCCGGGGCGCAGGGCGGGCATGAGGGCCCATCGCCCTGGAACGCGCGGCCCCCTGCGTGCCCTCTGACCCGGGGGCAGCGTGTCTGGCCCCTGCTGAGTTTGCACAGCACCCCTCTCAGAGGAGCAGATCTTCCACGGGCGGCCCGGCCTCGTCAGACTGCCGCGGGGTGCGGGGGCTGCGTGTGTACGTGTCATCCTGAGAGCAGACGTGGAGCGTGTGCCCGGAGCAGAGTGTGCGTGGAGCGCCGATGAGCATAGATGTGTGAGAGGGCGCTCCTCACCGCAGCAGTGTTCTGATCCAGTTCTCACCCAGGGGTCACCTACAGACAGGTCAGCTCTGCAGTCTGTCATGTAAAAGCCAGCTTTAAAGATATTTATATTAAAAAGGTTAAATGTGACATTAATATACTAACGATTAAAGTGATGCTGATGATGTAATCAGATCTTGTGTTTTCCCAAGTGCGGGGGCCGGGGTGCACCTGGGGGGGCCCTGTGGGTGCCAGCGCAGGGAGGGCTTAGAGTTTCAGGACGAGCATCCCTCTCTCCTCAGGGCGGCTCTAACTGGATGCAGGGTAACTCCTTCAGGGCAGCGGCTCTAACTGGATACAGTGTAACTCCTTCAGGGTGGCTCTAACTGGACACAGTGTAACTCCTCCAGGGCAGCGGCTCTAACTGGATACAGTGTAACTCCTTCAGGCGCTGTTTGATGTGGGCGTGCGGCTCACCTCTGAGGGACCAGAGAGGCACTTGCTTTCGTCTTGAGACCCTGTGGCAGAGGTGCTGCTGAAGGGTTCTGCACCCCTGGAGCCACGTACGGACTCAAAGCCATTGACTCAACTTGAAAGAACCAGCTTGGCTTCCGGGCATTGCCACTCTGTCCTGCAGTTTAGGTTCTGCCCAGCGTCTGACCGCCGAGTGTCAGGAGAAGGACGGGTAGGTGAGCGAGTCCGCACGCCCTCGTGCCGTTCAGAGCTGGATGTTCTCCCGACGTCGTTTCCACCTAGTTCAGTCTCGGCTTCTGTCCGTCTTTCTTTAAGTGTTCCTACTGATTTCAGAGAGGAAGGGAGAGGGAGAGGGATAGAAGCATCCATGATGATATAATCGTGGACCGGCTCCTCCTGCACGCCCCCCACGGGATGGAGCCCGCCACCCGGGCCTGTGCCCTGACCAGGAATCGGACGTAAGCTCCTGGTTCATAGGTCGGTGCTCAGCCACTCGTTTCCAGGGGTGTGAACCTCAGGTCCAGCCACTGACCAGAGGGTCTGCTGGCTTGGACGGGGTGCCCGCTCTGCAGCTGGGGACTGTCTGCTGGCGGCTCTCCAGAGGAGAGGCTGATGGGAACTGGCCACGCTGGACAGGCCTCACACGACATCAACTGCGTGGTCGCATGCGGAAACCAGAGAGCGTGAGAGCAGAGTGGCAGCCCTGGTGTGGGGCTCCCCGGGGACAGCTGGCCTGGGCTGTGTTCTGGAGCAGGTGTTGGAGACGGCCCTTCGTGGGTTGTGGAAGGCACCCAGGCCCCGGAAATGGCCGGAGGGGGGCCTCTCGGGAGGCTCCTCTGGATGCTCAGGCTCCGCCAGCCCCAGGGGCACGAGGCCATGCACACGCCTTCCACCCCCTGTACCCTGGACGGGGCGGCCCTGGCCCAGACCCAACTGTCCTTAGCAGTAAGGAGCCCACCTCTGGGCTGGTGAGCAGAGACCTCCAGGACGGTGGGGCTGTTTGCCCGCCCAGGCATGGCCTGCCTGGGGCTCTGGGGCCCAGCCCCTCCCACGGCCGAGACCCCTTCCCACGGGCGGGTGGGTGGCTTGGCCGAGCCGGGAGAGACTTGGAAGTGAGCCGAACGTGGCCCCAGGCGGGCTCTCCCTGTGGAGAGAATCCATCTGCGTTCATACCCAGCAGAAGGGCCTGAATGCTGCCTCAGGTGGCACACGCCACTGCGCCAACCGGAGGGGAGGAGGGCCGGAGGGCCGGAGGCGGGGCTCAGGGTGCCTCAGAGCTGGCCCCTGCCGCCTCCCCCAGCGGAGGCCGGGCTCCAGGGCAGGAGGAGACTTGGGAGATGAAAGGCGGCTGCAGGGGAGCCGCTGCTCCACGGAAGCTTTGAAACACAAAGCCTCCCGGCTGGGTCCCGGTGATGCGAGGGGCGGCCATCCCTGTCACCGCGCGTGGCTGTGGGTGCGGGGTGGGCATGTGTGCGTGCGGGCGGCCGCCTGACTCCGAGGAGCGTTTGCATCCTCACTCTCGGGGCGACCTCCACTCTACAGGGGCGTTGCTGAGCCGGGCCGGCGGGCTGCCCCCACGCCCCGGCAGTCAGAGGGGAGCTGCTTGGACGTCGCGCTGAACCTCAGCACAGCCCCAGCCTCCCCCCTCTCCCCCCGACCGGGCTGGGGAGGTGTTGGGGGGTCGTATCAGGCCCATGAGGTCACTGGGTCCGGCCCTGCCAAGGCAAGCACAGCACTAAGCTCAGCCCACGGGCCGCTGCACAGGCGGGTCTCGGGACGCACTGCGTCTTGGAGCTTTTCCATAGCAGCACGCTCGCGCGAAGCGATGAACATGGAGCGAATGCTGCTGTGACTACCCAGGTGGCCCTCGGCCGAGGCAAGGTTCCCCACCCCTGCCCCAAGTGCCCGCCCCACAGCGGATCTCCCGCCGCCGGCTTGGGTTCGAGGAGAAGGCGGGAAGGAGACCATCTGGCTCCCCGTCACCACTGAGCCTCCTGTGGGAGCTGGGTTGGCAGCGAGCCCTCAGCTCCTGCCTGGCCTGCACCCCACCGGGTCTGGTGAAGCCGGGGCACACCTGTCCCCGGGGCCACCCTGCCCTGCACAGCATGACGTGAGCAGCAATGAAGGCGGCGGCCTCTCTTTTTTTTAAAAAAAAGTATTTTTATTGATTTCAGAGAGGAAGGGCGAGGGAAAGAGATGGACACATCTGTGACAATTAGTAATATGCTAATTAGACCAGACGGCAGAACGGCCTTCCGGACAAAGCCAGGGCTTCAAGGGCCGAATCCCTTGCACGGATTTTGTGCACCG
The DNA here is from genome assembly GCA_026230045.1 of Corynorhinus townsendii. Lineage (NCBI taxonomy): Eukaryota > Metazoa > Chordata > Mammalia > Chiroptera > Vespertilionidae > Corynorhinus > Corynorhinus townsendii. Next base: position 1,767,660 of record JAPDVU010000011.1, on the reverse strand, counting down.
GGCCTCTAGTCAATGATGAGAGAGAATCACGGACCGGCTGCCTCCTGCACGCCCCCCACTGGGGACGGAGCCCACACCCCGGGCTGTGCCCTGACCGGGAATCAAACCGTGACCTGGTTCACAGGTCGATGCTCAACCCCTGAGCCATGCGGCCGGGCTGAGCGTGGGCAGTGTCTTGGGCCCATGCGCACGTGAGCAGTTCTGTCTCCCAGGGAAAGCTTTTCAAAGCACCGCGACTAGCATGGAGGCCCAGCTCAGGCAGGACGGAGGGGGACGCTGCCGTTGGGATACGGCGCGTTTGGGGTGCGTGGAAGGTGACCCCAGTTTGGAGACGGTTGCTCTGAGGAGAGGGTTTCCGCTCAGCAGTGGGAAGGGCGTCACTGAGGGGTCCGCTGGCGGATGGGACGGAGAGCAGGACAGAGCCCCCACCCGCTGCCCCCCGGGTGTGCTGGGCGCTGTCCGAGGTACCACGGGAGGGGCTCTGCATGGAGGCCGCTTCCTGTGAGAAAGGGCAGCTCCGACATGCAGCACTTTCCTGCGCGGGGCCTGCCTTTCGGTAAAGCCCCTCATTCAGCGCCGTCCGGGCCCCGGTGCCCCGAGCCGTGGCCGTGGGGCTGTCGCCGCCCAATTCAGCGTCACAGCCATCCACAAGGATGGCGTTCCCAGTGCGCGCCCTACCCTGCGAAGGGTCCGGGCGGCGGAGCCGAGAGAGCAGGTGTGGGAGGAGTGGCGCAGACGGGCACTCGCGTCTGGGGAGGTCGAGGCAGGGCCTGGCCGATGGCAGTGGCTCACGGGGACAAGGGGACCCGGCATCTGTTTCCCGGCTGCAGGAATGGGGAACACGGACCTGCGGGCAGCACAGAGGGGAACCTCCTAACTGGCTTCTGACGTCCACGGTGCGAGGACAGTGGGCAAGGGGAGTTCTGAGAGAAAGGAGGTGGGAGGGGGTTAGAGAAAGGCCCACCCCCACACGAGTGGGCGCTCTCGGCCATCACTGATGCATGCTGACGGCCATGCCCAGGCGCTGTGGTTCTAGGGCCCAGGCTGGCAGAGCTGGGCACACGCCTGAGTCAGCAGGAAAAACCGGCTCCCGGGAAGGATGGGGGGCGGCTGGACGCCAGGAGAGGTCTGGCAGCGGCTGCCCCAGGCCTGCGCCCGGGGAGGGCAGGGGGAGGAGCCACCCGCTGCCTGCCTGGCGCAGGGCCCAGGGCGTCAGGATGGTGAGGGAGGAGGGGGCTGGGCCGCTCCTCCCGGGGCCAGCGGGCGTGCGGGTGCCGAGGGCCAGCCCCCCCCCCCCCAGCCCAGGTCAGGCAGTGGCGCGACCATGCTTGGGGAGCAGGCCTGGGTGCAGGCAGAAATCCACGGGCCTCGTTCTCGGGGACCTCGGGGCCGGGAGGGGCACACACATGTGATGGGAGCTGAAACACGGGAGCGGGGCCGGAGGAGACGGGCCGGGGTGGGGCGCACACGATACAACGTGCGGGTGACGGCTTATGGAATGGACCCCCGGAACCTGTCGTTTTGCTAACCAATGTCGCCCTGATAAATTCCCTAAAACGTTAAAAAGTAAAGTTCCCGAGAACAAACAGGGAAGGAAAAAAGCGACGTGTGCTGACAGGGGCTGAGTGTGGACCTAGGAACCAGGAGGTCAGGGTTCATTCCCGCTCAGGGCACGGCCCGGGTTGCGGGCTCCATCCTCAGTGAGGGGCGTGCGGGAGGCAGCCGGTCCGTGGTTCTCTCTCCTCACTGATCTCTCTCCCTCTCCCTTCCCCTCTGAAATCAATAAAAACATATAAAAAAATAAAATAAAAAAAGGATTTCGGCCCCGGGCGGAGCGCGGCCGCCTGTGTGCTCACAGACGCGGGCCGGGCTGGCACCCGGGCATGGGCAGCAGCTCCCCCTCCGTCTGCGGAGTGAAGGACCCAGCCCAGCAGGTGGGGGGTTCGGGGGGGCCGTTCCTCTCGGCCTCCCTCCCACTCCCGGCGCCCAGGCCCCCGGGGGCGCACCGGGGACCGGAGGCCCGGCTCCATCTGCTGACAGCCGCGCTGTAAACACCCGTCTGGTCGGAGGCCCGCTCACATTTCCTGTGAAAGGAAACCTCGTTCTCTTCATCTGGAGCGATTACACGTGAACACTTCATGTCAGCTGCTCTTGAAATGCTAGCGGGAGCGCAGCCCGCCGGTTACCGTGGCAACAGGCAGAGGCGGTGCTGCCGAGCGTTAGCCGTCAGTCCGCGGAGGGAAAGCTGATGTCTGTGTGTCGGGAGGGGTGGGCGCAGCCAGCGGCGGGACCCCCTCGCTCAGGGGAAGCCGCGACAGGCCACTGCCCGCCTGGGCCCCCTTTCTCCGGGGACAGGGTGGGGGGAGGCGGGCCGGGCGCGGACGGACGCGACTGGTGGCCCTGGGCTCTTGTTTGGTGACGGAGACAAAGGGGTAAAGGGCACCGGGAGCGAAGCTCGGGTTTTCCTCTTCCTTCTTTTCCGTCTGAGGACCCCGCCTCCTGGGGCCTCACTCGCCGTCCCCCATGAGGTTGGCACCCCGCGAGCCAGGAATTTGGGGCTCAGGTGGCATTTCTGCTCCCACCTACTAACCAGCTACTAGTCTGCGTGTCCGAGTTACAGAACTCCTTCTGTCCTGGTGTCCCCCCCCATCCCCCTCCCTCTCCCTCCTCCTCTCCCTCCCCCCTCCCTCCCTCCCCTCCCCCTCCCTCCCTCCCCGTCTCTCCCCCTCCCTCCCCTCCCCCTCCCTCCTCCCCTCTCCTCTCTCTTCCCCTCCCTCCCTCCCCTTCCTTCCCCTCCCTCCCTCCCCTCCCCCTCCCTTCCCCTCCCTCCCCTCCCTCCATCCCCTCCCCCTCCCTCCCTCCCCTCCCCTCCCCCTCCCCCTCCCTCCTCCCCTCTCCTCTCTCTTCCCCTCCCTCCCCCTCCCTCCCCTCCCCCTCTCCTCTCTACTTGTCTGTATTTTTTCTCATTACTGACGGGCCGCATGCTCTGGGCGGTGTAAGAGGCAGCCCCTGGCGGCTCCAATCGGTGCCCTTCCATCGGAAAACCCCTTGCTAGGTGGCCGGCCTCCCAGCACCGTGTTCGTCCCAGGGAAGGGCTCTGACTGGCCCCGGCAGTCGCTGTCCTGGGATGAGCTACTGTGACGGGTGAGGCCTGGGTCATGGCCCGCAGGGAGGGGATGGGCTGACCCGCCCCCAGACCCGCCTGCCGTGTCCACCTGACGCACGGCGTGCTTCTCCTCCTTCAACCTCGCTGTCCAGCTTGGCGGATGCTTCGGTTCATTCACAGAGAAAAGCCCCGGCCGGTGTGGCTCAGTGGATAGAGTGTCGGCCTGCAGACTGAAGGGTCCTGGGTTCGATTCTGGTCAAGAGCACATGCCCGGGTTGCGGGCTCGATCCCCAGGGTGGGGCGTGTAGGAGCCGATCTATGATTCTCTCTCATCATGGATGTTTCTCTCTCTCCCTCTCCCTTCCTCTCTGACACCAATCCTCCCACACAATAAAAGGCTAATATGCAAATCGACCAAACAGCGGAACGACCGGTCGCTATGACGCTCCCTGGCCAACAGGGGGCAGACGCTCAATGCAGGAGCTGCCCCCAGCCCGCAGGCTCCGATCCCCAGAAGGCAAGAGGGGAACTGGGGGTGGGGTGGGCGGCGGGGGGCGGGGGGGGGGAAGGGCGGGGACACAGGGCCAGCTGCTGGCAACCAGGGAAGATGGCCCTGATCACAGGCCAGGCCTAGGGACCGTACCTGTGCAGGAATCCCGAGCGCCAGGCCTCTAGGAAAAATATATTTAAAAAAAACAGAAAAGAACTTAATGGAAGGATGTTGGGCCGCTCAGTTTGCCATCACAGAACCTGCATGAGGCCGGCCCCTCAGGAAGCCACGTTGTAGCGTCTGGAACAAGAGTGTGTTTTAGTTTCTGAGGAAACGCCATACTGTTCTCCACAGCGGCTGCACCCGTCTGCACGCCCACCAGCAGTGCACGAGGGTTCCTTTTCCTCCGCATCCTGCCAGCACTTGTCCTTTGTTGATTTGTTGATGGTTGCCATTCTGACAGGGGTGAGATGGTACCTCATCATCGTTGTGATTTGCGTCTCCCGGATGATGAGTGACTCTGAGCACTTTTTCATGTGTTTCTCGGCCTTCCGTCGGTCCTCCTTCAAAAAGTGTCTGCTGAGGTCCTTTGCCCGTTTTTGATTGGGTTGCTTATCTTCCTTTTGTGGAGTTGTATGAGCTCCCTGTGCGTGCATACAAGCAGAACCTACAGACACAGACACGGGGGGTGAGGGCACGTGCTGGGGGTGGGAGCGGCTGGAGCGGTCAGTGGGGGGAAAAGGAGACACATGTAATACTTTCAACAACAAAGAATTTAAATAGTAAAAACAAGGGTGTGTTTCATTCTGGCGCAGCAAAGCGGGCATTGGAGGCCCCAGGAAGATCCCAGAGGCCGCAGGAGAGGAGCCGCAGACCTCCTGCGGTGCGCTGCCTGCTCCGGCAGGAAGATAACGCCGCTCAGGGTATTTCCATACAAATGGGATTCTAGTCCTTATCGGGCACAGGAACAAAAAGCGATGGCGTGGGCGATGAGGGGATTAGGGCGGCCTAGTTCATCCTCCTTTCCGCACAAGGACATTATCCAGATCTGCTCCCGGCCTCACGCTTCTCTGGGAAGCAGATGAAGTGACTGGGAACGTCTGGGGTGCGCTGAGCGCTCTGTCAGTGAAATTGCGCGCTATCTCATGCCATCTGTCATATGTCCTCTCGCAGCGGGCGCGCGCGCACCGGCCTCAGAGCTCTGCGCTGAATTTCAATCTGCGGGTGGCGAGGGTGCGAGCCCGCACTCTGGGCCCTGCTGGCTGGGCCGGGCTGCCCCATGGGTGGGCGGAGGTCTGGCTTCTGACTTTCCCACAGGGAGACAGAGACGCGCTGGGCCCTGTGTGGTCTCCGGGCTGGAGGCACCAGGAACTGAGGCAGTTTTGCAAACATCCTGTCCTCCGAGGCCTGGAGGCTTTGGGGCAGCTTGGCTGGGGCAGGGTGAGGGGGGCCAGGGGGCGAGGGGGCCAGGTGGGCCAGGGGGACAAGGTGTGTGTCGTGGGCAAGGTGGGTGACATGGGCAACATGGGTGAGGTGGGCAATGTAGGTGACATGGGCAACAGGGTGATGTGGGCGAGGTGGGCAAGGTGGGTAAGTCATTCACTTGGGGCAAAATATAAAAGGATATCAAGGAACTCAGCAAGGACAAGATATCCAGCCTGCACCCTCTCCAATCCGGGACCCCTTGGACATCCCTCTCATAATCCTGAATCCCTGGCTCCTAATTGCTCACATGCCTGCCTGCCTGGTAGCCCCTAACTGACCCCCTGCCAGCCTGGTTGCCCCCAATTGCCCGCCCTCCCCCCCCCCACTGGCCTGGTTGCCCCCAACTGCCCCCCCTCTGCTGGCCTGGTTGTAGGCAGCCATCTTGTGAGGGTGTGATGGTCAATTTGCATATTACCTCTTTATTATATAGGGTATTAATCCTCACCCAAGGATAATTTTTTCATTGACTTTTTTAGAAAGGGGGTGGGAGGGCGAGGGGGGGGGGGGAGAGAGAGAGAGAGAGAGAGAGAGAAACATTAATGTGAAAGAGACACGTGCCCCATCAGAGGCCAGGGACGAACCTGCAAGGTATGTGTCCTTGGCCGGGAAGCAAACCTGAGACCCTTTAGTCCACAGGCTGATGCACTAACCGCTGAGCCAAACCAGCTAGGGCAATATTTTAATATGATTTAAAAACATTTACGTTAATGCCAAAAATCCATGGGGAACACGATGTTGGCCGTTCCCATACAGTCAGCTCCATAGCAGCACTGTGAAAGGTGAGGCAGGAGCAGAGTCAGAAGCAGGGTCAGGGGCAAGGTCAGGGGCAGGGTCAGGGGCAAGGTCAGGAGCAGGGTCAGGTGCAAGATCAGGGGCAAGGTCAGGGTCAGGAGCAGGGTCAAGGGCAAGGCCAGTGGCAAGGTCAGGAGCAGGATCAGGGTCAAGGGCAAGGGCAGGGGCAAGGGCAGGGCAGGGGCAGGGGCAGGGGCAAGGCCAGGGGCAAGGTCAGGAGGGCCCTGGCCTCCCTGGGGAACTGTACTTGGGGTCTCAATGCTGCTTGTAGTCACCAGGGGCGCCCGCTGCCCTTGGAGAGCCCAGCTTGACTTGGGGAGCAGGAGGCTGGCTGTAGGGTTAGAGCAGCAGTTCTCCACCTTCCTAAGGCCACGACCCTTTCATGCAGCTCCTCGTGTGGTGGTGACCCCGAGCCATAACATTGTTTTCATGGCTACTTCATAGCTGTTATGCTGCTACTGTGATGAATCGTCATGTAAATATCTGTGTTTTCCCATGGTCTTAGGCTCTACAGCAACGGTTCTCAACACACACACACAGGTTGAGAACCGCTAGCAGGGTCGCCGAAGGCCATCAGAAAACACAGATATTTCCATGATGATTCATCACAGTAGCAACATGACTGCTATAAAGTAACCACGAAAACAATGTTATGGCTCGGGGTCACCACCACACGAGGAGCTGCATGAAAGGGTCGCGGCGTTAGGAAGGTGGAGAACCACTGCGTTAGAGGATCAGCCAGAGAAAGGGTTCCTTCCTCCCTGCCTTTCTCCCCAGGGCCCTGCTCCCGCTCTGGCTGCCCTGCTGCCCGCTGTCCCGGTTGGGAGGTCCGGCCCGTGGGGCCCTGGGGGTTGGCCCGGCGCCCATCGGCCGGTGCCCCTCGGTGAGGGGCTGATGCCCTGAGCACACCAGTTGCCGGGCGGTGGGGCACGTCCCTCCCCATGCCTTCGCCGCGCGGAGGGCTTGTTAAAAGAATGTCAATGAGGTTGTGAACGTAGCGATGGGGATCTCCGGGCGAAGCCAAAGCTTGGAGAATCAATAAAACATTAAAAGGTTAAACACGTTATTGGATCCGTCAGACCATCTTCTTCAGTGACTGACACAGCTTCGGGGGAATGGAACACGGAAGGGCAGGTGCATCACCCCCAACGGGAGCCACGCCCAGGGGATTATGTTAGCCGTCGACGCCTGCGCTCTCGGTGTAGACTCATTAGCCACAGTCGGAGGAGGGAGAGGAGGCCTGGGGAGAGGAGCGGGTGGGGCTGGGAGACGAAGGGCCTGCTGCGTCCCCAGCTGCGTCCCCGGCTGCGTGGCCCCTGCAGACACTTTCATTTCTCGGAGCCTCAGTTTTTTCACCGTAAAGACGTGACTGACGCTGCCCGGCTTCCTCCTGGGCATCAGGAAGACTCGGGCAGCCTGGTCCCACGACCTGTGCGCTTTTGGGCTGAGCCTCACCTTTGAAGAACCTCTGAGGGGCGGTACCTGAGGCCTGAACGTGGGGTTCCAGAGTCTCTGGGCCCTTCCCCCAACCCTGGGCCCTTCCCTGCACCTCTGGGCCCCCCACCCCCACCCCCCACCCCCGCCCCCGTGTCCTGGGATCCACACTCTGAAACTGCCCCTGGGGCGGTGGTTCAGTGTCCCCCTTCCTCTCCCAGGAGGTGCAGGTGCTGGCTCCTCTCTCCTCTGCAGGGGAGGCCAACCCCCCGCCCTGCCCCGCCCCATCCCGCTCTTCCCATTCCTTGGAAAGTCCATCTTTTTTTTAAATTTCAGACTAGAGGCCTAGTGCATGAAATCTGGGCACGGGCAGGCCCCCTAGTGGCTGCCGGCTCCCAGCCAGGGCCTCCCTTCCCCAGGGCCTCCCTTTCCCTGGTTGCCTGCTGTTGCTGTCTGCTGGGGTGGGGCCGGCTGGGGGGAGGGGCTGTGGGTGGTTGGCTGGCTGGCCCCGCCCTCAGTCGAACTGGTTGAACTTCCAGTGGAGGGGACAATTTGCATATTGGGTTTTTATTTTATAGGATATTTTACTGGTTTCAGAGAGGAAGGGAGAGGGAGAGAGAGATAGAAACATCAATGATGAAAGAGAATTATTAATTGGCTGCCTCCTGCACGCCCCACACTGGGGATGGAGCCCGCAACCCGGGCCTGTGCCCTGACCGGGAATCGAACCGTGACCTCCTGGTCCTAGGTCAGTGCTCAACCCCTGAGCCACGCCGGCCCGGGCTCCCACCTTCTTGCCATTTGATCGGGGTCCTTGCGAGGAGCTGCCCCTTTATGGCCAGAGAATGCACACCGGCTCCCGTGCCGGGAGCCGTCAGCTGTAACAGCGGGTCCTCAACGGCCTGCAGGGCGCAGCGATTCCGAAGGAGCAAGTCCGCATGATGTTTCGGCAGAAGGAGGGGGTCCTGAGAGCAGGTGGGACTGAATTATTTCATTACTCGCGGGCGGTCTGGCGCTGCCCGAGACGATTTCTCCTGCTTGATGACAGGTCGCTGCATCCTGGAGACGTGGACGAGACCACACAGCTCAGGCTCAGCCCGGGCGCGGGGACCTGATTGCTCTTTCCCCGATTTGACTGGATTGGCAGCCTCCTTCGCGAAGGCCTGTGTGTGACTGCGGTTCCGCTCGGGGAGGGAGCGGGGGAGGGGGCACCAGGCTCCCGGCCCCGTCTAGCGGTCCGTGGGCCGCAGCTGCGGTGCCTCCCTCACAGCAGTTCCCTGGGTGCGTGCCAAGGCCCGCGTGCAGCTCTGAGCCTGCGGGGACGGGCAGGTAGGCCGAGCCCCTCACCCTGCCGCGCCCCATGCAGGTGGAGGGTGGGGACCTTGGGGTGCGCGCCTGCTCCTCTGGTGGGACTCCCCAACGCCCCCGAGGGCTCCCGGTTCCCAGGCTTCTCTGTCCGGCTCTCCCTCGTGTTTGTTGTCAGAGGCTGTTCATTGAGCGCTCGGTGGTCCCGCGGGAGGAATGGCTACCTGTCCACGCGAGTTTTTGCGTTTGCTCGTGGGAGGGGCGGTCAGCGCCCCCCTGGCCCCCGCCGTTTGCCTTTGGTCGGATTCCACACGAGAGGCCTCTGAGCCTCAGCTCCAACCAAGCTCCCAGATCCCCGCCCCCTCCTCCAGCCTGGAGGGTCACCGTCCCTTAGAACCAGGAAGCCGCAGGAGGGTGCACACACCACGGAGTGAAACAAAGCAGTGTGGGTTCAGGGGGGCCCGCTCCTTGGATACTCCAGGCCAGGAAGGGGCCTCGCTGGGTGCTGTCCAGGCTCCTGCCAGAGCCTAATTGCCTGCTGAGCAGAGAGAGAGAGACAGAGAGAGAGAGAGAGAGACAGACAGACACACACACACACACACACACACACACACACACACACACACACACACACGGCTGCGTGCTGAAGCAGGGGGCTTGCCAGCCAGACCCTGACTTACATGCTTTCCTATGGGGCCCAGCACCGCCCCAGGGCGAGGCACGCGTGCACGAACGTGTGCACCGGGCCTCCAGCATAGATATCAAACCACGAGAGGCATTTACCCTTCTCCTTATTCTGCGTCCTCTCAAGCGAAACATCAAGAAGGTAGGAAGGAAGAGGGAGGGCCGCTGTTTAAACACCCTTTCGGGCGCCTTCCACCGGAACTGGCATGCCATCTAAGCTCTTCCCGAGGCCTCCTGCGAAGATGTGCCCTGGCCTCTGACCTCCCCCCCCACACCCCTCCTGCGCCTCCTCTTCCGGCCGAGTCTTCCCTGAAGCCGCCCTGCTGGGCTGGAATGGGATTGTGCGGCTCGTGCGCGTGGTCGCCCGCCCGCGGGTCCCGTGAGCCAGTGGCGGCAGCTCCAGAGGGTGGCGGTGCTTACGCCACGGAAATGGGCACGCGCTCCGAAGCGGGCCGGCTTGACCCGCGGCTCTGCAAAGTGCTGGCTGCGTGACGGGCTGAGTGGCCTAGTCCTCTGCGCCTCAGTGTCCCCAGCCTTACGGTGGGGGTGACCAGGGCAGACGGAACCCGGGGGGCTGTTCCCGGCAACTGAGTCCGATGATACACGGACGGGGCCGTGGGCCGCCAGAGCGGCTGGCAGCTGAGGAATGCGCGCTCGCCCGCTTTCTCGTCCTGCCACCCCCAGCTTCATTCGCGTCCGAGTGTGTGGCAGGGCAGTGAGCGTCTCTGGCTTTCCTGTTGATAGTGCTCCCCGGTAAGTTCCCTGAAATGTAGGCTCTCACCTCAGGTTGTTCTCCGTCCCCAGCCCCGCACCCCCACCTGCTGGCGTTTCATTTGCGGAAACTGAGTTCGGACGGAGGCGTGTCGTCGGAGTGAGCCGCCGGCTCTGCCCCGGGAGCTGTTGGGTTTGATTGTGATCGGGCACAAGAGTTTCTCCGCTTCCAGACCCCACGCTGGCGGGACCGAGCCCACGGCCGCTGCAGAGGTTTGCCGCAGTCGCCGGCCGGGTTCCAGGTGCAAACCCCGATACTCAGGCGCCCCGAGGCGCCCCAGAAACCAGGAGCCTTCCGGGGACTCCCTCGCGGAGTGCTATTCGGGTCCTAGAGCCCCAAGTTCAGCCTCTAGAGAGGCAACGCCCATGACATGTCCGCTGACCCAATGCCCAGGGACCTGAGCCCGGGGTCCCTTCCCAACGCGGAACCGTTGTGGGGATGCTGTGTATTGTGGGAGCCAAGCCAAGACACAGGACCCCTCCTTCCATCCCTTCCTGCCCTCCCTCCCTCCCCCCTTCTCTCCCTCCCTCCTCCCTCCCTCCCTCCCTCCCCCCTTCTCTCCCTCCCTCCCTCCTCCCTCCCTCCCTCCCCCTTCTCTCCCTCTCCCCCCCCTTCTCCCCCCCTCCCCCTTCTCTCCCTCCCTCCCTCATTCTCTCCCTCCTTTCCTCCCCCCTCCCTCCTTTCTTCCCTCCCCCCCACCCCCGAGTTTATTGAGCACCTGCTATGTGCCGGACACGGGGGCCGGCCGTGCCGCCTAAGCGTGTGAGAACCAGCGGCATGAACCGGTTTGCTGTCTGGCGTAACCCCCGCCGGATGTGGAGAGCAACGGGTTTGCTTTCCGAAGTGAAGGCCCTGTGCTCCTTGCCGAGCCTCTGTTCCGAGCACAGGCGGCAGATTTAGAAGAAAGAAGGAAGAAGGAGCGCAGGCCCTTTCAGCGCGTTAACCGCTTCTCTGCCGCGCCGGTAATTTGTGGGCGCGCTTCACACGGTGCCTCTCAGACCCTTAGTGCCAAATGGCGCCGTTCTGCTGAAACTGCGTCCTGCCCGGGGGGGAGGGGGGGCGCTAACGTCCGTCAGACCGCTGGCCTGCTGGTCAGGCCCTGGTTTCTCCGGGGCCGCAGGGCGCCTGAGTATTCATTCGTGGGGCCAGGGCGCCGGCTTCCAGCGGGCCGGGCCGGGAGGCCACTCCATTGCTTGCTGGGGAGACAGCAGGGCCGGGCGTCAGGGAAATAGGACTCATTCCCAGCGGGACGTGGAGGAAGCGTCTGAAGGGACCCGGAGGGCTCACGGTGGTAATGGCCGTGGGCCGCTTCCTGGCGAGGGCATTGCCTGGGCCCCGGGCGTGCCAGTCACGGGGACAGAACCTTCTCTTACCCAGTGAGCTGCTGCCCATTGGCCGAGGGCAAAGGCATTGGGAGCGCTGAGGAGTTCTGGCCTCTGGTGAGAGACGGGCCCCCCTCCTGCCCCCGGAGGCGTCTCCTGAGGCTGAGGCCCCCCTGGGGAGGCGGTGGGCGAGGCCGTCGCGCCTGGGAAGAGCGTCTCCCAGCGGAACGAGTAGGAGCGTGAGCCCGGCCTCTCCTCTAACCGGCCTCAGAGCTTAGCGACGGGACCCCAAACCCCAACACCATCTCCTCCCCAAAACCCATATACTTGTCCAAACCTTTTTTATAAAACCCATTTTGTAGCTCAAGCCGGTTTGACTCAGTGGGTAGAGCATCGGCCTGCGGACCGCAGGGTCCCGGGTTCGATTCTGGTCAAGGGCACGCACCTCGGTTGCAGGCTCCTCCCCGGCCCGGGCCCTGGTCTCGGGGCGTCTGCAGGAGGCAGCCCATCGATGTGCCTGTCTCACATCGGTGTCTCTCTCTGTCTCTCCCTCTCCCTTCCACTCTCCCTAAGCATCAGTGGACAAACACACTCGGGCGAGGATTAATCCATTTTCACGAGATGATGTCTTCCTCTCCCAGGCGGCAGGTCGGGAGCTCATGCCGCGGGCGCTACGGTCACGGCCCGCACGCCTCCTTTCCTGCACACCCGGGCCGTGACCACCGCAGAGTCCCCAGGGAGCGTCTCGAAGATTCCGGCCCCGGGGCCTCTCCCTGACCTGGCGAGTCAGGTCCTTTGGGAGGAAAGAGACAGCACACACCAATACTTTTCTTTTTAATTACAAAATATTTTTATTGATTTCAGAGGAAGAGAGAGGGAGACATCAGCGATGAGAGAGAACCACGGACCGGCCGCCTCCTGCACGCCCCCCACGGGCTCCAACCGTGACCTCCTGGTTCCCAGGTGACAGGCAGCCGCTGAGCCTGGGGATGCGCAGGGTTTCCACGCGGCTGGCCTGGGCCCAGAGCGGACTGTGGCTGGGCTCGTCGTTTGCATGACCTTCCACTAGGTGGCGGTCACGTCGCACAGAACCTCTGAAAGGAGGCGCCTTCTAACAAGTGGCAGGACCACACTTTCCCACAGACAGGGCAGGGTCTGGAGGGAGGGGCGCCTTCTCTCTCCCAGCAGGGCACCTGTGGGCGCCTGTGTGAGTGCCTGTGGGTGCCTGTGTGAGCACCTGGGTGGGCACCTGTGTGGGCGCCTGTGTGAGCACCTGTGTGAGCACCTGGGTGGGCACCTGTGTGGGCGCCTGTGTGAGCACCTGTGTGGGTGCCTGTGTGGGCACCTGGGTGGGCGCCTGTGTGAGCACCTGGGTGGGCGCCTGTGTGAGCACCTGTGTGGGTGCCTGTGTGAGCACCTGGGTGGGCGCCTGTGTGGGTGCCTGTGGGCGCCTGTGTGAGCACCTGTGTGGGTGCCTGTGTGAGCACCTGTGTGGGCGCCTGTGTGAGCACCTGTGTGGGCGCCTGTGTGGGCACCAGTGGGTGGGCGCCTGTGTGGGCACCAGTGGGTGGGCGCCTGTGTGGGCACCAGTGGGTGGGTGCCTGTGTGGGCACCTGTGTGGGTGCCTGTGGGTTAGCAGATGCACAGGTGTAGGTCTAGGGCCATGTACTGGTGAAAACCCCAAAACCCCATGTGCTTGGCTGGTGTGGCTCAGTAGTCGAGCATTGACCTATGACGCAGGAGGTCACGGTTCGATTCACGGTCTGGGCACATGCCTGGGCGGTGGGCTCGATCCCCAGTGTGGGATGTGCAGGAGGCAGCTGATCCATGGTTCTCTCTCCTCACGGATGTTTCTCTCTCCCTCTCCCTCTCCCTTCCTCTCTGACATCAATAATATATTTATTAAAAAAGAATCAGCAGGGCCCTCGCCCGCTGACCCTGTCCCGAGCCGGCCTCCGTGTCCACCGGCCCACGTGGCTGCAGGGGGTGCAGGCACGCCCCCCCCCCCATCCTCCCTAGAGCCGCGGGGGCGGGGCCCTGAGAGCCACTCTGGCAGTCAAGGGCCTCCGGCGGCTGCATCGCACTTGACTTTTGCTGAAATCAAGACAATTACAAGATGGTCCCTGATCCTCCAAAGGAGGACGTGAGGGCCCTCGCACCAAATTAGACGTTGGGGAGGGCCCTGAGAGGGGGGGCTGAGCCGGCTCCGTGGGGTTCACACACGTCTCATCCCAGGGAGGCGGCGCCGATGAGAGGCCGCCCGGCTCACGTGTTCACGTGGTTTCCAAGGACGCTGGTTCGTGATCCCTCAGACTCCGAAGACGTTCGCTTTAACGTCATTTCCCCGCTCGCCAGGCCTAACGTGAGCGGGAGGAAGACGAGCATGAGACCCCCCCCCCCGCCCCCCCGCATCAGGCCGAGGGAAGCGTGTTTCACGTTCGCGGTTCTTCCCGCCTGGGAGACGTCTGTCTTCCCGTCGGTCTGACCCCTCAGCCACAGCAGCCATGTCGCTCTGCACGCCGCTTTGTGGTTCCTGATGGTTCCGCGTCCGAGTCGCTCAGCCACCAGCTTTCTTCTCCGTCCCGGACGGCGCCTCCCCCGTTGCCTGATGGGTATGGCCCCGCCCTGCGGCCAGAGGGCAGTTCCCAATGGACACACCGAGGTTCTTCCTCCCGCGAAGGCGTCAGAGGCTGAGATATGGGCTCGTCTCCGCTGGAGGAACCGCCCCGGGAGCAGGCGTGCGCGTGAACTGGAGGCGCTGAGCGAGGGAGAGGCCACAGGGAGGAGAGACACACAGAGGCTTCCATGCCTTCCGGGGCCCAGCTGCCACCGGCTCCTTGACATACGTTCGTGCCCTTAAACGGGCTCGTTAGTAGGTAGGAATGTGGCCACTTTCCTGGTGTCCCTCCCTCTTCTCTAAGTATCAATAAACAATCTTAAAAAAGAGACAACTCCGAGATTGCCGAGGGTCCCCCCGGAGGAGGGTTCCCGGGAAGGCGGCCGGGCAGTGCCCAGTGACGGAGGCAGCGTGGGGGCCACGGGGACAGGAGGGCGCAGACCACGCCGGAAGGTGCTGGGGCAGCCCCTCTCCTGGGAGCCCCTTCACAGTCAGCTTCTCCACACGCGCTGGCCCGCGGCCCTTTCCCGAGACGGCGGCGGCCGGGCAGCGGAGCCTCTCGCTGTCCCCCAGGGGGGTGCGGCGGCCTCTGTCCCAGATGGAGTCCTGGGGGAGTCACACCCTTCGCCCAAAGGGTCAGAAAACACCCTGAATTCAGTGCCAATATTCCAAAATCAGTGGAGCCCGACCCGTGTGGCTTGGGTTGAGTGTCGACCTATGAACCAAGAGGTCACGGTTTAATCCCCGGGTTGCGGGCTCCATCCCAGTGTGGGGTGAGCAGAGGCAGCCGATCCCGATCCTCTCTCATCGCGGATGTCTCTCTCTCCCCCTCTCCTTCCTCTTGAAAATCAATAAACATATATTTTAAAAACAAAAATGGGGGAGATTTCACAGGAGAAAAAGACTTCTGGCTTCTCTTTAAAAAGGAGGAACACTGGCCAGCCAGGTCTGCCCTCTGGGTCAGGGTTAGTGTAAGAGGCGTTGGCACAGCCCTGGCTGGTGTGGCCCAGTGGGTAGAGCGTCGGCCTGCGGACAGGAGGGTCGTGGGTTTGATTCCGGTCAAGGGCATGTACCTCAGTAGCAGGCTTGATTCTTGGCCCTGGGTGGGGCACATGCAGGAGGCAGCCAATCAATGTGTCTCTCTCACATGGATGTTTCTCTCTCTCTGCCCCCTTCTCTCTCTCTCTCCCCCCCCCAAAAAAAAAAATCCAAGGGAAAATATCCTCAGTGAGGATTAACAACAAACAAAAGTATGAGGTGGTGGCACTAATGCAGAGGCGGACCCGGAAGGGACAGAGACAGGAGGGGGGGACTCGGGGCAAGGGAGAGAGAGAGAGAGAGAGAGAGAGAGAGAGAGAGAGAGAGAGAGAGAGAGAGAGGCTATATGAGTGATGGGGGGACCGAAGGGTTCTGCACTGGCTGCTTTCGCCATGGTGATGGGATGCCTTCAGCCAGGCGGCTGCTCTTTGGGCGCTGCCTCCTGGGAGCGGACATGTGTGAACCCCACGGAGCCTGCTCATCCCCCCTCCCCCTCCCAACGTCTAATTTGGCGGGAGGGCCCTCACGTCCTCACGTCCTCCTTTGGAGGATCAGGGACCATCTTGTAATTGTCTTGATTTCAGCAAAAAGTCAAGTGCGATGCAGCCGCCGGAGGGCCCTTGACTGCCAGAGTGGCTCTCAGGGCCCCCGCCCCCCGCGGCTCTCGGGAGGACGGTGGGGTGGGGAGGGCCGTGCCTGCACCCCCTGCAGCCACAAGGGCCGGTGGACACGGAGGCCGGCTCAGGACAGGGTCAGCGGCGAGGGCCCCTGCTGATACTTTTTTAATAAATATATTATTGGTGTCAGAGAGGAAGGGAGAGGGAGAGGGAGAGAGAAACATCCGTGAGGAGAGGAGAACCACGGGTCGGCTGCCTCCTGCACGCGGTCGGCTGCCTCCTGCACGCCCCCACGGGGGATCGAGCCCGCCGCCCGGCCTGTGCCCTGACCGGGAACTGAACCGTGACCGCCTGGCTCACAGGCTGACGCTCACCCGCTGCCCCGCCGGCCGGCGCCCGGGCGTTGGGAGCGAAGAGGTGATTCCATCTTCCTGGCTGAGGTGGCTGCGCCTCACCTTTCCCATTTTGATTTTGACGGAAAACGACGCAGGCGCCTTGCCGTCTCCGCAGCGGGATCGCTCTGATGGGGTCGTCTTCGTTTCCTTGTTGTTTGTACCACTTTCCCCCGGGCTGTCAGCAGAGCGCGTGGGAACGGGACGTTAGCGTGGGAACGGGACGTTAGCGCGAGAGAACGGGACGTTAGCGCGTGGGAACGGGACGTCAGCGCGAGAGAACGGGACGTCAGCGCGTGGGAACGGGACGTCAGCGCGAGAGAACGGGACGTCAGCGCGAGAGAACGGGACGTCAGCGCGTGGGAACGGGACGTCAGCGCGAGAGAACGGGACGTCAGCGCGTGGGAACGGGACGTCAGCGCGAGAGAACGGGACGTCAGCGCGTGGGAACGGGACGTCAGCGCGTGGGAACGGGACGTTAGCGCGTGGGAACGGGACGTCAGCGCGTGGGAACGGGACGTCAGCGCGAGAGAACGGGACGTCAGCGCGAGAGAACGGGACGTCAGCGCGTGGGAACGGGACGTCAGCGCGTGGGAACGGGACGTCAGCGCGAGAGAACGGGACGTCAGCGCGAGAGAACGGGACGTCAGCGCGTGGGAACGGGACGTCAGCGCGAGAGAACGGGACGTCAGCGCGTGGGAACGGGACGTCAGCGCGAGGGAACGGGACGTCAGCGCGAGGGAACGGGACGTCAGCGCGTGGGAACGGGACGTCAGCGCGAGAGAACGGACGTCAGCGCGAGAGAACGGGACGTCAGCGCGTGGGAACGGGACGTCAGCGCGAGAGAACGGGACGTCAGGGCGTGGGAACGGGACGTCAGCGCGTGGGAACGGGACGTCAGCGCGTGGGAACGGGACGTCAGGGCGTGGGAACGGGACGTCAGCGCGTGGGAACGGGACGTCAGCGCGTGGGAACGGGACGTCAGCGCGTGGGAACGGGATGTTAGGGCGTGGGAACACGGCGGTAGGCCCCCGAGGACTTGTCCGGTCAGAAGGAGGTAACGGGGCGGAGTGGGGGGGTCTGGGCAAGACGCTGCAGCACCCGTGATGGGAGTGAGGGGAACAGCGGGGCCCGAGTGGGTACTGCCGCTCCTGATGCCAGCTCTCTCCACCCCTGGCCGCCCTCCCTGGAGGGACCGGGACGCTTCGCGGCGTCAGCACAAGCCGTGGGAGGGCACACCTTGGTGATGCCATGCACCCGCTCCCTTCCCGCACCAGGTGGGCGCGCAGGGCCCCAAGCTGTCCGGCGTGTTTCAGCCTCAGGTCTCTTCAAGATGTAGAGCAGCCCCCCTCTTCCCTGCCGAGCCTCCACCCCCTCTTCCCCCCTCCCCAGCCCCCACTCCCTCTTCCCCCTCCCCCAGCCCCCATACCCCTCTTCCCCCTCCCCCAGCCCCCACTCCCTCTTCCCCCTCCCCAGCCCCCACCCCCCCTCTTCCCCCTCCCCCAGCCCCCACCCCCTATCCTCCTTCCCTGAGCCCTCAGCCCCATCCTCCTTCCCTGAGCCCTCAGCCCCCTATCCCCCTCCCCCAGCCCCCTATCCCCCTCCCCCAGCCCCCACCCCCCTCTTCCCCCTCCCCCAGCCCTCAGACCCCATCCCTCTCTTCCCCCTCCCCCAGCCCCCTATCTCCCCTCCCCCAGCCCCCATCTCCACTTAGCCTGAGGACCGAAGGGTTCTGGGTTCGATTCTCGTCAGGGGCACGCACCGAGGTTGCAGGCTCCTCTCCAGCCCAGGCCCTGATTGGGGTGCGTGCAGGAGGCAACCCATGGCCATGTCCCTCTCACATGGGTGTCTCTGTGTCTCTCCCTCTCACATGGGTGTCTCTGTGTCTCTCCCTCTCTCATGGGTGTCTCTGTGTCTCTCCCTCTCACATGGGTGTCTCTGTGTCTCTCCCTCTCTCATGGGTGTCTCTGTGTCTCTCCCTCTCCCTCCCACTCCCCCTAAGAATCAGTGGGAAACGGCCTCGGGTGAGGACTGACAGCAGCACAAAGGCAGGTGGGACGAAAGGCTGGAGACCAAACCAGGACCGCGTGGGGAGACGGGGAGAGCTGGGCCAGAGGTGAGCTGTGAAGGCTGGCGGTAAAGGTGGAGGTTCTGACGCTCACACGCCGTCATGTCCGTCTGCGGGAACCCTGAACAGCGGTGCCTGCAGTCTTGTGAGAACGCACAGCTGCTGCTCCCGCGAGAAGGCAGGGCCCGGGGGGGGGGGGGGGGTCCCCGCGATGCACTCCTGGCTCCCCCTCGCTCTCTGTCCTCGCCCTGCCTGCACGTCGGACCGGGAAGAGCTAAAAGGGAGCTTTTCCCAGGAGCTGCAGCGGCCACGCTGGTTTCCCATCTGGCTGAGTGAGGGGTGCAGGCCGGCGCGCATGGGGGGCCGCAGGGACCCCCCCTTGAATGTTCTCTGTTCCTTCCTTTGCACGCGTGCTCCTGTCCCCCATTTCGCTAGGTTCCGCGCGCTCTCCCGTCATGGAAGGGGGTCTGTGCGGCCGCGTGCCGGTGGCTTTGGCTGGTTATGGTCGAGGCAATGCGTGCCGGTGGCTTTGGCTGGTTATGGTCGAGGCAATGCGTGCCGGTGGCTTTGGCTGGTTACAGGCCGCGTGCTGGTGCTTTGGCTGGTTATGGTCGAGGCGACGCGTGCGCCTGGGCTGTTTCTCATTCGAGGAAAGCAAAGGCTGCAGACAAAGGCCGTATCAGCGACTCAGTCCCTAGATGACAGTGACCCCATCGTGCTCCCCACCTTCCAAGCGCGCAGGGGTGCCCGGAGCACGGAGCAGCCACAGGCGGGCTCGGTGACGGCTCAATCACGGCCCCCCCCCCCGCCCCCCCGCCCCGCAGTCACCACTCTAGTCTGTGTCTCAGGGTTTTTCTTTTCTTGACCTTTCACCCCTTCCTCCAGCCCCACCCTCCACCTGACAGCTGCAGTCTGTTCTCTGCCTCCATGGCCCCACAGAGAAGGGAAGCTTACCCTTCGCCAAAGCCAAGCCTTTGCATTTTAAACTGCCCTTTTCCGTGAAAAGTCCTCAGAGGCGGAGGTGCTGCCCCGCTAATAGAAGACGCTGTTCCTGCGTTTCCCCGGGCTGAGCCCTGCGGTGTGATGGGGGGGCGGGGGGGGGGGAATGACCGGTGTGATGGGGAGGGCGGGGGGGGGAAATGGCCGCAGAGCTGGCTTCCCGCCCACCACAGACCAGTGCCTCCGCCAGGGACCGGCCCTCTGCCATCTTCCCTCCCAGGTACACACTGAGCATCTTCAGAGGAAACACTTGGAAGGAAGCAAGCCTTGGAGGGCCGCGGCGGCCGGGGACGAGCGGCGGTGGGTCCCCTCTCGCCCGCCAGTTCCTCTCGCTTACTCCTCTCGGCGGTGAGTGTCCTGATGTGAAAGCGGCCTAGACCCCCTTAAGTCCGTCCCACCCGCAGGAAGCCAGGCCTCAGCTTCTGAGGGGACTGAGAGCTGGGGTGTCCGCCGGGCCGCCCCGAGAGCGCCCTCCAGGGGTTCCATGGCAGAGCCCACTGCTTCCTGGCCCTGGTTTCTGGCACGTCTGCCGGTGTCTCCGCCGAGTCCCGTTCCGTGCGTGCAGCAGTGGTTTTAAAGACTGGGGGGGGCCCTGGCCGGTGTGGCTCAGCGGAGAGAGCGTCAGCCTGCGGACCGAAGGGCCCCGGGTTCGATTCCGGTCAGGGGCACGGACTTTGGCTGCAGCTCCTCCCCGGTCCGGGCCCTGGTCGGGGCGCGCGCAGGAGGCAGCCCATCGGTGTGTGTCTGTGTTCCTCTCACATCGACGTTTCTCTCTGTCTCCCCCTCCCCCCTACTCTCCCTAAAAGGCAACGGCAGGTATCCGCGGGGGAGGGTGAAGCCCATCTGGGAACACTGCCACCCAGAGGCCATGAGGAGCGAATGAGGGTGGCGTGGCAGCACCCAGATGGTGGCTTGTGGGTCTGTTTGGCACTTGATCGGGCCTCACTCCAGGTAGCGGTGTCCCCCAGCGTGGAGGTTCCTGAGGGGAAGGCTGTAGCATTCGGCTTCCTGTCCCTCTCGATATCCATCCTTCAGGGGGTTTCACTCGGTCCTGAGAGTTTTAGGCCCAAAGTCACTGTCCTGTGATAAGCGGGGAGGACGATGGAGAGTACGTCAAAGGCTCTTCCCAGGCCTGGGAAGCGGAGAGCAAGACGATGATTCCCGACGGAGGAGGCGAACGCAGTGAGCTCTACGCCCCGAGGAATTTTCTAGATCACAGTGTAGGAGGGGGACCCCAAGCAGACCCCGGGGGCCATGCTGAGTTGAGGAGATAACTGAATTTGGAGGGTCAGGCAGCTGGAGTTTGTAGGGCAGAGAACCATAGAGGAGGGAGTCACACACATACACACACACTCACACACGCATACACTCACATGCACTCACACCCACACATACACTCACACACATGCACTCACACACACATACACACACACATGCACACACACACACCACACACACGTGCACACACACATTCTCACACTGTCACACACACATACACACACTCATACAAACACACACACGCATGAGTTCACGCAACCTTCACGGGTCCTCCTGAGTCTGGTGGATAGCAGTCTGTGTCCATCATGAGCTTAAGGGTGGACGGCTCACCTTCTTGGTGACCAGAAAGTGGTGGCCACGTCTTGCTGAGCAGCTGCCGTGTCAGGAGGAGGCAGGCCGAGCGTCACCCGCGCTCCCACGCTTGATGCATTGCGCCCGCTTCCCGGTGGCAGGCTAAATTAATGCGCGCTGCTTTGATGAATGTACAAATATTTACCCAAAACGCAAACACAGCAGAACACAAAGGAGGGATAATAAATCACCGTTTCCTTAAGCAAACAGCCTCTGAAGTCTGCCTCTCCGTGGCCAGCCCCGTGATTTGTCATCGCCACGCCAACGCAGCTGTGTCTTTTGTGGCCCCGGGAGGGGACCAGCCAACTGGCTACGGACTCAGGGCTGAAACCTGGTTCAGAGGAGCCATCGGCCTGAGCCTGCGGGCTCTCCTTCCCGAGGGGCCTGCATGGCTGCCGTGCGGAGGACTCACTCGCCCTGGTTACAGCGGGGGTGCATCGATTTGGGGCGTGAAGGGACTCTGAGTCTACTGAGTGGGCCAACTGCTGTCTTTGGGATGGGTCTCTGGGGTGGGTCTCTGGGGTGGGTCTGGGGTGGGTCTGGGGTGGGTCTCTGGGGTGGGTCTGGGGTGGGTCTCTGGGGTGGGTCTTTGGGATGGGTCTCTGGGGTGGGTCTCTGGGGTGGGTCTGGGGTGGGTCTCTGGGGTGGGTCTGGGGTGGGTCTGGGGTGGGTCTCTGGGACTGCAGAAGCAAGGCCACAGTCATGCCTTTGCGGGTCCTCTCGGTCCAATCTGAAGGGCTCCCCGCATGCGGCACACAGGTCCCTGCACCTGAGGAATCTTGCTGGGAAGCAGGAAGGACAAGAGATGCTGCCTTAGATTTGCAAAGAATTCCGGGCTGGGCTGGGGGGCGGGCGCTGGGTTCCCGGGTTAAACCCGAACCATCTGATCACATTACAGGTTTCTATCGATTTCAGAGCGAGGAGGGGAGCGGAGAGGGCGGGATGGAGCTCGCAACCGGGCTGTGCCCTGAGGGGTGCCGGACTGTGACCTCCTGGTTCGTAGGCCGCCCCTCAGCACGGAGCCACGCCCGCCGGGTGGCCGGGTCCCTTTAGATGGGAAAACCCAGAGCTCCAGGTCAGCGGCTGCGGAAGAGCCACCGCGTCTGTCTCCCCCTCCAGGCAGGGCCTGGGCCCGTGAAGCCGGCAGGTGCCCCCCACGGGCATGGAGTCATGGGGTCTAGAGGACCCCTCTTCTGTGACTCTTCATTGCCACCAAAGCAGAGAGCGCCAGGCCCCTGTACCCAGACAGCGAGCAGCTTCCACGCCCGCCACTGGGCCTGGGCCCACTCTGCCCGTGTGGCTGGTGTAGGATTTAACCAGGGGTCCGCATGTGGCCCGCCGAGGACACTTATCCGGCCCGCCAGTGCCGCTGCCTGTCCTGCTCAGCAGCCGACTCGTCCCAGGCCCGCAGTGCGCATAGGAATTTGTTCATAGTTGTTTTTTTTTAAACTACAGTCCGGCCCTCCAGCGGTCTGAGGGACAGTGAGCTGGCCCCCTGTTTAAAAAGTTTGAGGACCCCTGATGTAAAGGAACTGTCTCCCAGCAGGGCAGCCAGAACGCTCCTCACACGTGGCCTTAGAGGCTGGTAACGCCGTCTATGAACTCACAGCCCCGAGGGTGCTGCCAGCACAGAGAGGAGGCCACTTCCCCCCGAGTGAGCGACGGGCGGTGACGGGAACATAAACGTGGGCCCAGGATAGACGGGCACCCGCTGCTGTGGGCACAGCGATGCCACACGGGCCCTCCCAGGAGGCCGTCCTCCCGGCCGGCGTGGCTTGGGGGATGAGCATCCACCTGTGAGCCGGGAGGTCAGGGTTCGATTCCCGGTCGGGGCACAGACCCGGGTTGTGGGCTTGATCCCCAGTGTGGGGCGGGCAGGAGGCGGCCGGTCGATGATTCTCTCTCATCACTGATGTTCCTGTCTCTCTCTCCCTTCCTCTCTTTCTCAATAATCAATAAAAACATATTTTAAAAATACAGTAAGTACAAAGTTCCCACACAAGAGAGAAAACATACACTTCCCATAAATAAATCCACAAGAGGCTCTGTGACCCTCACACACCATCAGGTTCACAGCCCGTAAAAAATCGTACAAACAATTCTCACCAAGCTAACTCACCGTCCAGTGGAGCGCCGGTCGGGCTGGCTTGCGGTTTGTTAGTTCTTACTGTGGTGGAGGCGTAAGAGCGTCATCCGGAGGGTTAAACGGGAAAACGCTGAGGAAAAGGGACGCCAGCCAGGGCGGGCGTGAGCAGTTCGCTGGTAACGGTGAGGCCAGGCCGGACGCCGCCAGACGCGTCTTCCGTTTAGAGGAGCGAGAAGAGTCGGCATCGACATCCACCCCACTTTCTACATAACTCCCTGTAGGACGGACGTCGAAGAGCGAATCCGCGGAACTGGCAGGAGAGCTGCTTGACCACTAGCGGAGAGGGACCTCCCGCAGGCGTGCAGGCTGGGCGCGTGGGGTCTCGCCCGCCCGGAGAGCAAGGCCGTGTTGGTAAGTAAAGGAGGGGGCAGCGCGAGGGGGTGTGTCCCCGGGCCCTGGCCAAGGAGACCCCCGCGGAGGACTCGGCTCGACGGCTTGTTTTGCCAGGATAGGACTTTAAGAATTACATCTCTTGTAATACTTCAAACAATAAAAAAAACCAAAAAAACAAAAAAACCCCACCTCATCTAAGCAGGGTCTTTTTTGTTCTGTTGTTAATCCTCACCTGGGGTATTTTTTTCATTGATTTTTTTTTTTTTTTGAGAGAGGGAGGGAGGAGGAGGGAGGACAGAGAGAGGGAGGAGAGAGGGAGGAGGGAGGAGGGAGGAGGGAGACACTGCTGGTTGCCTCCAGGGCCCGGGATTGGACCTGCAACCTGGGTACATGCCCTTGATGGGGAATTGAACCCGAGGCCCTTGCCAGGCGTGACCTAGCCAGGCCCCTCTCCCCAGCCCTCTGTCCCGCCTCTTAGGCAAGGGTGGCCCCGCGTGTCCCCATCTTGTGTGCTCAGGACGGCCCTCGCTTGGGCGCTGGGAGATCCTGTGCCAAGAAGCCCGTGGGTCTGGGCGGAGCGGGACCCCTGCCAGTCGCCGCGCTGCCGGAGGGCTGGTGTATGGGGCACCCAGTGAGCGGGTGTGTACAGGGATGGGTCTGGGACCTGGGGAAGCGCGGCCAGGCTGCCGGGGACACCCCTCTTACCACGAGAGGAGAGGAAGAGGGGCACCACGTGGGTTGGGGGCTTTGAAGCTGATACTCTGCAAGAGTGGCCAATGAAAAAAGCACAGGCCGTGAGCGGGGAAGGGAGCACGAAGAGACAAAACGGCAGCCTTTATGAACCTAGAAAGGGCTCAGGGGTCCCCCTGGGACCCTCCCTCCGTGGGAGTCTGTATTTGCTTCTGATAAATTCCCTCCCTTTTGCTAACAAGCCCTGTTAGTCCTTGAGTTTTTTCAAACTTCGTGAGACTAGAACCCACAAGGGGGATCCGCCCCCCGTACCCCGCGCTCCGCCCCCTACACACACCCCAGGAATGAACACTGTGGGACCCCACTGTGGGCTGGGGTTCGGGTCCCAGTTGGTGACGCTGACCCCGACCTGGAGACACTCCCACCTCGCGGCTCTCTGCTTGCCGAGGGCTCCGTGTCGTGTCTCGGCCAAAACGACCAAGGCAGCCCGGCCGGTGCGGCCCAGTGGTGAGCGCTGACCTATGACCCAGGAGGTCAGGGTTCAATTCCCGGTCAGGGCACAGGCCCGGGTGGCGGGCTGAATCCCGGTGGGGGCGTGCAGGAGGCAACCGGTCCATGATCCTCTCTCCTCACGGATGTTCCTCTCTCTCCCCCTCTCCCTTCCTCTCGGAGATGAATAAAAACACACACAGATGTTTTTAAAGGAATCTAAGAAGAGGCCGGACTGCGTCACAGTGCGCCACGCTGCCTGCCTTCGGAGCGTCCCATCCCGGACTCACCGGCACGTGACCTTGGGCGGGTGGTTGGCGTCTCTGCCCTCGTCCTCTCTCCTAGAATTGGCTCAAACATTGACCCACCGCACGGGGCTGTTGGGAGGGTGGCTGAGGGGTCCCTGAGGGTCATGTGCAGAGTCCAACGCGAAGGACAGCCCGGGGGTGAGGCAGGGGCAGGCACAGGACACGCTATGCCCGCTCCTCTGGCTCAGCCACGCGTCGCCCGTTAGCCATCAGCCCGCGCGGCACAAACAGTAAACTGCCTAGAAATCGTTTTTTTTCTTAAATCTATTTCTATTGATTTCAGAGAGGAAGGGAGAGAGAGAGAGAGAGAGACATCCATGATGAGAGAGAACCACGGACCGGCTGCCTCCTGCACGCCCCTCACTGAGGATCGAGCCCGCAACCCCGGCCTGGGCCCTGACCGGGAATGAACCCTGACCTCCTGGTTCCTAGGTCGATGCTCAGCCCCTGAGCCACGCCCGTCAGGCCAGAAACAGTGTTTATTCCCCATCTTCGCCACCGAGAAAAACGGCCCGTTGTGTCCAGAAATCCTTCGTGCTCAAGAGAAGCAATTCGCCAAACCCCTTCGCCGTCACCTCACCCGAAAGGGAAAGGCCGGGCAGCTGCTGGCAACCCCACAAACGTGCCTGAAGGAAGAGCCGCTCGCAGCCGGGCACCCCCCCCCCCCCCCGCCGGGGTCCCGCGAGCGAGCAGGACGCCGTGGCTCCGAGGCGCTGGCTGGTGTGAATTACTCCCGGGAGCAGCTGCCCTCTGAGCGGGCCTGGGCGTGCCGGCCCCGCTGCGACACGCACAGGGGACACGCGCTCACAGGAGGAGGACGTTCCGTGACCACACGGATGGACCTGGAGGCCACGGTGCCACGTGACGTGACGTAGGCCGGATGCAGAGGGACAGATGCCCAGTGCTCTCGCTGACACCGGCATCGATGAAAGCCAAGCTCATCAAAACGGGGGCGGTGGGTGCCCCCGGCTGGTGGGTGGGCACTGGGGAGATGAGGTCGAAGGGTACAACATTAGCCGCCTCCCACGCGAGCCCCGACCAGGTCTGGGGATGCAGCCTGCCACCGAGGTCCGTGCCCTCGACGGGAATCGAACCCAGGACCCTCCAGTCCTCCAGCCGACGCTCTATCCCCGGAGCCACAGCGGCCCGTGCGAGGCTAGACCGTAGCGGTTCCCGCCGCAGAGGACACCTGTACTTGGGTGCCGGCCGGGGTGCTGGCTGCCGCAGGGGGTGGTCACGCTGCAAACCCTGACGCGTTCCAAACCCACGCCTGGGTCTGCACGGTCTGCCAGCGCCAGCGCCACAGGAACGGCAGCAGCGAAGGCACGGCCGGGCCGCTGGCGACGGGGAGGCGGCCTCGCACCATTGCATGTTGCTCGCGTGTGTGCTTGGTTTGGCGTGGCGGTGATGGCACATTCCAAATTCATCCGTGCCTATTCCACAACTAAAGGCACGCTTACTGCCGAGGATCGAAAGACAATGCAGACACGTCGAAAGGAGAAAACAAAAGCCACTCCAGGACCTGTCTCCTCCAGACGCTGTGCTGTTAAAGCAAATGCACAGGGAGCCGGTGAGCGCGGGGGGAGGGCCGGCCCCGCGGGCCCTGGGGAGCGCCAGCCCGGCGAGCAGGGCGCCGCGGTGGCTCGGTGCCCCTCACAGAACGTCATGCTCCTCGGGACGGACGAGAGTCCGCCTGCCCTGCGGCAGATGGCGAGCTGAGAAGCCCCTCGCACTCCGGCGGAGAGGAACCCGTTCAGCGGTCGGTCAGCAGCGACCTGTCCCACGGCCACAGCCCTGCAGGGAGCACGGTCTCCAGCGGTTGCCGGGGCGCCGGGCCTGGTCATCGCCAGCTGTGGTGTAACGGGGATGGGATGGCGGATGCTTCGCTCCTCCCCAAACCCCAAACCCTTAAACACATGCTCCTCCCGGCATCTACGCAGAAAGGCCCCCACGGGGCTGGCGCGGGGTGGGGAGGAGGCGGCAGCACCTTGGATTTAGCGCCCCTCCCCCCCCAACCCAAGTATTGGGGCTGCCGGTCCCCTTCCTGGGGCATCTCGGAACGGCCACGTTAGCGCGCCGTTTAATTAATTTGAAAAATGAATAAAAGGGAATGACACACATTCTTTTTTTTTTCTTTAAAGAAATATGTTTTTATTGATTTTTAGAGAGAGGAAGGGAGTGGGGGAGAGAGAGAAACATTGATGAGAGAGAGGAACCTCATGGGCGGGCTGCCTCCCGCACACCCCACACGGGAGGGAGCCCGCAACCCCGGCCTGTGCCCTGAGCGGGAACGGAACCGTGACCTCCTGGTTCCTAGGTTGATGTTCAGCCCCGGAGCCCCGCTGGCCGGGCTGGGACACACCAAAAGCGGTGACCTGCACTGACTTCCCTCCTGGGCCTGGGCTGTGGGCCCCTCGGCCCCGGGCAGTCCACCGGGGAGCCCAGGCAGGTGGCTCGGCGAGGGCCTGGCTGCCTCGGGCTGACACACCAGCCGGGGCCCCTCTGGCCCCGCCACCAAGACCGGTCCCGGTCGTTCAGCTCCCGCAGCGGCCGGGCAGGCCCCTCCGGGCGTGGGTGGGGCGCCCTGTGGTGAGGGTCCCGTCTGGGGCTCACGTGGCATCTCCACCAGCTCCGCGTCCAGCGGCCAGGCTCCCGGGTTATGGCCCGCCCCCCTATCCCGGCTGAGCGGATGGGTCTGACCCATTTCCTCGAACTCAGGACTCAGTCCCGGGAGAGTGAGTCCCTCTCAGAGCCCAGCCGGGGGCTGTGCCTCAGTGATCACGAGGCTGCGTCCCTCGGCCCCGTAAACCCGGGGCAGCCCTGGCCGGTGGCTCAGGGCCGGTGGCTCAGTGGTTAGTGCGCTGGCCCACGGACCACAGGGTGGCAGGTTCGAGTCCTGGTCGAGGCCATGTACCTGGGTTGCAGGTTCGATCCCCGGCCCTGCGTGTGCAGGAGGCAACCAATCGATGTGTGTCTCTCACATCGATGTCTCTCTCTTTCTCTCTCCCTCCTCCCTCCCCTCCACTCTCTCTAAAAAACAAACACAGGTGGGGGTGCTGCTCGTGGGCACCCAGCTTCCTGTCTCCACGGCCCCGGAATGTTTCCCGCGGGGCTGCCGGGAGGCCCGTGGACCGCCCTGGCCGTGTATTTAAGGGTTTGGGGTTCGGGGCTGGGGAACCCGCCCCTTTCTGCTGGCTCCTCGGAGCCATCCGTCACCCGCGGACGGCAGACGTGTTCCTGGCACCGGGCTGGTGTCTGGGTTCTGCTGTATTTATTGGGTAAATGCTCTGTAAAGTCACATTATGAAATGAAAACAAGATCTTAATAAATCATCGCGGTGAGATTTACCACCGGGGCTGGGAGGACATCCGGAGGGCGGGCGGCCTGCGCCATGTCCCCCGCAGCCTCGCCCGGCTCAGGCCCCGCAGCTCACAGCTCCTCAATCCCCCCGTGTCCGTGTCCGGCTCTCAGCCCACCTGAGAGCCTGGAGCACCCGGCCTGGCACCCCCTCCTGCACGGCAGGCGCCGCCACCTGCCTGCGTCCCCCATGCTGTCCGGACCCCCCCACTGTCCGGACTCCCCCCCACTGTCTGGACCCCCCCCTCACTGTCCGGACCCCCCCCCCACTGTCCAGACCCCCCCCCACTGTCCAGACCCCCCACCGTCCGGACCCCCCCACTGTCCGGACCCCCCCACTGTCCGGACTCCCCCCCACTGTCTGGACCCCCCCCCACTGTCCAGACCCCCCCCCACTGTCCAGACCCCCCACTGTCCGGACTCCCCCCCCCCCACTGTCCAGACCCCCCACTGTCCGGACTCCCCCCCCCACTGTCCGGACCCCCCCACTGTCTGGACTCCCCCCCCCCACTGTCTGGACCCCCCCCTCACTGTCCGGACCCCCCCCCACTGTCCAGACCCCCCCCCACTGTCCAGACCCCCCACTGTCCGGACTCCCCCCCCACTGTCTGGACCCCCCCTCACTGCCCAGACCCCCCCCATCCGGACACGCCCCCACTATCCGGACCCCCCCACACTGTCCAGACCCCCCCCCACTGTCCGGACACGCCCCCACTATCCAGACCCCCCCACACTATCCAGACCCCCTTACTGTCCAGACCCCCCACCCACGCTGTCCGGACCCCCCCCCACGCTGTCCGGACCTCCCCCCCTCTGAATGATGGAGAGGCTGTTGCATCCCACCTGCTTTCTTCCGCCTCAGACGCTGTCGGGAAGCAGACCGTATTCTGGATTCGGGTTAAATTTCTGCAAAAACACACAGAACAGGGACTTAAGGAAAGGGCTTGCTCACGGGTGGGGAAGGCCACGCGTCAGCTCTCCTGTCCTCGGAGCTCCGTGGGGCGGCCATCCGGCCCCCTTTGCACCGGGTGTGGGAGGGACACGCTTAGTGAGAAACGGGGTGCAGGGACCTTTCCCGCCGCGCGGCTCCTGGAAGCCTGAGCGGAAGGGGACCCCGAGCTGCTCCGTCCCGACCGCAGGACTGCAGCCTCAGAGCCCGCCAGCCTGTGCCTGGCCACGACCTGGGACTTGGGGGGGGAGGTCCCCGCAGAACTCAGCGGCCCTGGCCGCACAGGAAGTGACGCCCGTGCTGACGCAGGACCCTTCCCTGCGCGGCAAGTGCTTCCCCCACTCGTCTCTGCGAGGCCATGCGGCCGGTCCACGGGCCACGGTGTCCTTTGTGGACCCTCGGAGGAGACATTTACAGCCCCCCCCTTAGCTCCAGCCCCCCCTCTGTGGCCCACACCTGGGCTGTGCACCCCCCCATGTGCCCCACACCTGGGCTGTGCACCCTCCCCCCCACCCGTGTGCCCCACACCTGGGCTGTGCACCCTCCCCCCCCACCCGTGTGCCCCACACCTGGGCTGTGCACCCTCCCCCCCACCCGTGTGCCCCACACCTGGGCTGTGCACCCCCCCATGTGCCCCACACCTAAGCTGTGCACCCTCCCCCCCCACCCGTGTGCCCCACACCTGGGCTGTGCACCCCCCCATGTGCCCCACACCTGGGCTGTGCACCCCTACCCTCCCCCCCCCCCCCCCGGCACAGCCGAGCTTTCCCAGACCACGGCAGCTTGTTAGCCTTGTTCCCATGCACACTTTCTCCATTAAGTTAATTAAATTGGAGGTCCCCCAGCCCCCCACCCGCCTGCCCGTGAGTAAGAGGCCTCTGCTTCCCCGACTGCCCAGTGGCTCTGAACACAGAGGCGTTTTCCTCGCCTGTGCTCCACGTCCACGCTCTTTGCCAAGCATTTTCTTAATTTTATAGGATTGCCAGAGGCCCGGTGCATGAAATTCGTGCACAGGGAGGGTCCCTAGGCCTGGCCCACAACCAGGGCCATCAGTGCCTTCCTTCTCCCAGCTGCTGGCGTCCAGCCGGGGCCTTCCTTCCTTCCACACTGCTCCCTGGTGGCCAGTGCATGTCATAGCGAGCGGTCACACTCCTGATCAGTCAAACTTCCGAGGGAACAGTTTGCGTATTAGCCTTTTATTACACAGGATTGATTTGAGAGAGAAAGGGAGAGGGGGAGAGAGAGAAACATCGAGGAGTTTCCCCGACTCCCCCACCCCGTAGCCAGAAACCCCAGCATGTGCCCTGATGGGGCATGGAGCCGTGACCTCCTGGTTCATGGGCTGACACGCATTTTTAATTGTGCGACTATCACAGCCGTGCAACCCGCCTTCCACACCGTGAAGCATGGCGCCTGCTTTCTGGGTGTGCTTCCTGTTTGTCATTCTTAAAGCTCTGACAAGACCCCTTCCTTTCCCTACAACCCCCAAGCCCTCAGCCTCCAGGAAGCAGCCCCAGGAGCCATTTCTGACTGAAAGCCGAGGGCCGGGCGGGGAGATGGGGTGACGCACAGTGAGTCTGAACGGAGCGGCCTGCTTCCCCCCTCCCCGCCCCCCCACCAGGCGCGCCCTGGGAGGCAAAATGCGTGCAAAGGAAGTCGCATCCCTGCACAGAGGCGTCCGGGACGCAGGAGCCTGGAAATACTGATTCTGACGGCGCTTTTTCAGAAACGGTTTTGGGTGCGCAGCTGTCAGCAGCACGCGCTCCTCCGAGACAGAACCTGTGTTTTCTGCCGGAGGGACGGGCTGGGAGGGTGGAGGTTCAGATGTTACCGAAATAAACCAGTGGGGCTAATTTCTCCTGTGGCTTCTTCCCGTGAATAGTGCCTGATGGGGCTGCGGACCAGCCAGGAGCCAGGCCGGGGATTGCCGCCTGCCCCCCTCCCTGCCCCCCTCCCCCCGCCTCCCCTGCCCCTGCCTCCTCTGCCCCCCCTCCCCATCCCCCTGCCTCCCCGCCTCCCCCTCTCCCCCTGGCCCCCTGGGGGGACCAGCTCAGAGATGAGGAGTGAGTGAGTGAGTGAGTGCTTGGCCAGGAGGCGGAGAGGAACCAGCCGGAGGAGGCGTGCCCCGAGCTGCCCGGGAAGCCGGAGGGAGAGCTGCCGCCTGTAAAAAGGCAATGCCACCGGATCGGAAGGTGCCAGCCGCTGAGGAAGAAATGCCAGACGTGCCCGCAGGTCACCCTGAGACGGGGTTTCTCACGCCGCCTGTCTGTCCGTCCGTCAGTTCGTCTGTCCTCAGCACCTCCCCCCTCCCCCCGCCCCGTCTGTCTGTCTGTCTCCATGGAGTCCTCTCTTCCTTCTCACAAAACAGCCGTTTGCATGAATTCATGGAAACCTGCAAACGCCAGCGTCCTCTAGGTGAGCTCCCCCCCAGCCCCGCCCCCCCGCACTCGGCAGGGAACGGAGGCCTTGCAAACGTCACCCCACCCCTGCTGCCATGGGTGCCTGCTCTTCCCACGGTGGAGTCAGCCTCCCAGGCCTCAGGAGGGCGCCAGTCATGAACCAGGCAGGTCAGCGCCCCCATGAGCCAGGCCTGAGCGCCCCCACTCCGTGACCCATGACCCGTGCAGCCCGGTCCCAGCCCCGGCCCAGAGTGCCCACCTCCGCCTGTTCCCCACGGCGGCCCTGGGCCGTGAGGGCAGTTAGAGGCGGTGCTTCGCCCCGGGCTATCCCGCATCAGGCCCTGGTTCTGCCTGGTCGGTCCCTCTGGGTCTGCAGGGCCCAAGGGGGGGCCCTTCTCAAGGCTGAAGCTCCAGGGGCTCCCGCCAGGCTATTCCCCCTTTAGTTCCGCCTCAGCCTCCCGATTGGGAGGAAGCGCTGCCCCCCTCCCCGCCCTCCTGCCCCCCTGCCTCCCCTGCCTCCCCTGCCTCCCCTGCCTCCCCTGCCCCGAGACTGCCTCGATAGTCTCCGCCCACTCACAGCGCCCTCCCTTCATTCCCTTCTATCCATGGGGCCCGCCCGGGGACACCTGGTCTACCTGGCCATGGGGAGCCCTGTCGTCCGGACGTGGGGACGTGGTCCTGGGCAGGGGACCCTGCGTGGCCGTTTGCTGGTCCCGCCTGGTCTGAGCTCCGCTTCCCCGGAAAGCCTAGGCCAGCGTCCTAGCCGCCCTCGCTCCTGCCCGACACGTCTCCTTTCTGCCCAGAACTGATGGCGGCAAACGGGGAAGCAGCCGGTCCCTCAGGACACAGCAGAGAACGGGGACTGGGTGCCCCCGGAAGAGGTCGGAGCATCTGGGAACAGAGTGACGTCCTTCATCTTCCCGAAGTCACTCGTGCGCCCGGCGGCCTGGCTCAGGGG
The DNA here is from genome assembly GCA_026230045.1 of Corynorhinus townsendii. Taxonomy (NCBI): domain Eukaryota; kingdom Metazoa; phylum Chordata; class Mammalia; order Chiroptera; family Vespertilionidae; genus Corynorhinus; species Corynorhinus townsendii. Next base: position 1,735,281 of record JAPDVU010000011.1, on the reverse strand, counting down.
TGGAGCCTCGGCCCAGGACCCAGGAGGTCAGGGTTCGAATCCCAGTCAGGGCACAGGCCCGGGTTGTGGGCTCCCTCCCCAGTGGGGAGGCGGGCAGGAGGCAGCCGATCAGTGATTCTCTCTCATCATGGATGTTTCTCTCTCTCTCCCTCTCCCCTCCTCTCTGAAATCCATAAAAACATATTTTTTTAAAAAAAAGAGAAAGAGAAAGAAGAAAAATGGGCTGCTCCTTCCCGTTAGCAAGAATCGCCGGGAAGGGCGGCCCGGTGAGTCCTAGGTCCCGCCTTCGCTGTGACACTCACACGAGGCTCTCTGGGCCGTTGCACCCTCCCCAAGCGGCTGGCCCCTCCCCCAACATCTCCCGTCTGCAGCAAACATTTGCTCTTCTTTGAGGGGCTCCCTGAGGCCCCCCCCCCCCCGCCACTCAGGTCCGTGTCCCCAGCTCCAGCCCCCCTTTGCCCCCACATTTCTGAAGCGTCGGACCGGACGCTGGGTCGCAGTGTCTGCGTGGCGACGGGCTCGCTGGTTTAATTGCACTTGATCTTGTCTCCCGTCGGTAAGGCTGTGCGACCAGGTGGCGCTACTGCGCTGGACCCGGAGGCGGCGGACAGTGCATGCTCATCCGTGTTCCTTTGTGGCTTTAGGTTTATCCGAGGCCTTCAATCTCATCAGGGGCGGGGCGGGGCGGGAAGCTGTCGGATGGAGGCTCTGCCGTGGGGCCAGGGCATGGACGGTCCCCGGGTGCGTGCGGGGTGCCATCATTCCAAAGGTCCTAGCCGGTGTGCGGGCCACGGGCCTATCGTGCACCAGACGGCACATCGCGGGCTGGCACGGCGGCGGGCTGCTTCCTCGCTGGCGCATCTGAGTGGGGGGCACGCCATGCTCGGTGCGGCTCAGACACTGCGTGGTGGCCTGGCCTGCGCCGAGCAGGTGGTTTTGCTGTCGGAGCCTCTGATCTGCATCAGGAGGTGAGGAGGGGGTCAGGTAGCATCTTTTGGGGGGGGGCGGGGGGGGGAAAGCAACAGAAACTCGGCCATGACTGCGGGCAGCCCCCCACGGAAGTGGGAAAAACAGGAAAGACCAGAGTGAGGGGTGTAAGGAGTGGGGTGCTCTGCCTGGAACCCCTCAAGCCCCTCGCCCTGCCTGGGTCCCATGGTCTTTAGCTTCCGACATTAAGTGGGCCATTTGAAACCGCTATGGGTTTGCAAACCAAAGTCACCCCATAAATCAGTAAGAAAAGAATATTTTAGAAATAATAAAGGAGAATGCAGGAGACAGCGGTGCAGGGAAGGCACGTTTAGAAATCCCAACACACACACACTCACACACACACACACACACTCACACTCACACACACACTCACACACATACACACACACTCACACTCACACACACTCACACTCACACACACACACTCACACTCACACACACACTCACACACATACACACACACACTCACACTCACACACACTCACACACACACTCACACACACACACTCACACACAGTCTCACACACACACACACTCACACACACACTCACACACACACACAGTCACACACATACACACACGCTCACACACATACACACACACACTCACACTCACACACACACACTCACACACACACACACACACACACAGTCACACACAGACACACACACACACACACGCTCACACACATACTCACACACACACTCACTCACACACACACACACACACACTCACACACACACACAGTAACACACACTCTCACACACACACACACACACACGCTCACACACACACTCACACTCACACACACACACACACACACACACAGTCACACTCACACACTCACACTCACACACACACACTCACACACACACTCACACACACACACTCACACTCACACACACACAGTCACACACACACACTCACACTCACACACACACACAGTCACACACACACACAGTCACACACACACACATACACACACACACGCTCACACACACATACTCACACACACACATTCACACACACACTCACACACACACACTCACACACACATTCACACACACACACTCACACACTCACACACATACACACTCACACTCATACACACACACACACTCACACACACACTCACACATACACACACATACACACACTCACACACATACACTCACACATACACACACACATACACACTCACACACACACACACACCAGAAAGACAACACTTTGTAGAAGGAAGGGACCCTGTTCCCAGCTGGCCAGTGCTCCCTGTCAATCAGGGTCCCCATCGGGGAGGGGGCGGGGCCTGGAAACTGGCAGATGAGGCCGCCCTCACAGGGATGGGGTGTCAGGGCTGGGGCGGCTTTTACCACAAATGTGTGCAGGGCCTCCTGCTGTGAGACAAGGCACCAGCCATTGGGGGAGGGGGCCATGCATCCTGGGGGTGTCTGTTCAAACACCGGGAACAGCCCAGTCACTCTGCAGGGAACTGTGGCCCCACAGTGGGGGGAGGGGACAGCAGTAGGTGGGGTGACCTTCTGGCTGGGCTCTTCCCAGGTGCCTCAGCTTCCAGGACTCTGAACTTGGGCACACCCCCTCACCTGGGGGCTGCCTGGTGCTGGGAGAGACCAGGTTCCTGGGCACCTTCCGTCAGGACAAGGTTGTAAAATGGGGCTGAGCCGCCGGTGTGCTCAATGGACAGAGCGTCGGCCTGCGGACTGAAGGGCCCGGGGTTCCATTCCGGTCAGGGCACAGGCCCGGGCGGTGGGCTCCATCCCCAGGAGGGGGCGTGCAGGAGGCAGCCGGTCCGATCCGTGATTCTCTCCCATCCATGTTTCTCTCTCTCCCTCTCCCTTACTCTCTGAAATCGATAGAAATATGTTTATTTAAAAAGTGGGTCTGCTGGTTCCCTCCTGGGAAGGGCGTGAGGGACGAAAACATTAGAATGAAACGAAGGGACGGCGGGCAGGAGCTGAAGGACGGAGACTAGGCGCACCCGAGTGAGCGCATCAGCCACCACGGCCGCAGCCCCCCGGAGTTCACAGACTCCCGGCACGGCGCAGCGCGCACCACCTCCCGAACCCTCACTTTAATCATCCCCTGAGCTCGCAGCGGGAGTTTCCGGAAGCTTCATAACCGCCGTGGCTTTCCCGGCCCCGGAGCCTTTGCAAAGGTGTTGTCAAGACCTAGCCTCAGCCTCGGGGCTAAGAAATAAGTAGGGGGGAAGGAACCACTGTCTCCCCACTCAATCCCACCAAATCCCACCCAACCCCACCCAACCCCACCCAACCCCACCAAATCCCACCCAACCCCACCAAACCTCACCCAATCCCACCCAACCCCACCCAACCCCACCAAATCCCACCCAACCCCACCAAACCTCACCCAATCCCACCCAACCCCACAAAACCCCACCAAACCTCACCCAACCCCACCCAATCCCACCCAATCCCACCCAACCCCACGAAACCCCACCAAATCACACCCAACCCCACCAAACCTCACCCAACCCCACCAAACCCCACCAAATCCCACCAAACCCCACCAAACCTCACCCAACCCCACCCAATCCCACCAAACACACCCAACCAACCCCACCAAATCACACCCAACCCCACCAAATCACACCAAACCTCATCCGGCCTGGTGGGGGCACGTGTAGGAGGCAACAATAGATGTCTCTCTCTCTCTTTCTCTCTCTCTCCCCCCCCTTCCCTTTCACTCTTTAAAAAATCAACGTGGAACATCCCCTGGGTGAGGAGGTAGAAAAGGAAGAAAGAGAGAACGTAAGAGCTGAACGAGCTGAACGGGCCCTGCAGTCTCCGTCCGCCTGCAGCCTGGCCCTCTCAGCTGGCTGCCCGGAGCCTCTGTCTCTCCCCCTCCCCCTCCCCTCCCCCTCCCCCACCCAAGAGTTCCACTTCACCCATCCTATAGAATGAGAGGCGAATATGCAAATTGTCCCCTTGACCGGGAGCTCACCCAGGGGGCGGCCCCTCCACCCAGCCGGCCCTGCCCCCGATCGGGCCCCCCCACCCCTATTAGGGCGAGCTGGCCGGACCCCACCCGTGCGGGAGTTCGTGGGCGGGGCCTCTAGTTAATGACAGGAATCCCGGAGGAAGGAGTTTGGTGCCAGGCGATAAGTTACCCTGTAGTGCCCCCCAGTGGACTTACATTGTTTAATTGTAATTTTATAATTTCCCATTACAGTTGACAGTCAGTGTTTTATATCAGCTTCAGGTGGACAGCATCGCGGCCGGCTTCCCTCCAGGCTGAGGCGGCCGCTCCATCCAGCCTGCTCTTCCTCCCCCTCAAGGTGGCGCTCCTCCCGCTGTCCCCTCTCGGCCCGTGCTCTCCCTGGCGCCTGGAGAGTGAGTGTCCAGAGCCGTGGGTGTGTCTGTGCCAACCGGCTCCCCTCTCGGCGTTCCAGGGCGTCACTGCGTCCCCACAGGCAGGGCCCGCGATTGGGCGTCCTGCTCCTGCGCAAGGAGCCAGAGGCCGATGCTGCAGAGCGTTCCCCAGAGGCCGAGAGGGTGCCCGCTGCTCCGGACCCAGCACCCGAGAGGCCGAGAGGGTGCCCGCTGCTCCGGACCCAGCACCCGAGAGGCCGAGAGGGTGCCCGCTGCTCCGGACCCAGCACCCGAGAGGCCGAGAGGGTGCCCGCTGCTCCGGACCCAGCACCCGAGAGGCCGAGAGGGTGCCCACAGGTCTGGCTGCTCCGGACCCAGCACCCTGAGCAGGCCACACTGACCACCCTGCCGTCCGTCCACCTGCCGCCCACCCCCGCTGTCTGTCCCCACCGCCCACCCTGCCCTCCACCCCCACCAGACAGGAAAGTCTCGGTCCAGGAGAGGCAGGCAGGGCCCACGCTTGCTGCCTTCCCACCCAACCCCACCAAACCCCACCAAACCCCAGCAAACGCCTCCGAGAGTCCCAACGGGGAGAGGAAGGTACAACCAATGACATTAAATTCGGGAAGAAAAATGAGCGCTGCTAATGATTAATGTCTCCTTAACAGACCGCAGGACACGCTGAGCTGGGAAGTGCCCCCAGGGTTCCCGTCCCCCCGGGTTCCCGTCCCCCCGGGTTCCCGTCCCCCAGGGTTCCCGTCCCCCAGGGTTCCCGTCCCCCATCCCCCAGGGTTCCCGTCCCCCCGGGTTCCCGTCCCCCAGGGTTCCCGTCCCCCAGGGTTCCTGTTCCCCCCAGGGTTCTCGTCCTCCAGGGTTCCCGTCCCCGGAGGGTTCCATCGGGCCCACAGAGGAGCAGCAATGACAGGAAGGGCTTCAGCCCCCTGCACCCGAAAACGGCCTCCCTGCGAAATCAGCTCCTTTGGGTGCAGCCCACATGGGGCCTGGTCCCACCCATCTGGGCACTGGCTTTGCCCAAGGGGCCAATCAGCCAATTCAACACGTAGCTGGGACCTCCCCCAGGAAGGCACAGGGTCTGTGAGGGGTGTCTGCAGGGGAAGCCTGGCTAGGAGGGTCCCCGAGGCAGTGCCCGTGGCCTAGGAGGGTCCCCGAGGCAGTGCCCGTGGCCTAGGAGGCAGTGAGTCTGCGGGAGGGAGGGCTCTGGGCTCAGAGTGCTGGGGGAGGGGAAGCTGGAGTCGCAGGGGGGAGAGACCACTCCCCACGGGTCCCCCTTTGGGCTGCATGGCCTCCTCCCTTCCCCCTCTTTGGGGTTCAGGAGCCCCACGTGTGTGCCAGGCCCTGGGAGGGAGGGCATGAGCCTCCGGTCCCCGCGGTGCAGGAGAGACCTGTGGGTTCTGGGAGGGGGACAGCGGGGTGAAAGGCCCGTGGAGCTTGGCAGGCGGCGCCGGGGAGGGGGCCGTGGTGACAGCGAGTGAGCCCCTGTTCTGGACTCGGTGGCGTCTAACCCTGCAGTTGTCAACATGCCGCAATCTCGAGGTCTGCGCGGCCTGAAATCCCACTGACCTGCGGGCGGTAAGACTGGATCCCATTTGTGCGAACGGATGGGTGTGCAGGAGGCGCGGCCGGTTCGCCCGGCATAACCACCAGCGCAGCTTTGCGGGTACAGACGGGCCTCCCGCACGGCCCGCGGAGGCGAGGGGGCGAGCTGAGGCCTCGCGGGCTTGTTTGCCGAGTCCCCGTGACCTGTGGCCCCATGTCTGATTGGCCCTTTCCCCGGTGACTACATATGTGGCCACGTCCTGGGAGAGGATTCCATCAGCGACAGCTCATTGTTAAGGCGGGCTCTGTTTCCTCTCTCCCGAGAGGCAGCCCCTCGGGTGGGCGGGAGCACCCCTCACGCACAGCCGCCCTCGCCATGTGAGCAGGGCCTCGATCCCAGGAACATGCAGGAGGCAGCCGATCAGTGATTCTCTCTCATCGTTGCTGTGTCTCTCTCTGCCTCTCCCCTCCTCTCTGAAATATAGTAAATAAGTAAGTAAATAAATAAGGTACTCCCCGGTCTCCAGTGACGCTCCCAAGGCCCCCCTCCCCCAACCCGCTAAGGGCTCCCCCCTCGCCTCCTTGGTGGCCTGTCTGCTCCCATCCCTTCGCCTGAGAGCGGCTGCCCAGGCCTCCTCTCCCTTCCTCATTCCTTCACACCTCGTGGAAAGCTGCTCCTTGCAGCTCAGCCCCGGCTCTGTGTGCGGGGCACCGTGCGCCCAGGGCTGTGCCTGGTCTGCGACAATCCCCCTTGTGGAGACTCGGGGGCCTGACCGCGTGTCCCCGTGGGAGGGTTCCGGCTCTTGTTCGAAGGCTGGTCTGAGGCGCCAGGACGCCTGTGATGTGTGCTCTGAGCCCTGACCTCCTCTTCGCGCCATCCACTGAGCCACACCGGCCAGGGAGCACCCCTCCTTCTTAAAGTGGCCCAGGCCCAGGCACCACAGGGCCCCCCGAACACAGGATGCTGACGTGCAGCGAACCACTCATGTGCGTCGTTGTTGAAGGGTCTGGGCCTCTCACCCGGAAAATGAGGTGCCCAACCCACCCGCAGGCTCCCCGGGGAAGCAAATGCTATGGAGGGGGTATGTGTGGGGTGTCAGCCACACCTGGGCTGACTCCTGAGCCCCTTGGCCTGCAGCATCCCAACCACAGAACGGTTTTAAATAGCTTTTTATTGATTTCAGAGAGGAAGGGAGAGGGAGGGAGAGAGAAATATCAGTGATGAGAGAGAATCACGGATCGGCTGCCTCCTGCACGCCCCCTACTGGGGACCGAGCCCGCAACCCGGGCGTGTGCCCTGACCGGGAATCGAACCCTGACCTCCTGGGTCCTAGGTCGACGCTCAGCCCCGGAGCCACGCCGGCCGGGCAGCAACCCTGTTTGCAAAGCGCTTGACTTGGCCCAGAAAGCCGGACCAAAGCAGGAACGAAAAACGCGCATTTTCCCCACAGTGGATGGAGCCAGGGGCCCGTAAAGAAGAAAACAAAAGACACACACACACACACACACACACACACACACACACACACACAAACACCACACACACACACACACACACAAACACACCACGCACACACACTCACACACACAAACACACACACACACACAAACACACACACACACACAAACACACCACGCACACACACTCACACACACAAACACACACACACACAAACACACACACACAAACACACCACGCACACACACACACAAACACACACACACAAACACACACACAAACACACACTCACACACACACACACACACACTCACACACACAAACACACACTCACACACACAAACACACACACAAACACACACACAAACACACACTCACACACACAAACACACACTCACACACACAAACACACACTCACACACACAAACACACACACAAACACACACACACCACGCACACACAAACACACACAAACACAAACACACACACACAAACACACACACACACAAACACACACACACAAACACACACACACAAACACACACACACAAACACACACACACACAAACACACACAAACACACACACACTCACACACACACAAACACACACACACACAAACACACACAAACACACACAAACACACACAAACACACACACAAACACACACACCACGCACACACAAACACACACACACACAAACACACACACACAAACACACACACAAACACACACACACTCACACACACACAAACACACACACACACCACGCACACACAAACACACACAAACACACACAAACACACACACAAACACACACACCACGCACACACAAACACACACAAACACACACACACACACCACGCACACACACACAAACACACACACAAACACACACACCACGCACACACAAACACACACACAAACACACACACAAACACACACACACAAACACACACACACCACGCACACACACACAAACACACACACAAACACACACACACCACGCACACACAAACACACACACAAACACACACACAAACACACACACACCACGCAGGGCTCCTCACGTCGTCCACACGATCCCACAAGACGGAGCCGTGAGAGAGGCCGGAGCGGGGAGGGTGAGGGATGAGCAGGCGTGGCTCCCGGCCCCACGAGGTCCCCGGCTCCTGCCCGCCCTGCAGCGAGTCGCTAGTGTGACACGGTCCCCGGAGTCCGGGTGTGGGCGCGGTTCCGGGCTCACCGCGGCCATGGCTCTCACCGGAAGACTTCGCGTGGCCACCTCTGGAGCCCGCGCTGAGCCGCACGGCTGGGACCCTGCTGGACGTTGAGGGGGACACTCCTGCTCTGCGGGGGGAGGGCCCCCCGGGAGGGGGAAGGGCAAGCCCGCCCGTCGGCGGCTCACCCCCGCTGCTGTCCGCCTATTAAGGTTTTACGGGGGAAATGCTTATCTCTGACAGCCAGAGAGCCTTCTGGGGGAAAAACCGTTTCAGGTGACGGTGAATTTTCAAGGAGGAAGCAAGCAGAGACAGCGACAGGGACGTGTGCGTGTCTGCCTCCAGGGGGTGCAGGCTTCAACGGACCGGCCAGACCCACTGGTTGGCTGTGGTTTCCGATTCGCCTGCCAAGAATGAATGGGGGGGGGGGGAGGGACATGCCCTGATCGGCTGGTGATGTCTGCCACGGTCGAGAACGGAAAAGAACGGAAAAGTGAAGACGCAAAGAAACGCCAACACTTGCCCGCAGTCCGCCAGCCAAGCCCGTGGGGAAGGAACCCTCCCTGTGAGCTCGCCTCTAAGACAAGCGACGACGTTGGGGGGAAGGGGCCCGGGGTCTCATGGAGGTGGCGGAGATGATGGGATGATCCGGACATGGAGGGGTCGTCCCGCCACCCCGAGGTGTGTGTGTGTGTGTGTCTCTGTGTGTGTGTGGTGTGTGTGTCTCTGTGTGTCTGTGAATCTGTGTGTGTGGTGTGTGTCTCTGTGTGTCTGTAAGAGTCTGTGTGTGTGTGTGTCTGTGTATTTGTGTGTGTGTGTGTGTCTGTGTATTTGTGTGTGTGTGTGTGAGTCTGTCTGTGTGCATGTCTGTGTATTTGTGTGTGTCTCTGTATGTGTATGTGTGTCTGTGAGTCTGTGAGTCTGTGTGTGTTGTGTGTGTCTGTGTCTGTGTGTTTCTCTGTGTGTCTGTGTGTGTCTGTGTGCGTGTCTGTGTATTTGTGTGTGTGTGTGTGTGCGTGTCTGTGTATTTGTGTGTGTGTGTGTCTGTGTCCTAAGGAGGGGAGAGCTGGAGGGTGTGTATGTTAGATCATGAGGCACACAATCCACAACCTTCTGGTCAAAGACCAACACGCTAACTACTGTGCAAACAGTCCAGGGGCGACGCGTGCAGTCTTTACCCGGCGGTAACATGGCCGTCTCGCTGGCCGGTAAGAGGAGTCGCATTCATTACACGGCCGAGCACGGACACGTTTCCAGTACCGCTCCTTGTCTGGGATCCGCGGACTCCGCCGAGCGGGCGGCACGTGCAGGTGCACTCCCATTAGGAGGCTTCCGCAGCAGCGAGGTTCTGTGTTTGACTCAGTGTCTCAGAAGCAGGGGTGGCTGAGGAGGGCGTCAGACGGACGGCGAGCTGGCGAGCAGGGACGCCCGGCTCCCTCCTCGGGCCTGCGCTCCGGGCCCAGCGAGCCACTGCTCTCAGGAGCACACGGGCCGGAGGGCACGCCGAGGGCTCCGGCAAGCGCTTCCCGCTCTCGCCTCCCCGCCTGGCGGGATTAGAATCCGCCCAGGAGCCTGCACATCCCGGGGCCTGGGCTCCGTGGGGCAGCGTTCTGTAACACGTTTTGCCAGAAAAGGGCGTTTTCCTTTTCTTATTGGCTTTGGCATCGACCACGTTCTGAAAAGCAACGGAGCCCTGGCCGGTGTGGCTCAGTGGATAGCGCGTCGGCCTGCGGACTCAAGGGTCCCAGGTTCGATTCCGGTCAAGGGCATGTACCTGGGTTGTGGGCACACCCCCAGCTGATGGATGTTTCTCTTTCATCCATGTTTCTGACTCTCTCCCTCTCCCTTCCTCTCTGTAAAAAAAAAACACACACACAAAATACAAAACCACACAAAATGATAACAAAAAAAACCCTAATATGCAAATAGACCAAATGGTGGAACAGCCAGTCGCTATGACGCACACTGACCACCAGGGGGCAGACGCTCAACACAGGAGCTGCCCCCGGTGGTCAGTGCGCCCCCACAAGGGAGCGCCGCTCAGCCAGAAGCCGGGCTCACAGCTGGCGAGTGCAGCGGGGGTGGCAGGAGCCTCTCCCTCCTCCGCTGCAGGCGGGCGGTAAGGAGCAGGGGCCTCAGGCTGTGAGAGCCCTGGACTGCAAGAGGGATGTCCGCTAAGGGGTCCTGGACTGCGAGGGGGCGCAGGCCTGGCTGAGGGTCCCCCCAAGTGCACGAATTTCTTGCAGTGGCCACTAGTATATATACTGATGTCAGAGAGGAAGGGAAAGGAAAAGAGAGGCAGAAACACCCGTGAGGAGAGAGAACCCGGGATCAGCTGCCTCCTGCACGCCCCCTACTGGGAACTGAGCCCACAACCCCGGCCTGTGGCCTTGACCGGAATGGAACCCGGGACCCTTCCGTCCGCAGACTGATGTTCTGTCCGCTGAGCCACACCAGCCAGGGTGAGGGTGAGGATCCTCATGCACTGATGTCTGCCGTTCCATCGGCACCATCAAACCACAGAGGCCAGCGTGGTCCCCCTGCCAGGTTGAAGACAGACCGCGGCCACGCGGGAGGGACCGGGACGGGCCCTGCCCGCCTCCATCGATGCTGGTTCCCCCAGGACTCTGGTTAGAATGCGTGAGCTCCGACCCCGAATGGAAGGGCGCCGGCGGCACCCCGTCGCGGAACAGCCCCACGAAGATGAACTGGCGAGTTCCCAGAGCCGTCGTGCACGGCGACGTGGCTTCATGAAAACCATGATCTCCAGCAGCTGAGCGTTCATCACCGTCGTCGCCGGGGAGGAATGAGAGCAGCGACGGCGGTGGTGGCGAGGAGGTCCCCAGCCCCGGCCACGCACCTCCCCCTGCTGCCCCTGCTGCCCCTCCACCGGGGCTCCGCGGGCCCTGCTGGCCCCCGAGCCTTACAGGTGCCCCCCCGCCCCCCAGGCGGCCGTGGCTGCGGCCCTGAGACCCTGCAGACAAACCATCACATTCAGCGTCCCTCCCACAAGCGGCCTTGCACCTTCGAAAGGGAGGGAGGTCAGACTGGATGGCAGGCTGGTGTGGCTCAGCGGGTGAGCCTCGACCTGTGGACCAGGAGGTCACTGATCCATTCCGGATCAGGGCACAGGCCGTGCAGGAGGCAGCCGACCCGTGATTCCTTCTCATCACGGATGTTTCTCTTTCCCCTCTCCCTTCCTCTCTGTCATCAATAACAACATATTAAAAAGGGCGGAGGGGGGGTGAGACTCTCCCGCGGGGCATCCACACAGCTGGCGTCGTCAGGACTTCCGAGCAGCCAGTCTCACCTACGAGAAGGCGCTGCCGTTCCACCCGCCACGGGGACTGGGGAGGGGGAACCGCGAGGCGCCCGCGCTCACTGACGTCACAGGAGGCTACGGGGGGGGGGGGGGGCATGCGCTCTGGGCCCGGCAGCTCCTCTATGACGTCACACGCAAGGCACCTCCCCCTCCCCTCACTGACGTCACAGGAGGCTGCGTGGGCATGCGCTCTGGGCCCGACAGCTCCTCTATGACGTCACACGCAAGGCACCTCCCCCTCCCCTCACTGACGTCACAGGAGGCTGCGGGGGGCATGCGCTCTGGGCCCAGCAGCTCCTCTATGACGTCACCCGCACAGGCACCTCGCCCTCCCGAGGCCACTTCGCGGTCATTTCTAAGCAGCGTCCCTCCCTCAGCCCAGGGCGCGGGAGCTGCCCTGTTCCCAGGCCCACGCACCCTCCTCGGCACACTCATCCCCGAGGAGGGGTGACCAGGGAGGCCTCTGACCCAGCGAGGCCGGCCTCCATCCCTGTGAGCCTGCGTGCACCCCCCTCAGCCCTGGCGGGACGGACCCTCCCCGGCCGGGCGGAGGGCAGGCGGGCGCAGGGTCTGGGCCTCCGCTGCAGGCCTGGCCTGGTGTCCGCGGAGCAGGCAGGGCTGTCCCCTCCCGCCTCCTGGTCCTAAGCGGGGACACAGTCCCGGGGGGGTGGGGGGGAAGGGGGGCGCCTGGCTCGCTGCACCTGTCCCTCCGGCCGCCTCGCAGGCGCAGGTGTTCAGAGACCCCCTCCCCCCATTTCCAGGCCCCCCTCCTGCCAGGTCCAGGCCCTGCCCGCCGGCACCGGCACCCCTGTCCCCCAGCCTGGCTGCTGCTTTCCTTTTTAATATTGTTATTGATGTCCGAGAGGAAGGGAGAGGGAGGGAGGGACATCAACAGTGAGAGAGAACCATGGACCGGCTGCCTCCTGCACGCCCCCCACGGGGATGGAGCCCGCTACCGGGGCCTGTGCCCTGGCCGGGCCTCCAACGTGACCTCCTGGCCATAGGTCCTCGCTCACCACGGGGCCGCGCCGCTGGGCTGCGCGACTCTCCTGACAGGTGTCTCTGACTTCAGGGAACTACATGAGCGGCAGCTGGGGTGGACAGCAAGGTGAAAGGCCACATGATGCTCACCAGCTGTGCCAGCGGCGTCCTCGGAAACGGACCTGCCGCTTCCCCGAAGCGCAGCGGTGGGGCAGGGGCACGCACGTGAAAACACCAGGCCCTCCGTCCCCCCGGGGCCGTGGAAGAGATGGAAGGTTCTGGCCGAGCGAAACGGGTGCCCCAGTCACCAGCGAAGGGCGCGCTTGTAACGCAGCCAACGTCCGCTGGCAGCGCGGGGAGAGAACCGTCCCGGAAAAGGACGCCGAGCTGTCACCTGTACAGGGGACACAGATGAGCCGCAAGCCCGGGCATAGAAACGGCTGGCGCGCCGGAAGGCAGAGAGTCGCAAGCGAAAACCAGAGTCTTCGCCAATGAAACGGCGCCGACGTGACGGGCCTCGGCCGTGGGCAGGCCGGGCGGGGTCCTGGGCATGTTTTGGACAAGGAGGTGACCACCCGCAGCGCCCCTGCACCTGCCATCCCGCTGCTGGGAGCTGCCCTGGAGGAGCGGCCCACAGTGGGCGGGACCAGTGCGCAGGACGTCTGTCTGTCCGTCCGTCCGTGCCCGCACAGGGCCCGCCCGGGAGGCTGCTGTCCGCCGTCCCGTCCCCGCACGAGGCTGCCTGGCCTGGAGGTAGAAATCACGTTTTACCCCAAACCCTGGGGCCAGCTGAGTGGCTCCGGCAGAGGGCAGGCGGGTCTCCGGGCGACGGCTCTGCTTTCTCCCCAGTGAGGGGCGCTCACGTGTGACAGCCACAGGTGGCAGGGTGCCTGGGCCTCCCTCCCGGGCTCTGACGCCTCTGCCTTGCACCCTAAAATGTCACCCAGAAGCCCTGGGTGCTGTGCTCCCGCTTTCTTTGGGGAATTTGGCCGCAGAGAGGAAGGCTGGTTAAGCCGCCTTTGACCTTGGACCTTGAGGGCGTGAGAGCAGGACCCCGAGCTGACCCCACTCTGCTCGGTGCAGCATGTGGCCCGAGGAGGAGAGCCCCCTGGAGGAGTGAAGGCCATCCTGCTAAGCCGGAGAGGACGCTCCGGGCAGGTGCTTCTTCCTGCGGTGGGAGCCAGCCGGGCCTCGGCAGGACCTGACCACAGTGTGGGCGCTGAAGGGCCGGAGGGGCATCGGCGAGGAGCGAGGTCCAGGGAGCAGAGACCACACGGTGAAGGTCTTGTGGGCGGTGCCCAGCGTTCCATTTTATCTCACGGCGGGGACCGGGCGGGGCCGGGCTGGGGTGGGGAGTCCTGTGGCTGCAGGCTGGTGAGCGCTGGCAGCGTGGAGGCCCAAGGCAGGGCAGCGTGGAGAAGGGTAGGGGGCTGTCTGCGGAGCGGGGCGGTCCTGACTGCCCCCACGCGTCAGGTCAGCCATCAGGCCCTGCACCGTCACGGTCGTCGGTGTCGCTCGCGGCAGACCCTGGGCACACGTCAGACCCGGGCTGTTGGCTCTGAACTGAGCCCAGGCAGGGCACACAGGAGGGGCGGGTCTCCCCAGGGGCGGCCGGAGCCAGGAGCCACACCAGGCGTCACCTGTGCCACGTTGCCTGGGGGTGTGTGTGTGTGTGTGTGAGGGAATTTGTTGCCCCGCCAGGGTCACAGTGATGGCTTCTGTGGAGCCCTGGGGACGGGGCGGCCCCCTCCAAAGACAGATGCCAGCCACCCGCCAAACGGATTCTCGTCTGGCGTGGACTGGAGTGCCTGGAGGCCGCGGATAGGCACCAGCCTGGGAGCCCTGGGGAGCGCTGGTCCCAGTCTGCCAGGACCACGCCTCGTCCTGCCGCTCGGATGCCTGCCCTGGACAGGTGGCCGTGCTGCCCTGCAGGGCTGCCGCGGGCATGAGAGGGGCGCCCAGGGCCGCGCCAGCCGAGAACAGGGCCGATGCTGCGGTGGACAGACAGTGACCTCCCCGAGCGAGTGGACCGTGGCCTTGGGCCATCTGGCAGGTCCTGAGGGGTGTGGGGCAGCACCCGGACGCCAGCTGCCCTCCCCGGGCTCAGTGGCTTCCTCTCTTGCCTCAGACCAGAGAGAAAGATGACCCCACACCCCTTATCTCGCCCTGAAACGCAGCCCCATCCAGTCAGGCCGCGGGAAAGCCAAGTCCAGGACGCTTTTCATGTTAATCTAAATTAAATCTGCCAATGCAAAGAGGCCCTCGTGTGGGGGCAGGCCAGCCCCAGGGCGCGGGCCGAGCGTGGGAGGGTGGGCGGGCGAGCGTGCCCGCGCCGGGGCTGCTGGGCTGGGGGCTGGGACGGGACACGCGGCAGTGCCCGGCCGACCTCTGGGGAGCGCCTGGAACTCCAGATGTCAAGTATTTGAAAACAGCCCCACCCAGGGGCGTCAGGAGCGAGGACGGGAAAGGCCGAGGGACGTGTGACCCGTCTGCCGAAACCCTCCCACCTCGCCGAGCCCGCAGCCCCCGGCAGGAGCCAGAGGGCCACTGCTGTCACCCTTTTCCAGACGAGTTTGAAAGTAAATGGGTAAGACCCTGGCCCCACAGAGTGACCAGCACGGGGACATGGTTGGGGCAGGGAGGCCTGTCCTAAGGGGAGGCGTGCGAAGGGCAGGCCCGGCAGGAGGAAGTGGCCGGGGCTGAGGAGAGCCCCGTTACACCCGTCCATGCAGCTGCCCAGGAAGCCCGCACGGCCACCTCCTGCCGACGGCTGGTGCCTCGCAGGCTGGGCCGGGGCAGAGCAGGGGCGGGAGGGCAGGGGCAGGGGCAGGGGCAGGAGGAAGCAGGTGCCTGGGTCTGGGAGGGCGGCAGAGCTGAGCAGCAGGCAGTGAAGGACGGACGGACGGACGGAAGGCCACTCTGAGCGGCAGTTTGCCAGGCTGTAGGTCAGGGGGCAGGAGATGGGAGGGCTCTGGGGTTCAGCACCGTGGCCAGCGCCAGCCCCTGCTGTCCACCCTGGGCCTCCTGGTCTTGCTTCGCTGGGGCTCCGGGGTTCCAGCCCGGAGAAAAGGACTGTCACCCCAGAACCGCTGCCCCCCGCGTCCGTGCGTGGGACTGAGACACAATTCCCCGCCGACTCCCCGAGGTCGTGCGGGTGGAGCGCCAGCTGCTGCTGTTGGTCTGTCTCAAGGAGCCCCCCCCTTTTCATTTCTCACCTTTCACTCCCCGCGGCACCTCCTCGCTGCCCCACCAATGGTCCCAGCGTCTCCGGGAGCAATGGCCGCCGCTGTCACCCGCGTGCCAGGGTCCGAGTCAGGGGAAACCTAAACTAAGACAGACGGGTGCGGGGGGAGGGGAGGGTACGAGGAGAGGGGGGCAGACGCTGTAACCACTTTGGAGGCTGAATCAAAGACGAGAGGATGGGTTGGATGTGGCAACTGAAAGAAAGGGGGGGTGTCGGGCGGAGTACTCGATTTCTGGCTCCAGCGACTGGATGGAAGGGGTGTCCCTTGCCGAGAGCCACGGACGATCTAGTCTTAGCTCCTCGACAGCACCTGTGAGCGTCTGTGAACCAACAGATGGGCTGCAGCTGAGGCCAAGCTGGGGCGCCGGGCGACCGCTTTGGGGAAAGGAAGGTGGTTGCAAGAGGTCGGAAGTCGCCACGGGACTCTGACCTGGAGAGCTGGTGGGAGCAGGGGCGGGCGAGAGAGAGCCCACGGGCCCCGCGCCCCGCTGCCACCCGGAGGCGGCGACGGCCACAACAGCAAACGGAAAGGCGCAGCTGCGCATCGGCCGGCCCTGCGCGTGTTCGGAGGCGCCGCTGAGGGCGAGTGGAACCTTCGTGCTGAAAACGCGGCGGCTTTTTGAATGCTCGCTGGGCCCTGGCCGGTGTGGCTCCGTGGGTGGAGCGCTGGCCTGTGGACCAAAGGGTCCCGGGTTCGATTCCAGTCAAGGGCACGTGCAGCACCTCAGTTGCAGGCTCCTCCCCCGGCCCTGGTCGGGATGCGTGCAGGAGGCAACCGATCAATGTGTGTCTCCGTCTCTCCCTCTCTCTCCCGTTCTCCCTGAAAATCCGTGGAGAAACACCCTCGGGTGAGGATGAACAGAAAGAAGGAAGAAGTGCTGATTTCGGCAGACGGGCCGTGTTTTCACACACATGTAAGTGCAGCAAAGGATTTTCATTCCACCCGGGTGATTTCCATGGTGAAACAACCCGATGACTTTCCAGGTAATATTTGGGCCCAAAGCAAATAAAACTGCAAGTCATTGCAACTCGAGAAAAAGCAACGCATTTGAATACGTGACTGGCCACTGGGAGCCTCTGCATTTTAAACTGCGACGGGAACCTCCGGGAAGGAAGCGGGGGCTGTGGGTTCAGATGCAAACGGGGTCAGAACGTCTCCGCCAACGGGCATCTCTGTCCACGCGGCCCCGACGGAGAGGAAATGTCTCCCGAGGGTGTGAGCGCCGTGTTCTGCGCTCCTGGTGCCGTAGGAGCAATGCCTCGACCACGGGGACCTGCCGCCAGCCACAGGGTCCCCCCTGGCTGCTCCTCTACGTGGTGGCTCCTCCAAGCTCCCGAATGCTCTGCCCTGAGGTGGACGGTGCCGGGGAGCAGCCCGAGCCCCGTGCGCCCCTTTGCACTGGCCCGTGCGCCCTCCTCCTGCTTCGTGGAATGTGCTAGTCAGGGCTGCACCTGCAGTGGCTCGTGGGTCCCCTCAGAAGTCTGGGAGGCCCTGGATCCTGCAGGCATTTGACTTGCAGCCCCTTTACTCAGCATTAAGATGCAAGCCACGGAGGCCGCGGCCCTGCAGGGGTGTGGGGGGGTGGCAGAAGCGTGGGCTGGGGCAGGGGCGCGGTCCGGAGAAGGCTCCCGGTCCCGTCTGACAGCATCCGCACATCAGAGCACAGGTAGTCCCTCCCCGCGGCCTGCCTGCTCCATCACAGGTCGTCGCATTGATTGGAAAATGCATGCGGCACAATCCACCCAATCAGCCGCCCTCCGCAGGGCGAGGGGCCTGGCCCCCGGAGACAGGGTCAGAGCTTGGATGCGGGGCCTGCTCCCAGGGCCCGGCCGCAGCGCAGCCAGAGCTGAGCCAGCCAGGCGGCCGCGGGAACAGCCGCCTTGCCGAGGGCTCCCAGACCCCGGGGGAGGCTAGAGCTGACTGCCCGGCCTGGAGCAGTGTCGTTGGCCAACTTTCTTCACTTCGTAACCGCTGGGCGCGAGGCTGAGGAGGGAGAAGGGCGGCCCCTTCCACAGCACCCGTCTCGTCAGGGAAGCCGGGGCCGCAGGAGCTCCGGCTACTGGTGGGGGAGCATTTCCAGGCCCTTCTATCCCTTTGTGGCCAAGAGCCCCCGCCTGTCCCCAGCTGCACCCCGTTGACCCCCAGCCCTGGGGGTGATAGTGCTGAAGGTGAGCACTCCGCCCAGGCTCTGCCCTCAGTCCCCGGGCAGGTCCTCAAACAGCTGCCTCGGAGGCTGAGCGGCCTCCGTGCCCGGCTCCGCGGGTCTGAGCCGGTCCTCCCCGTCCTCGGCAATTCCAGGCACGTCTGTGAGGGCCGGAGGGACGTGTAGAAGTCTTATCGGGTTTAACCAGGATTACCCTGAATACGTTTCCTCGTCCTGGTTTGCCGCTGCGCCTGGGCGCTGCGGAGCCCGTGTGCGTTACAGTGGAGCCCCTGCCTGCCCCGGCTTAATTAATGAGGGGGCTGGACACCGGTGCTCACCCCCCTGGAGAGCCAGGGCCTCGGGCTGGGCGAGGGGATGGGCTGAATGACACGGAGGGAGGAGGGACGGCGGCAGAGGAAATGCCAGCTCGGCCCCACGGGCCAGTTCTGACCAGGAGCCCAGGGAAGCGGAGTCGGAGTCGGGAGACCTGAGGAGCTGGGCTCAGCACCGTCCTCATCCTCCAGCCCGCCCCCCCCCGCCCCAGTCCCCATTTCAGACCAAATGAGAAACAGGAGCCTCCAGGAGTGAGCAGATGGCGTCTCCAGGCCTTCCGGCTCCCGTCCGGCCAAAGCAAGCACGGGCTGGCAGCCGTGGGTCCGCAATGCCACCTGCCATCTGGCACGGGCTCCCGGTCGCCAGTTTGTCGCCGGCAGGTCTGACACGCTGCGAAGGGGCCACCCGCACGGGCTGCAGCAGGGCCGTCTCCCCTCCCTATCACACGCACGTCCTCCACCCCGCCAGGACCGGTGACCCGGCGTCGGACGAGCCACCGGGGGACCCGATGTGAGTGACAGTTTGCCACCCAGTGGACCAGGGGAGACCAGGGACCCGCATCTCACGGGGTCAGAGCCGGGCAGCCTGTGGCCAGGGCTCCGGTGTGTACAGACGGTCGGCCAGGCCACGCGGCTGCCGACCAAGTGGCTGGCGGACACCAGTGGCCGGCCACCCCTGAGACACGTCCTCGCCGGCCCCGGCAGAGGCTGCCAGCCTGGCTGAGGGCAGCGGTCCCGGGGCGGCCGGGAGGGGCTGTGTCTGAGGATCGCTCGCATGGCCAGGGCGCCCGCCTGGGGCTGGCCTGCCTGGCCTCGGCCTGTCGTCCGGCAGCGGGAAGGGAGGCCCGGCGAGGCCGTGCTTGCAGCCTCCGCCCTGAAATAGCCCGGCGTTCGCTCTCGTCTCACAGCCAGACGGGCAGCCTTGGGGGCGGAACCCCCCGCCCCAGGGGCACATCAGTGACCAGTCGCCTTCCTCCGGCCCGGGCCGCTCGGTCACGGAGAGCAGGGGACACACGCCTTCCCGGAGGTGACCCACCTCCCAGCATTGGGTGTCTGAGACCGAAGTGGCCCCAATCTCCCCCACACCCAATGCGCAGGGGTGGGACAGGGGAAGGGCACCACGGGAACACGCCCCACTGGGAGGGGGAGAGGACACGGGTGCCGCTCCTCAGGACCCCCAGGACCCTGTGCTCTGGGGCCAGGTCTGTGTCACGGAGGCCCCCTGCCCCGCTGTCCTGGGCACCAGCAGAGGGCGACGGAGAACATGATGGGCCTGGAGCACAGCCGTTCTCAGCCAGCCCCCACCCCCCGCCCGCCCCTTACCCCTTCATCCCCTGCCCCACCCCCGGACCCAGACCCCCCACCCCCACCCCCGCCCCCTGCCCCTTACCCCCATCCCCTGCCCCCTGCTCCCTGCCCCCGCCCCTTATCCCCCATCCCCTGCCCCCTGCCCCCCTGCCCCTTACCCCCATCCCCTGCCCCCTGCTCCCTGCCCTGGAGGTGCAAGGGCTGTTTCTGTCTCACAGGCCAGGCTCCTGTGGGTCCAGGCTGGCGGCCGAATCGCAGCAACAAAGCTGCTCCTTCTGTGCTGAGCCGGCCGACCGGGGCACTCAGCACGCACGGCCCCTCCCCCTCACGGCGGGCCCCGATCCCGGGGGGCTCCTGTGGGACAGCTGAACCCCTAGCCTTGGTCCCTGAGCCATAGAGGGAAACTGAGGCTCAGAGGGGAGGGAAGGCCTTCCGGCCCCGCCTCTGGTTGGAAGCCGGCCGTAGGCCTCAGGCGTCTCTGCACGCCAGGCTCGCTGCTTGCTCTGTGGCGGGGCGGCCGCGCCTCGGAAGCCGCTCCCACTGCCAAGGGGGCCGGGCGAGGCCTGTCCTTGGAGCCCTGAGCTGCCTTTTGTGTTGTTTTCACAGCCGGCCCCTCGCTGTCCCCTCCAGCTCACGGAGCGTCAGGGTCACTGGTGTGGGGGGCGCGTTTTTAAAAACACAGGACCCCAGCCCCACCCCTCGGGGGGCGACTCTGTGGGGAGGAGCCCAGGACCTGCATCTCCACGAGGAACCCTCCCAGCCCCACGGCCACTCCGAGCAGCAGCGCTCCTCCCCCCGCACCCCTCACCCCCCCGCCGGGGGCTGAGCAACCTGTGAGGAAGCGGCAGCTGTGAGGCCCCTCATCCACGTCCCCGGTCCCCGGAGCAGCACCCCTGGGCTACTGGGGGCTGGAGTGCCCTCAGGGAGCAACTTAGACACGGAGCGTGACTGCCCAGTGCACCCCCTTTTCATACATAATGCGAGTTTATGGCTGAAATGATCAGCGCCAGAAGACAACCGGAAACGCACCTCCAAAAGTGGCCGAAGAGCCGAAACCGGTGTGGCTCAGTGGGTAGCGCGTCAGCCTGTGGACTGAAGGCTCCCGGGTTCGATTCCGGTCAAGGGCATGGACCTGGGTTGCGGGCACATCCCCAGTAGGGGGTGTGCAGGAGGCAGCTGATCGATGTTTCTCTCTCATCGATGTTTCTAACTCTCTATCCCTCTCCCTTCCTCTCTGTAAAAAATCAATAAAATACATTAAAAAACAAAGAAACCACAACAAAAGTGGCCGAAGGAAGAACTCAGGGGCCGGGGTGCTGACCTCCCCTCCCAGGAGCAAACCCGGAACTGAGTGGGCAGGGAGCCCTCCTGCGAGGCCGCCGAGCCACCAGGGAGCAGCTCCCGCCAGCAAATAAGAGGGGGAGGCGGACAGAGAAGCCTGGGACCCGGGGGGCGGCGGGGAGGCCCCACCAGAGGAGCGGGCGGCGGCGAGGGGCTCTACTGGGGCTCAGCCTGCCTGCGGGGTCCCCGCAGCCACGGCCTGGAGCCCTCGCCTCCGCCCCCTCCACAGGACCTGTCTGCCGGCTCCCCCGAGGCACGCTGGGCTCCCCTCCAAACTTACTCGAGAAAGAAGGGGGGCCGGGCCGGCACGCTCAGCGGCTGAGCCTCAGCTCATGAACCCGGAGCTCATGGTTCCATTCCCGGTCAGGACACAGGCCCGGGCCCCAGGGGGGCGTGCAGGAGGCAGCCGGTCCATGATTCTCTCTCCTCACCGATGTCTCTCTCTCTGCCTCTCCCTGCCGCTCTGACATCAGTAAAAACAGATTTTAAGAAAAGAAAAAAGAATCCCAGAGGAAGGACCGAGTGGACACAAGGTGACGCCGTCTGTAATTGGGTGCCGCCCGCAGCCCCGCCGGGAGGGACAGGCCCTGAACCGGGGCTCCGAGCTCGGCCTCCAGCGACAGACGCGGCAGCGGGAGGCGGCTGGGGGTGCGGCTCCTCACCTCGCGCTCTGCGGGTGTCATGTTGGAGGATGGCTGGGGCTGGTGCATCACCCCCGACTCCTTGGGCACGCCCCGTGGCCGTTAACCGATGGGTTCTCGCGGTATTTAAAGAAGGCGGCCGTCAGTGGCTTTTGTGCGCGACATCACCGTCGCCGGCCGGCGCAGAGCTCCTTTCCGAAGGAGCCAGCTGGGAAGATGGGCGACAGTTTGCTTTAATTAGAATCTCTCTAAAAGCCAGAGCCAGTCTCCAAAGTGATGTAAGGTTTTAAGTCGCAATCTAAGCGCCCTTTCCCTCAGGTGACCGCGGCGTGTGGCGTCCCCGCTCGGTTCACCCTCCGCCGGGGGCGCGTCTCGGTGCGCCGTGTGCCCGCGAGGACCGAGTGACGCAGCCGCTGTCCTCCGGGGGCCGAGGAATCAAGCCAGACGGGTAAACCCCGAGTGACTCCCCGGGGTCAGGGTCCCCGAGGCCTCCCGCCCGGAAGCCAGTTGCCCGAGCGATGACCTTGGTGGAGAGAAGGGCAGCGAGTCCGCCGGGGCCCAGGCCCCCCCAGGGACCCTCCCTGCCATCCCGCACGGTCGCAGGGTCGCGGGCTCAGAGCACCTGGGACTGGACAGCCTCCTCCTCGAGCAGGGCCCTTCTGGGCCGCCCGGAGGTCCCAGGGGAACGGGCAGACGAGGAGACGCCCGGTGTGTTCCGATTTCAGTAGCTCTCAGCTTCTTCAATCCCCGTGGGCCGAGGCCTTGGGGGAAAGCAGATCAGAAAAATATGGCGGCGGCCCCTCAGAACGCAGGGCCCCGGGGACAGACAGGCACCCCCAGCTGAGGGCAGGCACGTCCCTTTGCGGCTCTGCCACCGAACGCACCCGGCGAAGAGCAAGCCGCGGGCTGCGGTCGGTGTGTGTCCCTCTCCCGGGAGCCGGCGAAGTCCCAGGACAAGGACCGTCCGTCTCTGTCCGCATCACCTCCCACAGCGCTGCACTCGTATTTGTTCAATGAACTAAGGAACGTCAAACTACAGCAACAGGAAGTAACAGTTAACGAGCACAGACCCTACACAGGTCCCGGTTTGGACACTGCACAGACCTCCCATCTAAGGGGAGCTCGGGGAAGTACTCCACTTCCCGTTTCACCCCTAAACCTGAGCACTGGCGAGGCCAGAGCACCCCACGGGGAACCCCACAGCCGTGCAGGCAGAGCCACGGGGTCCTGGTGGGACTGGCTCCCAGGTTCGTGTTCATGGCTCTTCCCATAAAAAAATCTGGAAAGGCTTATAGAGCCACGCAGAGGGGAAGCCGGCCCACGGCCAGCCTCTGGGCAGGGCAGTAACCGCCTAGAACTGACCGGAGCCACCATGTGCCAACAGTTCTTGGTGACGGGCATCTCGCAATGACTGCCCTAGGCCTCCTCCGGCCGCGGCTCAGAACTGTGGATCGATGTGGGGGGAGGAGGGGGGCCAGGGCAGGGATGGCGGGGCAGGTGTGTGCAGGGGCAGCTGTCCCTGAGCCCTTGGTGAGGGTGTTTACGTAGCTGCAGCCCATTCTCTCGATGCCCCGCGGGAAACGTGCGAGAGGGCTGAATCCGAGTGTATCACACGAGCTACACACCGTCAGGGAGTCACTCAGGGTTTACACGTCTGGCTTCATTCATCGGCTCCCGGAGGACAGTCAGTTGTGGGAATGGGGCGGGGGAGGGGGGCGCCCCTCGGACTATCCTGCTGACAGATGCCTCCCGTGGCTGAGGGGCACCCCTTCCCTCGATCGGTTCAGCGGCCTCTGGGATATTCAGAGGAGACTGTTCATTATTGAGCCGCCAAGTACCAGTTACCTGAAATACACGCGCGTTTTTAAGTCTGCACTCAAGGTTTCAAGCCTCTTTGCTCATGACGGATGCCCGGCCCGGCCCCTGCCCGTCCCATTCGGGAGATTAAGTGGTGGCTTGTCACTGAACTGCAATCCGCTGGGCTCTGAAGAGGCCTTTCTCGTTGAGATGCAGGACCCCCGATGCGAGGTGTCTTGGAGAATGACAGCAGGCGGGATGCACGCACGGGGTGCAGGGCACAACGCACAGTCGTCGCTGGTGAGGCGCCACGGGACGAAGCCTCACAGGAAGCGAGATGCGGCTGTCGTGAGGCTGAGCCGCGTGGGTTATCTGTCAGCCGGGAGGCCGAGGGCGGGCTCCCCCGTCCAGGGACCAGCTGGAGGCAGCAGGAGCACAGCAGGCGTGAAGATGGGCATTCCTTCCTCGTGAGTGAACACGGCAAGGATGGGACGGGAGCAGAGGCAGCCTCGGTCTGGGGAGAACGAGGCAGAAAGGCCACCAAGACCCCGGTGGGCACCGGGTCGGGGTGGGAGTGCCCCTGAGAGACGGCATTTGCAGAAGCAGAGCAGAATCTGTGAGGTCATTTCAGACCAAACAGCGTGGAAGATGGCCCTGAGCAGAAGGAAGGACAGCAGAAAGGTGGAAGATAAAGAGAGCAGAGCCGGCCGCAGGGGCCCAGCGGGTGGCTGCCGGATGCCGGGGAGTCACTCAGGGTTTACACGTCACCTATGGATGTTCCTCCCCCTCTCCCTTCCGCTCGCTCTAAAATCAACTTAAAATGTATTTTTTTAAACAGAGAGAACGGAAGCCTCCGAGACATTGGCAGGTGAAGTGAGAACGCTCCGATTTCAAAGGTGGCGTGAGGCTCCCACCAAGGCTCTGCTCTCTGGCCTTCCCATGGAGCGGCTGCGATCTGCTCATGACCCAGCACCTCTCTCTCCCTCTCTCCCCCTCCCCCTTTCTCTCTCCCTCTCTCCCCCTCCCCCTTTCTCCCTCTCTCCCCCTCCCCCTTTCTCTCTCCCTCTCTCCCCCTCCCCCTTTCTCTCTCCCTCTCTCCCCCTCCCCCTTTCTCTCTCCCTCTCCCCCCTCCCCCTTTCTCCCTCTCTCCCCCCCTCCCCCTTCCTCTCTCTCCCCCTTTCTTTCTCTGTCTCTCCCTTTCTCTCTCACTCTCTAAAAAACAAATCAATAAACAACTATTTTCTTTTTTTTAAAGTCATACATGCACCAGGAAAAATGCAACAAAAATACGTGAAATGAAGTGGAGAAGCCTGAGAGATTCGCCTCCAGGGCACAGCAGCTTAGAGCTGCGGAGGGCACGCGGGGGGGGGGCAGCGTGCGAGTGACGAGCTGACCCGCCGGGTCCAAGGTCAACGAGGGCTGGGCACGACGCAGTGCTGAGCTCACGCTGCTGTGGAGACACCGGGCGTCACGAGAGAAAGTGGGGGTGCTTCTCTGGCCCCAAGTGGCCTGTGCGGCTTGTGCAAACCCTCCTCCTGCGGACTTTCTGGCTGGCGAAGGCCCTGCTGCCCACACAGGAAAAATGGGGGAGAATGCGCCTGTTTTGCAATTTCCTGATCTGTTTGGAATTTGCAAAAAACCACCTTCAACACCGGAGCAATCAGAGAAGGAAAACGTTTGGCAGATCGATGGGGAAGACGCCAGGGACGCGTTTAAAATGCCCGGAGGCGCTGCTCATTAGTTCGGGGCTGAGACTTGGAGAGGAAAGCAGGTCCCTTTTCTAACCCAACACGTGGGGCTTCCTGACAGGTGAGCGCCTTTAAAGTTCAGGTAGGCCAGGGGCAGCCAGAAACTAGGTTGTGTAACTTCCCACAAATTGCTCAAAGGTTACCGCGCGCGCAGCAGACAGTTGCCGGAGCCCAGCTCAGGGAGGAGCTCACGTGCGGGGAAGTCCTGTGCACCGGGAGAGGGGATGCAGGAGCGGGTGAGAACGTGTTGCATGCCCGGCCGGTGTGGCTCAATTGGTTGGGTGTTGTCCCGTGCCCCAAAAGGCTGCTGGTTCTATTCCTGGTCAGGGCACATGCCTGGGTTGCAGGCTCCGCCCCCAGGAACGGGCGTCCGGGAGGCAGCCAATCGATGATTCTCTCTCATCAATATTTCTCTCTCTCCCTCCCTTTCTTCCTAAAAGTCAGTGAAAACATAACAAACCCACAAATGTGTCGTTCTTAAACGTGTCATCGGAGGTGAGGATCTGGCGCCTGCCTCCACCCTCCGCGTACTGTGGGAAATTTACGGAATTAGTGCAGGAAGCTGCCGGCTGAGTCTGGGGGTGGACGGATGTCACCCGTTTCAAGGTGTTCACCCCAACACCAGCACAAGTGGCCTGGCCTGCCTTTCCATCTTTGGGGCCAGGCCCGGAGCTCACCCTCAGGCCCCTGACGGCGTGCAGTCGGGGCTACTTCTGTGCTAAGTGAGAGAAGGCAACCCACGTGAGTGACAAATAGTGCCCCCCGTGTGCACCCCCCAACCAGCAATCCCTGTTTCCCGAGACCACAGCCCCTCCTGTGCTTCAACGAGCCGCACCCACAGCCCTGGCCCTGGATGGAGTCGTGTTTCCCCGGGTTTGGGACCAGAAATGCTGGCACCGGAGGCCAAGGGGCCTGTGATGACTGCTTTGTCTCGGTGCCCGTGCGCCCCGATTATGTGGCAACTCTGGACAGAGCAGCACACAGAAGCCAGAAAAAGCTCAGTCCTTTTGAGGTTCTTAATCTAATTCTTCCCCATCAACAGCTGCCCTCAGAACAGACACCCACAAGTTCAGCCTCTCGTTAGTTGGCTGTGGCTTTGAAATCCCAAGGCCCAGCCCCTCCCCATGTAAATCCGCTCAAAACCATGAATTCGGCCCTGACCAGTGTGGCTCAGTGGATAGTGTGTCGGCCTGTGGATCAAGGGTCCCAGGTTCGATTCCGGTCAAGGGCATGTACCTTGGTTGCAGGCACATCCCCGGTGGGGGTGTGCAGGAGGCAGCTGATGGATGTTTCCCTCTCATCGATGTTTCTAACTCTCTCTCCCTCTCCCTTCCTCTCTGTAAAAAAATCAATAAAATATATTAAAAAAACAAAACACAACAACGATGAATGCGGGGGGTGTGGGGGGGCGGTGCAGGCAGTTTGTCCAGCTCAGTGGGTGATTCTAGCAGCTGCGCCGTTGAGACTGGACTGGCCCGGGGCTGTCGGGGCGCAGTGGATCCCCAGGGCTGTCGGGGCACAGTGGATCCCTGGGGCTGTTGGGACGCAGTGGATCCCCCGCAGACGTTTTGAAGCCCTGGCTTCCCGAATACCCGAGACCAATCACCTAGGATCTCTGGCAGTGGGTCAGGCCTCAGTGGCTTCTGCAGCTTCCAGATCATCCTAACGAGCAAACAGGGTTGAGAAGTGCTTCCCCAGGCAAACGCCCTCACGAGGAACTCAGGAGCCTCGGTGCCCCTGCCCGCCCCTCCCGGGACGCCGCCCTGCAGGTGCCGGCCTCCGGGAAGCCGCCGGGCTGAACCCGCCCCGCATCGCTGCTGCAGCTCCGAGCAGCAGTGGGCAGGTGTCACTGTGTCTACCTAGGACGTGTGTGACGGGCGTGACGGGCTGCTACACACGTTGTTGGTCGTCAAGGCCAAGAGCACTGGTTAACTCTCGTTAACCTCGGGGCTGAGAAGGCTCGTGACCTGCTGCCAGCTCCTCCCACTCAGGCGACGCAGTGTCACTGACCAGTCAGCCAGCCCGCTCTGAGGTCCTCAGAGCTCCCACAGCTGGACTGCCCCCCTGGACCTGCCTCCCCACCGCCCCTCGCCCAGCCCACTGTCGATGAAATCGGCTTTTTTATTTAAGGTCCCACACGCCACACTGTCTCTCTCCGTCTGGCTCAGGTCCCCCAGCACAGGGCCCCGGCTCAGCCGCCTGCTACAACCGGCAGACGTGGGCTTCCCAGGACCAAGGTCGGTGTCTCCTTGCTCTTTGCAGAGCCAGCTTTGGGTCAGTCATGATCCCTGGAAGCTCAGCGGCGGGAAAGCCCTTTCCTGAGGGCGCGTTCAGCCTCGCTTGCCATCAGCTTCCAACACCATGGCACGTGCCAGCCCGAGCGGGGGCCGGGGCCTGGGGGCGAGGGAGCCTGGCTCAGCCCTTCCTGCCTCAGAGCAGGGCTCACCTGCTCGGCAGCATTTCTGTCCTCTGAGCAACACGTGCCCCCCAGGCCCAGGGCGGAACGTGAGCAAGGGGTCAACTAGCACGTTTGGCGCTTTTGGTCTGACGTTTATTTACACCTAAACGCCTAAGCCTGAATGCCCTTATCCGGAGACCAGAACGTAAGCTATCACGTGCCCTGTGGACCGCACCTGCTCACTCTCTCTCCCGTTGGTGAAAGGGAACCAGACGGACCGCAGCACAAGCACGCAAGGCTGCCACGTCCTGGCACGCTGCCGCGGCTTTTACGGACCGCCCGGCGGCCGTGCCCCCGGAGCCCTGACCACGGAATTCAGGCTGCTGTTTCAGACACGTGTGGTCACAGGGGCCCCAGCAGTAGTAAGAGCCACAGCCCAACGGCAGAGACGACACCTCAAGTAGCCGAGACTCCAGTCCGGCCGCTGCGCGTTCCCAGGGGCGTGTCACCGGGCCGTTTCGTCCCGGGGACCAGAGGCAGGTGGGGGTGAAGTGTTTCTGCAAATCCAACTGGAGGCAGCGCCTCAGTGTCACCTCTCCAGAAACAACGGCGGCGGGCAGGGGGCTCTCAGCCAGGCTCAGGGCGCACGCGCTCCCTCCCTCCCGCCTCTGAGGGGGCAGCAGCAGGAGCGGGGGGGCGGGGGGTAGGGGTGGGGAAGGGATGGAAGGAAAGAAGCAACAGGGCTGAACTCCGACGTGGGAAAGCTTCTCTCAGATAAGATCCTGCCACCACCTCTTAAAACTAAAGAATTCTAGTTACTGACCCGCGCCCCGTGACGGACAGACGTCCCGGTGGGTCGCAGGAGCTGGGCTGCACTGAGCTGAACGCCCGGTCCAGGATGTCCCAGGGTCAGTCAGCACTGTCGCAGGTCAGCGTGTGGGACGGAGATGGCCCGCTGACGTCACCTGAGCTCCCGAGCTCTGCAGAACCCGTGGCCCCGACACAAAGGCAGCAAATGAGTCAGACTCCACAAGCGTCTTGTCCGCAGCCAGTGACTTTAATGGAGGAACTAGCAGACTCCGCCCGCCCCTCCGCCCCCGAGCCGCTGGCTCTGACAGTGGCTTCTTTATTACGGTGACGCCGGGAGGTGTTCACCGTGGGGCTCCACTCGTTTCACATCAACATGACCAGGGCGCCGTGGGCAGCTCTTGCTCGCACACCCACACCGCCAAGCGCAGACCTGCTCTCAGGCACCTTCTCTGAGGAGACGAGGACGACAGAGCCTGCGCCTCGAGCTGGACCTAGCCAACCACCACCACGTCGTCGCTGGTGAACTCGTAGTAGGGAACCTCGAGGTTGAGGGGCGCAGGCCCCTTCCGGATCCTGCCGGAGGCGTCGTAGTGGGACCCGTGGCAAGGGCAGTAATAGCCGCCGTAATCTCCCGCGTTGGCAATGGGCACGCAGCCGAGGTGCGTGCAGACGCCGATCAGGATGACCCACTCGGGCTTCTTCACGCGCTCCAGGTCGTGCTGGGGGTCCCTCAGGTGGGACATGTCCACGGCGGCCTCCTGCTCCACCTCCTTCTGGGTTCGGTGGCGCACAAACAGCGGCTTGCCTCTCCACTTGAAGGCCATGTTCTTGCCTTCCGGGATGTCGGACAACTTGATCTCGATCTTGGACATGGCCAGCACGTCAGCAGAGGCGCTCATGCTGGAGACAAACTGGGAGACGACATTCTTGGCGGTGTAGGCGGCGGCCACCGTCGTGGTGGCCGTTACCAAGTAGGAGAAGCCCTTCCTGGCCTCGCTGCTCTCCTTGGAGGACTTGGTGCCGTCCTGCACCTCGGCGCGGCGGTAGTCGGAGAAGTCGGGCACTTTGACGTCTGTGTGGGAGTAACGGACAGAGGCAGGGGCTGCAAGGCGAACAGAAGGTCACGCACAATTAGACACCAGGCAACGGACCTTTATAAGTTCATGAGCAAGAATCAAATCACAAAAGGTGAAAAATCACACTCACTGGCCTCAGAAATGGTCAAACGAGCAGCCTAGCGTATAAAATAGTAGAAGCGAAATGAAGCAGCCACGACCGACCGCACTGGCTTGGGACCATAAGACAATGCGCGCACGGAGGCCCTCCGCACTGAGCGGCGGATTCCGGGTTCACAGCGCTCGGGCATCAGGTCTGAATGAAGGTCAGCGAGCACTGAAACAGCATTTCAAACTCCCCTAACCCAAGGTGCCGGGCACTGCACAGTCCTGCGAAGTCCCTCCCACCTCCTCTGGGTTCGCGGGACCCCACGCGCATCCAGTCCGCGATACACCGATGTATGAGCTCAGCTTCTTAAACCCTCTCATTGCATTTCTGCCTGTTCCTCAGAGAGCTGCTACAACCTCGCAAAATACTAATTGCAAGACCACAGACAGCCCTCGGGGCCGGCAGCATAACTTGAGCTGCAGAAAATGTAGAGGCCGCTCGTTAGGACGGCTTTAGCCTCCAGTGAAACCCCCAGAGGCCAGGAAAGGCACCCTTATCGGCATCAGCAGCCATCACAGTCACATCAGACTCCAAAGACCAAGCATTTCAACGCGGCCTGGGCGGACTCCCGTGCCCTCAGCGAGGGCCACACCTCCAGAGCAGGCCCCCGCCTCTCCTCCACGGCTGTGGGTCTCAACTGGCCACCACCGCAGGCTCCACAGGCCAGAGAGCCATGTCAAATGACGGTGAAAGAAAACACAATTCTGTCTGTAATAGTTTTGATGTAAGTGTTCAGTTTTGACTTTGTTTTTTTAAAGATCACATCCTTCTGTCCTACAGCATTTTTAAATGTCTGGGAACAAATGAACTTACTGGTGTCACATCTAAGCATGCTTCGGGGAGCAAATCGCTTTGCAAACTGTATTTTCATTTTAGGACATTTGCCAAGTCTCCCTGCTTAGAAAGTGGAACACTAAACCCCTCTTTTAGAAAATGCATTGTTTCCCAAATAAAGTGTATTTTCACAGAAGCTGCCAATCCACTGGCCCGCCAGGTCCATCACTGCCGGAAGCCGACAGGTGCGCACACATGGGGAACCCCATCGAGATCCCTGGCCCGGCGCGGTCCTGGCTAGCCCCGCACTGTCCGGAGGAACCAGGACACAGGCAGTGACTACCTGAGATTCACAACCAGACCGTGCCGTCACCTGCTGTGCCGCCCCCCACCCCCAGCTAGCCTGTCAGACCGGGGACGGGGAGAGCGGGCATTACGTTCCCTTAGCAGCTGGGACTACAAAGGAGAGATGTGCACCAGACCTGCAAGAGGAAGGAAGGGAAGTAACAACACTTCGACACTGAAAACAGCATCACAGCCTCCACCATGTCACGGCACACACGGAAACATACAGAAACACGAACGAGAGGGCGGTGGCGGGCTCATCTGGAGATCTGTGGGCAAGGCTCCCGCTGTTCACCCTTCTGCAGGTCACGCTTCACGGGGCTGCACCAGCGGGAGCGCGGGGAAGTGAGACGCCACTGCAGCCATCCCCTCTAAGAACTCCCTGAACTGCTGGCACCTTTCTTAGCAAACGTGCTGGCCAGACTTGGTCCCCGCTGCAGCCACACCAGCTCCTTGTTGAAACACCATCTCGACTTAGAGCGCAATTAAGGCGTCATAACCAAGCACCGGTTGTTCCTGCCTGCCTGTCTCGTTTTGTTTATGGTGAGCTCTGGGGCACCTGGGAAATCGTCCTTCTCAGCTCTCACCCACCTCTCCCACCCCAGCCCCCAGCTGCCCTCCCTTCACAAACCATCTCCACATCTAACGTGAGCTTAGCTACCCGCTGACGGCATGGGTCCAGGCGGGCCTGCCTGAGTTCTGCATTCCTTACCAGCTCCTGGAAGCCAGGTAAGCCCCGTTCTTAGAGGAAGCCCTTTAGCCAACGAGACACATCTCCCTGATGCTGTTCACCTTTGCTACCGAGATGTTCCCCTCCCTACCTGCTTCCCACCCCCATCCAACAGGCCTGGGGTGGCGCCTGGCTCCCACCTTGCACAGTTTCTCCGAAACCCAATGGTGCCCCCTAACAAACGGCCATGTATTCACTCAGCAATATTCCGCACCACCTGTATGCAGAATCCCACCTGGTGGGAGCTAGAGAAACACCGGAGACATTCTCTATGTCCTCAGCTCAAGGTCAGTGGCAGCACACACGACAGAGGGGAAAGCGTTCTGTGCCTTCAAGCATAAAGGAATCAGCAAACATAAACTTGACTGGCCTGACCCTGCACGGAGACCGAAAGGATGGGAACATACCGGAAATGAGTGCGAGTATCACTGAAGGTACAGAGAAGGGGGTGAGTGAAGGCAGAACCGCGGGGGGCAACTCCGTCACGATGCAGGGCAAGAGCCACCAACTCAAGTGTCACTGGGCCAGGCAGGTGACACGGCTCAGGTGGGCCTGGGGGGACCTGGCCGACCACCCGCTCCAGCTAAGGAGCACACCGAGGCTTTTCCCGAGGAGAAACCAGGGCCCAGGTAGCCAGCTCCCACATTTCGAGAGACGCAGAAATCCTCCCAGTTTTTAGAACGAGGCAGGTGACACCGACTAAGGCCTGGGCCCACAGGCTGCCAGCTCAGGACCGCAGGACGGGGGTGAAGTGAAACGGAAGAGGAGGCGCACAGATACAGCGGGACCTGAGGGCAGGGCGCCCGCTTCCTCCGCTGTAAAGTGGGGGCAGCCCAGTCTCCCTCCGCCCGTGGTTCTGGGGCCTGACGACCCTGTGGACGCCTTGGCCCAGCGCCCGACACCACTGCTGACAGCCTCCATGTGAGTGACCTTGAGGCTGGAGGCTGTGTGTTACTGCGCGGGATTGGGGGGGGGGGGTGTCGGGGGGACGCACTAGGGGAAACTTCCCACGGATGAACAGCAGCTCCCACTGCTGAGCGTGTATGAAGTGCCCCCCAGTGCACTAACCACTGGGTGTAGGGTTTTCTCATCTGAGCCTCACGGCACGACCTAGAATTTGGGACAATCACGGACCCATTTCCCCGGAGAGAATACCGCCTGGCAATGTGCCCAAGCCGGAGGCCGTGTGAGCAGCCAAAGCCGTCGGCCTCCGAGGGAGCAGTCGGACCCCGAGTTCCAGATGGGAGTCCAAAGCCGAGCCCAAGGCTGGGACCCGGCCTGGCCGCCACGGAGGATACGCGGGGGCCGAGGGGGGCCGGAGCCGGAGGGTCGCCGGCGATCGCCCAGCCCGCGCCCCCCCTCCCCCCGCACAGGTGGGAGGGCGGGGCCCGCGGAGATGCGCAGACCCGCCAGGACGCCCGGCCGCCCTGCCCTGCAACAGGGCCCGCTTCATCTCCCCCAGACCCGCCCTCCCCCGCGGCTCCCTGGGTCTGGGACCCGGGAGAGCGAGAAACGGGCGCTCCCGGCTCACCATTAAGGCCCACGACGGCGACCAGAGGCCCGCTCGCGGCCTGGCCGTTCAGTGACTCCCGGCAGAGGAAGGGCCGCTTCACGTCCAGCACCGGCGGCTCCGCGGTCGGGGGCAGCGCGGCCTGCACCAGGGGCCGCAGCGCGCCCGCCACCGCGCGGGAAGAGGCCGACAGGACGGGCGCGAACGGGCCCGAGCGGGCAGCGACCGACAACATGGCGATGGCTGCTCCAAACGCCCAGCCGGTCACAGAGACGACCTTCCGCCCGCCGCGCAGGCGCGGGGAGGCGCAGGCGGCGCGGGCCCAAGACGTCAGCGCGCCGGGTGGGCGGGGCGTGCGTCGGGGGCGGGGCCAAGAGCCCAGGCTGAGGGCGGGCCCCGCGGGGAGGCCGGGCTGCCGCCTTGGCTGTCTGTCCGCCAGGCGGTCTCGTGGTGGCTGTCCTGGGATCTGCCCCATGAAAGGGGGCAAAGGAGGTCGCCAGGAACGTCTTGCAGGCCGACTTTGCGGTCCCTCAGGGCTAATACGTCATCTATGGGGACCTCGGGATCAGAATGAATTTTCATAATAGTTTAAATAGGGATAATAAGTTCTTAACACATGTGCACATACCGGGTGTTCCCAAAAATGTATACACACTTTTTCCTGATCGCTCAATTGAAATTTGTTCCTGTTTAGATTTAACCCATTGGGATTAATAATTATTTCAAGTGTGTATACAATTTTGGAGACGCCCTGTATATGCTAATACACACACACACACACACACACACACTCTAGATGCCCGGTGCACCATATTCGTGCATTGGGCGGGGGGATCCCTCAGTCCCGCCTGCACCCTTTCTCAGTCGGGGAGCCCTTGGGGGATGTCCAACTGCAGCAGAGGTGGGCCATTGCACTTGCCAGCTGTCAGCCTGGCTTCTGGCTGAGTGGTGCTCCCCCTGTGGGAGTGCACTGACCATCGGGCGGCAGCTCCTGCGTTGAGCGTCTGCCCCCTGGTGGCCAGTGCACGTCATAGCGATCAGTCGTTCCACCATTCGGTTGATTTGCATATTACCCTTTTATTATATAGGATAAAACAGGGTACATGTATAAAACCTAAAGGAGAGACAGACCAGCATCTAGTAACTGCTACGTACTTACTATAATGACTATTGTCATTACTTAAAAAATAAAAGTTTTAAAAAGGCCAAGGACTTGTGTGCAAAGCTTAACAATGATGATGAGAATGGCTTATGCTTATTAATTATTTACTCTGTGTTAGGTTGTGTGCTTTACCTTCACTCTTTCACTGATAGTCAAGGTCCCCACGAGGAAACCACAGTCCTGTGCTCAGGGTGGGGAGGCAGAAAGGGATGAAGTGGGTTGTCGGCCGCCCGAGCTCGCACCTAACCACGCCACAGTTCCCCTGCGTGAGATTTCAGGGCCTGCAGGGCTATGTCTTTAAATCATTTCCTGTCCCAGGGGGAGAAAGTTACTCCCCTTTTTACTTCTCTTTCAATCCTTTTGACTCCACCAATGAGAAAGGCCCAGTTGGGTGCTACTCTATCTTGAATTCCTCTCCAGCATTCGCTACGCTCCCCTTGAATTCAAAGCTCTTAGCAGGAAGTTGACTCTAGAGAGGATTTAATAACATCGTTTATTTCTATAGGATTTATTGTCTAGCCATACTGATTTTTCAAAGACTATAGTGAGATTTGTTTTACATTTGTCTGGACAAGAAGGAGCTCATTTAAATGTTAAGTAAACATTAAGACAGTTACAGATTTGGCAGAGTTGCGATGGTAGTGGGAGTATAAACCAATGAAGTTTCTCTGTGCTTGGCATGGGCTCTGTGACCGAGGCAAGTTTCCTAACCCCTCTCGCCTCAGTCTCCTCGCCTGTAAAATGGGATGGTAGTGATGCCACCTGGGAGGGGCAAGTGTACTGGTTTGGGCAGCACCTGCAAGGGCCTGGCATCCTGAGCCGGGTGAGGGTTTGCTGGTATCGTTTTATCTGGCTCGTCTCGTCCCCTACCTCCTCCTCACTTGCTTGGATTCCTGCTCGTTCGTGTCCCTTGCTCCAGGTCCGCCGCAGCATGCTCACCACTTCCTCCCGGTCCCTCCTCGGGGCCTAGGTCTTGGCTGTGTTGTCGAGGATGTGGAAGGGGGTGATCACTTGGGACTGCCTCCGTGGATCCAGGGTGATCACGGGGTCCTAGCCAGGGAGACGCCGGAGGTCAGAGGGGAGAAGGACCCGTGCTGTTGACTTAGAAGAGGGAGGGATGGGGCCTGGAGCCCGGGAACGTGGGCGCCTCGCGAAGCTGGAAAAGGCCAGGAGACAGATGCTTCCCCGGAGCCCCCGGAAGGCAGCCCTGCGGGCCCATTCCAGACCGCTGAGCTCCAGGCCTGCAAACGGGCACGTTTGCGGTAATTTGTTCCGGCGACCGAAGGAAGCTAATGCCGGCGCGCACGCGTTCCCGCGCGCACACGTGTTCACGCGCGCACACGTCTCTTTTTTCCCTCGAAACTGGAAGGTCTAACCGTGTTAGTCCTGGACCCTCACGAAGAGAATGGCTGGGGCAAGTCCTCGCTCGCTGGTTGGGCCTTCCCCGCCTTGTCCACTGCGTTCCGCTCCATCACCACCGCCCGCTGAGTGGGGACCGCATTGGACCGCCCACGAGCAAACCCGACCTGTTGCCAAAAGAAGTGAACTGCCCACAGCCGTGGAGCCTCCCGTCGAGTCCGGGAGTGGAGTTCCGAGGGCCCCCTGTCCCGCGACCTGATGTCTCCACCTGCGCAATGGGCTGCGGGGGGGGCGGGGGGGGAGGGGAGAAGCGGTGGGGGAGGGGAAGCGGAAGGGGGGTCCCGGCGGGGAGTGCGCTCTCAGACGGCGCCAGGATTCTCCCAGGCGCGTCCTCAGATGCGTTCACGACAGCAGGTGCGTTTACGACAACCCCAAAGCCCGGGAGACACCTGCGCCCCGCCGGGGGGCCAGGCCTCCTGGCCGCCTCCCCTCGCGCTTAGACAGAGAGGCCATCGCCTCCCCCGCTGAGGGGCCGCCCGCCCCTTTCCGCGCCATCACGCCGGGAGGTGCCCGGCTGCCCGTGTCCGCTCCAGCCCTTGTCACCGTTTCAGCGTCTCCCCTCGGCCCTCGGCCCTCCCCGGGCAGCCGGGCGTGAAGACGGACAGCCACTTGCGAATGGCACAGACCGTCCCCATTGAAGCCACTTGAAATGCACTGCTGCTCCGTAAACCCTGGCCTGGGCCATCCTGGGCCCGCCGTCTGGGAGCGCTGGCGGCCCCGGGAGCAGCAGGAATCCCGGGGGAGGTGCGGATGCTGATGCTGTAGCCACTCGCTCCTCCTCCTGCTCCCTCCTGACGTCCATTGAGTGTGATTAATTGGCGGCGTGTGGAGACGCGGACGGTCCCCCATCAGCCCCACGCCCACCACTTGCCAGGCAGGCTGTGCAGAGGCACCGAAAGCCCCCCCGCCCCCCCGCCTTTCCCCATTTGGATGGTAGCAGGCGCCCCTGGAAAATGTGTCCAGTTAATTGGACTCGTTTGTAGACAATCGTGACTGAGAGCCAGGGTGGCGGCGGCAGCTGCCCAGGTCCGGCCCGGGCTCTCCACTCGCTGGGAGGCGCGGGGCAGTTCCTGCAGCTCTGGGCCTGGGTGTCCTCCGCTGGCCACTGGAACGGCAGCTGCGTGGGTTAGAGGAGAAACTCCGTTCATTCTTTTTTCCGGATGGTGGGTCCAGGCAGTGGCCGCCAAGGGCCTGCTATTTCCTTTGTATTCCAGGGGAGCCAGGAGGGGCAGCCATTTGTTCAAAAGTCCTTTCATCCCTGAATCTCACAGCTCTTTCCCCAGCACATCAGCAACAAATCCAAACCCTTCAGAGTTAAAGATTAAAGTTAAAAATATAAGGCGTGGCTCAGCGGTTGAGCATCAACCTATGAACCAGGAG
Organism: Corynorhinus townsendii; assembly: GCA_026230045.1. Taxonomy (NCBI): domain Eukaryota; kingdom Metazoa; phylum Chordata; class Mammalia; order Chiroptera; family Vespertilionidae; genus Corynorhinus; species Corynorhinus townsendii. The sequence goes on along the minus strand of JAPDVU010000011.1, from coordinate 1,698,096 downwards.
GTCAAGGTTCGATTCCCAGTCAGGGCACAGGCCCGGGTTGTGGGCTCCATCCCCAGTAGGGGGCATGCAGGAGGCAGCCGATCCGTGATTCTCTCTCCTCATCGATGTTTCTCTCTCTCCCTCTCCCTTCCTCTCCGAAATCAATAAAGAAATGTTTTTTAAAAAACACCCATAATTTCAAAAAACCACTTGAGTTTGTCCAATTGCCTGCTGGGTGAGTGCAATCGCCTACTGCTTCTTAGGATTCTTTTGCACAAAAGAAGGAACTCCGTGTGGCATGAGGACCACAGAACAGACCAAATGACAAGCCTTCAGCATCATAAGGAAACGGAGCTGAATCCCGCCCACCCTCCGCACCAGGTGAGGGTTACTGACCGGCTCCCCCGCACCCCCCACGGAGCTCTCCGCGCGGAGAGGTGCTGAGTCATAAGCGATCGACTCCCAGGTACCAGTGTGCCTGCACTCAATGCAATCCCCTAAAAGCTCTGAATTATAAATGGGGCAATAAAATACAACTGGAAGGTATTAGGAATTAGTCATTTTAATGAGGAGGAATAATTAATCGATCGTCGCGATGTATTGATCTACAACTTCTTTAATTCTCTGCAATTTAATTTGTCAAATTTGAGTCCAAATAACTGATGATTTGTCCTATTAAGGGTCAAGCTGGGAGGGATGGGGATGATGAAAGATGAGAAGCGGGGACCACAGACCTGGGGACCCCCACAGTGGCTGGAGCCGCTCCGCCTCCTGGGCCTGCTATGTCTGGAGCAGAGGGGGAGGGGGTTGGGTGGGATGGGGGGCTCGGGGTTTCTTGCAGCCCAGAAAGTGTTGAAAAATGGAATTATTGGCCAATATTGAAAAACTAGAGGCCCGAGGCATGAAAATTCGTGAAAGAGTAGGGCTTCCTTCCCCCTGCTGCTGGCACCCGGGACCCGGACGGCTTCCCTTCAGCCCCAGGTTCATCCAGAAGGATGTACGATCTAATTAGCATATTACCCTCTTATTATTATAGATGTGGAGGTTCTACACGCACACGCACGCACACACACACACACACACTCAACATGGATTTATGTTGAGAAAGTAGAACAAAGTTGGAGGGTCCCCACTGTCTGGTTGCAAACTATATTACAAGGCTCCGGTAATCAAAACAGCACGAACTGGCACAGACGTAGATACATGCAAAAAAAAAAAAAATGAAGCTGGTCACCTTACACCATACACAGAAATAAGCACAACATTAATTAAAGACGTACATGTAACCCCCGAAACCATAAAACTGCTGGAGAAAAACCTAGGCAGTAACCTCTTCAGCTTCGCCTGTAGCATTCTGTTTCTGGATGTGTCTCCTAGGGTTAGTGCAACAAAAGCAAAGATAAATAAATGACACTGTATCAAACCGGAAAGCTTCTGTCCAGCCGAGGAAACCATCAACAACACAAAAAGGCAGCCTCCTGGGTGGGAGAGGACATTTGCCAATGATACATCTGATCAAGGGTTAGTGTCCGAAATATATAAAGAACTCGCATGGCTCAACATGAAAAAACAACCCAATTGAGAGGCGGGCAGAGGGCCTAAGTAGATATTCCTCCAAAGAAGACATACAGATGGACCACAGACACATGAGAAGAGGCTCAACGTCACTGACCATCAGAGATTCGCCATCTACGCGCCCCCTACAGATCGAACCCGCAGTGACCCGTCACCTCACACCTGTCAGGATGGCCGCCATCGCAAAGACAACAAATGACAGGGACGCGGAGAAGAGGGACCCGCGTGCACTGTGGGTGGGAACGGACGTTGGTGCGGTCACTGTGGAAATCATTATGGAGAGCTCAGAAAATTACAGGTGGAACTGCCGTACAACCCAGTAATTCCGCTTCTGGGCATTTATCCAGAGAAAGCCAAACGCTCATTCAAAAAGACAGATGCACCCCTATGTTCATTACAGCACTGCTTACAGGAGCCAAGGTATGGGATACAATATACATGTATATTATATATACTAGAGGCCCGGTGCATGAAAATTCACGCTCTGGAGGGGGGGGTCCCTCAGCCCGGCTTGCCCCCCCCCCCACAGTCTGGGAGCCCTCAGAGATGGGAGGCGACCCGGTGATCAGGGAAGGTGACGCCCCATCACACCTCTGCTGCTGCCACTGCCGGCAGCGCAAGCCTCAGCTGGCCCCAGTTACCTGAGCCTCGGGCGGCCCTGGGCAGCTGGGCAGCCGCCATCCGAGGCTTGCCTGCGCCTTAGGCTGGCCCTGAGCGGCTGGGGGGCTGAGGGGAATGGAGGACTCCGGAGGCAGGTGCACGGAGTGGCCGGGCCCACCTGGGGGCAGGCCTGGCCTTGCCACACGCTTGCTGCCCCGGTGGGGCTGAGGGGACTGGGTGCCACCATCTTGTGGCTGTGGGAGCCACCATCTTTGAGGGTGGGGCAGTCAATTAGCATATTCCCTCCTTATTGGCTGTGGGCGCTGCCATCTTTGAGGGCAAGGCAGTCAATTAGCATATTCCCTCCTTATTGGCTGTGGGGGCCGCCATCTTTGTGATGGTGTGCGAGTCAATTAACATATTCCTTCTCTATTAGATAGGATGATATGTACAGTGGAATATTAGTCATACAAATGAAATCTTTGGCTCCCCATAAATAAGTCACAGGGACATATGTAAAGCATAGGAAATATAGTCAATAATAGCATACTAATTAGTATGGTTACTAGCCTGATCCTGGTGATCACTTTGTAAGGCGTAGAAACGTCGAATCAGTACATTGTGCACCTGAAGATAAAATAGTATTGTGTGCCGATTATACCTTAAGGAAAAAAAAGAAAAAGACGGGTGACATCCAGGGGGAAAAATAGTAAGAATAATGCCTGATTTCTTACCACAGACAATGTGAGCCAGAAGACACAGGCACAACATAATTAAAGTCCCGAAGGCAGAGAAAACTGCCAACTGAGAATTCTCCGTCTAGAGAAAAGATCCCTCAGAAATGGATGCAAAATAAAGACAGTTTTGCGAGCCACAGACTGTGCTACTTTGTCACCCACAGACCCCGCCCTACAGGAATCGCCAGAGGAAGTTCCTTAAGCCGAAGAAACAGAGCTCCGGAAACAGTGGGCCTGTGAGTGAATATAAAAGGCCACATTTTACATTTTCTTAAAAAAAACACAACACACATGACTTTTTCCTTAGAAAGATTCCGTTTTAACACTAACATGCGGAGTCAGCTGTAAAACTACGGCGATGGCGTTATTCTACAGAGGGGACAGATGCAAGGAAACAGCACTGCGCACAGAGTAGCCACGCGAAGCGCACGGTCTCAAGTCGCCCCTAACTTACGGAAAGGGACCTGATCTTCACTGTAAGTAGAACGGGCCAAGTTGAAGGTGGAGGCTGTAACCCCTAAAATCACTGAAGGCCTAATGCAAAGACATGCGGATAGAAAGCCACCAGGGACACCAGAGGAAATGATACAAAATTTCACTAACACAAAGGAGGGAGCGGAAGGAGGCACACAGACCCGCCCGCCCGCCAGAAAACAAGTAGGAGAGCGGAGACCTCCCGGGCCAGCCTGCACCCGAGGTGCAGGGAGTGCACGCCGGTGGGGGAGGGATCTGGGGACGGGAGAGAAGGCAGGAGCCGCCGGGGCTGCCCACACGGACTCCGTTTACGTCCAGATACAAGGTGACTGAGAGGAAAAGGACGAAAATAGATAAAGAAAAAAAAGGAGACATGAGCGGGAGCATTAACACGGCAGTGCTGCCCGGCGGCGGGGCTCAGGGGTGAGCGTCGACCTCTGAACCAGGAGGTCAGGGTTCGATTCCCGGTCAGGGCACAGGCCCGGGTTGCGGGCTGGATCCCCAGTGGGGGGCGTGCAGGAGGCAGCCCACAGATGTTTCTCTCCCTCTTTCCCTCTCTCTCTCCAAAATCAATAAAAACATATTTTAAAAAAATAAAACCAATACTAACATCTCCTCGGGTGAGAATGAAAGGAAAGGACTAGACGGGGCCAGTCGCAGCGGGAGCCTGCACCACCCCGTCCTCAGGGACGACAGCACAGTCACGTAACAAGCCAGTGGGGACGGGGGCCATCTGAAGGCCACTTCCATCGCCGGCCGCCTTGACCCCCACAGAACGCAGCAAACCGGGGACACACAGCCCCCGTGCACGCAGAGAGTCGGGGTCCGCGGTGGAATGCAGTGCATTTCCAGAGATGCCCCAGGAACAGCCTTACAGAGCGAGTCCCCTGCCCACCAGGGAAGCCCCCGGGGAAGCGTCCGGGACTCAGGCCGCAGGGAATCGCCGCCCCGCGTCCTTGGGGATTCGGGGCGCAATCATCTCCCCGCTGCCGCTTTCCAGGAAGCGCTGAACCGGGCGGGTCCCTTAAACCTAAGTTTGCAGTCTGGATGGGGAAACAGTACAATAACGCATCAACAACAGCAGGAGAAGAAACTCTCTCGCGTGCCCACCCCTGTAACCGCCTGCTGGCCCCGTGTTGACCACGGCGATGTTGAGGGTGGACTTTCTTTCTCCTTCTTGAGAAACAGCCGTCGGGCAGTGGGAAGCTGCTGTCCCAAGGTCGGGCCTCTGACTGTGGGGGAGACCTTTCCCAAACGTGGCGCGTGGGAGACCGCGTGTCCCCGGGGGTCTGAGCGGCTGCCTTCTTCCCGGTGGGAGAAGCTACGGTGTCCGTCCCGGGAGCCACGGAAACGGACGCGTGCTCCGTGCCCATCGGCGTGGATGCTCCCCACCGAGTCCCAGCCGCGCCTCCCCGCAGGGAGAAGCCTTTACCTGCGGCGTCTCCGGGCGCGGACTCCGAAGCCGGAAGAAATCACACGCATGGCGTGGCGTGGCGTGGCGTGGCGTGAGGCCGAAGCCAGGGCGGGCAGCTCAGAACAAGCCAGGCGTCGTGGGAGAGTCATGCATCCGCAGCGTGAAGTGTGGAGGGAATGCCTCAAAGCCAACGTTAATTTAATAACCCCTTCACCCTCTTCCTTTTTCACGGCGAGAGAATAAGATAAAACACTTCATTAGGCAAAACCTCAGCAGAGAAAGAGAGGTGTGTTTCTTTTAGAAGAACTTTGTAAATGAGAGAGAGAGAGAGAGAGAGCGCGCACCAGGGAGAGTGCGTGGCCTCGTGTGCGGGCAGCTGTGGACTGGACGCCGGCTCAGCCCGGGCAGAGGAGGGGCAGGTGCCGGACCCCACTCAGCCCACACTCCTCCGTACCCAGCACGCCCATGAGGCCGGAACCGCACGGCCTGTCCGACAACGCCGTCTCTAGAACCCAGACAGAGACCCCAGTCTGATTCCAGAACCAGAAACAGCCTAAACCACACCACGCCGTCGCCCACGCGCGGCTCCCGCGGGACACTGTGGAACCCCTTTATGGTTTCTAAAAACATCTTTTTATTCATTTCAGGGAGGAAGGGAGAGGGGGAGAGAGAGAGAAACATCCATGAGGAGAGAGCATCATGGACCGGCTGCCTCCTGCACGCCCCCCACGGGGGATGGAGCCCGCCACCCGGGCCCGTGCCCTGACCGGAATCGCACTGTGACCTCCTGGTTCCTAGGTCGATGCTCACCCCCTGAGGCCCGCCTCCCGCCGCTCTAAGTCTCGGGGGGCTGAAGGAAGGGGGGCTGAGGAGGCAGCGCAGGAGCAGGTAATGGCGCCTCCGGCTGCCCCAGCCGAGAGGAGGGATAAAAGGGAGAGAAGGCCGCTCTGGAGAGCATGAAACGGGGATTGGGAGTAAGAGGAGCCTTTGTTCTAATGGTTCATTTTCTTCCTCTTTAGTCCGGAGTGATAAAAGCAAACAAGTGCGTGTCAGAATCACAGCCGTAGTCCACGGCCATTACACCCAGACATTACCTTCCCGGCCAAAGACTGTCAGCTCTTAATGTCGAGAGCACGCACCGTGGATTCAGATATCTCAGGCAAGCTGGGGAGGCGGTCAAAGTGACAGAGCCTCAGGGAGTCCTTCCGTTTCCTCTCCGCAGGACACCCCAGCGGGGCTGCTCCCGGCCAGCTGGGGGGAGGGAGGGACCCCGCTGGCTCCCCGGGGCAGAGCCCGAAGGCCTCCCCTGCTCCCGCCAGCCGCCTGCCTGAAGCGAGGCCAATCCCGAATCGAAAGAGGGAGACTTTAACTGCCCCCCCGCCCTGGGTGCCAGAGATCTCCGGGGAGCTGGTGGGCGGAGACGGCTGACAACTCCCCAGAGAGGAGGCCGGGTGCAGGGCCCGCGGCAGGACCGCACAGGCTGGGGCACCTCCACTCCAGTCAGGTCCCCGTGAGGCCACGAGCAGCGCCCTGGGGAATGGGGCCCCGCCCACACTCCGGGGCGTTCCAACCTGGAACGTGTGGGTTTGGATCAGCAGGAGCCTCCTGCTCCCCAGGCCCAGCAGCCCTGTGCCCAGACCCAAGGGATGCTGCGGTCCACATGCGCCCGACCGGGTGGGGCTCGGACCTAGAACCCAGGTACGTGTGCCCTTGACCAGGAATCGCCGATGCTCTAACCGCAGAGCCAAACCGGCCAGGGCAAAAGCACCACTTTTTAAGGATGAAAAACTGGGAAAATGCATTCACTCACAGTCACATTCGTGGAGCCCACACTTGACAAGGGGGTGACCCCTAATGCGAAAGGCCATGGCCACGCCCTTCCTGCGGCTCTCCGGGCCCCCCGATCTGAAACACCCCAGCTCCCGGGAGGCAGGCAGACGTGATCTCAGACTCCAGCCTGGTAGCTTTCACCCGCAGTTTCTGAGTCAGCGCATTTTCACCCATTGGATTCGCTAAGATAGCTGAGATGTGATCTGTAATGACCCCCGCCCGAGCCCGAGCCAGGCCCACACAGATATGACTGTCAGCAGCTTGCAGCCTGGCCGTGAGCAACTCCAGCCCCGTGAGCAAGCAAAGGCCCTCCCGGAGCTGCCTGGGGGCCGGAGGGGGTGGGGCTGATGGACCCCGAGTCATGAAGAGTCACGAATCGCTTCATCAGAGAAACTGCCCGGGCAGAGCTGACTGCAGGAGCCTCCCCCGAGGCCCTCCTGTCCGTGAAGGAGGCGTGTCCTGGGTGGGCCACCCTCCTCAGTATGGGCTCTGGGTCAGTGTGAGACATTGCTCTCACCTTCGCTCATCCCCCGCCCAGGTGCCCTCCTCCTACCACCCACCTGCCAGGCATTTCCCGCTGCGACTCAGGGACCCTGGGCCCTCTGAGGACACCAAGGGATTCCGAAGGGAAATACAGGGTGATTTCTGGGGGTCACGCCATGCTGACGCCGCCCCCTCTACCCCCCCACCCCCCGCGTTTATTGGGTCCTTTGGCCTGGCTCACTCAGCTTCTTAAGACAATGCAGCCGGCTGGCGTGGCTCCGTGGTTGAGCGTCAGCCCAGGACCCAGGAGGTCACGGTTGGATTCCCGGTCAGGGCACAGGCCCGGGTTGCGGGCCCCACCCCCAGGGTGGGACGTGCAGGAGGCAGCCGGTCCATGGCTCTCATCATGGGTGTTCCTATCTCTCCCTTCCTCTCCCTTCCTCTGCGAAAGGAGAACCGTGATGGACCCCCGCCTCTCCCCGTGGCCGTGTTACAAGGTGCGGGGCTAGGAGAGCGTGGCAACCGAGGTGACGTTTTCCTGCCAGCTGTCCTCGGAATTAGCGGCGGAATGAACATAGGACAGGGCGCACATAATTAGCAGGCCTTCCGAGTTGTTATATCCGCTTCCTCTAGTTCTTGGTAACCAGCCAGCCCTCCAGTCGGAGGTGGCCTGGCGACTCAGATGACGGCTACAGGCGTCTGTGGTGACAAGAGTCACGGAACTGCCAGAGGAGAGAAGAGACGCCTAAAGACGCCGTGAGCTTTCTAATCCCGTCCAACACACCAAAGCGTCTCCACGTATTATTCATGTGATAACCACGGCCCGAGCACACCGTGATCTACGGAGTCCCGCACCGCAGCCTGTTAACGCTGCGCAGTGAAGCGGACTGTGATATTTAAGGCGGTCTCTGAACTTTTTCCCAAGGAAGATGGCGCCGTGGAAAACTACATTCAATGCAGGTGGCGACAAGGGGGCCCCTCGGAGCTGCCCTGCGGGCCGGGCCCTTCGGGGCGGCCGGGTTCCGAGGCGGGCGCTGGCTTTGGTGTCCGGAGCGCCGAGACGCAGAGGGCCTGGCGGCTGCTGTTCAGAGACGGTGGCCCAGTCCAGGCGTCTGTGGGGTCAGCATCCTGGGCTCGGCTCCCACCGGGTCCTGTGACCGCTCCGCGTGAGTTCTCGGTCTTTCGGTGAAGCTGCACCCATGGTCCTCCAACCACCTGTGCCCGCAGGAGGCAGTGTGGCCCTCAGGGCGCCGCAGCCAGCCCCCCCGCCCCCCCATCTCGGGCTGCTGCCAATGGCTCCTCCGCTGGGGATCGCAGGTCTCCCCTCGTGCCCCCCTGCCCTCCCCCCCCGCCGTGGCAGACACACCTCCTCCAGGAAGCCTTACGGCACTCACCTAAGTTCATTTTTAGAGAGAGCGGAAGAGACAGGGAAAGACAGAGAAACATCGAGAGAGAAACACATCGGTCGGTGGCCTCCTGCACGCCCCCTGACCAGGGCCCGGGCTGGGGAGGAGCCTGCAACCAAGGTGCGTGCCCTTGATCGAAATCGAACCCAGGACCCTCAGGTCAACAGGCCGATGCTCTATCCATTGAGCCACACCGGCCAGGGCCACTTACCTAACTCCTACTCTCTTGAAGACGCAGCATATTCCAAAGAGAACCCTCCCAGCATCCCTCATGCAAGACCCCCTTTTCCCTGTAACTCATCCCACGCAGACCCCCCTTCCCTGTAACCTATCCCACGCAGACCCCCCTTCCCCTGTAACCCATCCCACGCAGACCCCCCTTCCCCTGTAACCTATCCCACGCAGACCCCCCTTTTCCCTGTAACCCATCCCACGCAGACCCCCCTTTTCCCTGTAACCCATCCCACGCAGACCCCCCTTTTCCCTGTAACTCATCCCACGCAGACCCCCCTTTTCCCTGTAACTCATCCCACGCAGACCCCCCTTCCCTGTAACCTATCCCACGCAGACCCCCCTTCCCCTGTAACCTATCCCACGCAGACCCCCCTTCCCCTGTAACTTATCCCACGCAGACCCCCCTTCCCTGTAACTCATCCCACGCAGACCCCCCTTCCCCTGTAACTCATCCCACGCAGACCCCCCTTCCCCTGTAACTCATCCCACGCAGACGCCGCGGGGTGCATCTGTAGGCAGCTGCCGGGCGGTGTGCACCCCCCCCACACTGCACATGCTCACAACACAAAAACTAGTTCCCTCTCCCACCCTGCAGCTCAGACATGTCCACGGGACACAATGCCTGGCGCGCAGCCAGGAGAGCGAGGGCCAGGCTGCCGGAGGCCTCGCAATCACATTTTGCTTCCCAGCCAGGCTGCTCCCTCCCGCCCCCCAGGAACAGCCACGGGGGAGAGCCGCTCCTATGGCCGGCTGGGACCTGTCCGGGTCTCACACCTGATTCCCGGGCGCAGACTGCCTCTCAGCCCTCACTACCAGCGCTCGGGGGCGCAGCCCAGGTGATGGATTTCAGATGAGGACCGAGGAGCAGCTGTTCTGTTTTTAAGTTCGGGTTCCCCTGGGGCTCCCCCTCCCACCAAGCCTCCTGTCAGTAAAGGCCTCGGCATTCACAGACGCACGGCACTCTCCCTGTTGAGCCCACAGAGACTGTGCTGCTCGGGATGAATTGTTAGCAAACGTGCAGAGAACCCACAGGTTAGGGGGACTGACATCGCTTCTGCTTTGTCGTGGTGAAGGGCACTCAGTGACGGAGCTGCCGGGCGGGCGGGGATTTCCCACCAGTGATTGACCGGCCCGCTCAGCCGGCGGACGATGGCCGTCCTGTGATGGACGGAGGCGCCGGGCTCGGCAGGGCCTGGTTCTGGGGAGTTTCGAGGTATTGGCTGCTGACGGATGAGCGGGGCCTGGAAGACATAGGACTGTAGAGAGGCGTGCGACTGACTGCACTTCCCATGCTGAGCCACGGGGCGGGGACAAGGGGTCACAGGCAGCTGCCAGTTGTGGGCAAGGAGGCGCCGGCCATGTAAGTCCCGGCCTGGGTCCTGAAACCGAGAGGGAATGTTGATGCCCGATGGCAGCCAAGTTGGCACGTAGAATCAGCCATCACACCCTCCACGTCTGGGTAAGACCCACTGCACAGGAAGGGCGGCAGGAAAGCTCACAGGTCGCAGCCTCCGGAGGACGGCGCTCTCTCCCGGGAGCGTGAACCGCAGGCTGGCACGCAGGCAGCCTGAAGTCCGGATCCAGAGTGCCCAGCATCGCCCAGGGCACCTGGAGCAGGGAGTCTCAGAGAGACCTCAGGTTGATCCCTGTCCCATGTTGTGGGTGAAACCAATGCAAGTTCACTCCCCTCAAATTAGACTTCAGTCCAGGCTGTCAACCCCTGGATCCTTGGCACCAAGTCACCAGCAACAGGAATCCCCACTTGGGAAGCAGAGAGAGACCACGCCCATCAGTATGGGGAATGTGCACCGTGAGCCTGACTTATATACATAGAAGTCCCCGCCCCTAGGCCCTGATTGGCTCATCCTCAATGCAAATGAGGACTCTAAATTCTCACCGTTTGATTGGTCCAAAGAGCACTGTCCTGATGGGTTGGAATGGAACCACTTTGGCCAATGAAGATGCTCATGAGGATATTGCTGTGCAGCTTCGATTGGATGGGGGGCATCTCGGTCCTATTGGTTAAAATAGGATTCCAGGAGCTCCTTTTTAAGGGCTGGCTCAGGGGGCAGGAGCTGGGTTCAGGCAGAGGCTGGCGGCTTGGTGGAGGCTCCTCCCCCTTGTGTGGCTTCCTGTTCAAAGTGGCTGCTAGGTTCCGCCCCCCAGGAAACCTTCCCGGTGGGTATCTTCTTTCTCTGGGTCCACAAGGCCAACGGCAAGTGTGAAATCCCCGGGCTCACCTGGCTCCCACCGTCTCCAAGAAGGGGAGCGGCCTGGAGGAGAGTCCGGGTGACACCCGTCCCTTTTTCTCACTATGCACTGAGCAGGATTTAGTCAGATGATCATGCCAGCTGCGGTGAGGGCTGGCAAAGGGGAGCCAGCCGTGCACCTGGGAGGGAGCGGAAAGAGGTTTGGTGAATAGGCGGCCCACCCCTGCCATCCACCTCCTGGGCCCACTGACTCCTCTTAGAGATGAGAACAGTGCCTGGCCTGGCAGCCCGGGGCACCGGCTGCTCCGGGATCATCAGAGGAATGTCTTTGATGTACAGAGCATGGCGTTTCTGAAGACAGTGCTCGCGTAACAGAAGAAGTCCCCCCCCCCACCCCCCCCCCACCCAGTGTTCCCTGGTGGCCTCCCATTGGGGATTTCACATAGGAATTTAAATTTTTTTTAAAAAAAGTGATCTGTTTGCAGGAGCCCACATATGGCAGGACGCTGATATTGGTACTGACAGAGACTGCGGCCTTTAATGCCAGCCACCCGCCAATCCTGTTTCCATAGAGAAGCGTGATGCCTCAAAGGGTGAGGTGTAGCATCAGAGTCAGCGTGGGTTTGGATCTTGGCTCTGCCATGTACCACGCCTGTGACCTTGAGCTGCCGGCTGGGGTGTCACAAAGCGTTGGTTTCTGTGACTGTGACCTAGGAATGGCACAAAGGCCGCAGGGAGCGACCACAGACAGAGCGTTTGAAGAGCACAGCCTTGCCCGGCCTCCTGGTTCATCCACCCACGAACCAGGAGGTCACGGTTCGATTCCCGGTCAGGGCACATGCCCGGGTTGCCGGCTCCATCTCTAATAGAGGGCGTGCAAGGGGCAGCCAAGTGATGATCCTCTTTCATCAATGTCTCTATCCCTGCCCCCCTTACCCTCTCTCTAAAAATCAATAAAAATGTATTTAAAAAAAAATAACGACCCTCTCTTACCTCCGTAAGGTTATGAAGTTCTGCTGCTCACATTTACATCTTAATCCACCCGGAATCTGCTTACGGAGTGACGTAAGAATCGCATTTTCGTTTCCTTCCCACAGGAAAGCGAAGGTCTGAGCGGCATTTATTGGAAAGTCCGTCCTTTCTCCTGAATCACACACCAAGTTCCCAGAAATGCGTGGGTGTTTCTAGGCCAGGGACTGGCACACTCTTCCTATAAAGAGCCAAATAGTAAATATTTGAGGTCTTCTGGGAAGACCTCCTCACCAAGGCTCACCTCTGCCATTGTAGGGCGAAGGCTGCTGAGACTACGGAGGGCGTGGCAGCCCACCTGTTCTAATAGCGTTATCCCGGAGGCAATACCACGCTTCTCAAGAATGTGTCTTTATTGTTGAAAGTCCCCCTTCTTCCCCCATTAACCTCCTTCCCGCTCCCTCCCCCTCCCCAGGCCTTCCCCGCACGATTGTCTGCGTCCACGGGTTATGCATACCACACTGGTGACACATTATAACTCCATCATATGTTTTCATATCCAATAGGAAAATGCCACCTCTTTTCTCTTCCTGTTTAGAATCGTTATGATTATCCTCGGGCTTTAATCCTTCCCAGCAAATTGTAGACGTGATTTGGACAAATGCAGTGAGAGTGTGCATTGGGTTTTTATTGGAACGGCATCGGGTGTCTAGATGATGGCCGAGAACTTCTGAGCTCCGTAGGCCTCTCCTCCAGGCTCCCGTCCACGTCATCTCCCACCGAGTTCTCTCTCATCACCCACGTGGCCTTTGCAGGACAAAGCTCACCACCCTTAGCACAGCCCATAGGACCTTTTTCACCAGGTTTTTGGTTGTTAATATATTTTATTGATTTCAGAGAAGAAGGGAGAGGGAGAGAGAAACATCAACGATGAGAGAGAATCATGGACCAGCTGCCTCCTGCACGCCCCCTAGTGGGGACGGGAGCCCACAACCCGGGAATTGAATGGTCACCCGCTGAGCTATGCTGGCTGGGCCTCACTGGGCTCTTATTTAGCCTCCACCCTTCTCCACCCCCACCCAACACCCGAGGCACCTGATACACAGCCGTGCTAGCAGCTCCTCCATTGCTCCACCCTTTCTCTGCTCAGCGGTGTGTCCACCCCAAATCCTTCCCTGCTTTTACCTGCCAATTTCTCCTCCAGAGTCAGCTCAGGCAACCAGCCCCTCCCCCACCTCCAGGCCTGAGCTCCCGCCGCTGTCCCAGGTGCTGACCTGTAACCACCTGGGGCCCAGGAGCGGGTGGGCTCCGGGAGGGCAGGGTCCCCTCTGATTTGCTTTGAGCGGAGTCCAGGGCGCCCCAGGCTCAGCATGTGGCCGGCACGGGTTAGTGCTGGCTGCATCAGTGGAAGAAGGGAGATGCCGTGACCCTTCAATGGTTCACAGCTGACGCACGCACGTGTGCTTCCGGAGCCGCGAGTCCGGAATGGTCCCTCCTCAGGACCCCAGGGACCTTTCCCTTTTACGGTTCCAGGCTGCAGGAGCGGGGCTGCAGGGGCGGCGAGGGGCTCGCGTGCTGACCCGGCCTTCAAAACGGAGTGCAGGCAGGAGGCTCCTCTCCTTCCTGACCCTGCCTGTGCACAGGAGTGGGAGAGGGGAAGTCAGCACCGGAGACCCCAGCCCGCCCTGCCCGTGGCCTGCAGTGGGACCCCGAGAGTCCCTGTTACTGGCAAAGACAGTGGACCAGCCCACGTGGCACCCGCAGCTCCCACAACGAATGTCTTCCCCCACCTGCTGGGAGGGTGCACCTGAGGCCAGGGCTCCCTGACTTGACCCGCATTTGCCCGAGAACCATCTCCAAGGCGGGGATGTGTAAGACTCGCCCCGGGGATGTCCTCAGGGGGCAGAAGGGTCCTTAGCAGAGGACCTCCCAGAGCAAGAGCGTCTCGCACACACACGCACACGCATGCATACAACACACACACACGTAGTGCACACACATGCTGACGTGTCCCACCAGCAAGGGACAGAACTGGGGCACACCCAGGCCGCCACCCCAGGGCTTTGTGCAGGAGCAGCTGGGCCCCGGTGGATAGCTGTCGTCCCCACATCAGGGAAGTGTGGGGCGCCCCTCCCCGCTCCCGAAGAGCTACCAGATGAAGCCACCTGTGCCGCCGACACTAATATTAAGTATTGATCACCTCGCCCTGGGAGTCCTGAGCCGCCCTCTCTGGCCACTGAGCCTGGCGGCAGCAGCTTCTAAATTGTGCGTGGGGAAGCTTTTTCCCTGAAGGCCCCTCACTCACCCCCGGTCAGTAGCCGGCGGCCGCCTGCTTTGCGCATTGCCAACCCTCCAGGTCCCCGAAGGAGGACGCGGAGAGGACAACCTGGTTCGCGGAGAGGAAAAAGATGACAGCACCGCACTGAGCCGCCCATGCAGGCGGGTCACTATGTGCGTTTTTGAGTCGGACGCTGCGTCAATCAAAGGGACAAGACCAATGGTCCTGGTTTGAAAGGATCAATACTCGCTGAGCACCTGTGTGCCTGACACCCCATTCGCCTGACGGCCCTGCAAAGGGGGTCGCCATGCCCACCTCCCGGGAGATGCCTGACGCTCAGCGAGGGTCCGCAGCAGCTCAGGGTGAGCGGGAGGGCAGAACATTAAACACGGTCTCCAGTAAGAAACAGGTGGAGTCCAAGGTGGCAGCTTGGAGAGTTTGCTTTGTCTTGTTTTTAAAAAATATTGGTATTGATGTCAGAGAGGAAGGGAGAGGGGGAGGGACAGACACATCCATGATGAGAGAGAATCATGGATCAGCTGCCTCCTGCACACCCCACACTGGGGATCGAGCCCACAACCTGGGCCTGTGCCCAGACCGGGAATTGAACTGTGACCTCCTGGTTCCTAGGTCGATGCTCCACCAGGGAGCCCCGCCGGCCGGGCAAATTAATCATTGTTATTACTCCATCAGGACTTCCCTTCCCGGCGGTGCGGAGATAATGACAGGACTTCCTATGAGCCGGCCGCTGTTGTGAGGCGTCCCCCGAGGAAGCGCGGGTCCCCAGGACAAGGCTGCAGCCGAGGCCTCGGCCCTGCGGGACACCGGGAGACAGGCAGTGGCGACGTCGGTGATGCCTTCGCACCCGTGGGCAGCCCCCACCCGGACCCCCACCACTGTGGGCTCTGCTCTCTTTTCACACCAGAGACCATGTCCCCGAAGTATTTACGAGCCAGAGAGTTCCTAGGAGCTGGTGAAAACCGCTCACGACAGGGAGCAGTTCATTGGCAGAGTCCCAGCAACCGGCTCAGTAATGAGCCTCCTCCACGTAAAGGGGTCATCCTTATCCATTTTGTCAGCTCCCCAGAGGGTCCTGCTCGCTTCCCCACCTGGGCGCGGGCCCTGGGCGTGCCCAGCCCCTCCCTGCCCCGGGCACGGTGGGAAGAGGGAGACAGCGGGGCTGACAGACCGGCATCCTCGGAGCTGGAATTTAACATCCAGAACAGAGAGGTGTTAAGGAGACTTGCAACGAACGGTTATACACACCGGGTTTGATTGAGGGAGCTGGCACGTCATGCAAATGAGCCCTTTGTCCCATGGTTCACTGCTATCAGGAGCACTAAATGTGTGCAGCCCCGAGGAGGGAGGGCTAATGGGACGCGTAATAATTGTCGAGTTAAACCTGCAGAGACTTCATCAAGAGGCCGGGAGGAGACCCCGCTCTGCGGCCACAACAGGTGGGGGAGGGGCGCAGGCAGCAGGGGGAGGAGCGGGGAAATTAGGGGGATCGAGGAAACGGCGGTAATAACACGAAGGCCCATTAGGCAGGGGCCTCGCCTCCGCCACGGGATGCCTACCACGCCGGGAACCTGCACAGGAAACCCGCGCCATTCCCGCGGAGACGGGTGGACTCTCCCGCCCTCCAGGCTGCTTCTCAGGCAGCCCCCACACGCCTCCTTCCCTTTATTCAGGCTGAACTTCCTGCACGAACCCACCTGCCCATCACAGAGCACCGACCCCAGAAAGAGCCCATGCCTGGCGCAAAGTGGGGACAGGCAGGACTCCATCCTTAGATAAGTAACTAGTTACTGAGCACCTACTGCGTGTTACTGAGCACCCACTGCGTGCCGGTGGTGAATGGGGCCATGTTCCTGCTGTCACGAGCTGGCAGAGGGGGGTGACACCCGGGGCGGGGTGCCACCACGCAGCAGCAGCGACAGGCCCTGAACCCACGAATGCCTTTCCTGCAGGGGGCCGGCAACTGCCCAGAGGTCATCTGAGAACTCTGACTCCGAGGCTCCAGAGACCCATTCCCTCCTTTTGGTGCCTCTTCGTTCTCAACGCGATCACGACACGCCGGTGCCCACAAGCCAACAATTGGCGTCACTCCGTCATGTTTTCAACCAAGTTCCAATGTTAAAAACCTGGGAGATCCGAATGGAGATTTCCGACGTCTTTCAGAAACGTAACTCCCTACACCAGCGGGTGGCAAACCGTGGCTCGCGAGCCACAGGCGGCTCTTTGGCCCCTCGAGGGTGGCTCTTCCACAAAAGACCACGGCCTGGGTGCGTCTATGTTGAAGAAGTGGCGCTAGAAGAAGCTAAAGTTTAAAAAATGTGGCTCTCCAAAGACATGTCCATCGTTGTGCTGTTGGTACTTGGCTCTGTGGACTGATGAGTTTGCCGACCGCTGCCCTACACTGATGCTGCGGCCGGGGTGACAGCGGCCACGGGGGCTGCCTCCTCCACTCTCTCACTCGCCACAGTCACCACGGCTCCCGCGTGGATGGCAGCCGCCCTGTCCCACTCCCTCGTTCTCCCAGCTTCTGGGGGACTTACTTTTTCTGCCCTGGCTGCATGGCCGCGTGCACGGGGGCTGGGCCGTGCCAGCTCAGGCTCCCGCGGAAAAGCCTCTGACCAGGTACAATGCGGGGTGTCACTTGGTTACGACCTCACAGCAATCAGCCACGGGGAGGGCGCACGTCTGTCTCCTCTGCGGGGCAACAACCACACACACAATCACCCGAGGCCACCTCCCCTGCCCTCCAGCCAGGTGGCTCCTCAGTGGTGTCCCGCGTGCTTCTCATGGGGCCAGAGCAGGCCCTGGGTCTGCGCGGCGGCTGAAGGTCCAGGAGGCCAGAACGAACGCCCACAGGGCGGTTTAAGAGGAAAACGATTCCAGACCTGTGGAGGCAAAGCGACCCTCCGCACTCCACTCGCTCACGTGACATCAAGTGACCATGTTGCCTCTTTTCCCTCCGGGGATGGTGATGCCGTTTCAGAGCGGACCCACCAAGTGTGGCAGTGCTGGGGGGGAGGGGGGAGCAGTGACCGGTGTGAGTCTAAAGTCAGCTTTCACCACTCTGCCCAGACCTCCGCCCCACCCCCCCACCCCGCCCCCAGGGCACCTAGTTTCCCCAGGATCGGTGTCCTAGGAGGACGGGCAGTGAACTTAAAACTCCAATGGCATCGTCACACAAATGGCTAATCATCGTCTTTTAAACTAATGTTTCAAATTCAGCCGAGCCAGTGTGGCTCCTCAGTAATTGAGCGTTGACCTATGAACCAGGAGGTCATGGTTCAATTCCCGGTCAGGGCACATGCCTGGGGTTCGGGTTTGATCACTGGGGTGGGGGGGGGGGAGGGGAGGGAGGGGGCAGGGGAGAAGGCATGCAGGAGGCAGCCAATCATTGCAGATTCTCTCTCATCATTGATGTTTCTCTCTCTCTCCCTTCCTTTCTGAAATCAATAAAAATGTGTTGAAAAGTAAAATGTTTCAAATTCAAACAACTTTGGGAAGTAAACTTTGCAAAAAACTTTGTGATGAGCGGAAGTGAACAGCTTCCTGTACGAGCAAACACCAGAGCCTTCCCAGCACTCAGGGTCAGCGGCACGGCTTGTGGGGCCTGGTGCCACACGAGAGCGCGGTGAACTGCAAGGAAACCACCGAGGGCGAAGCGCCGGGCTCAGAGCCTCTGGGGAGGAGCCTTGTGACCCGCCCCGCATGCCGTGCCGACATCCCTGTGACTCCCCCGAAAGGAGAACGGAGGTCACCATAGGTCCTCATGAATCCAACCCTGGAATTACAGTCCCGTAAAACACACAGGGAAATCCTACTTTAAGCCACATTCTCACCCTCCTCTTACCCCCAAGCTCCAAGACACGGGGAGAGAGAAGGACTTCAGGACCTTACATGGAACCCTTGACAACCACACATAGAAAGAGAAGCCACTCTGTCCGCTGGGTCTTTTTCATCTGTTAGGTCAGCTCCAGTGTTTGTATTTGGAGATTTGGGGAGGGGGTGGGGGGAGCGGGGAACAGGTCCACCAGTAGTTTCTGCTTATCCCTTATTTTGCCTCATTCTTTTGAACAGAGCCCAACATCTGTGACCCGCAAAAATAAATTCCTGGCAATAGCAGCAGGCAATCTACAGTGATGGATGAATAGAACAAAAACAGTACACTTTGGCCAGGGATGGCGCACAATTCTGTACTTAGAAAGCCAGCATTGCTGAAGAGCCGCCTGTTCTAAAGCCTCCTGCTTTTGTCTGCTTCCTGGGGGGCCCCATGATACTGCTAGGGAAATGGCCTTCCTGGTCTCCCCTTTCGGGTTAAGTATGGTTGGGGGGGAGTTTGGGGGTAGGTGGTGGGGAACCCCCACTCCCCGTAGGGCCCTGCTCATGGAGGCCCAGGCCCAGTGAGTCGCATAAGGCTGGCTCAGGTCAGCACCCCGGACAGCTCCCACCTCGGGTTGTAGGCTGAGGATGCTGATCCCCGCATGCCCTCGTGTCAGCACCCCGGACAGCTCCTGAATGGGCTGGAGGCAGTCAGAGGATGCCAGCCCCAGCGCGCCCCGTGCCAGCACTCTGGACAGTTCCCCACTTGTTTTGGGGGCGGGAGAAGATGCTGGTCCGGTGTGTCCTGGTATCAGAACCCTGGACAGCTCCTGCCTTGGGTTAGAGGCCGTGAGAGGATGCTAATCCCAGCATGCCCCTGGGCCAACAGAGCCAGAGCCTGCAAGCTGGACCACAGGGGTCCCCTGATTAAGGGCACAGTCAGAAGGAAAGGAGCAGCCAGGCTCAGGCAGAGGTCCTTCCTCAGCCAAAGCGCCACTCAGCGGGACCTCCCTCCAGCCAGCATCCTTACCAGGATACACACGGTTACCACCTGCCAAGCACCCGCTACACACCAGGCACTGTGCACACATTACATTCCTCAATGCCCTCCCAGTCAGCATCACCGTTATTCTCATTAGTCTCACTCCGAACAAGGAAAGCAGAGCTCAGAGTGGCTCAGGGACCTGCCCGCAGTCACACAGCACGGAAAGAGGCAGACTTGTCCCGAACGTATGTGCTGGAAAATGCCTCACCTTTGTCTGTCATGAATGGCTACCTGGGCTTTCTCAGCTCCTGGATCTTCCCTCTGGAGGCCCGCAGAGAGATGTTTGGGGGAGGAGGGGAGGTAGAGAGAATGAGAGAACATCAGAGAATGTGTACCCCGAAGATCCTTCCCCTTTACCTTCAATGCATGGCAAATTGTACCAGTGTGTGTGTGTGTGTGTGGGGGGGGAAACCCCCAGAATAACAGCATTTAAAAATGCATGAAAGCGCCCGAGTTTGCACGGGTCGGGGGAGGGGGGGTTACCTGCTCCCGTGCCTGGGGCCCACACTGGGGACGAACGAGGGTGGCAGGGGAGAGGACTGAAGTAGCTGGGACAGGGGTCAAGTTCGCTCCTTTACTTGCTAGTCAGACGGCTGTGTACGTCGCCACCTATCACACCACCTGCAGGGTGTCATCTCGGACTAAAGGCGAGTCCTTCGTAGCAGATCCGTTTTGCACTCTTCCCCTAAGCACGGCTGCCCTGCTTGGCTGGTTTCCAGCGGTGAGTGCACCGGTCCCCGGCTGACGTCTGGGAGCCACTGACCCTTCTTCTACCCACGAGGAAGCGTGTCTTTAAAAAATAAATAAAATGTGGAACCACGATCCATTCTCTTAGGTGTTGATTGCCAGGCATGTGACTGCTCCCCGTGACCAGACCCCTGAGCAGCCCCGGGTCCATCCATCCAGGCACCTGGCTCGGCCAACCCGTGGCCCGGATGCCATGAGAAGAGCATGCAGGCTCCCAGGCCATTTTCTCAGGAGGCCACTCGGCAACCTTTTCTGCTCCTAACGACTGTGATGGCAAGCAGCAAACTGGTCATTGCAGCATCTCAGAACAGACGTATTTAGGGGATTAGTGACCAGAGGAAAGTTAGGTTTAAGTCACATCACCAGCTGGCCGCCATCCGTGCATTCGGGTCTGGTTGTAGTTGTCTCTGAAGGGAAGAAGCAGAGGACTCGTGAGTGGAGGGGGCTGGAGGGCCCCTCTCCCGCTCTCTCTCTCTCATTAGATGTGGGTCCCTTCCAGCTCTGGATAATACGAGGGCAGCGGGGAGGGGCGGTGTGCACGGACCAAGGTGGAGTCGTGTCTTGCTTGGCAGTGAGAGGCTGAAGTCATCGCAGGAGGTGAAAACCGTCAAAATGACCTTGGAAAACTCCCGGCAGACGCCGGAGTTGATTCTGCTTCCGCGGTGCAGCACCAGACCCTGGGCTGTGTGTGGACGTCATTCCATAGCAAACAGAGTCAAACGCAGTCCTCCCTGCTGGGCGAGTGCAATGGGACGGGTCAAAGGGAGGGAGTGTCCCTCTCCCCAGGTGGGCCGCTGGGCGCCCGTGCTGGGGGAGGCGGGCAGAATTTCTCACTCCGTAGGCTGCCCCTTTCTCCCGCTCTCCTCCCACCCCGTGCCCTGGGCTGTTACAACCGCCTCCCAGCCGGTCTCCAGGCCTCCTGTCCAACCCCCCGCCCACTCACCCGGGAGGAATGAACGTCACCAGCCCGACAGTCCAGGTTGGCAACGTTTTCCTAAAACAGGGCTCTGAGCGTGGATGTCACGTGTCCATCTCATCCCAGTGCTGAAACGGGCCTCCTGCCTGGGCACAGGATGGAGTCCCAGCCCCTTAGCTCAGGGCACAATCTCCTGCAAGACTTGCCCCACCCCCTCCACACCTTTCCTGGTCACAAACCACGTCACTCTCCCTTCTCCAACCCCTGAGCACCCTGCCCCTCTGTTCCCTCGTTCATGCTGTTCCATGAGGTGTGGTACACCCTCCCACTGCAGGTCCCTCTCCTCCACTGCAGGTGAGCTCCTGCCCAAGGGCTGTTCCTTGTATATTAGTGCCTCTGTCCTCAGGGCTCGGCACCCAGCAGGCCGTTCCCTCCGCTAAAGCACCCTCCCCCCTTCTTTCGCTTCTGAAAGCATCTGCAAAGGGAAGATCCACGCTGGGGCGTCTTGAGAGATCCCCTCACGTCCTCTCTGATCTGGCTCCCGGCCGCTTCAGGGATGACGCCCCACGGGTCACAGCTGCAGCCAGTCAAGCAGGGGTCCTCCAACCGCTCCGCCGGGTGACAGGTGGCCGTGGGCTGCCACTGGGGAGCCGTCGGTCAGGGCCCCCACTGCAGCCCCAGCGTGGAAGCTGATGACGTGGGTTCTCCGGCTCACAGCTTGTTTTGAAATCCGACGTGTGGACGCATGGCTCAGGAAGAGCCCCTCCTGTTCATTTGGAAGCAGGGCATAGAGGGGCCCCAAAGTCGGCCCACATGCAGGCAGGAAAGCAGGAAGGGCGTTTGACTTTTAAAAGGTTTTTAAAAATATTTTTATTGACTTCAGAGAGGAAGCGAGAGGGAGAGGGAGAGAGGGAAGCATCAATGATGAGAATCACGGATCGACTTCTTCCTGCACGCCCCCCCACTGGGATGCAGCCCCCAGCCCGGGCATGTGCTCTGACGGGGAATTGAGCCGTGACCTCCTGGGTCATGGGTCAACGCCCAACCACTGAGCCACACTGGCTGGGCCCCAAGTCAATGTTTTGGCGGAGGACAGACCTGAAGTGGAGAGGAAAGACTTCGTGGCCTCGGGAACCGGGTTCCTGTGCGCGTGACAATGGACACCCATCACCAGCCGACTCGAGTGAGACTCCGTGGCTTTGAGGGCTGACCCACCCAGGGGCCCTGACAAGGGTTCGTGGGAAGCTCAGTCACAGCCGTGTGTGTCACTGATAGTCAGAGAGTGCCCTCTGATGACTGAGTTTTCAGCAATTCTCCTTCCTGCGCTTGGGCACGGAGCCTTGGCGCCAACAGCAAGCATTTGTGGCCTCAAATGGAGTAGAGACACACACACAGCGCAACCCTCCCTCTTTGCTGCCCTCGCCAAGGAGTCAAGAACTCGCCGCCCCTCTGGTCGTCAGAGCCCAGGCTGGCAGGGCCCCGGGTTCCCACGGAGCCACCTTCTTGCAGACCCTGGACCTGGGCTGGCGACAGAGCCTCCACCTGCCTCTGGCCTCAGAGAGATGCCAGGGGGACGGGTGCGAAGGTCTTGGGAAAGTCAGACGCCGTCATCATTCATTCCCTGATGCTCGCCGGGGATGGGAGCTGCTGGCGAAACCATGGAGGAGGTTTCACTCCAAAGAGATAAACACGCGTCCTCCGGGCGGATGGCAGGGCAGCTCCGGCTGCTAGCGGGGGTCCCTCGCTGTGGCGGTGAGCGCAGCACGGGGAGGGGGGCGAGGTGACGACTCACCGCCAGGAGCAACCTGGAACTTTGGCCACGGTCTGCAGCCGGCCCCTGTGAGCCCACGCCGACACCTTAATGAAGCCACGTTTGTGGGTCTGATGCCACTGGCGAGGCGGACGCGCGTCTCTCCGCCTCCCGTGTTTAATATTTGACCTGGCAAGTGGGTTGTGGAAGGAAGAGTCCGAGGCTGATTGGCTCCTGTTTGACTGGTGTATCGCTTACCCGCGCAGGGGCCAGGAAATGGCACCGGACCCTTGGGGAGCTTTCGGATGGCATTCCTTCAAGCAGCCCGTGGCTCTGAGCCTCCTTCCCACCGCCTGGGAGGCCTCAGGCTCTCCAGGGCATGGCGGCCGCCCTGCCTTCATTACAGCGGCCTGTCCCTCACTGCGGCCTCACGCTGGGCAGCCCCCCCAGCCACGTCTCAGCAAGGGAGCTGCAGACCCCCAAGGGCACGAGAGGTCAGGAGAACGGTGCCCCCTCGAGCTGCTTCTTCCTTGCTCCCGAGAAAAGGCCGCGAGGAACTGGTTGGCCAGGGACTTCGTAACAGGCTCAGGGGCGCGTGTGTAACTTCACGGCAGCGCTGGGCTCACCTTTCGCGGCCACGCGGGCACAGGACCGCTGCACCCTGACAGAGTGGAAACGGAGGAGCCCTCTCCGGGCTGTGACGGCGGCCAGGCCCCGGCCAGGCGCGGCCGGTGTGCGGGGGAAGCAGCAGCCACGACGCGTGGTCGGAGGAACGCGAGCGCAGCGCTGGGTGGGGAGCTGGAATGGGAGGCAGGCGGGGCTGGCCCCCCGAGGACCTGGCCAGTTTCCATTCCCGTGAAGCACCGACGGGAGGTCCCAGATCCGTCAGGACCTTTGGTAGCAAACGACCGAGGCCTAGCTCAACCGGCTCAGACAGAAATGGGGGCAGGTTAGGCGCTTCTGCAGAAACACGAGGCTCCGCTCAGCTCCAGGGCGGCCAGACCCCGAGCTGGTGAGGTGGGACCCACCGCTGTCCCTCTCTGAGCTCCCCTGGCTGACTCCCTTCTCTGGAGCAGCCCAAGCCAGTGTGCTCGGTGGTTAAAGGTCGGCCTGCGCACCTAAGGGTCACGGATTGCATTCCCCGTCGAGGGTGTGCACCTCGGCTGCAGGTTCAGTCCATGCCTCTCTCCTCCCGCTCTTCTTCCCCCCGCTCCACTTCCTCTAAGAATAAACGGAAAAAGAAGGGTGCACCGAGCACTGCCTGCCTCCAGGAGAGCGCCCTGGGGCATGTCACGCCGAGGACTGTGTCCCGTGCAGAGAGAAGGGGCCCGGAGACCACCGAGTGCCCGGCAGACACTCAGACGCCAACTCACAAGCCCCCTGGGAGCCGCCGCCGCGCCTTAACGATTAATCAGAGCCCGGAGGATACATGCCAGGCTCCAGCTCTGGGCGGGGTCCTCACTCTCCTAAAACACTGTTTTCAACGTAACCGTAAAAACCGTAACTGCTGCCAACGGGAGGCAACCTAGCGCTGTCTTCCTGGAGGCGGGGGGGGGGGGGGGGAGGGCATCCTTCAGGCCTCCAGCCTGGCGCCTGCTGCTCCGCTGATAGCAGCCTGGCCCTCCCTCCTCTCTCCAAGCGGCTCCTGGCAGGCGCCCATCGGAAATGCCGCCCGTGCAGCAGTCACGCTGGGCACCCCGCCCCTGCCACTCATTACCCGACCTTGAGCACGCCCGTCTTTCCCTGGGCTCGGTGCCGTGGTTTGATGAATGGGGCACCGGCCCAGACAACTTCCAGGTTCCCAGAGATCCGTGGGCCTGTGGCTCCCTCCCCAACCTCCCATAGCTCCGAGGGGGTGGACACACCTGCACCCAGCATCCCAGCCCGGGCTGGCCTTTCCGAATCCCTTGACCTTGGCATGACCTTGGCAGGTCCCTGTAGCTGGGCTGTCCTTTGCTGCCCACGGCTCCCCCTGGGGCTCAGGGCCTCCTGGGTCCAGGTTGGGGCCTGAAAGGAGAAGGGGTAACAGGGAAGACAGAGGCGCACAGAGCCGAAGGCGGTCTTTCCTCTTCCCCATTGGCTGCTGGTTTGTAAACATACCCACACACGCTTCGACTTCCTGCCTTCAAAAGGTGAAGTCTGCCCCCCGCCCCCGACCGTGGGCTGTGCTGAATGACTCTGCCCGATGCCCGCAGCCTCGTCCGAGAAGGGCAGCCTCTGCTGGGGCCTCGGTCTCTCTTGGGTCACGTGCGCTGAGGGAGGGAAGCCAGGCTCCGGGTCAGGACTCAGCAGAGGGGCGGCTGGAGCCACGTGGGAGGAACTGCCGCCTCCACCAACTCCTGACCCAGTGACCAGCCCCCTTAGATGCCTTCAGCATCAGCCACCTCCTGGAACCCCAAGCCAGAGCCACAGGCCAAGCCACGCTGAATTCTCCACCCACACCAACTCCGAGGAGAACCAACGTTTACTGTTGTCTTGAGCCGCGAAGGTTGGGGTGCTTTGTCGCGCGGCGACAGGTAACCAGCACAGCCCGAGTCCCTTGCAGCTATGTTCCTGCCACTCATTCTAGGTGCAGAGCCAACGGGAGCCCTGCTGTGGGGCAGAGCTGGCAGGATTCCCACCGGACGAGGCTTGGCTGCCGGGCTGCCCTGTGACCTCCTGTCTTCCCAGGGCAGTGACCCAGAATTAGTCCCTGCAGCCCAGGCGCAGTCCCCGTCCCCGGCCTTTAGCTCAGCAGGGTGTGGGGGGTCCGGGGGCCACCAATGTCCAGGACTCAGGGTCACTCCAGCGAGGGAGGGCACGGCTGAGTGGAGACGCCCCTGTCACCAGGTCCACCAATACCGACACCGAAGCGTCCCCACGCATCCGATGCGAACAGATTTCCCTCCAGCCCGGGGCCGGGACCCGAGCTTCCTCGGCTCCAAGAGCCACAGCAGGATGCGCTAGTCGCCAGGGTGTTGCCGATATGGCCATGGCTTCCCCGAGGCACTTCTGGGCCAAGGTGTGTGCACTGTGCCATTCCCTCCTGACACGGCGCTGGTGCCAGGAGCTCAGGGAGAGAGAGGGATCACATTCGTGCTGAGCCCTGGCCCCCGGCCAAGCGCGCTGGAGGCCGCCCAGCCTCTCGTCCTCACGGACGACGGCAGATCCATCATCTGGGCAGCAGGCACGGAGTCCCGCCGGCGCTGCCAGGGATGCCAGCCAGTACCTGACATGCCCTGTCGGGGCTCCCGTTACAGGGGACAGACGCCCGGTCAATCGCTTCAGCAAACACTGTCTGGCCAGCTCCTGTGTGGGGGCCCAGGAGTGGGAGCCATCGGGACCAGGACGAGAACGGGGCTGGTGCCTGCAGGAGCCCCGCCGTGCAGAGTGGGCACAGGGGGCATCCTGGCCAGGACGGCCCACGCTGGCGTGTTCCGGGCGTCGTCAGCTCGCTGCTGTTGAGTGAAGCCGCAGAGGTTTGGATGGTTTGTTACAGCGAATGGCCCAGCTGTGGAAGCCCGACGCCCAGAGCAGCTGCGTGCCCAGAACAATGAGCAGGTCCCAACAGCTCCTCCCTGCACAGGGCATCCTGGTTCCAGCCATGGCCTGGCCCCGGGTCTCATCAAAAATCCAGAAAGGATTGGGGGGAAAATCAGAAATTTTATTCAAACCGTTATTTCCAAAAGCAGCCAACCTCTCTCAAGTTTCAGCCTAATGAGGTTTCAAATGGCAGTCCCCGCCCTGCACACACACTGAAAACTGTTTATAATCCAGGCACCAGCAGCTCAGGCTCAGGACACTCCTGGGCCCGGCAGTACTGGCCTCCGCCTGCCCGGGCTGCGGAGGCGAGGCCGCCAACCTGTCTAGGAGGGAGGAGGCAGTGATGAATGAATGTCCTCCTGCACTATTATGGGCTTCCTGGCCCCACAACCCGACCGCCCGGCGGCTGGCGCCTGACAGATGACCTAGCACCAGAGCACCAGGCCCTCTCCCTGGGTCGGCGTCTGCCGGGTGGGCGTGGCGATCACGGGACCCGGGGAGAGGAGGAGCACACGCAGCGGCATCCTGGTGACGTGAAAACACACCGGAGTGGTCTGTCTTCAGTCAACGGTCCCTGGGCTGGGCGGCATCTCATCCAGCCAGCAGAGATGCTCGCCCTCCTCCAAGGTGGAAGGCTTTTACAGAAGGGAGGGTGGGACAAGGAGGCATCAGCAAGGAAAAATGGAAGGTCATTGGAGGAAAGTAAGCGTTCCGGTGAGAAGGGCTTCTCATTGGCTGAGCTGAGGTGTTTCCATTGGCTGGCTTGTTGCTGAGCCAGGGAAAAGTCTTCCTTCCTCCTGCTGGGGTGGCCAAGTGCTTGCACTTCCTCTTTAGAAGCTCAGGGTACTCCTCTTCCTGTTGGAGTCTGTAAACCCAATTAACTGATGGTGGCTTCCTGCTCAGGGATAATTGATGACCGGGCATAGAGCCCAGAGCGCCCCCTACAGGCCTTCGCACACCTCATCCAGCAGCGCTCAGGGACAATCCTGGAAAAAGAATTCCACTGACAAACTCCCTCCCTCCAGGGGCTGAGATGCAGGGAGCAGGTGGGGAGGGAGGGAGGAAGTGCCTGGGGTGGGGGAAGGGTGCTCAGCGGAGAGGCCCGGGAGCCTCCCTGAGTGTGAAGCCCACCACGCCCCGTGCAGGCAGGAGAGCTGTGGGTGAGAAAGTGCTGAGGAGCCCACGGGACCCCCTGCAGGAGAGAACCCCGCGTGCAGGGCGCAATGCAGACCCTCTCAGTGACTTAAGGTCCTTTTCTTCTTTGCTCTCTCTCTCTTTTTTTACATATTTTTATTGATTTCGGAGAGGAAGGGAGAGGGAGAGAGAGAGAAACATTAATGATGAGAGAGAATCATGGATCGGCTGCCTCCTGCACGCTCCCCACTGGGGACTGAGCCTGCAACCCGGGCGTGTGCCCTGACTGGAATGGAACCCGGGACCCTTCAGCCCGCAGGCCGACGCTCTATCCACTGAGCCACACCAGCCAGGGCTCTTCCTTGTTCTTTAAGAGAAAGGGAAGGAGGAAGGGAAGCGGAGAGGGAGGGGAGGAGGCAGGGACTGGACTGAAGGAACCTCCAGGTGGACAGAGACCAGCTCTGCGGGCCCTGCTGGTCTCAGACACAGCAACCTCTGCATTCGGGACGCTGTCAGGTCTGCCCCCCTCCCTGGGGCCCGTCAGTCCCAGGGGAGAGGGGCTGAGGCCACCGGGAGCCTCCCTGGGAGGGCTCGTGCTGGAGACACCAGGCATGAATTCTGCGCCCACAGCACAGGTATCGGCACCTGCTCGGCCTCTACTGGAAAATTGCTTTTCCTCGTCTATTGATCGCCGGGCCTGAGGTGCTGCTTCTCGGATGGAATGGGACCATCCGTCAGAGCGAGGAGACGCCCGGCTCTCGTCTGCCCAGAGATGCCAGGGCCCTGGAACTTTCCCTGCGAGGCAGGGCGGTGAGGTACTGTCGCGGCGATTCCTTGGGGAGGGCTGTTCTTAGAAGTGGGGTGTGTGATCTCCCCCAAATGCCAGCTTTCTAGAACCCTTGCAAAGCATGAACAGAGCAGAGGGGTTGGTTAAAGTCGGACTCTGTGGTTGCTGGGAAGGGCCGAGAAGACTCCAGGGTGTCTGTGCAGGACCGACAGCCAACGCCCGGCCAGAGGAGGGCCGGAGCGGCCAGCGGTCTGGAGCAAGGCCCTCCTTCCCCGTCCTCCACGGAGCTGTGCGCGTCCCCCAACACCAGCCGGCTTCCCCAGGCCGGACCCTGAGACTCGGGACTCAGAGCCAAACCACAATCTGAGTCCATGCCCTAGCTCCCCCCCAGGCCCCCACCCCCACATAGCAAATCCTGTCTCCAGAGACATCAGAGAGGAGGGGGAGGGCTGTGCTTCTCACACTGGAAGAGGAGGCAGAAGGAGGGGAGGCAGCGATGGGCCAGGTGAGAGATGGAGGCTGAGGAGAGGGACCGGGAAGAGAGACAGGAGCAGGCAGAGAAGGACGTGGGCGTCCATCCCCAGGAATCCTCCAGATTGTCCCTGAACCCCAGACCCAGATGCTCTGCACGAGCCTCACCTGCCTGAGCACAGAGACCTGAACCACCCCCCCACCCCCGGTCCTGGGCAGTGCCAGACACACACACACACACACACACACACACACACACGCACACAAACACACACACCCGTCCTGGGCGGTGGCGGGCACTCCCCCCGCTCCCAGTCCTGGATGGCGGCGGTCACAGCCTGGGTCAGGGCTGCTGCCTGGGGAGGGTGCGGGGTGGGTGTGCTGTGAGGTCACGGAGCAGCTCTGGGCACCCATCGCATATGGCACAGGCCGTTCCAGCTGGACCTTCTGGGACGCCCCCGTGTGTGGCCGAGGTCTGGATGGTCTCCTGGCCACGGGACAAGGCAGCTTCCAGGCAGGGCACAGTGCTCTGCGCGGCGACGCGCCCACGGAGCCCCACCAGAATCCAGGGCATGGGCCTGCTGCACCGACCTGCCAGGGGGCAGGAGGTCAGGGCTAGGGTGGGCCCATCTGCTCCATCGCCTTCCCACTCGGCATATGCCTGGCAAACGGTCCTCGGCCACGTTCCTGGATTACAAGCCAGAGAGAGCGAACTCTGGACTCACAAGCTGGAGCACAGATCCCTAATGAAGCGCATTCAGGGAGCAGAGCATATTGGAGCGCACCTGTCGGCCCTCCTTCCTCTCAGCCACTGCAGGGAGGGCGGGGGGCGGGGACACAGCCCACTTGGCAGGCAGCCCCCACCCCTTCCCAGCGTTTCCATCTCTGCACGGCCTCGCTGTTTGGTCTGATAACCACCAAATCCATCCCCAGCCCGTTCCCCAGCCTCTTCCCCACCCCTCCCCCAGCAGGCATCTGTGTCTTGTCCGTTTCCTTTGGCGCAGCCCCTGCCGACGCCAGGCTTGCCTCCTCTGGGGGGCCCCTTCATCCCAGGCCGGAGAGGAAGGCTGCCCCCTCCCAGCGCCTCCCATCAAAGCCACGAGCCACAGCCGCCTTGCACCGAGGTGGGGGAGGGGGCTGGCCACTGCCCAGTGCTCCGGGAAGAGGGACACGCAGAGCCAGGAGGCCGTGGGCTCGGCTTCCAATCCCACCTGTTGCCAGGGCCTCCCCATCCGTACCCATAGGTCTGGGCGCCAAGCTCTGTGTTCAGGGTGCAGGTCACCCTGGAGCCCCTGTCTGCCTCTTCACAGGTCCGGCTCCAACGATGAAACGAGAACTTGGGGTGTGACCTTGCCCACGGCAGCCAGCGGGCCGCCCTCCTGGGGGTCAGCCAAGGGCACCCACCCTCAGCAGACCTGAGAGTCCTCAGGGGAGAGCACGATGCCCAGACCAGAACCCGGTGACCGGTCACCTCCCCGCCCGCCTCTCCAGCCCCACCTTGCACCCTCGCCAGAGCTCCCTCGGCTCCCAAGTCAACACCCCGACAGAACTTACAGGCCCCAGGGGCCAGTCGTCCCTCCCTGGACTTCATACAAGCCACCCTCTCTTCTGGAAGCACTGGCCCCTCCTCCCTGCCTGGCCACGCCCCCCTCGGGCCTGTGCTGGAGTGTGAGCCCCCACCCTCCCCCAGGCCCTGGGCCTTCCTTCCCACCCACACCCTGGTGTCTGCCTGTCTGGCCAGCTGGCCTGTGGGCTCCATGGGGGCAGGGACCTCAGCTGTCCCCTGACCAGCACCCCAGCACCCAGCCCCGAGCCCAGCCTGGGATGAACGCTCTGCTTCTATCCCTAGAACGTGAGTGAGTGTAAATTAACGTCGGCCCCACACACCTGGACCTTCCTCACAACCAGACCCCAGCGAACACAGCGCCCCAGGTGGGGCCTCCTGCTCCCCAGGGCAGTGCCTGTGGCACCGCAAGGCCGCCAGGAGGCACCTTACACCCCACCGTCTCCATCACTCTGCTCCCCCCTTTCACACACATTCAAATGTTTCATTTCTGTTTTGGGAGCAATTAGCCCAACATACGGTCTAATCACATTTTCCCTTCTGATGAGAAATACATCAAAAGCTTGGAAAATGGTGACTGACGAAGCTCCATCCTGCCTCTTCCTCTCCCTCTTGCTTAAAGAGCGCCTTTTCTGAACATGAGCGCATCACAGATGAGAAGGCGCGTCGCACGCGGCCATCTGGCTGAACCCCGCCATCGCACTCAGGGGAAACCGAGGCCCAGAGGCGAGAGCCAGTCCAAGGTCCCCTGCATCGAAGCTCACCCCGCGGCCTTCGCCTCTCCCTCCTCAGTGACCTCCCAAGGACAGAACTCGGGCCTCCCGGACCCTTTGGGGACCGACACCCCAGAACTCTGCTGCCTTCTGGTTCTGAGGCCTCACATCCGGGCGGGGGCCGTGTGGAGCGCAGGCAGGGGCCACTGTGCGGAGGCCACATCAAGATGCTGGGCCCACGTGACGAAGGTGTGGCTGTGACACCGAGGGGCAGGCTCCAGGCGGATCCGGCACAAGGGACGAGGCAAGGGCCTGAGGGAGAGGACATGCAGGGAGGGCAGGGAGGCCTGGCCCACCTGGAGGCGGGCCCTGCTTTCTCGGGCTGCGAGGCCCCTCCAAGTGGCCCGTCTGCCGTCTTCGTGGGCACTGGAGGTCAGTTGGGCAATCCACAGGCAGGACCCTATCACCCCCAGAAGCCACAGGCTGAGCCTCCAACTGACAGGACACGGCCCAGCACACGGCCAGCTGGGGACCACGGCCCGTTAGCTTCTAATTAAGAGAAAAGACATGCCCTGACTTTCCTCCGAGTCGTCCATCCCGAGGCTCTGACCGGTGGCGACCTCGACCATCCAGATGCTCGCAGGCCCACAGGAGAGCCTGCCTGGCCCAGGGCAGGTGGGTGTCTGTGCTGATGGCTGGCAGAAGGGGCCCTGGACCCCGCAAGTAAACACATGGCGGGTGGCCGAGTGGGCGGGAGTCAGGGGGTCCCTGCTGCTACAAGGTGGCGGTCGGCCCATCTGTCCAGTTCGATGCTGCCAGCCCTGCGAGCCCTCAGACAGCCCCTGGCCATGGAGCACACAGAGGAGAGGAGCACCGTCCATGCTCGGGGCCTGTGGAGCATGCGCCGGGGCGGGGGAGACGCCTGGGGGAATCTGGAAGGCTTCCAAGAGGAGGTGACACCTGACGTCCGGGCCCTGAAGGATGAGTAGGAGTTTGCCTCCAAGGCAGGAAGGGAAACATTCCAGACAGAAGGAGCAACCTTGTCCAGAGTCACAGAGCTGGGAGCCGTCAACCCAGGTCTCTCCGAGGGCCAGGCCGGTGCCCTGCCACCTGCAAGACGTCACAGGGAGCAGAGGGACCTCTGGGCCCGACTACGTGGCCTGGGTGTCTCAGTGCCCTGGACCAGCCGTGTGTGCCACGTCTCGAGTTGTGACCGCGGCCACGGCAGCCCTCCGGGTGCGGAGCCACAAGAAGAGGTGGACGCCTGTATGAACGCGAGCACATCACAGATGGAAGGCTTGTCGTGGCCACCTGGCTGAACCCCGCGCTCAGGGGAAACCGAGGCCCCTGAGCAAAGAGCCGGCCCGAGGTCCCCTGCGTAGAATCTAGACCCCGTGGGCTTCGGAGGCCAGCCTTCGTGCCCGCCCTGCCGTGCCCTCTCCCTCGGGCCCTTGCCGCGCGCCTTGTGCCGAACCCCGCCTGGAGCCCGCCCCTCGGTCTCCCACAGCCACACCTTCCTCACATGGGCCCAGCATGTTGATGTGGCCTCCGCGCAGTGGCTCCACCCAGACCCCCACCCGGGATGTGCGTCTGTGGAACCCAAAGACATCAGCGTTCTGGGGTGTCGGTCCGAAAGGGCGCAGGAGAACCGCATCCAGCCCTCGAGAGGTCACTGAGAAGGAAGAAGACGTGAACGGTGGGGGGAGGGGTGGGGTGGGGGGGGAGGCCTTGCAGGTGCACAGTGGCCAAGCGCACCCATGCAGGCGCTCGGCGACGGTGCGCCGCGTCTGCTTACCAGCTGAGACAGCAGGGGGACGGCGAGCCGGGCAGCCCGCACACGGAGCCCGCGGAGATGTGAGCCAGGAGAGAGGGCCCACGCCAGGAAAACAGAGCTCCCGTTAGCGAAATGCCTCCCTCCTCGGAGAGCGCTCCGGGGGCCCCTGTGTCGTGGCGATGCAGGGTGAGCGTTCTGCGGACCGCCGTGCCGCCGCGCATGCTGAGTAGCAGCAGGAAAATGCCTTCGGATTTGGAAACTCGGCTGCGGTCACAGATGGCGCCTGAACGCGCATGCATTTGGGTGCTGCGCGAGCAGATGGAAACGCCAAGGAAAAAATAAAGCTCCAGCGTTCATCCGCCAGACCACTGGCGGGCTGGAGCCGGGGAGCTTGTCGCCGGGCGGGGGGCCTTGGCCTTCCGGTCTGTGGGTCGGGGCAGGACACGGTCAGTTGAGCTGTGTGTGACTCCTGGCTCTGCCGTGTGCTGCTGGGGCACCGTGGGCACGAGACTTAGCCTCTCTGAGTTCCCCTGTGAGGTGCCGTCCTTGCCGCCGAGGGCCAGGAGCTGTCCACCGACCTGGTGCTGAGGATGGTCAGCATTCCCACCGACAGGGAAGCCACGGCGCCGGCCCACGGCAGGCGAGGTGGCCCCGGCGACAGGGCTGGCACTGTGGTCTGTGGGACAGTTGAGTTGGAAGTCCTGGTCCTCCACAGCGAGGTGGGCACCTCAGAGCGGGCGCTCAGAGAGGTGACGCCACATGCCCACGTGCCCCCAGCAGCACACGGCCGTCACGAGGACCCCTCCCAGGATTGCTGTGAGAACTGGACCACGTGACAGAGGCGGAGGTCGCCTCCATGCCTGACGCAGGGGGAGGGCCCGGTAAACGCCAGCACCTCCCGCCGGGTGTGGGAGGGGCTTATTTGCCAGATAAAATGCGAGGCAGCTGGACCGGAGGCTAAAGCACCAAGGAAGACACCATGGTCTACCCCGCAGGAGAGGCTGGGGGGAGGGGGAGGGAGAGGCTGGGGAGAGGCAGAGGCTGGGGGGAGGGAGAGGCTGGGGGGAGGGAGAGGGAGAGGCTGGGGGTCTTTGCCGTGAGCATTTTGTGACGATCAACGCCGACCTACCCCTGTCAGCAACCTCACACTCCAAACCAACATCCTTGCCTGGCCAAGTCAGGAGGGGGAGGCTCTCGCTGCGAGTCCAGAAATGCAATTCAAACTTCAGGCGCTGGGGACTCAGCGGCAAGGAGCTCCCTGTCCCGCAGACCACGGCGCCAGCCCTGCTGCCAGGGCCACCTGGCCGGGTGTGGGCCAGCGCAGCCGGTTCCCGTCGGTGGTGGCTGACCGTCTTCAGCACCGACCCGTGGACAGCTCCAGGCCCTCCGCAGCGGGGCGGGCACCTCAGAGCAGGAAGCCCAGCCCTCTGCTCCCCCAGGTGTAGGGAAGCCTGAGGCTGCGACCGGGGCACTGGGCAGCCCTCCCAGCCCACCCTGCTGACACGCTCCAGGGAAACCCTCCCGCCAGCCAGCCCCACGCGGCTTCCATGGTGGCAGCCTCCTACTTGATTCTAGTTCCGGGCCCCGCACGACCATCTCCGACGTAATCTCCTCCTCCGGCAGTGAGGTGACAGGCACCGGGCTTTCCAGAGCTCTGAGGCCTCCGTGTCAGGGAACGAGAAGGCTCTGTCAACCACTGTGCAGGAGCAGGTGGCCTCACCTGCACCCAGGCCAGCGGACGGCCCCACCTGGGCTGGCCCCACTCCTGGGCTTCCCGTGCGGCCTTCCCTGCCTTCTCTGGTCTCCAAAGACAGGCATCCCACAACACACTGAGGTGAGGAGGACAATGCTGGGAGCCCCGAGACCCAACGGGTGAGCACCCCCTGCGGGGTTTCCTGAGGTGCTGGTGATGGCCGAGGGAGGTGTCTGGCCCTCCCCTTCCCAGCCCCCCTGCAGCCACTGAGACCCACGGTGCTGAGCACACAGCGGAGCTCAGCATGGCCTGCGGGTCCAGAACGTGGCCGGCCGGTGGGTGTCCTAGGCTCTGCCGCCTGCCCCTCGTGGAGGGCAAACCGCGCCTGTTTGTTTGATGGGGTTTTTAGTTCTGGCTCAGACGCAAACAGTAAACATGCCATTTCTCGTCTCGCAATCACATTAGAAGGTAGATAAACCCCGCTAAGCCTTCCCTGGGCATTTGGGTTCTAATCGCCCTTTATCCTCTCTAATCCTCCTCCTCCCCGCCCGGTGCACCAGCCATCCCTGCCACCAGGAATGGCCACAGCAGCGTCACCTGAGTGCCCTGCCCCGTCCCTCATCTGAACCTCCCCCTCTGCCCCCATGAACCCTCAGCCGGCTCTGCGAGGCCGGTGCTGAGATGCTGCTGCTTTGGGATGAGGAAACCGAGGCCCAGGCCCGCTGGGCAGCCGCCCGGTCACACAGCTCTGCGGGGCTGCCTCAGGGTGCTCCCTGTGCTCTCAGGATGCAGAGCGGCCTCTAGGGCCCCTCTCAGACCTGCCATGTTCCCACCTCCCCACACAGAACCCCTGCCAGACCTTACACCCAGGCCAGGCCTCCCGCCCGGCCCAGGCCTGCTCCACCAATGGCAGCTCCCCTCTGGCTCTCATGCCCTGCCCATCACTGCAGGCCAGGCGGGGGTGGGCGCTCGTCCTGAGCCCTCATGGCCAGGATAGGGCTCTTGTGGTGTCCTGCAGGCAATCGGCTCCCATGCCCGGGCAGCCTGTGGGGGCCGGACGCCAGCACTGGACGGAAGTGCGGGTCTGTGTAGGTGTGGGAAGCACTGTACCGCACAGGGCACTGGAAGGACGGGTTTGGGCGGAAGTGCTGGTGGGCAGGGCGTCTCGGAAGAAGCGGCTTTCACGCCAGGCCGTGACATCTGGCCCACAGCGAGCCGAGGCGGAGGGAGACGCCACCACCAGGCGGCACAGCGCGGGCAGGAGGGCGGGTGGGAAATGACGAAGTGTGAGGGCGGAGCGCGCCCCAGGGAGACCCCGAGGGGAGAAGCTGCCACCCAGTGCTCACTGCCAAGGAGAAGACCCGCTTCCACTGCCCAGAGGGCCCGGCCTGTTCCCAGCCCCCAAGACAGGGCCCACGGCTTGTCAGCGAGAGCAGACAGCACCCGACGGGCGGATGAGAAGTGTCTAATGAATAAACATTAGTTAAGGGGCCTGCGTAACGCCATGAATCTTTCAGTGGCAAAACAGCCGAGGACTTATTAAAAAATGCGTGAATTTCCTATTTGATTATAAGCCAAGAGCAGCCAAAAGGAGAGTGAGAGAGCTGGGGGGTGGGGGTGGGTTGACAAGACGCGAGCACCCTGCAGGCCGGGGTTAACGAGGCTGCTCCTCACGGGGCAGCAGTGACGTGGCGGTGAGTCGGCCACTGTCCAGCCGCCTCTCATCGGGGCACGGTGAACGTGGCGCACAGGGAATCCACCCAGCACGCAGAGCTGCTACCCAATTGAGGACCCTCTCGGCACCCAGGGTCTCCAAAGAGAAGCCCACGATGTGGTGGCCGTGGCCAGACAGGACAGCGTGGGGCACCCCCGCCCCACCCGGCCCAGAGGAGGAGCCCCCAGTTCGGCAGGGTCTCCGCCCAGCGCCGCGGCCGCCATGCACAGGCATGTTCCGGCCCCACCCTGGGACGCGTGGGCATTACTAAGACCCGTGCCAGCGTGTCGAGGGGCCTCTGTGTAGGAATGCAGGTCCGCACTCACATCTCCCACGTGGCCGGGGGTGGCCCTCCATCGGGCTTCGCACAGGCACCCATTGCATCTCCCGGTGTCACAGCCAAGTCCCAGGTGGGCTGGCCTGCTGGACATGTCGGGGCCCTGGCCACAGAGCGTGGACCGACAGGTGGCCGCCTCCCTGCTCCCCTCTCCAACATCGAAGCCCTCCGCTTGTCAGGCTGGCCCACAGGGGACCCCAGTGACGTGCTTCGCCCAAGATCCCTCCCCCACTGAGAGCAGGCCGTGCCCAGCTGGGGATCCGCTCATACTCGAGCTATCGGCTCAGACAGTCAGGAGGCAGTGACCCTGTGACAAGCACGGAGAGGCCAGCGGGCCTGCCTCTGACTGCCCACGAGGCGCACCCACTGCACCCTGGCTCCCCTCTGTACAAAACGGAGGCGCACCCACTGCACCCTGGCTCCGCTCTGTACAGAACGGAGGTGCACCCACTGCACCCTGGCTCCGCTCTGTACAAAACGGAGGCGCACCCAGCCTGCCCCGCCCCAGGCAACGAGGGGAGGGGTGTGCTGAGCCCTCGCTGGACAGACAGTTCAGAGAATGATGTCATCCACGGGAGAAGGTCGAGCACATGGCCAGGTGTCCCTCAGAACCCGGCGTGGGTCCCCCCAAGAAACTATACCCACGCCCCACGATTAGCGACGCAGCCCTCTCACTGGGCTCCGGAGCCCTCGGGGCCTCCGCTAATGTTTGCTGAAAATCAAACTCAGCCCTTGTTATGGTCCAAGGCGAACACGGTGCGAACTCCACAAAGCACGCCGGCACCAGGGAGGGAGCGCTGCACTGATTTGCACGGTGACCACAGGGCGGAAGCCGCCTGCTGGCCCCTCTGCCAATCACGGGGCCGGGGCTCTGCCTGGCGGGCTCACAGGCTCAAGGGCGCCGCTGTCCTGCCAGTGAACCAGCCCGGCGCACGGGAACACACTGGGCACGGGGCAGAGTGCACCTGGGCGTCACAGAGCGAGCCCGGGAGGGAGCGGGGACACGGGGCTGGTGAGAGCGCGGGGCCTGCAGGCATGGAGCTGGGTCGATCTTGGCCCGCGCTCACTGGCTGTTACCTTCCCGCTTACCTCCTGCGCCCCCATCTCTCACCTGGAAGCAGGTGGAGGCTGGGTGTGGGGAGGATCCGATGGCCCAGTCCCTGTCAGGCCCACAGCACAGTGCAGGGCCCAGAGCAGGCTCCCAAACACCCTCATCCATCAGCCGCCCCGTGGCAATGACGGAGCCACGTGCCCCAGAAACACCGTCAGGACGGATGTACCTTAGCCCTGGCCTGAGTGCTCAGTGGTTAGAGCGGTGGTCTGTGCACCAAAGGGTCACAGGTTTGATTCCAGGTCAAGGGCACGTACCTGGGTTGCAGGTTGGATCCCGCATGCAGGAGGCAACCAATCAATGTGTCTCTCTCACATCGATGTCTATCTGTTTGTCTGTCTGTCTGTCTGTCTCTTCCCCCCACCTCTCCCTCCCATCCACTCTCTCTAAAAATCAATGGGAAAAATATCCCTGGATGAGGATTAACTTAAAAAAAAAAAAAAAAGGAGACTGGAAACATTGAGGGGAAAAATCAGAGCCCCGAAAAGCATCATTACAGAGAACAATGGGCCTGCTGACAAGCTGATTACCGACCCAGGGAAGAGGCTTAGCTGGGGGCACAGCCAGGAGTGTGTAGAGAAAAGAAATCGAAACCACTCCTAAGACACTGACTATCAAAAGACGGTTTATCTTAGGAATGCGCGGTGTTGCCAAAGAAGGAAGTCCAACAGACTTTAGTGAACAAAATTTATACAGAGAGGGAATACAAGAAATTTCCCCACACTGCAAAATAGCTGGGCATGCCAAACCCAAACAAACCCAATCTACACTTCCCCAACCCAGAGAGGGAAATAATAAAGCCCTCGTGATCGAATGTGAGCAGAAAGGGAGTGGGAGAGAAGAAAGGAAACCCTGAGGCAAAGGGGATCTACAGAATAAGATCAGAAACGTGAGTCCAAAGAGACCCATCCTATCAACAGCCATCCATCATAAACGCAAACAGCCGTGCGCCACTGATTAGAGGGCAGGGACCAACTGCCAGTCCTTAACCTAGTGCAGTGGTCGGCAAACTGCGGCTTGCAAGCCACATTCGGCTCGCGGGCCGCGGTTTGCCACTCTGTTGACTAATGAGTTTGCCGACCACTGACCTAGTGATACGGTGTTTGCTACCAGACACTCAACCGGACAAGCCAAAACAGAAAGATGCGAAGGGCATTCCCCCACAATAGGACAGGACGTGAGCGGCAGACAGAACGGAACTCGAGACAAAAGGATTTCTAGAGATAAGGAACCCTGTGTGACAAGGACAGGAAAGGACTCGCCAAGCAGGTCAGACAGTCATCAACTGTACGTACCTCACAGCAACACAGCCCCCAAGACAGGAAGAAACCGACAAACCCACCGTCACAGCGGATTTGATCTCACGGGCAGGACCTGTCCGGCAGACGACAGTGAGTGCGGACATGGGATTCTGTGCCACCCTGGGCCGAGCTTGAGCTGACAGGAATATAAAGAACCACGCCGTCAACCAACAGAAAAGGATGCATTATTTCCCAGAAAATAATTATTTGCAGAACGCGGCTCAGACACCAGCAGGTAGCACTCTCAGCCGCAGTCGCCCAGTGGAATTACATCGGAAACGACGATGAAAAGATGACTAGGAGCCCGGCCAGGGTGGCTCAGTGGTTGAGCATCGACCTACAGACCAGGAGGTCACGGGTCGATTCCCGGTCAGGGCACGTGCCCGGGTCCCCAGTAGGGGGTTCGCAGGAGGCAGCCGATCAATGATTCTCTCTCATCACTGATTCGTCTCTTTCCCTCTCCGTTCCTCTCTGGCGTGTTCTGGGCCCCTTGCCGGGAGGTTGAGGGGGGAGAGGTTACATTTAGAGCAGTGGTTCCTGGCGTGGGGCACACGCCCCACAAGGGGGCAATTTGATGTGTAAGGGGGCAATGGAAGAATGAGTTATTCACAGTGAACTTTTTGCATTTCTTATGGTTCTAGGGGCCTCATCTACAGTCTATAAATATATGTTGCGACATATTTATGTATTTCAATTCTCTGTTATGTTTGGAAACTTGGATATTTTTTCCTATCACTTCCTATTTTTTTAACAATTTCATAGTGAGTTCTCCTTCAGGACTTCCCCTGTCCTTGCGTTCTTTTCTTTTCCTCTTTCATGCTCGTTGGAAGCTTGTTTAGACCGAGTTAATGGCCTTGTAGGCTTCCTCCACGTGACTAGTTCCCTTTGTGAAAAATAAGAATTCTGCGTCACAGGGGGGCATCGCGATGTTGAGATGCTCAGGTGGGACGTGGCCAAAGAAGGCTGGCACCCCTGATTGGACCCAGGGTCTCGGGGCCTGGATACGGTGTCCGAGGGACTCAGCCACTCATTGCCAATGACGCTCCACCGCCACGCGCAGGACACGCTCTAACACGGAACATTCAAACGGACACGGTCCCACAGGCTGCGGCTCCTTCAAGACAAGGCCCATTGTTCCCCCAACTGCCTACTGATAGCCTGAAAAGACATCTGTTCCTCATTTCATCTTTGCAAATCAAGGAATTGTCCCTTCCCTTCCCGACGGGCCGGAATGAAACCACAGAGGCTGTAAACTATACCAAGCACCAGGCGCATTCCCGCCAGAGCTCCCGACGCTGCCCCGAGCCACCACCCCCAGACCCGGGTCTGAGGGGCACGCCCCTTTCTCCAGGACAGACATCCTTCCACACTCACTCTGCGCGGAGACCAGGGGGGAGACCAGTGTCGGCCAGCCCCACCCCTTTGCGCCCAAGACCCCTCTGCTCTGACAGTGGGCTCTCCCACCAGCTTTGACTCAAGCTTAGCTGCCCTTGGGCTCTGCCAGGGACGGGCAGCTCACCACCTCGCAGAGCGGCTGCTCTCCTCCCTGAATATCTATGACCCCAAACCCACCTCCCCTCTCGGCCCCATGCTGCTCCGGGGGCCACGGACAGCAGGTCACGTCTCCTCCCGCAGAGAAATGCCGACCCATCGCCATGACTCCTCTCCAGCTCTCGGACCTGGTAGCAGGGGCGTGCTGGCCCAAGGACCAGACAGGACAACTGAGTCAACTCATAAATTCCCATGTGGCTCCCCTCGGGCCGAGAAGCAGTCGAGCGTCCTGTGTCCCCCGTGCCTCGCCCACTCCTGCAGCACCACGCCCACAGCACGCGACCTCCTGAAGCCGTGCCCTCTCCCAGGGCCTCTGCCCAGCCCTTCTCCGGCAGAGGGAGAGGAGGCTGGGCTGGCTGTGGGGACAGCAGGCTCTGTCCGGTGCCGGCACAGTGGGAGGGACCGCCCAGCCCCCCAGGTGAAGGGGTAGGAGCCAGCATCATCACCCCTTTGTGCCCAAGACCTCTCTGATCTGACAGTGGGCTCTCCTACCAGCTTTGACTCAAGCTTAGCTGCCCTTGGGCTCTGCCAGGGACCGTGGAGGCCCCGATGGAGCCCGCCCCACAGGAGGCCTGAGCTCAGGGAGGCTGCAGCGCGAGGGACCACAGCTCACACCCCCTGGGGCGAGCAGACAGGTGAGAGAGGACCTGCGGGCACTTCCCTGCAGCCTCCATTCGGCACCCCTTTCAGAGCCTGGGGGGACCCCCTGAGAGCACAGGCCCAGTCTGCCGCTGGGCTGTGAGAGAAAGCAGAGACCCCGTCCCCAGCCTCACACACACACACACACACACACACACCGCCTCCACCCCCTCCCCCCAGCTCTTGGGCCGCAGCCAAGCTGCTTAGCTGAGCTGCTTCCGTTGGCCCCTGGTTCCCCAGGACACAGCCGGGATTGTCCAGCCACCCAGGCGCCCTCACAGCTGAGGGGACAAGGCCCAGCTGTTCCTGGAGACAAGTGGTCAGCTTTCTACCCCCGAGAAAAGGGGACCTGTGTCCCTGGGGGAGGAGCGGAGGGGAGAGGCAGGGGAGGCCCAGGCTGGGCTGTGAGCACCCCTCCTCGGGTTCCCCGGGGCCCTGGAGGGCGAGGTGGGCCAGCAGGGAAGGCAGCGGGTGCTGAGCAAGCCCCCAGGCCCTCGCTGACACAGCCAGAGGCCCTGCCTCTGCAGGCGAGCCCTGTGGGACCCTGGGCAGCCCATCCCACTGTGGCCCGGGCTTCACTCAGGAGGCGGCTGCAGAACTGCTCTGTGACCCTTTCAGGGCTGTTTCTTAGAAAGCCGGGACCCTAGGAAGAGGGGGCAGGAGCAGGGCTGCCCATGAGGGTTGGACGGCCCGGCTACGGGACCGTGTCTGCCTGCAGGTCGCCCAGCAGGGTCCAGGGAGCGTGGTGGGCAGCAACCCCAAGTGTGGTCCCCCACGAGGAGGCCCTGAAGGTGGGGCTGAGAAAAATTCTGCTCCTGGAGCCCAAATGCATCATCACCGAATGTGGGGCCCTTGGAGCCCCCCCGAAAGCAGATTAAAAATATCCAAAGCAGGCCCAGCGGCGTGGCTCAGCGGTTGTGTATCCACCCCTGAACCAGGAGGTCGCGGCTCGATTCCTGGTCCGGGCACACGCCCAGCTTGCGGGCTCCATCCCCTGCGGGGGGCGTGCAGGAGGCAGCGATCGATGATGTTTCTCTCCCACAGACGTTTCTATCTCTTTATCCCTCTCCCTTCCTCTCTCTAAGAAATCAATAAAAAGCATATATGTATATTAAAAAAGGCCTGGGCAGATACGGGGACTCCGCCAGAGGAACTGGCAGACAACCGAGCTCCAGAGGGAGCGTGGGAGGCGGGGCCCGGCCGTGGAGCGGGGGAGCCTGTGACTTTGCAGTTGATAACCGGGTGGCCTGCGAATGGTACCGTAACACGTGGCCCTTGGCAGGAGAAGGCCCCCCACCCCTGCCCTGGATGGCGAGGGCCCAGAAGTCAGAGCCCTTCCTTCGCCATGTCCGCACCCTGGCTGTGAGTGAACGTCAAAGCTGGCAATGACGATGCCAATGACAATGGCAGGTTTCCTCCGCAAGCTCAGCATTCGCAGGGCACGCCCCGGCCCCAGGCACCTGCACTCACGGGTCTTCCCACCACAGCCCCCGGATCAGGGGGGCTGTGGGCTGCCCCCCGCTGCACACCACCCCCCACCACACACACACACACACACACACACACACACACACACACACGGAAAGCCCGAGGGCTGCGGAAATCACCACCCGGACTCCTGTCCTCAGGGGCTGCCATCGGTGACGTGTTTATGCAGAGGTTTCTGAGCGGCCTGTTCATGGGCCGAGAGAGCCCCCTTTTGGACGGGTGGTGCCCACGCCTCCTCAGAGGGCATCCCCTCTCCAGGGTCCCCCCACAGAGCCGGGCACCCCCACAAAGCAGGGCAGGCCCAGCCTCGGGCCTGTCGAAGGAGCGAGAGGCACGCCGTTGGCTCCCGTTGTAATTGAGCAAGCCCAATTCTACAAATAAGCGTGAGCCTTCCCAGGCTATTATTTCTAATTATGCATTTACATGCTCTCGCATCATGCGGCTGAGGAAACCTTAATACCAAAGGCAATTCTCTGCTGACGGGCGGCCGGGAGAAGAGCTTTCTCTCCGTGACGAGTCAATATTTTTGGAAATAATTAGCCAGGTGCTCGGCTGCGTCTGCCCTGACTAACCGCTGGCGGCGTTGACGCAGCCTCCAACCTGAGCCGCTCAGAGGGGAAACCCCGACGCGGGAGATGACAGGGTCCAAGGCTCCCGGAACGGAGTGGGGATCCCGGGTGGCGCCCGCTGGC
This sequence comes from Corynorhinus townsendii, assembly GCA_026230045.1. Lineage (NCBI taxonomy): Eukaryota > Metazoa > Chordata > Mammalia > Chiroptera > Vespertilionidae > Corynorhinus > Corynorhinus townsendii. Next base: position 1,655,124 of record JAPDVU010000011.1, on the reverse strand, counting down.
TGGTGGGACACCTTTACTTGGCTCCCCGTGCCAGGGCTGCGTCCTGTGATTCTGTCACTAACCGGCGCCGGCGCCCAGACTTCCCATCTGCAAGACGGAGTGGGGAGTCAGTCTCACGGGCCCACGCGCTCCCGCCTCCGTTCACTCAGCTGCTCAGGGAGTGGCTCCCGCCCGCCAGGGGCTCAGTGATGGAGCGTCAGCCCAGGAACCAAGAGGTCACCAGTTCGATTCCCAGGCAAGGCACATGCCCAGCGTGCGGGCTCCACCCCCAGTGGGGGCCATGCAGGAGGCAGCTGATCGATGATGCTCCTCTCTCGTCAATGTCTCTGTCTCCATCCCTCTCCCTTCCTCTCTCTCTAAAAAAAAAAAAATAAATAAAAACATTTTTTTAAAAAAGCAATGGTTCCCGCAGGTCTGCTCTGTTGGGCACACAGTGAACACTCAACAAATGGTGATGATGCTGAGGAGGAGGAGGAGGGGGAGAAGGGGGAGGAAGAGGGGGAGAAGGAGTGGAGGAGTAGTAGGAAGGGGAGGGGGAGGGGAGGAGGGGGGAGGGGGTGAGGGACAGAGAGCAGAGTCTGCCCTTTCCTGTTCACCAGTAAGAGGCTTGGAGTGTCTCCTGCCCCCCTGCCTGTGTGTGGACCACTCAAGCCTGCACACACACGTGCCATGTACAGGCACACGGTCCCTGCACGCACACATTTCCACACACCTCCGCTGTCTGCTCACCCCAGCTGTCACACACTGTTCGTGCATGCACACGCTGTATGTGCACACACACGCAGGCATGCCATCTGCACCCGGGAATGCTGTCTGCACACGCACATGCACATAAACACACTCCACACATGCCCACCACCCGTGTCCTGAGGGCTCACCCTGGAAGGCTGGTCTGCCAGGGGTAGGAGATGGGGGCCAGTGTGAGCAGGTGCCCGCACCAGACGTTCTTTGAGGAGACAACACGCATGAGCAAGAGGCAGGGTTAGCACAGCGAGGTGGGACTGCGCAGCCGTCCTCCAGGTCCCTCCTGGGGCCCAGAGACAGCAGCAAGTGTGGGAGGGCAGCTTCCTCCGGGCAGCCCTCCGGGTGTATCAGGTGCACCCTGCCACTGTCCTTCTTCCCACGAAGTGCCCCCAGCTCTGTCACCGTCAGCTCTGTCACCTCCCTCATAGGTGCCACCCCTCACCTGGCCACCTGGCCCCCCTCCAGCCACACCGGGCTGGGTGGGCTCTGGAAGCCACGGCTACACCCCAGGCCCCTCCTACCTGGTCCAGTCTTCCCAGGGTCCCCCAGGGAGGTCCCACCCTGCCCACAGTGTGCCCACACAGCCACCCTCACAGCAGGTGCCCGGGAGGCTTGCCCAGCGGGGCCGAGTCCCTGCACATCACGTCTTTAAAGCCACGGGCGAGATCGGAACGAGACAAAGCCTCATGCCCCCTCTCCACCCTCGGCAGCTCTGGGCCTGAATGGGCAGGACTGGTGCTGGCTGTCTGGGGAGGGCCGGGGCCAAACCACAGAGGATGGGGGCCCGGCCCAGCGTGCCTGCCGCCTGGCTTCTCCCGACACAGAATCTCATTCAACGGGTTTCTTTTTTTCTTTTCTTTGGAAAGGGGAAAATGACATTTTGAAACCATTTTTGAAGCATTACGGTGAAAAATTAACTTCGGTCTCAAGCACCAAAGACATTTTGCAAACAAAACTGGGGCACTTTGTGGCTGGCGACTGGCCGGCTTACGGCCCAGCCAGCAGGCCCCGGGTCAGCGCCCACAGCCACCCGGAACTGCAGTGCTGGGGGAGGCAGGGCCTGGCTCCAGGGCCCAGGAGAGGGGGGACCGGGTCATCTCTTGCGTGCAAAGCCATGGTCGGCCCCGGCTCCCCGGGCATGGTGACCTTCCGTCAACTTGGACTGGAACAGGAATCTGCGGTCCCTCCGCCTTGATTGGACCAAACCCCATTGGAAAAGGGGGAGGGGGGAGGCCAGAAACCCCAGGGCTGATATGAAACCACTGACATTTCACAAGCCGAGCAGCGCTGGCAGCTGCCGGTCCATCGGCAGGAGGAGCTTAAAGGGGCAAGCCAGGCGTGAAGGTCATGGAAACCAACGCCGGGAAGCCTCTCCCAGGACCGGACATCGGCACTGAGAGGCGAGGCCTCAGTGCCAGGGCCCGGCCTGCTCAGGCTGCGGTCAAAGCCCCGCACGGCGACCCTGTCCCTCCTGGACCCCGTAGGGCACGTGCCAGGGGAAGCCATCGAGGGAGACACGCTCATCTCCGGGGCCCGCCAGGCACTTGGGGCTCCGCAGCCAGAGAGGATTCGAACGCCATAGCCTGAGCTTGTCCCGTCCCCTCCACGCTGCACCCGCTGTGGCCCCGGGGACCTGCCCTCCCGGGGGAAGCGGGGCCCTCTGCCCGGGGCGCTGAGGCTCAGCCTGGCGTGCTGGGGAAATTCACCGAGAGTCCCGGGCGTGGGGCACCGGGCGCTGCCTGCCCTCGGGCGCCAGGGCCCGGCGCTCTGCACCCACCCTGGTGCTCTGACCATGAGGCAACACTTCAGAGGCTGGCTGCCGACCGACACCTTTGCCCCCCCAGCTGCTGCCCTGGGACCTCCACCGCCATCTCGTCAGGGGAGACCTCTCCGGGGGTCCCCAGGGAACACGGGAGCGAGAACCCTGACCCTCTTGGGCACACTTTGTTGTTCTTAGCCAGCCCGTTTTCTTTCTCTTTTTAAAATATATTTTATTAATTTCAGAGAGGAAGGGCGAGGGGGAGGAGAGAAACATCAATGGTGAGAACCACTGACCAGCTGCCTCCTGCACACCCCCTTTTGGGGATCGGGCCTGCAACCCAGGCGTGTGTCCTGACTGGGAATGGAACCCGTGACCTTCTGGTTCATAGGTGGACGCTCAATCACTGAGCCACGCCGGTTGGGCTTAGCCAGCCCGTATTCTAATCACCATCCCCACCAAGAAGGTGAAGAGAGCACGCGGGGAAAGGACAGGGATTTCTCTCACACAGATCGATCCGCTCCGATCCGTCCGGCTCCAGCCTCGTAATTCTCCATAATGTCAAAGCGATTTGGGGTTAAGCACAGAGTCTGTCCTCCACTAAATTAAACGAATAGATCTAGTGGGAGATAAACCCCCGAGGGCATTGAGAATATTAAACATTAAAGAATAAACTCTCCGTGGGCCTGTAAGATTTACTCTGGCAAATGATGACATAAAAAGCACGCACAGCGGCGGTAAGAAAATCCCTGAGGGCACACTCAGCGCCACGGGCCACCTCCCGCCAATAACACCGGCCCCCAAGCCGGCTCAGATTCAAGGTCGCCGGCCAGACTCCACCCTGAAGACCCTGCCTGCACCCTCCACACAGCAAGGCCGACAAGGCTCACGCTGTAGCGCGTGGCCCCTGCTAGGCCCCAGGGGATCTCAAAACCAAGCCTCCCGCCCGGCTGGCGTGGCTCCGTGGTTGGACATCGACCTATGCACCGGGAGGTCACCGGGCCGATTCCCAGTCAGGGCACATGCCCGGGTTGTGGGCTCCATCCCCAGCAAGGGGCATACAGGAGGCAGCCAATGGGTGTCGATGTTTTTCCTCTCACTGATGTTTCCATCTCTGTCCCCACTCCTTCCCTCTCGCTCTAAGAATGAATAAAAACGTATAAAAAACAACAAACAAGCCTTCCATTCCCCCTCTCTGTGGGCACAGCAGGTACCCTGTTTACAGACGGGAAAACCGAGGCTAGCGGAGGCCAAGGCAAGACCAGGGTCAGAACCAGAGCCCTGGACACCGCCTCGGTCCACTTGGCTTTGTTGGAGCCACAGACGAGGCACGAGGCAGGGTCTGCGGGCTCCTGGGAGATGGCATCTGCCCACCTGCTATGTTTGCCAACCCTGACCCAGATTCTTCAGCGCATCTCCATGGGGCGTGGGGAGAAACGGAGGCTCCGGGCTTCCCCAACCAAACCCGGCGGCCAGAGGCCCCTCAGGCAGGCCGGGAACCAGGAGGGTGGGACGAGGCACTGGGGCCCTGGAACCCTCAGCCTTCCTTGTGCCCATCGTGCCGCTGAGAGTCAGGGCCCACGTCACGGACAAGCGAGTGGAGAGAAGAGCAAGGCGGGAGGTGAGGATTCGGCAAAAGGCCTCTCCTCGGAGCTGGGCCCCAACCAGGAGGGTCTGTGGCCACACCTGGCCCCTCCCGGCCCCCACCCCCCTCAGCCCCCAGGTTCCCGCTCCCACCCCTCCCCGGGCGGCCATCAGGGTCAGACCTCCTCCTGGTCACCTTCCACTCCGAAGCCCAGCCTTTCCTGCCCCTCAGCTCAGCTCAGCCAATGCCCTGTGTCCCCGCCAAGTCCCCTCCCCCCCACCCCCCAGGGTGGGCAGCCACAGGCTCACCCGGATGCCGGCGACCCTGACACCGCCCCCCCCTCCCCCAGTCAGTCCAGGGCTGAGCCAAAAGGCCTCCCGTTGAGGAAATCTTCCCCGCTGGCACCCACCGCCCTGAGGTCCCTGCGGGCATTCTGTTTGGTAGCTTCCCCTGTAGGCGTGGAGCCCACTCTCTGTGCACGGAAACCCCGCGTGCCCGTGCCCGCGCCCGCCCTGACTCCCTGTCCCTCACGACGATCTGCCGCCTTCTACCCTCCTAAACACCACCTTACTCACTCCTGGCTTTGGCCTTGTGCCTGAAGCCCCCTTCCTCTCCCAGGTCTGCCCCTGGCCCCAGGGGCTTGTGGGTACGCGCATGAGCATCTGTGTGCATGTGCGTGCACGTGCTCTGTGTGTCCGTGCGCGCATTGGTGCACTTGTGCGTATCTGTGCGCGTGTGCATGTGTGCTGCCCGTGCATGCGCATCTGTCGCATGCGTATGTGTGCACGTGCATGTGTCTGTGTGCACATCTGCGCGTGTGCGTGCTGCGTGTCAGGATCACAGCCTGCGACGATCAGGCTTGGTCTTTGTTCCTCTGTGCAGAGTGTCCCGGCCCCTCGGGGCTGAAGTGCAGGTGCCTGCGGGTCCCCACATCAGCCACGCGGTGAGTCAGGCCCACAGACGCTTCCTGGACTCACGGATGCCCAGGTTCTCAGGACGCGGCGGCTGAGTAAATGTCCGAGGTGGAGCAGCTCTGCCCGAGTTCCTCCCTCTGCAGGCATCTCCAAGCCCAATCAATCCCATCTCCGGCAGCAAGCAAACAGCCCCAGGCTCGGGGGACACAGCCTGGTGACCCGGAACAGCAGTGACCAATGACGGGCAGACCCTGCGGCCTGACAACCGAGTCCCTGACTGCTGCCAGCCAGGCGCAGGCTGCCCACCACCTGGTCGGCTCTGGGGGTGCCCACGAGGGGAGGCGGCCTCCTGATGGCCCCGAGACAGAGGCCCTCTCTTGTCTCCTGTGATTCCGCGAGGCAGCAGCCCGCTGTCCTTCTCGGATGGAAGGCAGGGCCAAGAGGACAGCAGGACCCTGAGCTGTGAACTCTCCCACTCGCCTCCCTCACGTCTCAGGGGTGGTCAGCCATCAGTTCCATCCCACCATCCGGGTACATCCAGGGCCTCGGGCGCCCCGGGCTGGGGCAGCCGAACTGACGTGAACCCTTGGAGGCCTTTATCTCAGGCCTTTATCCCCCGACACTGAGGGCGGGCGAATGACTAAACGGGCCCCAAATGAAAGACCTCATAAATCTGGCATTTTCCTTGAAGCTGCCGGGTACACCGAGTGTGCCGGGATTACTGATAGAAAAGTTTATGGGTGGCCGGCATCTAAAACTCAAAATACATTACCCCCAATCCACGTTGCCGCGGGCGGCGGAGAGAGGACAGCAAAGGTCAGCCGAGAAAAGGATGTCGAACCCAACACTCGGAGAGGACCTGAGCGTCACAGAAACACGTTCGGAGCCCGGGTTCCAGGAAGACATTCGCGTGGGCTGTTTGCACAAGAGGCCGGGCAGTCTCGCTAAGGGGCACTTCTGGACGCGCCTGTGAGAGCTCAGGACATTCATCCGCACAACGGTGTTGCCCAGGGGTGCAGACCCGCGCTCTCGGCCCAACCATGACGACGACTCGGGAGTACCGGCGGCAGGAGGGCCAGGGCTGCGGGTGGGCACAGCCGAATGGGTGGGTCAGGCAGACTTCCGCCTGTGATCACGGTGACAGGGGTTCCCCTCCAGGCCCCTGTGCACAGCGATCCGACAGCATTTCAGAGTCTGTGGGTGGAGGGACGGGGGGAACGCTCGTAGCCCAAAGGCTGTCTGAACCAGCTCCGCTGGACACTAGGGAGGGGAGACACACAGTGCTGGAATGTTCGCACAGGCCTGTCAGCGGGAAACGGCTTTGCGCTAAACAGTCGTCACTGTGGGAGCCCCGGGGACACAGGCAGTGGGCGGGGCCGGGTGGCTGGGTCCCCAGAGAGAAGTCTCCCCTTGGGGGCGCCACAGGCATGCTCCCTCCCAGACGCCGCCTTCAAGGCCTCCCGCCGAGCCCACGTCCCCCCGGGACCCAGGGACCCCGCAGGAGGGGGCAGCCGGGCACTGGCAAGGACAGGCGGGGACCGCAGTCTGGCCAAAGGGCGAGGGCAAAGAGGCAGAAGTCGGTGCCCTGCCCACCAGGAAACCCCCAGCAACGGAGCGGCAAAGTGCCCCTTCCCAACACCCTCCCCTTCCCCCCACGTGCTCTCAGTTCCCAGGTTTATTGAGCCCGAAGGATGGGCCAGGCCCCGGGGGCGTTAAAGACGCAGAGAAGCAATTCAGAGCAGCTGCTGCCCTCACAGTCCAGCAGGGGGGACGACAGAGCAAGCAGACCCTGTCCACACCGCCGCTGGATGCCAGCTCACAGCAGGGAGGCCGCCAGGCCGGCTCAGGCCGCCGCCCGTCCAGGGGAGCAGGGCGTTGCTCTCCACCTGCTCCGGGCGCCGCGACCGGTCTCGCCTGGAGTAGGGGAAATTGGGGTGTTGGGTTAAGAATTAGGACCCACCAGTAAGACAGACCTGGGTGCAGGCTTCCCAGCTGGGTGACCTTCAGCCACCTTGCCTCCGACAAGGGGTGAAATCAGGGCGTCTACCCCACCGGGGTGTTGTAGGGGCTACATGAGCTCGTTCACTCCCTTCACAAATAACGACTGAAGTTCCTACTCTATGCCCGACCCTGTCCCGGGGGCCGGAGACACCGCAGTGAGCAGAGCAGTCACAGAGGCCCAGGACCTAAGCTCTGCACAAGTTAAAAGACAGTTAGTGCGAGGTCAGTGCTAAGGACGGAGACAGGTGGGCAGGCTGAGGCATTACAAGTGCGGGGGGGTGGGGAGCGGTGGGCGGACTGCGGTGGTAGAACGAACGGGCCTCATTGAGGAACGTGATGGAGTCAGTGATGCCGGGAGAGGAAGCCCAGGAGGTGATAGGGCTGGTGCAAAGGCCCTGGGGCACACCTACCGCTCCACCTTGTAGGAAGGAGGCCAGGGTGGCCAGAGGAGTGTGGGCAGGGAGAGGAGAGCAAACACAGGCGAGGCCAGAGCAGGTGGAGGGGAAGGCCGAGGGTCGGACCTTGCCAGCCACGGCATGGCCACGGGTGTTTGTCCCACGCGGAAGGGAGCCACCGCAGGCTTCCGGGCGGAGGAAGGGGGATCTGATTTCTGTGGGAGAAGGCTCGCTCACTGGTCCTGCTGAGAACTACCGCAGGGAGAGCGTGTGCCAGCGCCTGGTACAGGGAAAACACGCAGAGGAGTATACCTGTGACTCACTCGTGATAACCCCAACTCTCGCAGGGGGCAAGGAACACCGTACCCTTCAGGGTGATTTGGCTTAGAGGATCCACAGACCTCAAAGGTGAGCAAAGGGGGGCTAACTCTAGAGCAGGAATTCCCCGCTGGGCACCCCTAACCCTGGCCATCCACCCCAGCTCAGGACCCAAGACCACAGAATCGTGCTCAGAACCAGTGTCCCCCAGGGCCTAATTCGGGGAGCACACTGCAAGTCTACCCCCCCCCCCCCCCGTTCCAAGGCTGAGGACGGCAATGGGACCCAGCAGGGTCTTACAGTCAAAATCCCAGCAGTTGCTCCTTCCTTCCTTCCTTCCTTCCTTCCTTCCTTCCTTCCTTCCTTCCTTCCATTATTAATCCTCACTCAAGGATATTTTTCCATTGATGTTCAGAGAGTGGAAGGCAGGGGGAGACACGCAGAGAGAGAAACATCGAAGTGAGAGAGGTACGTTGATTGGTTGCCTCCTGCCCCAACCCCGGCCCGGAATCAAGGTATGTGCCCTTGACCCCCATCGAATCTGTGACCCTTCAGTCCACAGGCTGACACTCAATCCACTGAGCTAAACCAGCCAGGGCCCACGGTGGTGGGATTTCTGAGGAAAGCTCCTGGCCAGGGTGGGGTGGTGGAAGGAAAGATAGCCGCTGGCCACCGCCTCCTGGGGCCCTGCGGAGAGGGGAGGCCTGGGCAGACAGGGCTCAGCAGAGGGCCTGTGGGCATGGGAATGACTCCTTGGCCACAGGTGAGGACACTGAAACCCAGGCCCCGGAGGGGCAAAGGGCACAGTCCAGGCCCTGGGGGGTGGGGAGGCGGGGGTAGGACACAGCTGCTTCTGTGAGGCTGCGGGGCAGTATCTGCCCTTCCATTTCCTTCCGGGGCTGGCTCTTTAGGGTCCCCCGTGTGGTCCCCCCCCCCCAGAGGGCTAGTGAGCAGGGCAAACAGACACGTGAGTCCGCAGGGTCTTCTCACCCCAGCCTCGCCCCGAGCTGAGAGGTTAGGGGCAGGGGATCAGGGGCCCAGAGGCTGGGTGCGATGCCAGAGGGTCCCAAGCCGAGCTGTGGGAGCGAGCGCCCAGCCCAGCCACATCCCGCCCTTTGAGGACCAGCCTGAACTCCCGCAGAGGGCTGCGGTGCGGGGGGGGGGGGGGGGGGCGCGACCGCCAAAGAACGAGTGGGGACGGAAGGGCCTGCAGGAACCCTAACCCCGCCCGCCCGGAAACCTCCGTGGCCCTGAGTCGTGCGGGGCGCTCCCCACTCACCCCGCCCGCGCCGCCTCTGCCGTCACTCACGGCCTCCGCTCGCTGGCTCTCTCGTGCGCTCTCCGCGCCGCGGGCACCTCTCGCCCCGCGCTCACTTCTCGCTCGCACACTGCAGACTCCCGGCGTCGCCGGCCTCGGCCCGGACCTGCAGGGCGCTCCGCTTCCCTCCGGGGCCCCGGGCGGGCGCCAGCCCACCCTCCACGGCCCGGGCCTGGGACAAAGAGCGGGGCGGCTCGTTGCCCAAACCCCGGTAAGGAGTTAGGGGCGGGGGTCTGCGGAGAGGGCGGCCGGGCACGCGGCGCGCAGGGATGAGCGGCCGCCTCGAGCGATGGCGATCGGGAAGAAGCCAGAAGCCGGGCGGAGTTCGGGCGGGAGGACCCCCAGCCGAAGCGGTGCAGGGCGGGGCTGTGCTCCAGCCGGAGAGACGGCGGTTCCGGCCAGCGACCCCGCGGCGGGGAGGGGGCGCTCGGGGGCGGGGCGGGGCCGGCTGCGCGAGGGGTGGGGAAGGGAGGGCGGGGTATGCCGCGGAGGAGGCGGCTCAGCACCCAGCCACTGACCGCCTCCTCCCTGCCCTCCCCCCTCCCTCCCCCTCTCCCTGCCTCTCGGGCTCTGGGTCCAACCACGCCGGACCCGCGCTCCCCGCGCCGCACTAGGTCCGGCGCCAGGTCTGCGCGCCGCGGCTGAGCGCGCACTCGTCCTGCGGAGGGAGCCGCGGAGGCACCGGCGGGGGCGGCGGCGGCGGCGGGAGAGCGCGGCGGGAGCCGGAGGAGGCGGCCGCTGGAGCCAGACCACAGGAGACGGGGAGACGGGATTCCGCTCGCAGCTCCGAGGCGAGGCGCGCGCTCCCTCCGCCAGGGATGGGTCCCGGCGCGGCCCAGCCCCTGCCCGGCCCGCTGCGCAGAGACTAACCTGCGGTTCCCCATCGTCCGACGGACGCGGGGACACAGGGAGGCACGGGCCGACCGCCCGCAGCCTCTGGGGGGAACCTCGCGCGCTGCGCACCCCGAGCAGCGCCCCCCGCCGGAGCCGCGCGGGCCTGCGGGCGAGGGAGCGGGACTGATTGGCGGCCGCTGGCGGCGGAGGATGGGGCGCCGCGGGGCCATGGCAGGCTCGGAGGGGTCCTAGCCCGAGCCCAGCCGGCTCCGAGCCCGCGCTGCCGCCGCCGCCGCCTCTCCGCGCCCGGGCCGCCGCGCCCCCCGCGGGAGATGGAACAGCGGAACCAGCTCGGCGCCCTCGGACACCTGCCGCCGCTGCTGCTGCACGCCCTGCTGCTCCTCGCGGCCGACGGTGAGCGCGGGAACTTCGCTGCCTGGGGCTTCAGGGCGGGGAGTCCTTGCCGGGGCCGCCAGGGCCAGCTGCCCGGGTCGCCGCGGAGGAGGAGGAGGAGGCTTCACGGTCATCGGCCCGGAGGGCTAGGGGGAGCGCAGTGAAGGGGCGCCACCGGGGCCCCCGAGGCGTTCCGAGCGGACCCGGCGCGCCCCAGCCCAGCTCGGGTGGTGGGTGGGCGCGGGTGAGAAGCGCAAGCCTCCCGTGGTCCCCGCGCCCCGGAGGAAGCAGCCTGCGCGGGAGCCGGTCTCTGCGGCGGCCCGGCGGCTGCTCCGGCGAACTTTGCTGGTGGCCGGGCCACGCGTGGAGCCGCGGAGTGGGAAGCACAGGCCGGGCGCCCCCGCCCCGCACTCGGTCACGCCTGCCTCTCCCCCGCCCCCAGCGTCGTTTACCGAAGTCCCCGCAGATGTGACCGTGCGGGAGGGAGACGACATCGAGATGCCCTGCGCGTTCCGGGCCAGCGGCGCCGCCTCGTACTCGCTGGAGATCCAGTGGTGGCTCCTGCGGGCGCCGCCCCACGAGCTGCTGCCCGACCTGCCGCTGAGCGCGCCCGGCGCCCAGAGCCAGGTAGCCCGCTGCCGCCCGGAAGGCAGAGCGCCCGGCCCGCGGCAACCCACCTCCCACCCCCCATCCCCACAGCACCTCCAACAGCAGTTACCCCCAAATCCTGTTCACTCACCCCTTCTCCCGGAAGCCCACCCGTAGCCTCTAAAAACCCACCCCATCCAGTCCGCCTGCTCTTGCGGGTCGCCTGCCTGCGGGCCCAGGTCTGGTGGGTGCTGGTGGTGGAGGAAGACACGGGGTCTCTCAGCCCTCCTTGCCCTCAGACACTCTGAGGCCGCCGGGGCGCTGGGCCGAACAGTTCAGCTCCCCCGGGCCTCGACTCCAGCGGCTGGCAGGGCCCCGTGTCCACGGAAGCCCCCGGGCCACCTCCAGCCCTCACAGGATCAGAGGGAGGGCGCCTCTTCCCCACAGTCGCTCTGTATACCCGGCACACGCAGGGGCGCGCCCACGCTCACACACACAGACACACACCCCTCCCCACTACCCAGAGTCCCACCCAGGTACTGCTCCCGCCTCCCCGGGGTCCTATCCAGGAACGCCGGCCCTCCCATCCAGTTTTGGCAAGGCTTAGAAAAACGCGGCCAGACTGCAGGGGTGCTCCTGGCGGTGGAGACTCCCTTCTCACCTGGCGGCACCCCAGTCCCCTCTCTCTGGCGGACAGGTGTGCTGGGTCGCCCTTTCTGGGCCAGGCACCCGGGCTTAGCTGCAGCCCCGCTTCCTGCCGGGAGCCCCGCTGGAAAACCCACAGCCTCTTGCACTCAGCCCACCTGCGGAGGGTCCCCCGGCCGGAGGCGCCTCTGAGACCCCCCCCCCCCCCCCCGAACCTGAAGGCCGAGAGCCTAATGTCTCCCTCTCTTGCTCTTTGCGTTTTAGGTAACAAGTAAGGATGCGACTAAAATCAGCGTAAGTGTGGAGCCCAGCGCGGGCCGCGGGAGACCCCTTCTGGCCGCTTGGCGCCCCGCACCTTCCTCCCCGTTAGAAAGGCTCAGAGGCGAGCGATGTAGGGGCTTCCTGGCCACCCCGCATTGTGTCCGGGCGCCATCTGTCGCTAGGATCGGGATCGGTTTCTCTTTTGTATACACAGAGGGTCCCAGCCTCGCATCTCCCTCCTTCCCTCTGCGCTCACCTGTAAACCTCTCCTTCACCCATGGCATGCGCTCAGGCCCTGCGCGGCGGCCTGCATCTCCTCCGCTGGCGTTTCTCCCAGCAACTGGAGGGCGGGGGGCGGTGCTCCTCACCCTGGCCAAGCCCTGGCTCTGCCTGGTGAGCCCCACCCTGGCCCCACGCGAAGCCCTCTCCTCTGCCTGGGTCACAGCGCGCGGTGTTGGGAATGGGGGTTGGGGAGGGACCAGTGGGAGGGGCCATCTTGCCGGGCCTGCCGGACCCGGGTCCTGGGGTTTGTAACTCAGGGAGGACCTGCGCCCAAGCTTTCCCAGCGGGAATGTGCAGGTGTCAGGCCTGGAGACTAGCAGGGCCTCCTCCTGCACTGGGTGCAGAGGTGAGGGCTCCCTGGGTGCACGGGGAGGACTGCAAACCGGGTGCTTCCCCACGTCCCCACCAGGCCGCAGCCTCGCCTTCCTGCTTGGGAGGGTGGAGGGTCAGCTCTGTAGGGCCAGGGGATGCGCGCAGGTATACATGTGTCCTCGGAGGGCAGGGGGATACCTCTCAGGCCTCCAGATTCCAGATAAAGAAATGTTAGTGGCGCCCTACCCGGTGTGGCTCAGTGGATAGAGCGTTGGCCTGCGGACTGAAGGGTCCCGGGTTCGATTCCGGTCAAGGGAACATGCCCGGGTTCGATCCCCATTAGGGGGCGTGCAGGAGGCATCTGACCCATGATTCTCTCTCATCACTGATGTTTCTGTCTCTCCCTCTCGCTTCCTCCTGAAGTCAATAAAAAATATTTTTGAAAAAGAATAAAGAAATGTTAGTGTGAGGTGCGGAGGCGGGGGAAGAACCTGGTGCCCAGCCCGGGTTCTGTGATGATGACAGGACCAGGGCCACATGCGGTGGGCGGGGGGAGCTGGGGGCGCCAAGGCCGGGTGGGATGGTGTCCCCCGCCCCGCCCCGCCTGACCCAGCCCCTCTCCCGCAGACCGTGCGTGTCCAGGGCCATGACATCTCCCACCGGCTGCGGCTGTCGGCCGTGCGGCGGCAGGACGAGGGCGTGTACGAGTGCCGCGTGGCGGACTACGGCGCCGCGGACACGCAGGAGCACGCGGCCCGGGCCCTGCTGCGCGTGCTCTCCCGCTTCGCGCCGCCCCGCATGCAGGCTGCGGAGGCCGTGTCCCACATCCAGAGCAGCGGGCCCCGGCGCCACGGTCCCGCCTCCAGCGCCAACCACGGGGGCGCCGCGGGCCGCCCCACGTCCCAGCCCGGCCGCAGCCTCAAGAGCCCGCCTCCTCCGGGAAGCCCTTCCGCGACCCCTGGTCCCAGAGTCCCCGAGGCCGCCGCCGCCTCCGCCATCCACGCAGCCACCACCACTGTCGCCGCTGCAGCCGCCGCTGCTTCGTCAGCTTCGCCGCCGGGCCAGGTGGTTCTGCGCCAGAGGCATGGCTCCGGTAAGGTGCGCGCGCGGAGAGGAGAGGGGGCGCCGGCAGGGCCGCGGGATGATGCCCGGTGGGCGTGGGGCTGAGCCCAAGCTGTTATCCTGGGCTGGAGAAAGGTCCTGGGATGGGGGATCCCCCACATCCCCTTAGGTCGGGTCATTTGCGCGTGCGTCCTCCTGATTTGGTAGCTTGTGGGCCCGTGTGGCGTTGGGCAGCCTCCTTGGGTCTCTGCTGCTCTGTCCTTGCTGTTGGCCGCCAGGAGCGTTCAGGACCTGTGGCTGTGGGTGTGAGGCCGGGGGTGGGTCCTACACCGCCTGGCTCTACTGAACGCGCTGTCCACGCAGCATGGGCGGGCCTGGCTGGGCACCTCTGCTGTCCTGGTGGAGGCCAGCGTGGTCCTGGACACAGGCCGTGGGGTAAACCCCCATCAGGTCCTCATGGGTGGGGGGCTGTGAGGATGGAGGGTGGAGTTCTGCCATTGTTAGAGGACACCCAGCCCGGCCTGCCTGGCTCAGTGGTTGAACTTGAACCTGTGAAGCAGGAGGTCACAGGCCCAGGTTGTGGGCTCCATCCCCACTAGGAGGCAGCCAATCAAGGATTCTTTCTCATCATTGATGCTCCTCTCTCACTGATGTTTCTCTCTCTCTCTCCCCCTCTCCCTTCCTCTCTGAAATCAATAAAAATATATTTAACCAAGAAAAATAAAAAATAAAGGTGTGGACGGAGGTAGGACGGCTAAGGAAGGAGGGGTGTGTCCCCGGGGCCAGCAGCAGGCGGGTCCCCGGGAGCAAGGGGAGGAAGCGGGTAGCCTAACCCAGAGAGGCCAGCCTGATGGGAGCCGTGGCCTAGGCAGAGGGACACAGCCAACCCCTGTGGCCCAGGAGGGCCTCGCTGCCCCGCCCTCCAGCCTCCTGTCGGGGCCTCCCGCTGGGCAGGGGCTCCCGGGGGTGGCAGCCGAGGGGGGCAGCCTCCAGGCTCAGGGCAGAGTGGAGGGAAGTGGATGGTGGATCTGGGGGGGTGGAGGGCGCACGCCGGGAATGCCCCAGCCCTCAGAGGGAGGAGACGGATCCCACCCCACCCTGACGCCAGGACAAACCCAGAGTGAGTTTCCAATTAGCAAGGTGGTGGCAGGCCTGGGGCAGGGGGGCATTCTGGCGGTTTAAGGCTGGCAACTTCGGGGAGGGTCCAGCCCCCCACCCCAGACAGTCACCGGTAAGCGATTGTTCTGGAAGGCAGGCAGAAGTCCCCGCAAGGCTGTGTCCCTCCGTTTTGCAGTGAGCCGCTCTGGTGATGCCAGGGCGGGGGCGCCAACGGGAATCCCTCCCTTCAGCTACTGCTCCGCCCGGCCAGGCCCCCTTCCTTCGTCCCTCCGTGCCCGCCGCCGCCAGATACATCTTTGGCACTGAAAGTTGACGTGCAGAAAGCTCATCGGTTTCACATCTCCTTTATGGAGAGACAGTGACGTTTGTGCTTAAAAACAGCACGGCTGGATCCGCGGCAGCGCCGGCTCAGGGGACAGCCCCTTCTTAGCCGCGTCCGCAAATCCGGCTCCTGACTCATCTGAGTGCTGGCCCATCTGTCCTGAGCACTTTGTTTCTGTTGCTGGCGCCATTTCGGGGAGGGCTGCAGGGGATAAAGAGAAAGTAAGCGAACAAAGCAGAGGCCCTTCCAGACAAGCCCCTTAACAGGAAGGCACAGAGGTGGGCCGGGCCGGCCGCAGAAGAGCACACCGAGCGGCGCGTGCGTTGGCCCTGAGAGGGGCCCACATCTGCGGCGTGTGACCCGCTCGCTAGCCCGGGGGCTCCGCTGTAGGAGAGGCGCCCGGCCCCCGGGAGAGCCAGCTGGATGTGGCGCACCCGGAGGGCTGGCTCTCCGTATTTCAATGAGCGGTGCCAGAAAGACAGCCAAGGCCATGGGGGTGCCGGCCCTGGAGAGGCTGTGGCTGCTGGGAGCCCCCCGGGGAGCAGCCTCGGGTGTTGCCATGACAACCATACACCCCGAGCAGAGGGGGCTCTGGATGAGGTGAAGGCGCTCACTCTGACCCACGCCCTCGGTGGGTGAGGGCGCTGGCGGCAATGGCACGGCAGGGCCCACGCTCACCCGGAAACGACCACCTTACAGCAGCCGTCCGCTCTTCCCTCCCGGTGGGCACCAGGCAGCGATGTGACCGGAGGGCCGCCGTGAGAGGGAAATAAATCCGGGGAAGTTGCCCCAGAGGAGAGAGGGCGAGGCTCTCTGAACCTCTGAAAGAGGAAAGGGTTTCGTAAAGGACACGGCTGGGCCTCACCGCTGGCGGGAGATGCCAGCTGCTCCCCATGGCGGCCAGCGTGGGTGGTTATGGGGCACGTGCCAACCTCTCACCAGCCCATCACATGGCTGCCAGGAGCGCAACCAGCAACGGCGGCCACGGACCCAGCTCAGGAGCGCCAGGGAGAGGCGTCTGTGCCAGGGGGAGTCCCAAGCAGGGATGGCCCCTGTCCAGTGAGGCAATCAGGGGAGGCTTCCTGTAGGTGGTGTGGGAGTTCGGGGGCTTGGCCTCTCTGCTTAGGTCTGCCCTGGGAAAGCTTCTGAGAGACTCGCCTCCCCTGCCCTCCCCCCCACCGCCCCGTGGGATGAGAAAGTCAACCCCATGGAGCGAGCAGCCTTTGTCCACCACGGAGTGGCCAGTGGGCTCACGCACAGCCCTTCTCTTGGCAGGAGCGAGACCCCAACTTAGGGACAAGGCAGCGGCACCGGGGGCCGTGACGATGGGGAGTAATTCAGAACTTGCCTTTGCCACGTGCGTGTCTCGCGGTTTCCCTCCTCTGCAGCTCGGCCTGAGCCTCCTGCCTCACGTCCCCGAGCGCTTCCCTCCCGGAGCCGGACCCCTGCCCCAGAGAGCCGGGTGGTGCGCCTGCTTTTCTAAATGTCTCCAGGAGCCAAACCCAGCAAGAAGCTGCTCCTTAACCCACCAGGCGCCCCTTCCCACAGCTCCGGGTGTGAAGGGGTCCCCACCCAGGCATCCCGGGGGTCACCGAGGTCAAGAGCCCTCGTAATGCGATATCGACTCGTTCTGTGCCGTGCGGCCAGACGCAGGGCCTGGCTGTGGCCCACCCTGAGCTGTGTGGGAGCTGCCGGCTCGGTTTTAAGACGCATTTGCAAGCCCTGGCCGGCGTGGCTCAGTGGTTAGAGCGCCGACCCAGGCTCCGAAGCGCAGTGGGTTTGATTCCCGGTCAAGGGCATGTACGTGGGCCGCGGGTTTGGTCCCGGTCGGGGCTTGGCCCTCTGGGATGCTTGGGGACAAGGCAGGACGAAGACCACGGCGGGGAGACGCTGGGAGCCTGAGCGGGCTGGACACAGAGTCCGGAGGCCAGGACCCTCCGCTCATCCGCCGCCCCTCCCTGCCCCACTGAGCCCGCCTCCCACCCAGCAGGGAGCCCGAATCTCCCAGGAAGGGGGCCTTGGGGAGAGAGGCCCCAGATGGTGGCGTGGCGCAGACGGCCTTGGCTCAGAATCCCACGCAGCCATGTCTGCCTGCAGTCCCTGAGCCTCGGGAGCAGGGAGGTGGCACCAGAGAACACAGCCGGGCCCCACCTGCCCCAGGCCCCCTCCGCCTTCAGAGGGCCCCACCATCGCTCCCTGGCGAGGGCGGGAGCAAGGCCCCCTCTGCTGGACACGGGGCACTCGGGGGGCGGCCAGGCCACGCAGTGCTGTCACCCATGCCGAAGTCAGTGTGAGTGCTTATTTTTTCGAGCATTTCCCAGATTAAATCACCGGGTGGCAGGTCGGTCCCTGCATCGCATTAAAGACGGAAGTCACGGCCGCGCTCCGGGCAGCATCGCACGGCAGCCCGGCCGGAGCGGGGGTGGGGGCCGTGCGGGCCGGGGCAGCCCCTCGGCGCTCATTGTGTTTAGCGAGGGCATGCTGCGGAATTAAAATGTGTCCGAGCTTTCCGGGGGAATTGTGTTTCTGACGTCCTCCGTGTGAAGCCGAAGGAGAGACCCAGGCCCCTCAGGGCGGGGCTGAAGGGGGAGCTGCTGGCCTCCTGGATGGACAGAGCCCTTGCTCCCTGGCCTTGGGCCTCAGGCCTCATCCCCTGCCTTTGCGTGGCCAGGTGGCCCGGCTCTGCCGGCAAGGGAAGCAGCCGCCTCGCAAGGTGACAGCCTCCCACTCGGCTGCGCCTGGGCCACCTGGCCCGCCCGGCGCAGTGTCTCTGGTGGGCAGAGAGGGGTGGGGGCGGCGCAGGTGGCCAGCAGGGAGGTCAGGGCGAGGAGCCCCGGCCCCCCACATCACACAGCAACGTAGGGACAGAGGAGGGACGACAGCCCGGCCTCCTGGTCCTGCACCAGCAGTGGCTCTGTGATGGCCAACTCTGGCGCCCCTGGGGCCGGCTGGACGGTGCAGACGTGCAAGCAGCCGGGCAAAGGGAGGCCGACGGCACAGGGGCCGGGCCGGGTTGGCAGCCACCCTGGGCCCAGCGTGGGGTCGGGGAGCAGCGGGTGGGGATCTCGTCTGAGAAGACCCGCAGCTGCTGGTGGTGCGGCCCCGTGGGAACTGCGTCCGGGGCCTCTCCCCTGTTTTGGGGGCGCCTGAGCCCGAGTGAGTTCCGCAGGCACCTGGCCGGCCGGCCACTCAGCCGGCACCACACCCCCCTCGTCCGTCCCAGGCTGGGTGCCAGCCAGAGCGGCAGAGGAGGCCCGTGTCCTCTTAGGCAACAAACAATGACTTGGACTCCAGCCCTCCAACCGAGCACCCCCGCTGGAGCCAGCACCCCGTGACCGACCTCAGCCGGCTCCTGAGCAGTCGGTCCAGAGGGTCCAGAGGCCCAGGCCGGATGTTCCATGGGCCTGTCTGCTCTCCGGGCCGCTGGGTCCCTGTGAATCGGGTGTTAACGGTTCTCTCTTCCCTGCAGGCACCGGCCCCACCTCCTCCGCCGACCCACTCCTGGCGCTGCTCCTGCTGGCTCTGCACGCGCTCCTGGGCCGGCTGGTGGGGCACTGACAGCCGCCTGCCCACCCGGACCCAGAGCCAGACCCAGAGCTAGACTCAGACCTGGACCCAGACCCGGACCCGGACCCAGACCCGGACCCAGAGCCAGACCCAGACCCGGACCCAGACCCGGACCCGGACCCGGACCTGGACCCGGACCTGGGCGAGGACCGGGTTGCCGGATGGACAGCGAGAGACTGAGAGAAGCATGACAAAGTCCACGTGGAAATCAAATAAATCACATGTGGGGGGAGTTACGCAACGGAGAGACCCGAGACCGCGCATCCAGTTTCCAAAGGAGACGGAGGCGGCCGTGCCCGGTGCTGCCGGCCCGTGATTCTCTACTTCCGTGAGCTTTCCTTTTCTCCGCTGCGCCTCCAGCTCTTCATTTTGCACGAACGGTCGAGCCGGCACCTTAGGAGCCGGCGTGGCAATGTTGGGTCACAGCCTTTCTGACAAAGGACACTATTTTTAGTAGATGCTTGTGTTTAGGAATTGTTTTATTTCCCATTTCCCTCTGGGGGCTTATCTTTTTTTTTTTTTTATCAAAGTAAATTATTTCTTTTTGAGACCCTGGGTTAAAAAAAGATGCATCTTATCATAATGAAAGTTCACTGTCAATAATATTTATTTTTAAATAAACGCGGGAAACGAAGTCAGACACTTGTGTCCACACTGGATTGGATATTGCCGAATCACAGTTGAACAAAATAACGACTTTGAAGTAAGCTTTCTACGCCGGGTCCCTGGTGCCAGTGGTCCCCTCGGCTGGAGGACAGCCGGGGCACCTGGCCGAGGCCACACAGCAGACAGGAGCACCTGCCCAGCCTTCCCTAGGGACGGGACCTCAGGGAGCCAGGGGGGACGGGAGCCCCCCGCCTGGGTCTTCGAGGAGAGGAGTCACTGGAAAGAGGTGTGCTATTAATATATATATTTTTAAAATACGTTTTTTACTGATTTGAGAGAGAAAGGAAAGGAGGGGGAGAGAGAGAGAGAAACACTGATAAGTGAGAAACATGGATCGGCTGCCTCCGCACACTCCCCACTAGGGATCAAGCCTGCAACCCGGGCGTGTACCCGGGGTGGGAATCAAACCCGCGACCTCTTGGTTCCTGGGTCAACGCTCAACCACTGAGCCACACTGGCTGGGTCAGCCTCTTTTCTTTAGGCTTAAACTAATAAACCTACGTGCCCACCGGGAGGTGCCACGCCCAGCTGTACTCACTGTGACTGGAGCCCCTGCCAGGTGGAGGGGGGATGTGGGGAGGAGGTGGAGGGGGATGTGGGTAGGAGAGGGGCCTCCCATGCCCTTTCCTGGTGCATTGAGAGAATGCTTTGAGCCTCTGAAATGCATGTGTTTAGGGCAGGTCACACACGCCTTAAAGAGATAGACATACCTCGGGGCTGTTTGTCTTCATGCCGGACAGGGTTGCATTAAATAGCCAGATCCCCTGGATTTGCTCAGAACCCAGCCAGTCTTCAGTCCGCAGGCCGATGCTCTATCCACTGAGCCAAACCAGCCAGGGCCCCAGCCAGTCCTTAAACCTGCTCGCCCCAGGTGTTGCTCACGGTACCAACCTCCCTGTCTCCGCTGGCCTCTCCGGGTTGGGACTCCGCTTCCTGGCGGCCGCGGAACGAGCTCTGGCCAGTGAGCTGTGCACAAAGGGTCAGTGGCTTCCAGTCCAGGCATGAGATGGCTGGTCTGAACCAGGACGAGCAACATTCAACCCTGCAAATACTGGGCCAGCCCCCCACGCCCCGCGTTTCCAGCATGTGCAGCGCTCCCCCTGCTGGCAGGTACTGGAACTGCACCTGCGAGGCGCCAGCCTTGGCAGCTGGGTCGGCTCATTGCAGCATAATCGGCCCCGCCCCACAAAGATGCGGTACTTATTTGGGGCAAAGAGAAAACGGAAGTGCGTTTGGACCGTCCCACCTGTGCAGAGAACCCCCCGTGCGGAGCTGGCGGGCTGGGCTGCCGTGAGGAGGCGCCCTAGGGCCTGCTCTTTCTGGTAGACACATCAAGTGGTCTCATATTTCATTGCTATCGATCGCCACTCATCGAGCTGTAAATTTAATCGCTTTGTCTGGTGGAGAGTGGCTCTGACCAGAGGATCATCTCAGTATTAAAGACAACTCAATACTGCGGCGGCGAACGGCGACTCCAATGCAGGCCCAGTGTGCATGGAACCAGCAAGGCGCTCCCCCGCCGCCAGGGGGCGCCCGAGGACGGGTCCGTGATGGGCTGCCGCTGAGCCAGATCCCTCCAGGGCCGGGAGCTGGGGAGCCATCTCCCACCCCACAAACCAGCCCCCTGCAGACAGGCCGTCAGCCAGGTTCCAGCCCGGAAACCACTGGCCCTGACGCCCACGGGGAGCAGAGCAGGTGTGCTCTGCGGGGCGGCCCGCCCTGGGCTGCCTGAATTCTGCACAGCCAGGCAGCCCCTCGCACGCACAGGAACGAGCCCTCAGTCTCCTCCTGGGACCAAGGATTTCCGGAAGGAAGTTGTGGGTGAGGCCAGGCAGGTTCCTTAAAGTGGAGCTTAAACCGCGCCTCCCTCCCCCGCAACTGAAGCGCATGGAAGTCCCACGGAGGCCGAGGAGGAATGGGGGGCAGCCAGGTGTGCACGGCGGGGCCGCCGGCAGAGTGCTGGGCACCTGGGCACGTGCGTGCTCTCTGGGGTCCCCCGTGCAGCACTCCCAGGCCAGAGCGGGCAGCCTGCATGGGATGGAAGGGGTTCCTGCAAACCAGAGGGACAAGAACCCACCAAAACCAAAAACTCACCACCCAAAACACCTTTTCTTTTTTTAAAAAAAATACATTTTCATTGAGCCCTAGCAGGTGTGGCTCAGTGGATAGAGCCTCGGCCGGCACACCGAAGTGTCCAGGGATGGATTCCCAGTAAGGGGCGTGCAGGAGGCAGCCAATCCATGATTCTCTCTCATCATAGATGTTTCTGTCTCTCTCTCCCTTCCTCTCTGAAATCAATCCTATATAATAAAAGGCCAATATGCAAATTGTTCCCTCAGGAGTTCGACCAAGTTCGACCGCTCGCTATGACATGCGCTGACCACCAGGGGGCGACGCAGAAGGAAGGCCCAGGCAGGCAGCTGGCAGCTGGGGGAAGGAAGGCCCCCATCAGCCTTGATTGCTGGCCAGGCCTAGGGACCCTACCCGTGCGTGAATTTTGTGCACCGGGCCTCTCGTACAAATATATTTAAAGATAAACACAGCCAGGACGTTAAGTTGGATTGTAGATGACCTGCGTTTTCTTCTTCTTGCGCATATTGTTGTGTCCTGTGCCTTAGTCTTTGTTAGTGAATGACAGCACCGGAGTTTCCCGTTTTGCTTCGGAAAGTCTGCGTGTGTCCACAACACAATCTACCCGCATACCGGCATCCACATAGCAGGCCAATTCCCCTTTCGGGGTTGGCAGCTGGACCTGTTCTCACCCCCTACATGCCCAAAGGCGCAGACCCGTGTCCTGGCCCCTCCACCGACCAGCGCCGTGTGTGTGTGGGGGGGGAGGATTGGATCCGGCCACGGCCACCTCCCACGCCTGGGCGCTGTCACCACGGCAGACCCAGCCCCTCAGACGCTGATGCCTGTCTCCGGGGAAGGCTCTCCTTTCTCAGCAAACACTGATCCCGTTTGAGGGATTGGCGGTCCTTAGAACCACGGAAGGCTTCCCGGCCAGGGTGGCCGCTGGGGCGGCAGCGATGCACAAATGACTTGTTCCCTTCGAAACCGCGAGGGGTGCAGGCTGGGAGACGACCAGCCATGTTGTTCAAAGAGCAGATGCCGATCTCCGTGGGCTGCTCCGTGCTGCACATAGCAGAGCGGTTCAGTGTGTGCGGTGGGGAGGGAGGTACCCCTCGAGCCCGTGACCTGGTCCTTGGGGACCCCCATAAATACGTGGACCCCATGTTCCAGGCTCCCTGCGGAGGACATTCCAGTCAGCCAGCCCGGGCCTCCCTGACTGCCTCTCTGTGTCATGTCTCAACCCCAATAGGAGACCCATCACAGCCTGATAGAGGACAGGTGGCTCACGAATGGATGATGGATGGTGGATGGATGGATGGATGATGGGTGGGTGGATGATGGATGATGGATGGGTGGGTGGATGGATGGATGGATGGATGATGGGTGGGTGGATGGATGGATGGATGATGGATGGGTGGGTGGATGGATGGATGGATGATGGGTGGGTGGATGGATGGATGGATGATGGATGGGTGGATGGGTCAAGGATGGATGATGGATGGGTGGATGGGTCAAGGATGGATGATGGATGGGTGGATGGGTGGGTGGAATAGTCACGGATGGATGATGGATGGGTGGATGATGGATGGATGGATGGATGGATGATGGATGGGTGGATGGGTGGGTGGAAGAGTCACGGATGGATGATGGATGGATGGGTGGGTGGATGGATGGATGATGGATGGGTGGGTGGATGGATGGATGGATGGATGATGGGTGGGTGGATGGATGGATGGATGATGGATGGGTGGGTGGATGGATGGATGGATGATGGGTGGGTGGATGGATGGATGGATGATGGATGGGTGGATGGGTCAAGGATGGATGATGGATGGGTGGATGGGTCAAGGATGGATGATGGATGGGTGGATGGGTGGGTGGAATAGTCACGGATGGATGATGGATGGGTGGATGATGGATGGATGGATGGATGGATGATGGATGGGTGGATGGGTGGGTGGAAGAGTCACGGATGGATGATGGATGGATGGGTGGGTGGATGGATGGATGATGGATGGGTGGGTGGATGGATGGATGGATGATGGGTGGGTGGATGGATGGATGGATGATGGATGGGTGGATGGGTCAAGGATGGATGATGGATGGGTGGATGGGTCAAGGATGGATGATGGATGGGTGGATGGGTGGGTGGAATAGTCACGGATGGATGATGGATGGGTGGATGATGGATGGATGGATGGATGGATGATGGATGGGTGGATGGGTGGGTGGAAGAGTCACGGATGGATGATGGATGGATGGGTGGGTGGATGGATGGATGATGGATGATGGATGGGTGGATGGATGGATGGATGGGTGAAGGATGGATGATGGATGATGGATGATGGATGGGTGGATGGATGGATGGATGGGTGAAGGATGGGTGAAGGATGGATGATGGATGATGGATGGGTGGATGGATGGATGGATGGATGAAGGGTGGATGATGGATGGATGATGGATGGGTGGATGGATGGATGGATGGGTGAAGGATGGGTGAAGGATGGATGATGGATGATGGATGGGTGGATGGATGGATGGATGGATGGATGATGGATGGGTGGATGGGTGGGTGGAAGAGTCACGGATGGATGATGGATGGATGGGTGGGTGGATGGATGGATGATGGATGATGGATGGGTGGATGGATGGATGGATGGGTGAAGGATGGATGATGGATGATGGATGATGGATGATGGATGGGTGGATGGATGGATGGATGGGTGAAGGATGGGTGAAGGATGGATGATGGATGATGGATGGGTGGATGGATGGATGGATGGATGAAGGGTGGATGATGGATGGATGATGGATGGGTGGATGGATGGATGGATGGGTGAAGGATGGGTGAAGGATGGATGATGGATGATGGATGGGTGGATGGATGGATGGATGGATGAAGGGTGGATGATGGATGGATGATGGATGGGTGGATGATGGATGGATGGATGGATGGGTGAAGGATGGATGATGGATGGGTGGATGGATGGATGGATGGGTGAAGGGTGGATGATGGATGATGGATGATGGATGATGGATGGGTGGATGGATGGATGGATGGGTGAAGGATGGGTGAAGGATGGATGATGGATGATGGATAATGGATGGGTGGATGGATGGATGGATGGGTGAAGGATGGGTGAAGGATGGATGATGGATGATGGATAATGGATGGATGGATGATGGATGGATGGGTGAAGGGTGGATGATGGATGATGGATGATGGATGGGTGGATGGATGGATGGATGGATGAAGGGTGGATGATGGATGGGTGGATGGCAAGGCGGATGGATGGACCCAGAGGCAGAGACAGAGATAGACATTTTCCAAGGTTGTCAGACTCTCGCCCACCCAACCATAAATATTTGCCGCCTCCCCGATCTTGCCTGAGCCGGCAGCACACTACACCTCCGGGGCGGATTGTTCACGTCCCAAGAGGAATCCCTTTCGCCTGCTGTGAAGTAGCAGCTCCATCCGCACCGCGGGGTGTGCAGGGGGCAGCCGACCCCTGATTCTCTCTCACCATGGGTGTTCCTCTCTCTCTCTCCCCCTCTCCCTCTCCCTTCGTCTCTCAAATCAATAAAAATATAGTAAAACGTAAATAAAGGAGTTGCATCTGTTTGGCCCAAACCCTGGAGGGTGGCAAGCCGGACTCGGGGGGCAGGGGGCGGCAGGGGGCAGGGGGGCAGGGGGCTGGGGTGTGGGGTGTGGGTTCTCCGCAGAACCAGGCCACTAGCTGCGTTTATGCGCTCAACAAGCACACAGGGATTGTTGCTCTGTGAAGGGCCCTGTGTGGGAGAAATTCGTGGCTGTGGAAGCCCTGCCCCCACCCCCCACGCCCCCACGCCCCTAAAGGAGCAGCTGGTCCTCGGAGGGGTGACCACACAGTCGCCTGGAATTCAGGGTTGACCGTGATAAGCCCGGCCAGTGGAGTGAACCCCCCCCCCCCACCCCCCCAGGCCGAGGAGTGATCAGCTGTGACGGGCGTGGGGGAGGGTTGGCAGGCCCATCAGGCGAACTGGAATGCGTGGAAGTGCCTTTGGCTGGGCCTTCGGAGGCCCCCCTGTGCCCCTGCCCCCGGCGCTGGGAGAGGCCCCGGGAGACACAAGGACGCAGCTGGGTTTCCCCACGGGGAGCTGCTGTCGGAGCGCCAGGCTCAGCACTTTCTCACCAGTGGTGACAGCCTCCTTGCATCTTTTTTTAAATCTATAATGTTTTAATTCTTCACTTGAGGCTATTCTTCCATCGGTGTGAGAGAGACACAACAATTGATTGCCTCCCGCACAAGCCCCAACCAGGGCGGGGGATCGAGCTTGCAACCCAGGTACAGGCCCTTGACCTGTGGAACCCGGGACCCTCCCGTCCGCTCTCCACTGAGCCGAACCGGCCCGGGCGTCCTGCGTGTTTCTGTGGGGGGTGTTGAGCGGTGGGACCAGGACCCGTGGTCTCAGGGCCTCTGGGCAAAGGCAGCCTGAGTGACAGCTCAGCCATCCCCAGGCCTGGATGCGTCTCTGGGCAGCGCCGGACACGAAGCATCCACGCAGGGAGTGACGCCCGGGGACAGGCCTCGCCGCGGGAACCGGAGGGCGCCTGCCACGATGGAGACAGATGCGGGGGAGCCAGGCACACACGTCAAGCGTAACCAGGAAAAGCCGCGCAGACAGGCTGAAGGGTGCGGGAGCCAGGTCCTGCACAGACTCGCGGGCCTCGGAGGGGACCAGCCAGGATTGTGCAAGCAAACAGGCCCACCCAGGTCCTGAGGAGGCGCTGTGGGCCGCGTGGGGAACGAAAATCCGTCAAATGGGTGAGGCCTCTGCCCTCCCCCCTGCATTTCGGGGGGCAGGGACCGCGAGGACGACCCGTCGGGCAGGCAGCACGTCAGCACCTGGTGTCTGCGTTGAGGACATACACGTGTTTGGCACGCCGCCCGGGTGCGTCCTGGAGGATGGAGATCATGAAGCCAGAGGAGGGGTCCGAGGCCCTGTCCTAGATTGTTTTGGGTTTTTTTGTGGGGTTTTGTTTGTTTAATATTGTTATTGATTTCAGAGAGGGAGAGAGAAATAGAAACATCAGTGATGAGAGAGAATCATGGACCGGCTGCCTCTTGCACGCGCCCCCCTCCCCGAAACCCGGGGATCCAGCCCGCAACCCGGGCCTGTGCCTCACCAGGAATCGTGTGAGATGGTCTCGCAATGCTGACAAGATCTGGGGGGCTACCGGCGGGAGGGAAGAGGGGGGAGGCTCGGATCCGGGGCCGCTCCTGCTCTGCCCAGGCCCTGCTTCCCGTCAGGACACAGGCCCAGCATCGAGCCGGAGGTTGGGACAGCTCAGAGCCCATCTACGGGGGTGAGTTCCCGTCCTGTTATCTGGGGAGTCGGCTGGTGACCTCCAGCCTCCTGGGCCCCCTGTGAGGGCGCGTTGTCCTGGGTCCCACCCACCACCCCTGTCCAGCTGCATCCCCCGCCCCCGGGAGTGGCCAGGCCGGGATGGATGGCCTGAAAGTGAACAGCATGGATCTTCCCCCGAGAGCACGGCCCGCCAGGCGTCGCGTGTGCTGATCGATGCTGCTGACCAAGGACCTGATTAAAGAAAGACCAGGGAAGGGCCCCCGGCGCCTGGTGAGGTCAGGTGCCTCCCAGGGCCCGAGGGTCTCTCGGGACTGGTTCTCTGTTCAGGGTTTTGTGTTAGGACGGCGACCTTCCCAGCACAGTGAGAAACTGGGGGGGAACACCCCAGACTTTGGGGAGGAGGGAAGTGAGGCTCCTCGGGGTGCACAGAGCATGGGGCCTGCCACCGGGGACCAAGCAGGTGTCGGCGCCCAGGGCACCTCACCGGCCCGCGCAGTGGGTGCAGATGCTCAGCCCAGGGGGTACCGGGAAGTAAGAAAGAAGGAATATGCCCGGCCGGCGGGGCTCAGCGGTTGAGCATCGACCTAGGAACCAGGAGGTCCCGGTCCGATTCTGGTCAGGGCGCATGCCCGGGTTGCGGGCTCCAGCCCCAGTGTGGGGTGTGCAGGAGGCAGCTGGTCCATGATTCTCTCACCGTCGATGTTTCTCTCTCCCTCTCCCTCTCCGACATCAGTAAAATATTTTTAAAAAGAAAGAAGGAAGCCGATGTCCTTCTCCCCAGTTACACCCAACAGAGAAGCCAGGCTCCGGGACGGGTCCCCGTCTAGGTCTCCGCTGTGCGGCACAGCGGGGCGTCATCACACACGTGGTCAGCCCCGTCTCCCCTGCTGTGTCCCAAGGGCCTCCTCGCTCAGGGCTGCTCTGCAGCCAGGGGAGCGCTCGCCCGGGCCCTGCAGGCTCCGCTCATGACCCGCTCGGGCCTTCTCTCTGCTGGATGGAGTCAACTGTCATCTTTTTTTTCTAAGGTTTTTGAAACTGATTTTTAGAGAGAGAGGAAGGAAGAGGGAGAGAGAGACACTTCGGTCCGCTGCCTCCTGCGCACCCCTCCTGATAACACGAGGCCCCTTTGTTGGAATCCCGGCACCCTGGGCCCGGGGCTGGCGCTTGCCCCTGGCTACAGGGCTGGGGACTCAGGGAGCCCCCCCACCCCCACCCCCCTGTTCTGCCTCCGCCTCAGGCAGCCCTCCGCCTCCAGCGGGACTCAGGCATTGGTCTCTGCGAGTCGGGGCGTCCACGCACGGGGAGATGCGGGATGGGGACAGGCAGCGCCATGACCACAGCGGGCAGCTCCTCCCGCGTCCTCCCCACCACAGGCACCCGCTGTCCCTTGACGAGCAGGAAGGGAAATTGCCATAAAGCGGCTCCTAACCCAGACGGCACGGGTAAATGTCAGCAGGCACTCTCCACGCCGAGGAAGTAAATACAGCTTAATTGGCAGCCATGCCGCCAAGGAACTTCGCCCCCGCGGTCGCTGCTCCCACCTCCGCAAACAGCCAGGGACGCTTGTCACATGGAACTCGGTGTCAGGGTGAGTTATTTACTCGGCCGCAGGACGGTCTCGTTCCTGTAATAACGAGGCTGCTGGGCAGAAAAATCCTTTCACAGGGAAAGGGCACGTCCCAATGCAAACATGCCTCCTCCCGCAGCCCCACCTGACACTCCCCCTCCTCCCGCAGCCCCACCTGACACTCCCCCTCCTCCCGCAGCCCCACCTGGCACTCCTCCTCCTCCCCCAGCCCCACCTGGCACTCCTCCTCCTCCCGCAGCCCCACCTGGCACTCCTCCTCCTCCCACAGCAGCCCCACCTGATACTCCCCCTCCTCCTCCCTCAGCCCCACCTGACATTCCTCCTCCTCCTGCAGCCCCACCTGGCACTCCTCCTCCTCCCGCAGCCCCACCTGGCACTCCTCCTCCTCCCACAGCAGCCCCACCTGACACGCCTTCTCCCACAGCAGCCCCACCTGACACGCCTTCTCCCACAGCAGCCCCACCTGACACTCCTCCTCCTCCCACAGCAGCCCCACCTGACACTCCCCCTCCTCCCGCAGCCCCACCTGACACGCCTCCTCCTCCCACAGCAGCCCCACCTGACACGCCTTCTCCCGCAGCCCCACCTGACATTCCTCCTCCTCCCACAGCAGCCCCACCTGACACGCCTTCTCCCACAGCAGCCCCACCTGGCACTCCCCACAGGCCATCCACTTCCGAATGTCATCAAAATCCTGCTCCTCCGGCTCTCATCATCTCCCTCTCCTCAAACACACGCACATATATATTTTATTTTTTCAGAGAGGAAGGGAGAGACGGAAACCTCAATGATAAGAATCATGGACCGGCTGTCTCCTGCACGCCTCCTACTGGGGATGGAGCCCACAACCCGGGCCTGTGCCCCGACCAGGAATCAAACCCTGACCTCCTAGCTCAGTGGTCGGCAAACTGCAGCCCGCGAGCCACATGCGGCTCTTTGGCCCCTTGAGTGTGGCTCTTCCACAAAATACCACGTGCGGGCGCGCACCTACAGCGCGATGGAAACTGCGTGGCCCAGGCGCAGAAGTCGGTTTTCGGCCTGGGCGAGTCTGTTTTGAAGAAGTGGCGTTAGAACACTCAAAGGGGCCAAAGAGCCGCATGTGGCTCGCGAGCCGCGGTTTGCCGACCCCTGTCCTAGTTCATAGGTCGATGCTCAACCGCTGAGCCACGCCGGCCGGGTATCCCTCTCCCCTTTCCACCTCTGTCTTAAACCACTGGACTCGGTGACCGTGCCTGTGGCAGGAAAGGTGTGGATCAAGCCCAGCCCCACCGTGTGGAGAGGAACAAGCCGATGCCCGACGGCTGTGGGTTTCCGTGCGGAGGGCTGCAACCCTTTGAAGCGGGGGGGGGGGGGGGGAAGGGGATCCCACAGGGAACTGCTCCAGATGCGGGGCGGGGGGGGGTGTGGAGGGGCGCTCGGGGAGCCTCAGCCCTCTGTTAGGGTGCCATCTGGTGACAGGCCCGATTTCCTGCTGCAGCTGCAGGCAGCTTCAAGGTTCCACGCTCCAAGACCTCGCCCTCACCCCCCCCTCACCCCCATAAAAGCGAACCCATCTATTTATATAAAAACCCTGGGTGTAACACCATCACGGCAGAGGTTCGACCAACCGGAAGGAAGTCCGTCCTGCAGGGGTCGTCTTGGCAACGGCTGCACCCTCCCTGAGCTGTTTCCCGAGAGAAGAGCTCACCCTCGGAGCGCCAGGAGCACCCAGCCCAGCGGCAGGCAGTCCTGGGTGGCCAAGGCGGAGGCCACGGCGTAGGTTGAACTCTGGGTCGGGCCCAACAGGGGGCGTGGCCGGCCTTCAAACCAGACCCTGACAGGAGGGAAGGAGGGAGCCCCATTCCTCACGGAATCGACAGGTGGCCAGCTTGCTGTCAGGGGCCTGCCAGCCAGGAACCCCATTCACCTGCACCCCAGACCCTGACAGGAGGGAAGGAGGGAGCCCCATTCCTCACGGAACTGACAGGTGGCCAGCTTGCTGTCAGGGGCCTGCCCGCCAGGAACCCCATTCACCTGCATATCTGTATGTGCCGCCGGCTCGGCCAAGGGTGAGCCTGAGTGGGCTGGTGAAAGGCTTAGTAAAGACAGACCAGGGAGGAAAGCTGGGTCTCGGTGGGACGCTGCTTCTCTGGAGACAGCGACCACGCCCACAAGCCGTGTCTTTCTTTTACAGCCGGTGCCACGAGGCACAGTGAGGGCGAGGTCAAGGTGTTGACACCATTCTCATGGGTGTCCATCCTCCTCAGTGACACGCACCTGAACTCGGTCAAGCCCACGTCACTTAGGCACGTGTTCGGACCACAGGTTCAAGCCCACAACCACAGCTGTTGGCGATGATGGTGCTGGGAGGGCTCTGCCCTCCACGCTGGGACTGGCACGTGGCCACGAGAGGACCGTGCCTTCTCATCGGTCCGAGGCTGGAACCTGTCCAAACACTGTAGCCGCTCCCCACATCTGTATAAAGTTTCAATCCGTTATATTAGAGGCCGTGGTGGTACTGTTTTACCCCCAGCGTCGACAGGAATTGCTGCAAAGTTACTTCTTGGTGGAAGAACCTTTCATTCCCAATATAAATGGCCAATTCCGTAAATGAAACTTCAATTTCTAGACTCGATATAAACAGTGAAGTAGCTAAAACGATTAAAAAGGCCCAACTTCTCATTATTGACGAATGCACCATGGCATCCAGTCATGCTATAAACGCCATAGACAGATTGCTAAGAGAAATTATGAATTCGAATGTTGTACTTGGTGGGAAAGTGCTCCTTCTCGGAGGGGATTTTCGACAACGTCTCAATATTGTGTCGCATCGTGCGATCGGCCATAGCACAGACGAGTTTAAAGTGCTGTGCTGTTTGGGGGTGTTTCAGAAAGTTGTCTCTCACAACAAATATGAGATCAGAGGATTCTGCTTATAGCGAATGGTTAGTAAAACTTGGAGATGGCAAACCGGATAGCAGTTTTCATTTAGGAATGGATATTATTGAAATCCCCTGTGAAATGATTTGTAATGGGTCTATTAGTGACGCTACCTTTGGAAATAGTATATCTACAGACAATATTAAAAATATGTCTAAACGTGCGATTCCTGATCCAAAAAAATGGGCACGTTCAGAAATTAAATGAAGAAATTTTGAATATACTCGGTGGATATTTTCACACCTATTTGAGTAATGATTCCATTGACTCAACAGATGATGCTGAAAAGGAAAATTTTCCCATCGAATTTCTTAATAGTATTACTCCTTCGGGAATTCCGTGTCATAAATTAAAATTGAAAGTGGGTGCAATCATCATGCTACTGAGAAATCTTAATGGTAAATGGGGTCTTTGCGATGGTACCAGATTTATTATCAAACGATTACGACCTAACATTATCAAAGCTGAAGTATTAACAGGATCTGCAGAGGGAGAGGCTGTTCTGATTCCAAGAATTGATTTGTCCCCATCTGACACTGGCTTCCCATTTAAATTGATTTGACAACAGTTTCCCGTGATGCCAGCATTTGCGATGACTATTAATAAATCACAAGGACAAACTCTGGACAGAGTAGGAATATTCCTACCTGAACCCATTTTCGCACATGGTCAGTTGTAAGTTGCTTTCTCTCGAGTTCGAAGAGCAGGTGACATTAAAGTTCTAAATACTTCATCACAAGGGAAATTAGTCAAGCGCTCTGAAAGTGTTTTCACTCTTAATGTGGTGTACAGGGAGATATTAGAATAAGTTTAATCACTTTGTTAATCATTGTTTGCATCACTGTTGTTTTTAGATCATGTTTTGTTGTTTTCATATGTTTTTGTTGTTTTTATATCATGCCTCTGTTATATCCTTTTGTTACTGTTTATTAATAAATTTATATATATTTCATATACATTTTGCTAATTTTCTTTCATCGCTCACACTTCTATTATAGAGAAAGGGCAAATAGCAATATTAAAATATTTCCTCTAATTAATTCCCTTTTAATGTGCATGAATTTTGTACATCGGGCCACTAGTAAATAATAAATGCCAATGCAACCTGTCAGA
This sequence comes from Corynorhinus townsendii, assembly GCA_026230045.1. Classification (NCBI taxonomy): domain Eukaryota; kingdom Metazoa; phylum Chordata; class Mammalia; order Chiroptera; family Vespertilionidae; genus Corynorhinus; species Corynorhinus townsendii. The sequence continues at coordinate 1,622,997 of JAPDVU010000011.1, read as the reverse complement.
GTCCAAATGTCCAAGTTTCTATGAGAGCCAGTTCTCTGGGCGTTAAGGAGCCTCATTACACAGGGAGATAGGTCACCCTGCAGACGTGACCTTCATCAAAATCTGAAGTGTGTCCTGGCCAGCGTGGCTCAGGGGTTGAGCATCGACCTATGAACCAGGAGGTCACTGTTTGATTCCCAGGCAGGGCGCACGCCCAGGTTGCAGGCTTGATCCTCAGTACGTGGCGTGCAGGAGGCAGTCAATCAATGATTCTCTCTCATCATGGATGTTTCTATCCCTCCCTCTGCTTTCCTCTCTGAAACCAATAAAAATATATTTAAAAAAATATCTGTCTGTGATCTGCAGTGGGGTTTTGGGAGTCAAACACCACGAAGCCAGGTCTCTTTGCTTTCCAGCCCCGCCCCAGTGCATCCCACTGAGGGCTCCTAGCCACCCTCGGAAGCAGGCACTGTTGTCAATTCCAGGTCACAAACAACGCCGTCCTGTGGAGGAAAAGCGTCCTTCTCACACACACACTGGGTTTCTTCATTTAAAAGAAGGGAAGAAAAAATTCTGTGTGGATACATACAGACCCATGCATGTATAGACACAGGTGTGTAGGTGCGTGTGCATACACATATGTATGCATAGATACACGTGAAACATCCTATCTAATAAAGAGGGAATATGCTAATTGACCATGACTCCGTCCCAAAGGTGGCTGCACCCACAGCTGATGCCAAGTTCCCATAAGGAGCCTTAACAAGCAATCAGCAGGAACCTGAGGCTATGCCCTCCCCCGCCCATGGGGCTTGACAGGGCACCTCAAGGTGTGCTTTCGCCCTGTTGCTGGGCTAGAGGACCTCAGGCTGATCCCCCTGCCCCAGCGCTAGGCTGGGGACCTCAGGCTGTGCCCCCCACCAGGTGGGGCTTGACAGGAGATTTCAGGACACACTGCCCACCCTGGCACCAGGCTGGGGGACCTCAAGGTGCACCCCCAGTGCTGGGTCAGGGGAACTCAGGGCATGTCTCTGCCCAGTGGGGCTTACTGGGGGACCTGAGGCTGCACCTTGCTCCCCCCTCACCCCCCGCCTAGTGGGGCTTGATGCCTGGTGGGACTTGACAGGGGACCTCAGGCCATGCCCCTGTCCTGGCACCAGGCCAGGGGACCTGTGGCTACAGCCCCTGCCCAGCAGGGTTTGACAAGGGTGGAGCGGGCCGGGTCTGGATCTGGATCTAGCCCAATGGGGGGGGGGGGCAGCCGGGTCTGGGTCTCACAGGATTTTGAGGTGCATGTGGGTGAGTGGGGACTTGACTCTGGGTCCCGTGGTGAGCCCCAGTCTGTGACAGGAAGAAGGTTTTCATATACATTTTACTAATTTTCTTTCATCTCTGACACTTCTATTATAGAGAAAGGGCAAATAGCAATAGTAAATTGTTTCCTCTAATTAATCCCCTTTTAATGTGCACGAATTTCGTGCACCGGGTCACTAGTCTCTATATATAAAAGCCTAAGAGACTGAATGACCCAACAGCTGGTCAACTGGTAGCTCGGACATGCACTGACCACCAGGGGGCAGACGTCCAATTCAGAAGCTGCCCCCTGATGGCCAGTAGCTCCCACAGCGAGGAGCCCTGCTCAGCTGACTGACCTGTCCCGGTGGCCCAGGGGCCCAGCAGGCAGCCACTCCCTCCCTCAGTAGTCCTGCAGGTCCAATCTCCGGAGAACGGGCCAGGCACGGAAGGACCGGTGCTGCCGGCACAACCCTGATAGCGCCGCCGGCCTCCTGGAAGTCGGCCTCGGGCACTGTGGCCGCTTCCCCTCCCTAGGCGTTCCGCAAGTAAGAAACGATATAAAGGCGGCCGCCAGGTGGCTCCCGACAACCAGCAGGAACATTGGCGGGAGCGATCCGGATCCCGCCCGAGGGCCAATTGCGTCCTGGCACCCCCTCACCCTTATCGGGATGGGCGCCAGACGCAGGGCTCACAGCTGGCAAGCGCCGCTGTGGGCAGTGCGAGCCTCTCCCGATCAGGACTGACCCGGCGCGAGACCGTGGCAAGCGCAGCGGGGCCGGGATGAGCGGGAGCAGCGGGCAGGAGCGGCAGGTGGCTTTGGACTGCGGGTTTCAGCCCAATCCCGCAGGCTACCCCGAGGGACCCCACCCGTGCACGAATCGTGCACCTGGCCTCTAGTATAAAATAATAAACCGACTCTTTTTTAAACTTGGAGGATGACAACTTTCCCTGAAAACGAAGACTTCCAAGTTCTCGTTGCAGGTTTGGTGGTGTTTCGTTGGGATCAGGACCTTTTCTTTGACTTAAAGGAACGGCAGGACATCCATTTCCCCAGAAAGGCGCCTCTTTAGCAGCTGAGGCTCAATCCTTCCGAACTCGGCCATGAAACCTCCTGGGTCCTCCGCCTCACAGCCTGAATGCCTTAGAGCAGCCTTCAGAAGAAACCCCGAAAACGGGGCAAAACGCTAATCGTAGAATCTGAGAGCATACGGATGTTCACTGCAGAATTCTTCCATTTTCCTGTTTATGTGAAGATTTTTATAATAAACCGGGCGGGGGGGGGGGAGGGTCGGGGGTGGTAGCTGCAATACCATCGACTTCTCATGGATCTTCCACAAAATCACTGTCACAAAATCAGAAGTGGGAGAACCCCTGTATCCATGTTTGAAAGATTATCATTCGGGGCTCATTTTAAAAAAGAAAAATATTAAGGATTCCACACGCGCTAGCCGCAACCCTACAGCATTAGAGCCTTCACCGCGCAGGAAACACGAGGCTGAAAAAAAAGCCCCACTGCGCAGACTCCGCAGGGGCAGCCACGCCCCCTCCCCGCAGCGTCGTCGGCTCCCAGGCGCATGCGCCGACCCAATAGGCGCACTCAGTGGCGTCACCGGCGGCATCACGCAGCAGCGTCCAGCGCCTGCGATCCCGGCTGCGCGATCCAGCGTGTCGGTCTGCGGACTTTGTGCCCCGCGAGCTCGGGGACGAGGACCCTCTCCACCGCCGACTCCGACGACAGGGGCCGAGGTGGTCGCGGGCCCCGGAAGGAGGTGGAGGGAGGAAAAGCGCGAGCGGCGACCGATGGGGACGTCATCAGAACGCACCGGAAGCGGCCCCAGAATGAGGAGTGAGTGGGGCTGAGAGCCACGGGCTCGGACGTCAGGGATCGGGCACTGGGGAGTGAAAAGGGACGTCAGGGTGCGGGGTGCTGGGGAGTGCAAAGGGTCGCTGCGGAGTGCGAGTGGGGCTGTTGTGGGAATTGCCTCATCTTCCCTCGGGGAAACTGAGGCTCGGCTGGCCCGGCCCCGTCTCTGAGCCTGGGGTTGGTGTCCGAGCTGGAGGCCGGTTCTCGGGGGCCGCTCAGTGGCGTGGGTGCTACAGGACCGATCAGGTCCTTCGCCCGACTTGACCGCTCCCTCCCGGGGTGGCCGTGGCCAAGGCCTGCCGCTCTATGAACGACCCTAGTGCGGGGAGAAGCCCTGGGCGCTTGCTGGACAGTGACACCACCCTCGCCCGCCACCCCCCCTCCCCCGGCGTTGGCGAAGAGCTGTGCCCCGAGGGGAGCCAGCGCCGGGGCAGCTGTAGGCAGGGGAGTGTAGACACCGTTGACACCGGCCTTTGCTTCGGTGCCAGCTCTGCAGGTGCCTACCTGTGTGACCCCGTGTAGCGTTTCCGTGTATCCGAGCTTCCGTGTTCTCGGGTGCATAATAGGAATAACGACCACGTTACAGGATTCTTCAGAAGGGATGATGAAATAAAATATGCGAAGCTTTTAATGCGGTGCATGGCAAGTACTGCGTGCTCCATAAACGTCAGATGTGCGTTGTGACTGAAAAGACTCCCAAGTCAGACACCCGGGCCAGGTGGAGCAGTCATTCCTGGGGTTTCGGGCCTTGCAAGTTGCTCTCTACAAACAGGTTATACTCCCCACCTTACATTTGGGGGAGGACTGGACTCCATATAGAAGAATTGTAGCCACTTCGGTTTGTTGGATCAAATGTGCGCAGGGACACAAAAGGGACATTTCTAGAGTATAGTGCGAGCCAAATGTTCTAATATTTGGGCGCTTGAATCGGGGCATTGTCTTATTCTGTCCACATCCCCAGTGCCACAGGTTTTCTTCAAACAAGTAAGGAACAGGAGCGTGGATGTGTTTAGAAGTTGAAGCCACTTGGTGAACATATACACTGAGTGGCCAGATTATTGTGCTCTCTGAACGCATCATAATCTGGCCACTCAGTGTGTGTGTGTGTGTGTGTGTGTGTGTGTGTGTGTGTGTATTAGAGGCCCGGTGCATGAACTCGTGCATGGGTGGGGTCCGGCCAGACTGGCCAGGGGGAGGGGACATGGGCGGTTGGCCGGCCTGCCTGCTGGTCGAACTCCTGGTCGAGGGGACAATTTGCATATTAGCCTTTTATTCTATAGGATCTACACTGAGTGGCCAGATTATTATGTGTTCAGAGATCATCATCATCTGGCCACTCAGTGTATATTTTGAACTTGAAAAGAGACCGACTGTATTTTATCGCTTCAGGACACCATCAATTGTATGATCCCATTTCATAGATACCAAACTGTGAAGAATCTTTTTAACAAAAGGTAATATTCCCAGCCACTTGCATCACATAACTTTTCAATGAGTTACTCCATTACAAAGTGAGCAGCTCCTCAGCTCCTAACCTGTGGAATTGTCAACGTAAGAAGCATTCAAACCTGTAGAGAATTTTTGTGAGTTATGTGAGCCAAACTGATGACAACGGCCGGGAAGCAAAATCTCCACGGATCGAGAAAATGCTCCTGAGAAATGGCAGTTTGCACCCTGTTTGCTACATTACCATCAAAAGAGGAGGCATACGTGGGCGACATGAAACCCACTGGTGATAGGTTAGGGAGGCAGGAGAAAGCAAAGCAGGGGTGGGGGGGGGGAGGCGGTCTCTGGGATTGGATAAAAAGTAAAATGATAGACATGTACTTCTTGTACAGAGGTGGGTACAGAACAGTTAACAGTCAGCAGTTAACACAGCAACAGTGAGGGGACCTGTGGTCTCCCCCCTGGCTCAGCACCTGTGCTTTGAGGGGTCTGGAGAAAGGACTTGACTTTGACATTCCAAAGGTCTGTTACCGTAGATGCAAAACAACTGTAGGCAGGCTCGATTAAGGTAAAGACGGACTTTTGTCAGGGAAGGTTCTAGCCTAGGACACGACTGCCCGCCATAAACTGCTTTTAGTTTTGGAAGTGTTCGCTTCAGACCCTCCTGTGTGCTTACGGGAGGTCTCTGCATCTGTAAGGCCGCCACGCAGGCCTCCCCTGAGCTCGTCAGGTGGAGTGTGTGGTCCCTCTTCGTCCACAGTGTTTTAAGCCCGTGCAGCTCCAAGTGTGATCTGCTGACCTGCGGCTCCACCCGAGAACTTGCTAGAAATGCAGGATAGGGGAACGGGGCCCAAGAGTCTACATGCTAAGTCCCAGAGGTCCCTCCGCACGTTCATGTCCGAGAAGCACCTTTTGAAGCCCGCCCTTGGGGTTTCTGTGATGGACGTGATCCGTGGGCAGGGTGAGAGCGTCCATGACAGCTTCGCCGCTGTGCCCTGTGTAGCCCCGCCTCCTGTCTGAATAAGCACTGCTCTGTTCAGCGTTGACACCGCCCCGGGCCTTACGCCCAGCAGGAAGCAGGAATCATTCCGTGTCCGTTTTCCCGTCCCCAGGTGGAATCTACCACGCCCTCTCCCAGAAAGAGGCCAAGGAGCTCGATGTCCAGGTAGGTGGCTGGCAGGGAGTCTGGGAGCGACGGGGCGGTGGCACAGATGGCTCGGTGGCCTCCAAGCCTCCCCGCGTCCCACTCCGCATCTCCCCAGTCCCCGGGGCTCCAGCGGGGCCTGATGTCCTGGCGGCCGTCCCACATGCCGGTCTCCTCTTCCGCCGCGCCCAAGTCGGGCGTGGTTACCCGGGACTTGGGATTTGCGTCATCTCCCATTGCGTGGGGACACTGGGCTGTGTCCCCCATGGAACCTGCCCTGGGACACACTGTCATTTGACCTGGTCACTGGCTCCCCTTCACCCCCAACAGGGCAGGGAGATCGCATTTTGTGAGATTTTTGGATTCTTCTGGGATTTGCCCATTTGGCAGAAGCTGTGCCATGACTCATGAGGAGGGAGATACCGTGAAATCAGGATTTTGAGACTGATTGGCCTTTATTTGGCTTCTTCATGGAGGGCCGCGTATGTGTTCAAGACAGTCCAGTCCTTGTCAGCCCCCTCTCTGTGAGCGACTTGAAGGGTGTGCGCATCACATCTTCTCCAGGGACACATCAGCCTGGGTGTTTACAGCCGCTTAGTACAGTGGGGTTCCAGGAAGTGGCCTGGCAGAGGCAGGACCTCAGGAGGCAGTGCGGCCAGGGCTGGGGGGCGGGGGGTGAGGTGGGGGTCGGCTGCATTTTCAAGAGCAACTGATGCTCCGAGTCCCCTCCAGAATTACACACTGTGACAGTCACGGTCACATAAGGCTCTGCTGTGTGTCCAGAGAGTGAGCAGAGACGGGAGGGGGTGGTGCTGACACGCTCTGACAGATCCGCCCCCAAGTGATGCGCTCACAGCCGGAAACCCGAGTAAGAGGACTGCGGCCGGCACAGTGAGCAAATACAACCCCCGGCTGGCTGTGGGCTGCTGTGGCTCACCCTTCCCGAGGGTTAGATCCTCTCCTGTGGCCCGGAGCTTGGCTCCGCCCTGAGCTGCCTCCGGTCATTACTGATTCAATGTCGCCCCTGTTCCCTCCCTGCGAAGACCAGGGAGTCTTCCTCCACATAGAGAGGTGTGATGTCACCACCAGGATAGCCGCGGGGGACAGGGTGGGCCGCTGGAGGCTGGCCTGGCTGTCTCGCCTGCCGGCCATGGACTGGGGTCGGGATGTGGCTTTTGCACCTGGACAGCGGTGGGTGGGGGACGGCCAGCACGTGGAGGCGGTGTGGTCGGGGAGGCAGGCTGCCTGTGCGGGCCCCAGCGGGCTGAGTCTCGCAGAGCAGTGACACCCCCCTCCCCCCCCCCCCCCCCCCCCCCGCTGTCCCACCAGCGCCCCGGAACCCAGCGCGCCGAGGCCTTCCTGCAGGCCTTCCTGCGGCGCTGCACGCCCCGCATGAGCCTGCGCGCCCGCGAGGACCAGCTGCAGCGCAAGGCCGTGGTGCTGGACTACTTCACCCGCCCGAGGCGGAAGGCGCAGAGGAGGCGGCCCCGGGGCCTGTCCGCGCGGCAGAGGAGGGCGCTGCGCCTCTTCGACATTAAGCCGGAGCAGCAGAGGTACGGGCCTTCCCACCTGCCTTCGCGGCTGGTGCGGCCTCCCGCTTCTGCCACCAGGGGGCAGCCTTCCTTTACCAACCGGGACTGGGTTTGGCTTGGGTTTTAATAGCGAGGCTGGTGAGTGGCTGGCTTCTGTCCCAACCCTAATGGAACCCTGCCTGTAGTGCATCTGTTGCCCATGGCAACAGGCTGGCTGGCTTCCAGCTCTTTTAGAAAAGAGCAACTGAGACTTCTTAATCTGTGTCTCTAGAAGCTTCTAATAGCAGCAGGCAGAGTCACACACGGGGTTTACTGCCAAGGAGCGTGCTGCCCACGTTTTGGGAGACCTGGCCCTCTTAGGGGGTAGGGCTCCTTCCTCCCTGGCCCCGCCCTCCTTGGCCCGCTCTGGGTGTGGGTGTCTTTGGGACTGTTTGTAGACTTTCGCTTCCAGACTAGCCAGCAGCCTCCCACATCCACTGGACAGTGTCACCCTGCCCCTGTCCTCTCGAGAAATCCACTGGGTTTGGGGGCAGGGTGGCAGCTGTCTGTCTCAGGGGGCCTCGTGGTGTCCCCACCGCTGCGGCCCCCTTCAGGTTTGAGCCGAGGTCCGTTCTCTAACCCACAGTTCCAGGTAAAGGACACCCCCGAGGCGCCGGGAGTGTGACGGTGGCCCCTGAGGAGAGCCTTCGGGGTCCTCTGCTCCGTGCCCGCCCCTGCCAGGCAGATCTGTCACCTCCCCCGGGTCCTGCGTGACAGCCAGCAGCGTGTTGAACGCAGGCTCACCTAGCTCAGCGCCCTGACGCGCGGGGCCTCAGAGTAGCAGGCGTCAGCAGGCCTGGAGTGGGTTTCTCGTGGGAGGAGAAGGCCGGGTGCTGTGTGCTGGCTGCCGTGCAGGCTGGTCCAGCTCCTCAGCCCAGGCAGCGTGGCCCGGTGTGTCTGGCTGCTCCGGCATCTCTAGACATTGCCTCGGGGTCTCAGGCGGCTGCCTGCGCTCCAGCTGTCACAGCTGTGTCCCGCGGCAGGGAGGGGGAGGGGCCAGGAAGGCGCACCTTCCTCGTCCCGCTAGCAGAGGGCCCACCAGTGAGGAGACAGGGTCGAGGAGTGGCAGCAGTGAGTGGGGATGGTGACCCAGGCGTCCTTGGTGGGAAGCCGAGTGCCGTGCTTCGGACGGTGTCTTCCAGCTCAGTGCCTCGCTCCCACCCTCTGACTTGGCAGGTACGACCTCTTCCTCCCCCTGCACGAGCTCTGGAAACAGTACATCCGGGACCTGTGCAATGGCCTCCGGCCAGACACGTGAGTTCAGTTTCTGCAGCCTTGCCCTTTGGGGGAACCCATGCCCCGCGGACCCTGACCCTGACCCTGACGGCTGTAGATGCGGCCTGGGAGCCCGCTTCCAGAGCTCTGTGTCCCACAGATGCTGAGTCTTCTGTCTGCCCCGCAGGCAGCCCCAGGCCATCCAGGCCAAGCTGTTGAAGGCAGATCTCCATGGCGCCATTGTTTCAGGTAAGGGCCTGAGAGCAGGTGGCACACGTTCCTGCCTGGGATGTCCCCAGGTTGGCGCTGGGCGGAGAGACATCCTCTAGGTGGTCTCTGCCCTCGCCACGCGGCCCGATTGCTGCCTGGAGGGTGTGGGACACATGGGTGACGTGGCTCGCGAATCCTGCCCACACCCGGGCCTGCGGGCCCCAAAGGACACCGTGTCGGCCGTCGCAGGGTCGCAGGCAGAGGGCGGGGAAGTGGGTCCTCCCGCCACCCAGTCCCGGCCCCCGGCACTCCTTCCCCGCTGGGCAAGGCCTGAGCTGGAGCCGCTTCCCCTTTGCAGTCACGAAATCCAAGTGCCCCTCCTACGTGGGCGTCACAGGGATCCTCCTGCAGGAAACAAAGCACGTTTTCAAAATCGTCACCAGAGGAGACCGCCTGAAAGGTGCGCACTGTCCCCGCGGCGCTGTGGGCTTGGGCGTCGCCAGCCCTTCCTTACCTTGTGGCGCAGGGCCTCGGGTCAGCACCGACTCCAGGGACCTGCAGGGGCCACACTGCCCCTGGGGGTGCAGGAGCTGCGCCCTTAGCCGTGAGCCTGTGGGTCCAGGGGGCCTGCGAGCCCCCCTCTAGCTCCCCGTCTAGCAACGGGCGCAGGAAGTTCAAAACCACACATGGGGGTTTGGTTTCTTTAACTTTTTTTTTAACTGTTACCTTTCTTTAAAAAATATTTTTAAATTGGTTTCAGAAAGGAAGGGAGAGAGAGAACGAAATACCATCGACAGAGAATCGTGGATCAGCTGCTTCCTGCCCGCTCCACACTGGGGATGGAGCCTGCAAACTGGTCATGTGCCCTGACCTCCGGGTCCACGGGTCGACACTTAACCACTGAGCCACGCCGGGCGGCGGCTCCTTTGATTTTTGAGCCGGCTTTCCCGCCGCTGCCGTCCGTCTCCCTGCGGGCCTTTCGCCCTCAGAGCGTGGTCAGTTTTTCCCGCCGAGCCGCGAGCCCACCTGGAAGATCTGGGGGAGACCCGGGCTGGCGGTGCCGGGCATTCCTGGGGCTGAGAGGGGCTCGCAGCCTTGCGCCCTGGCCGTCGGGGGCTGAGCTCTCTGTCGGACGGGAGTGACCTGGCTGTGCAGGGCGACCCCGCGAGCCTGGTGTCCTGTGAGCTCATTCCAGAACCTCCATGGGCATGCCTGCACGCGGGCGGGCTTGCTGCTGACCCCACGCGGTCTCTCCTGCCCCCTGCAGTGATCCCCAAGCTGGGCTGTATGTTCTCTGTGGAGACCGACGGCTTCGTTTCCTACATTCACGGGAGCAAACTCCAGCTTCGGTCGAGCGAGCGGTCCGCCAAGAAGTTCAAAGCGAAGGGCACCATGGACCTGTGAGCGCTGCGGCCCCCGGGGTCCCGGCCGAGAGGAACGCCGGCCCGAGCCCAGCTCCTGGGAGACGGCAGGCGCTTCCGGAGAGACCACCCCAGTGGGTAGGACACCTGGGAAGAACGCCTGGTGTTGGGGAGCAGGGGGCATCATCCTGGGGGCCTGCGTGCTCCTTCCTCCCGAGGAGAGAGGCAGGAGACACCGGAGCGGCCCTGCTGGCTCGTGCGTTCGGGGACTCTGCCGCCCGTCCTGCGTCTGCGTGCTCTGTGACGCGAGCTGTTTGTGATAATAAAATGCGCGTGGCCTTGGCCCCAGTTTCCGGGGCTCCTGCAGTGCAGCAGGGGGGAGGGTGGGGCCCGGGCAGGGCCGCGTCAGGCCTCGTCTTCGCTCTGCCGACACCGCCACAGGCAGTCCCGGCTCTGGTCTGTGTTGGGTCTGGACCACAGTTTCTGCAAACAGCTGAACCCCCCACCCTGCCCTCCCTCTGGGGCCTGGGTGGGCAGAGGGGGCTCCCTGGAGGGGGCTCCGGATCTGAGCAGCTGTGGGATTTGAAGAACATGGTCACCCCCAGGCTCAGGGAGGGCCCACAGAGCCATCGAGGACCTGGGGCCAGCAGGAGGAGAGGTGGGCAGGGGCGTGGGGCTCCAGCTGCCAGTCCCAAACGCCCAGGAGATGCTGAGGCTCTGCTGCCGAGTGGGAGAGGAGCTGCAGGAGCTGCTGGGGGAGTTCCGGTCCGTGGGCCGGGGGCCTTCCGCTGGCCATGCACCGTCCTGAAGTCGGGGCCTCAGCGTCGCCCTCTGTCCAGGGGGGCCAGCAGGCGATGGGGGTTTCCTGGAGAGGCACCTGGGACTTCCTGCACCGGGATCGCAGGGTGCACGTGACCGCAGCCAGGTCCTGGGCTGCAGGGGGACCCCAGGGGTCCCGGGGAGCTTCATGTCCTCTGCGACCCCGCTGCTCCCCTGTCACTGACATGTGGGGACCGTGGGCTCCAGATGGTGTCTGACGTCCCTCCAGCTCGGGCGTCTGGCCTGGGGTTCGAGACCGTGGCCTCGGGACGGCACTTCCGGGTGCGGGAAGGTCAGCGGCCTGGCACGGGCTCAGAGTAAGCATGGGCGCGCAGCCTGTGCGTGCGTGGTGAAGAGCTCTGGACAGCGGCGTGCGTCCTCACTGCGCTGGCATTTCGTCGCTTACTGCCTAATTAAGACATCTGTTAAATGCCTCTAATATTAACTTAATCGAGGGGCTTCTGGTAGAACTGTATTGGAATTGTCCATTTAATTAACCGCATGGCCCTTAATGGGTGTCTTCAACAGGCGTTAACAAGAGTGGGAGACGGATTAAAACGAGGTCGTGACGCTCCTGGTGATTTTCCTGGGCTGTGAAGGGCGAGCGGGGCATAGTGGATGCGGAGACGGCTGGGTGCGGGCTGGCGTCCCACAGGCCCGGCCCAGCTGTCCTGGCGGCTTTGCCCACAGAAGAGGCCGTGGCAGCCCAGGAGCGCAGCCCCTGCAGCCTCTCCCAGGAAGCAGTCCCAGGCCTGGTCCAGGGTGAGGTGGGGGTGGGGGGTGGAGAGGAGGAAGAGGGAGGAGAGAGCGCCTCGCCCAGCGACGCTCACTAAACACCAGGAGGTGCGTGGATCTCGCGCTCACGGCCCTACCAGTGTCCTTGAGTGCCAGTGGTTCCCCTCGCCCTCTCGCCGCCTCCCAGGCCCAGCTCCCGCCCCCACCGCATCTCAGCCACAGCCTCCCCGTGCCTCCGTCCATACGCGGCCCTGGCACAGCCAGGCGGCCTCTGACCTGTGGCTCAGGTCCTGTCACCCATCTTCTGCCCAAACCCACGTGTGAGTTGCCAGGACCCTGAGGAGGACAGCCGCTCCTGCCCCCGCTGCCCGCCTCTGCGACCCTCTCAGCCCCTAACCCTCCCACCCGTGTGGCCTCTCCGCTGGGCCTCCCGCCCCAGGCAGCCCCTCTGCACTCAGCCCTCCCCCACTCCCGCCCCAGGCAGCCCCTCTGCACTCAGCCCTCCCCCACTCCCGCCTCAGCAGCCCCACACGGTCCCCCCATGGTCCCCCCCACAGGACCCTCCTCACTTCCCACCCCACTTAGCCCTGCACCACCGCGCCTGCTCCTTACTGGAATATAAGACGGGGCGCCGGGGCTTGTCTGTCTCCACTGTCATCACGGGGTAACCTCAGGCGACTAGCCAGCCTGACCATGGGTGAGCCGGGGTGTCTGCCCAGTTCACTGTCTGGTTCCTTTCAGCCGGGGGCGGGGGGGGGGGTGGTGGTGGTGGTGGTAGTGGAGGCAGGGGGGTGGGGGGGAGGAGAAGGGAGGGTAGACTAAATGCCACCTCCTCAGAGGAGGAGGACCCAGCGGCCACTTGGCAGAGGGTCACCCTCCCAGGCCCCTCTCCGGCCCTTGGCTGCCCTGTGACAGCCGCTGGCGGCAGCCCCTCTGGGGAAGGTCTCTCTGCAGATGCTCCTGTGGGGCCAGCCCTCAGGGTGGGAAGGCTGCTCTGTGTGAGGTGGCTCAGCTCCCTGCACGGATGGCAGCCTCCCCGGAGCTGCTGGGGCCTGGGTCAGTCAGTGCTGGGGCCTGGGGCAGTCAGTGCTGGGGCCTGGGGCAGTCAGTGCTGGGGCCTGGGGCAGTCAGTGCTGGGGCCTGGGTCAGTCAGTGCTGGGGCCTGGGGCAGTCAGTGCTGGGGCTGTCAGTGCTGGGGCTGTCAGTGCTGGGGCCTGGGGCAGTCAGTGCTGGGGCCTGGGGCAGTCAGTGCTGGGGCCTGGGGCAGTCAGTGCTGGGGCTGTCAGTGCTGGGGCCTGGGGCTGTCAGTGCTGGGGCCTGGGGCAGTCAGTGCTGGGGCTGTCAGTGCTGGGGCTGTCAGTGCTGGGGCTGTCAGTGCTGGGGCTGTCAGTGCTGGGGCCTGGGGCTGTCAGTGCTGGGGCTGTCAGTGCTGGGGCCTGGGGCTGTCAGTGCTGGGGCCTGGGGCAGTCAGTGCTGGGGCCTGGGGCTGTCAGTGCTGGGGCCTGGGGCTGTCAGTGCTGGGGCTGTCAGTGCTGGGGCTGTCAGTGCTGGGAGCGGGCGGGGAGGAGGGCGGGAGGAGAGGGCCGCAGGCTCAGGAGGCAGTGTTGCCGCAGCCCGTGGTGAGGTACAGAAATCGCTGTTTCCGGCTCAGGGAGCAGTCATCCCGGGTTCCCCCAAGAGAAGCCACACTCGCTTCCCACAATCAGAACCTGTTGTGTGAGGATGTGCCACCTTTTCTGCGACTTCACTTTATCTCGAGAAGTCTCATCCCCAAGTTTAAAAAATAAAGCCTATGGGAAACGTGACTTCAGATGGAGAAGTTTACATACATGTAATCCTTAAGAAGACACACATGTGCTTACACATGCACAAACATGGGTCGCTGTTCTGAGTTCCCTGCTTCCCTGGACTCATCCAACCCTTGCGGCCCCCCGGGAGGTCAGTGCGAGCAGGATCCCCATTCACAGACAAGGAAACTGAGGCAGGGGAGGGTGGGTCATGTGCCCAGAGAAGAGCTGGGATTTGAACCCCAGAGCGCGTGTGCCCTTGACTGCTGCTCTCGACCCCCAGCACACGGGACACTCGGGCCTCGCAGACACACACCAGCAGCACCCTGCACGCACGCACATATATGCATGCACATACCCACACACTGGCTCTCTCCTCCTCCCCGAGTCCTAGTACAAAGGAGGAGAGGCTCTCCCTGCAGCCTCAGGGAAGCCGGGACTCGTCGCCTGGTTTGAAACTTCCTCATCCCCTCCCCGAGAGGGCGCCCAGCTTCCCCCGTGCCACTGCCCACTCTATCCCCTCAGCACCTTGTGAGGCAGGTGGGACTCAGCCTGTGTGTTCAGTTGGGGAAACTGAGGCCCAGAGAGAAAAAGCAAGTGGCCAGAGTCACCCTGGGAGTAGTGGGCAGGGCAGGGCGGGGCGCTGCCCCACCCCAGCCAGGTTCCTGTAGGTGCCCTGCCCCTGGCCGGTAGGTAGGGCCCCAAGTAGGGTGGTGGCATTTTTGAGGGTCACTTGCAGCCCAGAACAGGCACACTGGCACCCAGGTTGGGGGCTGAGGGGTGACACCCCACATCCCGCCGATGCCTGCCCTCTGGTCCCTCCCACAGCCACAGGGCAGCTGCAGACGGGTTTGCACTCATTGTCTGCCCCCAGGGGCCTGCACCCTGGCGAGCCGTGAATCTCAGCTCCTCCCTCACCCTCTGCGCGGTACAAAAAGTAAAATAAAAATAACATAAAACAACAAAACAAGTGACTCGGGAATTGGTGTTTAATTAAGCAATAAGACTTGCTGGGGCCTGGCAGCCGTCTCATAAAGCCACTCCCGATTGAGTCCAGATGAGCCTCAGATCAGCCTGAGTGTGATGAGAGGATTGCTCCCAGGAGCAACCAGCTACCCCACCCGATCTTCCCCAGAGCCTGCTCCCCGCTGCTGGCTGGCAGGAGGGAGGCTGGGGGAGATGGGAACACCAATCCCAGCTGTCTGGGCGTGGCTCCGTGGTTGAGCGTCCACCTGTGAACCAGGAGGTCAGGGGCGGATTCCTGGTTGGGGCACATGCCAGAGGTGCAGGCTCGATCCCTAGTAGGGAGCGTGCAGGAGGCCGCTGATCCATGATTCTCTCATCATGGATGTTTCTATCTCTCCCTCTCCCGTCCTCTTTGACAGCAATAAAAATATAGGAGGGGGAGGGGGAGGAGGAGGAGGAAGGACCTGGGGGCACCTTACGGTCCTGATGTCTAAAGTGGTGAAGCAGCCTCGGCCCTCTGGTGTGACTGAGACGGTGTGCGAGCTCGTAGCTCAAACACATGGCTGTTTCCTTTTCTTTGTTTTCCCAGCTTTCTTCTTTGTTCCCCAATCCTGAGCCCTGAGCCCCACAGCCCGGAAGGAGCAGCAAAGGCCTCGGGGAGCCCTCGCCTTTTCCACAGCTCGCAGCTGGGCTGACTCAGCTTCTGCCTGTGAGTCACGAGTTTTTCCTCTTTCTGGAGGAGCATGGCCCTCTGCCCAGGTCTCCTCCGACCACGCGGCCCCGTGGGGAGGGACAGGCAGCTGCAGGACGGAGTCTGTGCTGCCTCCAGGGCCTTCCCCGGAGCACCATCCAGAGCAGCACAGCTGGCAGGAAGGGCAGACGAGGAGACAGAGGTCCTAGTGGACCCCTGACCAACAGTGAGACATGGCTTGTTGGGGTCTCCTGACTCCAGGACCAACATCCTTTCCCCAGTTTTCCAGAACCATGGAAACGCCTCCTTCTCCAGACACTTGCTCTGGGCCTGGCATAGTGTTGGGTGCCAGGCAGGGTGCTGTGGCAAACCACATAGCTGTGCCCTCGGCATAAAAAGTGTGTACACCTGGGATGGCATTTCCCAGAGTCGCCATGTCCCAGCTGACCTCTGAGGTTACACCTTGGCCTCTGGGATCCCGGGGGGCTCATCTCCCCCTATGTATTGAGGCCTGGCTGCCCCATCAAGACCCCATAAATCCACAGGCTTCCTGAACTGCAGGGACGTCAGTGGGCAAACTGAGCGAGAGAAACCCATGCTCTGTCTGAGGGCACAGCTCTGCCTGGAGGTGGGCACCATGGCTTACCTTCTGTGCATGTTGGACAATTTCCACTAAAAGGGTTTAAAGTAGGTAAAATGCGCCAGGCCGTGTGGCTCAGTGGTTGAGCGTCTACCTCTGAACCAGGTCACGGGTCAGGGCATTTGCTGGGTTGCGGCTTGATGCCCAGTATGGGGCGCGCAGGAGGCAGCCATCAAGGATTCTCATCATTGATGTTTCTCTCTCTCTCTCTCTCTCTCTCTCTCTCTCTACCTCTCCCTTCCTCTCCCTTCCTCTCTGAAATCAATAAAAATATATTTAAAAATTAATTTAAAAAATAGATCACATGCTGCTGATTTGTTAATATGATTATTAACCTCTAGCGGAGATGACACGTCAGCCGGCAGCCAGGAGGCCCCCCAGAGGCGGGGAAGCCCAGCCCCGCACCGCCCTCCGCCCTCCCCTGGCCCGCAGCCCCCACCGCCCCGCAGCCGCCGAGGTCCAGGACCCACCTGCCCCGGGTGAGAGCGGCCGGCAGCGGAAACTGGAAACCAGCCGGAGGCGGCCAGCAGGACGTCCCTCCCAGGACCGCCCGCCGTGCGCACGACCCACGCACTCAGCTCCGGCCGCTCCGCCCGCGCACATTTCTCAGGACTCGGGCTCTGCGGGCTGGGCGCCCAGGCCCCGCCCCCGCCGCGCGCCAGGGCTCCGATTGGTGGAGCCGCCCAGAGGGCGTGTCCGGGAGAGTTCGGACGCGGCGGGGGCGGTGCGGGGCTGGGCAGCGGCGGGCGAGCGGGACGCGGCTCGGAGTGCGGGCGCGCGGGGTCCTGGCGGAGAGGTAAGCGCCCCCAGAGCAAGGCAGGGCAGGAACGCGCGCCCACACGCCCCGCACCGCCAGGTCGAGGTGGGTGCGCAGCCAGGACGGCTCGGACTCTGGCCCGCAGCGTAGGCGCGGAGCAGGGCGCTCATGGCTGGAGGCGAGGCTGGAGGCGAGGTGGGGGCTTTAGGGGCTCCGAGGAGAGAGGGGCGGACGGAAGAGGGGGCGCCGGGGCTGCGGCAGGGTTCTCGGGATGCGCGACTTGTGAACGGAGGGGGCTCCCAGGGCGCCCGCGGGCGGCAGGGAGCTCAGCGCGCCCGTTGTCCGGGGTGTTGTTTGGAGAGACCTGGCCTCCCCCGCCGTCGGGGCCTCCTTCCTGGTCCCTGTCCGTGGGGTCTGGAGAGGTGGGGGACCGCTGCCCCAGCGGAGGGAGGGTGGTGCGTGGCGTCCTGGGCCTCACGAGCCTCTCATTGAGGAGCCGCCTGCCCTCTGACCGGTGGAGTTTGTGACTTGGTGGGAGTTGTCGAAGGAAAGCAGGGCTGGGCGCCCATTTCACGGAAGAAGTCAGCGAGGCCGCGCCCTCCCGCCTAGAATCCGTCTGATCCCGTCCCTCTCCCGCTGGAGCAGCGGGCCACGCAGGAGTGGGGTGTCCGCCAGCCCCGTGCAGGTGGGGAAGGAGGCCCATCACCCACACTTGCACTCCACCGAGCAGGCCGGAGAGGGCAATGTTTGGAATCTGAGCAAAGCTGTCACAGCGCAGGGAGGGGGTGGGGACCGCTCTTGCCACAAAGTTTCCAGTTAGAGGAGGGGTGTTCCTGGTAGTGATTCCCACTGGGGTCTCTGCAGGCCTGACCTCAGCCGTGTCCCCGCGCACGTCAGCCCTGGGGCTGCCAAGACCCAGAGGTGAGGCCGCCCGGCTGAGCTGAGGGACCTGCCCTACTCGCCTGCCCCAAGGGCCCTGTGACTGGGGAGGGGGGGGTGGTGAAGATCTGATTCTGTTTTGGGTCAAGAGCAGCCTTCAGCCCGGCTGGCGTGGCTCAGTGGTTGACATCGACCTGTGAACCAGGAGGTCGTCACGGGTTCGAATCCCAGTCAGGGCACAGGCCCGGGTTGTGGGCTGGAACCCCACCCAGTGTGGGGAGTGCAGGAGGCAGCCGATCAGTGATTCTCTCTTATCACAGATGTTTCTCTCTCTCTCCCTCTCCCTTCCTCTCTGAATCAGTGGGAATCTATTTAAAAATAAATGAGTAAACAGAGAAGAGCAGCCTGCAGCCGCTCGCGGGGAGTTCAGAGCTGGGCTTCCCGGTCACTGTGCTGGGACCCTGGGCAGTGACTCTGAGGATGGAGGGCCCCTCAGGGGGCTCAGTGAGGAAGGACTAAGTGAGAGAACACTTGAATTCATGTCCCGCTGTGCGCTGTGCCCTGTGAGCTGTGGTTTATTTTCCTCATTCTTGCTCTTTCTGTGGGGGAGGGCCTTCTGGGAAGCCCTGGGCTGGGCAAGGCTGAGAGGCGGCCCTCTGCGTGGGGAAGAGCACTTGGTCAGTGGCACCACCTTTGCCCACACCCCCTCACACTCCCCCCGCCCCCGGTGCCCTGGGAGAGCACCCCAACTCCTCCTCCTGGCTGTGGGCTGCAAAGACAGGGCGCTGCCGGCCCCTCTGACCTGACCTCACCCTCCTCCCTCCGCGGCCTCCGAGGGTCAGGTCCCTGGGCTGCTTCCTGGGCCCAGAACAGGCTCCCCTCCGGCCTGTGCAGGGCTGGCTCCCTCACAGGGTGCACGCCATCAGAAATGTCCTGCTGATTCTCCTTCTAGCAAACACCTCCCACCAGGAAGTCTGCCTCTGAGGCCTGGTCCCCACTCGCTGCTGCGAAGGTGCCCACAGCCCTCTCCCAGGTGCCCACACCCCTCTCCCAGGTGCCACACCCCTCTCCCAGGGCTCAGTGCTGTCCCCCTCAGTGGAAGGAGGAAGGGAGGGAGGTTTATTTTTCTGGTGAAAAGAGAAAAGGCCTCCCCATCAGCTGGGGGTGGGGTGGGGGTGGGGAGGCAGGAGGAGGGGGCTGCTGTTCTTACCAAGAAAAACCTCCAGGTCCCGTCACACAGGGTGGAAGTTCCTGTCATGGGGAGGTGGGCGGATGCTGGGGACCCGCTGGGACCTGGCCAGGCCCTGTGCTCACTTCCTCCCGGCCTCTGGCCTCTGGTCAGGGACCTGCAAGCAGCCCCAGAGCTCACCGACCTCAGGGCCGCTCTCCCTCTTCTCCGCCCCAGGCCCGTCCCCCTCAGTGGCGGGGTCATAGGTCTCGCTCCTTGGCTGCAGCCTGGGCTCCCATCCGGGTCTGCCAGGCGTCTGACCAGGAGTGTGCCCGGCATGTGGGCATGTGGTGGCGGCCGCCCTCTGCCCTGCTCCCTCTGACCCTCGGGAGTGTTGGAAAGGTCACCACGAGCCACTTACAAAGCACCTACTGTGTGCTCAGCCCTGTTCCAAGTGCCGGGGCTAAAGCCATGAACAGGAAAAGGCTCCTCATGCATAAGATCTGAGCGAGGGAGGCAGGCGGTGGACGGCGTGGAGCTGTGTCCCACCCCGTCTGCCAAGGCTCCCGGGGTGCCCGCTGCTCACAGGGACAGTGTGCTGTCCTGGTCTTTTTTTTAAATCTTTTTTTGTTGAAAGTATTGCACATGTCCCCCTTTTCTCCCCATTGACCCCCTCTAGCCGCCCCCTGCTCCCCACCCAGACCCTCCCCACCCTATACTCTGTGCCCATGGGTTATGCATAGATGCATACAAGGTCCTTGGTTGATCTCCTTCCTCCCATTTATCCTCCTCCACCTTCCTCTGAGGTTCAACAGTCTGTTCTGTGCTTCTGTGTCTCTGGATCGATTTTGTTCATCAGTTTATTTCTTTAAAATATATTTGTATTGATTTCAGAGAGGAAGGGAGAGAGAGAGAGAGAGAAACATCAATGATGAGAGAGAACCATCAATCGGCTGCCACCTGCACGCCCCCTACTGGGGATCGAGCCCACAACCTGGGCAAGTGCCCTGCCCCAGAATCTAACCGTGACCTCCTGGTTCATAGGTCATGCTGAGCCACTGAGCCACGCCCACCAGGCCATCCATTTATTTTATCTCTTAGATGACACTTACGAGTGAGCTCCCGTGATCCTTGTTCTCTGACATGCTTATTTCACTTCCCATGATGCTCTCTGTCTTAGTGCTGCCTCCCCATCCCTGGCTCTGCACATGCCCCTCCCCCGGGGACCCTCGCCTCCCAGTGACTCCTTGTCTAGGCTCGGCCTCTGGGCACGGAGGGGGCTGGAGATGGGTGGACAGTGTGGCCCCTCCCGGGTGCCACCCCCTGACACCCTGTGCGCCCCCCACAGCCCGCGACGATGGTGGAGCACCTGGCCAACACGGAGATCAACCGCCGGCGCATCGCCCAGGTGGAGAGCTGCTTCGGGGCGTCGGGGCAGCCTCTGGCGCTGCCGGGCCGCGTGCTGCTGGGCGAGGGCGTGCTGACCAAGGAGTGCCGCAAGAAGGCCAAGCCGCGCGTCTTCTTCCTCTTCAGCGACATCCTGGTCTACGGCAGCATCGTGCTCAGCGGGCGCCGCTACCGCGCCCAGCGCGTCATCCCGCTGGAGGAGGTGACGCTGGAGCCGCTGCCCGAGACGCAGCAGGCCCGGCACCGCTGGCTGATCCGCACGGCCCGCAAGTCCTTCGTGGTGTCGGCCGCCTCGGCCACGGAGCGCCAGCAGTGGATCAGCCACATCGAGGAGTGCGTGCGGCGGCAGCTGCGGGCCACAGGCCGCACGCCCAGCACGGAGCACGCGGCGCCCTGGGTGCCCGACAAGGCCACGGACATCTGCATGCGCTGCACGCACACCCGCTTCTCGGTGCTCACGCGGCGCCACCACTGCCGCCAGTGCGGCTTCGTGGTCTGCGGGGACTGCTCCCGCGCCCGCGTCCTACTGCCCGGCCTGGCGCCCAAGCCCCAGCGTGTCTGCGGCCTCTGCTACCGCCAGCTGGCCGCCCAGAGGCGCCAGGGAGAGGGGGAGGTGAAGGAGGCGGGGAGCCAGGCCTTGGGGTCCCCTTCCGGTGCTGGGGCCGGCTACGGGGCATCCAGTGGGGACGAGGACTCGGACTCGGACGAGGATAAGGAGGGCGGCGGGGAGGGCGACTGGCCCAGTCGCGTCAGGTTCTACGACTCCGGGGCCTCCTGGTCCTCCTTCCACAGCTGACGGCGGCTCGGGCTGCGGGAAGGCCAGTCACACTGATCCGCCTGCACACCCTCCTGCTCCCGGGGCGAAGAGTCCCCGAAGCTGCCCGACGCCCCCAGCACCCCTCCTCTGGACATGGGCATCTCTGTCCACTTCGGGTCGTTCTCTTTCCAGGCAGCAAACCCCACACTCACCCTCCTGGGGCCGAAGGCCATTGCTCAGCCGAGAGCTGTGCTGCCCGAGGGACAGGCCCGGGTGCCTCCTGGGACAGAGCGGGTCCTGCTTCTCGGAGGCCGTGACCCACGGCACGTGGCCCGCGACCAGGACTCCCCCAGGGACCATGGGGCCCCGGGAACCAGGCCTGCCCACCCCCCTTGCTGGCGCCCGCCTGCCCCTCAGCTGGGCTCTGTGAGGCTGGGCATGTGGCACCCGAGCAGCGGTGCCTACCAGGCTGGTGCCTCCCAGCCCTCCCTCCCTCCCTGTGGCCGGGAAGCCGTGTTTGCTGTGGGGCCTGATGGCTGGTACAGAAGCCTTACCAGGCGACTCCTCACAAACAGGAAGTCACGGCGGTCGTGGGTGAAAGGCAGGTGTCGGCCGGGCTCTGCCCACCAGAGGCTGACCCCGTGCTGGGGCAGCTGTCCACCGTGACCCAGGACTGGGCACGGGCAGCCGTGGGCTCAGGTGTTCCCACCGCATCGGGTTGGTTCCCACGCACACGCCCGCTCGCCAGGGGCCAGGCACCTGCAGCGGTAATGTGCTGAGTTCCCCAAGTGGGGACAGCGTGAGGCAGCCAGGAGCCTCGAGTCCAGCTGGGCCCGGGCCGCCCGGAGGCTGGCGTGCTGATGGGGAGGCCCAGGTGCAGCGAGGGTGTGTTGGGGCAGGAGCCGGGTGCCCGCCTGGCCCACACCTGGCCCCAGAGCCGTGGCCCTTTCAGGCTGTCTCCAGCGGGTGCTTCTGCCGCCTTTGCCCACCGCCTGGCGCTGTGGCAGGGCCGGCTCACTGCTGCTGGACGGGAACCTTAGGGCGGGGAGAGTCAGCCATGGTCCCAGCAGGGCTGTCCAAGCGCCAGCGAGGTCTGCATGTGGCACCTGCCAGGTCAGCCGCCCTAAAGCAGCCAAGACCCAAATGTCCCTGAGAGTCTGGCTCTGACTCAGCAGGTGGGACTGGCTCTAGTTGGTGAGGCTCAGCCTGCTGTTCCCAGGCACCACCAGGGGGAGGCAGGAGAGCGAGGTTCCCAGGCCTGTGAGGCCTTCCTCAGGGGCCAGAGGGACCGGACCAGGGGTGTGTGGGGGTGGGGAGAAGGGGGGCGGCGCGGTGAGGGGGCTGGCAGAGGAGGTGCATCCAACAACCACTGGTTTGTGTACAAGCCTGGGCCTCGCTGGCCACACAAACTGGTCAGAGCTGGTTTTGCCTGGACAGAGGGCTCTGGGCTGACAGGTCACGGGGTGAGGGGCAACTTCCTGAAGCCAGGTGGGGTGCCCTCAGCAATGAGGCCAGGCAGCCTGTCCCTTCACCCAGCATGGTGCTGGGGCAAGGGCTGTGCAGTCCCAGCCATGGACTCCAGGTCTCAGCCCCTCCCTGGGGCCTCCCCAGCCTCGTCCCTGCTCTGGAGCAGCGTTCACTGGGGCAGGAGCGAGGCCTGCAGTCGGCCAGGGCCCAGTTCTGAGTCCCTCCCAGAATCCATCTCCTGCTGGCTCCCCACACCTCCACCCGGACCCTGACCTCGAAGATCCAGCTCCAGAATGTTCCAGCGCTGACTACAGAAAGGTCCCAGGGAGGATGGGGTGGGTGGACAGAGCCAGACACTCTGGGCAAACAGCAGGGGGTGTTTCAACCCTGGAGCATGCGCTATGGGCCCTGCCAGGGGCCCCCGTCCAGCAGGAGGCTTTCCCAGACCCGGCCTGCCTGGGCTCCCAGGAGGCAGGGGGAGGGGGGCCTCGTCTGCCCGCAGTTCTTTCCCCCGTAACCTCCCCTCCAGCTGCCACAGCAGTGCCCTGCATCCAGCTTTTAAATGACCAGCATCTTAAATGCCAAAATGCCGGTCGGCGTGGCTCCGTGGTTGAGCGTTCGTTGACCCATGAACCAGGAGGTCAGGGTTCCATGCCTGGTCAGGGCACAGGCCCGGGTTGTGGGCTCCCTCCCCAGCGTGGGGCGTGCAGGAGGCAGCAGATCCCTGATTCCCTCATTGATGTTTCTCTCCCCCCTTCCTCTCCGACATCAATAAAAAGATACATATTGTAAAAACACTGCCTCTTCTTAACCCAGCCACTTCACTCTGAGGGATCTCCCTAAAGACCGTCTATCATCAGCCAAAACCCCAGCGGAATGTGAACACAGAAATGCCCACGCAGCATGTATGATGCTAAGGACCTCCACAGGTGGCCGCAGCGGACGGGGCCACTTAGTGCCAAGGAATGTTACAGCCGCCACACACGTGGGCAGAATTCTCGTTACAGCCCAGGGTGCGTCCCTGGAAGCGTTCAAAGTGGCCTGAACAGCAAGGATGCAAACGGGATAGAAACACACAAACACACACACACACACACACACACACGGCATTACAAGATGCGCACAAAATGTACCACCTTTCATGGTTGTCTGAGAGCTGGGATTCGTAGCACTTTGTTATGTCTACTCGTCTGCGTTTTTCCAAGTCTTCGGCAATCACTGACAAATAAAGGGAAAGGAATCCTTCTCAAAGACCACGGTGAAACCCAGTGGATGCACAGATGATGTTGATTGACAAGAGGGCGGGGCAGGGGACAGCGGAGGAGGGGCCCTCTGATGCTTGTACCTGGTTGTGTACCAGCCTGGGGAGGCCTTTTCAAAAATAAGTGAAGGTTTTTACAAGGAAATAAGCCCAGGTGCTGAGCACGCCTGAGGGGAGCCAGGTAGGTACCTACAACCCCGAGGGGGGCTCTGGGGCCAAAGCCCACTGCCAGCCTCCCAGGACCCAGCTCAGCCTGGCATGGGACCTCCAGCCCACAGGGTGAGGGGTGGGGCCGTCTCCTCCCCACGCTGTTTCCCAGGGGAAAGGCAGGCTGGCCGAGGAGAGGGGGAGCTTCAGTGGTGTGGGACCTCTGACCCCTGTGATAGGCAGAGGGCAACCCCATGTGAGTAACCTGGTCACCTTGTCGGAGGAGAACCATCCAGATGGGCCGCCTGCCCAGCCCCGAGCAGCACAGAAGTGATCAAGGCAGGCGGCCACCTGGGCACAGGCAGCTCCAGTGTTCTGTGTGCATGGAGGTGGGGGACCTGACATCCTGGGCAGGAGGGCACCCCCCTACACACTCACACAGACTCCCAGGGAGGTGGAGTCATGTCCCCTGGGGGCACAGGGACATGGAGCAGCGCCCCCTGGGGGGACAGGGACTTGGAGCAGTGCCCCTTGGAGGCACCGGGAGGCAGAGCAGCCTGGAAAGGCAGGCCTCAGGCAGGGAGTCCCCAGCTTCCTTCCATGTTTAAAGTCCCCAGCCCCGTGCCTTCCCTTTGTCCCTGGCATTGGGTGTACACTCCTCCCGGGTTAGAGATCTTTTCAGGGACCGCGAGGGGAAAGGCTGTTCAGAACCGTGTGGGGTCGCAGACGGGCCGTGCGGTTCTGGAGGCAGGACAGTGTGGGCCTTTAGGGCGGTGGCTTCTCAGAGGTCGTCCTGATCCACCAGGTCACCAGGAGCACAGCTCTCCCTGCCCCAGCGGACCCAGAGGGGGTAAGGCCGGGCTGCTGGGCCGGGTGCCCTTGGGCCCCCACTCCCGGCATGAGGCCCCTCGGAAGGAACTGGGGGTCAGTGGTGCTCTCAGGGGCTGCAGGATTCCCCAACCCTGGGCACAGAGGGGTCCCACTCCTGCCAGGGGGGCCCGGACAGAGTCACCTTCACAGCCGAGCGGCTGAGCCCTCCGCCCTCCGTGTCAGAAGCGTGGACGCACACCTGTCCCTGCGTCAGCCACAGGCCCCTCCGCTCTGCAGCTTCCCACGGGCCGCACCCACGGCGATCTGACTGCACTTTCTGGAAGGTTCCTGTGGGCCGGGCCACACACCTCTGACCGAGTCTTTGAGGCATCACCAAGCTCTCACTGCAGGCGCTTGCGCGCAGACGGGCTGAGCCCCCAGAAAGGAGTCAGTGCAGAGCAGGAGGGGAGCCGTGTCAGCGATGGCAGGTGGTCGCGGGTGGGCCGATCTAAGGTTCCGTCCTGTGTCCCTCCAAGGCCCCGTGACCTCTGATGAGCTGGGCTTGGGGGCTCAGGCTCTCTGCAGGGATCTGCTCAGCACAGGAAGCGTCTCTCACCCCGTTTTATTCTCTTTAGCCCTCTCCCTTTCCAGAACAGGACCCAGCGCAGGGCCTCCAGGCGCGCCTCGAGTTAGGTGCCCCCACCCCGCCTGAGCCTAGTCGCCGCACTGCACTTTGGCCCCCAGCTCCTTGGTGACGTATCCCACGAGCAGCGCCAGCAGCTGCTCCTGCAGGGCCTTGCGGTCCATGACCAGCTGGGTGAGCTGCACGGCGTCCGTCCACTCCAGGTTCCTGACGATGGCCATGACCTGGCTGTGTAGCTCCTCCTTCTTGGCCGGCGGCAGCTCCATGAGGATCTGGGGGACCAGCTTAAACTGCCCCCACGTCATCCAGGTCCCTAGGAGCCCCCCGACGGTGCTTCCTGGTGGAAAAGAGATTCGGTTAGTCGGACTGTTCCCTATGCCAGCCTGGGAGCTCGCTGGAGCTCGTCAGAGGATTTAGAGGGCAGCCCATGGCTCGGGCCACTGTGTGTGGTCCAGGTCACAGCCTGTGATCCAGGTCAAGCCCGTGGTGGGGTCACAGCCCATCGTTGGGGCCACAGGCCATTATAGGGTCACCCGTGAATCCTCCTGCTCCCAGACTCAAGGCAGCAACTCACCCGACCTGCCAGGGATCCTGGGAAACAGCCAAACCTCCCTCATGGCCACAAACTGGTCCCCAGATGGGAGCAGGGGTGTGACCAGGGGCAGGTGCATTGTGGGAGACCGTCGGCGGCTTCTCCTGCACAGACTGGGGACCAGGGACTGGGGACAGAAGGGGGGGTCGGGGGTGGGGGGGCGGGCACACTCTGAACAGCTAAGGTGAGCGGTCAGAGGCCTGGACCCCAGCTCCCGCTGTCCCTGCAAGAAGACAGGATCGGGCCTCCCCAGGGGCACAGGGCACACCCCTCGGGCAGGGTGCCCTCCAGTCCGCATGGACGGCCCCACAGGAGGAGCGCCTGCGCTTCTGAGACACAGACACGTGTGTTCCCCTGGACACGTCTGTCCACAAAGGCCGTGTCTCAGACTCAGCTCGCCAGCCCCTCCCGTGGGTCACAGGCTCCTGTGAGGCCCCTGTGGACCCGAGGCCTTTGTCCCCCACCCCGCGGGGCACTGCACTCACCAACGGCCAGTCCCGGCAGGCCCCCGACCAGGCCCCCGGCTATGGTCATGGTGGCCGTGAGCAGGGCGCCCCGCCCCGTGTGCTTGATGGCCACCTTCACCTCCTTCAACTCCCAGAGGCTGTTCAGCAGCTTCATGACATGGTCCACCGTCAGGGACCTATCGGGCGCCTTCGTGGCCTCCTCCACCGTCAGGGATCTATCTGGCGGCTTCGTGGCATCCTTCCTCCGCCGGGACCTAGCGGGCGACTTCGTGGCCTCCTTCCCCCTCAGGGACATCTTGGGCGGCTTCGTGGCCTCCTCCACCCTTGGGGACATCTCGGGTCTCGCTGACCTGCGGGAGGGAGGGTTCCCACGTGTCAGTGTTCCCTCCCGAAGCTCGCTCTTCCCAGTGTCCAGGGTGGACCAGCTCTGCGGTGGGCGTGAGGACAGCACCGTCACGTGACAAGCCCTCTGTCACTGAGAAAGCGGGGCGGCCGGTAGTCAATAACCGAACAGGCCGGGCCATGTGGCTCAGGGGCTGAGCATTGTCCTAGGAACCAGGGGGTCAGGGTTCGAGTCCCGGTCAGGGCACATGCCTGGGTTGTGGGCTTGATCCCCAATGTGGGGCGTGCAGGAGGCAGTTGATAGATGTTTCTCCCTCATCACTGACATTTTTCTCTCTCCCTCTCCCTTCCTCTCTGAAATCAATAAAAATATTAAAAACAAACAAACAAAAAGCCACCCCTGTAAAAGGCAGCCCACCTCTACTCGTGGACCGGGCCGCGGCAGAAAGACGCACCAGCCAGAGGAGAAAAGAGTCAAACAGTCCCAGGGACCCGAGGACGCGTGGAACCTACAGAGCAGGACCTGACCTTGGGGACAAGCCAGTCTCTGGAGTCAGGACGCTGTTTGACCAGCTGGCAGGTGGGACATGGTAGGGCGGGGCGGGCTCTGCCCAGGTTCTTGGGGATGGAGCGCCCCCGCCTGGCGGGGCTGGGAGGTAAAGTCAAAGCGGAGCTACTTCCAGCCTGAGCTGCAGCCTAGCCCAGCGGGGCACCTCCCGCCCCCCCCCACCTCCGCCTCCTCGGGGCTGAGCTTGCTGGCAGCTCCTGAGGAGCCTCGAGCTCCCTGTCTGTGGGACGATGAGGGTTTTTAAACCACGGGCAATCCGGACCCGTCTCCAATGTGCAACTGTCCTCCCGGTCCCCGGGGAAAACGGGGAGTTCTCAGATCAAATCCAGGTCCGCCCCACCCACAGGCAGGGTTTCAGAACTTCTCCCAGGCCCAGCAGAGCTGCGGTCCCGTGCGCCAGTGCCTGGGACCCTTCTTTTATATATTTTATTTTTATATACTTTACATTGATGTCAGAGAGGAAGGGGGAGGGAGGGAGAGAGAAACATCAATGAGGAGAGAGAATCACGGATCGGCTGCCTCCTGCACAGCCCACACTGGGGATGGAGCCCACAACCTGGGCCTGTGCCCTGACCGGGAATCGAACCGTGACCTCCTGGCTCATCGGTCGACCCTCAAGCACTGACATTCCCAAATCACGAGTCCCCCAAGGGCACAGCTCACTGAAGGTCATGTCAGCCCAGCAGCCTGGTGGGGGGATGCTGCCTTCACAGCGAGGCCAGGGGGTCTCCAGCCGCATCCGGGAGGCAAGACTGAAGTAAGTGCCTGACCCAGACCCGGTGTCCATGACTCTGACCTCAAGTCAGAAATTGCAAAACAGCATCAGCCAGAACAGTCTGTCTTCCAAGTGGGGTTTGGGGTGACCACGGGGGGAACACGGGCACCTGGGTTTTCGAGGGACGTAGTCCTCAGTAGGAACCGGGAAGGACTCAACTTCAAATGGCGAATAGGTCAGTGCTTCCTCCTGGAGCCAGGGGACCTTCCTGGTTGATACTTCCTGTTCCTCCCGGACGTCCGTAGCCATACTCACTGTGTTCCTCCACGCCATTCTGAAAAATGAATGAACTGCCCGGGTTTGCCTGCCAGTGCAGGTCATCCCCACGGGGCACACACACAGGCACCCTCCCCAGCTGGTCCCCGGGCGGTCACCCGCTGCCTCCCAGAAACACAGGCCATGGGTTCAAGGGTCACCCAGCCCCTGAGATCCACGAGTAGGCCCCACCCTCCCACCTATTGGCCCAGGTGCCAAGACCTTCTGGGTCGCCATGAAGCAGGGCACAACGAGGCTGCGTTCTCAGGGTACAGCCATCACGCTCCGGTCCCTAGTTGCTGGCCTCTCAGGAGGATCCCGGGCAGGGCGTGTGCCCCTCCAACCAGGTCCAACCACCGTGGGGCGTTTGGATCGGTCTGCTGTATGGCCCCAAGGGCACCCCTACCCTTCACCCCGCCCCACACGGAGCCCCTGTCTCCCTTGGGCTCTGTGGCCCTGGGGCCTAGGGACCCACGCCTCCCAGCCCCGTGTGCCAGAGCAGGGCCTTGGGAAGGAAGGGGCTAAGTGAGTGTTTGGTGACTTCCAGGCCAGAGTCTAATAGCAGGGCCTCAGGGCCTGGGGGCGGGGCTTGGAGGGAGAGGGGCGTGGAAAGGCCAAGGGCAGCTTCACTCCTAGGGCTCCAGAACCAAGCTGATGGGGAGCCTGGAGGATGCAAAGGGCCTGAGGAGTGTGGGGTAACAGGGCCCCGCAGATCCCCAAATTGCCAAATTAGAGATTGGTGCTGTGTGAATAGCGGTTACATTGTACAGCTTAGGGAATAATGACAGGAAAACGATGTCCGCACCTGTTCAGGTCCAGATAGTTTAAGTCCCACTACACAGCACACGCCAGCAACAATGTAACAACAAAACTTACCACCCAGTGATGCCAGCAACAATGTAACAACAAAACTTACCGCCCAGTGATGCCAGCAACAATGTAACAACAAAACTTACCGCCCAGTGATGACAGCAACAATGTAACAACAAAACTTACCATCCAGTGATGACAGCAACAATGTAACAACATAACTAACAACCCAGTGATGCCAGCAACAATGTCACAACATAACTAACCACCCAGTGATGCCAGCAACAATGTAACAACATAACTAACCACCCAGTGATGCCAGCAACAATGTAACAACATAACTAACCACCCAGCGATGCCAGCAACAATGTAACAACAAAACTTACCACCCAGTGATGCCAGCAACAATGTAACAACAAAACTTACCACCCAGTGTGCCCGCAACAATGTAACAACATAACTAACCACCCAGTGATGCCAGCAACAATGTAACAACGAAACTTACCACCCAGTGATGCCACCAACAATGTAACAACACAACTAACCACCCAGTGTGCCAGCAACAATGTAACAACATAACTAACCACCCAGTGATGCCAGCAACAATGTAACAACGAAACTTACCACCCAGTGATGCCACCAACAATGTAACAACACAACTAACCACCCAGTGTGCCAGCAACAATGTAACAACATAACTAACCACCCAGTGATGCCAGCAACAATGTAACACTATAACTAATTACCCAGTGATGCCAGCAACAATGTAACACTATAACTAATTACCCAGTGATGCCAGCAACAATATAACAACAAAACTTACCACCCAGTGATGCCAGCAACAATGTAACAACACAACTTACCATGCAGTGATGCCAGCAACAATGTAACAAGATAATTAACCCCCAGTGATGTCAGCAACAATGTAACAACAAAACTTACCACCCAGTGTGCCCGCAACAATGTAACAACATAACTAACCACCCAGTGATGCCAGCAACAATGTAACAACGAAACTTACCACCCAGTGATGCCACCAACAATGTAACAACACAACTAACCACCCAGTGTGCCAGCAACAATGTAACAACATAACTAACCACCCAGTGATGCCAGCAACAATGTAACAACAAAACTTACCACCCAGTGATGCCACCAACAATGTAACAATAAAACTTACCACCCAGTGATGCCAGCAACAATGTAACAACGTAACTAACCCCCCCAGTGGTGTCAGCAACAATGTAATGGCATAACTAAGCACACAGTGATGTCAGCAATTATATAACAACATAGCTAAACACCCAGTGGTGCCAGCAACAATGTAACAACATAACTTGCACCCTGCCCCTGCCTTTTTAACGTTCATGTTGGAGTTTTACTTGACCTGTTCTGTGTGCTGGTACGTGTAGAGCCACAAACACTTCCCACCGAGCTACGGTTGCCTGCGGTGGTCAGCACACTGACACGCTGTGCAGGCGTGTGGCCCGGGAGCGACAGTGCACTCCGGGGCGTGTGCACAACCACAGAACTGCCCGATGACATGTTTCCCGGAGTGTATCCCCATCGTCAGGGACGCACGGCTGCACAGCTGTGTACAGTTTCAACCACTTTATCGAGCTGTGATGGCACACAAACAGCTGTTCATATTCAATGTCTAAAACTCGATAAATCTGGGGCAAGTACACACCCATGCCACCATCAGCACCATCAAGGCCATCAGTACATCTGTCAGCTCTGGACGTTCCCTGCTGCCCCCACTCTTAGATAATCGAGTGTGTGTGTGAGTGTGTGTGTGTGAGTGTGTGTGTGTGTGTGTGTAGTGTGTGTGTGTGAACACAGAGCACTGGCTCAGTGGATAGAGCGTAGCCCTCAGACTGAAGGGTCGGGGGTTCGATTTCCTTCTAGGGCACGTACCTCAGTTTGAGGCCCAATCCCTGGCCCCAACTGGTGGGGTGTGTGCAGGAGACAACCAATCCATGTGTCTCTCTCACATCAATGTTTCTCTCTCTCTGTCTCCCCTCCTCCCTTCCACTCTCTCTAAAATCAACTGAAAAATATCCTCAGGTGAAGATTAACCAAAAAATAAGTAGAAATAGGAATAATTGTTCTCACTCACATCACAGGCTGTGAGATGAACAGCGTCAGTAAAGCCCCATTTGAGTGGCAGGCACCCAGAGGGCCAGGAGGCCTATCCCACACCCTCCACATTGCACCCCATTCCCTGAGCCCCACAATGCCCCGAGGGTGAGGTTTTCTTCACAGAGCCAGCCGGAGCCAGAACACAGATGGGGTCCCCTGAGGCCATCACCCTCACCCCCACCCTCCTCCCCCAGAGGCTGAGCGAGCCAGCCCCTACCTGACACTGCTCTATAGGGAGAAACTCACCCAGACCGCAGGCTGAGTGACCCAGGCTCAGGCTACACACCCGCCCAACACACACCCTCCACCCCCTGCAACCTCTTAACTAGAGCCCAGGAGACAACCTCATATCATTGTGAACATTGAAAACTGACAGCTGAGATGTTATGGACTGGCTGGTGTGGCTCACTGGTTGAGTATCAGCAGTGAACCAGGAGGTCACGGGTTCAAATCCCAGTTGGGCACATGCCCGGATGTGGCTCCATCCCCAGTGTGGGGCGTGCAGGAGGCAGCCGATCAGTGATTCCCTCTCATCACTGATGTTTCTCTCTCTCTCTCTCTCTCTCTCTCTCTCTCTCTCTCTCTCTCTCTCTCTCTGTCTCTCTCTCTCCCTCTCTCCCTCTCTCTCTCCTCCTCTCCCTTCCTCTCTGAATCAGTGGGAATCTATTTAAAAATAAATGAGTAAACAGAGAAGAGCAGCCTGCAGCCGCCCGCGGGGAGTTCAGAGCTGGGCTTCCCGGTCACTCTGCTGGGACCCTGGGCAGTGACTCGAGGATGGAGGGGCCCTCAGGGGGCTCAGTGAGGAAGGACTAAGTGAGAGAACACTTGCACTCGCGTTCCGCTGTGCGCTGTGCCCTGTGAGCTGTGGTTTATTTTC
This sequence comes from Corynorhinus townsendii, assembly GCA_026230045.1. Lineage (NCBI taxonomy): Eukaryota > Metazoa > Chordata > Mammalia > Chiroptera > Vespertilionidae > Corynorhinus > Corynorhinus townsendii. The sequence goes on along the minus strand of JAPDVU010000011.1, from coordinate 1,591,149 downwards.
CTCATTCCTGTTCTTTCTGGCGGGGAGGGCCTCCTGGGAAGCCCAAAGCTGGGTTGAGGCTGAGAGGTGGCCCCTCTGAGGGTTGTGGGGGGAGCACTTGGATGGTAGGACCCGCCTCACCCTTCCCCGCCTCACCCACCTGTTAGAATTTCTCCCAACGATGTGGAGGAAGGAGACACACACTGGGAACTGGATGGGCAAGGCAGACCCAGCCTGCGAGAAGGGAGCTCCTCAGCTGGGAGCCTGGGCTGGAGCACTCCCAACAGGAAGTCCATTCAGGTTTTATTTCCTGATGGTCTGTCTGTCCTCACTCTGAACTCTGACGTGATTGGTCAGGGCTCAGAGCTCAGGCTCCCATTATTGTGCAATTGGCTAATTGGGAGTTAGGGGAGGGTAAGGTGGAGCCTAAGGTGGGGGCGGAGTGAGTGGTGGGGAGAGGGGGCCCTGAGAGTCTGAAGGTCAGATCAAAAATGAAACTAAGATGGCCCTGAGCTCCTTTCTTTGACAGAAAACATCACAGGTTCACTCTCACCACTGCCCGCCCCCTCGGCCCCCCGTGACCTGGGAGAGCACCCCAACTCCTCCTCCTGGCTGTGGGAGGCCAAGACAGGGTCCTGCCGGCCCCTCTGACCTGACCTCACCCTCCTCCCTCCACGGCTTCCAAGGGTCAGGTCCCTGAGCTGCTCCCTGGGCCCAGAACACCCTCCCCTCCAGCCTGTGCAGGGCTGGCTCACTCACAGGCTGCAGGGGGTGCCAGGTGACTGTCCCCGATCCTGCCTGGCATCACCCAGCCCTGCCCGAAGTTAGCCTTCCTCCTGGCGGCCATAACTCCCATCAGAAATGACCTGCTCAGTTCTCCCACCAGGAAGTCTGACTCTGAGGGCTGGTCCCCACTCCCTGCTGTGAAGGTGCCCACACCCCTCTCCCAGGTGCCACACCCCTCTCCCAGGTGCCACACCCCTCTCCCAGGTCTCAGCATTGTCCTCCCAGAGTGGAGGGAGGAAGAGAGGAAAGGGAGTGAGGGAGGGAAGCAGGGAGGTAAACTTTCTGGTGAGAACAGAAAAGAGAAAAGGCCTCCCCATCAGCTGGGGGTGGGGTGGGGGTGGGGAGGCAGGAGGAGGGGGCTGCTGTTCTTACCAAGAAAAACCTCCAGGCCCGTCACACAGGGTGGAAGTTCCTGTCATGGGGAGGTGGGCGGATGCTGGGGACCCGCTGGGACCTGGCCAGGCCCTGTGCTCACTTCCTCCCGGCCTCTGGCCTCTGGTCTGGGACCTGCAAGCAGCCCCAGAGCTCACCGACCTCAGGGCCGCTCTCCCTCTTCTCCGCCCCAGGCCCGTCCTCCTCAGCAGCGCGGTCATAGGTCTCGGTCCTTGGCTGCAGCCTGGGCTCCCATCCCGGTCTACCAGGCGCCAGACCAGGAGTGTGCCCGGTACGGGAGGCCCAGGCCCCTTCCGGTGCCCATGCGAGGCCTGCGGGTGCCCCGACCAGGAGAGCTCGGAGCACTGCCCCGCACCTGGTCCTGGGAGCACGCCTTCCTGAGGACCGGCCACTGAGGCAGAGAGACCGAGTGGCACGGCCCCTTCCCCGCGTCCGCAGGCGGGAGGTCGTCTCCTTTGCTGCTGGGCTTTTTAAACAAAAGAAATAAAACAGTCAGACAAGGGCCTGCCTGCTCCCCTCTTCCTGTTCCATCACCCCCACCCCCAGGCCACATTCCCCAACTTTTCCCCCAAATATGTTTTCACTGATTTCAGAGAGGAAGGGGGAGAGAGAGAGAGAAAGAGAGAGAGGGAGAGAGAGAGACATCAATGATGAGAGAGAATCATGGGCCGGCTACCTCCTGGATGCTGGCCACTGGGGATGGAGCGCCCAGACCGGGCTGTGCCCTGACCAGAATTGAACTGTGGCCTCCTCATTCCTAAGTCAATGCTCAGCCACTGGGCCGCCGCCGGGTCCTCAGCGCTTGGTGTCCATCCTGCTGACCCGCGAGGTCGGGGCAGGTGCAGCCTCAGACACCGTCCCCCATGTGAGCCCCCGTCTCACTCCCACCCGCTGCCAGGTGGCGCCCTGGTCCTTGCTGTGGGGACCCAGGTCACTGCCTGGCCTGCCTCCCTCCGCTGCTCCCTGAGCCCCTCCCAGGAGCCTCCGCCTCCCATTCCAGGGCCCCAGCTCAGCCTATAGGCCCTGGGGTGGCGTCAGCATGTCGCCAGGGTGCCCGGCAGGCTCAGCAATGGTCCAGCAGGGCTGTCTGAGCACCAGCGAGGTCTGCGAGTGGCACAGGCCCGGTCTGCCACCTGAGACAGCCGCTCCTGCGGGAGGAGCTGCGGGCGCCGTCAGGAGGCTGAGGACGGGAGGCCAGTGTCGGGGACTGGGTCTGAGTCTCTTGTGCAGGGCACCAGCCCCTGCAGGCCCAGCTGCCGCTTCCCACAGGAGGCCCAACGGGGGACCTCGAGTGCTGACCCAGAATCACCGTGTGACCTCCTGGTCCACAGGTCGATGCCCAGCCACAGAGCCACGCCCACCGGGCCATCCGTTTAATTTGTCCCTTAGATGCCACGTAGCAGTGAGCTCACGTGATCCTTGCTGTTCTCTGACCCCAGGATGCTCTCCATGTCACCATCCTACCTGCTGCCTCCTCATCCCTGGCTCCCCACACCCCTCCCGGGGGGACCCCTCCCATCCCAGTGACTCCTTGTCTAAGGCTCAGCCTCTGGGCACGAAGGGGGTGGAGGTGGTGGGCAGTGTGGTCCCTCCCGGGTGTCGCCCTGTGATGCCCTGGGTGCCCCCCACAGCCCGTGACGATGGTGGAGCACCTGGCGCATCGCCCAGGTGGAGAGCTGCTTCGGGGCGTCGGGGCAGCTGCTGGTGCTGCCGGGCCCCGTGCCGCTGGGCGAGGGCGTGCTGACCAGGGAGTGCCGCCAGAAGGCCCGGCCGTGAGTCTGCTTCCTCCTCAGGGACAGCCTGGTCCCCGCAGCGTCCGGCTCAGCGGGCGCCCCGCGTCTCATCCGCCTGGAGGAGGTGCTGCTGGAGCCGCTGCCCGAGACGCTGCAGGCCCGGCACCGCTGGCTGATCCGCACGGCCCACAAGTCCTTCGTGGTGTCGGCCGCCTCGGCCTGGAGCGCCAGCAGTGGATCAGCCGCCACAGGGGGTAGGGAGGGGGGGGGCGGGGGGGAAGGGCAACTGGCCCAGTCGCGTCAGGTTCTGCGACTCAGGGGCCTCCTGGTCCTCCTTCCACAGCTGACGGCGGCCTCGGGCTGTGGGAAGGCCAGTCACACTGCATCCGCCTGCACACCCTCCTGCTCGTGGGCGCAGAGTCCCCGAAGCTGCCCGGCGCCCAGGACCCTGCCGTGAGCTGGTGGGTGGCCGTGGGAGTGGCACCGCCAGGACCCCTCCTCTGGACATGGGCGTCTCTGTCCACTTCGGGTTGTTCTCTTTCCAGGCAGCAAACCCCACACTCACCCTCCTGGGGCCGAAGGCCATTGCTCAGCTGAGAGCTGTGCTGCCCAAGGGACAGGCCCGGGCACCTCCTGGGACAGAGCGGGTCCTGCTTCTCGGAGGCGGTGATCCACGGCACGTGACCCGCGACCAGGAGTCCCCCAGGGACCATGGGGCCCTGTGAAGCAGGCCTGCCCACCCCCCTTGCTGGCGCCCGCCTGCCCCTCAGCTGGGCTCTGTGGGGCTGGGCATGTGGCTCCTGAGCAGCGGTGCCCACCAGGCTGGCGCCTCCTGGCCCTCCTCCGTCCCTGTGGCCGGGAAGCCGTGTTTGCTGTGGGGCCTGACTGCTGGTACAGAAGCCTTACCAGGCGACTCCTCACAAACAGGAAGTCACAGCGGCCGTGGGTAAAAGGCAGATGTCGTCCGGGCTCTGCGCACCAGAGGCTGACCCCGTGCTGGGCAGCTGTTCACGGTGACCCAGAGGCTGACCCGGTACTGGGGCAGCTGTCCACCGTGACCCAGGCCCAGACACGGGCAGCCGTGGGCTCAGGTGTTCCCACCTCATCGGGTTGGTTCCCACACACACACCTGCCCGCCAGGGGCTGGGCACCTGCAGCGGTAATGTGCTGAGTTCCCCGACTGGGAACATCGTGAGGCAGCCAGGAGCCGCGCGTCCAGTTGGGCCCGGGCCGCCCGGAGGCTGGCGTGCTGATGGGGAGGCCCAGGTGCAGCGAGGGTGTGTTGGGGCAGGAGCCGGGTGCCCGCCTGGCCCACACCTGGCCCCAGAGCCGTGGCCCTTTCAGGCTGTCTCCAGCGGGTGCTTCTGCCGCCTTTGCCCACCGCCTGGCGCTGTGGTAGGGCCGGCTCACTGCCAGCTGGATGGGAGCCTTAGGGCGGGGAGAGTCAGCCATGGTCCCAGCAGGGCTGTCCGAGCGCCAGCGAGGTCTGCATGTGGCACACGCCGGGTCAGCCGCCTAAAAGCAGCCGAGACCCAAATGTCCCTGAGAGTCTGGCTCTTACTCAGCAGGTGGGACTGGCTCTAGTTGGTGAGGCTCAGCCTGCTGTTCCCAGGCACCACCAGGGGGAGGCAGGAGAGCGAGGTTCCCAGGCCTGTGAGGCCTTCCTCAGGGGCCAGAGGGACAGGACCAGGGGTGTGTGGGGGTGGGGAGAAGGGGGGCGGGGCGGTGAGGGGGCGGGCAGAGGAGGTGCATCCAACAACCACTGGTTTGTGTACAAGCCTGGGCCTCGCTGGCCACACTAACTGGTCGGAGCTGGTTTTGCCTGGACAGAGGGCTCTGGGCTGACAGGTCACGGGGTGAGGGGCAACTTCCTGAAGCCAGGTGGGGTGCCCTCAGCAATGAGGCCAGGCAGCCTGTCCCTTCACCCAGCATGGTGCTGGTCAAGGGCTGTGCAGTCCCAGCCATGGACTCCAGGTCTCAGCCCCTCCCTGGGGCCTCCCCAGCCTCGTCCCTGCTCTGGAGCAGCGTTCACTGGGGCAGGAGCGAGGCCTGCAGTCGGCCAGGGCCCAGTTCTGAGTCCCTCCCAGAATCCATCTCCTGCTGGCTCCCCACACCTCTACCCGGACCCCGACCTCAAGGAGCCAGCTCCAGAATGTTCCAGCACTGACTACAGAAAGGCAGGCCCCGGGGAGGATGGGGTGGGCGGACAGAGCCAGACACTCTCAGGTGCCCCCCTCCAGCAGGAGGCTTTCCCAGACCGGCCTGCCCGGGCTCCCAGGCGGCAGGGGGAGGGGGGCCTCGTCTGCCTGAAGATCTTTCCCCCGTAACCTCCCCTCCAGCTGCCACAGCAGTGCCCTGCATCCAGCTTTTAAATGACCAAAAGCATCTTAAATGCCAAATGGCCGGCCGGCATGGCTCCGTGGTTGAGCGTTCGTTGACCCATGAACCAGGAGGTCAGGGTTCCATGCCTGGTCAGGGCACAGGCCCGGGCTGTGGGCTCCCTCCCCAGCATGGGGCGTGCAGGAGGCAGCAGATCCCTGATTCCCTCATTGATGTTTCTCTCCCCCCTTCCTCTCCGACATCAATAAAAAGATACATATTGTAAAAACACTGCCTCTTCTTAACCCAGCCACTTCACTCTGAGGGATCTCTCTAAAGACCGTCTATCATCAGCCAAAACCCCAGCGGATTGTGAACGCAGCAATGCCCACGCAGCGTGTATGATGCTAAGGACCTCCACAGGTGGCCGCAGCGGACGGGGCCACTTAGTGCCAAGGAATGTTACAGCTGCCACACACGTGAGCAGAATTCTCGTTACAGCCCAGGGTGCGTCCCTGGAAGCGTTCAAAGTGGCCTGAACAGCAAGGATGCAAACGCGATAGAAACACACACACACACACACACACACACACACACACACACACACATACACACACGGCATTACAAGATGCACACAAAATAGATCCCCTTTCATGGTTGTCTGAGAGCTGGAATTCGTAGCACTTTGTTATGTCTACTCGTCTGCGTTTTCCAAGTCTTCGGCAATCACTGACAAATAAAGGGAAAGGAATCCTTCTCAAAGACCACGGTGAAACCCAGTGGATGCACACGACGTTGATTGACAAGAGGGTTGATTGAGAAGAGGGTGGGGCAGGGGGCAGCGGAGGAGGGGCCCTCTGATGCTTGTACCTGGTTGTGTACCAGCCTGGGGAGGCCTTTTCAAAAATAAGTGAAGGTTTTTACAAGGAAATAAGCCCAGGTGCTGAGCACGCCTGAGGGGAGCCGGGTAGGTACCTTCAGCCCCGAGGGGGGCTCTGGGGCCAAAGCCCACTGCCAGCCTCCCAGGACCCAGCTCAGCCTGGCATGGGGACCTCCAGCCCCCGGGGTGAGGGGTGGGGCCGTCTCCTCCCCATGCTGTTTCCCAGGGGAAAGGCAGGCTGGCCGAGGAGAGGGGGAGCTTCAGTGGTGTGGGACCTCTGACCCCTGTGATAGGCAGAGGGCGACCCCACGTGAGTAACCCGGTCACCTTGTCGGAGGAGAACCATCCAGATGGGCCGCCTGCCCAGCCCCGAGCAGCACAGAAGTGATGAAGGCAGGCGGCCACCTGGGCTCAGGCAGCTGGAGGGCAACGTCTCTGAGACAAAAGGCTCCGTCCTCCCTGAAGCACCGGGTTCCGTCCACCCTCCAGTGTTCTGTGCACATGGCGGTGGGGGACCTGACATCCTGGGCGGGAGGGCACCCCCCTACACACTCACACAGACTCCCAGGGAGGCTGAGAAATGTCCCCTGGGGCACAGGGAGGCGGAGCAGCCTGGAAAGGCAGGCCTCAGGCAGGGAGTCCCAGCTTCCTTCCATGTTTAAAGTCCCCAGCCCCGTGCCTTCCCTTTGTCCCTGGCGTTGGGGTGCACGCCTCCTGGGTTAGAGAACTTTTCAGGGACCTCGAGGGGAAAGGCTGTTCAGAACCGTGTGGGGTCGCAGACGGGCCGTGCGGTTCTGGAGGCAGGACAGTGTGGGCCTTTAGGGCGGTGGCTTCTCAGAGGTCATCCTCATCCACCCGGTCACCAGGAGCACAGCTCTCCCTGCCCCAGCGGACCCAGAGGGGGTAAGGCCCGGCTGCTGGGCCGGGTGCCCTTGGGGCCCCCCACTCCCGGCTTGAGGCCCCTCGGAAGGGACTGGGGGGACGGGTGCTGTCAGGGGCTACAGGATTCCAGCAGGGCCGGCTGCCAGGCCCCCAATCCTGGGCGTGGAGGGGTCCCAGTCCTGCCGGGGGCCCGGACAGAGTCACCTTCACAGCCGAGCGGCTGAGCCCTCCGCCCTCCGTGTCAGGAGTGTGGACGCAGCACCTGTCCCCGCAGCAGCCACAGGCGCCTCTGCTCTGCAGCTTCCCACGGGCGATCTGACTACACTTTCTGGAAGGTCCCAGTGGGCCAGGCCGCGTACCTCTGACCGAGCCTGTGAGGCATCACCAAGCTCTCACTGCAGGCGCCTGCGCGCAGACGGGCTGAGCCCCCAGAAAGGAGTCAGTGCAGAGCAGGAGGGGAGCCGTGTCAGCGATGGCAGGTGGTCGCGGGTGGGCCGATCTAAGGTTCCGTCCTGTGTCCCTTCCAGGCCCCGTGACCTCTGGTGACCTGGGCTGGGGGGCTCAGGCTCTCTGCAGGGATCTGCTCAGCACAGGAAGCGTCTCTCACCCCGTTTTATTCTCTTTAACCCTCTCCCTTTCCAGAACAGGACCCAGCGCAGGGCCTCCAGGCGCGCCCCGAGTTAGGTGCCCCTACCCCGCCCGAGCCTAGTCGCCGCACTGCACTTTGGCCCCCAACTCCTTGGTGAGGTATTCCTTGAACATCGTCCACAGCCGCTCCTGCAGGGCCTTGCGGTCCATGACCAGCTGGGTGAGCTGCAAGGCGTCCGTCCAATCCAGGTTCCTGACAATATCCATGAACTGGCTGTGTAGCTTCTCCTTCTCATCGGGCGGCAGCTCCATGAGGATCTGGGGGACCGGCTTAAATTTCCCCCACGTCATCCAGGTCCCTAGGAGCCCCCCGACGGCGCTTCCTGGGAGAAAAGAGGCTCGGTTAGTCGGACTGTTCCCTATGCCAGCCTGGGAGCTCGCTGGGAGCTCGTCAGAGGATTTAGGGGGCAGCCCATGGCTCAGGCCACAGTGTGTGGTCCAGGTCACAGCCTGTGATCCAGGTCAAGCCCGTGGCGGGGTCACAGCCCATCGTTGGGGCCACAGGCCATTATAGGGTAAACCGTGAATCCTCCGGCTCCCAGACTCAAGGCAGCAACTCACCCGACCTGCCAGGGACCATGGGAAGCAGCCAAACCTCCTTCATTGCCACAAACAGGTCCCCAGACAGGAGCAGGGGTGTGACCAGGGGCAGGTGCATTGTGGGAGACCGTCGGCGGCTTCTCCTGCACAGACTGGGGACCGGGGACTGGGGACGGAAAGAGGGGTCCAGGGTGGGGGGGCAGGCGCACTCTGAACAGCTAAGGTGAGCGGTCAGAGGCCTGGACCCCAGCTCCCGCTGTCCCTGCAATAAGACAGGATCGGGCCTCCCCAGGGGCACAGGGCACACCCCTCGGGCAGGGTGCCCTCCAGTCCGCATGGACAGCCCCACAGGAGGAGCGCCTGCGCTTCTGAGACACAGACACGTGTGTTGCCCCGGACACGTCTGTCCACAAAGGCCGTGTCTCAGACTCAGCTCGCCAGGCCCTCCCGCGGGTCACAGGCTCCTAAGAGGCCCCTGTGGACCCAAGGCCTTTGTCCCCCACCCCGCGGGGCACTGCACTCACCAGCGACCAGTCCCGGCGGGCCACCGACCAGGCCCCCTGCTATGGTCATGGTGGCCGTGAGCAGGGCGCCCAGCCCCGTGTGCTTGATGGCCACCTCCACCTCCTTCAACTCCCAGAGGCTGCTCAGCAGCTTCATGACATTGTCCACCGTCAGGGACCTATCGGGCAGCTTCGTGGCCTCCTCCACCGTCAAAGACCTATCGGGCAGCTTCGTGGCCTCCTCCACCGTCAGGGACCTATCGGGCAGGTTCGTGGCCTCCTCTACCGTCAGGGACCTATCGGGCAGGTTCGTGGCCTCCTCCACCGTCAAAGACCTATCGGGCAGCTTCGTGGCCTCCTCCACCGTCAGGGACCTATCGGGTAGGTTCGTGGCCTCCTCTACCGTCAGGGACCTATCGGGCAGGTTCGTGGCCTCCTCTACCGTCAGGGACCTATCGGGCAGCTTCGTGGCCTCCTCTACCGTCAGGGACCTATCGGGCAGGTTCGTGGCCTCCTCTACCGTCAGGGACCTATCGGGCAGGTTCGTGGCCTCCTCTACCGTCAGGGACCTATCGGGCAGGTTCGTGGCCTCCTCTACCGTCAGGGACATATCGGGCGGCTTCGTGGCCTCCTCCACCGTCAAAGACCTATTGGGCGGCTTCGTAGCCTCTTCCACCATCAGGGACCTATCGGGCGGCTTTGTGGCCTCCTCCACCGTCAGGGACCTATCGGGCGACTTCGTGGCATCCTTCCTCCTCCGGGACCTAGCAGGCGGCTTTGGAGCCTCCTCTACTGTCAGGGACCTATCGGGCGGCTTCGTGGCCTCCTCCACCGTCAGGGACCTATCGGGCGGCTTCGTGGCCTCCTCCACCGTCAGGGACCTATCGGGCGGCTTCGTGGCCTCCTCCACCATCAGGGACCTATCGGGCGGCTTCGTGGCCTCCTCCACCGTCAGGGACCTATCGGGCAGGTTCGTGGCCTCCTCTACCGTCAGGGACCTATCGGGCAGGTTCGTGGCCTCCTCCACCGTCAGGGACCTATCGGGCGGCTTCGTGGCATCCTTCCTCCTCCGGGACCTAGCGGGCGGCTTTGGAGCCTCCTCTACCGTCAGGGACCTATCTGGCGGCTTCGTGGCCTCCTCCACCATCAGGGACCTATCGGGCGGCTTCGTGGCCTCCTCCACCGTCAGGGAACTATCGGGCAGCTTCGTGGCATCCTTCCCCCTCGGGGGCATCTTGCGCGGCTTCGTGGCCTCCTCCACCATCAGGGACCTATCGGGCGGCGGCGTGGCCTCCTCCACCATCAGGGACCTATTGGGCGGCTTCGTGGCCTCTTCCACCGTCAGGGACCTATCTGGCGGCTTCGTGGCATCCTTCCTCCTCCGGGACCTAGCGGGCGGCTTTGGGGCCTCCTCTACCGTCAGGGACCTATCGGGTGGCTTCGTGGCCTCCTCCACCCTTGGGGACATCTCGGGTCTCGCCGGCCTGCAGGAGAAAGGGTTCCCACCCATCAGTGTTCCCTCCCGAAGCTCAATCTTCCCAGTGTCCAGGGCGGACCAGCTCTGCGGTGGGCATGAGGACAGCACCGTCACGTGACAAGCCCTCTGTCACCGAGAAAGCGGGGCGGCCGGTAGTCAATAACCAAACAGGCCGGGCCATGTGGCTCAGGGGCTGAGCATCGGCCTAGGAACCAGGGGGTGAGGGTTCGAGTCCCGGTCAGGGCACACGCCTGGGTTGTGGGCTTGATCCCCAATGTGGGGCGTGCAGGAGGCAGTTGATAGATGTTTCTCCCTCATCACTGACGATGCTCTCTCCCTCTCCCTTCCTCTCTGAAATCAATAAAAATATTAAAAACAAACAAACAAACAAAAAGCCATCCCTGTAAAAGGCAGCCCACCTCTACTCGTGGGCCGGGCGGCGGCAGGAAGACGCACCAGCCAGAGGAGAAAAGAGTCAAACAGTCCCAGGCCCCGAGGACGCGTGGACCCTGCAGAGCAGGACCTGACCTTGGGGACAAGGTGACAGCCAGTCTCTGGGGTCAGGACACTGTTTGCCCAGCTGGCAGGTGGGACATTGCAGGGCGGGGCGGGCTCTGCCCAGGGTCCTGGGGATGGAGCGCCCCCGCCTGGCTGGGCTGGGAGGTAAAGTCAAAGCGGAGCTACTTCCAGCCTGAGCTGCAGCCTAGCCCAGCGGGGCACCTCCCTCCCCCCCCACCTCCGCCTCCTCGGGGCTGAGCGTGCTGACAGCTGCTGAGCAGCCCGGGAGGCCACAGGGCAGCCTCGCGCTCCCTGTCTGTGGGACGATGAGGGTTTTTAAACCACGGGCAATCCGGACCCGTCTCCAATGTGCAACTGTCCTCCCGGTCCCGGGGGAAAACGGGGAGTTCTCGGATCAAATTCCGGGTCCACCCCACCCACAGGCAGGGTTTCAGAACTTCTCCCAGGCCCAGCAGAGCTGCGGTCCCGTGCGCCAGTGCCTGGGACCCTTCTTTTATATATTTTATATTTATATACTTTACATTGATGTCAGAGAGGAAGGGGGAGGGAGGGAGAGAGAAACATCAATGAGGAGAATCACAGATCGGCTGCCTCCTGCACAGCCCACACTGGGGATGGAGCCCACAACCCGGGCCTGTGCCCTGACCGGGAATCGAACCGTGACCTCCAGGTTCATGGGTCGACCCTCAAGCACTGACATTCCCAAATCACGAGTCCCCCAAGGGCACAGCTCACTGAAGGTCATGTCAGCCCAGCAGCCTGGTGGGCGGATGCTGCCTTCACAGCGAGGCCAGGGGGTCTCCAGCCGCACCCGGGAGGCAAGACTGAAGGACCTGACCCAGACCCAGTGTCCATGACTCTGACCTCGAGTCAGAAATTGCAAAACAGCATCAGCCAGACGAGTCTGTCTGCCAAGTGGGGTTTGAGGTGACCACGGGGGGAACACGGGCACCTGGGTTTTCGAGGGACGTAGTCCTCAGTAGGAACCGGGAAGGACTCAACTTCAGATGGTGAATAGGTCAGTGCTTCCTCCTGGAGCCAGGGGACCTTCCTGGTTGACACTTCCTGTTCCTCCCGGACGTCCGTAGCCGTACTCATTGCGTTCCTCCACGCCATTCTGGAAAATGAATGAACTGCCCAGGTTTGCCCGCCAGTGCAGGTCATCTCCACGGGGTGCAGACACGCGCACCCTCCCCAGCTGGTCCCCGGGCGGTCACCCGCTGCCTCCCAGAAACACGGGCCATGGGTTCAAGGGTCACCCAGCCCCTGAGATCCACGAGTAGGCTCCACCCTCCCACCTACTGGCCCAGGTGCCGGGACCTTCTGGGTCGCCACCAAGCAGGGCACAGCGAGGCTAGGTTCTCAGGGTGCAGCCATCACACTCGGGTCCCTGCTTGCTGGCCTCTCAGGAGGACCCCGGGCAGGGGGTGTGCCCCTCCGACCAGGTCGAACCACCGTGGGGCGTTTGGATTGATATGCTGTGTGGCCCCAAGGGCACCCCTGCCCTTCACCCCGCGCCACACCGAGCCCCTGTCTCCCTTGGGCTCTGTGGCCCTCGGGCCTAGGGACCCACGCCTCCCAGCCCCGTGTGCCAGAGCTCAGGGCCTTGGGAAGGAAGGGGCTAAGTTAGTGTTTGGTGACTTCCAGGCCAGAGTCTAATAGCAGGTCCTCAGGGCCTGTGGGCGGGGCTTGGACGGAGAGGGGTGTGGAAAGGCCAAGGGCAGCTTCACTCCTAGGGCTCCAGAACCAAGCTGATGGGGAGCCTGGAGGATGCAAAGGGCCTGAGGAGTGTGGGGTAACAGGACCCCCCAGATCCCCGAATCGCCAAATTAGAGATTGGTGCTGTGTGAGTAGCGGTTACATTGTACAGTTTAGGGAATAATGACAGGAAAACGATGTCCCCACCTGTTCAGGTCCAGATAATTTAAGTCCAACTAGACAGCACACGCCAGCAACAATGTAACAACAAAACTTACCACCCAGTGATGTCAGCAACAATGTAACAACAAGACTTACCACCCAGTGATGCCAGCAACAATGTAACAACAAAACTTACCACCCAGTGATGCCAGCAACAATGTAACAACAAAACTAACCACCCGTGATGCCAGCAACAATGTAACAACAAAACTTACCACCCAGTGATGCCAGCAACAATGTAACAACATAACTAACCACCCAGTGATGCCAGCAACAATGTAACAACAAAACTTACCACCCAGTGATGCCAGCAACAATGTAACAACGTAACTAACCCCCAGTGGTGTCAGCAACAATGTAATGGCATAACTAAGCACACAGTGGTGTCAGCAATTACAGAACAACATAACTAACCACCCAGTGATGTCAGCAACAATGTAACCACATAACTTGCACCCTGGCCCTGCCTTTTTAATCTTCACTTCGGAGTTTTTCTTGACCTGTTCTGTGTGCTGGTACCTGTAGACCCACAAACACTTCCCACCGAGCTACGGTTGCCTGCGGTGGTCAGCACACTGACACGCTGTGCAGGCGTGTGGCCCGGGAGCGACAGTGCACTCCGGGGCGTGTGCACAACCACAGAACTGCCCGATGACACGTTTCCCGGAGTGTATCCCCATCGTCAGGGACGAACGGCTGCACAGCTGTGTACAGTTTTAACCACTTTATCGAGCTGTGATGGCACACAAACAGCTGTTCGTATTCAATGTCTAAAACTCGATAAATCTGGGGCAAGTACACACCCATGACACCATCAGCACCATCAAGGCCATCAGTACATCTGTCAGCTCTGGACGTTCCCTGCTGCCCCCGCTCTTAGATAATCAAGTGTGTGTGTGAGTGTGTGTGTGTGTGAGTGTGTGTGTGTGTGTGTAGTGTGTGTGTGTATGTGCGTGTGTGTGAGCGTGTGTGTGTGTGTAGTGTGTGTGTGTGAACAAGAGCACTGGCTCAGTGGATAGAGCGTTAGCCCTCAGACGGAAGGGTCGGGGGTTCGATTTCCTTCAAGGGCACGTACCTCAGTTTGAGGCCCAATCCCTGGCCCCAACTGGTGGGGTGTGTGCAGGAGACAATGTGTCTCTCTCACATCGATGTTTCTCTCTCTCTGTCTCCCCCCTCCCTTCTACTCTCTCTAAAATCAACTGAAAAATATCCTCAGGTGAAGATTAACCAAAAAGTAAGTAGAAATAGGAATAATTGTTCTCACTCACATCACAGGCTGTGAGATGAACAGCGTCAGTAAAGCCCCATGTGAGTGGCAGGCACCCATAGAGCCAGGAGGCCTATCCCACACCCTCCATACTCCACCCCATTCCCTGAGCCCCACAAGGCCCCGAGGGTGAGGTTTTCTTCTCAGAGCCAGCCGGAGCCAGAACACAGATGGGGTCCCCTGAGGCCATCACCCTCACTCCCACTCTCCTCCCCCAGAGGCTGAGCGAGCCAGCCCCTACCTGACACTGCTCTATAGGGAGAAACTCACCCAGACCCCAGGCTGAGTGACCCAGGCTCAGGCTACACACCCGCCCAACACACACCCTCCACCCCCTGCAACCTCTTAACTAGAGCCCAGGAGACAACCTCATATCATTGTGAACATTGAAAACTGACAGCTGAGATTTTATGGACTGGCTGGCGTGGCTCACTGGTTGAGCATCACCAGTGAACCAGGAGGTCACGGGTTCGAATCTGAATAGGGCACATGGCGGGAAGTGTCTCCATCCCCAGTGTGGGGCGTGCAGGAGGCAGCCGATCGGTGATTCCCTCTCATCACTGATGTTTCTCTCTCTCCCTCTCTCTCTCTCTCTCTCCTCCTCTCCCTTCCTCTCTGAATCAGTGGGAATCTATTTAAAAATAAATGAGTAAACAGAGAAGAGCAGCCTGCAGCCGCCCAAGGGGAGTTCAGAGGTGGGCTTCCCGGTCACTCTGCTGGGACCCTGGGCAGTGACTAGAGGATGGAGGGGCCCTCAGGGGGCTCAGTGAGGAAGGACTAAGTGAGAGAACACTTGCACTCGCGTCCCGCTGTGCACTGTGCCCGTGAGCTGTGGTTTATTTTCCTCATTCCTGTTCTTTCTGGGGGCAAGGGGCTTCTGGGAAGCACAAGGCTGGGTTGAGGCTGAGAGGTGGCCCCTCTGAGGGTTGTGGGGGAGCCTTTTTTTGGGGGGGAGCACTTGGACGGTAGGACCCGCCTCACCCTTCCCCGCCTCACCCACCTGTTAGAATTTCTCCCAACGATGTGGAGGAAGGAGACACACACTGGGAACTGGATGGGCAAGGCAGACCCAGCCTGCGAGAAGGGAGCTCCTCAGCTGGGAGCCTGGGCCTGAGCACTCCCAACAGGAAGTCCATTCAGGTTTTATTTCCTGATGGTGTGTCTGTCCTCACTCTGAACTCTGACGTGATTGGTCAGGGCTCAGAGCTCAGGCCCCATTATTGTGCAATTGGCTAATTGGGAGTTAGGGGAGGGTAAGGTGGAGCCTAAGGTGGGGGCGGGGTGAGTGGTGGGGAGAGGGGGCCCTGAGAGTCTGAAGTTCAGATCAAAACTGAAACTAAGATGGCCCTGAGCTCCTTTCTTTGACAGAAAACATCGCTGGTTCACTCTCACCACTGCCCCCACCCCCTCCGCCCCCTGTGCCCTGGGAGAGCACCCCAACTCCTCCTCCTGGCTGTGGGAGGCCAAGACAGGGACCTGCCGGCCCCTCTGACCTGACCTCACCCTCCTCCCTCCGCGGCCTCCGAGGGTCAGGTCCCGGAGCTGCTTGCTCCTTGGGCGCAGAACACGCTCCCCTCCAGCCTGTGCAGGGCTGGCTCACTCACAGGGTGCAGGGGGTGCCAGGTGACTGTCCCCGATCCTGCCTGGCATCACCCAGCCCTGCCCGATGTCAGACTTCCTCCTGGCTTCCATAACTGCCATCAGAAATGACCTGCTCAGTTCTCCCACCAGCAAGTCTGCCTCTGAGGGCTGGTCCCCACTCCCTGCTGTGAAGGTGCCCACACCCCTCTCCCAGGTGCCACACCCCTCTCCCAGGTGCCACACCCCTCTCCCAGGTGCCACACCCCTCTCCCAGGTGCCACACCCCTCTCCCAGGTGCCACACCCCTCTCCCAGGTGCCACACCCCTCTCCCAGGTGCCACACCCCTCTCCCAGGTCTCAGCACTGTCCTCCCAGAGTGGAGGGAGGAAGAGAGGAAAGGGAGTGAGGGAGGGAAGCAGGGAGGTAAACTTTCTGGTGAGAACAGAAAAGAGAAAAGGCCTCCCCATCAGCTGGGGGTGGGGTGGGGGTGGGGAGGCAGGAGGAGGGGGCTGCTGTTCTTACCAAGAAAAACCTCCAGGTCCCGTCACACAGGGTGGAAGTTCCTGTCATGGGGAGGTGGGCGGATGCTGGGGACCCGCTGGGACCTGGCCAGGCCCTGTGCTCACTTCCTCTGGCAGCGCCCACTGGCCTCTTCTCGGCTCGGGCCCGTCCCCCTCAGCGGCGCGGTCATAGGTCTCGGTCCTTGGCTGCAGCCTGGGCTCCCATCCTGGTCTACCAGGCGCCAGACCAGGAGTGTGCCCGGTACGGGAGGCCCAGGCCCCTTCCAGTGCCTATGCGAGGCCTGCGGGTGCCCCGACCAGGAGAGCTCGGAGCTCTGCCCCGCACCTGGTCCTGGGAGCACGCCTTCCTGAGGGCCAGCCACTGAGACAGAGAGACCGAGCGGCACGGCCCCTTCCCCGCGTCCGCAGGCGGGAGGTCGTCTCCTTTGCTGCTGCGCTTTTTAAACAAAAGAAATAAAACAGTCAGACAAGGGCCTGCCTGCTCCCCTCTTCCTGTTCCATCACCCCCACCCCCAGGCCACATTCCCCAACTTTTCCCCCAAATACGTTTTCACTGATTTCAGAGAGGAAGGGTTGGGGGAAAAGAGAGAGAGAGAGAGAGAGAGAGAGAGAGAGAGAGAGAGAGAGAGAGAGACATCAATGATGAGAGTGAATCATGGGCCGGCTGCCTCCTGGACGCTGCCCACTGGGGATGGAGCCCCCAACCCGGGCTGTGCCCTGACCAGAATCGAACTGTGGCCTCCTCATTCCTAGGTCAATGCTCAGCCACTGGGCCGCCGCCGGGCTCCTCAGCGCTTGGTGTCCGTCCTGCTGACCCGCGAGGTCGGGCAGGTGTAGCCACAGACACTGTCGCCCGTGTGAGCCCCAGTCTCACGCCCACCCGTTGCCAGGAGGCACCCTGGTCCTCGCTGTGGGGCTCAGGGCACTGCCTGGCCTGTCTCCCTCCGCTGCTCCCTGAGCCCCTCCCAGGAGCCTCCGCCGCCCATCCCAGGGCCCCAGCTCAGCCTACAGGCCCTGGGTGGCATTGGCATGTCGCCAGGGCGCCTGGCAGGCTCAGCGATGGTCGCAGCAGGGCTGTCCGAGCACCAGGGAGGCCTGTGAGTGGCACAGGCCCGGTCCGCCGCCTGAGACCGCCGCTCCTGCCAGAGGAGCAGCGGACGCCGCTCAGGAGGCTGAGGGCGGGAGGCCAGTGTCGGGGACTGGGTCTGAGCCTCTTGTGCAGGGCCCCAGCCCCCACAGGCCCAGTCCCGCTTCCCACAGGAGGCCCAACAGGGGACCTCGAGTGCTGACCCAGAATCACTGCATGACCTCATGGTCCACAAGTCGACGCTCAGCCACAGAGCCACGCCCACCGGGCCATCCGTTTAATTTGTCCCTTAGATGCCACGTAGCAGTGAGCTCACGTGATCCTTGCTGTTCTCTGACCCCAGGATGCTCTCCATGTCACCATCCTCCCTACTGCCTCCCCAACCCTGGCTCCGCACACCCCTCCCCGGGGACCCCTCCATCCCAGTGACTCCTTGTCTAAGGCTCAGCCTCTGGGCACGAAGGGGGTGGAGGTGGTGGGCACTGTGGTCCCTCCCGGGTGTCGCCCTGTGATGCCCTGGGCGCCCCCCACAGCCCGCGACTGGTGCTGCCGGGCTCCGTGCCGCTGGGCGAGGGCGTGCTGACCAGGGAGTGCCGCCAGAAGGCCCGGCCGTGAGTCTGCTTCCTCCTCAGGGACAGCCTGGTCCCCGAAGCGTCCGGCTCAGCGGGCGCCCCGCGTCTCATCCGCCTGGAGGAGGTGCTGCTGGAGCCGCTGCCCGAGACGCTGCAGACCCGGCACCGCTGGCTGATCCGCACGGCCCGCAAGTCCTTCGTGGTGTCGGCCGCCTCGGCCTCGAGCGCCAGCAGTGGATCAGCCGCCACAGGGGGTGGGGAGGGGGTTGGGGGTGGGGAGGGGACTGGCCCAGTCGAGTCAGGTTCTGCGACTCAGGGGCCTCCTGGTCCTCCTTCCACAGCTGACGGCGGCCTCGGGCTGTGGGAAGGCCAGCCACACTGATCCGCCTGCACACCCTCCTGCTCCTGAGCACAGAGTCCCCGAAGCTGCCCGGCGCCCAGGACCCTGCCGTGAGCTGGTGGGTGGCCGTGGGAGTGGCACCCCCAGGACCCCTCCTCTGGACATGGGCGTCTCTGTCCACTTCGGGTCCTTCTCTTTCCAGGCAGCAAACCCCACACTCACCCTCCTGGGGCCGAAGGCCATTGCTCAGCCGAGAGCTGTGCTGCCCGAGGGACAGGCCCGGGCACCTCCTGGGACAGAGCGGGTCATGCTTCTCAGAGGCCGTGATCCACGGCACGTGACCCGCGACCAGGACTCCCCCAGGGACCATGGGGCCCCGGGAACCAGGCCTGCCCACCCCCCTTGCAGGCGCCCGCCTGCCCCTCAGCTGGGCTCTGTGGTGCTGGGCATGTGGCACCCTGAGCAGTGGTGGCCACCAGGCTGGCGCCTCCCGGCCCTCCTCCCTCCCTGTGTCAGGGAAGCCGTGTTTGCTGTGGGGCCTGACTGCTGGTACAGAAGCCTTACCAGGCGACTTCTCACAAACAGGAAGTCATGGCGGCCGTGGGTAAAAGACAGGTGTCTTCAGGGCTCTGCGCACCAGAGACTGACCCCGTGCTGGGGCAGCTGTCCACTGTGACCCAGGCCCGGACGTGGGCAGCCGTGGGCTCAGGTGTTCCCACCGCATCGGGTTGGTTCCCACGCACACACCCGCCCGCCAGGGGCCGGGCACCTGCAGCGGTAACATGCTGAGTTCCCCGAGTGGGGACAGCATGAGGCAGCCAGGAGCCGCGCGTCCAGCTGGGCCCGGGCCGCCCGGAGGCTGGCGTGTTGATAGGGAGGCCCAGGTGCAGCGAGGGTGTGTTGGGGCAGGAGCCGGGTGCCCGCCTGGCCCACAGCTGGCCCCAGAGCCGTGGCCCTTTCAGGCTGTCTCCAGCAGGTGCTTCTGCCGCCTTTGCCCACCGCCTGGCGCTGTGGCAGGGCCGGCTCACTGCCAGCTGGACGGGAGCCTTAGGGTGGCGAGAGTCAGCGATGGTCCCAGCAGGGCTGTCCGAACACCAGCGAGGTCTGCATGTGGCACACGCCGGGTCAGCAGCCTAAAAGCAGCTGAGGCTCAAATGTCCCTGAGAGTGTGGCTCTGACTCAGCAGGTGGGGCCTGGCTCTAGTTGGTGAGGCTCAGCCTGCTGTTCCCAGGCACCACCAGGGGGAGGCAGGAGAGCGAGGTTCCCAGGCCTGTGACGCCTTCCTCAGGAGCCAGAGGGACCTGACCAGGGTGTCTGGGATGGGGGGAGGGGAGGGACAGTGAGGGGGCGGGCAGATGAGGTGCATCCAACAACGACTGGTTTGTGTACAAGCCTGGGCCTTGCTGGCCACACTAACTGGTCTTCGCTGGTTTTACCTGGACAGAGGGCTCTGGGCAGACAGGTCAAGGGGTGAGGGGCAACTTCCTGAAGCCAGATAGGGTGCCCTCAGCAATGAGGCCAGGCAGCCGGTCCCTTCACCCTGCATGGTGCTGGGGCAAGGGGTGCGCAGTCCCAGCCACAGCCTCCTGGTCTCAGCCCCTCCCCAGGGCCTCCCCACCTGGTCCCTGCTCCGGGGCAGCGTTCACTGGGGCAGGAGTAAGGCCTGCAGGCAGCTGGGTTTGAGCAGGGCCACGGGCCAGTTCTGAGTCCCTCCCAGAATCCACCACCTGCTGACTCCCTGCACCTCCACCCTGACCCCCTCCTCAAAGAGCCAGCTCCAGAATGTTCCAGCGCTGACTATAGAAAGGCAGGCCCCGGGGAGGATGGGGGGGGGGAGGGGCAGACAGAGGCAGACACTCTGGGCAAAAAGCAGGGGCAGTTTCAACCCTGGAGCATGGGCTGTGGGCCCTGCCAGGGGCCCCCGTCCAGCAGGAGGCTTTCCCAGACCGGCCTGCCCGGGCTCCCAGGAGGCAGGGGGAGGGGGGCCTCGTCTGCCTGAAGATCTTTCCCCCGTAACCTCCCCTCCAGCTGCCACAGCAGTGCCCTGCATCCAGCTTTTAAATGACCAGCATCTTAAATGCCAAATGGCCGGCCGGCGAGGCTCCGTGGTTGAGCGTTTGTTGACCCATGAACCAGGAGGTCAGGGTTCCATGCCTGGTCAGGGCACAGGCCCGGGTTGCGGGCTCCATCCCCAGTGTGGGGCGTGCAGGAGGCAGCAGATCCATGTTCTCTCTCATCCTTGATGTTTCTATCTCTCTCCTCTCCCTTCCTCTCTGACATCAACAAAATATATATACATTCTAAACGTCCACTTCTTAACTCATCAACTTCACTTTGAGGGATCTCCCTAAAGACCGTCTATCATCAGCCAAAACACCAGCGGAATATTAACGCAGAAATGCCCACGCAGCGTGTATGATGCTAAGGACCTCCACAGGCGGCCGCAGAGGGCGGGGCCACTTAGTGCCAAGGAATGTTACAGCCGCCACACACGTGGGCAGAGTTCCCGTTACAGCCCAGGGTGAGTCCCTGGAAGCGTTCAAAGTGGCCTGAACAGCAAGGATGCAAGCGCGATAGAAACACACACACACACACACACACACACACACACACACACACGTGGCATTACAAGATGCGCACAAAATGTACCACCACCTTTCATGGTTGTCTGAGAGCTGGAATTGTAGCACTTTTGATTATATACTAGAGGCCCGGTGCACAAAATTCGTGCATGGCGTGGGGGGGGGGGCAGTTTCCTCAGCCCGGCCTGCACCCTCTCCAATCCAGGACCCCTTGGAGGATGCCTAACTGCCTCTCACAATCCAGGACCACTGGCTCTTATCTGCTTACCTGCCTGCTTGCCTGATTGCCCCTAACCCCTCTCCCTGCTGGCCTGATCGCCCCTATCCACCTCTGGCTTGCCCTGCACCAGGGACACAGGATTCTCTCCTCTGGACAGTCACAGGCACCTGGTACCCGGGCTTCCCTCCGTCTGGCTGGCCACAGGCACCCAGGACCTGTGTTGGCTTCACCCTGGCCTGCCACAGGCACAGGGGACTATGGACAGTAGGCTTCACCAGAGCTGCACCCGCAGGCACCCGGGACCACGGGGCGGGCAGCTTGTCCCTCTCCAGGCCCTCAGGCGCAGGCGCAGCTGCTGATGCCCGGGACGTTGGGCGGGAGGCTTGTCCCTCTCCTCGGCCATAGCCTGGCTGGTCTCCATTCCTCTCTAGCAAGCTGATTTGTACCTGGCTGGTCTCCATTCCTCTCTCCCCAGTGCTGAGTGTCTGAGCCATTGTGGCATGATGGTGTGAGGGCATGACGGCCATTTGCATATTAGCTCTTTATTATACAGGATACATGTCCGTGTTTTTCCAAGTATTTGGCAATCAGCATTGACAAAAAAAGGGAAATGAGTTATTTTCAAAGACCATGTTTAAAACTGCGTGGATGCACGAGACGTTAATGGACAAGAGGGGCGGGGCAGGGGGCAGTGGAGGAGCCCTTTGTCTCAGAGACATTGCCCTCCAGCATCCTGGGTCCTGGGGTGGCTGCCTGCCTTGATCACTTCTGTACTGTTCAAGGGCTGGACAGGGCGGCCCATCTGGATGGTTCTCCTAACTCAGACCAGGTGACTGGGGTTACTCACATGGGCTCATCCTCTCCCAGGCCCAGGAGCACGGGGGTCCCAGGTCAGAGGTGAAAGGACCCACACCAATGGCCACTAAAGCCAATCCCCCCTCTCCTCTGCTGGCCTGCCTTTCCCCGGGGGGCCCGGGCCCAGCGGGACACCAGCTCCTGACTTCCTCATGGCTGTCCCCCCTCAGGGAACCCAGCACTTTACCTGCTGCAGGTGCCGGGGCCCCTGGCAGGTGGATGTGTGGGTGGGAACCAACCAATGCAGTGGGAACCCCTGAGCCCACAGCTGCCCACGTCCCCGGCCTGGTGCACGGTGGACAGCTGCCCCAGCACGGGGTGAGCCTCTGGTGCACAGAGCCCAGAGGACACCTGGCCTTTCAACCACAGCCACCGTGATCATCCTGTTTATGAGGAGTCACCTGGGTAAGTGCCGCAACCTTTTGCAGTGGAGGTTCAGGACCTGAAGGAGGGGCCGATGCACAAGTAAAAATGCTAGATAAGAAATATTAATTTAGAAGGCATGAGGGGACGAGGTTCAGACCTCTCTCTTGGAGACACACACAAACTTGGGCTCATCTGCTTTTTATTCCGTGTTAGATACACATCTTGCCCTCAGTAAAGCACAGCAAACAGGTAGCAAACACACCGTCTCTAAGGTCAGTAAAGGTCAGTAATGATCAATAAGGTCCAGTAAACATTGACATGGAGGCTATCAAGTCAGGAGATTGCTTCAAGCCACCACTATCTCAACAGGAACCATCAGTGCCTAGCATCAGCCCTGCTAATGCTCAAGGTCCATCGGCCTTCTGCGTTCCTTGGTGCACGCTCATGACAGTATTGATAAATGGTGGCTTCCTGCATCTCCCCCTTTTTGTTTTCTTAATAGATCTTGAAAAGTGTATACCATCTGTAGGGCTTGAGTCCTTTTAAGACCCTTCATTCTGCATCTGCAGTCTAGAAATAAACATAAGAACAAGAATGAGACAGGCAATAGTGGTTATGCGAAGAGGCAGATGTAAGGAGATACAGTGGAGGGGATTAAAATCTTTCGTGTCCTTTTTAATGTGCTGCCAGGCATCTAAGGAACTGGTTTGTAAGTTTGCCTGGGATAATTGTACAATATGCCATTGTGATTCTAAAATAATAAGGGTTGTGTTACCTTTACCCCAAGCACCAAGAAGGTGATTTTTAATTGATTCCCAAGGGTGTAAGGTACTGTTATAGGGAGTGGCGGGGGGGGGGGTAACACAAATAGATTTTTAGTGCTGATAATTCTATTTCAAACTGGCAGTCAATTCTTCTTTGTATAGACAAGGTCTTAGTTGCATTTTCCTTAACTTGTACAAACTGAGACGTTGGAACAGTTTGTACCACGGATGAAGCAGCAAAGCCCACAGAAGTAAGTAACAAAACTAGAGCAAAAAGGCCTGAAATTAACATTCCAGGAAATCTTTTTTGCCATTTTAAGATTTTTACCAGGTCAAGTGACAGTTGGTAGGTTTGATGAGATTCCCAAGGCTCGGTTAGGTTAGTAGGAACCCAAGCGAAAGCAGGTTGTTTTAAAATCATGAGGGAATCCCTTTGGAATGTAGAATTAATACAGGGGGATAGTGTGCAGCCTGTGCATGGCACCTCATACAGATGGCTTGTAGCACTAAGGTGCATCTGGATGGGGCCTGAGAGGAGTACAAACAGATCAAATACACAAGCGGTGGCAAATACTGTCTTATTGGGAGTTCCCCATAAGGCACGAAGAGAGTTATTTAAGCTATAGTTGAAACTATACCATTTTATAGGTGCAAGTGCAGGAGCTAATTTCCATTGTGTGGTTTGCAGGGGCCAATTATCATGTAGTTGCGATCCAACAAATCCTCCTCCATGCCATGAGATGGCGTGATTAGCTTCATCGTATACCAGTAGATAGGATGCAGTCCCCTTCCACTTTAGGGTGCCATCGTTACTATGCAGACGCATAGGGGCTCCAATCCACAACGGAAAAACTGTTATTAAGTTTGCTGCTGGTGGGGCGGTCACTATAACAGTCTTGCCAATTAATTTCTTCCTCAGAGGGGTGCCATTCATAAGACTTTTTACATAACGGCTTAGTGGTTGAGGGGGGCGTTTTAGTAATGCTACATTTTCTGCACCTCTCTCCAGAGCAAGTAGTGATAGCAGATGAATTTGGGCTTTTGCTTCCGCCTCCTTTGGTGTCCACGCTAGCCCAAGCCACTCTTTATTCTACGCACAAAGGGCCAGCAGTTGGATTCTGAGTCACACAAAAGGGAAGCTGGGTGGCACCACCCATGTAATTATATTTCGCCCAGGTACTTCCTTGTCCCACTCATGCGTGGTCCCCCCTGGGTGACCAAGGTGCTGGGTATTATTGGCGACTATACTAGGTGGAGGGATCAGCCTAAGAAGGGGTCTCACCCGTGGAGGGTCAGGAACATACTAGTAAGTCCAATACACTTCCCCACTTGCCCCTGGTAGTATTTACCGCACAGCTGATGGCTGCTAGCATGGCAAGGAAAACCTTCTCAGGTGTTCTTGGGGTTCTTGTGACCTCACAAACTCGCTCAGCTTTCTGGACCGTCTTCTTCACCATTCCCAAGTCATCTCCGAACTGTTTCTCCTCTGTCTCGGTCTCCTCCAATTTCTTATCTTCAGCGTGTTGCTTGGGGCGGCTGCTCTCTGGGGCTGGAGTAGTTGATCTGGGGCTGGAGTAGTTGCAGCCGCAGGTACTGGGTGAGGCTCCAGGTGCAAGGACGTCATTCGTTTGGTCAGTTCCTTCCCTGGCTCCATGTTGGAGTTCCTTGCAGGAATCCACATGGGCTTGAAGGAGTTTTCTGGAAATACACAAGCATATTCTCAGCCAGAGGTTCATAAAGGGTTGGGACCTTTCCATAAACTAGACTCAGGATCCTTCCATTTGATCACGCCCTTTTTCTTTTGGCTTATTCTGACACCAGTATAATCCCGTAGGTGTCTTGCCGTCAGTGTTACAAGTAAAAAGTTTGAAGTAATTCAGGCTTGGTGTAGGCTGCCTACAGGAGGTTTTCCAGCATCACTAGCCTTCCCTCTTGTTCTTAAAGTTGGGATTGTAGCCACTGATGTTGGCATTCTATAATTGCCTGTCCTTGGGAATTGTATGACATTCCCGTGATAAGCCTGTTGTAATAAAGTATGCATTTCCTTTTGTGAAAGGAGCAGGCAGGGTGGTATGAGCCCTGATATGAGTAATCTAAAAGGGATGTTGTCTTTACTGTACAATTTTCTGTACCTGTTTAAATAGTATAAACAGGCTTTGGTCACTGAGCCATTTCAATCGAGCAGTCTCAATTCTGTTTACCAGGCCAGCAGCATAGGCAGAATCAGAAATTACTTTGAGAGGCTCCTGGAAATTCTATAGTGTAGTCTTGATAGCTTCTAATCCAATTCTTTGTACAGAAGTGTGGCTAGTCTGGATGACTCTGTCTGAATTTACTGTATGATAAGCAGCTTTGCCATTAGAGGAGCCATCAGTAAAAACAGTTAATGCTCCAGGAATAGGTTCCTGCCTAGCATTTTGGGGGTATAATAATAGGGGTGTAATATAAAAATTGTAGTGACTTGTTTTTTAGTAGGTGACAACTAAGTTTCCCTGAATATTCACGTAGTCTAATCTGCCAATTCAAATCAGTCTGAAATAACATTTCTAATTGCTTCCCAGTGAGGGGGAGATAGATGCATTGGGGTTCTTCTCCTCTAAGCTGCCTGCAGCGCTTTCTGAGTTGAGATATTAACTCAGCCATGAGCTCTATATATGTAACTACAGTTTTAGAGGATTGATGCCCTAGGTCCGTGGTTGGCAAACTGTGCTTGTGAGCCACATGCGGCTGTGTGGCCCCTTGAGTGTGGCTCTTAGGACAGCTTAGGAGTACCCTAATTAAGTTAATAACAATGTACCTACCTATATAGTTTACGTTTAAAAAATTTGGTTCTCAAAAGAAATTTCAATCGTTGTACTGTTGATATTTGGCTCTGTTGACTGATGAGTTTGCTGACCACTGCCCTAGGTGGACAGACTCAATAATAGCACGATAATTTTTATTTTGGAAAATGACTCCCCTGGGACTATTTGCAGTAGGATTAACCTGTCCTAATAAAGGGGCTATTGCTATCTGGGCCAGTACCCATGCTACTGGGGCTGACGAGATTGCCTGTTCAATTCTTTATTACTCCTTCCTAGCTTCCTCTGTTAATTTTCTGCACGAGGAAAGATTAGAGTCACCCCTACGTATATTGAATAAACTTGTCATCACTCCCATAGAGATTTTCAGATAAGGTCTTAACTGATTACTGTCCTCTAATAATTTCTAAAAGTCATTTAAGGTCTTAAGGCAATACTTTCCTCTTTCCACCTTTGGAGGCCTAATCCATTATTTTTCAATTATGGCTCCTAGATATTTGAAGTGCGTTCCTTTCTGTACCTTTTTCAGAGCAAATGTTAAGCCCCATGGAAGGAGTTTCTTTTTAATTGGGTAAACATTACTAAAGCTTGCTTTTCCTGTGGGCTTGCCATAAAGTGCTACATTAAAAACTTTTACTTTCTTTTAAACAGAAGCAACTTGACTGCCTTTCAGAAAAACAGGGTAGGAGAGAGACATGCTGGCCCATACGGCCATGCATCCATTTCAAGTAAAAGCAACTTTCTTTTTACTTATGGTGTCTTACTAATGGTGAGATTTAATGCTTGGGTAAT
This sequence comes from Corynorhinus townsendii, assembly GCA_026230045.1. Classification (NCBI taxonomy): domain Eukaryota; kingdom Metazoa; phylum Chordata; class Mammalia; order Chiroptera; family Vespertilionidae; genus Corynorhinus; species Corynorhinus townsendii. Next base: position 1,564,822 of record JAPDVU010000011.1, on the reverse strand, counting down.
CATTTTTAGTTTACTTTGTAAATAATAGTGGAAGAGATTTCAAAATTTCTCCTTTTTAAGATTAAATTTACTTTCAAACAGCATTCCTTTTGGTGAGTGCTCACTTGCATATGTAATCAGATTTTACTTCGGACTTTGTTAGAACCAATTGGTGATAAAATATTGGCTTATCATATAAATGAGTTTATATGAGACCTTGATTATATTGTGAAAAGCTAATGTATTAAGTAATTAAAGTAGGCACCTTTATTGAAAAAGCAAAGTAAGTACACTTATACACTTGATCTATGAAGTACAGATGCCCATGCCCCTCCCCCCCGCTCCCAGCCAATCTGAAGAGCAGGCTGGGTGGGGGTGTGAGGCATTATGTACGCTCCTGTCTTGAAATTTCGCTGCTGCCTGCCAAGCTTAGAGGCTGAAACCTCTATAACATTTAAAAATATATATGTAGAACACAGTTCTTAATTTTTTATTTGACAAAGCTTCCCACGTGATTTCAAGTATATTAGATCAGCCTCATTTAGTTTAAAAATATTTCTTTTAAGAACAGAGAATGAATCCTTGAATCATTCCAGGGTCCTTGAAATGTCCCAAAGGTATCTCTCCGTTAAAGTCTTAAAATTTAAGTTGGAAAGACTATCAAATATACATAACCTAAAGATTATATTACATACCTTTTTTAACTATTCTGAAAGACATCAATTAAATTTAAACTGGTTTTATTGTTAAAAATTTGGTTCAGACCATACAATTAATCCTCTTTTTTAATCAGGCCAATAAATATTATATCCTAGGTTGAAATTTTACCACACGTAGTACACATAAAAACTACACTATATTTTGAATTACTCATTTTTTAGAGAAAACACAAGCATTATTTTCTTAAAAATGAATTTTCATACTTCATGTATTCTACTATCACAACTATATAATTTCTCCCAACTTAGTTTGAACTTTTAACTCTTAGAAGCCTCAACTTTTAGGTGGCAAGTCAAATACTTAGCATTCTCAGATTAGAAATAAATTTATATTTTAAGGGTATATTTTTTAAAAAATACAAGACATATCCAATTAATAGATTTAAATCTATCCTTTAGAATTTTCATATGAGGCAAACTCAAATTAATATTTCAGTATCCTGTTATTTCAAAATACCTAGATATTTAATAATTTTTATTATTTAATTCAGCAAATTCCTAAGTTTTAAGTTACCAAAGACTTTGGAAAAGTATGTTTGGTCATATATACCAGGTAATTACTACTGAAAAGATTTTTTTTTACCATATACTCTTCATTTTAGTTATATATATTTTGACTTAACAACTTTGAGATTTTAAAGCCAATTATTATTACCCAAGGCATTTTCCTTGGCAAATTCTGTAACAGAGATAACTCACTGGCTTTCAGTGGCTTTAATGTTAAGATATTATTTTATTTTATTTTTCTCTATAAAAACAGGAGTGCCCCCGGGGCCTGGGAGGCAACCTTGGAATGTGGACTATTATTATTCAAGAACTAACCATTGTTACGGAAACACTAATCTTGTTGCCCTAACCCAGCCTGTGCATTTTCCTTGTGTCATTTTTGCCATCTTCCAAAGAACAACAGTCTCGAGCCTACTTTATAGCATCTGTGAAGGGATGGGCCTCAGGCCAAGAGGACACCCAAAATCAGGTGGGTGTCCTCTTGGCCTGAACTAGCCTTTTTCTCTTCAAGGCTAGAGAAATCCCAGACACATCCCTAAATTGTGAGAAATGTCTCATCTATCCAAATTTCAAATGACGGACTGGGAAATAAAAACATGGTGAAAGTGAGACTTTTAAGAACGCTCCAGAGAGAGGACGCACATTTTAGAGGATCACCAAGAGACCTCGTAACCACTGGGCCTTTCTTCGTTACCTCCCTTTGTCCAGGGAATTTTCCTAGGACCTGTGTTATTGGCCACGTGTACCGCTCATATGCCTTCTCCCCACCCCCACATTCTGTTTGCTCTGGGGAAATTTAGTAGTAGCCTGGCCATCTACTGTTTCTTTTCTATGAAGATGAATTAAAGGCATGCTTGATAGACTAACAACAAACACATTAAACCGAACAAAAAAGACAGATAAGACAACAATCAACAGACACTCACATATACGATATTTATAAGCATGCATAACACACGGACAAGACTTAATAAATCAGAGTTCTTTTCATGGATCTTCCAGATGTTTTACATTTCCTGGGACTTACATCCAGATTCGGCCTAGATCTCAGCCTGTTGTTCACAGAGCTTATCCTATTCTGCTCTCCAGAGCACTGACTGGCGTCTGAAGTTGTTTTAGCTAAAATCTGCCAGTCCTAACGCGTCCTACGGTAATTGTCAGACAAAGCATTAAGGAGGCCTTTAGTAAACGGACTGTTAGCCCCATTTTCTCTGGCTGGTAATCCTTCCCACACTGGAGGCGGAGGGTTGGGGCCTTAGGTGTTACAGACTTTGGATCCCCAATATGAAGTGGGCATAATGCAGTTCGAGCAGGAGCCCACCTAGTTCAAGACCACAAGGCAGTCGTTTTCCTCTAGCCTGATTTAAGAGAGTCCCTTTATCCTTGAGCATGCAAGCTAACAATGTACAATGATGTTCTTTTGCCTTCTACTCAAATTCCTCCCATTATAGCCTGGCTGAGTCAAAAGGTTCCCCGTCCACTGACAGTCGAGACTCCGAAGCTGGCACGAGCTTCGTGCGTGCGAGGTGAACTTCCTGCCTTTCTGAGGGATTTCTGCATTTTCCTTTTTCGTTTCGTTTTTATCTCAGGCAAATCTTCTCCTCCAGGTCCTTGTGCTGGCACCAGGGTTCAGGGTCTGAAGGAGGGGCCAATGCACAAATGAAAATGCTAGACAAGAAATATGGAATGAGGAGGCATGGGGCCAGGTGGAGACCTCTCTCGTGGAGAGGCACACCGAAACCTGGGCACATCCGCTTCTTCTTCAGTGTTAGAGACACATCCTGCCCTCAGTAAACGTTGGCAAACAGCAGGCACACCGTCTCTCAGGGCAGTAAAGATCAGGAGAGGTCAGTAAGGTCCAGTAAACACTTCCTTGGAGGCAATCAGGTCAGGAGATTGCTTCGAGCCACCATTATCTCAACACAGCCCTGCTAACGCCCAAGGTCCATCGGCCTTCCACGTTCCTTGGTGCTGTCTTATCGCAGTACTGGGAAAGGGGTGTTTCCCTACAGGCAAGGTTTCTGTACTGGAAGTAACTCCTAACCGCAAACATGGCTGCCGTGGCCACAGGAGGGATGAGGACCGGGAGGCACCAACCCTGACACCTGGACACAGTGTGGGGCGCGAGGCCTGGGCAGACTGCGGCCCCAGCCTGGTGAGCACCGCTGCTTGGGGAGCCACATGCCCAGCCCCACAGAGCCCAGCTGAGGAGCAGGTGGGGGCCAGTCAGGGGGTGGGCAGGCCTGGTTCCCGGAGCCCCATGGTCCCTGGGGGAGTCCTGGTCGCGCGCGGGTCACGTGCCATGGATCACGGCCTCTGAGAAGCAGGACCCGCTCTGTCCCAGGAGGTGCCCGGGCCTGTCCCTCGGGCAGCACAGCTCTCGGCTGAGCAATGGCCTTCGGCCCCAGGAGGCTGTGTGTGGGGTTTGCTGCCTGGAAAGAGAACGACCCGAAGTGGACAGAGACGCCCATGTCTAGAGGAGGGGTGCTGGGGGTGCCACTCCCATGGCCACCCACCAGCCTACAGCGGGGTCCTGGACGCCAGGCAGCTTCGGGGACGCAGCGCCCAGGAGCAGGAGGGTGTGCAGGCGGATCAGTGTGACTGGCCTTCCCGCAGCCCGAGGCCGCCATCAGCTGTGGAAGGAGGACCAGGAGGCCCCTGAGTCGCAGAACCTGACCCGACTGGGCCAGTCGCCCTCCCCACCCCCGGCCACCCCACCCCCTGCCCCCCACCCTCGCTCCCCCGGTGGTGGCTGATCCACTGCTGGCGCTCGAGGCCGAGGCGGCCGACACCACGAAGGACTTGCTGGCCGTTTGGATCAGCCAGCGGTGCCGGGCCTGCAGCGTCTTGGGCAGCGGCTCCAGCAGCACCTCCTCCAGGCGGATGAGACGCGGGGCGCCCGCTGAGCCGGACGCTGCGGGGACCAGGCTGTCCCTGAGGAGGAAGCAGACTCACGGCCGGGCCTTCTGGCGGCACTCCCTGGTCAGCACGCCCTCGCCCAGCGGCACGGAGCCCGGCAGCACCAGCAGCTGCCCCGATGCCCCGAAGCAGCTCTCCACCTGGGCGATGCACCAGGTGCTCCACCATCGTCGCGGGCTGTGGGGGGCGCCCAGGGCATCACAGGGCGACACCCGGGAGGGACCACAGTGCCCACCACCTCCACCCCCTTCGTGCCCAGAGGCTGAGCCTTAGACAAGGAGTCACTGGGATGGGAGGGGTCCCCCGGGAGGGGTGTGGGGAGCCAGGGATGGGGAGGCAACAGGGAGGATGGTGACATGGAGAGCATCCTGGGGTCAGAGAACAGCAAGGATCACGTGAGCTCACTGCTATGTGGCATCTAAGGGACAAATTAAACGGATGGCCCGGTGGGCGTGGCTCTGTGGCTGAGCATCGACCTGTGGACCAGGAGGTCACGCGGTGTTTCTGGGTCAGCACTCGGGGTCCCGAATAGGGCCCCCTGTGGGAAGCGGCGGCTGGGCCTGTGGGGGCTGGGGCCCTGCACAAGGGGCTCAGACCCAGTCCCCAACACTGGCCTCCTGCCCTCAGCCTCCTGAGCGGTGCCCGCAGCTTCTCCCGCAGGAGCGGCTGTCTCAGGCGTCGGACCTGTTCCACTCCAGGCCTCCCTGGTGCTCAGACAGCCCTGCTGGACCATCGCTGAGCCTGCCGGGCACCCTGGCGACATGCCGACGCCACCCCAGGGCCTGTAGGCTGAGCTAGGGCCCTGGGATGGGAGGCGGAGGCTCCTGGGAGGGGCTCAGGGAGCAGCGGAGGGAGACAGGCCAGGCAGTGCCCTGGGTCCCCACAGTGAGGACCAGGGTGACACCTGGCAGCGGGTGGGCGTGAGACGGGGGCTCACATGGGGGACGGTGTCTGCGGCTGCACCTGCCCCGACCTCGCAGGTCAGCAGGACGGACACCAAGCCCTGAGGAGCTTGGCGGCGGCCCAGTGGCTGAGCATTGACCTAGGAATGAGGAGGCCACAGTTCGATTCTGGTCAGGGCACAGCCCGGGTTGGGGGCTCCATCCCCAGTGGGCAGCATCCAGGAGGCAGCCAGCCCACGATTCTCTCTCATCATTGATGTCTCTCTCTCTCCCTCTCTCTCTGTCTCCCTCCCCGTTCCTCTCTGAAATCAGTGAAAACGTATTTGGGGGAAAAGTTGGGCGATGTGGCCTGGGGGTGGGGGTGATGGAACAGGAAGAGGGGAGCAGGCAGGCCCTTGTCTGACTGTTTTATTTCTTTTGTTTAAAAAGCGCAGCAGCAAAGGAGACGACCTCCCGCCTGCGGACGCGGGGAAGGGGCCGTGCCGCTCGGTCTCTCTGTCTCAGTGGCTGGCCCTCAGGAAGGCGTGCTCCCAGGACCAGGTGCGGGGCAGAGCTCCGAGCTCTCCTGGTCGGGGCACCCGCAGGCCTCGCATAGGCACTGGAAGGGGCCTGGGCCTCCCGTACCGGGCACACTCCTGGTCTGGCGCCTGGTAGACCAGGATGGGAGCCCAGGCTGCAGCCAAGGACCGAGACCTATGACCGCGCCGCTGAGGGGGACGGGCCCGAGCCGAGAAGAGGCCAGTGGGCGCTGCCAGAGGAAGTGAGCACAGGGCCTGGCCAGGTCCCAGCGGGTCCCCAGCATCCGCCCACCTCCCCATGACAGGAACTTCCACCCTGTGTGACGGGACCTGGAGGTTTTTCTTGGTAAGAACAGCAGCCCCCTCCTCCTGCCTCCCCACCCCCACCCCACCCCCAGCTGATGGGGAGGCCTTTTCTCTTTTCTGTTCTCACCAGAAAGTTTACCTCCCTGCTTCCCTCCCTCACTCCCTTTCCTCTCTTCCTCCCTCCACTCTGGGAGGACAGTGCTGAGACCTGGGAGAGGGGTGTGGGCACCTGGGAGAGGGGTGTGGGCACCTGGGAGAGGGCTGTGGGCACCTTCACAGCAGGGAGTGGGGACCAGCCCTCAGAGGCAGACTTCCTGGTGGGAGAACTGAGCAGGTCCTTTCTGATGGGAGTTATGGCCGCCAGGAGGAAGGCTGACGTCATGAGGGCTGGGTGATGCCAGGCAGGATCGGGGACAGTCACCTGGCACCCCCTGCACCCTGTGAGGGAGCCAGCCCTGCACAGGCTGGAGGGGAGCGTGTTCTGGGCCCAGGGAGCAAGCAGCTCCGGGACCTGACCCTCGGAGGCCGCCGAGGGAGGAGGGTGAGGTCAGGTCAGAGGGGCTGGCAGGGCCCTGTCTTGGCCTCCCACAGACAGGAGGAGGAGTTGGGGTGCTCTCCCAGGGCACGGGGGGCGGAGGAGCGGGGCAGTGGTGAGAGTGAACCTGTGATGTTTTCTGTCAAAGAAAGGAGCTCAGGGCCATCTTAGTTTCAGTTTTGATCTGACCTTCAGACTCTCAGGGCCCCCTCTCCCCACCACTCACCCCGCCCCCACCTTAGGCTCCACCTTACCCTCCCCTAACTCCCAATTAGCCAATTGCACAATAATGGGGCCTGAGCTCTGAGCCCTGACCAATCATGTCAGAGTTCAGAGTGAGGACAGACAGACCATCAGGAAATAAAACCTGAATGGACTTCCTGTTGGGAGTGCTCAGGCCCAGGCTCCCAGCTGAGGAGCTCCCTTCTCGCAGGCTGGGTCTGCCTTGCCCATCCAGTTCCCAGTGTGTGTCTCCTTCCTCCACATCGTTGGGAGAAATTCTAACAGGTGGGTGAGGCGGGGAAGGGTGAGGCGGGTCCTACTGTCCAAGTGCTCCCCCCCAAAAGGCTCCCCCACACCCCTCAGAGGGGCCAGCTCTCAGTCTCAACCCAGCCTTGGGCTTCCCAGGAGGCCCTCCCCCCCAGAAAGAACAGGAATGAGGAAAATAAACCACAGCTCACGGGCACAGCGCACAGCGGGACGAGAGTGCAAGTGTTCTCTCACTTAGTCCTTCCTCACTGAGCCCCCTGAGGGCCCCTCCATCCTCAAGTCACTGCCCAGGGTCCTAGCACAGTGACTGGGAAGCCCAGCTCTGAACTCCCCGAGAGTGGCTGCAGGCTGCTCTTCTCTGTTTACTCATTTAATTTTAAATAGATTCCTACTGATTCAGAGAGGGAGGGAGAGGAGGAGAGAGAGAAAGTGAGAGAGAGAGAGAGAGAGAGAGAGGGGGAGAGAGAGAGAGAGAGAGAGAAACATCAGTGATGAGAGGGAATCACTGATCAGCTGCCTCCTGCACACCCCACACTGGGGATGGAGCCACATCCGGGCATGTGCCCAACTGGGATTCGAACCCGTGCCCTCCTGGTTCACTGGTGATACTCAACCACTGAGCCACGCCAGCCAGTCCATAACATCTCAGCTGTCAGTTTTCAATGTTCACAATGATATGAGGTTGTCTCCTGGGCTCTAGTTAAGAGGTTGCAGGGGGTGGAGGGTGTGTGTTGGGCGGGTGTGTAGCCTGAGCCTGGGTCACTCAGCCTGGGGTCTGGGTGAGTTTCTCCCAATAGAGCCGTTTCAGGTAGGGGCTGTCTCGCTCAGCCTCTGTGGGGAGGAGGGTGGCGGTGAGGGTGCTGGCTTCAGAGGACCCCATCTGAGTTCTGGCTCCGGCTGGCTCTGTGAAGATAACCTTGACCTCAGGGGCATTGTGGGGCTCGGGAACGGGGTGCAGTGTGGAGGGTGTGGGGTAGGCCTCCTGGCCCTCTGGGTGCCTGCCGCTCACATGGGGCTTTACTGACGCTGTTCATCTCACAGCCTGTGATGTGAATGAGAACAATTATTCCTATTTCTACTTATTTTTTGGTTAATCCTCACCTGAGGATATTTTTCAGTTGATTTTAGAGAGAGTGGAAGGGAGGAGGGAGACACAGAGAGAGAAACATCGATGTGAGAGAGACACATTGTCTCCCGCACACACCCCACCAGTTGGGGCCAGGGATTGGGCCTTAAACTGAGGTACGTGCCCTTGAAGGAAATCAAACCCCCGACCCTTCAGTCTGAGGGCTAATGCTCTATCCACTGAGCCAAACTGGCCAGTGCTCTGTATTCACACACACACACTACACACACACACACACACACCCCCTCACACTCACACACACACACTCACAAGCGCACACACACACACTCACACACACACTTACCCACACACACACTCACACACACATTCACACACACACACACGCTCACACACACACTCACACACACTCACAAACACACACACACTCACACACTCACACACACACACTCACACACACGCTCACACACACACACACAGTCACACACACATACTCACACACATACACACTCACAAACACACACACACACTCACGCACACACACTCACACACACACTCACACACGCTCACACGCTCACACACACATACTCACACACACTCACACACACTCACAAGCACACACATTCACACACACACACTCTCACATACACAATCACACTCACACACACTCACAAACACACACACAGTCACACACACACACACACACACACACACACACTCGATTATCTAAGAGCGGGGGCATCAGGGAACGTCCAGAGCTGACAGATGTATTGATGGCCTTGATGGTGCTGATGGTGTCATGGCTGTGTACTTGCCCCAGATTTATCGAGTTTTAGACATTGAATACGAACAGCTGTTTGTGTGCCGATCACAGCTCGATAAAGTGGTTGAAACTGTACACAGCTGTGCAGCCGTGTGTCCCTGACGATGGGGATACACTCCGGGAAACGCGTCATCGGGCAGGTCTGTCATTGTGCACAGGCCCTGGAGTGCACTATCGCTCCTGGGCCACACGCCTGCACAGCGTGTCAGTGTGCTGACCACCGCAGGCAACCGTAGCTTGGTCGAAGTGTTTGTGGGTCTACAGGTACCAGCACACAGAACAGGTCAAGTAAAACTCCGACATGAAGGTTAAAAAGGTAGGGCCAGGGTACAAGTTATGTCTTTACATTGTTAATGGCACCACTGGGTGGTTAGCTATATTGTGACCTTGTTGCTGGCATCACTGGGTGGTTAGTTATGTTGTGACTTTGTTACTGGCATCATTGGGTGGTTAGTTATGCTGTGACATTGTTGCTGACACCACTGGTTGGTTAGTTATGTTGTTACATTGTTGCTGGCATCCCTGGGTGGTTAGCTATGTTGTGACTTTCTTACTGGCATCATTGGGTGGTTAGTTATGTTGTGACATTGTTGCTGACACCACTGGGTGTATAGTTATGTTGTTACATTGTTGCTGGCATCACTGGGTGGTTAGTTATGTTGTTACATCGTTGCTGGCATCACTGGGTGTTTAGTTATGTTGTTACATTGTTGCTGGCATCACTGGGTGGTTAGCTATGTTGTGACTTTGTTACTGGCATCATTGGGTGGTTAGTTATGTTGTTACATTGTTGCTGGCATCACTGGGTGGTTAGTTATGTTGTTACATTGTTGCTGGCATCACTGGGTGGTAACTTTTGTTGTTACATTGTTGCTGGCGTGTGCTGTGTAGTTGGACTTAAACTATCTGGACCTGAACAGGTGCGGACATCCTTTTCCTGTCATTATTCCCTAAGCTAAACAATGTAACGGCTACTCACACAGCACCAATCTCTAATTTGGGAATTTGTGGATCTGCGGGGCCTGTTAACCCACACTCCTCAGGCCCTTTGCATCCTCCAGGCTCCCCATCAGTTTGGCCCTGGAGCCCTAGGAGTGAAGCTGCCCTTGGCCTTTCCACGCCTCTCTCCCTCCAAGCCCCGCCCCCAAGTCCAGAGGTCCTGCTATTAGACTCTGGCCTGGAAGTCACCAAACATTAACTTACCCCCTTCCTTCCCAAGGCCCTGTGCTCGGACGCACAGGCCTGGGGAGGACGTGGGTCCCTAGGCCCGAGGGCCCACAGAGCCCAAGGGAGACAGGGGCTCGGTGTGGGGCGGGGTGAAGGGCAGGGGTGCCTTTGGGGCCACACAGCAGACCAATCCAAACGCCCCACGGTGGTTGGACCTGATTGGAGGGGCGCATGCCCTGCCCGGGGTCCTCCTGAGAGGCCAGCAACCAGGGACCGGAGCGTGATGACTGCACCCTGAGAACCCAGCCTCGCTGTGCCCTGCTTAGTGGCAACCCAAAATATACCAGCACCTGAGCCAGAAGGTGGAAGGGCGGGGCCTACTCGTGGATCTCAGGGGCTGGGTGACCCTTGAGCCCATGTCCCGTGTTTCTGGGAGGCAGCGGGTGACCGCCGGGGACCAGCTGGGGAGAGTGCGGGTGTGCGCGCCCCATGGGGATGACCTGCACTGGCAGGCAAACCCGGGCAGTTCATTCATTTTCCAGAATGGCGTGGAGGAACCCAATGAGTACGGCTACGGACGTCCAGGAGGAACAGGAAGTGTCAACCAGGAAGGTGCCCAGGCTCCAAGAGGAAGCACTGACCTATTCGCCATTTGAAGTTGAGTCCTTCCCGGTTCCTACTGAGGACTACGTCCCTCAAAAACCCAGGTGCCCGTGTTCCTCCCGTGGTCACCCCAAACCCCACTTGGCAGACAGATTCGTCTGGCTGATGCTGTTTCGCAATTTCTGACTCGAGGTCAGAGTCATGGACACTGGGTCTGGGTCAGGTCCTTCAGTCTTGCCTCCCGGGTGCGGCTGGAGACCCCCTGGGCTCTCTATGAAGGCAGCGTTCCCCCACCAGGCTGCTGGGCTGACATGACCTTCAGTGAGCTGTGCCCTTGGGGGATCTATTACCTGGGGAATGTCAGTGCTTGAGGGTCGACCCATGAACCAAGAGGTCAGCATTCGATTCCCGGTCAGGGCAAAGGCCCGGGTTGTGGGCTCCATCCCCAGTGTGGGCTGTGCAGGAGGCAGCCGATCCGTGATTCTCCTCATTGATGTTTCTCTCTCCCTCCCTCCCCCTTCCTCTCTGACATCAATGTAAAGTATATAAATATAAAATATATAAAGAAGAGTCCCAGGCACTGGCAAGAATTTCTGAAACCCTGCCTGTGGGTGGGGTGGACCCGGAATTTGATCCGAGAACTCCCCGTTTTCCCCCGGGACCGGGAGGACAGTTGCACATTGGAGACGGGTCCGGATTGCCCGTGGTTTAAAAACCCTCATCGTCCCACAGACAGGGAGCGCGAGGCTGCCCTGTGGCCTCCCGGGCTGCTCAGCAGCTGCCAGCACGCTCAGCCCCGCTGAGGGGGAGGGGGAAGTAGGTGCCCCATGGAGGGGGAGGGGGAGGGAGGTGCCTCATGGAGGGGAAGGGGGAGTGAGGTACCCCGCTTGGTGTGGCTGCAGCTCAAGCTGGAAGTAGCTCCGCTTTGATTTTACCTCTCAGCCCCACCAGGCGGGGGCGCTCCATCCCCAGGACCCTGGGCAGATCCCTCCCTGCCCTGCCATGTCCCACCTGCCAGCTGGGCAGACAGCGTCCTGACCCCAGAGACTGGCTGTCACCTTGTCCCCAAGGTCAGGTCCTGCTCCGTAGGGTCCACGCGTCCTCGGGTCCCTGGGACTGTTTGACTCTTTTCTCCTCTGGCTGGTGCGTTTTCCTGCCGCCGCCCGGCCCACGAGTAGAGGTGGGTTTCCTTTCCCGGGGGTTGCTTGGTTTTTCTGTTTGTTTGTTTTTAATATTTTTATTGATTTCAGAGAGGAAGGGAGAAGGAGAGAGCAACGTCAGTGATGAGGGAGAAACATCTATCAACTGCCTCCTGCACGCCCCACATTGGGGATCAAGCCCACAACCCAGGCGTGTGCCCTGACCGGGACTCGAACCCTGACCCCCTGGTTCCTAGGACAATGCTCAGCCCCTGAGCCACATGGCCCGGCCTGTTTGGTTATTGACTACCGGCCGCCCCGCTTTCTCGGTGACAGAGGGCTTGTCACGTGACGGTGCTGTCCTCACGCCCAACGCAGAGCTGGTCCGCCCTGGACACTGGGAAGAGCGAGCTTCGGGAGGGAACACTGACACGTGGGAACCCTCCCTCCCGCAGGCCAGCGAGACCCGAGATGTCCCCGAGGGTGGAGGAGGCCACGAAGCCGCCCAATAGGTCCCTGACGGTGGAGGAGGCCACGAAGCCGCCCGATAGGTCCCTGACGGTGGAGGAGGCCACGAAGCCGCCCGATAGGTCCCTGACGGTGGAGGAGGCCACGAAGCCGCCCAATAGGTCCCTGACGGTGGAGGAGGCCACGAAGCCGCCCGATAGGTCCCTGACGGTGGAGGAGGCCACGAAGCCGCCCGATAGGTCCCTGGCGGTGGAGGAGGCCACGAAGCCGCCCGATAGGTCCCTGACGGTGGAGGAGGCCACGAACCTGCCCGATAGGTCCCTGACGGTGGAGGATGCCACGAAGCCGCCCGATAGGTCCCTGACGGTGGACCATGTCATGAAGCTGCTGAACAGCCTCTGGGAGTTGAAGGAGGTGAAGGCGGCCGTCAAGCACACGGGGTGGGGCGCCCTGCTCACGGCCACCATGACCATAGCCGGGGGCCTGGTCGGGGGCCCATCGGGACTAGTCATTGGTGAGTGCAATGCCCTGCGGGGTTGGGGACAAAGGCCTCGGGTCCACAGGGGTCTCATAGGAGCCTGTGACCCACGGGAGGGGCTGGCGAGCTGAGTCTGAGACACGGCCTTTGTGGACAGACGTGTCCGGGGGAACACACGTGTCTGTGTCTCAGAAGCGCAGGCACTCCTCCTGTGGGGCCGTCCATGCGGACCGGAGGGCGCTCTGTCCGAGGGGTGTGCCCTGTGCCCCTGGGGAGGCCCATTCCTGTCTTATTGCAGGGACAGCGGGAGCTGGGGTCCAGGCCTCTGACCGCTCACCTTAGCTGTTCAGAGAGCGCCCGGCGCCCCGGTCCCCAGTCCCCGGTTCCCAGTCTCTGCAGGAGAAACCGCCCATAGTGTCCCACAATGCACCTGCCCCTGGTCACACCCCTCCTCCCGTCTGGGTACCTGTTTTTGGCCATGAGGGAGGTTTGGCTGTTTCCCATGGTCCCTGGGAGGTCTGGTGAGTTGCTCCCTCTAGTCTGGGAGCAGGAGGATTCCCAGGTGACCCCACCACGGGTTGTGGCCCCACCATAGCCTTGACCCCAGCATGGTCTGTGACCTTACCACGGGTTGTGGCCCCAGTGGTGGGCTGTGACCCAGACCTTGGGCTCCGACACAGACCACAAACTGTGACCCGAGCTTGGGCTGCCCCCTAAATTCTCTGACGAGCTCCCAGTGAGCTCCGAGGGCAGCATAGGGAACAGCTCGATTAACCGAACCTCCTGTCCCCTAGGAAGCGCCGTCGGGGGGCTCTTAGGGACCTGGATGACGTGGGGGCAGTTTAAGCCGGTCCCCCAGATCCTCATGGAGCTGCCGGCCGCCGAGCAGGAGAAGCTACGCAGCCAGGTCACCACAATCCTCAGGAAACGCGGGTTGTGCAGCTGACCAAGCGGGTCATGGACAGCAAGGCCCTGCAGGAGCGGCTGCTGGCGCTGTTCATGGGATACGTCACCAAGGAGCTGGAGGCCACAGTGCAGTGCGGCGACTAGTCTCAGGCGGGGTGGGGGCACCTAATTCGAGGCGCGCCTGGAGGCCCCTGCGCTGGGTCCTGTTCTGGAAAGGGAGAGGGTTATAGAGAATAAAACGGGCCAAGAGACGCTTCCTGTGCTGAGCAGATCCCTGCAGAGAGCCTGAGCCCCCCAGCCCAGGTCACCAGAGGTCACGGGGCCTTGGAGGGACACAGGACGGACCCTTAGATCGGCCCACCCGCGACCACCCGCCACGCTGACACGGCTCCCCTCCTTCTCTGCACTGACTCCTTTCTGGGGGCTCAGCCCATCTGCATGCAGGCGCCTGCAGTGAGAGCTTGGTGATGCCTCACAGGCTCGGTCAGAGGTACGCGGCCCGGCCCACTGGGACCTTCCAGAAAGTGCAGTCAGATCACCGTGGGTGCGGCCCGTGGGAAGCTGCAGAGCAGAGGGGCCTGTGGCTGACGTGGGGACAGGTGCTGCGTCCATGCTCCTGACATGGAGGGCGGAGGGCTCAGCCGCTCGGCTGCGAAGGTTACTCTGTCCGGGCCCCCCTGGCAGGACTGGGACCCCTCCAGGCCCAGGGTTGGGGGCCTGGCAGCCGGCCCTGCTGGAATCGTGCAGCTCCTGAAACCACCCCCTGTCTCCCCAGTCCCTTCCAAGGGGCCTCATGGCAGTTAGTGGGGGGTCCCAAGGGCACCAGGCCCAGCAGCCCGGCCTTATACCCTCTGGGTCCGCTGGGGCAGGGAGAGCTGTGCTCCTGGTGACCTGGTGGATGAGGACGACCTCTGAGAAGCCACCGCCCTAAAGGCCCACACTGTCCTGCCTCCAGAACCGCACAACCCGTCTGCGACCCCACACGGTTCTGAACAGCCTTTCCCCTCGCGGTCCCTGAAAAGTTCTCTAACCCGGAAGGAGTGCACCCCAACGCCAGGGACAAAGGGAAGGCACGGGGCTGGGGACTTTAAACATGGAAGGAAGCTGGGGACTCCCTGCCTGAGGACTGCATTTCCAGGCTGCTCCGCCTCCCTGTGCCCCAGGGGACATGACTCCACCTCCCTGGGAGTCTGTGTGAGTGTGTAGGGGGGTGCCCTCCCGCCCAGGATGTCAGGTCCCCCACCGCCATGCGCACAGAACACTGGAGGGTGGACGGAACCCGGTGCTTCAGGGAGGACGGAGCCTTTTGTCTCAGAGACGTCGCCCTCCAGCTGCCTGAGCCCAGGTGGCCGCCTGCCTTCATCACTTCTGTGCTGCTCGGGGCTGGGCAGGCGGCCCATCTGGATGGTTCTCCTCCGACAAGGTGACCGGGTTACTCACGTGGGGTCGCCCTCTGCCTATCACAGGGGTCAGAGGTCCCACACCACTGAAGCTCCCCCTCTCCTCGGCCAGCCTGCCTTTCCCCTGGGAAACAGCGTGGGGAGGAGACGGCCCCACCCCTCACCCCGGGGGCTGGAGGCCTCATGCCAGGCTCAGCCATCGCCCATGACGAGCTGGGTCCTGGGAGACTGGCAGTGGGCTTTGGGCCCCAGCGCCCCCCTCGGGGTGTAGGTACCTACCCGGCTCCCCTCAGGCATGCTCAGCACCTGGGCTTATTTCCTTGTAAAAACCTTCACTTTTATTTTTGAAAAGGCCTCCCCAGGCTGGTACACAACCAGGTACAAGCATCAGAGGGCCCCTCCTCCGCTGCCCTCTGCCCCGCTCTCTTGTCAATCAACATCATCTGTGCATCCACTGGGTTTCACCGTGGTCTTTGAGAAGGATTCCTTTCCCTTTATTTGTCAGTGATTGCCGAAGACTTGGAAAACGCAGACGAGTAGACATAACAAAGTGCTACGAATTCCAGCTCTCAGACAACCATGAAAGGGGGTCTATTTTGTGTGCATCTTGTAATGCCGTGTGTGTATGTGTGTGTGTGTGTGTGTGTGTGTTTCTATCGCGTTTGCATCCTTGCTGTTCAGGCCACTTTGAACGCTTCCAGGGACGCACCCTGGGCTGTAACGAGAATTCTGCTCACGTGTGTGGCGGCTGTAACATTCCTTGGCACTAAGTGGCCCCATCCGCTGCGGCCGCCTGTGGAGGTCCTTAGCATCATACACGCTGCGTGGGCATTTCTGCGTTAACATTCCGCTGGTGTTTTGGCTCATGATAGACGGTCTTTAGGGAGATTCCTCAGAGTGACGTGGCTGGGTTAAGAAGTGGCAGTGTTTTTACAATATGTATCTTTTTATTGATGTCGGAGAGGAAGGGGGGAGAGAAACATCAATGAGGGAATCAGGGATCTGCTGCCTCCTGCACGCCCCACGCTGGGGATGGAGCCCACAACCCGGGCCTGTGGCCTGACCGGGAATGGAACCCTGACCTCCTGGTTCATCGGTCAACGAACGCTCAACCACGGAGCCACGTCGGCCGGCCATTTGGCATTTAAGATGCTGGTCATTTAAAAGCTGGATGCAGGTCACTGCTGTGGCAGCTGGAGGGGAGGTTACGGGGGAAAGAACTGCGGGCAGACGAGGTCCCCCTCCCCCTGCTGCCTGGGAGCCCGGGCAGGCCGGTCTGGGAAAGCCTCCTGCTGGAGGGGGGCCCCTGGCAGGGCCGGCAGCGCATGCTCCAGGGATGAAACTGCCCCTGCTGTTTGCCCAGAGTGTGTGGCTCTGTCCGCTCACCCTGTCCTCCCCAGTGCCTGCCTTTCTGTAGTCAGCTCTGGAACATTCTGGAGCTGGCTCCTCGAGGTGGGGGTCAGGGTGGAGGTGCAGGGAGTCAGCAGGATATGGATTCTGAGAGGGACTCAGAACTGGGCCCTGGCCCCTGCCTGGCTCCTGTGGCCTGCCCAATGAATGCTGCCCCGGAGCAGGGAACAGGCTGGGGAGGCCCTAGGGAGGGGCTGAGACCTGGAGTCCGTGGCTGGGACTGCACAGCCCTTGACCAGCACCATGCTGGGTGAAGGGACCGGCTGCCTGGCCTCATTGCTGAGAGGGCACCCTATCTGGCTTCAGGAAGTTGCCCCTCACCCCGTGACCTGTCCGCCCAGAGCCCTCTGTCCAGGTAAAACCAGCGAAGACCAGTTAGTGTGGCCAGCGAGGCCCAGGCTTGTACACAAACCAGTGGTTGTTGGATGCACCTCCTCTGCCCGCCCCCTCACCGTCCCTCCCCTCCCCCCATCCCAGACACCCTGGTCAGGTCCCTCTGGCTCCTGAGGAAGGCGTCACAGGCCTGGGAACCTCGCTCTCCTGCCTCCCCCTGGTGGTGCCTGGGAACAGCAGGCTGAGCCTCACCAACTAGAGCCAGGCCCCACCTGCTGAGTCAGAGCCACACTCTCAGGGACATTTGGGTCTTGGCTGCTTTAGGGCGGCTGACCCGGCGTGTGCCACATGCAGACCTCGCTGGTGCTCGGACAGCCCTGCTGGGACCATCGCTGACTCTCGCCACCCTAAGGCTCCCGTCCAGCTGGCAGTGAGCCGGCCCTGCCACAGCGCCAGGCGGTGGGCAAAGGCGGCAGAACCACCTGCTGGAGACAGCCTGAAAGGGCCACGGCTCTGGGGCCAGCTGTGGGCCAGGCGGGCACCCGGCTCCTGCCCCAACACACCCTCGCTGCACCTGGGCCTCCCCATCAACACGCCAGCCTCCGGGCGGCCCGGGCCCAGCTGGACTCGCGGCTCCTGGCTGCCTCACGCTGTCCCCACTCGGGGAACTCAGCACATTACCGCTGCAGGTGCCCGGCCCCTGGCGGGCAGGTGTGTGCGTGGGAACCAACCCGATGCGGTGGGAACACCTGAGCCAACGGCTGCCCATGTCTGGGCCTGGGTCAGGGTGGACAGCTGCCCCAGCACGGGGTCAGCCTCTGGGTCACCGTGGACAGCTGCCCCAGTACCGGGTCAGCCTCTGGGTCACCGTGGACAGCTGCCCCAGCACGGGGTCAGCCTCTGGTGCACAGAGCCCGGACGACACCTGCCTTTTACCCACGGCCGCTGTGACTTCCTGTTTGTGAGGAGTCGCCTGGTAAGGCTTCTGTACCAGCAGTCAGGCCCCACAGCAAACACGGCTTCCCGGACACAGGGACGGAGGGCTGGGAGGCACCATTCTGGTGGGCACCGCTGCTCGGGAGCCACATGCCCAGCCCTACAGAGCCCAGCTGAGGGGCAGGCGGGTGCCAGCAAGGGGGGTGGGCAGGCCTGGTTCCCAGAGCCCCATGGTCCCTGTGGGAGTCCTGGTCGTGGGTCACGTGCCGTGGATCACAGCCTCTGAGAAGCAGGACCCGCTCTGTCCCAGGAGGCGCCAGGGCCCGTCCCTCGGGCAGCACAGCCCTCGGCTGAGCAATGGCCTTCGGCCCCAGGAGGCTGAGTGTGGGGTTTGCTGCCTGGAAAGAGAACAACCCGAAGTGGACAGAGACGCCCATGTCCAGAGGAGGGGTGCTGGGGGTGCCACTCCCACGGCCACCCACCAGCCCTGGGTGGGGTCCTGGGGCGCCGGGCAGCTTTGGGGACTCTGTGCTCAGGAGCAGGAGGGTGTGCAGGCGTATGCAGTGTGACTGGCCTTCCCGCAGCCCGAGGCCGCCATCAGCTGTGGAAGGAGGACCAGGAGGCCCCGAGTCGTAGAACCTGATACTGCTAGGCCAGTCGCCCTCCGGGCCGCTCCCCCCAAACCCTCCACCCCCCCCACCCCTCCAACCCCCCCTCCCCGCCCCCTGTGGCGGCTGATCCACTGCTGGTGCTCCAAGGCCTCATCCGCACTGGACGCCCTGCAGCTGGCCCCAGCCCCGTAAGGGGACCCCGCGGCCTAGCCCCCTAGCTCCTCCCCTCCCCCTCTTCCTGGCACCTCTGGACAGCCAACTGGCAGTAGCAGAGGCCGCAGACACGCTGGGGCCTGGGCGCCAGGCTTGGCAGCAGGACATGGGTGCGGGAGCAGTCCCCGCAAGAACACAAAGCCGCACTGGTGTCAGTGGTGCCGCTGCGTGAGCGCCGAGAAGCGGGTGTGCATGCAGCACGTGCAGATGTCCCTGGCCTTGTTGGGCACCCAGGGCACCGCGTGCTCCATGCTGGGTGCCCGGCTTCTGGCCCGCAGCTGCCACCGCATGCACTCCTCGATGTGGTGTCAGGGCTCAGCACCCGGAGGGACCACACTGCCCACCCACCTCCAGCCCCTCCTTGCCCAGAGGCCGAGCCTTAGACAAGGAGTCACTGGGATGGAGGGGTCCCCGGGGAGGGGTGGGGGGAGCCAGGGATGGGGAGGCAGCAGGGAGGATGGTGACATGGAGAGCATCCTGGGGTCAGAGAACAGCAAGGATCACGTGAGCTCACTGCTACGTGGCATCTAAGGGACAAATTAAACGGATGGCCCGGTGGGCGTGGCTCTGTGGCTGAGCGTTGACCTGTGGACCAGGAGGTCACACGGTGTTTCTGGGTCAGCACTCGGGGTCCCCCGTTGGGCTTCCTGTGGGAAGCTTGGGCTGGGCCTGCAGGGGCTGGTGCCCTGCACAAGGGGCTCAGGCCCAGTCCCCGAGCGCTGGCCTCCCGCCCTCAGCCTCCTGAGCGGTGCCTGCAGCTCCTCCCGCAGGAGCAGCTGTCTCAGGCGGCGGACCGGGCATGTGCCACTCGCAATCCTCGCTGGTGCTCAGTCAGCTCTGCTGGACCATCGCTGAGCCTGCCGGGCACCCTGTCGACATGCCGACGCCACCCAGGGCCTGTAGGCTGAGCTGGGGCCCTGGGATGGGAGGCGGAGACTCCTGGGAGGGACTCAGGGAGCAGCTGAGGAAGACAGGCCCCACAGTGACCTGGGTCCCCAGAGTGAGGACCAGGGCGTCGCCTGGCAGCGGGTGGGCGTGAGAGGGCGGGGCTCACACAGTGGACCATGTCAGCGGCTGCACCTGCCCTGACCTCGCGGGTCAGCAGGACGGACACCAAGCACTGAGGAGCCCGGCCCCGGCCCAGTGGCTGAGCATTGACCTAGGAATGAGGAGTCCACAGTTCAATTATGGTCAGGGCACAGCCCGGGTTGTGGGCTCCATCCTCAGTGGGCAGCGTGCAGGAGGCAGCCAGCCCACGATTCTCTCTCATCATTGATGTTTCTCTTTCTCTCCCCCCTTCCTCTCTGAAATCAATAAAGAGATACATATTGTGAAAATACTGCCTCTTCTTAACCCAGCCACTTCACTTTGAGGGATCTCCCTAAAGACCGTCTATCATGAGCCAAAACCCCAGCGGAATGTTAACGCAGAAATGCCCACACAGCGTGTATGATGCTAAGGACCTCCACAGGCGGCCACAGAGGGCGGGGCCACTTAGTGCCAAGGAATGTTACAGCCGCCACACACGTGGGCAGAATTCCCGTTACAGCCCAGGGTGCGTCCCTGGAAGCGTTCAAAGTGGCCTGAACAGCAAGGATGCAAGCGCGATAGAAATACACACACCCACACACGTGGCATCACAAGATGCGCACAAAATGTACCATGTTTCATGGTGGTTGTTTGAGTGCTGGAATTCGTAGCACTTTTCATTACATATTAGTGACCTGGTGCATGAAATCCATGCACATTAAAAGGGGATTAACTAGAGGAAATATTTTAATATTGCTATTTCCCTTCCTCTATAATAGAAGTGTCAGAGGTGAAAGAAAATTAGTAAAATGTATATGAAAACCTTCCTCCTGTCAGAGTCTGTGGTGTGCCGCGGGACGCAAGTACCCACCTCAGGTCCCCAGTCAAGCCCCACAGGGTAGAAGGTGCAGTTTTAAATATCCCGACAAGCCCCGCCAGGTGGGGGGCACAGCTTCAGGTCCCCCTCACTGGTGGGGCATGGCCTGAGGTTCCCCAGCCTAGCGCCGGGTTGAGGGGTGCAACCTTAGGACCCCTGACCCAGTACCAGGGCAGGAGGTGCACCTTGAGCTCCCCTGTCAAGCCCCACTGTGTGGGGGCACACCCTCAGGTCCTGGCTGATTGATTCTTAAGGCTCATTAGGGAAACATCGCCTCTGCTGTGGGCGCAGCCATCTTTGTGGTGGAGTGACGGTCAATTTGCATACTCCCTCTTTATTACATAAGATACTCCTCTGTGTTTCTACGTCTTCGGCAATCACTGACAAATAAAGGGAAATGAATCCTTTTCTAAGAACATGGTTAAACCCAGTGGATGCGCACGACATTGATTGACAAGGGGGGCGGGGCAGGGAGCAGCGGAGGAGGGGCCCTCTGATGCTTGTACCTGGTTGTGTACCAGCCTGGGGAGGCCTTTTCAAAAATAAGTGAAGGTTTTTACAAGGAAACAAGCCCAGGTGCTGAGCATGCCTGAGTGGAGCCGGGTAGGTACCTTCAGCCCCGAGGGGGGCTCTGGGACCAAAGCCCACTGCCAGCCTCCCAGGACCCAGCTCAGCCTAGCATGGGGACCTCCAGCCCCCAGGGTGAGGGGTGGGGCCGTCTCCTCACCACACTGTTTCCCAGGGGAAAGGCAGGCCGGCCGAGGAGAGGGGGAGCTTCAGTGGTGTGGGACCTCTGACCCCTGGGCCTGGCAGAGGGCGTCCCCACGTGAGTAACCTGGTCACCTTGTCGGAGGAGAACCATCCAGATGGGCCGCCTGCCCAGCCCCGAGCAGCACAGAAGTGATCGAGGCAGGCGGCCACCTGGGCTCAGGCAGCTCCAGTGTTCTGTGCGCATGGAGGTGGGGGACCTGACATCCTGGGCAGGAGGGCACCCCCCTACACACTCACACAGACTCCCAGGGAGGTGGAGTCATGTCCCCTGGGGGCACAGGGACATGGAGCAACGCCCCCTGGGGGGACAGGGACTTGGAGCAGCGCCCCTTGGAGGCACCGGGAGGCAGAGCAGCGTGGAAAGGCAGGCCTCAGGCAGGGAGTCCCCAGCTTCCTTCCATGTTTAAACTCCCCAGCCCCCTGTCTTCCCTTTGTCCCTGGCGTTGGGTGTGCACTCCTCCCGGGTTAGAGATCTTTTCAGGGACCGCGAGGGGAAAGGCTGTTCAGAACCGTGTGGGGTCGCAGACGGGCCGTGCGGTTCTGGAGGCAGGACAGTGTGGGCCTTTAGGGCGGTGGCTTCTCAGAGGTCGCCCTCATCCACTAGGTCACCAGGAGCACAGCTCTCCCTACCGCATTGGACCCAGAGGGGGTAAGGCCCGGCTGCTGGGCCGGGTGCCCTTGGGACCCCCACTCCCTCTATGAGGCCCCTCAGAAGGGACTGGGGGGACAGGGGTGCTCTCAGGGGCCACAGGATTCCAGCAGGGCCGGCTGCCAGGCCCAGAACCTTGGGCGCGGAGGGTTCCCAGCCCTGCTAGGGGGGCCTGGACAGAGTCACATTCACAGCCGAGCGGCTGAGCCCTCCGCCCTCCGTGTCAGGAGCGTGGACGCAGCACCTGTCCCCGCAGCAGCCACAGGCGCCTCTGCTCTGCAGCTTCCCATGGGCGATCTGACTGCACTTTCTGGAAGGTCCCAGTGGGCCGGGCCGCTTCCTCTGACCGAGCCTGTGAGGCATCACCAAGCTCTCACTGCAGGCGCCTGCGCGCAGACGGGCTGAGCCCCCAGAAAGGAGTCAGTGCAGAGCAGGAGGGGAGCCGTGTCAGCGTGGCGGGTGGTCGCGGGTGGGCTGAGCTAAGGGTCCGTCCTGTGTCCCTCCCAGGCCCCGTGACCTCTGGTGACCTGGGCTGGGGGGCTCAGGCTCTCTGCAGGGATCTGCTCAGCACAGGAAGCGTCTCTCACCCCGTTTTATTCTCTTTAGCCCTCTCCCTTTCCAGAACAGGACCCAGCGCAGGGCCTCCGGCGCACCCCGAGTTAGGTGCCCGCACCCCGCCCGAGCCTAGTTGTCGAACTGCACTGTGGCCCCCAGCTCCTTGGTGACATATCCCTCGAGCAGCGCCAGCAGCTGCTCCTGCAGGGCCTTGCTGCCCATGACCAGTTTGGTGAGCTGCGCGACATCCTTCCACTCCAGGTTCCCGATTATGACCACGACGTGGCTGTGTAGCTTCTTCTTCTCATCGGGCGGCAGGTCCTTGAGGATCTTAGGGACCGGCTCAAACTTCCCACTCGTTATCCAGACCCCTAAGGCCGTCCCGGTGGTGCCCCCTGGGGGACAGGAGGTTGGGTTAGTTGGGCTGTTCACTATGCCGGCCTCGGTGCTCACTGAGTGCTCCTCCCCAGGACTCAGTGGCAGCCCATGGCTTGGGCCCCAGCCCTTGGTCCAGGTCACAGCCCATGGTTGGGGTCACAGCCCATTGTCTGGGTTACAGCCCATGGTCACAGACTGCGGTTTAGGTCACAGCCTATGGTTTGGGTCATGGCCCATGGTCTGGTTCTAAGTTCGTGGTTAGGGTCCCAGCTTGTGGTTGGGTCACCCGCAAATCCTCCTGCTCCCAGACTAGAGGGAGCACTCACCTGACCTCCCAGGGACTATGGGAAGCAGCTAAACCTCCCTCATGGCCACAAACTGGTCTCCAGACAGGAGCAGGGGTGTGACCAGGGGCAGGTGCATTGTGGGAGACTATGGGCAGCTTCTCCTGCACAGACTGGGGACCGAGGACTGGGGACCGGGGCTGGATGCACTCTGAACAGCTAAGGTGAGCGGTCAGAGGCCTGGACCCCAGCTCCCCCTGTCCCTGCAATAAGATAGGATCAGGCCTCCCCAGGGGCACAGGGCACACCCCTCGGGCAGGGCGCCCTCTAGTCCGCATGGACGGCTCCACAGGAGGAGCGCCTGCGCTTCTGAGACACAGACACGTGTGTTCCCCCGGACACGTCTGTCCACAAAGGCCGTGTCTCAGACTCAGCTTGCCAGTCTCTTCCGCGGGTCACAGGCTCCTGTGAGGCCCCTGTGGACCCGAGGCCTTTGTCCCCCACCCCGGGGGGCACTGCACTCACCAGCGACCAGTCCCGGCGGGCCCCCGGCCAGGCCCCCGACCACGGCACCTAATAAGCTCCCGACGGTGCTGAGCCCAATGGTGTACCACTTCCGTCGCTGGAAGGCCACCTTCATCTTCTTCGCCTCGGAGAGGGAGCACAGGAGGCTCACGGCCTCCTCCACCGTTAGGTACATCGTGCGCCCCGCCGGCCTGCGGGAGGGAGGGTTCCCACGCGTCAGTGTTCCCGCCCGAAGCTCGCTCTTCCCAGTGTCCAGGGCGGATCCCTGCTCCGGGAGGACCCCAGCTCTGCCATGGGCGTGAGGACAGCACCGTCACATGACAAGTCCTCTGTCACCGAGAAAGCGGGGCGGCCGTTAGTCTATAACCGAACAGGCCCAGCCTGTATGGCTCCCTGGTTGAGCATTGACCTATGAACCAGGAGATCAGAGTTCGATTCCTGATAAGTGCACATGCCCGGTTGTAGGCTCGATCTCCAGTGAGGGGCGTGCATGAGGCAGCCAATCCATGATTCCCCTTTCATCATTAACGTTCCTCTCTCTCTCCCTCTCCCTTCTTCTCTGAAATCAGTGGGAATATATTTTTTAAAAAATAACAAATGAAAAAGAGCAGCCTTCATTAGCCTGTGGGTAGTTCAGAGCTGGGCTTCCCGGTCACTCCCCTGGGACCCTAGGCAGTGACTCTGAGGATGGAGGGGCCCTGCCAGGGGCCTCAGTGAGGATTAAGTGAGAGAACACTTGCGATGCGTGCCCTGCTGTGTGCTGTGCCCGTGAGCTGTGAGCTCGCAGTGGGCGGTACCTGTGGTTTATTTTCCTTACTAGTGGCTCGGTGCATGGATTCATGCACATTGAATGGAAATTAATTAGAAGAAACATTTTAATATCATTATTTTTCCTTTCTCTATAATAGAAGTGTCAACCAAATTCACAATCAACAATGACAGATGCAGCCGAAACCAGTTTGGCTCAGTGGATAGAGCATCAGCCTGAGACTGAAGGGTCCCGGGTTCGATTCCGGTCAAGGACATGTACCTGGGTTGTGGGCACATCCCCAGTCGGGGGCATGCAGAAGGCAGCTGATCGATGTTTCTCTCTCATCGATGTTTCTAACTCTCTATCTCTCTCCCTTCCTCTCTGTAAAAAATCAATAAAAATATATTTAAAAAAAACACAAAATAATGACAGATGCAAACACACCCATGCGATTGGTGCCAGCGAGAGCTTTATACTATCCCACATGCGTGAGTCAACTTAGCCTTTCATACACTGAGTGGTCAGATTATGATGATCTCTGAACGCATAATAATCTGGCCACTCAGTGTGTGTGTGTGTGTGTGTGTGTGTGTGTGTGCGCACGCGCGCACACACACACACACACACACACACACACACACATGAGGCCCACTGCAGGACAATTCCTGCAAGAAAAGAGCTTCCTGTAGCCAGATTGAAGCAGAGAAGGGAGCAAGGCTGCCGAGACGGGCCTTGCTCCCTCTGTCTCTGCTGCCTCGCTTCCTCCCTTCTTTGCTGCCTCGCTCCCTTCTGTGCCACTTCGTTCCCTTCTGTAGCGCTTGGCTTCCTTCCACGCTGTCTTCAGTCTTCATTCTGCCTGTGTATGCAAATTAACCATCATCTTTCTTGGGTTA
This sequence comes from Corynorhinus townsendii, assembly GCA_026230045.1. Classification (NCBI taxonomy): domain Eukaryota; kingdom Metazoa; phylum Chordata; class Mammalia; order Chiroptera; family Vespertilionidae; genus Corynorhinus; species Corynorhinus townsendii. The sequence goes on along the minus strand of JAPDVU010000011.1, from coordinate 1,539,665 downwards.
ATTTGCATACTCGCCCTGATTGGCTGGTGGGCGTAGCAGAGGGACGGTCAATTTGCATCTTTCTCTTTTATTAGTGTACGTATATTAGAGGCCTGGTGCATGAACCTGTGCATGGGTGGAGTCTGGCCAGCATGGCCAGGGGGAGGAGACATGGGTGGTTGGCCAGCCTGTCTGCTGGTTGAACTCCTGGTCAAGGAGACAATTTGCATATTAGCCTTTTATTATATAGGATATACACTGAGTGGCCAGATTATTATGCATTCAGAGATCATAATAATCTGGCCACTCAGTGCATCTCTAACAAGAGGCCCAGTGTATGAAATTTGTGCACTGGGGGGGGGGGGAGGGGAGGGTGTGTCCCTCAGCCCAACCTGCACCCTCTCCAATCTGGGACCCCTTGGGGGATGTCCAACTGCCAGTTTAGGCCCGATCACAGGGATCAGGCCTAAACTGGCTGTCAGACATCCCTCTCACAATCTGGGACTGCTGGCTTCTAACCACTTACCTGCTTGCCTGCCTGCCTGATCACTCCTAACTGCTCCTGCCTGCCAACCTGATAACCCCCTAACCACTCCTCTGCCAGCCTAATCAATACCTAACTGCTCCCCTGCCAGCCCGATTACCCCCAAATGCCCTCCCCTGCCTGCCTGATATCGCCCCCAACTGATCTTCCCTGCTGACCTAACTACCTCTGCCTGCCTGATCACCCATAAGTGTCCTCCCCTGCTGGCCTGATCTCACCCCCAACTGTCCTTTCCTACAGGCCTGATCACGCCCCCAAATGCCCTCCTCTGCTGGCCAATTTGGTTCTGATTGGTTGATTTCTATTCCAGTCAGTGTCAAAAGCTCCACCTCCTAGGCAGCCATTAGCTCCTCACACTTTACCCAGATTTGGTTCTGATTGGTCAGTTTCTATGCCAATCAGCGACTCTGGGCCTATTAATGGGGCCTGATCAGAAAGGTGGGGCTGATCAGCAGCCCCAGTGGAGGCCTGGAGAGAAATGGAGGTGTGGCTGCTGGCCAGGTCTGGAGCAAAAGAGAGAGGCACGTGCTGATCAACAGCTGCCGCAGAGGGTATGGGTCAGACCCAACTTCTCTCTTCAAGCCTCTCTCCAGGCCTGCTTCACGGCCCCCTCAGCAGTGAGTATGGCTCACCGTGCCTGCAGACACAGCAGTCTGTCCTGGGTTGCCATGGCAACCCAGCGCTGACTGCAGGACTGACTTCTGGTTGGTCGAGCCTCTGGTCATTGTGGATGTGATGGACCCAGGGTTTCTATATATTAGGCTAGTGACCCAGCGCGTGAAATCACATAAGACCCAGATCCGTGGGAAATCGCGCGAGAACCAGAACCCCATACCTCACCGTGCTGCTGTGGGGGTTCCTCAGCCTAGCCTCCAGGATCGGGCTGAAACCGGCTCTCCGACATCCTACTCTGCACCTGATTGCAAGAGGGTGCAGGCCAGGTCTAGGGACACCACCAGTTCACAATTGGGGCCAAGGAGGGACGCAGGAGGGCTCCAGGGCATGTCTCACCCATCTTGCTCAGTCCCAGTCGGCCAGACCCCAGCAGCAAGGTAACCTGCCGGTCGGAGCATCTGCTCCCTGGTGGTCAGTGCATGTCATAGTGAGCAGTTAAACGGCCTTAGCATATCATTAGTACATTGCACTTTGATTGGTTGACTGGATGACTGGTCGACCAGACACTTAGCATATTAGACTTTTATTATCTACTAGAGGCCCGGTACATGAAATTCGTGCATGGGGGGGGGTTGTCCCTCAGCCCAGCCTGCACCCTCTCCAATCTGGGACCCCTTGAGGGATGTCTGACTGCCCGTTTAGGCCTGATCCCAGATGGATCGTGCCTAAACAAGCAGTTGGACATCCCTCTCACAATCCAGGACTGCTGGCTCCCAACTGCTCACCTGAGTCTGCCTGATTTCCCCTAACTGCTTCTGCCTGCCAGCCTGATCACTCCCTCACCACTCCACCGCCACCCTGATTGATGCCTAACTGCTCCCCTGCCAGCCTGTTTGCCCCTAACTGCCCTCCCCTGAAGGTCTGATCACCCCTAACTGTCCTCCCCCACAGGCCTGGTTGCCCACAACTGCCTTCTCCTGCCAACCATCTTGTGGTGGCCATCTTGTGTCTTGGAGTGACAGTCAATTTGCATATTACAGCTTTATTATATAGGATCCTATATAATAAATGAGTAATATGCAAATTGACCGTCACTCCAAGACACAAGATGACCGCCCCCATGTGGCCAAAGATGGCTGCCCCCATGTGGACACAAGATGGCCGCCACACGATGGCCTGCAGGGGAGGGCAGTTGAGGGGAACCCAGTCCTGCAGAGGAGGGCAGTTGGGGGTGACCAGGCCGGCAGGGGAGGACACTTAGGGGCAACCAGGCCAGCAGGAGAGGGCAGTTAGGGGCGATCAGGCTGGCAGGGGAGGCTAGTTTGGGGCAACCAGGCTGGCAAGGGAGGGAAGTTAGGGGTGACTGGGTCAGCAAGGGAGGGCAGTTAGGAGCAATGGGGCTGGCAGCGGAGCAGTTAGGCATCAATCAGGCTGGCAGGGTAGTGGTTAGGGGGTGATCAGGCTGGCAGGCAAGTGGTTAGGGGCAATCAGGCAGGCAGGCAGGTGAGCGGCTGGGGGCCAGCAGTCCTGGATTGTGAGAGGGATGTCTGACTGCCCGTTTAAGACCGATCCCATCAGGATCGAGCCTAAACGAGCAGTTGGACAGCCCTCGAGGGGTCCCAGACTGGAGAGGGTGCAGGCTGAGCTGAGGGACACACACCCCACCCTCGTGCACGAATTTGGTGTGCCGGGCCTCTAGTAATATATATAAAGCTAGCGACGGTAACGGCATCATGACTGGAACAACCAGAGACCAGAACACCACAGCTCCTCACCCAGGCCAGCCCTGTCACCCAGCGGGGACCCCCACCCCCACTGAGGGTGTGGCCAGCCTGCAAACCCCCAGCAGGCCCTCGCCCAAGCCAGACCATCCCCAGCAGGGACCCCCACCTGACGGAGGGTGTGGCCAGCCTGCAAACCCACAGTGGCCCCTTGCTCACCCCCACCCCACCCCTAGCAGGAACCCCAATGCCGATGGGGGGAGTGGCCAGCCTGCAAACCCCCAGCGGCTCCTCGCCCAGGCCGGCCCCACTCCCCAGTGGGGATCCCCAATGAGATTGGTGGCATGGCCAGCCTGCAAATGCCCAGTGGACCCTACCCAGGCTGGCCTCGTCCCCACTGAGGAGCCCCACCATGATGGGGGTGTGGCCAGCCTGCAAACCACCCACGGCCTCTCAGTAAGGTCCCCCACCCCGATTGGAGGTGTGGCTGGCCTGCAATCCCCTGGCGGCCCCTTGCCCCCGCCGGCCCTGCCCCACAGTGGGGACCCACCACCCAGACCCGGGGCCTCCATCAGGGCAGCCAGCTGGCCCCCGCCCATGCACCAGGCCTCTATTCCTATATAATAAAAGGGTCATATGCAAATTTACCCTAAAGGTGGAATGATCAGAACGAGCGCTGGACCACTCACTATGAGGCGCAACGACCAGCTTTCGGTCCCTTTCTCCGGCTGGCAGGTTCCGATGGTTTGATGGCAAACGGGGAACTGGGGGTGGGTGGTGGGGGATGCGGATGGTGCCAGGCCAAGACCCCCGCCCCTCTGGTCGCCCCACACACAGAAGGCAACCATGGCAGGGGCAGGGGCAGGGGGGGCGAGTGGGCGGGAATAGCCGACCGCTCAGTCCCTTCCCCGACGTGTCCGGCATCGATCACCCGATGGCGAAAGGGGAACCAGTGGTGGGTGGCAAGGCCAGCTGGGGGCAGCCAGGAAAAATGGCCCTATTACGGGCCACGCCTAGGAACTGTACCAGCACACGAATTTCGTGCACTGGGCCTCTAGGATAGAATAAACTTGCTTAATCAGACCTGCTTTCTGATGCAGCTACACTTTTCCCAGCCCAGTGAAGCACCCCAACTTCTCTTTCAGGTAATTGTCAGCAACACAGCAGTAAACACCACCACGAAGCAGATTATCAGTGTAGATCACGCAGGGAGAACAAAGGGTGAAGTATTTAACTGCAGCAGTGTCTGACTATATTCTGCTCAGTGACAAAACCTGAAGTCACTTTCAAGGTCCACCATTTTTTACTTCTTTTCAGTCGGGTCAAGTTTCTAAGCTTTCTAAATCTCCGTCTTCCAGCTAATGAAAAGAAAACAGGATTCCACCGAGTCTCCTATCTGCCTACTCCAGGACTTCCGTGAGGATCAAATGAGATGAGGGACGGGAAAATGCTTCACAGACATTTGGTTAAAATGAAAATGTTTCCACCGGGCTGTAAAGCACGTCGTGTTCCTGGGCTGAAGAAACACCAAGGAGGCTAGTCACCAGGAAGAGGAAGCTGGGCATTGCCACCTGGACAGACACTTAGCATATTAGCCTTTTAGGTAGAGAGATTCCTGTTCTTTCTGTGGGGGAGGGCCTTCTGGGAAGCCCAGGGCTGGGCGAGGCTGAGAGGTGGCCCTTCTGAGGGGGGGCTGGGGGGGTTAGGAGGGGTTGGTTGTGGGGGAGCACTTGAACAGTGGCACCCCCCCCCCCCGCCTGACCCACCTGTCAGAAATGCTCCCCACGATGTGGCAGGATCAGCAAGCAGATGTACTCCTGCCGGAAAGGTGCTCCTCCAGCTGCAATCCCTGAGCCAAAGAAGACCCAACAGGAAGTCCATTCAGGTTTTATTTCCTGATACGGGTCTACCTGCCCCTCACTCTCCACACTGAACTGATTGGTCCGGGCTCAGAGCTCAGGCTCCCATTATTGCGTTAATGGTTAATTTCGAGTTGGGGAGGGTAAGCTGCAGTGGAAGGTGACCAGGGTGGGGGAGGGGGGGAAGTGGTAAGGAGAGGGGGCCCTGAGAGTCTGAAGTTCAAATCAAAACTGAAACTAAGATGGCCCTGAGCTCCGTTCTTTGACAGAAAACATCGCTGGTTCACTCTCACCACTGCCCCCCTTCCCCCGTGCCCTGGGAGAACACCCCAACTCCTCCTCCTGGCTGTGGGCTGCAAAGACATGGCCCTGCCGGCACCTCTGACCTGACCTCACCCTCCTCCCTCCTTGGCCTCCGAGGGTCAGGTCCCTGAGCTGCTCCCTGGGCCCAGAACACACTCCCCTCTGGCCTGTGCAGGGCTGGCTCCGTCACAGGGTGCAGGGGGTGCCAGGTGACTGTCCCCGATCCTGCCTGGCACCACCCAGCCCTGCCCCACGTCAGCCTTCCGCCTGGCAGCCAGCACTCCCATCAGATATGTCCTGCTGATTCTCCTTCTAGCAAATGCCTCCCACCAGGAAGTCTGCCTCTGAGGGCTGGTCCCCACTCCCTGCTGCGAAGGTGCCACACCCCTCTCCCAGGTGCCCACACCCCTCTCTGCCAGATGCCCACACCCCTCTCTCAGGTGCCCACACCCCTCTCCCAGGGCTCAACGCTGTCCTACCTCAGTGGAGGGAGGGAGGGAAGAACAGAGAAAAGGCCTCCCCATCAGCTGGGGGTGGGGTGGGGGTGGGGAGGCAGGAGGAGGGGGCTGCTGTTCTTACCAAGAAAAACCTCCAGGTCCCGTCACACAGGGTGGAAGTTCCTGTCATGGGGAGGTGGACGGATGCTGGGGACCCGCTGGGACCTGGCCAGGCCCTGTGCTCACTTCCTCTGGCCACGCCCACTGGCCTCTTCTCAGCCCGGCCCGTCCCCCTCAGCAGCGCGGTCATAGGTCTCGGTCCTTGGCTGCAGCCTGGGCTCCCATCCCGGTCTGCCAGGCTCCAGACCAGGAGTGTGCCCGGCACGGGAGGCCCAGGCCCCTTCCGGTGCCCATGTGAGGCCTGCGGGTGCCCCGACCAGGAGAGCTCGGAGCTCTGGCCCCGCACCTGGTCCTGGGAGCACGCCTTCCTGAGGACCGGCCACCGAGGCAGAGAGACCGAGCGGCACGGCCCCTTCCCCGCGTCCGCAGGCGGGAGGTCGTCTCCTTTGCTGCTGCGCTTTTTAAACAAAAGAAATAAAACAGTCAGACAAGGGCCTGCCTGCTCCCCTCTTCCTGTTCCATCACCCCCACCCCCAGGCCACATCGCCCAACTTTTCCCCCAAATATGTTTTCACTGATTTCAGAGAGGAAGGGGGAGAGAGAGAGAGAGAGGGAGAGAGAGACATCAATGATGAGAATCATGGATCGGCTGCCTCCTGCACACCCCACATTGGGAATCGCGCCCCCAACCCAGGCCTGTTCCCCAACTGGGAATCCAACCCTGACCTCCTGGTTCATAGGTCCACGCCCAACCCCTGGACCCGCCGCCGGGCTCCTCAGCGCTTGGTGTCCGTCTTGCTGACCCTCGAGGTTGGGGCAGGTGCAGCCGCAGACACCGTCCCCCATGTGAGCCCCCGTCTCACGCCCACCCGCTTGCCAGGTGTCAACCTGGTCCTCGCGGTGGGAACCAGGTCACTGCCTGGCGTGTCTCCCTCCTCTGCCCCCTGAGCCCCTCCCAGGAGCCTCCACCTCCCATCCCAGGGCCCCAGCTCAGCCTACAGGCCCTGGGGTGGCATCTGCATGTCGCCAGGGCGCCTGGCAGGCTCAGCGATGGTCCCAGCAGGGCTGTCCAAGCACCAGCGAGGTCCGCCTGCAGCACCTGCCCGATCAGCCGCCTAAAAATAGCCGGGTCTCAAATGTCCCCCTAGAGTCTGACACTGACTCAGCAGGTGGGGCCTGGCTGGTTTTGCCTGCACAGAGGGCTCTGGGCAGACAGATCACAGGGTGAGGGGCAACTTCCTGAAGCCAGATGGCGTGGTCTCAGCAATGAGGCCTGTCTGTCCCTTCACCAAGCATGGTGCTGGGGCAAGGGGTGTGCAGTACCAGCCACCACCTCCTGGTCTCAGCCCCTCCCCGGGGCCTCCCCCACCTAGTCCCTGCACCGGGCAGCGTTCACTGGGGCAGGAGCGAGGCCTGCAGGTGGCCGGGGCAGGGCAGGGGCCAGGGCCCTGTACTGAGTCTCTCCCAGAATCCATCTTCTGCTGACTCCCCGCACCCTCACCCCCACCACCACCTCGAGGAGCCAGCTCCAGAATGTTCCAGCGCTGACTACAGAAAGGCAGGCACTGGGGAAGACGGGGTGGGCGGGCAGAGCCAGACACTCTGGGCAAACAGCAGGGGGAGTTTCAACCCTGGAGCATGCGCTGCGGCCCTGCCAGGGGCCCCCCTCCAGCAGGAGGCTTTCCCAGACCAGCCTGCCCGGGCTCCCAGGCGGCAGGGGGAGGGGGCCTCGTCTGCCCGCAGTTCTTTCCCCCGTAACCTCCCCTCCAGCTGCCACAGCAGTGCCCTGCATCCAGCTTTTAAATGACCAAAAGCATCTTAAATGCCAAATGGCCGGCCGGCGTGGCTCCGTGGTTGAGCGTTCGTTGACCGATGAACCAGGAGGTCAGGGTTCCATTCCCCGTCAGGGCACAGGCCCGGGTTGTGGGCTCCATCCCCAGTGTGGGGGTGCAGGAGGCAGCTGATCCCTGATTCCCTCATTGATGTTTCTCTCCCCCCTTCCTCTCCGACATCAATAAAAAGATACATATTGTAAAAACACTGCCTCTTCTTAACCCAGCCACGTCACTCTGAGGGATCTCCCTAAAGACCGTCTATCATCAGCCAAAACCCCAGCGGAATGTGAACGCAGCAATGCCCACGCAGCGTGTATGATGCTAAGGACCTCCACAGGCGGCCGCAGCGGACGGGGCCACTTAGTGCCAAGGAATGTTACAGCTGCCACACACGTGGGCAGAATTCCCATTACAGCCCAGGGTGTGTCCCTGAAAGCGTTCAAAGTGGCCTGAACAGCAAGGATGCAAACGGGATAGAAACACACACACACACACACACACACGCGCGCGCATGCGCGCGCGGCATCACAAGATGCGCACAAAATGTACCATGTTTCATGGTGGTTGTTTGAGTGCTGGAATTCGTAGCACTTTTTATTATATATTAGTGACCTGGTGCATGAAATCCATGCACATTAAAAGGGGATTAACTAGAGGAAATATTTTAATATTGCTATTTCCCTTCCTCTATAATAGAAGTGTCAGAGATGAAAGAAAATTAGTAAAATGTATATGAAAACCTTCCTCCTGTCAGAGTCTGTGGTGTGCCGCGGGACCCAGAGTCAAGTACCCACCTCAGGTCCCCAGTCAAGCCCCACAGGGTAGAAGGTGCAGTTTTAGATATCCCAACAAGCCCTGCCAGGTGGGGGGCACAGCTTCAGGTCCCCCGCACTGGTGGGGCATGGCCTGAGGTTCCCCAGCCCAGCACCGGGTTGAGGGGTGCAACCTTAGGACCCCTGGCCCAGTACCAGGGCAGGAGGTGCACCTTGAGCTCCCCTGTCAAGCCCCACTGGGTGGGGGCACACCCTCAGGTCCTGGCTGATTGCTTCTTAAGGCTCATTAGGGAAACATCGCCTCTGCTGTGGGCGCAGCCATCTTTGTGGTGGAGTGACGGTCAATTTGCATACTCCCTCTTTATTACATAAGATACTCCTCTGTGTTTTTCCACGTGTTTGGCAAACATTGACAAATAAAGGGAAATGAATCCTTTTTTAAGACCATGGTTAAAGCGAGTGGATGCGCACGACATTGATTGACAAGAGGGGCGGGGCAGGGAGCAGCGGAGGAGGGGCCCTCTGATGCTTGTACCTGATTGTGTACCAGCCTGGGGAGGCCTTTTCAAAAATAAATAAGTGAAGGTTTTTACAATGAAACAAGCCCAGGCGCTGAGCACGCCTGAGGGGAGCCGGGTAAGTACCTTCAGCCCCAAGGGGGGGACTGGGGCCAAAGCCCACTGCCAGCCTCCCAGGACCCAGCTCAGCCTGGCATGAGGCCTTCAGCCCCCAGGGTGAGGGGTGGGGCCGTCTCCTCCCCACGCTGTTTCCCAGGGGAAAGGCAGGCTGGCCGAGGAGAGGGGGAGCTTCAGTGGTGTGGGACCTCTGACCCCTGGGCCTGGCAGAGGGCGTCCCCACGTGAGTAACCCGGTCACCTTGTCGGAGGAGAACCATCCAGATGGGCCGCCTGCCCAGCCCCGAGCAGCACAGAAGTGATGAAGGCAGGCGGCTACCTGGGCACAGGCAGCTCCAGTGTTCTGTGCGCATGGAGGTGGGGGACCTGACATCCTGGGCAGGAGGGCACCCCCCTACACACTCACACAGACTCCCAGGGAGGTGGAGTCATGTCCCCTGGAGGCACTGGGAGGCAGAGCAGCCTGGAAAGGCAGGCCTCAGGCAGGGAGTCCCCAGCTTCCTTCCATGTTTAAAGTCCCCAGCCCCGTGCCTTCCCTTTGTCCCTGGCGTTGGGTGTGCACTCCTCCCGGGTTAGAGAACTTTTCAGGGCCCACGAGGGGAAAGGCTGTTCAGAACCGTGTGGGGTCGCAGACGGGCCATGCGGTTCTGGAGGCAGGACAGTGTGGGCCTTTAGGGCGGTGGCTTCTCAGAGGTCGTCCTCATCCACCCGGTCACCAGCAGCACAGCTCTCCCTGCCGCATCGGACCCAGAGGGGGTAAGGCCCGGCTGCTGGGCCGGGTGCCCTTGGGACCCCCACTCCCTCTATGAGGCCCCTCGGAAGGGACGGGGGGAGGGACAGGGGGTGGTCTCAGGGGCTGCACGATTCCAACAGGGCCTGGAGGGGTCCCAGTCCTGCCAGGGGGGCCTGGACAGAGCCACCTTCACAGCCGAGCGGCTGAGCCCTCCGCCCTCCGTGTCAGGAGCGTGGACGCAGCACCTGTCCCCGCATCAGCCACAGGCGCCTCTGCTGGGCAGCTTCCCACGGGCCGCGCCCACGGCGTCCTCATCAGTATTTTCTAGAACAGGACCCAGCACAGGGTCCCCAGGTACCCCCTGAGTTAGGTGCCCCGCCGAGCCTAGTCGCCGTACTGCACTTCGGCCTGCAGCTCCTTGGTGACGTAGCCCACGAGCAGCGCCAGCAGCCGCTCCTGCAGGGCCTCGCTGCCCATGACCAGCATGGTGAGCTGCACGGCGTCTGTCCACTCCAGGTTCCTGACGATGGCCGTGACCTGGCTGAGCAGCTTCTCCTGTTCGGCGGGTGGCAGCTCCATGAGGATCTGGGGGACCGGCTTAAACTGCCCGCTCGTCATCCAGGCCCCTAGGAGCCCCCCGACGGCGCCCCCTGGGAGACAGGAGGTTCGGTTACTTGGACTGTGCCCTATGCTGACCTCGGAGCTCGCTGGGAGCTTGTCAGAGGATTTAGGGGGCAGCCCATGGTTCAGGCCCGGGTCATAGCCTGTGGTCCGGGTCGTAGCCCATGGTCCAGGTCACAGCTGTGGTCTGGGTCACAGCTCGTGGTGGGGTCACAGCCCGGGGTTGGGGTCACCAGGGAATCCTCCTGCTCCCAGACTAGAGGGAGCACTCACCTGACCTCCCAGGGACCATGGGAAGCAGCCAAACCTCCCTCATGGCCACAAACTAGTCCCCAGACGGGAGCAGGGGTGTGACCAGGGGCAGGTGCATTGTGGGAGATTATGGGCGGCTTCTCCTGCACAGATTGGGGACCGGGGACTGGGGACCAAGGGGCTGGGTGCTCTCTGAACAGCTAAGGTGAGCAGCAGGAGGCCTGGATCTCAGCTCCTCCTGTTCCTGCAATAAGACAGGATCAGGCCTCCCCAGGGGCACAGGGCACACCCCTCAGGCAGGGCGCCCTCCAGTCTGCATGCACGGCCCCACAGGAGGAGCGCCTGCGCTTCTGAGACACAGACACGTGTGTTCCCCCGGACACGTCTGTCCACAAAGGCCGTGTCTCAAACTCAGCTCGCCAGCCCCTCCCGTGGGTCACAGGCTCCTGTGAGGCCCCTGTGGACCCCAGGCCTTTGTCCCCCACCCCGCGGGGCACTGCACTCACCAACGGCCAGTCCCGGCGGGCCCCCGACCAGGCCCCCAACAAAGGCCACTGCGCCGGTGACCAGGGCGCCCCGTCCTGCGTGCTTGACGGCCGCCTTCATCTTCCTTGCCTCCGAGAGGGAGCACAGCAGCTTCATGGCGTCCTCCACCATCAGGGGCATTGCGTGCCCGCCGGCCTGCGGGAGGGAGGGTTCCCACGCGTCAGTGTTCCCGCCCGAAGCTCGCTCTTCCCAGTGTCCAGGGCGGACCCCAGCTCTGCCGTGGGTGACAGGACAGCACCGTCACGTGACAAGCCCTCTGTCACCGAGAAAGCGGGGCAGACGGTAGTCAATAACCGAACAAGCCTGGCCAGGTGGCTCAGTGCTTGAGCGTTGACCTATGACTCAGGAGTTCAGGGTTCAATTCCCGGTCAGGGCACATGCCCTGGTTTTGGGCTCCATCCCCAGTGGGGGGCATGCAGGAGGCAGCCCATCAATGATTCTCCCTCATCACTGAGGTTTCTCTCTCTCCCTCTCCCTTCCTCTCTGAAATCAATAAAAATATTAAAAACAAACAAACAGAAAAACCAAGCAACCCCTGGGAAAGGAAACCCACCTCTACTCGTGGGCCGGGCCGCGGCAGGAAGACGCACCAGCCAGAGGAGAAAAGAGTCAAACAGTCCCAGGGACCCGAGGACGCGTGGACCCTGCAGAGCAGGACCTGACCTTGGGGACAAGGTGACAGCCAGTTTCTGGGGTCAGGACGCTGTTTGCCCAGCTGGCAGGTGGGACATGGCAGGGCGGGGCGGGCTCTGCCCAGGGTCCTGGGGATGGAGCGCCCCCGCCTGGCAGGGGCTGGGAGGTAAAATCAAAGCGGAGCTACTTCCAGCTTGAGCTGCAGCCTAGCCCAGCGGGGCACCTCCCTCTCCCTCCCCCCCCCACCTCCCCCTCCATGGGGCACCTCCCTCCCCCTCCCCCTAGGCGGGGCTGAGCGTGCTGGCAGCTGCTGAGCAGCCCGGGAGGCCACAGGGCAGCCTCGCGCTCCCTGTCTGTGGGTGGATGAGGGTTTTTAAACCACGGGCAATCCGGACCCGTCTCCAATGTGCAACTGTCCTCCCGGTCCCGGGGGAAAACGGGGAGTTCTCAGATCAAATTCCGGGTCCGCCCCACCCACAGGCAGGGTTTCAGAACTTCTCCCAGGCCCAGCAGAGCTGCGGTCCCGTGCGCCAGTGCCTGGGACCCTTCTTTTATGTATTTTATTTTTATATACTTTACATTGATGTCAGAGAGGAAGGGGGAGGGAGGGAGAGAGAAACATCAATGAGGAGAGTCACGGATCGGCTGCCTCCTGCACGCCCCCCACTGGGGATGGAGCCCGCAACCCGGGCCTGTGCCCTGACCGGGAATCGAACTGTGACCTCCTGGTTCATAGGTCGACTCTTAAGCACTGACATTCCCCAGGTAATAGATCCCCCAAGGGCACAGCTCACCGAAGGTCAGGTCAGCCCAGCAGCCTGGTGGGGGGACGCTGCCTTCATAGTGAGCCCAGGGGGTCTCCAGCCGCACCCGGGAGGCAAGACTGAAGGACCTGACCAGAACTCGGCGTCCATGACTCTGGCCTCGAGTTAGAAATTGCGAAACAGCATCAGCCAGAACAGTCTGTCTGCCAAGTGGGGTTTGAGGCAGCGGAGGGCGGGCCCTGCAGGGCTGCCCTGGGCACTGGCAGGTAGCTGGGGGCGGGGGTGGGGGGTGGGGGGGGGGCCTGGGCCCGCTCCACTCCCCGGAGTCCTGGACCCCCAAACCCCTCCTGACTCCTCTGGGTCCCAGAGAACTATGTGCAGAGATAACAAGAAAGCGGGTCTGAGGCCTGGCGGAGGGCCAGGGGCCGAAAATGAGAACTGGGCAGAGACTCAGGTCGCGGGGTCAGGTCATCTGCACCAGCGGACACGCGTTCCTTCCCAGGTCTCGTTCCCCTCCCGGCTCGGAGACGCCCCTGCCCTGGTCCCCTCATCGCAACACGATTTGGGGTTCTGCCAGGAGCAGTGACTGCCCCATAGCTATTTTTAGTCATCACAGACCCGTGCCTGTTGCCTCCCCCTTTGAAAGACCTTTTCTTTCTAGGGGAACAGGTGCTGGCGTTGAAAAGTCAGGAGGGACCCGCATGGACCCGCCTTCCCCGGCCACTGAGGCCGGAGCTGCGCTGCGCCGGCCTGCCCATGCTCTTCCAACTCCCTCTTTTAAAGACTAAAAAAGCTACCGGGCCCGACCAAACGCACCCCGGTACATCGCTGACAGACCTCCCGGGTCACCCCTAACCCCTCGCTCAGAGCCTCCTCCCGCGGGGCTCGCCAGGTGCGCGCACGTCCGCAGGTGCCGCCAGGACTCCGCCCGCGCCCGTAACACCCGCCCCGCCGCGCGCCCGGCCCGGCGGCAGGACACACGCCGCACGCCGTGACGGGGCAGGGACACAGGTACCTGGGGTATTGAAGGAAGAGGCGCGCAGGCACCGGGTCCCTGCGGGAGATCACACACCCCCTTCCCCGGCTGGTGCGGCGAGCGACGGGCCTGGCACCCGGTCAGCTGGCTGGGTCAAGCGCCCGGGGCCACCCTCGCTCGCGCTTCCGCTTCCTCCGGGCCGACCGCACGCTCCGCGCTCCACGTCTCCACCCGGAAAATGAATGAACCGCCCGGGTCCGCCCTCCAGTGCAGGTCAGCTCCGCGGGCCCCGGACACGCGCGCCTCTCCCCGGCCGCCCCTCCCGGCCCGGCCCGCGCGGGCGCTCACCTGCTGGAGGCCGGCGCGCGGTCACCCGCCGCCTCCCGGGGACTCGGGGCCGCGCGCCCGAGGGTCACCCAGACCGCAAGCTCCGCGCGCAGGCCCCGCCCTCCCGCCTTCCGGCTCGGGCGCGGGGACCTTCCGGGTCGCCACGGAACACGGAGCAGCGGGACCGGGCCCTCAGGCCGCAGCCAGCGCGCTCGGGTCCCTGTTCGCCAATCTCTGGGAGGACTCCGGGCAGGGCGTGCGCCCCTCCGACCCAGCCCGGCCCCGGTCTGCTGTGTGGCCCCAAGGGCACCCCTGCCCTTCATCCCGCCCCACACGGAGCCCCTGTCTCCCTTGGGCTCTGTGGCCCTGGGGCCTAGGGACCCACCTCCTCCCAGCCCCACGGGCCAGAGCTCAGGGCCTTGGGAAGGAAGGGGCTAAGTTAGTGTTTGGTGACTTCCAGGCCAGAGTCTAATAGCAGGGCCTCAGGGCCTGGGGGCGGGAGTGGGGTGGGGCGGAGGTTGGGGGGAGAGGGGGCGTGGAAAGGCCAAGGGCAGCTTCACTCCTAGGGCTCCAGGACCAAGCTGATGGGGAGCCTGGAGGAGGCAAAGGGCCTGAGGAGTGTGGGGTAACAGGGCCCCACAGATCCCCAAATCCCCAAATTAGAGATTGCTTGTAATACCAAATACCACCTAAGTGCTGAGTGAATAGCGGTTACATTGTTCGGCTTAGGGAATCATGACAGGAAAACGATGTCTGCATCTGTTCAGTTCGAGCTGGTTTAGGCCTAACTACACAGTACATGTCAGCAACAATGTAACAACATAACTAACTACACAGTGATGTCAGCAACAATGTAACACCATAACTAACTACACAGTACATGTCAGCAACAATGTCACAACTTAACTAACCACCCAGTGATGTCAGCAACAATGTCACAACATAACCACCCAGTGATGCCAGCAACAATGTAACAACATAACTAACCACCCAGTGATGTCAGCAACAACGTAACAATGTAACTAACTACCCAGTGATGTCAGCAACAATGTAACAACATAACTAACTACACAGTACATGTCAGCAACAGTGTCACAACATAACTAACCAGCCAGTGATGTCAGCAACAATGTCACAACATAACTAACCACCCAGTGATGCCAGCAACAATGTAACAACATAACTAACTACACAGTGATGCCAGCAACAATGTAACAACATAACCACCCAGTGATGCCAGCAACAATGTAACAATGCAACTACCCAGTGATGCCAGCAACAATGTAACAACATAACTAACTACCCAGTGATGTCAGCAACAATGTAACAGTGTAACTAACTACCCAGTGATGTCAGCAACAATGTAACAACGTAACTAACTACACAGTGATGTCAGCAACAATGTAACAACATAACCACCCAGTGATGCCAGCAACAATGTAACAATGCAACTACCCAGTGATGCCAGCAACAATGTAACAACATAACTAACTACCCAGTGATGTCAGCAACAATGTAACAACATAACTAACTACACAGTACATGTCAGCAACAATGTAACAACATAACTAACCACCCAGTGATGCCAGCAACAACATAACTAACCACCCAGTGATGCCAGCAACAATGTCACAACATAACTAACCACCCAGTGGTGTCAACAACAATGTAAAGACATAACTAACCACCCAGTGGTGCCAGCAACAATGTAACAACATAACTTGCACCCTGCCCCTGCCTTTTTAACCTTCACATCGGAGTTTTACTTGACCTGTTCTGTGTGCTGGTACGTGTAGACCCACAAACACTTCCCACCGAGCTACGGTTGTCTGCGGTGGTCAGCACACTGACACGCTGTGCAGGCGTGTGGCCCGGGAGCGATAGTGCACTCCGGGGCGTGTGCACAACCACAGAACTGCCCGATGACGCGTTTCCCGGAGTGTATCCCCATCGTCAGGGACGCACGGCTGCACAGCTGTGTACAGTTTCAACCACTTTATCGAGCTGTGATCGGCACACAAACAGCTGTTCGTATTCAATGTCTAAAACTCGATAAATCTGGGGCAAGTACACACCCATGACACCATCAGCACCATCAAGGCCATCAGTACATCTGTCAGCTCTGGACGTTCCCTGCTGCCCCCGCTCTTAGATAATCGAGTGTGTGTGTGTGTGTGAGTGTGCGTGAGTGTGTGTGTGTGTGAGTGTGTGTGTGTGAGTGTGTGTGAGCGTGTGTGTGTGTGAGCGCGTGTGAGTGTGTGTGTGAGTGTGTGTGTGAGCGTGTGTGTGAGCGCGTGTGAGTGTGTGAGTGTGTGTGTGTGTGTGCGCGTGAGTGTGTGTGTGTGTGTGTGAGTGTGCGTGTGTGTGTGAGTGTGTGTGTGTGTGAGAGAGAGAGAGAGAGAGAACACAGAGCACTGGCCGGTGTGGCTCAGTGGCTAGAGCGTCGGCCTGTGGACTGAAGGGTCCCAGGTTTGGTTCTGGTCGAGGGCCTGTAGGTGGGTTGCAGGCTCCTCCCGGTCAGGGCACATGCGGGCAGCAACCAGTCCATGTGTCTCGCTCACATCCACGTTCCTCTCTGTCCCTCCCCCTCCCTTCCACTCTCAGGGCCCCGTGCCATCACTTATACTCCCGCCCAACCCCTCTCCTCCCCTTCCCCTCCGGCCCCCTACAGGGAGGGCCTGAAGCTTTTGCCAGGGCTCCCCTGGCCGCAGGGGCAAACCCGATGTACCCATAACAGGGAGCTTTAGCTTGAGTTGGGGTGACTGAGGCCGCGCCCCAGCCCAGGTTAGGGAGAGCCCAGCTCTGGGGGTGGGGAAGAGAGGGGAGCCCACGCTTGGGCCTGGAAGTGGTTCGGTTTCTCTGCGGGCAGCGCCCCCTGGTGGCCCATGAAATCAGGGCGGCTCACTCCTTCCCTGGAGACGGGGGAGGGGGACCAGGAGGGGAAGAGGCTTCTAGGTGGGTTCTCCGGGAAGGAGAGCGGTGAGAATCACTTACACCTTCAGCCTGTCGGGTCTGAGGCCACGAAACGCTGTGACACCGGTACCGCACCCTCCCCGTGGCGGCGGGGCCTCCTGCGTGGGGCCCCCAGCGCACAGCGATGCGCACAGCCCTGAGGCCTGCCTGGGCGGGAGTCATTCCATTTCCCCATGCCTCGGTTTCCTCATTTGGGAAAGGGCCGTGATAATGCTGGTGTCCCCTGGGACTGTCCTGGAGATCCCAGGAGGCCGTGTGTAGGGTCTAAATTGTTCTGGTTGTCCCGTCCAGTGTGGCTCAGTGAATCGAGCCTCGACCTGTGCACTGAAGGGTCCCGGGTTCGATTCTGGTCAAGGGCACGTACCTCGGTTTCAGGCTCGATCCCCGGCCCTGGTCAGGGCGTAGGCAGGAGGCAACCCACCCATGTGTCTCTCTCACATCGATGTTTCTCTCTCTGTCTCCAGCCCTCCCTTCCACTCTCTCTAAAATCAGCTGAAAAAGATCCTCAGGTGAGGATGAACCAAAAAATAAAACGAAATAGGAATAATTGCTCTCGGTCACATCGCAGGCTGTGAGATGAACAGCGTCAGTAAAGCCCCATGTGAGCGGCAGGCACCCAGAGGGCCAGGAGGCCTACCCCACACGCTCCACACTGCACCGCGTTCCCGAGCCCCACAATGCCCCTGAGGGTGAGGTTGTCTTCACAGAGCCAGTGGAGCCAGAACTCAGATGGGGTCCCCTGAGGCCAGCACCCTCACCCCCACCCCGCTCCCCCATTCCCCGCAACCTCTTAACTAGAGCGCACGAGAGAAATTCACAGCATTTTGGAAACTGAAAACTGAGATGTTATGGCCCAGCTGGTGTGGCTCGTGGCTGAGCGTCCACCTGGGACCCAGGAGGTCAGGGTTCCATTCCCCGTCAGGGCACAGGCCCGGCTGCAGGCTCGATCCCCAGTGTGGGGCGTGCAGGAGGCAGCCGACCAATGATTCTCTCTCATCATTGGTGTTTCTCTCTCTCTCTCTCTCCCTTCCTCTCTGAAAAATCAATAAAATATTTTTTTTAAAAACTGGTCGTCTTCTCAGATGAGTGACCCGATGCGCCCGGAGTCTGAAACCTCGCCCGCCCACACTGAGCCGCTCAGCCCGACAGATCGAGGCCACGCGGCGTTTGTTTTAGGAGGCGGTCGGTCAGTCCACACCACTTTGCACGGAAATCACTAGCGGGGTGAACTGTGAGCAGGGCGTGTCCCCACGTCTGTCCCTGAGCAGGGGGGACGAGGGGCTGAGTGGGGTGGAGGCACAGGGTGGTGTCTGCCTCCCTGCACACGCCCATTTGGACACTGGCCGGACCCCCTCCTTCGCGGCCATCTGTGGGAGTGAGCGCACCCATGCCAACCTGGGCTTGGCTTGCTGCCTTTTTTTTTTTTTTTAATGTGTTTTTATTGATTTTAGAGGGGACGGGAGAGGAAGAGAGAGATACAGTGATGAGACAGAATCATGGGTCGGCTGCCTCCTGCAGGCCCCACGCTGGGGATCAAGCCTGCAACCCGGGCCTGTGCCTTGACCGGCAATCGAACCCTGACCTCCCGGTTCCTAGGTCTGCGCTCAACCCCTGAGCCAGGCCGGCCGGCTGCTTGCTGCCTCCCACAGACCACACCGACGCGCCAGGGTGGTTTGCCGGAGGGGAAACCAGGCATAAAACACGCTGCTTTCTTCCAAACGCCGAGGTGGCGAGGGGTGATCCTCCGAGGATTCAGAGGCCTGAGGACGTCCCCTGGGAGAAAGGCCCTGACAGAAACCTCTCCTCTCCCCGGGAGCACCAGCCGGTCTGCCCCGAGGCAGGATCCAGGCGCTGCTGCTGCTGCTGCTGCTGCTGTGCGCGGGGCCGGCATGGAAGCTGCCACCAGGGGGTGCTGGAGGCCCGGAAATCCAGAGCCAAGGCCGGGCCACAGCTGTTTGTCTTCACTCACCCAGCATCGCGCCTGGTGGGTGGGCACGGCCCGTGATTGCCCAGGTCTCCCCTGTCTCTGCGTCGGGTTGTGCGTTTTTAATATATTTCTATTGACGTCAGAGAGGCAGGGAGAGGGAGAGAGAAACATCAGTGATGAGAGAGAAACATGGACCGGCTGCCCCCTGCACGCCCCACACTGGGGAGGGAGCCCACCACCCGGGCCTGTGCCCTGACCGGGAATCGGACCCTGACCTCCTGGGTCCTGGGTGGACGCTCTGCCCCTGAGCC
The DNA here is from genome assembly GCA_026230045.1 of Corynorhinus townsendii. Lineage (NCBI taxonomy): Eukaryota > Metazoa > Chordata > Mammalia > Chiroptera > Vespertilionidae > Corynorhinus > Corynorhinus townsendii. The sequence continues at coordinate 1,520,782 of JAPDVU010000011.1, read as the reverse complement.
ACGCCGGCCGGGCTCCACTTGGGGTTGTTTCCGGGGAAGTCGGAGTGTGGAGACTCTGGCACAATCTGGGCCTTTCCCGAAAGCAGAGCCTGAGAAGCAAGGGGGCCAAGGTAGCTCGTTTGCAAGGTGGCCCCTGGAACCGGGACGGGGAAGCAGAGGGGGGCTCCCCCGGCGCCCCGAAAACGGGCGAACTGAGGCAACTGCAATGAAAGCAAGTTTTGAAAACCTCTCCCTGCCCATGCTCAGACCTCAGGTAACTCGATGGTTCTCAGAGGGGTTGTCCAGATAATTTCGGTGAGGACAGGCGTGGGCGGTCACCCGTGTCCCGTGGAGGCCCCACAGCCTGGAGCTCGGCTTCCTGCCTCAGCCACGTGCTCAGCAAGGCCGATCTCTGTAGCGGGTCTTTCCTTCGTTCGCCTTCATTCCACAGATGCCTACAGAGTTCCTGCCACAGGCACCGGCCCTTCCTCACCACAGATCTGAGCAGGGGGAAGAGAAAGGGCCCTGCTTGAGAGAGGCGGCCAATGAGGTAAGGAAGGTAGTTCAGATAACCGTAGAGGAATGGGAGAAAGTGCAATGAGGTGACATTCGAATGATGACATAGATAGTCGATGGATGGATGGACAGATGGATAGACAGGTAGGTGGGCGGATAGGTGGATGGATGAATGGGTGGATGGATGAATAAATGATGGATGGATGATAGATGGATGGGTGGGTAGATGGATAGATGGATGGATGGATGGGTAGGTGATGGATGGGGGATGGATAGATGGATAGATAGATGGATAGGTGGAGGATGGGGGGATGATGGATGGATAGATGGATGGATTGGGATGGGCGGATAGGTGGATGGATAGGTGATGGGTGGATGGGGGATGGATGAATTGATGGGTAGATGGATGGATGGATAGGTGGATGGATGGGTGGGTAGATGGATGGATGGGGGATGGATGGGGGGATGGATAGAGAGATGGATAGATGGATGGATGAATAGATGGGTGGGTGGATGGGTGGGTGGGTGGGTGGGGGATGGATGGATGGATAGATGGATGGATAAATGGATGGATGGATGGATAGATGGATGGGTGGGTAGGTGATAGATGGGGGATGGATGGATGGGGGATGGATGGATGGGGGATGGATGGATGGATAGGTAGATGGATGGATGGGGGATGGATGGATGGGTGGATGGGGGATGGATGGATGGATGGGGGATGGATGGATGGATAGATGGATGGATAGGTGGATGGATGGATGGATGGATGGATAGGTAGATGGATAGATGGATGGATGGATAGGTGGATGGATGGATGGATGGGGGATGGATGGATGGATGGATGGATGGATAGGTAGATGGATGGATGGATGGATGGATGGGTAGGTGACGGATGGGGGATGAATGGATGGATAGATGGATGGATGGATAGATGGATGGATGGGTAGCTGACGGATGGGGGTGGATGGATGGATTGTGGAGGGCAGGGACTGAGCACAGTTTGAGAGGGTGTGTTACCCCCAAAGCCAGCACAGGCCCGTCCCACATGTCAACAGCCTTCTTAGAGGACTCGTCAGCGTATGGGAACACCGAGTATGAGGAGCGGGTCTGCTCTGCTTCACCCGGTGCCTGGAGTGCACAGGGGGTTCCGGGACAATCATGTCTCCGTGGGAACGGACGGCTGGGTCAGCGAGTGGGCCCAGCAACCGAGTCCCTCCGGTCTCCAGCCTCCGGGCCTCCAGTGGGCGGGGCCTCGGCAAACAGGACCTCGGCCCTCAGAGTCCGGAGATGCTCCGAGGCCCTCCCCTCCTTTCTCAGCGAGCAAGGCCCGGCCGTGACCCCTCCCTCCCGCTCGCCAAGGCCACGCCATCGTCCTCACCCACATCCTCCCACAGACCCCGCTCCCGGGACCCCCAGGCCTGGGTCGCTGCCCCTCAGGCGAGGACCAGGAAGAGGCAGGGAGCGGCATGCCCAGGGTCGGCCCTGCGCCCTCCTCCTCGCGGGTGTGGGGGGCCTGGGCTGGGAGCGGGTGCGTGGCACAGCTTGGTCAGGGCCTCAGATTCCTGTTCCGTATTTTCACATTCGGATTATTTCATGTTCGGCCTTCTGGATTTGTTTGCTGGGAAGCTAAAGATACCCTGAAATGCTCAAAATAGACATGAGCTGCTAAAAATGCAGCTTCTCTCCCCTCGCCCGCGCCAGCTGGGCCTGGTGCCGGCACTCCGCACCGTCGGGAGCCGAACAAGTTACGATGGGCTGGTCAGCAGGCCGCGGTCCTCTCCGCTCGCCCAGACATTTGGGGGTGGGGGGTCATTGAGCCCCCCTCCCTCCCTTTCCTAAGCCCCAGGTCTGTCTGGGCGTTAGGAACAGTTGGTCCAAAGCAGGCTTCCGCGGTCCTCCCTCGGGCGCCTGCCTCTGAAGACGCGGGGTTCTGAGAATGAAGAGAACCCCATGCCCCGCCTGCAGGGCGTTGAAGGGCCCTGCTCACCCCTACATCGCCTTCAGCCTCAGTTCCAGGGGAGCCTTCCCATGAATATCTGCCCCAGAAATAGATCCGGTAGGTTCATAACCCGCCCCCCCCCAAACCAAACCGGTAGTGATGGTTATGGGACCAGTCACAAGAAGAAACGTATGAAATAAAGAAACTCACTCTGCGCCCGCCGTACGTAAGGGGACGCCGCCATCACAGCAGGATCTGCCCCGGGACGCCCACCAGCCTGGCCCCCCGCCCCCCTCCCTGCCTCCTGACGCTGGCTCCCGGCCAGGGTGGCTCCCAGGCCCAGCTGGGTGGGCGGGGACAGGTGTCAGTTCCCCAGGAGCCAGGCGGAATGGGCTGCCACTGGGCCCCGAGGACAGAGACCCCCACACCCCACAGTGGCGGGGAGCCCCCCACGGAGCACGGTGGGGGCGTGGGGAGGGGTTTGCTGCGATGCACCATTTGTTGGCGGCTTTTTTTCTGTTCAAGCTGTGGAAAGTCTGTTTGCTGAGCGGGTGTTTGTTTTGGGTTGTTGTTCTCCGGAGCGACGTGGAAGGTGGCAGAGCGGCTGGGAGGGCGGGCAGTGAGCGGCCCGAGCATGCCGCCCCCACGCCCCAGCCCGAGCCTGCCCTGCCGCTGGGCCTCGTGAGCAGGGTGCCACCCCCGGGCAGAGTGCAGCTGGGCTCCATCCACTCCCAAACCATCTGATTGGAGCCGCTTGAGGTGCTGGCCCTCATGGGGCACCCGAGGGAGGCGGTGGGCACTGTGGGCGGGGGCTCGGGGCGCCCGGGTGAAGCTCTGGGGAGTCCTCCCCACGTGGGCCCCTGCCCCCCTGTGCCCACTGGGGAAGTCTCCCCTTTCCAGCCCAGCAGGCACGTGGCCAGCATCACCCTGGGGAGAGGGTCCCTGGAATCTGAGGCCACACACACAAAGCGGTGATCTCTGCGGTCACCAATGCACCCACTTCACAGATAAGAAAGCTGAGGCTCGGATTTGCATGTGGAGCCAACGCACCCACTTCACAGATAAGAAAGCCGCCGCTCGGATTTGCATGAGGAACCCGGCTCAGCCAGACCTGCCAGTTCCCTCCCGCCTGCCCGGCGCCCTCCTCCCCCGGCTGCCCGGGGCCTGGGTGGGGAGGCCTTCCCTTCCCTGAATACCAGTGTCTGGAATCTGCGGGGTCTGGTCCGGGCTCCGCGGCTCCGCGTCAGTAAACTAGAAGGGCGTCCCCAGGCTCCCCGTCCCAGCTGGGCCTGTGTCATGGCCCCCACTGGCCCTAACCCAGAGGGTGCGGGGATGAGCCAGGCAGAAGGCTCTTCTTCCCCTGGCGCGGGCCGGAGGGCGGAGCCTGCTGCCCCAGAGCAGAGCCTGGCTGCACTACCGCCGCTGGCCATCGGAGGGCGCGCGGACCAGAGGCTGCTGCCAAGGGGGCTGCCAGGTCTTGGGCTCAGGGATCGTCTCCATCCCACAGAGCCCGCCCTGAGCATCTTCAAGAAGAAAGCAGGGCCCGCGTGGCTGAGCGTCAACCTATGACCCAGGAGGTCAGGGTTCAATTCCTAGTCAGGGCACTGGCCCAGGTTGCAGGTTGGATCCCGCGTGGGGCATGCAGGAGGCAGCCTGCGGTCCATGATTCTCTCTCATCATGGATGTTTCTCCCTCTCTCTTCCTCTCCTTTCTTCTCTGAAATCAATGAAAATATATTTAAAAAAAGAAGAAGGAAACAGGACCCCAGGCCGCCCTCTGGGTAGGCCTCTGCCCCGCGCCCCCACATTGGGCTGATGGGAGCTTGCGTGCCGTTGGCCAGATGGTCTGCAATCGCTCCTGTGATGCGCTAACCCTCCCTCACGGGGTCCCCACTTGGTGCCCATTTTGGAAAAATTGTAATGAGATCCCTCAGAGCCCGTTGCCACCCACGAAGACCCACAGGACACCTGCTCTGTCCCTGGGCCCAGGCTGGGCCTCGGGGAAGACACGGGAGAACATGGGTGCAGGCACCACACCGATGCTAGGGGGGCGGGGGGCTTGTTGGCTGGGAGAAAGGTTGGGGGTTTGGGGGGGGGCAGCTGCGTTTTGCTGTAGGAGCTAGAGACTGACTCTGGACCCCTCCGCCTGGACTCAAACCCCACTGCCCAGCTGTGTGGCCTCAGGCAGGTTACTTAAGGTCTCTGGGCCTCAGTTTGCCCGTCTGTGAAGTGGGGGCAATGGAGTGCCTCTGGGGGCACTGGTGGGGCCGCACAGGGAAGTGCTGAGCATGAAGTCAGCACGTGACGCCGAGCATTGCTCTTCGCCGCGGCGAGCAGAGATAATCTGTGGTATTCGCGCCGAGCCTCAATAACGGGTGCGGGGACCCTGCCCAGCCTACGGGAGGGGGCACAGCCGGCAGAGGCGGGCGGTGGGCTGGGCGTCTCTGAGCGAAGGCCGAGGGCGTGGGAGCCGGAGAGGGGGCTGCGTTTCGGGTCCCGGGCCGTCTCAGGCCCCAGTGGGGACAGGAGGGGCCGTGCCTGGCTGCCCAGCGCCCCCACCCTAGGCCTGGCCCTAAACAGGCCGCCGCTCCTCCTCCTTGGTCGGTTTTGGAAGGAACTTCATCCTGCCACGGTCAGCGGCGCCGAGCAAGGCACGTCCGTCTCTAACGTGTCCACAAAGCAGCCGCGGTGTGAACGCCGGCGCCCTCTGCCATGTGGCGTTGCACAGATCCCTGCAGCGTGAGCGGGCAGCGGGCAGCGGGCAGCATGCCTCGGGCCATGCCAGCCGGCGGTAGGCGCCTCGCACCGCCGCAAGTCCCCCCACGGTGAGGACCCCCACCCCAGATCTCAGCCGAGCCCCGCCCCACTGCTGCGGAGTGTGGGACCCAGCAGAGGGGTTCGGTACCCCCAGCTTTGCACAGTGGGCCCCAGATCTGTGGGTTTTATAGACTAGTCCAGTGGTCGGCAAACTCATTAGTCCACAGAGCCAAATATCCACAGGACAACGATGGACATTTCTCTGGAGAGCCACATTTTTTAAACGTAAACTTCTTCTAACGCCACTTCTTCAAAACAGACTGGCCCAGGCCGTGGTATTTTGTGGAAGAGCCACACTCAAGGGGCCAAAGAGCCGCATGTGGCTCGCGAGCCGCAGTTTGCCGACCACCGGACTGGTAAAACTACCCCCTGCCCGCAAAAAGCCCAACTAGAGAACTTGTGATGTTTCCCAGGAAAGCTAATCTAGAAGAAAAACATCCTCCCGTCCACGGTCCCCTTCAATCACCAAAGAAAGGAAAAAATTTAAAACTACTTTTTATTGATGTCACAGAGGAAGGGGGAGGGAGAGAGCGGCCACAATGATGAGAGAATCATGCATCGGCTGCCTCCTGCACGCCCCCCACTGGGGATGGAGCCCACAACCCGGGCCTGTGCCCTGACCGGGAATCGAACCCTGACCTCCTGGTTCCTAGGTCACGCTCACCCACTGCGCCCGCCGGCCGGGCAAAGGGGGAATGACATCGGGAAGGGAAGGAGGCCAGGACGAAAGGTCTTTACCCGGAGCAAGTGCGGCTTTAGGAAGACCCACCACACTGTCGTCTGTCTTCTCTGTTTGGGTTAAAACACCCCGACTGCCCGGCAGGACTGCCACGTGCCCACGGGTGGGGCGCCTTCGAAGCACCCGCTGGACCCCGCCCCGGGCCGCGCCGGGCTCACCTGCCCCCAGCCTGCCGCCCCCCCCGCCCAAGAGCACCCCCTCAAAGCTCAGTCCTTGGGAGACATACGCTGCACCCCAGCTTGTCAAGTGGCAAAGAATCAGGGAAGGAAGAACTAGCAATATTTTCGCGTTTTCAAATGCTATTTTAACACAAATACCAGAGCGGCGCTCGCGTAAGTCAGCAGAGCGCCCGGCAGCCCGTCTGTGGTAGGCAGCTGGGGTGAGAAGCGGGGGGAGGGGGGGCGCAGATGGTGGGGAGCCGGGGCGCCAGTGCCGCTGTTTCCCCAACACGGCCGCCAGCCTGGCGCTGCCTGCTGCTCCCCGCGCCCCACTCCCCCCCGGGAAGGACAGGGCCTCAGAGAGTGGCCGGCACTTTCTCTGCTTCATCTGCTGGTTTCACAGTCGCTGTGGTTTGGGGGGGAATTCGCATGGGAAAAGGCAGCTTTCCTTTCCCCCGCTTTTCTCAAGCTGCCCCAGGCTCCAGAAACTCGGGGGGGGGGGGTGAGGGGCTAGCAGCCACGCCCCCTCCGGTCTCCTGGGTTCGGAACTGGCACAGCAGGAACAGAATCACCCTAAATGCGCCTGCCGGCCTGGCTCCGGGGCTGAGCATTGACCTAGGAACCAGGGGGTCAGGGTTCGATCCCCGGGCAGGGCACAGGCCCGGGTTGCGGGCTCCATCCCCAGTGGGGGGCGTGCAGGAGGCAGCCGGTCCGTGATTCTTCCAAGTGATTGATGTTCTTCTCCCTCTCCTGCCCTCTCGGAATCAATAAAAATGTTTTTAGAAATGAAAAAGAATCCCTCTAAATGCCAGCTAAGGGGCCGGTGTCGGGGCCCCCATAAGTCCCCAGGGGACGGGTGTGGAGAGGGCAGCAGAGCAGGTCTGGACCTTTCCTGCCCCCCCCCCCCCCCCAGTGGAAACAGAAGCCCGTCCTAGGGAAGGCCGCAGGCCGCGCCCCGATGCTGGTCTCTCCGGTGTCTCCCCGGGCCCTGTCCCCGCCTCCATCGCCCGCTGCGCCGCCATGGGAAATGCGGGGACACAGGCTCCGCGCCCCGAGTCCTGCATCTCCCCGACATCACTCGTGTCCGCGGGGCCAGGAGGCGTGGCCCTGCTGCTTCGCCAGGCGGTGCGGGCTGGAGGCTGCCCGCTCTGCCCTCCACTGCCCGCGGCGCCCCCACAGTGCCCGTCCCTGGAGCCCTGGCAGCGGACGGCGCTCCCCGCCGGCACCCGGACACGCGCCGCCTCTCCGGCCGTTTCCGTTCCGGTGGGTTCTGCTCCGTTAGGTGCCCATGCCACACACCGATGGCCTCGCTCAGGAAGCACTGCGGCCGGCACGCCCCCAGGGCCGCAGGGAAGGCCGCTGGACCGGAGATGGGGGGGTGAGTCACGTCCCCCAAATGTGTGTTGGAGCCCTGGCCCCCACTGCTTATGAACGTGACCGTGTTTGGAAGGAGGGTCTCTGCAGCGTCACCGAGTTAAGCCGAGACGATGCCGGTGGAGGGGGCCCCCCGCAGTGCCTGGTGCCCCTCAGCCCCGTGTCCCCTTGTCCCCTGAGCTCCCTCCCGCCCTCTTTTGCTGCAGGAAGATTTTTAAATGTGTTTTTATTGATTTCAGAGAGGAAGGGAGTGGGAGAAAAACATCAATAATTTGGAAGAATCACGGATCGGCTGCTTCCTGCCGGCCCCACACTGGGGATGGAGCCCCCAACCCGGGCTGTGCCCTGACCGGAATCGAACCCTGACCTCCTGAGTCTTAGGCCAGCGCTCACCCCTGAGCCCTGCAGCCGGGCCAGGGCGTGGACCCGCGTCTCAGCTCGGGTGGGAGAAGGCTGGCCCGGGAGGCGCCTCTCCCCTGAGCCCCTTTGGCGGGAAGGAGCGCGCTGTGTCTGGGAGGCCGAGGAGGGGTTGCGGGCTGGGCGTGGAGGTGGGGGAGCGGGAGGGAGGCCCGAGCCCTGCGGGGAGCAGAGGGAAGGCTGGGTGGGCTGGTGTCTGCAGGGAAGGCCTCCCCCTAGGCCTTGGCGGACCGGGCGGGCCTGCAGGCTCCCCACCCTGCCGGCCCCGGAGACCCCTGCACTGGCAGACACAACGGATGCTCTCCCACCTGCCGCTCAGCCTGTACCCTCCTGGGCTCCATCCAGCTCCACCCGTGGGGTCGGGGGGTGCAGGGGTGTGTGGGGGTCGGGGTGTGTGTGGGTGTGTGTGGGGGGGGGTGGGGTGTGTGTGGGGGTTGGGGTGTGGGGGTTGGGGGTGGGGGGGCTGTCGCCATGTCCTCCTATGGCTCCCAGGTCCTGGGCAGGTGCCCAGTCTTGGGGCAGCTGACGGCTTTCTGGCTGGCAACTCAGACCCTACCTCTGTGCCTTGGGGTGCTGCGTTGGTAGAACGAGGGGTCATCGGACGTGAACCGGCTGAAAGCTATAAGAGCCCCTGCCTCCAGGGGAGGGTGCAGGTGTGTGAAGGAGGAGGGTGAGGGAGGAGGGTGAGGGAGGAGGGGGGAGGGGGGAGGAGAGTGAGGGGAGGAGGGTGAGGGAGGAGGGTGAGGGGAGGAGGGGGAAGAAGGTGAGGGGAGGAGGGTGAGGGAGGAGGGGGAGGGGAGGAGGGTGAGGGCAGGAGGGTGAAGGCAGGAGGGTGAGGGGAGGAGGCGGGAGGAGGGTAGGGGAGGAGGGGGGAAGAGGGTAGGGGAGGAGGAGGGAGGAGGGTGAGGGAAGAGGGGAGGGGATGAGGGTGAGGGGAGGAGGGGAGGGGATGAGGGTGAGGGGAGGAGGGTGAGGGGAGGAGGGTGAGGGGAGGAGGGTGAGGGAGGAGGGTGAGGGAAGAGGGGAGGGGATGAGGGTGAGGGGAGGAGGGTGAGGGGAGGAGGGTGAGGGAGGAGGGTGAGGGGAGGAGGCGGGAGGAGGGTGAGGGAGGAGGGGGGAGGAGGGGGAAGAGGGTGAGGGGAGGAGGGTGAGGGAGGAGGGTGAGGGCAGGAGGGTGAAGGCAGGAGGGTGAGGGGAGGAGGCGGGAGGAGGGTAGGGGAGAAGGGGGGAGGAGGGGGAGGGAGGAGGGTGAGGGGAGGAGGGTGAGGGGAGGAGGGGGAGGGGGAGGAGGGTGGGGGAGGTGGTGAGGGGAGGAGGGTGGGGAGGGGGTGGGGGAGGGGAGGAGAGGAAGAGGAGGGGGGAGGAGGGGGAGGGCTGCCATTCTCCCTCAGTACCTGGCGGCCCGTCGTCATGGGGACCTGGAAGTTGGCGGGAGGAGGGGGATGACATGAGCTCACTCAGCGGTAAGGCCGCCTGAACCCGCTGTGGAGGCCGGGCCTGGCACCGCGGGTTCCTCGCCATTCCTGAGCCCACGCAGCACGGGCATCGGCACGCCCGTGGGCCCGGAGCACTGCCCTTGCCACGCCTCCCGGGACATGGATTGGGGAGCAGAGGCTGAGGGCCCAGTGCCTGGGGGCCCCTGTGTCAGGGAGGGGGAGACACCCCACCTCCCAGGGCCGCCCTCTCAGACCATGGCCACAGCAGCCCCGCCACACGCCTTGCGGCAGCCCGCGGGCCCTGGACCCCTCAGGAGGCTCTGTGGGTGCCGCCTGCTCGCTGCCCGGGGCCATCGCGGGGGGGGGGGGGAGGGAGGGAGGGAGTGGGGCTGGCGGGCTGTGCAGGGACAGGGCAGGTGGTGTGGCCACAGCGTGGGGTCAGAACCCAGGACAGACCTCTGCTGGCTGGCACAGCCCGAGGTGCAGGGCACGGTGCCTGGAAGGGGGGTGGCTCATGCAGCTGTGCAGCACCCACCAGGACAGAGGCTGCACTGGGCAGACCCCGCAGCCCACACACAGGCCTCCTCTCTGGAGCTGGAGTGGGTGCCCCACCCGGCCAGGTGGCTCAGGGGTTGAGCGTCGGCCATGAACCAGGAGGTCACGGCTCGATTCCCGGTCAGGGCACAGGCCCAGGTTGCGGGCTGGATCCCCAGTGTGGGCCGTGCAGGAGGCAGCCGACCCCTGATTCTCTCTCATTCTTGTTTCTCTCTCCCTCTCCCTTCCTCTTTGAAATATATATATATATAAAAAGAGTGGGTGCCCCCGCCCCAGTGCCTGAGGAGGACCAGCCTCCTGCAGCAGGGGGCCGGTGGGAGGGAGGTGGCAGCCCCAGTTGAGAGCCAGCGGGCACTGCCCAGGCCCCGCAGGAGGCCTGGCGCGGCTGCAGGAAGCCATCCGTCAGCAGAGGGGGCCTGCGGGGACCCCCACCCTGCTCGTGGGCCTCCAGCTCCTGCCGCCCTCGGACAGGCCTCGGCTCCCCTCCTCCACCCGGAGGCCCGAGGCAGCGCCCAGCACCAATGACAGAGCCCGTTGATTGGCACTTCAGGGGGCATTTTCTTTACGGCCAGACCGAGGGGCATAAAGCCCGACCCTCTCTGTGCCCGTCCCACCCGCTCGTGTCCTTCCCTGGCTCCTGCCGCAGAGGCCGGGCGGCCGGCACGCGGGAGCCGCCTTCCCCCAAACAGGCTGCTGTTGACACTTCCTCTCCCCCTGAGCCTCCCAGAAGTTTCCATGAAAACAGATGTAGGTAATCAAAGACTTCCTGGCCCGCACAGCGCTGCTCCTGGCGCTTCCGCCAGCCTCTGCCGGCGGGAGGCTCCCAGAGGCTGCTAACCGGGCCGGCCTCCCCCGGGCAGGGGCGCCCTCGGGGCTGCAGGTCCCTCGTTTCCCCGGAGTTCTGTGTCATGATAACGGGAAGAGCAGCTCGGTGCCCTGGGCCCAGCCTCCTCCAGGTCCGCTGGGCACAGATGGCAGCGTGGGGTCTGCGCGGCCTCAGGGCACCGAGGCGGGAGGGCATGCCCCCATTTTGCAGATGGGAAGGAGGAGGCCCTCGCTGAAGGGACCGCCTCGGTGCCTTCTGCCCCAGATTCCTGACATTCCAGGAAAAAGGTGGGCGCCTCAGCCTCCTTCCTTGTGGCAGGCCGGCCTGCTGCCCGCCTCGTCCCCACGCCTGTGTCGCCTGTGTGTGCTTCTGTCGGTGCCGGGAGGGGCTCCTCGCCCTGGCGGGGTGGGACTGAGGGCCAGGCCCAGGGCTTCCCCCGCTGTGCTCCCTGCACCTCACCTCGCGCAGCCAGTGTGAGCTGAGCAGAGCTGGCAAAATGATGTTTAAATCATTTTTAGTCTGGACGGCGTGGCTCAGTGGTTGACCTAGGAACCAGGAGGTCAGGCTTCGATTCCCGGTCAGGACACAGGCCCAGGTTGCAGGCTCGATCCCCAGTGGGGGGGCGTGCAGGAGGCAGCTGGTCCAGGATTCCCTCTCATCATGGATGTTTCTCTCTCTCTCTCTCTCCCTTCCTCTCTGAGATCAATAAAAAGGTATTTTTAAAAAACACCCATCCGGTGCCTCCTCATGCCCTTCGGCTGTCCCCGGCTGGCGCCTTGGTGGCCCAGCTCGGCTCCTGCTTTCTCCCCTCCTCGCTGGGCGCAGCCGCACTGGCCTGTGCTCTTATCTGGAAACAAGCCGGCTTATTCACCTCCAGGCCTCCCACTTAGCTCAGCGGGAATGCACTCACCCCGCTTGGCTGGCCCCTTCCAGCTGCTCCTCTTGGGAGCTGCTCAGCACCCCACTCACCTCCCCTGGGGCCTTCCCATTGCCCCTTCAGACGCTGTGATCCCCTCCTTCCCTTCGCCCCTTCTTGATTGCTTGCTTCACCCCACAGGAACAGATTTCAGTGTGGCTGTGCCCACAGGACCTGGGGGAGAGGGGCCCTACACATTGAATGAATGAGTGAATAGATAGATGGATGGATGGATGGATGGATGGATAAATGGGTGGGTGGGTGGATGGATGGGTGGATGGATGGATTAATTAATTAGTGAATGAACGAATGAATGAATGGATGAATGGACGGAGGGAATGGATGGATGGATGGATGGGTGGATGGATGAATGAATGGACGAATGAATGAATGAATGGACAAATGAATGAATGAATGAACGGGTGGATGGATGGATGAATGAATGGACGAATGAAGAGCACAGCCTCCAAGGCCTTGCTGACCACCTCCCCGCTGCTGGTTACTTGCACCTCATCCTCACCACACACATCACTGCAGCCACCCCACCCCACTCCTCCCAGAGAAGGTCAGGGTCTGTCCTTGCCCAGAGCCCTCTCATGGTGGCCGCTGGCCTTGGTCCCCGGGAATTAAACGCCTCCTGCTGCGCTGGCCTCAGCCCACCCGGGCGTCCCCGAGGGCGCTAAGGACGCCCCAGACCGGGTCTGGGGATCGGTGACCAGGACGGGGTGGTTGCTGTGGCTGCTCTTCTCCATATTCGGGATGAATGAGCTTTCCAAGAACGACGATTCCCAGGAAACGCTGCTCTGAATTGTCGCTGGAAGGCGCGGAGCGGAGTGCTATCGTGGCCCTCCCGGCGGGCTCGCCATTGTGCGTGCACCTGCTCGCTTTGGTAAGCGGGGCTGCATGGGAAGGACGTTTGGATCACTTCTGACGTTTGCGGTGCGGTTCTCCTCGCTCTCCCCGCACGGTCTTTGTGCTGGGACTGTCCCCCGTGGCCCCTCAGGCGCCCGCATGCAGGTGGCTCGCACAGGACAGCCCAGCCCTGGCATCCGCGGGCCTCTGATGGGGGCTTGCAGGTGCCGGCGGTGGAGAGAGGCCGGGAGGGTGGAATGACGGCCAGCACCTGCCCAGCTTGCCGCTTGCTGGAGGAGGAGAAGCAGCGCATGGCGCACCCACAGGAGTCAGAGCCGCCACCCGGCGCTGGGGGCGCGAGGACAGAAGACGGGAGGCGTGCAGGGCTTGGGCTGGCGGCTGCTGGGCCATGCGGGGGAGGGAGGAGCCGGCCCCCGGGCTGCCCGGGTGCTGGCAGGAGGGCCAGGTGACCATCCACCCTGCCCACCGTGCCCCGTCTCTGTGGTCCTGGAGTGGCTCCTTCCAGAATGCATCCCTCCCCCGTCCGGTCCTCACCTGGGACCAGCCCTGCCCCTGTGCAAATGCCGGGTGGCCTGGGAGACCTTGAGCAGGACCAGGCTGCCAGCACTTCTGCAGGCCTTGCCGCGGGCCAGGTGCCTAGTGGGTCCTGGGGAAACACCCCCAGGCTGAGTCCAGGCCCAGGTAGGGGACCCCCTCCTCTGGGGAGAGGGCCCTTCGCGCTGACGCCCATCGTGGGCAGACTCCTGGGTCTCCAGGGCCTGTTCCCCGGTCTCAGGACACGAGGCACCCAGGACAGGCGAGTGGTAGGTGAGGCAGCAGGGACGTGCTTCTCCCCTGAGGATCATGGGGACGGCACCATCACCCCCTCTCTGAACCGGCAATGACACGGGGCGCAGGAGTGGACACAGGGGCGCCCGCTGAGGCCTTCCCTGTGGGAACACACAGGAACACCGCGAAGGGACAGCGGGGGGGCATGGCTCGAAGGAGCCCTGCATGTGGGGCTACAGAGCAGCCAGGGAGAGGTGTGGGGGAGCTCTGGCATGGGGCGGGGGGGGGGGGGCTCTGGGAAACATTATTCCTGAAAAAGAGAGCAAGTATAGCCCGGCCGGCGTGGCTCAGGGGTTGAGCGTCGACCTAGGAACCAGGAGGTCACAGTTCGATTCCCGGCCAGGGTGGGGCGTGCAGGAGGCGGCCAACCAGTGATTTTCTCTCATCATTGATGTTTCTCTCTCTCTCCCCCTCTCCCTTCCTCTCTGAAATCAATAAAGATATGTTTGTTTGTTTAAGTTAAAATAAGTTAAGGAACAACCAACACACACAATGTTCTACCACTTACATATATTTTTAACCTTATGGAACTATGCCGTATACTGTGACCAGGCACACACAGGGGCACGCGCACACACACACACACACACACACACGCACAGGTATGTGAAATATGCAGAGAAAGCCGTGCACAGGAGCACTCCACACTGGCAGCCACGTCACCTCTGGAATGAGGGGTCTGGAGCTGGAGAGAAGGGGACGTTCGCCTTATCAGTGAGGTCCGCATTCTTCTCACCCGCAGGATGCATCGCTCATGCGTCTGTAATTAAAAATTAATAATTTTTTAAAATATATGTTTATTGATTTTTTTTATAGAGAGGAAGGGAGAAGGATAGAGAGTTAGAAACACTGATGAGAGAGAAACATCCATCAGCTGCCTCCTGCACACTCCCCACTGGGGATGGGCCCGCAATCAAGGGACATGCCCTTGACCGGAATGAACCTGGGACCCTTCAGTCCGCAGGCCGACGCTCTATCCACTGAGCCAAACCAGTTAGGGCAAAAAATTAATAATTATTTTAAAAGGAAGGAAAAGCAGCATAAGCTGGAGTTTGCTCCCGCCATCCTGATGGCAGTCCACCCAACCGGACCATGCTGAAGCTAGGCTCATTTGTCCCTCTCATTCACTCATTCATCCACTCACTCATTCATTCACTTATTAATTCATTAATTTATCATTCTTCCATTCACTACTCATTCACTCACTCAGTCATTCAATAGGCACCATTCTCCTGTCCTTTGGTCATTTAACCAGTATTTACTGAGCACCCACTCTGGGTGCCAGGCTGCAGTAGTGAACATGCAGATGAGACCCATGCCCAGGGTTTCCATTCATGCGTGTGTGTCTGTGCTCACAGGTGCACATGTGTGTGTCTCCTCCACAGTCCCACTGGGCACCTGGAGAGAGGGGAGAGGAATGGCAGCTGCTGTCCTTCAGCCTTGAGTTGGAGGACGGGGAGGAGGGGGACAGGAAACAAAGCACCCCAGAGCATACAACCCGTCCCATGTGTGGCTCCATCTCCTCGCCAAGCCCCCTGCCCTGGGCTGTGTACTGTACTCCGGCCTCAGGACCCATTCAAACATCTCTTCTTGGAAACCCTACATAGTGCCCTCCCTCCCCACCTCAACCACATGATCTCACTCTCTTGGCTGAGCTTCCTGCTGGTAGCTCCAGGCTGGACTCACAGACTGGCAGCCAGCACACGGTGAGCAGGCTGAGGAGGTGTTTTGCTATGGTAGCTGAGTGGGTTAAGAGGTTCCATGCCTGTACTGGTACTATACCTAGTTGTCCTACACTCCGCCTACTTCACTTCCTGCCAGTGCCTGAATCTGTGGTCTCCATGTCATAGTACATCTGGGGTGCATTGTCTCATTCCTCCAGCCACGGCCCTGCCTACTGAGTCATCCATCCAGGGCCAGTCCATGCCCATTGGATGGAAGGATGGATGGAAGGAAGGAAGGATGGGTGGATGGATAGAAGGATGGATAGATGGATGGATGGAAGGATGGATGGATGGAAGGATGGATGGATGGATGGATGGAAGGAAGGATGGATGGATGGATGGATGGATGGATGGATGGATGGATGGAAGGAAGGATGGATAGATGGATGGATGGATGGAAGGGAGGATGGATGGGAGGATGGATGGATGGATGGATGGATGGATGGATGGATGGATGGAAGGATGGATGGGAGGATGGATGGATGGATGGATGGATGGATGGAAGGGAGGATGGATGGGAGGATGGATGGAAGGATGGATGGAAGGAAGGACGGATGGAAGGATGGATGGATGGATGGATGGTCAGCTAACAAGAGGGCAGGGACCCAGGAAGCTCAGCTCTGTCACTGCCATCTGCAGGCTCCCCTCTTTGGCGTCATTGGTGGTTCTGCTGAGAAGTGGGTCTTGAGATGCCTGACGTGGAAGGAGTCATTTCTCTTCTCTCTGGATCAGCCTTTGCCACCACAGGTAGGAGTCCCTGGAGGGAAAGGGTCACCAGCCTAGTGGGACTTCCTCCAGGTGGGTACCAGCCCCCTGAATCCAGGAACCATGATGATTCTTCCCCAAATGGGTTGAACGGGGAAGGTCCAAGAGCCCATCTATCTAATGAACATGTATGGGGCTCCTTTGGTGTGGGCACTGTGCCAACCCGGGCAGGGCAGGCACTGAAATCTGCTCTCCTGCCTGGCCGGCGTGGCTCAGTGGGTGAGCATCGACCTATGAACCAGAAGGTCACGGTTCAGTTCTCAGTCAGGGCCCAGGTTGCGGATTCTATGCCCAGTGGGAGGCGTGCAGGAGGCAGTTGATCCATGCTTCTCTCTCATCATTGATGTTTCTCTCTCTCTCCCTCTCCCTCTCTGAAATCAATAAAAACATATTTTTAAGGAACAAATAACTCCTGAAGCTGACCAGGTCATGGGTGGGGGGGCGGGGTTTGGGAGAGAGACAGTAAGTTACAAGCAGGGAGAGGATTAACCATAGAACTCCCATCTGGCCCTGCATTCCACACCTAGGCATGGACCCGAGAGCAATGAAAGCATATGTCCCTGACACATGTGCCCACGTGTGCACAGCAGCATTGTTCGTAGTCACCAGACGGTGGAAACACACAAGTGCCCACCCCCGGACATGTGGATGAGCACCCTGTGGCACAGGGGACCCTGGAGTATCACTCAGTCACAGGCAGGAACGCGTCCTGGGCGCGAGCGAAGGCAGCCCGTGCCACGTGATCCCCGGCATCTGATAACCCAGGTCAGGACAGGCTGGGGAGACGGGAAGGGAGATTAGCGGTGGCTTGGGGCTGGGGAGGGAGGCTCAGTGGGTGAGAGTTAACAGCTCTCCTTCCGAGGCCACGGGCGTGTTGTAAAGGCATCGGGCCGAGGGTGTGCTTATCTGTGATTTTACCAAAAGCCATTGAATTGCTCATTTTATTATTACTTTCCTTTTTGTTGATCCTTGCCCGAGGAGAATTCTTCCATTGATTTTTAGAGAGAGTGAACGGGAAGGAGAAATGGGAGACAGAGAGAGACAGAGAGACGGAGAGACAGATTGATCAGTAGCCTCCCGCAAGCGCCCCAGCCGGGTCTAAGGACTGAACCTGTGACCCAGGTAGGTGCCCTTGACTGGGAATCGAACCCAAGACCCTTCATGCATGGGCTGATGCTCTAACCACTGAGCACCACTGGCCGGGCTGAATTGCTCACTTCAAATGGGTGAACTATCTGGTATGCATATCATATCTCAATAAAGTTGTTGTTTAAACAGCAACAAGAAGAAGAAGAAAGCAAAAGAATTGCAGCTACCAGGCAGATCCGGAGCAAACGATGTCCTGGAAGATAACTGGGCTGGACTTGTCCAAAGGCAAGGCGGGGTGGGGGTGGGGCTGCTCCGTTGGAAAGAGACCAAGAAGCAGGCACTTGATTGGATCCTGTAACCACCACCTGGGGCCAACGGGGCGACGGGATGTGGGTGAGGCATCAAGCGGTGTTGTGGGATCATCCTGAATGTCCTTGCGGGCAAACGCACCACTTACCGAGCACAACGCCTCTCCTCTCGGGGAGCGCATGTAGGAGAATTTGGGGGCGACGTGTCCTGATGTCTGCAAGTGCACAGCAAAACGTGTGTGTTTGGGAGAGTATGTGAGTGTGAGAGTGTGTGTGAACGAGAGACTGGGAGCGTGAGAGTGTGTGAGTGTGAAAGTGTGTGAGTGGGTGCGTGGGTGTGAAAGTGAGAGCGTGTGTGACTGTGTGTGAGTGTGAGAGAATGTGTAGGAGTGTGAGAGTGTGTGTGAGCGTGTGTGAAAGTGAGAGCATTGTGTGTGTGTGTGTGTGTGTGTGTGTGAGTGTATGCATGTGAGAGAATGTGAGTGAGTGTGTGAGTGTGAAGAGCAAGACAAAGCAAACAGCAAAGTATCAGCACCTGGTGGGGCCAGGGGTCCACGAGCCGCCCTGGATGTTTGATGCAGTTGCGAGAGAGGGAGTCAGAGAGTGTCACCTGCCCTAGCTTGCTCCGTAAGACCTCGGTTGTCCCTAGGATCTCACCCCCCCCCCCCCGAGAGGGACATGAGAGTCAGAAACGGCCTCTGCATGCCACGCAGACCCTCGCTCCCCACGGCCAAGTTCATCTTACTCCCAACAGCCCATCCTGGGCTCCCACCTGGCCCGCGCCCCCCACCCCCCAACCCCCACCGTCACCCCGGCCAGACCCTCCCTCCAGCCCCAGCTCCCCTAAGCCCGTGCTCCACAGGGCAGGCCGCAGGAGGCCTCTTTCCCAGACGCACCTGATGGCCTCCTGCACCCCAGCCTGAGCCCTGGCCCAGACCACCAGGCTGCCAGGGCCGGGGTGGCTGACACCCCAGGGCACGGCGGGGCGGTCCCAGGGGACGGGGTGGCTGACACCCCAGGGCACGGCGGGGCGGTCCCAGGGGACGGGGTGGCTGACACCCCAGGGCACGGCGGGGCGGTCCCAGGGGACGGGGTGGCTGACACCCCAGGGCATGCGGGCTCTGCAGAAGGGCCCTCCGGGGCTGTGACCGTCCCCCTCCAGACCTCCCCGGGCAGCAGAAGTGCGTCTGTGACATGACCTGTCGCTGTGCTCATGACCGGGGAGGTGAGGGCACAGGAAGCGGGCCTTCCCCGGGAGAGACGCAGCCGGGCACCTCGCCTGCGGACAGGGCGCTGTGTTTCCACGTCCTGCGCTGCCGGCCCCCTGCCTGGCCCCGTCAGCCTCCAGGCCCCAGTGCCAGGTCTGCATTCTCAGTCCTGCTGCGCCCACTGGTCCCGAGGGCGTGAGGGGCATGAGGGGCGGGGGCTCCTGGGTCAGCACGGAGCAGGCTGCAGGCTGATGGACAGGCGCACCCCCAGGTGACGGAGGCTGTCGCGGGGGAGGTGGGTGTTTCTGCTGCCCCCACGTGGGCCTGCGGGTCCAAGGTGGAGGGTCATCACGCTGTCACTCACTCATGACCCGCTTGGTTGCAAGTCGTGAGAAACCCAGCCCCAGCAGGCCCAATAAACAAGACGAGGTCATTCACTGGCTCCACCATCCGGGAACTTCTTCGCAGCACTCCAGTCCTGAGCGTGAGTGGAACTCAACCAATCAGAAGCCGGTTTCCCATCGCCCCCAGCGGCAAGATGGCGTCCTGGTACCAGGCCCACTTCAATGTCGGCTTAGCAGCACCGCGGGGTGTTTATTGGCCCAGCTCGGGTCACGTGTCTGTCCCTGGACCAATTGCAAGGTCAGAAATGTGGTGCTCCGATTGGCCAGGACCCCCTGCCCATCAAGGTGCCTAAAGGGAACCGCGAGTCCCTGATCGGCAGGGCGGTGCCAAGGTCTCCTCTCTCACACCCCCTCCCCGCCATGTCTGTTTTCAGAAAAACCCCGAAGAGGGACAGTTAAGTGGAAGGTGGGCCCTCTTGCGTCTCAGCCCAGGCTGCAGGCGTAGCTTGTTGCTGCACAGCTGCCCCTCAACCTGGCGACACCCCCCAGCTCCTTGAAGTGTCTTCAAATTAGCCTCTGTTCCCGGGAACCCTGAGCTCAGCACAGAATCCATAAATGTCAGCCTTTGCTCTGTCATCTGCTAACTTTAAAGGTCAATTCCAATTTTCACTGGAGTTTTTACAAGATTATATTTCTATTGATTTCGGAGAGGAAGAGAGAGGGAGGGAGAGAAAGAAACAGTAATGACAGAGAATCACGGACCGGCTGCCTCCTGCACGCCCCCCCCCCCCTGGGGGTGGAGCCCACAACCCGGGCCTGTGCCCTGACCGGGAATCGAACTCTGACCTCCTGGGTCAGAGGTCGTCGCTCAACCCCTGAGCTGCGCGCCAGCGGGCTTCCCTGGAGTTTTTGTGGTTGTTGTTAATCCTCACCGGAGGATGTTTTTCCATGATGTTTAGGGAGAGGGGAAGAGAGAGGGAGAGACAGACAGAAACATCCGTGTGAGAGAAACACCTGGATGGGTTGCCTCTTGCACGAGCCCCGATCAGGGTCTGGACCGGGGAGGAGCCTGCAACCAAGGGTCCTTGACCGAAATCGAACCCAGGACCCTTTGGTCCGCAGGCCGATGCTCTATCCACTGAGCCAAACTGGTTAGGTCCGTGGTCTGCAAACCGCGGCTCGCGAGCCACAGGCGGCTCTTTGGCCCCTGGAGTGTGGCTCTTCCACAAAATACCACGGCCTGGACGAGCCTATTTTGAAGAAGTGGCGTTCGAAGAAGTTCACGTTTAAAAAATGTGGCTGTCCAAAGAAATGTCCATGGTTGTGCTCTTGGTATTTGGCTCTGTTGACTAATGAGTCTGCCGACCGCTGGGCTAGGGCTTCACTGGAGCTTTTTAAGTTGATCAGAGCCTCTGAAGTATTGACTGGCCCTGGCTGGTTTGGCTCAGTGGTTACAGTGGTTAAGTCTGTCTGGGGTCCCTTGTTAAGGAATCCTATCTGGGAAGCGTTCTCTGATGAGCTGACTTCTCCTTAAGTCTGGAATCCTGGCTCCCATCCTGGCTCTTCCACCATCCTCGGGGCCTGAATCACGTACAAAGCTAAGCAAAGGCCCTCGAATTCCTTTATGAATAATTGTTAATACGTATTGAGCACGTACTCCGTGCCAGATACTATGGCAAATGCACTATGGGTGTTCACAGAGCAACCCTGGAGGGTGGGAATAGTAGGATCACCCTGTTTTACAGAAGAGGAAATTGGGGTACCGAGAGGTTAAGGAACCTTCCCAACGTCTCATGGCCAAGGTGCTGCCGCTCCTCCAGCAGCTGGTTTGCCACTTCTAGTCCAGTCCACGTCCCCTCCACGCTGAGCCAGTGCCTGGGCACTCTGAACCCACAGGTGAGCTGCCCGGACGAGTGGCCATTAGTAACTTCTGAATACTCCAAGTCTTTTAATATATATATATATATATTTAATGGATTTCAGAGAGGAAGGGAGAGGGAGAGAGAGAAACATCAAAGATGAGAGAGAAACATCAATCGGGTGCCTCCTGCACGCCCCCCACCAGGGATCAAGCCAGCAACCCGGACGTGTGCCCTGACCAAGAAATCATACCGGTGACCTCTTGGTTCCTGGGTCAACGCTCAACCACCGAGCTACCCCGGCCAGGCTAATTCCAAGCCTCTGAGGAGGCTGTTTCTGCTGCCTCAGACATACCTTTTCTGTGGCCTCTACCTCACCGGCTCTTCCTCCCAGCCTTCCTCCCTCCAGGCAGCCTTCTTGGCACCCAGGAGCAGGTTGGATGCCCAAACTCCATGTGAAGTCATGTCCCCCCGTGTTTTCCTGTCCCGGCCCTTATCACTCTGTACTGCAACTGACTGCCAGCTCCCAGGTGCGAAGGGATTGTGAAAGTCTCCCATTGCTTTGCTTTCATTATATTTTTGGAAAGAAAACCCAATTGCTTATTGAAGTATACCATACCGTAAGGAAAGTGCACCGAGCTGGCGTGGGCATCGCAATGACTTTTCATGCATCTACATAGCCTTGTCACCACCACTCAGATCAAGAAATAAAGCGAGGCCTGGCCAGCGTGGCTCCGTGGTTGAGCATTGATGGATGAACCAGAAGGCCACCGTTTGAATCCAGGTCGGGGCCCAGGCCCAGGTTGTGGGCTTGATCCCCAGTGTGGGGCGTGCAGGAGGCAGCCGATCCATGATTCTCTCTCGTCATTGATGTTTCTCTCTCTTTCTCCCTTCCTCTCTGAAGTCAACAAAAATATATATCTAAAAAAAGCAAGCAAGCATGTGCTGTACCCAGAAGTCCCCTGGTCCCCTCCCAGTCATTATCCCCACCCAGAGGGATCTACTGTCTGACCACTGTGGCCACAGTTTTGCCTTTTAGGAAACTTCAATTAAGTGGGATCACACAGTAATATGCTTTGGTGTCCGGCTTCTCCCTCCACATTATGTCTGTGAGATTCGTCCGCATTGCTGCCTGTTTCTGTGGCTTTTCTTTTTATTCTCGCACAGCATCCCGTTGAATGAATATTCCAAATCATTTCTCCATGAGGCCAGGGGATGAACGAACGGGCCGGGATATGAAACACCTGGAACTCTCATTCTCTGCTGGTGCGACGGTCAGTGGCCACAGCCACTATGGAGAACGCTTGTCTACCATTGTCCTAAGAACTGCCATCTACTGAGCCTTTCCTCTGTGCCGGGCACTGTCCCAAGCGGTGAATCTGCATTGCCTCACTTCACTACCTTGCCTTAGGAAGGTAACTGCCTTCTCGAAATAGGACAATCATGGTCTTGAGACGTTACAGGGTTATGTACCTGAGATGACACTTTGAAGGATTAGTCCAGAGCTGCCTTTTAGGAATATTCCGGTTCATGATACCTGTTACTGTTATTACTAAAAGGACACAGGGCTGGGAGGTCAGGAACCTGGGTCCCATGCCTGCCCAAGCCAACCTGAGCAAGTCACCTCAGCAGCCTTGGCCTCTGAAAGGTCAGCCACCTGCTCACGGGGGACTCCTGGAGGTGGCACCAGTCAGTCTTCAACAAGACCCGGGCTCAGACCTCAAGAAGAGTGCAGGGGGTTGAGCGACCCAGGACTGAGACTCTCAGGAAGGGCCTTGGGCGCGGGTTCAGGAGCCCTCTGCTAGCTTCTTCTAGAAGCCGAGTGCGGAAGGTACTTCCCAGCTACGATTGTTCTAGACCTAGTTCTCTCACTCACTGGTAAGCTCCTCAAAAGCTTGATCCGCGTATATTTTTTTCAGGCATTCTCTCACAAATAGGATTTAAGCGTCTCCCTTCCTCCAGGCACTATGCCAAGATCTGGGGGTATACCACAGTGAACGAGACAGACAAGGTAGGGAGAGGGACACCCAACAAGGCTACAGCCAAGGAGCAAGAGACATAGGGTGTGGGGGAACCACAGCAGGACCATGAGGGGGAGAGAACTGCCGGAGAGCGGGGTGCTGGAGAGTCAGTGGTCCCTGAAACCTCCTAGTTCTTAGGAAGGAGGGGGAGCCCGAGGGGGCCAGAGTTGGGGACAAGTTCCAGGGCCATGAGCTGAGAAAGGGCAGAGGGTGGGAAAGCTGAGAGAGGAGGGGGGGAGGGGGGCTCAGGGGCTGAGTGCCAGCTCCCGGGGATTCCTGGAGGCCCAGGCAGGGAGTGTGCATCGGATCCGAAAGCTAATGGAAACGCTCACAATGCTTTACGCTAGAGTGGGCCACGTGGAATCCCACCCAGGGTAGCGAGGTCTCCTGATGCTCAGTTGGTGGGACGGGGGCACACGTGGAAGGTGCGGGACCATCAGTCCAATGAATGAATGGATGGATGCACGCGTGCAGCATGGGCGGAGGCCTGTCTCCTGCGGGAGGCCTTGGCTCTAGGCCCAGAGACCTGGCGCTGTGACCTTGGGCACATCCCCGCCCCAATTCCGGGCCCGGAACCCTGCGTCTCGGGGGCGGGGAGGACGTGCAAGGAGGGACAGTGCGCGCGCAGGGCCGGCGGATGGACGGACGGCGGGTCGTTCGCGGACAGGCCCCGGGCCCGAACCACGGGCCGACCCGGCAGGACTGCGGCCGGGCCCCAACCCCGGCCACCCGCCGTGTTTACATTACCCCCGTGCCGGCCACGCGGCTTTTGGCCGCGTCCACCCGGCGGGGCTCCGCCCTCCGCCGCGCGCGCCAGTCGGCCTCCCGCGTCCCGCCCCGCGCAGGCCCTGTCACTGGGCCCCGCCCCTCCGGTGCGCAGGCCCTGTCACGGGGCCCCGCCCCTCCCTCGCAGGCCCCGCCCCGGCGCACAGGCCCACCCGCCTGACCCCGCCCCTTCCGCGCTGGCCCCGCCCTAGGCTCCGCCTCGCGCCGGCCACGCCCCCGACGGTCGGGCGTCTTGGCCAGTCTGTGCCGCGGAGGGCGGTCCGGACGGCAGCGCTGGGCCGGCCCGGAGCCCGCGGGGCGGGGCGGAGGGTGGCGGGAGGGCGCGAGGGCGGGCCGGGGGCCGGTTCCGCGCGCAGAGATTTTTAAATGTCCCGCTCTTCGCCGGGCGCAGGAGCAGCCGGCTCGACCGCCAGCGCGGTGTAGGGGGCAGGCGCGGATCCCGCCACCGCCGCGCGCTCGCCCGCCGCCGCCCCGCTGCCGGCCTCCCGCCCGCCCTCCGCCCGCCGCCTGCGGCCTCGGCGCGTGCCGCCGGCCTGTCGCGGACCCGCTTCGGGTGAGGCCCCGAGCGGCTGTGGAGGGCGCGGCGGGCGAGGGCTCCCAGGTCCGGCCGGCCGCGCCTGGCGGGGTGGGGTGGGGGTGGGGCGCGGCCGGGTCGCCGGGTCCCGGGGGGCGTCAGCGCGGGGTGCCCGGGCAGGGTGGCTCAGGGAGGGCCGGGAGTGGTGTTCAGGGGGAGACTGAGGCAGCCCAGGCCCCAAGTGCGGCGATGGGCCGGCAGAGCTTTCGGGGGGCGTCGGGCCCCCCCCACCCCGAGTTCGGACCCGGTATCGCGGGCTGTTGGGGGCGCCACGGGTGACAAGCCACCCCGGCCCATCGGCCATTTTCCCGACCGGCCCGGGAGGCTCCCGCCGCCGTCTCTGCCGCGCGGGAGGGGGAGGGGTGTCCGGGGCACGCCGCCGGGCCCTGGTCCCCTCCGCGGGCCGTCCTCACCCCATTGCCCGCTTCGTGCCCCCCAGGCCTGAGGTCTGACTCCGAGTCCCCGCCATGCCGAGGGAGAGCAGGGAGAGGTGAGTGGCCCGGCCACTGTGGAAAGGGAGGGCGTGCAGCGGTGGGGGAGGGGTGGCCCGCACTGGGGGGCAGCTGGCCCTCACCTCTGCCACCCGGCTTTGCAGGGATGCCAAGGAGCCGGACACCATGAAAGAGGAGAGCGGCTCGGACGCCTCGGCTCACTCCAGGAAGAGGAAGGCAAATGTGGCCGTTGTGAGTACAAAGGAGACAGGTGGGGGCGGATGGCCCCCCATCTCACCTGGGTACCAGTCTGGGCTCTGGCCATGTCTGTGTGGAGAGGGGGTACCTTCAGGGGCGGCCGGCATGTGCAGAAAAGCTGTTCACAACCTGACCGACTTTCTCTCCCTTCTCTCTGTGTGTTTTGTCTGGGGGCTGTTCGCGTGTTTCCTCGGGGGTGGCGTTGTCCCGGGTCAGTTTCTGCAGGATCCAGATGAAGAAATTGCCAAAATCGACAGGACTGTGCGGAGCCAGTGTGGCGATCAGGTAGGTTCCCAGGGGAGAGGTCTGACCCACTGGGGGGTCAGTGGGTCTCCTGCTGTCCTGCCGCTGGCCGAGGCTTTCTGGGGGGGGGGGCGCCTCCTGGGGCTGAGCAGTGCCTGCCGTCAGGGGCCCCGGGCCTCTGCTGGCCTCAGTTTCCGGGAAGGGCTTGTGTTCCTCATGTGCCGCGTGTGGAAGAACCAGGATGGACATGGAGTGACCCAGTCCTCCCCTTTCTGCCCTTGAGGAAACTGAGCCTCAGGCAGCCTCCCCCAGGGTCCTGTGCAGCCAGGGGCGGGGCCGTGCCCCGGGGGAGGGCTCCTGACTCCGCTCTTTAGGTAGCTGTGCTGATGGTCTGCGTGGGTTCATCCAGGGCTTCTCCCCATTCACACCTGTGCTTGCGCCTCCGGGGGCTTGAGCCCCCTCCACCCCCCCACCCCCGCCCCCGCCCCTCCTGCCGTCTGTAGGTCAGGTTTAAACTGTGACCTTCCTTCTGGAAGGTCTTCCAGCCCATCCAGCAATGGCCTGTCGTGGTGCCTGCAGTCCGGGGCTTGGCCTGGCCGGCGGGTTAGTGGAACGTTGTGTGTAATAAGTGTGTCTGAACACCTATTTTTTATTGACTGGCCCGTGTCTCTCGCCCCTCCTTCATGGACTTCCCGCCAAACTGCCTGCGTGCTCATGATATCATTATACTATCAGAAGTTCCTGGCAGGACAAGCGTGTATTATCTCTCTGCCTCAGAGGTGGCTGCAGACTGAAGTTATGGCTGCACAGGGGCGCTGCCCATCTCCCAACGGGCCTGTCAGGCCTCTGACACCCTCCTGCAGGTAGAGGCTGAGCGGGAACCCAACCTGCGCCGAGGGCAGGGGGCGGGCCAGGTGAGCCGTGGGCCGCGCAGCGCTCTGCGGCCCGGCAGCTGGGCGTGGGAGAGCGAGGGCCACACGGCGCCCTCACGGCGCCCTGCACGGGAGGCCCGGGAACGAGCATACTGGGCCGGCGCCACTGAAGAGTGAGCCAGGGGTTGAAGACGTCCTTCTCTATGAGAAGAAGAAATAGTGCGTTTTAGGACAGGAAGTAACACAGTGCATCCCAAGTTCTTCCCTTTTTCCTTTTCTCCCCTTAAAACAAATCTTCAAGCATTTGGCGTGTGTGTGTGTGTGTGTGTGTGTGTGTGTGTGTGTGTTGTTTGTTTGGGGTCTTTGGGTTAATCCTCACTGGAGGACATTTTTCCCATTGATTTTAGGGAGCGTGGAAGGGAGGGGTGAGGAGGAGAGAGAAACATTGATGTGAGAGGGCTATATCCATTGGTTGCCTCTGGCACGGGCCCCAGGAACCTGCCCTGGACCAGAATGGAGCCCGAGACCCTCTGGTTCCCATGCCGACACTCTGAGCACAGAGCCACGCCGGCCAGGGCAAGCGCGTGGACTCGTGTGGCTTCGTGATGTGGGTCCCTGCTTGGTGGGGTTCAGGATGGTGGTGCTTTGCTCGGACTGGGATTTTCAGCTGAGGCTGCGGCCCGGCTGCCTGGAGTGCCGAGGGTTTCCGCTCTGACGGCCGGCCCGGGAGGCGCCTGGGTGCCGAGGCGGAGCCGTGGCCTGTCCCCCGCTGCGGAGAGCTGAGTTGTGCTCTGTGAGTCGCCGTATTATTTCTCACCAGAAGGCATTTTCATGCTTGTCCAGAGATTAATGATAACGAGCTTGTGCACATGTTGGAGAGCAGGTAGCTGAGAAATTACCCAGCTACTGAGGGAGCAATCGATGTCTCGCTATTTCTCGGGATCGATTTGCGAAGCTGGAGTTTTGGGGTAACGTGGAACCGTTTTTGCCCGTGAATTACACAGCATCCCAGGGTGTCCTAGGTCATCCCAGGACAGCAGCCTCGAGCGACTTGTGCCGTCACGTTAAACTCTGTGCAACCCCTTCCCCGGGGCCACGGGAACCTCCCACTCCCGCTTGGCCTTAGTGACCGTGGGCTTTACCTAAGGTCCCCTTAACGTGTCCGTTTTGATGTGTGGTTTCTTGCACGTGATGCGGCTTTGGTACAGAGGTGGGCCCTGGGCTTTCTGGCTGTTCACAGAACATGATGTTGCACCAGGGAGTTGTGTTCTTAATTAAGAGCGGCCCACAGAGACGGGTGTTAGAGCCGTCGGGAGCGGGCCCGTGTGCAGCCCCCCTTCTTCCTGCGGTCAGACGGGGCTCTGCGGCCTGGCAGGTGCTGACGGTACAGGACAGGCTGCTTCCCACGGAGGCCACCTTTGGGAGCCGTCGTCCGCTTGTCATGAGTTTGAGCTGCAGGTCGGAAGTGGCTGCCGGTTCGTGTCCAAAGCCAGCTCTCGGCGGCTCCAGCGCCGGCTGTGGGGCGGCGCCCGGCGCCTGCCTTCAGACCTGAAGCTCACTCCTGAAGGAAGAGCAGCCAAACCCTTTCTGAGCGAAGGGAAGGCCGCCAGCACCCTCGGCCAGGGCGGGAGAGGGGTGGCCTCCGGCCGCTGTGGCCAGGCTGCCGGGTGCATCCGCGTGCCCGTCCGTGCTCCTGGGGGAGAAGGGCTCTGCCCGGCGTGGCTCTGGCTTCCTGCGAAGGCCGCCGGCGGGTGGGCTGTGACGGAGACCGGGCGCGCAGGCTCCCACGCTCACTTACAGGCACCCCTCGCTGTCTCTCCCTCTCGGTCAGCGGTGGCCATCTTGGCCTTGGACGCCAGGCGTGTCAGGCTTCCCTCGGCCCCCGTGCCACAGCATCTCCAGCAGAATCAGCACTTGGTGACTGAAGAAACCAGTCGCGTGCAGACAGCAGAATGGGGCTGCCAGAGGGGGAGGGGTGGGGGGAGGCAGGAGTGAGGGGCAGTGCGAGGATCTAGACCTTGGGTGGGGAGCGCACTTGGGCATGCAGGTGTCAGAGCGTTGCGCGCCTGAAATTTACGTGATGTTACTAACCCACGTGACCCCAATGTATTTAACAAAAACGTTTAACCGGTCACAGGCTTTTTGAGAATATAGCTTTAAGGAGAAAATTCCCTAAATGGCAAAATGACCTGAGTATTTTCCAGATATTGAAAGCTGGGTAAAATTCAGTATCTGGCACCTTTCAAAGCAACGCCTGTTGCTTGGGGTCTAGTGATGGCGTCTTCACTTACCCCTGATGTGGGTCTCGCTCCCCAGTGCACGGCCTCGGGCAGGAGTGGGGTCTCCGGGGGTCTCTGGGCCTCACCCGTCTCCGCCGGCTTCTCGGTGTCACCTGTGACTGCGGCTCGACCTGGTCTCACTGGCCAGGTAGCTTTTCTGTTCTGTTTTGAATTGAGGAAAACAAGGTCCCCGTGACATAATGTACTTGGCGGGCCCTGCAGCCCAAGGAGAGTCCCATCTGAGGCGGCGCTGTGTTCGAAAACGGCAGTTTATAGGTGGCGATCTACACTTTGTCTTTACACTTTGAATGGGGGTGGTTATGTCAGAATATTGGTTGGAAACTACCTTCCACGTGTAGGAAATTTTCGTAGGTGAGCTGTACTTGTTAAAAAACAGATCTCTGCCTCCGGACTGAGGGACCCACAATGCCCTGCGGGGGCCGTGCCCCGTGCCCTGCTGCTGCACGTGGGTCCGGGTGCTTTTCGCTGGCGGTGACGTGAGAGCATTTGTTGTGTCTTAGGCCTCCGGCTTCATTTCACTGCTCAGACACCTCGTGTGAGAAGGGCGATCGGAGGATCAGGCGCTGCTCCTTTTCCTAGACACGGGCTCATGCCCGTGGGCTCCTAGGCTGTGCCCGTGGCGCTGGGGCCCTGGCGGGCGTGTCCTGCGTCCTGAGCTTGCTGTCGCGGGGGAGACGTGTGGGACTCCTGCCCTCCCGCGGCGCCCTGCCTGTGGAGGTAGCGTGCCAGCCAGCGCTTACACACGTGCCTTTCCTTCCCAGCCGTGGGCCGGCAGCGCAGCCTGTGAGAACCCGTGCTCCCTGATCCCCACGCCGGACAAGGACGACAATGAGCTGGTGTACCCCACCTCCGCACACAAGCCCCCCGGCGCCAGGCCCCCCAGAGCCTCCCCCCTGCCTCTGCTGAAGTGAGTGCCTGCCCTGCGCCCCCGGCCCGCGCGGCGCGGCGGTGCACGCTGGTGCCCGCTGACCCGGTCTGTGTGCTTGCTGTGTGCTTCCTGTAGCTGGGCGAACCGGGAGGAGGTCTGGAGGATCATGCTGAACAAGGAGAGGACGTACCTCCGCGACCAGCACCTGCTGCAGCGGCACCCTCTCCTGCAGCCCAAGATGCGCGCCATCCTCCTGGACTGGCTCATGGAGGTGAGCTGCTTGCCCGCCGCGGCCCGGCCCGGCCGGTGCCCCTCTGTGCTCCCCGCCCGTGGTTCTGTCCCGCCCGTGGTTCCGTCCCGCCGGCACGGTCTGGGTCCGCATCTCCGCGGCTGTGGGAGGAGGCGAGGCTGGCAGTCCCGAGTTTGTAGCTGAGACCGTCTGTGTCCGAGCGAGAGCCTGACCCGCAGCCTGGAGTCTTCACTCTTCTTCCCAGAGCTCTGCCTCCTCTGAAGGGGAGTTGGGACACTTGTCATCTTTTTTTATGTATTTTCTTTTCTTTCTTTAATGTATTACCGATTTCAGGAGAGAGAGAATGGTATGTTGTCCCGCTCACTTACACATTCACTGCCTGGTTCTTGTATGCGCCCAGCCTGGGGACCCGGCCTGCACCCTTGGTGTATGGGCTGACGCGCCAACCAAGGCAGGACCTGTGGGCTTTAACCAAACGCACGCTCGCCCAGCGGTGAGGAAATGGCTGGTGCTTCCACGTCGGGGGCAGCACTCAGCAACCCTAGCGTTTGTGCCAAGGCTGCTGGTGCCGGTGGTGGACGCGCCCAGAGCTTGTTGCAGATCGCAGCTCGCTCCTCCGCCCGCGTCCACTTGCTGTGCCCGTGCTGAGGGGCAAGCAGGGGGTCCTTGCGGGAAAGCACTTCTCCCTCGGCCTCTCCGTCCTCAGCCCGGGCGGCCTCCGCCTTTGCCGTCCCCCCAAGCAGCTGCCGCGCACGCCCTCTGTTCCGGCAGGTGTGCGAGGTGTACAAGCTGCACAGGGAGACGTTCTACCTGGCGCAGGACTTCTTCGACCGCTACATGGCCACGCAGCACGACATCGTCAAGACGCTCCTGCAGCTCATCGGCATCTCGTCCTTATTCATCGCCGCCAAGCTGGAGGTGCGTGGCCTGCGGGCGCCGGGGCGGGGCTCACGCTGCCCCTGAGTGCCACCGCGATTGGGGGCGAGGTCCACTGTTTGTCTACAATGCACATCCCACAAGTTCCCGAGTGAGGCCTTCTAAAGCTGAGACACACACCCAGACCCTAAAAATGAACCGAGACGGGCGAGAAGCAGAGCGTGCACGAACTGCTCCGGGTCACGTAGTCCGTTAAGGGGAAAGCTAAGCCCTGACCTAAGAGGACTGCAGTTGCCGTGTGAGGACGAGAGCGGACTGGCCCAGCTTTCAGAGGTGCTCTCAAAGTATTGGGAAAGATGGCAATTTCAGACCCTTCCCAGAGAGGAGGAGTTTCATTGATTGATTGATTGACTGGTTGGTGAGGGTGGGTGTTTCATTTCTTTCCCTTTAACACAGTGTGAACCCCTGGAGTGGCTCCGCATTTATCCCAGCAATGTACCCCCCTTCCTTCCCAGCCATGCACCCCTTCTTTCCTGGCCATGCACCCCTCTCCCTGCTGTGCACCCCCTCTTTCCCTGCCACGCACCCCCTCTTTCCCTGCCATTCACCCCACTTCCTTCACTGTGGTGCACCCCTTTCCCTACCATGCACCCCCTCTTTCCCTGCCGTGCACCCCCCCTTTTGCTGCCGGCACACTGAGAAGGAGTTCGGCTAATAGCTCTTTAATTGGTGAACCGGCAGCGAGGGGCTTTTGCTAGTAGCTTCTGCTTCCTGCAGGAAATCTACCCTCCAAAGCTGCACCAGTTCGCGTACGTCACGGACGGGGCTTGCTCGGGAGACGACATCCTCACCATGGAGCTGATCATCATGAAGGTGGGCGCCTCCCTCCTCGGCACTTTGCGCTCACAGCGCCCGCTCTGGCCGGCGTTGGCTGCATGGCCAGGTCCTTGGAGGACAAACGGGCAGAAATGTCTTCCTTCCTCAGCCGCAGGCCTCCCTCCCTCTCCCCTCAGGCTCTGAAGTGGCAGCTGAGCCCCCTGACCATTGTGTCCTGGCTGAACGTGTACATGCAGGTGGCCTACCTGAACGACATGTACGAAGTGCTCCTGCCTCAGTATCCCCAGCACGTCTTCGTCCAGATTGCAGAGGTCGGTGCCGCAGCCTGGGGTGCCTGCCACCGCCCCGCCCCACCCCGCCCCCCGTTCCCTGGCCGGCCGTGGGGCCGCCTACTCAGCGCTCTGTCCCCGCAGCTCCTGGACCTCTGCGTGCTGGACGTGGGCTGCTTAGAGTTCCCCTACGGCGTCCTGGCCGCGTCCGCCCTGTACCACTTCTCCTCCTCCGAGCTGATGCAGAAGGTCTCAGGTGCGCCTCTCCCGGGGCGCTCACGGGGCTGGCGGGCCAGCTGCTGCCTCGGCGCCTGACGGGCCGCGTGTCCTCCGCAGGGTACCAGTGGTGCGACATCGAGAAGTGCGTCAA
Source organism: Corynorhinus townsendii (assembly GCA_026230045.1). Taxonomy (NCBI): domain Eukaryota; kingdom Metazoa; phylum Chordata; class Mammalia; order Chiroptera; family Vespertilionidae; genus Corynorhinus; species Corynorhinus townsendii. Next base: position 1,489,155 of record JAPDVU010000011.1, on the reverse strand, counting down.
GTGGATGGTCCCCTTTGCCATGGTCATCAGGGAGGCAGGGAGCTCGAAGCTGAAGCAGTTCCGGGGCGTGCCCCCCGAGGACGCCCACAACATCCAGACCCACCTGAACAGCCTGGACCTGCTGGTCAGTCGCCCCGCCCTTCCCCCTGAGGAGGGACAGCCGCTCGGCAGGTGCTGCGCTGAGCACTGTGCAGCGCAGGCTTCCAGGTTGTTCTTTGCTGCCTTCCTCTCACGTACCCCTGGGAAGCAGCACACGGTAGGTTACGCCCGAAAGACACTTCCTCCCGTGGTGACACTGTCCTTGTCTGCAGGACAAAGCGCAAGCCAAGAAAGCCATGTTGTTGGAGCAGAATAGGGTTTCTCCCCTCCCGTCCGGGCTCCTCACCCCCCCGCCGAGCGGCAAGAAGCAGAGCGGCGAGCCGGAGACGGAGTGACCCACCAGCCTCCTCGCCAAAGACAGTGGTGCCCAAGTGCCTGCCCGCCGCGCGCCCGCCGGAGGCCGCCTCCACTTCAGGCGCTGAGCAGTGTTCCTGTGGATGGCACTGGACGGGAGTGCTGCCCGAGGCCTCGACGGCGTGATCAGTGGGTCAAGTACACCGGCCACCTCCAGACACGATGCTCTCGATGCTGCTAGGAGGGTGCTGCTTGACTTGATGGACCCTCCCAGACCACAGAGCGCGAAGCTGAGGAGCGCGGCCTCTGGCCAGGGCGCTCGGTGCTGCGGGGCGGGCGCGCGCCGTGCCAGGGCCGCGGCCAGCCTCGCTGGGGGCCGCGCTCCACGCTATCTTATCAGTTGACAATGTACAATGCCTTTCATGAACTGTTTTCTAAGTGCTGCTACGTCTGCCCGTTTTAATAAAGGTCACACTGTCTTTGAGACAGCTGGCTCGATGCGCTGTGTCTCTCATTGGCCTTAGAAGCCGACGGTGAGTTCCCGGTTCTAACTTCACGCTTCCTGAAGCTCAAGGCTTCCGCTGGGAGAGCTTCGGGGCAGCCTCGCACGCCGCCCGCGGCCCGAGGCTCCGCGCGGCCTCGCTCCCAGGTGCCCGGCTCCCGCCTGCCCCGCCTGCAGGAGTTCTGTCTGGAGGCCTCAGCAGAGCGGCCTGAACTCTACTCGGGAGCAGAAAATGCAAAGTGAAGTCACACGCAGCCCAAGGCCCTGATGGCATCTGCCCTCTGATCCCGGCCCCGGATGGAGTCACTGCGGGTCGGCTCGCGGAGGAGGCCTGGCGGGCGCGGTTCACGTCACACGTGTTGCCCGTTCTCGACGTGGCGGCCTCAACAACCGTCTTCCTTTCTCACAAGGCTTTGGCGTGTGAATGGGCTCGTAAAAGGGAGGGTGAATGAGCAAATAAATCAACGTGTTTCCAACTTGGCATTTTTATCTCATTTTGTACAAAATCTGCCTGATGTAGAAGGAAAAACAGCCGTTTCCAATGTGCCCTGTTTATAGGAAGTTGGAGGGTGGCCAGACTTAAGTTTAATGCCATTCCCTGATAAAACTGTCCTAAGTCTCCAGGCAACGCCGTGCAACTGCGAATGACACCCAGACAGCAATCCTCCCATTTCAGCTGAAAACATTGTTTCTCATTTTTATTGATTTCAGAGAGGAAGGGAGAGGGAGAGAGAGAGAAAAACATCCATGAGGAGAGAGAATCAGGGACCGGCTGCCTCCTGCACGCCCCCCACTGGGGATGGAGCCCGCAACCCAGGCCTGTGCCCTGGCCGGGAATCCAACCGTGACCTCCTGGTTCGTAGGTCGGCGTTGAACCGCTGAGCCACGCTGGCCGGGCCGTTTCAGCTGCATTTTTACGTGATCGTTTGCAGGTGACTTGCAAAATATCTTAAAAGCGGTTCGTTTCCACTGGGATGGCAACGAAACCGTCCCTACTGTCAAGGTTTTCCTGAGCGTTGGGGAGCGTGACACCGGGGGGGGGGGGGGGGGGGGGGTCGCCCAGGTCGGGAAGCAGGTTTGAGGGGAACGGTCATTTCCCGGTGCTGGCAGCCGTCAGGTTGTGGGTCTCGCTGAGTGCGACGAGCCGAGGCCGCCGTGTGCGTCAAGTGGCTGGAATGCCGCGCTTCTGGGAGTCCATCTTTTTTTAAACGGCAGGGTTGGCGCGGGCGACTGAATCTGCTAGTGAAGGTACGTCCTGGTGGGTAAGTGAATTTGGAGTGATCGATACTGCCTGTGGCTCGCCCTGGCCGGTTGCTCAGTGGTTAGCGCGTCAGCCCACGGACGGAAGGGTCGTGGGTTCAGTTTTGGTCAAGGGCACACACCTCAGTTACAGGCTCCATCCTCGGCCTGGTAGGGGCGCGTGCGACAGGCAACCACCCATGTCTCTCTCACACTGACGTTTCTCTCTCCCCCTCCCTGTCACTCTAAACACCAATAGAAAAATACCCTCTGGTGAGGACTAAAGAAAGGAAAAAACATTTCTGCGGGAACCCGAGGGCCACGGTAAGCAGGGTCTCCACTCCCCAAGGAGCTCCCTCCATGGCTGGTGGTCAGTACAGACCCGGGCCCCCGCCGGTCGGCTCTCTGCCCATCTGCCAAGTCTTTTCTGTCTGCGATCCAGCTGGACCCGGCTGCGGCCAGGTACCAGGACAGACCCTGGGTGAAAGGGCAGGTCGGGTCCTCCTGGGCGGACCGATGCTCTGAGGCCAGGGCCTGAGCGGAGGGACGGCAGGAGGAGGCCACGTGGCCCCTAGTGTGCCTTCCTGTGTTAGAGACGGAGAAATCGACGTGCGGTCCGGCCATGACGACGCACCGCCCTCACCGCGGGCCCCAGCGCGGGGGAGCCACCCCCGGGCCCCACCAGAGCCGCGCTCACGTCCGTCTGTGCCCCGTGCCCGAGGAGACACCTGCCCTTCGGCGTCTGCGTTGACATTGTAGGTTACCAATGTCGTCTTCCCGTGCGGACCCCTCGCTGGTCCGGGGAGGCCCTCATACCGGGTGGGTCACATGCCGCGGAGGCTCAGGTGGACTCGGTCTGGGGGCCCACACCCCGAGCTGGGGGGCCCCCTTTCCGATCTGGAGCTCACGAGGTCACGTCTGCGCTCTGACCCACACACAAACCAGGTCGGGGTTTATCCCGGCAAAACTGGGCGGCGGCTCAGAGCGGCGACGGGAAGAGACAAGCAGATCGGATCGCGTCGGGTCAGGTTCACCCGACGGCGGGTTCGCCCACCGCAGTTTGAAATTCAAGTGGCTCTCTGCCCTTTCTACCTTGTTCGTTGTTGGAAGACCATTTCCATCCCCGCCACAACCCTCTACTTCGCACGTTACGGGTCTCAGATTGCCACCGAGGACTCGGTTTCGGAGAGAATTATCCTGTTTGATCACACGCGCCATCCAGGCCACGCAGTCCCCCGTCCCGAGAGGTGACCTGCCGGCAGGGCGGACCAGGAGTAACGGCATTAGGAGCCTGCACGCCAGACCGCGCGGTAGCTAATCGGCCGGTGACCGTAGCCTCTGAAATACCATTTGCTGCAGACGGTCCAGGCCTGCGCTGACAGTCAATTGCATTTTGCGGGCAGCGAGCGTCGATTTTCCCTGCCTCGTCCTGATTCCACGTTGGGCTCCAGAGCCTCGAGGGTGCTCAGATTCCCAGGCTTCTGGGCTGTTCCCTGAGCCTCAGACGGGGCGATGGCATCCTTTAGTGCAGTGGTCGGCAGACCGCGGCTCGCGAGCCACACGCGACTTGATTCTATTTTGAAGAAGTGGCATTAGAAGAAGTTTAAGTTTAAAAAATGTGGCTCTCCAAAGAAATTTCAATCGTTGTGCTGCTGATATTTGGCTCTGTGGACTAATGAGTTTGCCGACCACTGCTTTAGTGAATACACACTCCCTCCGCCTGCTTTTTTTTTTTTTTTTTTTAATATATTTTATTGATTTTTCACAGAGAGGAAGGAAGAGGGAGAGCTAGAAACATCGATGAGAGAGAAACATCGATCAGCTGCCTCCAGCACGCCCCCCGCTGGGGATGTGCTGGCAACCAAGGTACATGCCCTTGACCGGAATTGAACCCGGGACCCTTCAGTCCGTAGGCTGACGCCCTATCCACTGAGCCAAACCGGTTTCCGCCCTCCGCCTGCTTTTATTTTATTTATTTAGGGGTGTGTTTTTTAAAAAAATCTTTGTTGTTAAAAGTATTACGTATGTCTCCCTTTTCCCACCATTGGCTCCCTCCCGCCCCAGGCCCTCAGCACCCACTGTCTGCGCCGTGGGCCCTGCATAGATGCACGCAAGGTCTTTGGTTGATGACGTCCACCGCCCCCCTCCCCCTCTGAGGTTCCGCACTCTGTTCCCTGCTTCCGTGTCTCTGGATCCGCTCCGTGCATCCGTGTATTTTGTTCCTTCGGTTCCACACAGGAGTGCAATCACGGGACACTGACTTTCCCTGACCGGCTCAGTTCACGCCGCTCCATGCCCTCCAGGCCCTCCCTGCTGCCTCAAAGGGTACGAGATGCTCCTTTTTCACGGCCGCACAGTGAGCGCGCCCGGGAGTCCACCTGCCACAGCTTTCTATCCACGCGTCTCCCGAGGTCTGCCCGATTTTAAATCATTTTCCTGGCCCACCCCCAAACTTGTGCAGCATCTGACTGCCGTGAGGCTCAAGTCCGAGGTCGGCTTCCCTCGTGCTCACATGCGCCGCCTCCCCAGGCCTCCACCTGCTCCGTAGGCGGGGAGCGGGGCGGGGGAGAGAGCGCAGGTGGGCCTGGGCACGCAGCTGGAGGCCGTGAGGGCGGTGGCGTGGAAGGGCGAGGGCCGGAGAAGGCGGTCACAATGGGTGGAGGAGGGAGGACCCCAAGCGGAAGGGGACACAGAGACCCCATCCCAGGGCCATTCGCTGTCAAGCGGAAGCTGGGTCTGAGGTCCCAGTGGTTGCGAGGAGGGGAGTGATGGCACGCGGCTCCAGGCCCTTTTGAGAGGAGATACAATGTTACAGACCCCGGGGAGGCCCACAGGCGTTCTCCCCCTCAGAGACCCCTCCCCCAGGTCAGGGTGTGGCTCCCACACGCATTCTTATGGGATCCACAAGCAGTGGGTTGTCAGGGCGTTTACAGATTCACAGGAATGCCCTCCAACCTGGCCCACCCTCCCACCCCTTGTTCTTCTCTTTCAACATTGTTTCAACATTGCCCCGATGCCCTGCTCAGCGGTGGGCAAACTCATTTGTCAGCAGAGCCAAATATCAACGAGACAACGACTGAAATGTCTTTGGAGAGCCAAGTTTTTTAAACGTAAACTTCTTCGAACGCCACTTCTTCAAAACAGACTCGCCCAGGCCGTGGTATTTTGTGGAAGAGCCGCATTCAAGGGGCCAAAGAGCCGCATGTGGCTCGTGAGCCGCAGTTTGCCGACCACTGCCCTCGCCGGTTTGGCTCAGTGGATAGAGCGTCACCTGCAATCAGAAGGGTCCGGGTTCGATTCTGGTCAAGGGCACAGGCCCCGGTTTGGGGCTCGATCCCCAGTGTGGGGCATGCAGGAGGCAGCCGATCCCTGATTCTCTCTTATCATTGGTGTCTCTCTCTCTCTCCCTCTCCCTTCTGAAATCAATTAAAATATGTATTTCCCCCTGTTGGTGCACTGTGTGTGTGGGTGGGTGTCCTCTCTGATTGCTGTGGAGTTTTCTCAGGGGGGAGGGGGGGGATGAACCCCAATCTCTCCACGCTGGCCCACGGGGCTGCCACCAACACGTGCACCTGTGGGTGCAGGTGTGGCTCATTCCCCCCCCCCCGCCCCCCCATCAGCAGGCAGCTACCCCGCAACTTTGCCACCTGTGGTCAGCTACTTCCCCAAATGGTGCCGATTTCCGCTCCCTGCGGGGGAGGGACCATCCGGCCCCCACACCTGCTCTGACACTGGGCATGCCCCCCCTCTCCCCAGGAACATGGCTACAGTGTAGCTTGACTGGCTTTTCTGACGATGAAAGTGAAGCACCCGTTTGTTCTAAGAAGTTGGACAACGAGAGGAACACAACACCGGCACGCAGAATGGTGAAGCAGGCGGGCCGCCGGTGCTGTCGCTGCGCACACTAACACAGGGCTGAGCGGGAGAGCCTGCCGCAGCCATTGCGTCCTCTCAGCGTTTTCAAAGGCGCCCACGAACCCACTCCTCCGGGCGCCTTTTTTTTTTTTTTTGAGTGCCCGCCAATTGGTTTCCTCGCTCGGCTCAGAATTCCAGGGCCTGGCACGTAGCAGGTGCTGATTAAAGGTGTGCTCCGTGAGCGGAGGGGCGGCCGGATTGATTCCTACGTGGGGGTCACTTCCATTCAACTTCTTCTTCTTCCCGAAGAATACGGGCTCCTCCCTGCCGAAGGCAGCGGGAGGTGGAGGGGCCGGCCACGAACAGGAACAGTCGGGCCCCTCTTTTGAGGGGAAAGTTGCCACCCACCATCGCATTCCCATTCCTGGGAGGATCGCGGGGGGGGGGGGGGGGGGGCGGACTTCACGAGCCCGGGCTCCGATGCGACGCCAGACAGAGCTGGATGCGCAGTCCACGCGCCAGGACGGGTGAGCCCGTCCACAAGGCCCTCGCCGCCTCCCAAGGAAAAGCCCCAGAAATCCAGAGTTAACATATTCCAGCACCCGGAGTCTTCCAGAAGGTTCCGGGTCCCTCTGTGTGCGACGGTGACTGGGTCTGAGGAGCGGCCCCGGAGGTTGTGTCCTCTGTCCCTGTCTGTCTGTCCCTGAGGCTGTCTGCTGTGGGGAGCGGGGTCCACGTAGGGTGGAGCAAAGGCTGCCCGTGGGGCTGCAGGGCGGTGCTGCCAGGGTTTGGGCTGCAAAGTGGTTTCACTTGTTTATTTTTAATTGTATTTATTTTTTAGAGCGAGAGAGGAAGAGAGAAACATCCATGCGAGAGAGAAACCCGGGTCAGTTGCCTCCAGTGCCGGGGATCGAACCCGCCACCGGGGTCTGTGCGCTGACCACGAATCGAACCGGCCACCTTTCGGTGCAGGGGATCACGCACGGCCCACTGAGCCACACCGGCCAGGCAAAGGGGACTTGACCATTGGCTCCCACCTTTACCCGGTTGGGGAGCTCACACAGGGACAGGGCTCCCAGCTCCAGCAGCAGGCGGGCAGCAGGCGGGCAGGGCCCACCCCGGGCAGAGACCCAGCGTCCCCACCAGGTCCCGGCTCTGTCCAGGGCCCGCGAGGATGGCACTCAGGTGTGCCCAGCTTCTTGAGAGACGCACGTTTCCTTGTCCCTGAAAACACAGGTGAGATCGAGAAAAGGAAGGCAGTGACCGGCCGGCCTGACTCAGGGGTTGAGCGCTGACCTATATGACCCAGGAGGTCACGGTTCAGTTCCCGGACAGGGCACAGGCCTGGGCTGTGGGCTCCACCCCCAGTGGGGGGCGTGCAGGAGGCAGCCCACCCATGATTCTCTCTCCTCACAGATGCTTCTCTCTCTCTCCCTCTCCCGTCCTCTCTGCCTTCAATAAAATCTATAAAAAAGAAGAAAAGGAAGGCCCCAAGACCAGTGGCCAAGGAGCCCGTTTTCCCGGGCAGGCAGGTACCTGACCGCGTTCACACGCCCCACAAAGCTCCTGTCCGGAGACGCGTTCACCGCGCCTGCCCCCCGCTCCCACGGGGCCTGCGTCAGACGGCTGGGGGAGGGTCTGTGTGGCTTTCAGCTCAGCGGCTACGACCCTGAGCCTCAGTGTCCTCATCAGCCCGTGGGCAGGGCGGCCGCTGCGTGGAGCCAGCGCGCCCCGGGGGGGAGCCCAGCCTCCCGGTTACAGGGCTGCTTTCTGTTTCTCTGCAAACCCCCCTCTTCCAGGTGGTGAGGAGAGACGGGTTCGGGGTGTTGTGGGGTGGCAGCCTCACTCTAGGAACGCCCCTGCTTCCTGTCACGAGAAGGAGGTTTCGTTTCTCTAGATGTTGGGAGCGATGGCGCACCTGAGACTGGCAGGCAGGGGGACTGCAAGCCTGGGGGGGGGGGGTCGGGCGGCTGCCCCACCTCCCCCTGGTCCTCCAGGGACCCCTGGGGGAGGTGACCTTTGACCCTCCGCCCGGCTAGGGCAGGGCAAGGCCAGAGGTGGGGCAGATGTGGTTCCAGGCTTCTAGGGCTGCTCGGCCCCCCCAAATGGTCCCCCCTCCCCCAAAGGCTGCAGCCTGGCCCCCGGTGGCCCCCGGGGGCCCTGGCCCTGGTGGAGGGACGCTGGGCTCCCTCAGGGCTGTGGCCTGGGGAGGGCCGCGTTCTCCGTGGGGTGGGCTCTGCGCTGAGCGGCCGGAACACCGCCTCCCCAGTTCTGCCCGTGACCCAGGACACCAGGCAGGAGGATGGGGGCAAGTGGCGGCACAGAACCGTCGGGGCACCGGAGCGATGGCTCCTTGTGGCTGGACCGATGCCGTCGCCAATGAAGGGTTCACGGGCCGCACAAAGGCAGGCGGGCGTTACTAATGACGTGGCCGTGCCCCTAACCAGGGCGCCTCTGGGTGGGTGCGGATGCCAGCCTGTTTCTGTTAAAAATGAAAGAGAGAAAGACAAGGACTCCGTGCCCGAGCTGCCGGGCCCCGTGGCGGCCAGCAGCCCGCAAGGCCCGGGAGCCCGAGGTTGGGCCGCGGCCTGGCATCTCTGTGCCCGGCTGCCCGGCAATGCCAGCAGCAGATAGTGGCCAGTCGCTGGGCCGCCAGGCCCAGGCCCCAGCCTCCTCCACTCTGCTGCCCAGTAATCTCAGCTTAGGTACTCGGGCGTGGTACCGTGTCCCGTGGGGGTGGAGTTACAGCTGTGTGTGTGTGTGTGTGTGTGTGTGTGTGTGTGTGTGTGTGTTCGCGCGTGCGCGGTGTATATGATGTGTGGTGTGTGTGGTATGTGTATGTATGTGATGTGTGTGCATGTGATGTGGAGTGTGTGTGTGACATGTGTGACATGTGTGATGTGTGTGCGCAATGTGTGTGTGGTGTGTATATGTAATGTATGTGGTGTGTGTGCTATGTGTGATGTGTGTGTATGTGATGTGTGTGGCGTGTGTGGTATGTGTGGTGTGGGGTGTGTGTGTATGTGATGTGTGTGGTATGTGTGATGTGTGTATGTGATGTGGGGTGTGTGTGATGTGTGTGGTATGTGTGATGTGTATGTGATGTGTGTGGTATGTGTGATGTGGGGTGTGTGTGTATGTGATATATGTGGTGTGTGTGGTATGTGTGATGTGTATGTGATGTGGGGTGTGTGTGTGATGTGTGTGGTATGTGTGATGTGTATGTGATGTGTGTGGTGTGTGTGTTATGTGTGATGTGGGGTGTGTGTGTATGTGATACATGTGGTGTGTGTGGTATGTGTGATGTGTGTATGTGATGTGGGGTGTGTGTGGTATGTGTGATGTGTATGTGATGTATGTGATGTGTGTGTGGTATGTGTGATGTGTGTATGTGATGTGGGCGGTGTGTGATACATGTGGTGTGTGTGATGTGTATGTGCTGTGTGTGCTATGTGTGATGTGTGCATGTGATGTGGTGTGTGTGTGTGATGTGTGCATGTGATGTGGTGTGTGTGTGTGTGATGTGGGGGTGTGATGTGGGTGTGTGTGTGTGATGCGGGTGTGTGTGGTGTGTGCTGTGTGTATGTATGTGTGTGTGTGATGTGGGTGTGTGTGTGTGATGTGGGCAGTGTGTGTGATATATGTGGTATGTGTGATGTGTATGTGATGTGTGTGACGTGTGTGCTGTGTGTGCTATGTGTGATGTGTGTGTGATGTGTGTGTGTGTGTGATGTGTGCATGTGATGTGGGTGTGTGTGCTGTGTGTGATGTATGTGTGTGATGTGGTGTGTGTGTGATGTGTGCATGTGATGTGGTGTGTGTGTGTGTGATGTGGGGGTGTGATGTGGGTGTGTGTGTGATGCGGGTGTGTGTGGTGTGTGGTGTGTATGTATGTGTGTCCGTCCAGCAGTGTTTCAGAGCCAAGGACCCCCTCGGTGCACCTCCCTCACACCCCTCACCTGAGGTTCTCCTTGAAGAGAGAGAAGAAAGAGGCGAGGGGCCCTCCCGCCGCCCGCCCATTGCTATTAGGTTGTCACTTGGCACAAGGCAGACCAGGGTCTGTGCGCCGGGGACACGGTGAGGACGGGAACAGTCACGGGCCATTTGCCCACACCTGTCACCGCCTCCCGCCCCACAACACGGGGGCCTTGTCAGGAAGTGCTGGGACCTGAACCTCGTTCGCGGGCGGCCTGTGGGGAGGCCCCCGAGCTGCGACAGCCACCAGGACCCGCACCCCAGAAAGAGCTTTCAGACGGGGTTTCGATGAGCCCGCTGCCCTACTTCCCACCAACCTTCGCCCCACCAGCCTGCGTCTGCGGGAAGATTCTAGAGGGGCCCCCGCGCGGCCATGGCCACCGCCGCCCTCAGAGGACCGTCCTGGAATTTCCTGCAGCTGGCAGCGGGGGCACGGGCACATCCTGAGGACGGATCTGCGGCTGGGGCGCAGCGGGTGGGCCAGGTCCCTGCTGGCAGCCCTGGTGAGCCGGCCGAGAGGACTTGGCAGAGACCCTGGCCCATGGGAGGCCCCGGGGCTCACTTGTCCGAACAGCTGCGGGACCCTGGCGCTCGCTGCCAGAACATACCAGCGCCGCCTCGGCCCCCGGCCTGCGAGGCGGCCCCACGTTTGAATTTCATCGGCAAACCCCGGTTTCCCGCAGGCAAGCTGGCACCTGCACAGATGGCCCTCACACCACAGAGTGAAAATAACGGAGCCGGCGGTGCCGGGCCTCCCTCTCTCTCTGGGCAGATGTTGTGGTGCGCTTGGGCCTGCGTGCTCCCCTCCTGAGCGTTCGCACCCCTTCTGTTGTGCTGGTGGAGCACGCATGCCCCTTGGTGTGTCTCTGGAAGTGTTTCGGGGTGCCACGGCCATGCTGTCACGCGTGCAATGGTGGAGGGGTTGGGGCGAGGCCTCGGGTGGCATGACCCACAGAAGTGGGGGTGAGAGGCTCGGGGGGCTCCTGGTTTTTGAAACCCCCAAATCCCAATCAACCCTAGGGGCTCTGATAGGCCATTCATTTCTTTTTTAAAATGTTTTTATTGATTTCAGGGAGAGAGGTAGAAACATCAACGATGAGAGAGAATCACGGATCGCCTGCCTCCTGCACGCCCCACACTGGGGATTGGCCCGCAACCCGGGCACGTGCCCTGACCGGGAATCGAACTGTGACCTCCTGGTTCACAGGTCGATGCTCAACCACCAGCACCAAGCCACGCTGGTCCGGCTGGCCCATTCCTTTCTACCCCCCACGTTTGCCCAGAGCCTCTATGCCAAGCCTTTGGGATACAGTTACGGACAAGTCAGGTCCAGAGAACATGCATCTGTGGGCTGGGCGGCCACGCAGACACCTGTAGGCTGGTCCCCCCATGAGCGCAGGACCTGGAGCCCAAGTGTGGGAGCAGCTCACCCATAGCCCCCAAGTTCCCTTTCTGTCGTCTCCCAGGTCTCCCTGAGAGCCAGCTCCTGCCTCCCTCTTCCCAAGACCGGCACCGGCATCTCCCAGCCTGCTCTGGGGGAGGACAGGTCAGGAGGCTCCTCACACAAAGCCTCTACTTGCCACCCACAGGACCCCTCTGAGCAGCTTGTCCTCTTCAGGGACCACTGGTGGGGAGGGGGGCTGAGGCTGGCCAGCAGGTAGGCGAGCTGGGAGGAGGCCAACAGGAGGCGAGAGCAGCGTGGGGGCCACCACGGGCCGAGTCGCTGCCCTGACAGTCTGCATCAAGAGAGGTCGCATTGGAAGGTGCTGGCTGCAAAGTCCATGACATACAGCCGGAGGGAGGACCTGGGCTCAGGCAGCAGCAAGGGCAGGTCCCGGCCTCCGGGCCCTGGTGTCCAGCGGCAGCCTGGTCGTTGGGTTCCCCACAGCCCCATGTGGGAGAAGAGGGGCCTGAGGCCCGAGGAGGCTCAGGAACGTGCCGAGGTCACGTGGGGGGGGGGGATGGCCCACGGCACACTGCATGAGACGCCCGAGCTTGATGAACCCCTTTAACCAGCTCATACGGATCCCCAAATCCGATGAGGGTCGGGGCTGGGGTATCGCTCTCCGGGGGCTGCGTCTCTAGGGCGGCCTGGCCACATGGGCCCGGAAAGAGCGCGCCGCTCCCCGGAGCCGAGCCGGGCAGCTCCGCCCCAGGGCCCAGGGCCCCTCTTCCCATGACTCCTGAGCCTTGCATCGCGCCCCATCCTCCCGGACCGCCCCGCCGCGGCGCCTCCCGGTCACGCGGCGGACGGAGGAGGAGGAAGAGGAGGAAGTGGAGGAGGGAGGGAGGCCTGGGGAGAAGTCTGCTGGGAGAAGGAGCCTGAGTGCCCCGGGCGCCGCCCCGCTGCTGGGGTCGCTGACGAACCCGGGCTCCGGGAAGAGACAGGTGGGTCCCGGAGGAGGGGCCGTCCGGTCAGCGGGGACCCTGAGCCGGGGCCCCTCCAGCCCTAGGACCGTCACGCCCGGCGGAAGCTGTCGCGACTCTTTGGAGAGCGCCGCCCCTAAGCCTCCGCTGGAGGCGGCACCCTGTCACCCCTCCGAACAATCGGGTAATTTAGGCCCTTCCTGCGGGTCCCAGGGCAGGCACGGCCCAAGGGGCGGGGGCAGGACGCCGGAGCAGGACCCCAGCCCCCGCAGGGAGGAGCCAGGCTGCCGGGGTTCGGACCTAGAGCGTGCCCTTCCCGGCCACGTGGCTCTGGGCGCATTTCCTCGCCGTCCCAGCCTCGGCTGCCCGCACCTGGGAGATGCGCTGTGCGCGCCGCACCGGAGGGTCACAGTTTATAACGTGCCTTAGGGCACGGCCCGCGGGCCAGGGCCCGACCTCATGGTTGCCTTTCAGGGGTGGCTTGGACAGAAGGGGGGGCTGAGACTCCGCGGGGCGCACGGGGTCCTCGCCCAGCCCCCGCCTCCCAGCCGCTCTCCCCCGGCTTGCGGGGCGGGCGCGGGCCGCGCGGTGCAGCCAGCAGCCTCCTCCGCCAGCCCCGGGCCGGCGCCGCCCTCCCTCCGCGCTGGGCCTCGGCTCCACGTGCGCGTGTTTACCCACGTGACGCTGCCCCGCCCGCCGGCCCCGCCCCGCCGCCGCGTGCGCCCCGCGGAAAGGGCGGGGCCTGGACGGTGGGCGGGGTCTCTCCTGCGCACGCGCTGCGGCCCGTCGGCCTGGGGGCGTGGCCGGCGTGTGGTGGATCCGTCGCAGCCAGGTAGGCGGGACGCGGACTAGCGCGGAGCCGGAGCCGGACTCAGCACGGACGTTCGCACCCTGGTGCCTCTGCCTTGTGGGCGGGGCCACGCCCTCCTCGGGGCGCGCCCTCCCGGCTTCCTCGGCCGCTCTTCCTGTCGGGTGTCCTCGGCGTCCCGCCCCTCCAGCGTGGGTGTCGCGCAGGGCCCGCTCCCTCCTTTCAGCTCCCACGCCTGTGCGGGTCGCCCCGACAGGCCTACCGGTGGCGCACCCACGTGCGCCCGGCCCTTCTCCGAGTAGCTGTGACCTTGGGCTGATACTCCTTCCGCCCTGATTTCCGTCCGCGGCCCAGACCCCTCCCCTGCGCTCCCTGCCTTCCTGATTCCTGCTAGATGGCCATTGAGATGCCCAGTGGTATTTCTCCTTTATTGGGTTATAACAACGATGAGTCCACTGATTTTTGAATTTCAGACAAACCCAGAATTCCTGAGAGAAAGCCCGCTTCGAGATATGTGGGGGTTCGCTGCGCTCAAACTGGGAGAGGGGTTTTGCTTCAGTGTTCAGGAGGGATAGCGGTCGGACACGCACCTTCTGTGGCTCGCTCTCTTTGAATGTCCCCCGTCACTTTCATTTGCTGTGACGGCCCTGACCCTGGTTCTCCAAGCCGAAAGGACTCTTCTGTGCAGCGTTTCCTACCCAAGTGTTAAAGGCCCAACGGCTTAAAGCCACACTCTTGAGTCGCTCACCCAGCATCCACTCTCCCCTACGCTCGGTTCGCGTGGGAAGGCTGGTCAGATAGGAGTTATTTGGCCCCGACCAGAGCAGAGCCTCTGAGGAATGACACTGGGCGGGACAGCCAAGAACTCTCTTCTGTCCATACCCCCACCCACATGACTCTGTTAGCCCCGGAAACCCGGATGGAGGAGAGGGTGCGGAGGAAAACTCCAAATTGAAAGTTTAAGTCTGACGTCACCGAACAAGGCACCAAGTGTCCGAGAAAACCTGGAGCAGCTGCCCTAGACTTTCCTGTTAGGAGGTTTCTGCTCAGGACGAGGTGGGCCGTGCCCTCCAACCTCCCAGCCCAGCAAGCACGTGGGGAAAAAGAGAGCCTCATTCCCACAAGTGCCAGCAAAAGTCTCAGGAGCGAACCTCATTGGTCTGTCTTGGGTCCTGGGACCACCCCTGAACCAGTCACAAGACCAGTGAGCAGGTGGTCGGGCTCTGATTGGCCAGCCTTGGCCACGGACCACCCTGGACAGAGAGACAGAAAGGAGCTTCGCAGGAACAGGTTATGGCTATTCCCAAGAGCTGGGGGCCGGGATGCTAGCTGAGAACATAATCAACAGACTTCTGCAATAAGTTCTCCAAATCCCAGAGCCAGGACCCGGCAAGGCAGGCGGCCACTCCTTCCCCCCCTCTGCCTGCAGGCCTGACCCAGGAGACGGTTCTTGTTTCAAAAAAAAAAAGGAGAGAGAGACTTGGCAAGAGCCCTGAGTGCAGACGACTCGCTAAAATATTTCTTGTTTTCTCAAGTTTACATAGACCACGTTTTCACTGTTGCTATGGGGTGGGTTGGCAGAGAGGTGAAATAAATCTGTGCCTTTTCTTTTTTCTGCGCATTGAGTATATTTCCATTTGCTTTTCGCACACACGCACACACGCACACACATATAGGCTTTAATAAAATGCTGCCACCCCTTGAATGCTGTCTGTGGAAGGGATAAATATGTACTGTACTTTCAACTTCTGTTCTTTGAAATGCCATATGGTCTGCGCTGTGAGCTTAGAATACTCTGCCGAGCAGCGGCTTTCATGAAGCAGGCAGCCAGGTGGAGCCTTCCCCACTGATCTCACTCGGTTGATTAGTCCTTTAATATGCAGCGTGCAGGGCCCCCTGCGTGGGCTGGCGGGGCGCTGTCCCAGCGAGGAGGCGGCCCCTTGGCTTGCCCAGGGCGGGGAGAGGGTCCAGAGGCACGCAGGCCAGCGAGGTGGGCTGGCCGTGGGCTGGCCGCGGCCGCCGGCGCCTTTGATGGGCTCTGCCGCTCATATTCTCAGTCTGTGCCCCGCATAATCAGGAGTAACAGGCTGATGGTCTGCATGAATAACTACGTTTGTCATCGTGGTTAATTTTCCTTCAGAAAAGAGGCCCCCGTCTCTTGGAGGGAATGCATATTTATACAGGGCATGGAAATAAGGCCGAGGAGACTAGCTAGATAGGTGTGTGTGTGTATGGGGGGGGGGGGGGGGCGGGTGTCTGGACCCTGAAGGGAAGGGGCCTGGCGTGGGCTGGTGGCTGGAGCCTGGACTAGAGCTCTGTGGACCCCAGAGGAAGGAGCTGCTGGGGGAGGATGGGCTCTTTCCCACTCCAGCCGCTGGACCCAGGCCTCAGGGGCTCCAAGGAATGCCATCTCCAAATGAGGCCGCCCTGAGCCAGAGGAGGGAGAGGTGCTGACGTCCACCCCACACCTGTAGTGTTTGTGTTTTAGAGAAATTCCGGAATGTTCTTGGGAAAAGCATCATTGTCTTGTGCTGTATCTATTCTGCTATTAAAAAGTGTTAGATAGCCTTGGCCAGTGGGCTCAGTGGTTAGAGCATCAGCCTGCGCACTGAAGGGTCACAGGTTCGACTCCTGTCAAGAGCATGTACCTGGACTGCAGGTTGGATCCCCAGCCCCACTCAGGTGCATGCAAACGGCAATCAATCAATGTGCCTCTCTCACATCGATGTCTCTCTCTCTCTCTCTCTTCCCTGCACACCCTCTCTCCTTCCCACTCTCTAACAATCAATGGAACAAATATCCTCTGGTGAGGATTTAAAAAGACACCCAATCAAAACAACAGAGGCAGTGCCCTGCCCTTTCTCCTGGGTCTCCCCTCCAAAGCACCCCTTCCCTCCTTACAAGGGGAGCCCCGGGACCAGGGGTGCAGCCCCTGCTGTGGGGAGCCTCTCACTGCCCCCCAGGCCCTCCGTCTCTCCATCTCCGGGAACCTGGTGGTCTGTGCCTCCTTTCTGGTCCCTAGAAACCTGGAGGGCTGGTACCTGTGTGCCCTGGGGGCACTGCCATCCCCTGGGCGAAGGGTAGACATGGCCCAGTTCCCACAGAGCTGCCCACACCGCCCAGATGCCCGCAGCCCAGTCCCCCGGGGGGTGGTGGCTACGGAAAAGCTATTCACGCCACTCTTGCGGATGGTAAGCAGACCTTATTCCAGGGGGCATGGCGACAGGTGTGGGGCCCAGCGCCCTGCGTCTTACCTGCCGGAGAGAGATGGCCTCCATTCCCAACACAAGAGAAGTGGGTGGGAATTGGGGGATGGAACAAGACATCCGGGTGAGGGAGATTCTGGCCGAACCGACCTGACGGGATTCCTGCTGAAGGCAGCAGGTACACAGACACCAGCGGGTGGTGTGTGTGAGAGATGAGGAACCGATTAGATACCGTGTGACCAGATACAGAGGACAGGGGGGTTCTGGTTAAACCGACAGAGCTGGATTTTTGCTGAAGCTGGACAGTGTGGGACAAGCTCAGGAGTCCAGAAGCAACGTCGCCTGAAAAAGAAGTCAGGGGGGCCCGAGTGGAGTTCGGTGGGGGACAGGGTCTCAGCTAGTGTCCAGGGAACCCCCAGCCATGCGGAGCCGGGAAACGTGGACAGCGGGCCTTCTGGGGAAGCGAGGCGGCCTCCACCACAGCATGAGAGTTCTTGAGCTGAGCTGGGTGGCCTGGGGAGGAGGGTCTCTCAGGAACTAAAGAAATAAACCGATTTCTCAATTTAAATAGTCAACCCCTCGGGGCACAGGCCGGACTCTGGAACCTAGGAACCCTTCAAAATCTTTTCCATTTTCAATGTTTTTAGCATCTGGATGGAAAGATGACTTTATTTTTTAAAATGTATTTTTATTGATTTCAGAGAGGAAGGGAGAGAGAGACAGAAAGAGAAACATCAGTGATGAGAGGGAATCACTGATCAGCTGCCTCCTGCACGCCCCACACTGGGGATGGAGCCTGCAACCCCGGCATGTGCCCTGACCGGGGACTGAACCCTGACCTCCTGGTTCATAGGTCAGTGCTCAAGCACTGAGCCAGGCCGGCCTGGCTGCGGTGAACACTCGGAACATTGTAACAGGCAATGCACGGTCACATTGTAACAGGCAATGCACGGTCACATTGTAACAGGCAATGCACGGTCACATTGTAACAGGCAATGCACGGTCACATTGTAACAGGCAATGCACGGTTACAAATATGTAGCAACTCGCCCTCTGAGGACCTCTGCAGGCGTCTGTTGTCTTCCTACCTCGCCAGCTGCAAATGCGCTCCTTCTTTTGAATTTCTGTCACCCCCCTGGGTGCTGTTCTCAGGGACGCTCCTGATGCTTAGACATGTGGAGGGCTTTGCTCCTTTTCCTATGGATGGTGGCTTTTTTCCTTAGTAACTTGCAGGGGCCTTTCGTTTAGAGATCAGGGAGGCCTGGGACTGAGGTGGACCAGTGAGCAAGGCCCCATCACAGAGGCGGGGCTGGTGGGTTCTTCCCAGGGGCTGACCGGAGGGCGGAGAATGACCCGGGGGCCCAGCGCCCGCACCCCACAACACTCACAGCACGCAGGCTCCTCAGATAAAGAGGAAAAGCAATGAGATGAGTAAGACGAAGTACAACCTAAAGCAGAATACCAGTGAAATGAGATTAAAGGTGGTCTCAGACCCTTGGCAGTGGCCCACCCTCTCCCTACCCCTTTTGCCCCGCCCACTGCAGTCCAGTGGCTGTGCCTTTATTCCCATGGGAAGGTGATGGGGTCCCAGCGAGGGGCAGCAGCCCCCAGGGCAGAGGACCTGGCCATGGAGCCAGAAAAGGGGCGTGAGGCTATTGATCCCACTCCACATGGCTGTCTCTTCAAGATTTTTTCCTATTTCTCTTCATTGTATTTTGTTTTACTTCATTGCTTTTAGCCTTTCTTTTTCCTTTCTTAAATATTTGCTTTATTTTAAATATGTTTTTATTGATTTTTTACAGAGAGGACGGGAGAGGGATAGAGAGTGAGAAACACTGAGGAGCTGCCTCCTGCACGCCCCCTATGGGGGATGTGCCCGCAACCCAGGGACATGTCCTTGATCAGAATCGAACCTGGGACAGGCCGCAGTTCGGGCGTAGCCTTTCTTTTTCTAAGGACCCCGGAGGAAATGTGCGGGTCCCGGGTGCGCACACAGACGGTCCGAGACGCTCCTTGGCTGGTCACTGCCCCCAACAGTTTGATCCCTGCTCCAGAGTGGCCTGCGGATGGGGCCTGAGCTGGGACAGCGGGAGGCCAGGGGCCGCTGGCACCGCCGTGGGCGTCCCTCCCTCCCCCGGCATCCCTCCTTCCCCCTCCCCCCCACGCCCGGCATCCCTCCCCGCGCCCCTGGCTGTCCGGCCCGCGAGGCCGGGTGCGCTTTTCAAGGCGCGGCCCGAGGAGGTCATTCTTACTAACCAGCTCCTTAAAGGACCCGGCTTTCCTCGTGCTCGCCCCGCCCTCCCAGCGCCCGTGGTCCTCGGAGGCTTTAGCTTCAGTCTGCAGAGTGCGGACTCGGGCTGGGGGCCCCGGGCGCCCCGACGCGTCCCCCTCCCTGGACGCCGAGGATGCTGGCTCCCGGCCCATCCCGTTCCGCTCCAAACGCCCCCCAGCGGCAGGCGTGGGAACCTGCGCCCTCCCCCGTCCTGTCGCCCCTCCCCCTTCCTGTCGCCCCCTACCCCCCTCAGGCCCAGAAGGTGCCCAGGAGCGTCTGGGAGCCTGCGCCCACTCAGCCACGCGCGCCAGCCGGCTCGGGGCGTCGTCGTGTGTGGGGCCTGGCCCGGGCCTGGGGGCGGGGAGACCCCGTGCAGGGTCCCGCTGGGCCATCCGCCACCTGGACCTGTCCGACAGGGCCACGCTGTCCTCGGAGGGCCACTGGGGGACAGGCCCCTCTCATAGAGTCTGGACGGCAGGAAGCCAGAGGGGTGTGAACGGCTGGCTAGAGGGAGCGCTCCTGGGACCACCGTCCCGGCAGCGGCGGTCCCGGGGGTCCGCCCCTCCTCCCGCCGCCCGCCCGCCCCCCCCCCCTTCCCCCGCGGGCTGATGGCTGTTGGAGCATCCCGGCCTCGGCCAAAAGCCCATCGGCACGCGCGCCCGAGGCGGAGGACAGGCCTGGGGTCCCGGCCGACTCCCCACGGCCGGAGCTACCCGCCGGGAATGGCGCAGGCCGGGCGGCCGGCCGGAGGAGGCGGCCCCGCTCCCCGGGGGCGCGCGCAGCGGGTGGGCTCCCCCCCGCGCCCCGGCTCCGGCCACGTGGTGCCCTCCTTCCCGGCGGAGCGATCGCACAGCGTCTGCTGCCATCTGGCGGTGGCGCGGGGCCTCTGCGGCGCCGTGCGGGCAGGTCAGGTCGGGTCGCGGGCGGGGTTCGCAGGTCCCCCTCCCGCAAGCCCCCCCACGTGCGCCGCACGGCCCACGCCCCGCGCAGCTCCGCGTCCCCCAAGCAGAGTGGGGTCCCGAGCGGGGCAGGCCGTGCAGAGGCTGGCGCCTGGCTGTGGGGAGCCGCGCCGCAGGCCCTCCTCTGACCCGGTTTCTCCGCTGTTCAGGGGCGGAGGACGGGGCGCACGCCGCGGATTGCCCCGGCAGAGGCGGGGAGGCCCAGGCCCACCGTAAGAGCTTCATAGACAGTAGCTGTTGCTCTTGTAAAAACCCTGTTTAAGGGAAAGAACCCTCCCGTAGCTGCCCTGGCTGTGGGGCTCCGTGGTGGACCACCCCCCCACCCCCCACCCCCCCATGCAAACAAGAGGTCGCTGGTCTGATTCCCGGTCAGGGCACCTGCCTCCTTGTGGGCTCCATTCCCAGTAGGGGAGCCACGAGCCATCGGTGATTCTCTCATCAATGTTTCTCTCTCTCTCTCTCAAATCAGTAACAACCTTTTTAAAGATTGACTTCAGAGAGGAAGGGAGAGAGTGAGAGGGAAACGTCAACGATGAGAGAGAATCATGGATCAGCTGCCTCCGCCCCCCCCCCCCCCCAGGCTGGAGCCCGGAACCAGGCACGTGTCCTGATCGGGAATCGAACCCTGACCTCCTGGTTCATAGGTTGGCGCTCAACCACCGAGTCCCTCTGGCCCGGCGACAATGTATTTTTTTAAAAAAAAGGAAAGGAAAGACTGTTTGGATGCGTTCATGCCCCGGGCACGGTGCACACCGTGTCTTACACGCAATTCCGCCTTAATTACTTCTCAGCAAGCAGCTGGGGGGGGGGGGGCGGGGGACGGGGCGCCCAGGAACCACGTGACCGCCGGGGACCCCAGCGCGGAGGGAGGGGACGTCGCCGGCAGCCGCCACTCCACCTCGGGAAACGCGGCTCCAATCCCAAGGAATCAAATATTTGCGGAGCTGTTCAACATTTCTTCAAACAGCACGCTCATGGCTCGCTCACGCTCACAGCGGGGCCGGCCGTCTGCATCGCTGCGGCCTCCTCCCGGGGCGGCCTCCTCCCGGGGCGGCCTCCTCCCGGGGTCTTCTGGGCGGTAGGCGCCCTACATGCTAAGCACAGGCCCCAGGCGGGCACCTGCCACGTGGGCCCTCCGTCCTCTGGGGACGGGGCCAGAGAGCCAGAGGCACACCTGGGACACAGGGGGGCGGGGCGCCCCTCAGACTTCCTGCTGCTGCTGCTGCCGCCTCCCAGAGCTGCCCCCCCGCCCCCCCCCCCCCGCAGCCTCAGCTTCCTCTCCTATTACATAGGCCGCAGCCCTGACCTCACAGGCGTAGGGGTGCTTGTTGTTAAGTGGCAGGGACTTCCGCCCCCTCCATGCCATGAAAGGTAAGCAGGCGGGCCTCCCAGGTGGGGCCTCAGGAGGGGCGCGTGGGGAGCTGGGCTTCCGGCCTCAGTCTGGGTTTAAACGGGATGAAATACCCCCAGGACTGTGCCCTCTGGGGGGCCAGGGGCTGGGGTGGGGGGGCACACGGAGCAGCTCACACACCTGTCCTACTCACACACCTGTCCTACCCACACACCTGTCCTACTCACACACCTGTCCTACTCACACACCTGTCCTACTCACACACCTGTCCTACCGGGTGATGTTAGCGTGGAGCAGCTCACATACCTGTCCTACTCACACACCTGTCCTACCCACACACCTGTCCTACCCACACACCTGTCCTACCCACACACCTGTCCTACTCACACACCTGTCCTACCCACACACCTGTCCTACTCACACACCTGTCCTACCCGGTGATGTTAGTGTGGAGCAGCTCACACACCTGTCCTACTCACACACCTGTCCTACCCGGTGATGTTAGCGTGGAGCAGCTCACACACCTGTCCTACCGGGCGATGTTAACGTGCAGCCAGCGCGCAGAGGGAGTCACTGTGTTGTGTTTGCTTATTTTGAAGCCCGTTGGGTGCACCAAGGCCGGTTGCTGCCGGGACATTTTTCTTCCCTGGTTAAGAAAGGCGCGCCTGGCGGGCTCCCGGTGTCCGGCCTGGAGCCGAGAGGAGTCATCGCGGGCGCCCACTTCCCCTGCTCTCCGCGGTGGTTAAGAACCAGGCGCCTTCGGGGGAGAAGCGCAGGGGAGCAAACAGCCGGGCGTTTCTCTTCTCAGGAATGCCCCATTCTTGCCCGCCCGCCTGGCTCAGGGGATGAGCATCACCTAGGAGCCAGCAGGTCACGCTGGGATTGTGGTCAGGGCACAGGCCCGGGTTGTGGGCTTGATCCCTAGTGGGGGGCGTGCAGGAGGCAGCCGATCCGTGATTCTCTCTCATCATGGATGCTTCTGTCTCTCTCTCCCTCTTCCTTCCTCTCTGAAATTAACAAACATATATGTATATATATATATATTTAAAAAGAACACCCCAGCCTTTATTTTCTTTCGTTAATCCTCGCCCGAGGATATTCCCCATTGATTTTAGAGAGAATGGAAGAGAGAAACACATCGATGGGCTGCCTCCTACACAAGCCCCAACCAGGGCCCGGGCGGGGGAGAAGCCCGCAACCGAGGTGGGTGCCCTTGACCAGAATCGAACCTGGGACCCTTTGTTCCGCAGGCCGGCGCTCTATCCACTGAGCCACACGGGCCGGGCAAAGCTTTATTTTTCTTGCCAGTTTGGCTAAGAAGCGAGAGGGAACAAAAGATTCACACCGAAATAATTTGCATTTATGATGAATCCAAGGAACATCTACCTTGCATTTTCCCAAAAAAGAAAAATTAAACCCATTTTTAATTAACTGATAAACTATTAATCAAATTTTTGCAATGTTAGGTGACACATTATTCATTTCGATGGAATGCCTGTGAACTTAAACTAATCAGACCTGATTTGCCCACATAGGTGTGATTGAGATACATTTCACCCAGCTATCCAGAGAGCAAACGCGGGCTCTCACCTGATCTCCAGCGCGCACCGCTGAGTTAATAAGGGCAGTTTTTTTAAATAAGGAAAAAAAAGAGAGACCAGCCTTTCTTCATCTGCATATCAAAATCAAGAAGAACTTAATTGCAAAACACATATTCCTGAAATCTAATCATTACACGGCTTTAGGGTATTTTATTGAAGCCTGTTAAATTATGGACAGAATATTAATGGGGGAGCTAATCAAACCCAATTAGTCACTTCTAACAATAGCCACATAAATAGACAAGTCGGCCCGGGAGCCCTGGGCCGCGAGGTGACTCCGGGAAGATAGCGACCCTGCGGGCTGTTTGCGAAGCCTTCGTGTAGCACTTAAAGCCAAAGGTGACAGGTTAAGTCACTTCAACAGACACCGGTCAGGCGGTGCCCTACGGTGTGTGACAGGAATTCACAGGTTTCCACCTCTTTTTCGGGTGGACTCGGATGCAGGACGTTCGCGAGCCTGCCGTCCATCAGCGAACGCTAATAGGGTGGCGCACGCCATCCACGACTCGGGCTGTTCCTCTCGTATCTGCAGCCTTTGCCTGCCTTTGGCTGGGGGACTTTGCCGGGGCCTGGCGGCGATGCGGGTCTGAGGGCCAGCTTTGGGGAGCGGAGGGCGGTGCGTTGCGTGCTGGGCCTGGGGCTCGGTTGTCCACGTGTCTCCTTCCCCGCTCGGGGCAGAGCAGGCGGGGTCCTCGCCACCTGCTGGACTCCCTCCACCAGATTGAGGCTTCGGGAAAGGGGGTTCAGGGCCCCGGAAGTCCCAGCCTTCCTGTGAGGGGTCTTTAAAAAAAATATATATATATATATATTTTTATTGATTTTAGAGAGGAAGGAGGAGAGAGAGACACACATTAATGATGAGAGATGTTTGCACATCTCACACTGGGGATCCAGCCTGCAACCTGGGCATGTGCCCTGACTGGGAAATCGAACTGTGACCTCCTGGGTCATAGGTCGGCACTCAACCAACCCCTGAGCCACACTGGCCGGGCCCTCAGATCTTGGTGGGAGATTTCAGGTCAGAGAGCCAGGACAAAGCAGAGGTCCTGGGAGTGCCCCCTGCACAGAACTCCTTCCTTCCTCTCTCTCTCTCTCTCTCTTTCTTTTTAACATGTTTTTATTGATTTTAGAGAGGAAGGGAAAAGGAGAGAGAAACATTGATGTGAGAGGGAAACATCAATCCCTACCAGGGACTGAACCCACGACCTGGATATCAGGACCGGGAATCAAACCGGTGACCTTTTGGTTCACAGGACGATGCTCAACCCACTGAGCCACACCGGCCAGCTCCCTGCCTGGCCGCACGGCCCCGGCTCCGGCAGCCGCACCTGCCTGGACTGTGGTTGCACCACGGGGTGGGTCCCAGCCGTGCCCCACCCCTCGGTCAGGAGGCTGCAGACCTCACAGTTCCCTTGGCTGGCTCGTGTCCCGTCCAGAGCCCTCTGTCCCCTCTCCTGTCCCCGAGGGACAGTCGCACAGCCACAGCGCTCTGCATCGTATCTCTGCGGGCTCCTGAGAGACGGGGTGGCCATCCTTCCTGTCTCCCTCCCCCACCCCTCCCTCCAGCTTCCCCATCCCTCCCTCCAGCTTCCCCATCCCTCCCTCCAGCTTCCCCACCCCTCCCTCCAGCTTCCCCATCCCTCCCTCCAGCTTCCCCACCCCTCCCTCCAGCTTCCCCATCCCTCCCTCCAGCTTCCCCATCCCTCCCTCCAGCTTCCCCATCCCTCCCTCCAGCTTCCTCACCCCTCCCTCCAGCTTCCCCATCCCTCCCTCCAGCTTCCTCCATCCTTCCTTCCAGCTTCCCCCATCACCTCCCTCCAGCTTCCCCCATCACCTCCCAAATAGATGATTGACATCCACGTTCAAGTCCTAGGCCTGCTGGACACCCTGCTCCCCAGACCCTGCCCCCAGGGCCCGCTGGATACCATGGTGCCATTTCTCTGTGTTTGTAATGAAACAGACACAAACACACATTTGAAGAGGATAAGGTAGAGATAAAATAAGCACATTTAAAATAACTTATTTATTAACAACACAATCTTTCTGCTCTCACCCAAATATTAATCACGGTATTCTTGGTGAGTGGCAGCGTGATTAAACGTGCTTCATTATTCCTGAAAATCTTGATTAACACTTTGTGATGTAGCAATTTAAGAAGCCTGGTCTAGTTTCATTTCATCTTAATTCTTGGTTTCATGGTTTTGATAGGAAAAAGGCGTTTCAGAAAGATGTATCGGTCCGAATGGAGAGCGGGCATCCGTCAGTCACGTGCCCACTTCTGGGCCACCCACAGATGGGCAAAGGTGCCCATGAAAGTCTGGCTGGCAAACACCCATGTTCCCCTGGGGCCAGCGGAGTTCTCGCTCACCGACTGGGAAGAGTCACAACGTTATGTTTTGTAGACATTTTATTTCCAGAACAACTACAGGGTCAAAGGGTTTGTACATCGAAAAAATTTGATGAGCCCTGGCCGGTGTGGCTCAGTGAATAGAGCCCCGGCCTGCGGACTGAAGGGTCCTGGGTTCGATTCCGGTCAAAGGCACATACCTCGGTTGCAGGCTGGATCCCCAATAGAGGGCGTGTAGGAGGCAGCCAATCAGTGTGTTTCCGTTTGCCTCCTCTCCCTTCCACTCTCTCTGAAAATTAATGGGAAAATATCCTCGGGTGAGAACTAACTAGATAACTAGCTAAACAAACAAATAAATAAATAAATAGCTATATAAACAAGCAAGCAAGCAAACAAACAAAAGGAGTTGCCCTTAAAATTTCTTGTGGACGATATTCCTAGTTCACGCTCCCCAGTGCTGTACAGAGTCACCGTCTACCACTGTTTAGGCTGGGCTTTTCTTCCCCGTTTCCAACGCGAGACGTTAACCTGTTTAATTTTCATCCATCCAGGAAGTAAACTTTACCGTCGACTCAAGGTGCGTCTCCCTGCGTCAGAGGTTGGGTGGTTTCCCATCTGTGCACTGGCTCTTCAGCTCCCCTCTCCTCTGAATTGCTCTGGCCTGGTCTCTGTGCCCTTTGAGAAGAAGTCCTTTGTCATTTCCTGACGGTTTGCAGACGATGCTCATGCATTCCCCCTGTTAAGCGTTTACCCTTCGCACATGTTGCAGACAGTTTTATTCTGAGGCTGAAGAAACAACATTGCAGTGTCGTCCGAGGGAAGCTGAGTGCAGTGGGATCTGCTAATTTGTTTCTTTATGGCCAGACTAGTGGCCCGGTGCACGAAATTCGTGCACATGAAAAGGGGATTAATTAGAGGAAAGATTTTAATATTGCTATTTGCCCTTTCTCTATAATAGAAGTGTCAGAGATGAAAGAAAATTAGTGAAATGTATATGAAAATCTCCCTCCTGTCAGAGTCTGGGGTGTGCCAGGGGACCCGGAGTCAAGTCCCTGCCCACCCGCGTGTGCCTCAAAATTGCATGAGACCCAAACCCGGCTGCCCCCCCCCCCCGTCAAGCCCCGCAGGGCGGGGGGCACAGCCTCAGGTCCCCAGGCCCCGTGCCAGGCGGGGGACGCGATCTCAGGTCCCCTGCGAGGGTGTGATGACAATTTGCATATTAGCTCTTTATGATATAGGATTTGCCTAAGAATGCTCTTCCCATCCCCAAAGCACGTAAGGCCTCTAGAATTTGCTCTTCTGTTGTGTTTATAATACTTTGTGTTGTTTTGAGTCTTTTTAAAAAATATATTTTTATTGATTACAGAGAAAGGAAGGGAGAGGACGGCCTCCGCCCGCCCCCCCCCCCCCCCGCACCCCCCACACCCAGGGATGGAGCCGCATCCGAGGCATGTGCCCTGACCCGGAATCAAACAGTGACCTCCTGGTTCATAGGTCGATGCTCAACCCCTGAGCCATTAGTTTGGGGTGATTATTTGGAGTTGGGTATATGATTCTTTTCCAAAACAACGGGCAGTGATTCCAACCGCGTTTATCAAACACTCCATTCCCGCCCCCTCTTTCATTTCGAATGCTGTGTCATGTCAGTCTATTTTAGTTCACGTAGTTTCTGGCGTTTCTGCCCCACCCCGCGGGCCTCTCAGCCTTATGTCAATACCGCGCTGTTTGCCAGCGCGTCCTCAGCCATAGCAGGGGTTTGCAGGCAGAGCGCTCCCGACTGCTTATCCACGCGCTTGATTCTTGGCATTTACACTTCGAATGGACTCGAGGACATGAACAAGTTCATAACCAGGTCCGCGCGGACGTTGTTTGGGGTCGCATCAGGACGGGGAGTAGTTTGTAGAGAGTCACGATCCGGCCGCCCCGAGTCGTCGCGGGTGATGTGCGTCTTGGTTTTCAGAAATCCTTGCTGGGTGGTCAGTGAGAGCCGTCTGGCTTCCCCACACAGGCTCGTGCTGGCCGCGTTCTGGACTCGGTTGTTCCGAAATGAATCTGTTGACCTGATTCCCCCACCCCTTGAGGGAATAGGCCCAAACCCAGGCGTGTAGCATTCGCGATGTGATTGCAGTGGTTGTAAAGAATGTAGCTGCGTGCGTGGTACCATGCACACCGTAACCTTTGAGGATGACTGCCGTCCAGTTCTCTGTCTCCACGGGTGGATGGCTTTTACAGCTGGAGCCCTATTCTGATGGCTTTGTAGCTAACATCTGGCTCATAGTCACAGCTCACGCCGCCTTTGCAAAATGAATGAGTGAATGAATGAATGAATGAATGAAATAAAGTGACATCGAAGGGCCTACACAGAGAGGACAACCATCTCCTCCCGAGTGAGTGGAGTAGGGATTCCCTTACACGCTTTCTGCTTTGCTATATATATATATATATATATTTATTTTTGTGAAAATGTATGATCTTGTACAGTGGTCAGCAAACTCATTCGTCCACAGAGCCAAATATCAACAGCACGACGATTGACATTTCTTTGGAGAGCCACATTTTTTAAACTTAAACTTCTTCTAACGCCACTTCTTCAACATAGACTCGCCCAGGCCGTGGTCTTTTGTGGAAGAGCCACACTCAAGGGGCCAAAGAGCCGCATGTGGCTCGCGAGCCGCGGTTTGCCCACCACTGATCTTGTACTTAAAAAAAAAAGAGAGAAAAGATGATTTTTCACTTGGAAAAAGAAGAAAGCCGTAATGAGAGAAAGAGCACCTTAAGGAGCGGCTCATATATTATGGGTCAATAAAAGAGCAGGGGAAAACTGCCCGGCTGCTGTGACTCAGTGGTTGAGTGTTGACCCAAGAGCCAGGAGGTCCCGGGTTCAATTCCCGGGCAGGGCTCATGCCTGGGTTGTGGGCTTCGTCCCCAGTAGGGGGCGTGCAGGAGTCAGCCGATGGATGTCTGTCTCTCATTGATGTTTCTATTTCTCTCCCTTCCTCTCTCTAAAATCAATAAAATATATTTTTTTAAAAAGGAGGAACAATATATAAAAAGGGGAAAAATGGGTGGCCCCTAAAAAATGGCCAGGGAGGGTGGTGACTCACCTCTCCGATGCCTGGGTATCCCGATGTGGGCGGCATTTGCCTCCTGTGAGCCCCAGGCCTCAGCACAGGCCCCGCCCAGGCGGGAGGGGGGAGGGGGAAGTGGCCAGGGGAAGAAATCCCTCCGGCCCCGCGGTGGCGGCCACATCATGATGATCTCCGGTACAGGCGGCCGTGATGGCCAGGACACCCCCTGGGAGGGCGACAGGAGACCCTCAGAGCTGGGAGGGCCGCCAGGTCTAAGACACGCGTGGCCAGGCGGACATGGGCCTGGTTTCCTCCAGAGAGCAGAAGGCTGTGACCCCGGAGCCCCGGTTCGCCTGTAAACGATGCGCCACGGCACCGCCTGGCCACGCGTGTTGTTGAGGAGGGTGAAGCAGGAGCGAGAAAGACAAATTAGAAAAACGTGAGGGCACCGCTGGGCGGGGTGCGCGGGGACGTGGCATCCGTCAGGTTAATGCCGCTCACTCCGGAAAGGGGCACGGGGTAGGTATGTTTCCACGCCAGAGGCTAAGAAAGAGAAAGACCTGGGGTGTGACTGTTACCAGGCGATGGAAGAAGAATGCCGCGGTTCTCAGGGGGAAGAGAGACGCGGTCAGCTACCGAGCCCGTCACACCTGGCCCAGGCGACCTGGCCACACAGATGCTGACCAGAAGGAGGCCAGGGTGGTGCTGGGAGCCAGGCTTCTCTCTCTGCAACAGGAAAGCTCCTGCTTGCTGCTTACAGCGCTTCCTTAGGGCGCGGTCTCCATGCTGCGCTGGGGGCTGGGCCCGTACCACGCACTCCACCGACTCTGCCCCTCCCCCTGCACATTTATTTTATTTTTTATTGTTTTAAGTATTACAAATAGTAGTACATATGTCTCCTTCCCCCCCCATTGACCTCCCCCCGACCTCCCCTACCCCCCACATTTTTTTTATTAAGATAATTTTTTAGAGCAGATTTAGGTTCACAGCTATATATATATATATATACACACACACACACACACACACACACTGAGTGGCCAGATTATTATGCATTCAGAGATCATAATAACCTGGCCACTCAGTGTATATATTTTTTAATAAATATTTTTTATTGATTTCAGAGAGGAAGGGAGAGGGAGAGAGAGAGAAACATCAACGATGAGAGAGAACCATTGATTGGCTGCCTCCTGCATAACCCACCCTGGGGCTCGAGCCTGCAACCCCGGCTCGTGCCCTGATCGGGAACGGAACCGTGACCTTCTGCTTCGTAGGTCGACACTCAACCCCTGGGCCACGCCGGCCGGGCCTTATGTGAATGTTTTCATGATTTCAGCGGAAAATACATCCAAGTTTTACCTCCACTAAGAGCAAAACAGTTGTCAAGGAAGGCATTTCCTACAGTCACAGCTGTGTCCTCATGGCAGTCCCATCACCGGCGGTGGGTCCAGCT
This sequence comes from Corynorhinus townsendii, assembly GCA_026230045.1. Lineage (NCBI taxonomy): Eukaryota > Metazoa > Chordata > Mammalia > Chiroptera > Vespertilionidae > Corynorhinus > Corynorhinus townsendii. Next base: position 1,459,759 of record JAPDVU010000011.1, on the reverse strand, counting down.
GAGGTTACTGGACAGGCCAGGTTCTCCAGGCCGGGCCATGGAAGCACTGCCCACGAGCTGTCGAAGTACAGACATCATGGTTTCAGCAGGTCTGGAGGCAGGCCCAGGACTTAAAAAAAAATTCCACAAAATTTGAAATGTCACCGGATATTGGATGATATTAAAGATTTTTTATTATTATTGTTAATCTCTGCTATGAGTCTAACTACTTCCAATTCCTCATGTAAGTAGGCTCATGCAGTATCTGCCCTCCTGTGACATCGCATAACCTCCTCAGGGTTCACCTAGCAGTCACCCGTGCCAGGGGTGAGGGTGGGGTAGGGGTGGGGAGAGGGGGAGCTGCTACTCACCGGGCACACAGTTTCAATTACGCTAGTTAAGTTCTAGGGCCGGTTAGGTAACAGAGTTAACGACAGTGTGCCCTGCAACCTGTCAAGACGGTAGGTCTCATGTGAAACATTCTGACCGCAGTATCCCAAAGGAACAACTGTAGCGACTTCTCTGAGGTTTGCTACTGCTATTCTGGTTATATTTTTACAAAAAAGGTATTTACTGTTAGAGACATATGCTGAAGTAGTTACAAGTGGAATGATACAAAGTAGAGCATTTGCTTCAAATTAACTAGGTGGGGAGGCTGTAGGGAAGAAATTGGTCATGAGCGGATCGTAGTTGAAGCTGAGCGATGGGAAGGTAGAGTTTGTTACTGTGCCGTTCCGCTGTGAAGAACATGTGAGAAGTGAGGTGTTGGTGGGTGCTTGAGGAGAGGGGAGGGGCTTCTATGGAGAGAAGAGCAGGGAAGCCTGGTTATTTATTAACATATTTTTATTGATTTCAGAGAGAGGAAGGGAGAGGGAGAGATAGTAACATCAATGATGAGGGAGAATCATGGGTTGCACGCCCCATACTGGGGATCGAGCCTTGCAACCCGGGCATGTGCCCTGACCGGGAATCCAACCGTGACCTCCCGGTTCGTAGGTTGCTTCTCCACCACTGAGCCACGCCGGTGGGGCAGAAGCCCGGTTATTTAAACTGAGTCCTGAGCGATGCAAAGGAGCTGGCCACGGGACGATCTGGAAGAAGTGCTGCAGTCATCAATACACACGCAAATATAATTGCGCCTTTGAATTCATGGAACAGGCGCAGGAAAGATTTGAATTTGCTACCATGGAACGGCTGGCTGCTCGAGTGCGTGAGCTCAGCTCCGACCGCCAGATGCAGCACTAAACGCCCTGGGTCCGGGGAGGGACGTGGGCACGAGGCTAGGCCTGTGCTGCGGTCCCAGGAACCCGCGCCGGGCGCGGACACCCATGACAACGGAAAGCTTTCCGAGGGCTCCGCGCAGCCCCGGCCAAGCCAGCCGCGCACCACGTGACCTAGGGGCGGGGCGAGGGCGGGCCGGCCGGCGCACTTCCCGGCGTGCCGCGCGGGGTCGGGGGCGGGGCCAGCGGGAGTCGCCGCCTCTGGACGCCCGCTCGCTCGGCGCGGCCCCGGACAGCACCGCGCGTCCCTCCCCCCGGTCGGCCTGAGGCTCCGGGCGGCGGCGGCGGCGGCGGCGGCGGCATGCGCGTGTGAGATGCGGCGGCGGGCAGCCGGGACGCGGGCGGCGGAGCAGCGGGCGGGCGCGGCCTCCTCAGCGCGGGGCGCGCGGTGTATGCGGCTGAGCACGCGGGCGCCGGGCAGCCGCCGGCCACGCCGCCTCCATAAACACTTGTTTAGGACTCGTTCGCCTCGCTGAGGCCCCGGGCGCCGCCATGGAGGCCCCGCCGGACCCCGCGCTCCTCGCCGCCGCCTCGGCCCCGGCCCCGGCCCCGCTGCGGGCCCCGGAGGTAGCGCGGCTCCGCCAGGAGCAGGAAAAGGTAACAGGCCGCGGCCCGGCCCGCGCGTCCGCCGGGCTGTGGGGGCGCCCGCTCCCCTCCCTCCGTCCCTGACTCCTGACCTCCGAACCCCGACCCCCGGCCCCGCCCCGCCCCGCCGTCCGGGCCCGACTCGCCCCCCCACCCCGCGCCCGGGCCGCGCGCGGCCTCCAGGCCCCGAGGGGGACGGAAAGTGCCCGGAGAAACTTTTGTCACGTGCCCTTGTTGTCTTTTGTCCGCCGCCCTCTGACCTCCGAGGGGAGGGGGCCGCGAAAGGCAACAGGCCGCCCCCGGCCCCCGGGTCACGGGTGCCTGAGCGCGGGGCGCGGGCGGCGGAAGTGGTTGCTGAACGGTGTCCCGGCTCTAACGGACCGGGTTTGTGACGGCGCCGCGTGCACGCGGGGGTGTGGCCTGGGTCAGAGGAGCGGCGTGTGCTCCCTTCCAACCGCAGCCGCCACACCAGGGAGCCGTGGGAAGGAAGCCCGGCATCTCCTAATGGGATCCATGCGAAGACGTGCACCTGACGGAAGACGTACAGCGGGACTGTGTGCTTTTTTTTTTTTTTAATTACCTGTGTTTTTCAAAAGTTGAACTTTAGAGAGAGTAAGGGAGCGAGAGAGAAGCCTCCACCGGCTGCCTCCTGCACGCCCCACACGAGGGATCGAGCAAGCGCCCTGATGGGGACTCGAACCGTGACCTGGGTCACAGGTCGCATCTCAGCCCCTGAGCCCCACCGGCGGGGCCAGCGTTACTATGTTTCATCCCGGGGTTTTTCCTTGGAATCCTGTACCATGCAGCTCTCTCCTGCCAGCTTGGAATCCCGGCTGGGAAAAGCAGCATTTAATTTACCGACAGTGCCCCGTGGCTTGTTGGGAGAGAGCACCATGGTTCAGAGGGCGAGGAAGTTGTGGCAGAGACCACGAGCGCCACTCACCTTTTCTGTTGAGCAGTCCTGCGTGGCAACCACTCCGTCACAGGCTGACACAGATGACAGGAGGTTCTCCTAGGACCCAGGACAGCCCTGGTCTGCCTGGCCTCCCGCTGCCCTGGGAACTTCCCTGCCCTGCGCTGGCTGCCTCCCTCCGGTATTCCGTGCTTCCGAGAGCCACCTTTCTGTAATAGCACATACCGGCGGTGTTCAAAGGGTGTGCTTCGAGAAGTTTTAAAAGTGCAATGCCTGGCCATTTAGTCAGGGCACTTCGATTGCCAAGTAATAAAACGACAGCGGCCAGCACAGCAGCAGCTGTCTGGAATGAATGACTCAAGAGTATATCTTTTGGGGGGGGGGGGCAGGTCGGCACACAGCGTGCTGTGTTTTTTGGTGTGCTGCACGCAGAATTTCAGTAATCAGTTTATGTGCCGTGAGATGAAAAAGGCTGAAAATCGCTGCTGTGCACAGCTGTTGGGTTTTAAACGGGGCTTTTTTCCGAGATGAGGGTTGAAACATTCAACAGGTTGGGCACGTTTAAGTTCTGGGTCCATGGAGCTTAATTTTTTTTTGAAGAGAAAAACGGAAGAAGGAAGAAGAGACAGCGCTTTTGGAAGCCAGTTTGTTCATTTTTGACAGAACCGTTGACATTTTTGTCCTTTTGGAAAATGTGAGGCGGGCTCGGAAGGTGGTGCTCCCAGCATCACTTGGCCTTTGCCATAGAAATGTGCCTAGTGCTCCCCGACATGTTTCCTCCCTTGGACATGTTGGTCTTACTCTGGTGCCAGTGCGGCTGAAATGCGGGGGATGCATTGGGGTGCTCAGAACAGCCCTCGGGTGTGGTGTCCAGTTACCTGTGGAAACTGCCTCTCAGGCCCAGTCCTGGGACCCCAGTAACTGTCTTCAGGGGACATCCACTCTGCTCCCAAGTTCCTCTCCTGTGTTTTGTTGATAAAGAAGCACATACAGTAAGCATGTGCGTGTCTGTCATCGTAGGTTCAGGAACTCCCAGGCCATGATAAGGTGTCTGTAAATGGGCTAGCCCAAGCATGTCAAAGGCTAACACGGGCCAAGCTTTAAGTGTGTGTGGGCCACAAAAACACAAAAGCTTCAATTTTCGTGGGAACGTAGGTTTATTTCGATAGAGACTGAATACAAAGGGCTGAAGTAAATGAGTCCTTGTTAACATAAAACAATAGGACGTTTTAATAACTTTTTTTTGAATATTACCTTACCACTGAATAACTACAAAATTAGTAAGTATGATGCAAATCTATTTTTTTAATTTTAATTTTTTAAAATACATTTTTATTGACTTCAGAGAGGAAGGGAGACATCAGTGATGAGAGAGAATCGTTGATCGGCTGCCTCCTGCACGCCCCCCACTGGGGATCAAGCCCGCAACCTGGCCATGTTAATGGGAATCGAACCCGAGACCCTTCAGTCTGCAGGCCGAAGCTCTATCCACTGAGCCACACCAGCTAGGGCAGCCATTTTTTAGCCTCTTACCTGTTTGCGGGCACAGGTACCTGGCACATGTGGGATCCCCGAGAAATGTTTGGGGCACAAATGAGGTAACTTACCATGCAAGCTTTCACTGCTTTCCTGTTGTATAAACTCACGACACATTAAAATGGGGATGTTCTCAATGGTCCTCTGACGATAGGTCTTTTTTTTAAAAAACATATTTTTTATTGGTTTTTTACAGAGAGGAAAGGAGAGAGTTAGAAACACCGATGAGAGAGAAGCATCGATCAGCTGCCTCCTGCACACCCCCTCCTACTGGGGATGTGCCCGCCACCCAGGTACATGCCCTTGACTGGAATCGAACCTGGGACCTTTCAGTCCGCAGGCCGACGCTCTACCCACTGAGCCACACCGGTCAGGGCGAGGATAAGTCTTAACCATCTTTGGACCTCCATCTGCTAGCACATTCTAGGTTTTCAGTTAGTGTGCGGGCCGTTCATTTCCTTCCCTCTGTGTGGAGTTCTTCATTCAACCCTCACTTCAGCCAGACTCAGGACTTTGAAATCTTAGCTGTCCTTGAAGTACCAGCTCAAAAATGCCACCCCTTCCTTGGTTACTCTAGCCCAAAGACCAATAGCTAATATTTTTTGCAAAGTTAAACCTATTTTTCTTGTTCTCTGAAAGCAAAGTATTTCCTCTTGAGCACACCAAACAAGTCAGTCCAAGACTAACAATGTGGCTGCTAAAATACTCGCGGCTGGTATTAGTGGGGAGAAATGGTGCGCCTGTGCGTAAGGCGCGTAGGGAAGCGAATGCAACCCGATTATAGTCGTCAGTCATTAGCGAACGTTGTAGTTCGTTACTAATGATATATAACAGGACATTGTAGAAATTAAGTTACGAAGTTTTTAGTAAAACGTTGCTTGCGGACAGTTACATTGGCTCGCAGCAAAAATGCTCATTGTGGGCCATGAGTTTGACATGTTTGGGCTAGACTATTTGAAAGGGTCTGCTCAGGACAGGAGACCCAAAATATAGCTATCTTTTTTTTATAGGTTTTAAAAAAAACATGAAAAAAAAATCCTCACCCAAGGACATGCATTTATTGATTTTGTCACCATCCATCTCCAGAACTTGTTTTTATCTTGGGAAACTGGAACTACCCATGAATCAATTCCCTCTCCCCCTCCCCTCGGCAGCTGCCATTTTACTTTCTTTCTGTGTCTTTGCGCGTCTGACTGTCTAGCCCAGTGGTCGGCAAACTCATTAGTCAACAGAGCCAAATATTAACAGGACGACGATTGAAATTTCTTTAGAGAGCCGAAAACTGACTTCTGCGCACGGGCCACGAAGTTTCAATCGCACTGTACGTGCGCACGTGGTATTTTGTGGAAGAGCCACACTCAAGGGGCCAAAGAGCCGCATGTGGCTCGCGAGCCACGGTTTGCTGACCATGGGTCTAGCCGTCTTAACGTAAGTGGCGGCATACAGCATTTGTCCTTTTGTGACCGGCTTATTTCACTTAGCAGGACGTCCTCAGCGCTTACTCATGTCACAGGCTGCGTGCCAGGGTTCCCTTCTGTGGGCCGAATAATGCTCCGTTGTGTGGAGGTGCCACGTGGTGGTCCATCCAGCGATGGACAGGGCGGCTTCCGTGTTTTGACTGTTAGGAATAATGCTCCCGTGAACTTGACCTGCAGATCTCGCAGTCCCTGCTGGACTGCTTTTGGGAACGCACCAGAAGTGGTACTGCTGGTCATATGTACTGTGTCTGATGTTGTAGGAAGCACCAGTCTTTTCCACAGCGCTCGCCATGTTGCACTGACGTGGTTACTATTGTCACTGTTCCGTGGCTGTGACGTGGCACCTCGCTGTGGCTCTGTTTCACCTCCGTGTGTGTTCTTTTCTCTGCCTTTTTAGGGGCGTCCTTTGATTTAATCAAACACACTTTGCTGATGTGTTTTCTCTACTCTGATAACTTGTTCATGATACATTCTTTTTACTGTGGTACGTTAGTACTATACTTCATACATGTATTTGTTAGCACTAAACATACTGTATATTTATACTCTGCTCACTATTCTTTTTTCTCACGAGGTGTTTTTCCCAGAGATTGCAACATGCACTCATTTACCCATCCCAGCGCCTGCATTACTGTCTGTGCATTTGAATTCTGTGTGTTTTAAGCACTATGATATTTTATTATTTTAGGGGACCCACATGGATTTACCATGACCTTTTTTAAGAATGCCTGTACAGCCGCTCTTTAGTTCCTCCTGCATTTCTGTTGCTCCGAACCGTCCATGTAGTGTTTCTCTCCTCCCCAGGGTTATTGAGACGTGGCTGACCTGCGCACTGTAAGTTCCAGTGGTTACACCTTAGCGAGGGCACACCCCTGGGTTCTGTAGCTGTGCGCGTGCTTCCATTTGCTGTGTACACCGCATGGATGTTCGGTTACTTCCTAACACTTGAAGGTGTCACTCTCTTCATTTTTCGTTACTTTTGTTGCCGTCAGCTCCAGTTCAATTCTAGTTGCTCCTTGGAAGGCGGTGTCTGTCCTCCCTGCTCCTACCCCGGCTGCTCAGAACTTGTCTCTTTTCTTCGGTTTTTATCAGGGTAACTGTGCAATGAGTGTTTCTTTTTTGGGAGCCACAGGCATGTTAGACGTAGTCCAGCCTGTGTAAAGGGACCGGGTGTGAATGTGGGAAACGGGCGGGAAGCCTGCGGGGGGAACTGCCTAAGTGTCCAGGTGAGGAGAAGGGGGTTGCTTTGCTTCCGTCCTGGTGTGTTTTTTGAATAAGAACCTCCAAGAGCTTTAGCAAGTGGCTCTGTCTAATTGGAGTTAACATTTGGTAGCAGCTTTGGTGTTTTTGCCTTTTAGGTACTTAGGAAGTAAAGTGTTTAAGAGCTTTATACAGAAGCCCAAGTTCACTGCAGTTTCGTGCTGCTGATTGCATTTTTTTCTGTTAGGGACCTGTAGTCAGTTCCTGCCTTCTTTACAAAGAAGTGTCCCTGAAAGACCGGCATCTTGTACTGATTCGTTGAAGCGCACTTCTGAGGTGCTGACATCTGTACACCCACTCAATTAACCGCCAGCACGTCCTTCACGAACTTTCAGCCGCTACGGAGCTGTCGGGTAGCGGTACGTGCCCAGTCTCAGTCAGCTTAGCCACCAGGTCCTTTTTCCTGCTTGCCTCAGTGGCTCTGAAACCCGGCGTTGTGGGATGTGGCCCGCTGGCAGGCTAGCAGGAGCAAGCCCGCAGGAAGTGCTTGGTGCAGTCCTCCGGCTATTTCGCCCGCAGCTGTTGCAGGGAGAGCCGAAATTGCCGTGCAGGCAGACAGGAGGGAAGGGAAGCGGTTCCAGCGGCTGAGGCCCATTGCCCCTTCCTCCAGGCTTCTAGTCCAGGCCACTTGGCACGTGGCTCGTATGCACAAGGGGACGCACGCCTGATGCCCCTGTGGACTGGTACCAGCCGATAGCACACGGGAAATGAGGGAGACCTTGCCCACGTGGAACCAGGCCTGCCTGCCTGCCTGCCTGCCTGCAGTGAGAGCAGAGGAATTCTGTTCCTGCATCCCATCTGCTTTATTGACTGAAACTGAGCAAATCCTCCTTAGCCTTTGTAGCAGAGTGTGCCTGTGTGTCAGCTGGACCTTGGCGTAAAGGAAAACTAGTTTGTCGGCTGGGCTGTGTGTCATTGGCATCCTGGACGTGCAACTCGATTAGAGCCTTAAAAATGATGCGGTGTGATGGTAATCACAGGCTAGCCACTGCCCTCCTCCAGCGCACGCACACACACCACACACATGCACACACATACCACAGGCACAGCACACACACGCACACCACACGCATGCACACACCACACGCACACACACCACACCCCACAGGCACACACATAGCACACACCACACGCACATACACACCAAATGCATGCATGCACCACACACACACACCACACACACACCACACGCATGCACGCACCACACGCACACCACACACATGCACGCACCACACACACACACCACATGCACCCCCACACACACCACACGTGCACGCACACACACCACACGTGCACGCACACACACCACACTTGCACACACCACACTCGCACACACCACACATGCATGCACACATACCACACACGCACACACCCCGCATGCACACACACCACACGTGCGCACACACTGGGCTTGGGAAATTTGTTGTTCACACTCAGTTGCTTGACCAGAAAGGGCCATGAGCTGAGTGAAGCGTTGGAAGAAGGAAGGCTGTTTGTTGGTGGGTTTAAGCTTTCTTGCTTTTACTGCCGTTACTGTGGGCTTATGCAGGGAGGGCAGGAGCGGCAGCGGCAGCTGAGTCAGAGAGAAGGGGGCGCAGACAGCTGCTTCCTGTGGGAGCGTCCCACGGGAGCGTGGGCTTGGGGATCGGGAGACCGGTGTCAAGCCCGCTTCCCTCTGAGCAGTGCTTGGCAGTTGTATGCGGGTGCGTCACTGCATGCTGAGCACAGGTGCCCGCTCGTAGGGAGAGGTTAAAGCCCCGCTACTGAACGCTTCGCCGCTGGGTTTTAGGAGGTGACGTCTTGGCGAAACTCGAAACTCCGTTAGTCTTGCTCTGGGGTAGGTAGGGCAGTTTTGAGTTCGGCAGGGTGCCATGTGACTGCCGGAGACTGGGGTGTCGGCAAAGACTCAGAGAGAGAGAGAGAGAGAGAGAGAGAGTCGTAAAAAGCGGCAGGTCAGCTCCTAGCCGGCTCCTTTACTGTGGACTCGGTGCTCTGCTGCCACGTGCGTGTTTATTTACCACTCCTGGCTGTAAGTGCGGTTACGTTACAGAACTCACGGGGTCGGCTCTTTACTTGTGGGAGCCTGCTGACCAATTCTTCCTAAACGGGTCAGTGAGGTTTTCTTTCTTTGGGACCAACAGTCCCACGCTCTGGCCGGTTTAACTTAGAAAGCTGGAGTTGGCTCACGTGCCTCGATAGCATCTTATTTTTTCAAAAAGCTTGTGTGAAGGACCACAAAGTGACGAAGTGTTTCTTGTTGTTTCCTCCCAAGCGCTGTTTCTAGGACCAGGCTCACGATCTTCCAGTGAAAGGAATTAATCTGAGTTCATTTTCAGAGGGAATAGATTGTTTGGAATTATTTAACTGAACAGAAAAGTGCGCTGGGTTTGTTTTTCAACCCAGGTAGACTCAAGTTTGAATCATGAGATTTTCTTCTTCTAAAATTTTCCTTCACAGCTAAGTTGTAGGAATTAAAACAACAGCAACTTGCTGTAACGGGGAAAACGACAGGTAAATACAGCTGCCTGGGTTCAAGTGTCTGTTGGGGTCGGACCCTGAGCCCTGTAGCAAAGACAGCTGGACGTGCCATGGGAGCTTCTGTCTCCATGCCTGCCGCCTCCACCTTTCCCTGTTTCGTTGGTTCTCAAAATACCTGGCCTGTGTTTGGATGGCGCCCAGCTGCAGCGTCTGCTCAACCCTCCCCGGAACCAGCAGACACCTGAGTGTGAGACGGTCTTTTCACTGAGCCTTTCCCTTGTAAACTACGAAATAGATTTGTTGTTGTCTTCTTGAAATCTGTTCCTGGGGAACTATTTTTAGGAAAGAGAAGGGTCCAGGGGCAGGGCAGGCTGGGAAGGATAGCTGGAAGGGAGCAGAGGGAGGCGATGGCAAGGAGACAGGCCATCCCACCGCGGACTTGTTTTCAAGCATGAAAAGCGCATGTGCCACATTTACATATTTACTAATTAGAAAGGCTTCCTGGGAGCCTCCAGTAGACTGTCTTCTGTGACCTTTCACACCGTCACTAATGGGCACTGCATAGAACATTTCATCGAAGGCCCTTTAAATAATGTAGGTGATTATGAATATGTAACTAGTTAATATGCAGCCGCGGCAGGTTGCCGCGTGGAGGTTAATGAAGCCGGTGCTCGGTGGTTCGCGGGGCTTTCTCCTCTGCTTCCGGCTCACTTCATGCGTGGAGACGAGCGTCGGGCCGGGGAGAGGGTCTCATCTGCTAATGGGGCTGTTCAGGAGGAACTTTATCAGAAGGGTTTCGTGCCGATGGTTTTCTTTTTCAATTTACGTGGAGTTCTGCTTGTGTCCTTTACCACGACGGCAGATCAGAGACAGTAGGGTGGACTGGTGTCACTTTGGCCGGGCCTCTCGGTGCCGTGTCGGCGATGTCAGCGCCGTTAAGTGTGGCTCAGTGAGTGAGACCCCGAGGTCCTCCTCCCACAGGGCACCTCCTGTGCTGATGAACGTGGGGCGTGGTGGGGTCTGATCACAGCATGCATTTTGGTGCAGGATTGCTGCCCTAGTAGTTAAGATGTCCCAAAGGAGGACAGTTATTTCAGGGATTAAATGTTAGAGAAATTTAGTGACAGGCCCCCCCCCCCCCCCTTGTGATTTCTGGGTAAAGCATTAAGCAGACAGACAGACAATTATCGGTATTCAGAACAGTGAGCCAGAGCAGTGGGTTGCAAACCAGGTAAAGCACCCTGGCCGGTGCTCTGTTGGTTGGAGCGTCGTCCATACACCAAGGTTGTGGCTTCATACTCGTCGGGCCCATACTTAGCTTGCGGGTGCTAGCCTGGTTGGGTTGCATATAGGAGGCAACTGATGGATCTCTCTCTCTCTCTCTCTCTCTCCCCCTCCCTCTTCCCTCCCCCCCTCTCCCTCCCCCTTCCTTCCTCTCTAAAAAAAAAAATCAATAATAAAAAAACCAAACATATCCTCGGGTGAGGATTCAAAAAAAAAAATAAATAAATAAAACAGAACCCCAGATAATTCTGCTATTTTTTTTCCATGTGGCTTTGTATTGAGCCTTTAGGCCAGGGGTCCTCAAACTACGGCCCGCGGTCCACATGCGGCCCGCCGGGTGCTGCTGCCTGCCCTGCTTAGCAGCCGACTCGTCCCGGGCCTGCAGTGCACATAGGAATTTGTTCATAGTTTTTTTTTAAAAACTAGAGTCCGGCCCTCCAACCGTCAGAGGGACAGTGAACTGGCCCCCGTTTAAAAAGTCTGAGGACCCCTGCTTTAGGCTGTTATTCCTTAGTTTCTTTGTCTCTAAAATGGTGCTACAGTATTTGAAATTTTTAGTATGTTTATTAATGGGCCGTGTAAAAGCAAGTGATTAGTAATCTTTGGAAACAGTGTTGCTTTTCAATTGCCATTTAAGTGTCCTCCCCTTTATTGGCTAGCGTTCTTACTGGGGTCCTTACCGGGGTTCTGAGCGTTGTGGGAACCTACTGAAATGCCGCCGAGGGACACAAACAACTTTTGTCGTTAATTTTACTGTTTTCACATTATAGGCTCAACTGGCTATGAGGTGCCACACTTTTATCATAATTCACAGGGGAACAAATGGGCTGTTCAGAGCATCTCTGTATCCCAAGTATTTCCCTTTGAAATGTAGTAGAAAAATACCACCAAACTCACTTTTAATGCGTCAGAATAAAAATCACAGGTGAGAACATTTGGAGATATACTGACAAAATAAAATATTTTCACTACTGTCATTTTCTTTTAACTGATGAAACGTGCATGTTACATTAGCTTTTTTGTTATTTGTAACATTTGTGTACCCTACAAAATATGTAACATTGAAAGCAGGTCTGTAGGTTGTACAAAATACTAGTTATCTTATATCATGTGTCATCTAACTGTGAGGAAGCGGGATTTGCACCGAGCCCGAGCCGGGAAGCTGTAATTTGTTCTGCGGTTATCAGCCCGCATTAGAGGGGTGTGATAAAGTGTGCTGCTTAGGAGCCAGCGCTCACATCTCGGTGCGCGTGACACATAAAGATGGGGCCGGAGGTGCCGTGGAATCTGTAAAGCCCGCTATGTTGTGATGCGCTGATATTGTAGCTCTGTGCCATGCCCTGTTATTCATGAGGAGTTATCTGTTTCCATGACAGGTGGTCACAGGCTGCCGAGAGAGGATCCAGCACTGGTGAGTGAAGGATGCTTTTATCAGTTTTCTGAAACACTGTCGGCCACCCATCCGTATTTAAGTAGAGTGGGCCCTGTGTTGGGAGCCCGCGCTGGAATTCTGCTAGTACTCTCCATGGTGAATGCCTGGCACTAACCCATATCGTCTGTCACGTTGGCTGACCTACATGTTCCCTGGTGTCCTGAAGTGTCACTGTTTGTGTTTATTCTAAGGGCTTCTTTTCTCCTTTCTGTCCTTCAGCGTTAGGATAACATTATTATTATTAGGAAGTGGAGACAGACGTTTTTGAACTAGACGAATCCTAGCTCTACGTGGGAATATTGTTTATATTTACACCGGGCTAATAATTGGGTCAGCTGTTGGATCAGGGTGGAAATGTGCACATTTCCTGAAGTTTGAGCCTCTGAGCACCTGCAGCGGGCGAGCCGTCCTGTCTGCTCAGTGCTGACTTTGAGTTCATAGACGCGCCTGGTGCGCAGCCCCTGCTCTGTCTTCTGCGGACACTCAGGACACTCAGCTAGGAGCATGCGGCCCAGCTGCTGACGCCCACCTGTGCGCTGTGCGCCGGCGCGGAGGTGACTGGGAGGCCGCAGGCCACCTGCTTCCTGCCTGCGGGGCGAGTGCAGGAGCCTGACGGCCCCCGGCCCTGGGACTGAGTCCTTGCTCAGACACCATCAAGCACAGAATATTTTAAGTTTATTTGAGAGGCTTTTTCTTCATGCTTGAGAGACCTCCGAGGAAATGGTTCCTAGTTAGTGTATCAGATGCTGCTTGGCTCCAGTGCGCCGTGGTCGGCAAACTCATCAGTCCACAGAGCCAAATATCAACAGGACGACGATTGAAATCTCTTTTTAAAAAAAAAAAAATTTTATTGATTTTTTTACAGAGAGGAAGGAAGAGGGATAGAGAGCTAGAAACATCGATGAGAGAGAAACATCGATCAGCTGCCTCCTGCACACCCCCCACTGGGGATGTGCCCGCAACCCAGGTACATGCCTCTGACCGGAATCGAACCCGGGACCCTTCAGTCCGCAGGCCAACGCTCCATCCACTGAGCCAAACCGGTTTCGGCTGAAATCTCTTTTGAGAGCCACATTTTTTAAACTTAAACTTCTTCTAACACCACGTCTTCAAAATAGACTTGCCCAGGCCGTGGTATTTTGTGCAAGAGCCACACTCTAGGGGCCAAAGAGCCGCATGTGGCTTGCGAGCCGCGGTTTGCCGACCACTGTACTAGGCTGCAGGCAGGGTGGGAGTGGAGTCTGCGCTCTGCTCGTCCCCGCGCTGCACTCAGGCGGCTGCTCCTGGATTCCGGCTATGGCGCGGGGATCCACCTGTGAAGAGACCCAGCGCTCTGCACGTCCGGGAAACGCCTGTCGTGCGGCACCCGGGCAGGCCTGTCAGCGCCCCTGCGGCCCGTTCCTGTCATCACACGTCTGTCCGGGTTAAAGCTCGGAGCGCAGGTCCCGGCCAGAGAATTAATCCCTGTTCCCCCCGCACCCCCGTCCTGCTAATTTGGTCAAAGTGAACCACTTACCGTTTCACAAATGATTCCTAGAGGAAGTCTTATTAGTGTTGGCTTCTCTCTGTTGGTTTTAATTGGGAAATTAGCGAAGGGTTGGATTCAGTGAGAACAGATACTGATTTGCACCCACGTGTGACTCACCACCTGGTGCTTGTGGAGGTGGAGGCTCCTTCAGGGCGAGGGCACGCCCTCCTGTGGGCACAGCACCCATGCTCACCTACAGGACGAAGTGTCTGAGTGGACGCAGGCCCTGTGCACGGCTGGTTGTACGTAGCACCGTGGTTACAGGCACTGCAGGCTGGTGAGCAAGGATGGACGGACATGGCAGTTAGTTCGGGGCAGGTCCACGGGACTCAGACGCAGTCTCCAGCTTTACAGAGCACCCAACAGGGAGGCTTGACCAGTTTACCTCCACGTCTCTATCTGCCAGCCAGAGGGCACCTTCTCTGTGCGGGAAAAGCCCTAATCCTGTTTCCAGTTAAATCTGCCTTTTCCTCTGAATCAGTTCTAATACGGCTCAAGAAACGAACTTTCCTTCTGTTTTTTTTTTAAAGGTATTTTATTGATTTTTTAGAGAGGAAGGGAGAGGGATAGAGAGCTAGAAACATCGATCAGCTGCCTCCTGCACACCTCCTACTGAGGATGTGCCCACAACCAACGTACGCGCCCTTGACCAGAATTGAACCTGGGACCTTTCAGTCCACAGGCCAACGCTCTATCCACTGAACCAAACCGGTTAGAGTCCCATGGTTGGCAAACTGCGGCTCGCGAGCCACATGCGGCTCTTTGGCCCCTTGAGGGTGGCTCTTCCACAAAATACCACGGCCTGGGCGAGTCTATTTTGAAGAAGTGGCGTTATGAGAAGTTTAAGTTTAAAAAATTTGGCTCTCCAAAGACATTTCAATCGTTGTCCTGTTGGTATTTGGCTCTGTGGACTAGTGAGTTTGCCGACCACTGGGCTAGGGCATCCTTCTGTTTTTTAAACGAGGATCTGTCATTGCTAGAATCTAAATGGCCAGTGAAGTCGCCAGTTTGTTACATGAGAAGCCGGGAAGCAGTGTCTTCTCTGGAAAGCAGGGTTGCTGTTGGGGAACACTGTGGCATTCTCGGGGTGGTCATTCCCTTCCTGCCACAGCAGGGATCCCCGGGTGCTGCTGTCGGGCTGCTCCCCCGGCTGCTGAGCAGGAATCAGTGTGTGTGGAGCAGGCGGCCTCAGGGAGGCTGGGCCGCTCTTCAGGTTGCCCCCAACCTGCCTTCAGACACCTGCTGCTGCTCACGCTGCTTAGCCCGGCGTTAGCCTCATCTACGGTACAGGCCGTGCAGCCGAGCCCTTTCTTGGTGGTGACACCGACGTAACGAAGGAGCAGAGAGGGTGACGTGTACAATGCACGTGATGTCGCCCTGACTGGTTTGGCTCAGTGGATAGAGCATTGGCCTGTGGACTGAAAGGTTCCGGGTTCGATTCTGGTCAAGGGCATGTACCTTGGTTGCGGGGACACCCCCAGTGCGGGGTGTGCAGGAGGCAGCTGATCGATGTTTCTCTCTCATCGATGTTTCTGACTCTCTATTCCTCTCCCTTCCTCTGTAAAAAAATCAATAAAATATATTTTAAAAAAAAGCATGTGATGTCTACTGACGCCCGTGCTGGTGTGTACACTTCCAAGGGTTCTTTCATGCGAGGGCACAGTGACTATTCTGGGCGTCAGGGTCTGAATGGTGTGTAGCTTCCCTCCACTCCTTACCCCAATTCTTATAAACAACTGCTTTCACTAGTTTCTTGCAAATCTTCCCAGGAGTTGTTTGCATCTAAGCTAATGTTAGTGTGTGAGCGTTTGCAAAATTGCTTCTCTAAAGCATAACTGCTAGCGTGCAGGAGATTTAACAACGCGCCTGGGTGTGCCGGCATTGCACAAGTTGGCGCTCATAGACACCCGCTGTCCGCTTTCTGCCCACACAGCCCAGTCTCCGGAGCCCCTGCACGGCACGTCTGGCTGTTCTGCCTGTCGGCACGGCCTGTTCCAGACGGAGCGCTAAGGGGGGAGATCTGGTTTCTCTCACCTGTGTGGCTTCTCCTCTTCCTCCTCCCTCTCTGTGAGAGGAAGATGTTGATGAGTGACATTCACGGCAGGAATATTTCAGGGCGAATAGCGTACATGTGAGAGCCCTGCGTCTTCTCTAGACGGGCTGAGGGAATGGCATTGCCTGCCCCTGCTGCTTCAGGGGAACCGAGGAGTGAACGCAGTGCGAGCCCGATGCTGTAGGGCAGTCATGTCTACTATCTGGAGGGCGATGGTCTCGTGGCAGTCTATCCCAGTTCAGTTTGACAGCATCGACATGTTCTTGTTAAATTGCTTGCTGAATTGGTGAGTTTTGTTACTTTAAAACACTGACAGACCCTTCTGCTTTAAGACATTTCAGTGCCCGGGTTTTGCCGCAGCCGAGACCTAGCGGGGCCCCTAGAACCCTAATCTCCAGGGAAAGGCCGAGAACAGGCCCAGCGCAGGGCTGTGCTTGCAGAGGCGTAGGCATGGAGGGCTCCCAGGTGGAGGTGGCCATCTCTGCTCCTACAAAGTCACGTCTTCCTTGTTCCACGTGAACTGCGAGGCAGCTCTGTTTTGATGGAACGTGAAGCAGACGCCAGAGCTTGTAGAAATGCCTGTTGCTGACCTCTGCCTGATTTTTCCCAGCCCCTGTGGATTCTCCCACCTTAACCACACGAGCGTGCCTAGATGGGGGTGATGGCTCCCCACTTGTCAGCCCCAAGCTTTCTGAGGACTGAGCCCCGCTCAGATTTTATTGATGGTTTCACTCAGGAGCTTCCTAACCCTCGTCCTTCCTCTCGAGTTTCCATTTCCCTGCGTACATCACCATCTCCCTTAGCTTCCAGATTTTACTCAGGTCAGACTGCCTTCCTCCCCAGGAGACACCGATTCTCAAGATGGGGGTGGTGTTCTTCTACAGCCAGAGTCCCCGGCGGCTCCCTCCCTGGGAAGCGTGTCGCGGCGTCATGCCATCGCGAAACTTTGTGAAAACGGGACTTGTACATGAAAAACATTTCCGTCTTCACATGGCTAAGACCGGTTTCTGACGGGCTTGTGCGACGGCACGGCCTGTGGGAGGCGCTGGGTGGTGTGTTGATTGAGTGTTCGGTGTTTTGTCCACAGGCAGCAGGTCGATGACCACTACAGCGCCCTGCAGGAGCGACTCGGCACGCTGCCCGATAAGCTGTCCTACAGCATCATGGTGGGTTGCGTGTCCTCTGCGGGACCCTTGTTTCTGGTGGAAGCACTGCCCACGGGAAGGAATAGTGTTCTTCACCTCCGGGCTCAGTTCACAGGTTACCACGCTGAGGGCCAGAGGCAGCGCCAGAGGGCTGTCTGTTTCACTGCACACTCACACACCAGTCACAGTACTAGTGGGTCTGCTCTTCTCCCCTTTTCCCCCGGACTTACATGAAATGGTCATACATGGTGACATACATGGCATAAACGTTAGCACAAGATTTGACACATTCGGTAAGCAGGTTTACCGTGTCAGAAAACTACCGTTATGGCAGAAATACCGCGCTCAGTCGTTTCCTGTTAGCCGGAGCAGGAACAGACCGTCATGTGGTGTGATTCACAGAATAAACCCTAGAACATTGATTTTATATAAAAAGGTACCGCTAGTTTCTTTTGGGATGATCTTCATATTGACATAGTCATCTGCTCACGAGCTCTGGATTAGAGTCCTTCGTTGCATGAGCGTTCTTCATGAAGACTGTTATTAACGACACCGGCCACGCGCTTCGGCAGTGTGCTGTCCAGTCTGCTGGCCTACACGTTCTATACACTTTGTAGATTTGTTAAAGCTATTTATCCATTCATTCTGGCTTTGCAAAAATAAGTGGTTATTTTATTGGAAATAATTTTGTTTTTTTTAGTCAAAGGTATTAATATTTCATTACAAGTTTGTTTCATTTAAATTTATGAATGAACGAAGTATAACCCTTCGAGACAACGCTGGTTTCTCTGAGAGCTGTATGTAAATGTACCATCTTTCCCGGCGTTGCTTTATTAACCTAAAACAAACTCCTCCAGGCTTTCCGGTGAAACTTTAATAGAGTGTTACATTTCTGTGACGTTGACATTTTATTTTTCTTAGTGTACAGATAAAAAGACCTAAACGCAGAGCTTTTAATGCGTAGTGTTTCATAAAATGTGTTTTCCAGTGTTCTTAATGCTATTACTTTATTTTTTAAACAGGTACCGTTTGGCCCCTTTGCCTTCATGCCAGGAAAGCTTGTCCATACTAACGAAGTCACTGTTTTACTTGGGGACAATTGGTTTGCTAAGTGTTCCGCAAAGCAGGCCGTGGGCTTGGTCGAGCACCGGAAAGGACGTACGTACCCATTATAAACGATGCTCCTTTGTTAGACGGGTCCCTGGGTGCCAAGCGACGGGCTGTATGTTACTGAAAGGACCTTGCGTGACCTCCCAGCCCCAGCTCTGGGTGGGGCTGTCCAAAGAGGCAGTCGGAGCAGAAGCAGCCTGTGGGAGAGTGAGCGGGACAATGGCACTTCTGGGTGGACCAGCACCCCATTAGCGTGTCTTTAGAAGCGGCAGCATGTAAATGTCATTACGTGTGGTTTTGTGGGTAGAAGTTGGGAAGACATAAGAACTGGGGGCATCTTATAGTTCACTAGTGACCCGGTGCACGGATTCGTGCACACTGAAAGGAAATTAGTTAGAAGGTGGCCGGCGGGGCGGGATCGGGCCAGACGGGCCGGACATGTCCTGGCCAACCTCCCACAGCCCCTCCCCGGCCGGCGCCACCCCAGGCTCAAAGGCTCTGCGGAGTGAGCGGGGTCCCTCTGGCAGGTGGGGTCCCTCGGCCTGGCCTGCGGGGATCAGGCCGAAACGGGCTCTCCGACATCCCCTGAGGGGTCCCGGAGTGCGAGAGGCACTCTGCAAAGTTGCTGTCGTACCGGGTGTGGAACGCAAACACAGGAGTGCAGGAAACCAGATTTGGGGCCAACCGTGCCCCAGTGACAACATAACCCACAGCTGTAGGTGGAATTGTGGGGCCCCATGAGGAACTGGGCTCCCTCCTCTCTGGTTTCAGGGTGCGTCACCCAAGAACCACCGCTGCCAAGTCACTGCAGCTCAGCAGCTCCTGTGTTGAGTGCCTGCCCCCTGGTGGTCAGTGCATGTCATAGCAACCAGTCGGAGGGACACTTGGCATGTTAGCCTTTTGTATATATAGAATATATAGGTAATTGGTTTGTTGTGGGCTCTCTCATTGACTTACGTTTGCTTTTAATACTTTACTACACAGAAGGAGTTAACTTTCTACTTATTGAACTGAGAAATACCTGTGTTCAAAGTAGAAACAATTCTTAAACATACGTTTTTTGGTTTGGAAGAGTGACATTTTTATTTTACAGAAGAGGCCAGGTGTGGAGGGTACCTAAAATGCACCCGTGTCTTTGTTAAGTAGTTTGAGGTCTCTGCCTCATTGTATTGAGCTAGTTCTTTAGTTTCGTTATCTGTGATACTATTTGTTGACACCAAATAGCAAGTGTGTTATTTACACACACACGCGCACACACACACACACACACACACACACACATTTTGGAGTTGGGTGGGTTGAATTAAGTCCTAGCTTAGTTGCATTTTAAAATTAGGTTTATTAATCTATGTTCTTATTTCTATAGTAGTATACTTAAATTAGTAGTCAAATATCACCCCGCCTGCTTTTAACCTTCTAGGTAAATGTGCATTTGAGAATATGTTTTTGAGGGTGCTTCTACATAAATGAGGTCATATAGATAGAAAACAGCTGAGTTTTTCAACGATGAAATGACTTCACTTACACGTGAGTGGGTACTAGTTAGAGAACTCATTTACTCGTTGAAATTCTGGGGTTTATATTTGGAGACTGCACATCAACTTGTATAAGTTCATAAGTGATACGTATTTTGGTCTTTTGCGACACTGATGAGAATCGTACTGTTCGGCCTATGTGGATTTCTGGCGGTGACACTTC